>CM028130.1:204425000-205756250 GCA_016271365.2 Neoceratodus forsteri
ATCCAATGGCGGGTGCCTCCACCCAGGAGTCAGGGTTTGCAATAGTTAAACTAACTTGGTCACAGCCCTCTGGGACACTGCCAGCCCTTTCTTCCCACTAGTGGCCCACACAATATATCAAATTACCTTCACAGTATACACTTACCCCCAGGTCTGGTTCCGGCACTGGGACCTCCTGTGAAATGAGATACAGTGCAACAATCACAGTACAGTACTTTAACATAGACAAATACCTCAGGCAGTATAACTTTGCTGAAACAAGCAGCTCTGATTTATTTAGGGGATATAACAAGGACAGGGGAAATCAGGTTAATTAGCTTATCACTCTAATAATCTACCTATGGCTCTGTGCACAGGCCTATCCCTATCAGTTACTGTCCTGGGTACCTAAGCCCTAGTGGCTAGTCCAAACCGTGGCAGCTGGTAGGGGCCTTTCACACAGAGAAAGGAGAATTAAACAGTCAGCAGTACAGTAATTCCATTTGGATTTAATGTGGCAATTCAACAGGGAGCGACCCTGAATTAGTACTCCACCTCCAAATAAGATAGGGTCCTTCAATGTCAGCAGGGCTCACTTGAGGTGCACAAACCTCTTCACACATCCATATAAAAGAAAGCACTATACCAGGCAGGCTGCATCTGTATCCCGATCGCAATTACTGCACAATACCCGGAGAACACACAGCAGATTCAGTTCCTGACAGACCGAGTGTAATTTTCAGCAATTCCTCCAGTCTTCTACAGGGTGAGCCTGGTTTCTACTCTTCAGAGATCCTTTGATTCTTTTCACAGGACGGATTCAGTCCTAACAAGCTGCAGACGGAACTCTGGGCCTTACACACGTTTTTGACTAAAACTGCACACTGAAAAACACAGGGCTCCTTCCTTCTTCACTGCCAAAGCTCAACTCAAACTCCAACCGACAAAACCGGCACTTCCTTTGAGTTCCTCCCAGTTCTTGACTGGATTGGCTGTCCTCACAATAGACTGCTGCTGTTGGTCCAAAAAGGCACTGAAGTCTAAACTACATTCCCAGAGTCACTGCCCATACAATCCTCTTGTGGCTGGCTCAGATTATGAGTCAAGTTCTGATTCGTCCAAGACACCATTTTAGAGCTAGCTTACCCCACACTGATTGGTCCAGTTCAGCAGTTCAAAACTAGAATGGGGAACTAGCAGACACAGTTCTGACTGCAAAGAAAGCAGGTTAGACAAACTGTAATTTCATTATTACTCTAAATAATTTCTGGCAAACAGTTACATCTTTCAGATAGGTTCCCTTTGCACTCCTAGTGACTGCAAAAATGAAGTGAATTGGCAGCAGCTCAAGTGGTACTCAGAGAAGCACACAGTCCCCCCATACAAACTAATTATGTCTGCAAGCAGACAGCTCTTAAAGAGACAGTACCAGAGGCTCTAAAAACACTCACTGATAAATGGCTTAAATGCCAAACACCATTCAGGCTTGGAGCATTCAAGCAAGCTCCTGGAAGTCTTTTGGGAACCCCCATTTGCAGGGGGGTTACATGGCACATGGAGTACAGCAGCATACTAGAGCAGTTGACAGTGGTGGAGTCAGGTTTGGGGGCATTTGGGAGCCGGGGGAGGAGCCATTCAGTCAATCACAGGCTCCACAATGGGCACTAAACAGTGAATAAAGATGGTGCCGGGGCACCGCCCCAACCCAGCCCCCCCTCTAGCTCCGCCACTGGCTATTGATTTAACCATGGCAGGGTCATAAAAGCTCCCAGCCTTATCAGTAATAAACCCTGATTTACCTGGGTGGCTTGAGGTCAGTCTGCAGTGGAACATCCACCCAGCATGCACTCCTTCCTTGAGTGCATGTACGCTGGTCACACTCAGGACAGGCGCACACCACAATAAAACTCTGAAGTAGAAAAATAACATGAGCACCTCAGTTCTGGCTACAATAAACCTTAAAGTGATCTAGTAGCACACATATGGCAGTTGCAGGGAAGTCCATAATTCAGAACACAACAGATCTTCGGTGGTGACCAGGAGGCCTGACCAGCACACACAATATCAAAAGTAACCACACCCTTCCCAGCTAAAGTGGTCAAACATTTGCAATTTAATTTGTGCAAAAGCACATTCATGGAAATACAGCAGTGGCCCAAAGGATAGCAGCTTGTCAGGTAGCAGGCTCATAAACAGCCTAAAGTGCACTCACAGTACATTCCTATGTGACCATCTGAACGTAGCCAGGGAAAACATCATGATTAGCATAACTTTGTATAGCTGTCAATTATTTTAATCTCTTAAGGTGCGTTCGCACACAGCAAATTCTTTGCAGAATGAACAGTGCATGATCATAGTGAAGTGTAAGCAATGTCATGCAGAAGTTCTATAAAAAAGACAATACATTTAGCAGAAAACAAACAGTATACAACATCGCCAACATCAATCTGCAGTACAGTGCCACGCCTACCAGTGCCATGCGTGCTGATGTTTCGGTGGCAGAATCTACCTTTCTCAAAGCTTGTGTCTGTGGTGGGAGCACCGGTTTATAAAGTGAAAACTTTAAAGAGCTAGTAGACCCAGAAACAATAAACAGGAAAATGCTACAGATGTTAAGAACTAGACAGTTGTAACTTTTTATTTCTGAAGTGTTTTTCCTTTTTACCCTTTGCTTATTGGAAAATTTTCTGTGTGACAGTATTATGCCGGATGTGTGAAATAGCCGTTTGCTGGCAGCTGACATATCTAGTTCTATTGCGCTGACTATATGAGCATTGTGACCTACCCGACAGTGACATCACGTGTGACTGACCTGGCAGCTACTGAGTGGCTCTTCCTGAGAAGCTATGCTGCTACAGTCAATGAGGCCACAGTGCTGAGGATGTAACGGAAGGAACTTGAGTGCCTGGCATTACGACTGGTAACGCCACTGCTGCCCCGACAGGCTGGCTTTCAACTTTTTTTTTATTTTAAATAACACAAACCTTTCCAGCTCCCCCATTGTGTGTGTGTGACAGCAGGATTCATGTTGCCCATTCTCATACTTTGTAGTATTTATTTAGCTATAAGCCAGTAAAAACGCTGGGTTTGCCATTTTAGTTTTATAATGACAAACAAGAGGTGCAGGTATCAAGAGGTGAGTTATCCTGTACTGATGCATGTGTGTGTGTGTGTGTGTGTGTGTGTGTATCATATAGGCACAGTACTGCCTGTATATTAGGGTTGAGTATAAGCACTTCTATGTTAAACCCAAATATTTGCACCTTAATAATGTTGTCCCCGTTCAACCAATTTACATGAAATTTGGAAAGCACAGCTTCTGTGCCAGGATCTCTTGATTTAGATTGGTTCAATGGGGGCAAAGTTACAGAGGTGCAAAAAAAAAATAAAACTCACCATTTTTGAAATGTTAAGACTTTTTTTGCCATCGGATAACTAAAAAATAGGAAGCTTTAAAACCTGAAACTTTCAGGTTTGTTAGATCTTGGTCCAATGTATGTGCTTTTATGTTTTTTAGGTCCAGCTGTTAAGTAGTGTTTAAAATATTTAAGAAAAATGTTCCATTTCTGAGCATGTGCAGTTGAAAAAATCAACGTTCTATTCATAACTGGATTTTTGAGACAGCTGCTGGTTGCACTATATGACACAGCTGTCACTGACTAATAAATGACAGCTGTGTCGTATAGTGCAACCAGCTGTTATCGTGACTTGTCAGTGACGGGGCTACTGTCATTACAGCCCCACCATCCTGACTGTGCTGCTCCTTAAAAAAACTTTATCTGCACACTGGGGACCCAATCCCCGGTGGCAGTGTATTTATCTATTTTTTTTTTTTAGTTATCCCTTTCTGGTCCTACCTTGTCTACTCCCATCCAGGCAACCTCTGGGATTCCGGCCGCCGTCCAACTGCTACCATGCTCTCTCTAGGGCAGTTGCCTATATACCCTGCAGCTTGCCCCCCTGCAGCGGGGTAGTGAAGAGCCCCCTAACTCACCCACCCACCGTCCAGATCCAGATTGACAACTCTCCCCCAGAGCCAGTACGCTGTAGGACAGCCATCAAGCCGCCTGACAAGGATACATTTTCCTCTTTTTCTCTTCCCCCAGAGAGCCAAGGGCGTGCAATGACACCGGAGGAGGGGAGCAAGCACGTGTCCACATGCGCTTCCTCATGGCGTCTGCCCCCAGCTCCTCCCCTAAGCACAGTGGAGTATCTTGTCCCCTAGCCTCCGCCAGGGGGAAATCAGGCGCCGACTGCCATGGACCCCCCCCCCTTGGAGAGGGAGAGCAGTCCATTTGATGCTCAATTCCATGCCTCCCCTGTCAAACCCCGGCGACCCATGCTCATTCTCAAACACCGGTCGCTGGCGTGGTGTGAGGTACGGTGACTAGCGCTTCAGCCCTCAACACCACTGGGCCGGCTGTTTGTTTATTTATTGATTTATATTTGTTATAATGCAACACCGGGATGCCCACCCCTGGTGTCGGATGTGACTGTGCTTCTCCTTAAAAAACTTCATCTGCATACCAAAGGCCCCAGTCCCCAGTGACAGTATATTTATTTATTTGTTTTTTATTTATTTATTTGTTGTTTGTTATAATCCGACACCAAGATGCCCCCTGCAGCCCCTTGTTTTATTAATATTTCTGACATCAGGGCCCAGTCCCCATGTTGGCATTTATAACCCCCAGAAGTGTGGGACACTGGGGAGCCCACCCCCACTGTTCAGAAATAGATTATTACTTTTATTTATTCCCGTAAAAAGGAAACCATCCCCCAATGCCTTTTTGTTTTGTTTTTTAACCTGAAAAAAAGAAAACCGTCCCTCGTCATCTCCGCCACCCCCCTCCCCCCATCCTGACCCTCTCACTGAGCACCAACCACCCCCACCCCCTCCCTTACACTATCCTTGCCTCTGGAGGTCATACGTTGTCATCTTCTGTGGGTCGAGACACGTCTGCACTCTTCAAAGCTGAACCGTGAACTAAGAAATAATAAGTGCCATATAATGTATTTCAGTGGCGTTTTGAACTTATGTTCATAACTTTGCCATTTTTAGGAATCATTTCACCAAATTTTCAACATGGCCTTTTTGGGACCCCACCTCATGAACACTGGCACTGTAATTTCATTAATTGGGCCCGGAAGGTGATTTCACGGTCGCTGCACAAAATCACCTTTTGGGATTGAAAAATGACATTTCACTGCCAGTGTTCATGAGGTGGGGTCCCAAAAAGGTCATTTTGAAAATTTGGTGAAAAAATTCTTAAAAATGGCCGAGTTACATGCGTTTGTTTAAATTTTTCTATGCACGTGCATAACTTTGGTAATTTTCAAAATTTTGACTCCAAATTTTCAGCATAGCCATTTTTTCACACCATCTCATGAACAGTACAGCTATCATTTTGCACATCCTGTCCAAAATGTGTTTTTGTACCCGTGGTGCAGAATTGCATTTCGGCATGGATTTGAAAATGTTCACCTACGGGGTTTAAGAGGTGGGCCATAAGAAGACTATGTTGAAAGTTTGGGGTCAAAATATTAAAAAACAAAGAATATATTATGTAACATTGTTTGCAGAGATGTCTGTTGCACCACTGGGGAACACGCTGCCTTACCGTGCCAGTGAGCTGAGTTCAGGTGTGAGCTCAGTGAGCCAGTTTAATGGGACAAGGCTGATGGGGGAAGGTGCTGTAGCATGTGACACTGGCCCTGGCCTGGGTAGGGAGGAAGCAGTGTTTTGGCACAGATGCCACACGCTGTGGTGGGTCAGGGAACCTCACCCACAAGGTATCGACATGTGTGCCGGGGCCTGCTGTGCCCATGCACTGGGTCACAGCTGTCTTCAACATTGTATTTATCTCATTTTGCGCAGGGCCCAAAGGGATCTGCGCAAATGAGGACACAATTCCACCATGACAAAAAGAATGGAAATTCTTTGAAAAAAAAGGCGTTAATGCAGACTTTAGGGTTGTGGGATGCCAAGCGCACAAAGAAGGGAAATAAAAAACATTAGTATTGGTGAATCAGTGGTAGTGTCTTACTTGGGGTTGTTAACCCTAATGCCTACTGCCTCCCCTGATTAGGCAAGGTCAAATGTGTACAGCCTTGCATGAAGAAAGCTCCGATACATTATGTTGGCCATACTGTATCTCTATGGGGCATAAGGTTGGAGCTGTATTTTGTGATTCGGAAAGTAGGCTACAGGCTTGGGGGAGAGACTGGGCATTAGGGTTGACAACCCCAAGTAAGACACCACCACTGATTCGCCAATAGTCTGGAGACCCAGAACCCTACTGTTTTTTATTTCCGTTCTCTGTGCGCTTTGCATCCTACAACTCTAATGTCAGCATTAACGTAGTTTTTTGCAAAATATACAGTATATGGAATATGCGGTAGGCTGACTCAAAATAATGCAGTTTACCTTCACATGTGGGTGAGGGGTCCTACTCCCTAACAAGTGATGATAAATGCATATTTTGAGTCAGACCATTCCATATTTAATTTATAAATCAGTTTAGTATTTTAACTTTTAAATCTGCTGTTTGTATGAGGATTTAGCTGTTTCATTTTTATTTCAACTTCTGGCTTCAGTGCTGCACATTGCTGTTGTGAAGTGATCAGCACTGAGAAAGCTGGTCTGTGATTGGTTCATTGTTACAGTTGGTTCATTGTGCATGGTTACAGTTGGTTCATTGTACATTGCTACAGTTGGTTCATTGTGCATTGTTACAGTTGGCTCATTGTGCATTGCTACAGTTGGTTTATTGTGCATTGTTACAGTTGGCTCACTGTGCATTGCTACAGTTGGTTCATTGTGCACTGTTACAGTTGGTTCATTGTGCATTGCTACAGTTGGTTCATTGTGCATTATTACAGTTGGCTCATTGTGCATTGCTACAGTTGGTTCATTGTGCATTGTTACAGTTGGCTCATTGTGCATTGCTACAGTTGGTTCATTGTGCATTGTTACAGTTGGTTCATTGTACATTGTTACAGTTGGTTCATTGTGCATTGCTACAGTTGGTTCATTGTGCATTGCTACAGTTGGTTTGTGGTTCATTGTGCATTGTTACAGTTGGTTCATTGTGCATTGCTACAGTTGGTTCATTGTGCATTGTTACAGTTGGTTCATTGTGCCAGTTGGTTCATTGCGCATTGTTACAGTTGGTTCATTGTGCATTGCTACAGTTGGTTCATTGCGCATTGTTACAGTTGGTTCATTGTGCATTGTTACAGTTGGTTCATTGCGTACTGCTACAGTTGGTTCATTGCGCATTGCTACAGTTGGTTCATTGTGCATTGTTACAGTTGGTTCATTGCTCACTGCTACAGTTGGTTCATTGCGCACTGTTACAGTTGGTTCATTGTGCATTGCTACAGTGGGTTCATTGCGCACTGCTACAGTTGTTTCATTGTGCATTGTTACAGTGGGTTCATTGCGCATTGTTACAGTTGGTTCATTGCGCATTGTTACAGTTGGTTCATTGTGCATTGCTGCAGTTGGTTCATTGCGCATTGCTACAGTTGGTTCATTGTGCATTGTTACAATTGGTTCATTGTGCATTGCTACAGTTGGTTCATTGTGCATTGTTATACACCCAAATGGGCAAGATATCCTACTCACAGGATTACATGACATCTTGTGAGCTGGGTAGAAAATATTACTTTTTATCTTGTCATGTGCATCTCCACAGGTGTTGTATAAATATATTTATATAGTTAAGCTGTTATAGATAGCTTCCATAATGGAACTCGCTCATTGAAAATTGAGTATTGAATCACTGGCCTAGGGGGAGACAAAAAAAACTGTCCCCAGTAATGGATTATTCTGATCCTCAGAAAAAAACAATAGAAGTATGTTTTCCTTTGCTCTCGAAGGGACAGGGCCTCATTCCACTCCTGCGCCAGAGCTTATTGTATGATATATGAAATGTCTTGCAGTAATTGACCGAACTGCAGAGTAAACATCAACGGGAAATGCACCTGAAATGTGAAGGATTCCCAGCAGAAATCCAGAATGGATAGATCTGGGTTGGGATGACTTGACCGTCTCGGTCAACTATTGACTCTTAAATCCCCACATGGCTATCTAGATGTGTACGTTAGATTTTATTTTCTTTTTTCTTCTCACTAGGAAATAAATCTTTCACTGCTCTTTGTTGAAGGCTGAATTATAAAGATTTTTTTTAATTTTAATTTTGAACAGACTGCTTGCAGTGCATAAGAAACTTTTTTTTTCACTTTTTATTTATGGGATTATTCATAAATACATAATATGTATATAATAACACAGCAAGTACGCAGACCCAAGACAAGTATCATTCAGGAAAACATATAGAACTGTAATCGGTTCAGGCCCCAGCCTATAAATCAGCAGACATAGTCCAGCAAGGTGTATCCATAGAATATTTCACTCTCACCACAAAATAGGTACATAATGATCTTACTTTGAGTAAGGCTCTTGCAGCAAGCAACACTGGTAGGACTAAGCCACCAGGCACTAGGACCACACGGAAAACTTCTAGCTAGCAGTCTATCACAGGGGACCTCTCACCACCGACGTCAGTCAGCTGACATCAGCCTAGCCTATTTAGGTGGACGGTCCACCACACCTGCCTCAGTTTTTTTCCTGCTGTCGACCTGCACATGTCAGACCTTAAAGGATGATGCAGTTACAGTCGACTGCCATTTCCCATGCTTATCGCACTTTTTTATTTTTCATTTTTCTTTAGTGTCAAACACTGAATTTTCGGTGTTCTCATCGACATGTTTATGTCTTCTAACTGGCGTCGGCCCTCCCCAGGCCCCAGCCCCGGGATCTAGATTGGGCTGGACCAAGCAAACCCTATACATAGGGGTTCTCAGGGGTTCAACCTGACGTCGGTTCAGATTCTAGAAGGGACGATCGACGGCCTCTGGCATTGGTCCCTGTGATAGGCTTCGTGGACAGAAAGAGGTAGCATGACTCAATATTTGATTTTCTTTATAGTCCAAAATTTATTTCAGAAGTGGTTTTCTTCATAAGTAGGACACTTTACATACAGTGTACATCACCCAATTCATAACACTGGAGCACTTCCTCAGTTCATATCTTTCTTGGAATTAACATCGCTCCCTGGAGTTCCCTCCCGACCTTAATCCTTTCCGCTTACTCTCTGGATCACATCTAACATCTCTGGCTATTCTCTTTCCTTTTATACAGCTTAATGCTCATGTGACATGACAACTCCACCCACCTGAACATTTCAAATACAATATTTTTATATACAAAGTGTTTTATTTATTTCTAGGTTCCCAAACATTCTAGTCACAATTTTATTTAATACTGGGACTTTCATACAATCCCTACAATGGTTTTATATGTTTTTAAATGTTTCAAACAATCTCCCAGCATCAGGTAGCGCCATCCACCTCTGACTGCTGGATAAAAGTAGTCTAAAGATGGCCAGCCAGCTCTAAAGAGAACTGAGGCATGACAGAGTGAAGAAGGAACAGGACCACTCCCCAAACATTTCCAGACACAGGCATAACACCAGGTACTTTGTTTAACAAAACCCATATAACCCTGTATCATCATGGAATCACTTTATCAATTTCCTAAAACCTGGTTTTGTTCAAAATATACATTTATTTGTTTATTTTACTACAGAGCCTAACACCATCTGTGACTGTAACCTTTTAACCTTAAAGATAACAAACATTCAGTCTAACAAGAACAGGGCTGACATTTTTGTTTCCTTTTCCATTTTTTCCATACTTGGCTACTGCATTTTACCTTCTAAACTTAACAATGACAAACGTTCAGGAGCACAAATGCTGCATCTGTAATTAGGTGCTTCTTCCTGTTACTTTTACCTTTAAACACATAATCCCCCTATTTGCAAACCTTTACATACCTATGCACCCATTTTAAAATAAACCAAACTAGGGGGTTTGAAATGATTAAAAGCCTTCATATTCTACGGCTGAAATTGACCAGTTTTAACATAAGGTTGCTCATTTGTGTCTTTCTTCACTAGAGCAACCCCCAAATTCATACAGTACAATGGGCTCCTTTGGGCAGCACCACACATGCACAAAGGAATCACTTTTTGTTTTTATTTCTTTTCCTTCTCGGGGTAAGGGCTGACAGTTAAACTTTATCAAAAGCAGCTCATACGTATTCAGCATTTTCACTACTGCTTCTAAAGCGCTAGGTACAACAGTTAAATTAAGAAAACCTACAGTTCAGCTGCCAACTCCCTTTTTTTTTGGCATTTTAACTGTCCTGTCAGGCTACAACTACTGCAGGGTGTAATTAACTATAGGGCATAACCCCAGTTCAGCTACCCTTTCAGTTACTAGGCACCTCATAACAGCAGGACTACACTAATACAGGCATTTCACCAAATGCCTAAACCACAAAGGCAAAGTAAAAGCAGAGAAGCCACCATAAAGCAAACACATTTAGTGTTGCTTTCTTTTCTCCATGTGGGGCATTTAGATTTTGTTTCTTGCCCCTTTCTCACCTTACTGAACTGTGCGACAATGTGCTCCATCGCAGCTCCTTAAAGCAGCAGTTAGCAGGGCACTCATAATTATCTGGGGGATACCGCAGCCCCCCTCCTTTTATTACCTTGCTGCTCTCCATTACTCTTTCATTTACCCAAAAAGGGCTTAAAATAAAGAACAAGCCAAAACTTCCAAGGCTCCTAATCCTTCATGGAACCACTCTGTGGCAGTCCCGGATAGTGATACTACTGAGGATGGCTCTGATTCTTCAGGGTCTTCCTCCTCTCTTGGTGAGTCTTCGGAGGGGGATGATCAGTCTAAAGAGGTGCCCAAGTTCCCCCTTCCCCCGATGAGCCATACTTTATGGATGTCGTGCCACATCCAGTCCATTATGGGCTGGGAGATGGTGGAGCATGACCCATAGAGACGCCATTTGGCCATCTGCCTCCAGCAGTGGGATGCCCTCTCCATAGTGGTGTCCTCTTTGATTGACTCCTATGAGAATGTCACTGAGGCAGCCCTTCTACCACCCCATCTCTGCCTAAAAATGTGGACCACCTTTACCATGCCCTGACTGGCAAGCCTTTTTTGGGGAGCCACCCTAAGGTGAAGTCGGTGGTAATTAATGTGGCGCATGACCGTACTAAGAAGACCAAGCACCTTAGTACCCTTCCCCTGGACTGGGAGTTCAGGTAGCTGGATCACCTTGGCAAACGTGTTTTTGCCTCTACTACTCTAGCTATTGGGGCCATAAATTATCTGGCCCACATGGTCCAATACCAGAATGTTCTTTGGGACCAAGACAGGGACCGGGTACAGACTTTAGCAGAGGACCCCACTAAGATGCAGATCGCCCAACTTATGATGTCGGACTTGGACGTTGGCAGTCCTGTCCTCCAGGCAGCTTATGATGCTGTCAATGCCTCTGGGTGGGAGGCAGCTGCTGGGGTCTGTCTCCAGCCCCCTTCTTGGCTTGGGATATTGGACATGCAGGCCAGCATTTTGGACACACACCCTTCTGGAGATCAGTTCATTTTGGGGTAGGGATGTCCAGGACATCATTTCTGCCCTGCAGGAGTCAGGGTGGGCCCTCAAGTCAGTCCATTCACTCTATCACACCTAACCTAGAGCAGGCCAGCATCAGTCCTTTTGCAGGTCCTTCCGCAAGCAGTCTTGGAACCAACGCGCCAAGGGTCGGCACAAGTGTAAGGCCACAGCAGCCCCTGCTGCTGCTGCTGCCAGGGCCCCTGCAGCCTCCCAGCCTGCACCCATCCCTACCTACTGACTCCTTAGCCACCCTGCACTCCTCCGGTTGAAGATTCAAGGGAGGCGGTCCGGGGTTGGTTCTCCCTCCATCTAAAGGGGTGGCAGGGGGTGACCACAGACAACTGGGTGCTTCACATCATAGCACATGGTCACACTCTGGAGTTCCTGGAGTGGCCACCTGAAGACCCTCCTGTTCAATCTACCTACACCCCTCCCCCGAAGAACTGTCTCTGGTCTGGGAGGAAACCCAGGCTCGTCTTGATAGAGCCCGTCCCTCAGGCTCAGTGGGGAAGGGGGTTTTATCCCACTTCTTCCTCATCCTCAAAAGACTCTGGATCTCTGGCCCATCCTGGACTTTAGCCAACTGAATCTGTACTTCTAGTACAAATGCTTCAGGATGGTCATGCTCCAAGGGCTGTTACCCCTTCTGCACCAGGGGGACTGGCTCTGTTCACTGGACATGCAGGATGCTTACCTGCACATCCAGACCTTCCCTGCCCATTGTCACTTCCTCCGCTTCCACTTTCAGGGGGCCCATTTCAAATTCTGGGCCCTCCCTTTTGGCCTCTCCTTGGCCCCCCAGGTGTTTACCATATGTCTGGCAGTGGTGGCAGCTGCATTGCGTAGGCAGGGCTTCTATGTGTTCCCCTACCTAGACGTCTGGCTGCTAGCAGCCCCCTCCGCTTAGTTCAGACCCTGGCATACACCTTCTGTCTATTCCAGGCCCTGGGGATCACTATAAATCTGCCAAAATCCTGCCTCTCCCCTTGCCAGCACCTTCAATACATAGGGACAGTCCTGGACACCAGCCAGGGCAAGGCTTTTTTGCCTGAGGACAGAGCGGAGCAACTGATAGAGCAGGCCTGTCTGGTTTCCTCTGGCTGGCAGGTTTCCACCAGGGTTTTTCTGCGCCTTCTGGGCCATATGGCACCGGCAGTTGTCACGGTTCCCTGGGCCTGCTTGCATATGCGAGTTCCTCAGTGGACCTTGAGGGTCCAGTGGTACCAACGCACGGATGACCTGGAACAGTTGGTCCTGGTCTCCGACCCAATCTGGAGGGTTCTGTCGTGGTGACTGAATCCAGTCAATCTCCTTCGGGGGATCTCTTTTCAGCTCTCGACCCCTGGCAGATTCTTACAACAGATGCATCTGACCTGGGATGGGGTGCTCATCTGGCCGATCACCAGACCCAGGGTACCTGGATGGACATAGAGCGGGGTTGTCATATCAGTGTACTGGAGGTGCAGGTGGTTCTTTACATCCTGCAGGCCTTTCAGACTCATCTCCCCGGTCCGCTGCTGGTGCAGATGGACAACTTGTGTGTAGTGTACTGCGTCATCAAACAGGGTGGGGGACCCATTCTTGCCCCTTGTGTCTGGAGGTGATGAGGGTCTGGAATTGAGCCATCGAGCATGGTCTGGAGTTCTCAACCGTTCATGTTCCAGGCTTTCAAAATGTCTTTGCCGAAAGTCTCAGCCACTTCTGGTTGCAGGCTCATGAGTGGGAGCTTCTAACCTCTGTGGTCGAAGATCTCTTGAACAGGTGGGGACATCCAAAGTTGGACCTCTTTGTGTCCCCATGCAATGCAAAACTGCAGCTATTTTGTTAACTTGTTCCTGGGCATGGAGTTTTCTGGCAAGATGCATTGTCCCTCTCCTGGAAAGGGGAGTTTTCTATACGTCTTTCCTCCCTTCCTGCTCTTGCAGAGGGTTCTGCTCAAGCTCCTGTTGGAAGGGGCAGAGATGATTCTCATAGCCCCCTTCTGGCCACACCACATTTGGTTCCCCTTGCTGCAACAGCTGGCGGTGAATGTCCGGTGCCCTTGCCCCTGTGCACTGGCTTGCTCTCCCAGGACTGGGGAACCCTGGTCCATCCAGACCTGAAGTCCCTGCATCTTCATGCATGACTCCTGTGGACCTAGCTATTGCCCACTTTGGAGTTTCGTCTCGGGGTCGCAGACATCCTGGTGGCTGCTAGGAAGCCCTCCACTAGGACTACTTACGCTATAAAATGGAAGTGCTTCTCCATTTGGGCCGCTGCTCACCATTTGGATCCTTTCACTTGCCCAGTGAATCAAGTTTTGGAGTTCCTCCTTTCTCTTTCAGATTCAGATCTGAGGTACTCCTCCTTTAAAGGGCACCTTTCTGCCATCTCTGCGTACCATGCACCTATTGAGGGCAAAGTTGTTGCCCAGCTTGAGGTGTCCCACACATTCCTTCAGGGCATTTTGCATTTGAAACCTTCCATTTGGGACCCAGTCCCTCCAGGGGACTTAAAATGTATGTTGGAGAAATTCACTTTACCTTCCTTTGAACCGGCCGCGAGTTGCGAGCTGCACTTTATGTCGTGGAACACGTTCTTTTTAGTTGCTGTTACTGCTGCTCAAAGGGTTTTCGAGCTACAGGCTCTTATGCGTAAGGAGCCTTATTTGTTTTTTAACAAAATCAGGGTGTTTTTGCATGCTAGTCCTAAGTTTTTACTTAAGGTGGTGTCGGAGTTTACACTAAATCAATCCATCCACCTGCCAGTTTATTTTCCTGAGTATTCTAATTAGGGGGAGGCACTGCTCCATATGTTGGATGTACATAGGATGTATGTTGTGGTACTATACGAACCACACAACGCCTTTCAGAAAATCTGAACAGTTGTTTGTTTCATTTGCCCCCAAGAGAGAGGGTCCTCCTGTTTCCTGTTTGTCTAAGTGGTAAGTGAATTGCATTGTTTATTGCTACTGCAAGTACAACAAACCCCTTCTGGGGGTGGTCAAAGGCCATTCCACCAGGGGTATGGCTGCCGCCATGGCTTGTTTCAGAAATGTGTCTGCTGCAAACATCTGTGCAGCTGCCACCTGGAGTTCTGTCCACACTCTCACCAAGCATTACAGTCTGGACATCGACTCTTGGCGCTGGGCCAACTTTGGCTTGGCAGCGGGCCTTCTCTTCTGAGCTCTTGACTGCAGATCTGTCCTCCTCCCAGTGGTGTTTTCCTGGTGATATCTGGTACTACTGAGGACCCAGTCCTACCGGTGTGGCCTGCTGCAAGAACCTTCCTTGAAGTAAGATAGTACAGTTATGTAAAAACTTACCATAACAGTAGATCTTCGAGAGAAGCTCTTGTAGCAGGCCCTGCTTTCCCTCCCTCCATTCCCCTGCTGCTTTTTTCTCTTGCCTTTCTTATTGTCTCTCAGGAAACCTCTTCGGTTCTCCTTTAGCTTCCCGTAAGGGGTCTCTGGCGGGAGAACTGAGGTAGGTGTGGGGGACCACTCACTTATATAAGCTAGTCAGCAGTGGGCAGTCCTCCGTGACAGACTGCTAGCTTGAGGTTTTCCATGTGGTTCTAGTTCTAGCTATCTCAGAGCCTGCTGAGCTTAATAGCCAGCCTGGCGTAGAGAGAGAAAAACCATGGCAAACAAGAGCAAGGAAAAATGTCTGGCATAACCAAAAGAAAAACACCAGAGGAAACTGACCTGCCTTCTCTGCAACATGAAGGGCAAACCTTATGTGAAGTCTAGTTTATTTTGAGCCAATCAAGTGCCCGGCATACATCCACAGACAGGGCTACTGTCAGGTAGTGTTAGATTTGGATACTACCCAACCAGTGGGTACAGGTTTCATTTAACAACTACAAGAGATGTACCCAAAATGAAGGGGATATACCCCAGGTAGGAAAAAAAGGAGGACAGAAAAAGAATAGAAAGAAACAGGAGTCCCCTCTTGTTTTTTGTTTTTTTGGGGGGGGTTGTGGAGCCTGAAGAAGGCCCTCACCCAGTTTGTTTTTTTTAGAGGATGGCCACCCTAAATAGTAAGAGGGTCCCAGATCTGTTTTGTTTTAAACAACAGATTGACCTATAGGGAGGGGAGCAATGGGGGAGAGGTAAAGCACTAAAGGTGCCAGCCAGCAATAAGAGGGTGACCTGCCCAGAGGCCCTGACTCTGCTAGAGTGGGGAATGGTGGGCAGGAGTCGTAATCAATGTTGAAGATATTCTGGAAGATAAACAGTTACGGTAAGTACATAACTTTCATATCTTCCAAGATTCAGTCTTCTCCATTGACCCCCACTTATTGGTCAGAGTACTAAGCTTCTCTTTGCTAGGGAGGAGCTGACTCATCCTGAAGGTAAGAGATACCCTGCACTCTCTTTTGTGGAGGAAAACACCTGAAGCAGAGGCTTCTTACAGGTCTGGCGAGACCTGAGACTGGTGAGGGCCAGATGGAGGCTTCCATAATGCAGGAACAGGAGGGTTCCCAAACAGTTCCCCTCTAACCCTGGGAGAGAAGAAATGAGTCTCCTGGAAATGTGAGTTAAGCATCTTACATCAGACCACAGGTGCCAGTCTAGAAATGCGAAGCCATGCTATACCTCAGATACAGACTGCTGTTCCTGCTAGTTTGAATGCCACCTCGTTGGCACTGTAGATAACCTTGGCTGGTGCCGTGCTATCACCAGACCTCCAGTGAATAGGTCAATAGCCTGCCTGAATATCTCACTGTGTGGCAGTGAATCTAATAGACTGTGTAGCTGCAACCATTGGCAGTGGTCCAAGGTCGCCATAAGTGCCTGATGTGTAGAGATGCACATGAGAGCACGTGTCAAGGTAATCACCTTCCTTCCAAGAGCATTCATGTAGGCGGAATCTGCATCTGGAGAACTGTAACACATGAGACTCTGTAGTCTCAGTGTGGTCAGCAGTAGTTGAAGCCCTGAAGTGGGGTGAAGAACATTGCTTGCAGATTCTGTGGGTGCACAATACTTGTATGAGGAGGTCCCTGGGGTGGCTGGATTGGAGAAAGGACACCTCCACACTACCCTGGATGCCTCCTCCATTGCCAGAGGCCAAGGACCAATGACCACAGTATTGATATTGGGAACTCCAAGGAGTCCTAATGGCAAGGTTGCCAGATTGCAGCTTCTATAGGTCCCAAGGGCAAGTGCCTAGATCCTTGCCACCAGAAATCACTGGTCCAGGGCATACTCGGCAGCAGAAGGAAGATGGATGGATGATTCGTTGTCATATGAAGATCAGCACTGGGGGAGAAGGGCTTGAACTGGGCCCAGTGAGATTCCCTGTGCCATTCCTCTAAGGCAGCAACCCATGCCCAGTGTTGTTCCCATGTTAGTGACCCCGTAGGGCCTGTTAACAAGGACATCCTCTCAAGGAAGTGACGAGCCTCCTGTTCGAAGGGTTAACACTCCAGTTCTCTGGGGCATTGGCTGGGGCTGTGGAATACCATAGGGTTTCTCGCCAAGGGGAGGGCCTAATAGTTGCCTGAAGAGTGTTCTTCTGCATCCAAGGAATGACACGATTGGTGCCCTTGGGGGAAACCCCAGGGGAGGATACTGGAGCCATACAGGTTTCATGGATTGACAGCGACCCCAGTCCTCATCAGTGACGGTGTTATCCATCAGCTGCAGCGAAAAAGCAATTGCCAGGTTACCATCCAATTCCAAGTTGGCACCGCCTCCAACACCATGCTCATGGTTGGCAATGTCCTCGGAGACCGGCATCTCCCTGTCGCCCCAGTCGCCACTGTCCTCAACATCTCACTTGGTGCTGACTTCAACATCATGCTCGGTTCTGTCACACTCTTGATGTCGCGGGTGACACCAGAGTCGGAGACAACCTCCAAGATGATATTGTCATCAACACCTCGCTCAGAGCCGGGCCTACGATTGGCAACATGATCACTGCTGTCCAAAGCAGACTCCTCCCCTGCATTACTGGTGACACCATGGATAGGGGCAGTTTCCAAATCAGCAATGGAGCCTCGATGCTGGTCCTTCATCCGACATCGTGAACTGTGTCCAAGGGATGCCTGGTGTTATCCTTAGAGTCATCCACTGTGCTATCACTGGGAATGGTGACAACAGTATGGGCAACACCAGAGGATGATGTTGAGGTGTCGACCGGTGTAGACTGAGCACATAGCTTTGGCCTTACCGCCAGAGACATCTGCTGCTCAGAGTAGACAGAACGTAGAGGATGTGCAGCCAATCTCACAGAAGGAGTTGGCTGTCTAGCAGACCAAACCACCAGTTCTAGGGACATGGATATGTTGTTCATCCACACTGTCTGGCAGGTTCCTTGCCGCTTTAAATCTTGCCGGAAGGTCTTCAAGCTGGCTCCTCCCACCCACCCGGGTGGTAAAACTCTCGGCTCCGCCCCATGACGCCAGATCTTTCTTACTGCTTGGAAGCTCAGGTTCCCTCCTTAACGCTCTGTGTGTAGACTGGATCCTAATTCTTCGGTTCGCCCGAAACTTATTCTCAAATTTTCAAGACTTCGGTCAAATTACTCCCTCGCGGCTGCAATGGACAAATCGACTCCCGGATTTCGGCGGTGCCCATGTGGGCAGAAAATGTCCAGGATGGATCCGCACTCCACGTGCGTCTACTGCCTCGGCCTAGACCATGACCCGCAGGCCTGCTAGTTATGCCGTTCGTTTTCGGCCAACGTCCTGGAAGACCGCGCTGCCCGGTTACAGCTTGGGCGCCCCGAGAAGCGCTACCCGCTGGTAAAGCCAAAGGAGGCCCATTGGGCAGTTACCATGGTGGCTGGCTCAGCTGAGCAACTCCGAGCAGATGATTGCCCTCGAGGAGGATGTGGCACAGGCCGCATCATCCTCTTCCTCGGTTGCAGCATTTATCCCGCTCGGGTACTTCCTACTCAGCTTCTTTTAAGGAGCTTTGCCATTCCCTTTCCACGAAGGGAGAGGGGCCATCAGGACATTCTTCTCAGTCCAAAAAGAAGGACTCGAAAGGTAAGTCCCACTGTCGGCGTTCGTGGGAGCGGGAGAGGTCCCCTTCCCCGGACAGTCGACACTTGACTTCGGTCGAGGTTGCGGCTAAGGCCGCTGGCTTCATGGTGTCCCCGTCAGGTCAGCCGGCCGAGACACCCGTCGACACAGTCGAGATTTTCTCGACCCGTCAGGCGGGCTGTCGACTGGTGAAGCCGACAACCCCTTCTTCACGGTTCCCCGGTGGAGCCGAGACTTGCCTGCCTCCGGTGCGGAGTCCCAGTCAAGGCTTCCGAGCTGAGGGAAGAGCGGGTGTCTCCCGGCCCTTCCCAGACCCGTCCTCGGAAACACAGAGGATCTCGGTCTCAGTCTCAGACATTGTCTCGGTCCAGCCGATCCCGCCGACATCGGCGGTCTCGGTCTCAGCACCGAAGTAAGCAGTGCCGCCGCTCGTCCTCGTCTTCCTCCTCGGAAGAGGAGAGGCTTCGGAGCAAAGTGCGTCGATGCTACGAGGACCTGATGTGGCAGCAGTTACTTCTGTCCAGGAACAAGCCGGCGCCGTCGCCTTCCCCGGCCATCAAGTGGCTGTCACCTGAGCGGCCGAAACAACCCTTCGCTGTAGTCCAGGTGCCCAAGCCTGGGCCAGTTGTTTGGCTGAAACCAGCTGCCCCACCGATTGTGGTGGAACCTCTGCCTCCACAACCGAAATCCAGGGCGCCGACCAAGGACTCTCGGTCAGGTCAGGGCCTGCCCCACAGGTTGTCGGTCACCCTCACTCCCGACCATCCTCGGCAGGTGGAGGGTGGCTCAGGCCCCAGGCAGCTCTTTGCGGACTCCTCGCAGTCCAACGACAACTCCCTGTTCTCCAGGCCCATTGACCTGGAGTCCTCTGGGGGCCAGTCGATGGACGAAAGCCCATCGTCCTTCATGGGTCTGCTTCGGCTCATCTCGGAGTCTACCGGGATGCAGCTCGAGCCCATATCCAAGCGGGCCAAGTATCCCCTAACGGAGATACTGGTCCGAGGGGAATCACCCACGGAGGCCTGTCCGGTGGCTGAAGCATTGTTGGCCCAGCCTTGGAGCTCTGGCAGCGGCCTGCTTCCTGTCCTGCACCTTCGGCCAGGATGGCCAGGAAGTATGCGGTCCCTACCGGCTCTTTGTCCAGTTTTTCGTAACACCCCTCCACTGAGGGGTTGGTCACCGATAGCATTTTCTGGCGTTCCGTGAACGCTAGGGATGTGGATAAGCCCCTCAACAAGGAGTCCAAAAAGCTGGACTATGCCGGGCGCAAGGTGTACGCTGCGTCCTCCCTTGGCCTCCGCCAGGCCAGCTCGGCCGTGCTGATGGCACACTTCTCCCATGCCCTCATGGACTCCCTGGATGAGGTGATCCCTCATCTCCCGGCCGACCTGCAGACCACGGTCAGGCAGGTATGGGACCAGGGAAGGGTGGTGGCAAAACAGCAGCTCCAAACGGCTCTGGACATTGGAGACTCCTGTGCCAGATCAGTTGCGGCTGCAGTGGCCATGCGCTGCAGAGCATGGCTGAGGATACCCAGCATAAACTTGTGGATGTCCCCTTCCTGGGGACTGACTTCTTCGGCCCTGGAGTGGAAGGTCACCTCCAGCGGATCGAAAAGTTCAATGCCACTCTGGACTCGGCCACCTCCACCCAGAAGGACAAGGGCCGTCGACAACAACAACATAAGTCCTTTCACCCTTCTGCACCTGCGGCACGTCCGGCCCAACAGCACCAACACCAGGGCCAGCAGGCTCACGCATGGCACCCCAAAGCCAAGCCTACAGCTTCCTCTAATAGGAAAAGGCCCAGGAGGTCCCTCGGCCGGTCCCTCCTCTAAGCCTGCCCAGTGATGGGTTGAGGGGTGTCGCCCCCAGCCTCGTCACTCCCCCCCTGGATTCCCCCCATGGGGGGACGGCTCCGCCATTTCCTTTCCGCCTGGTCCGCTATCACCACGGACCGTTGGGTGTGGAGGTGGTAGGAAAGGGCCTGCCCTGGAGTTCGAGCAGGCCCCGGCCTTCCGAGCCATCGCCCCTCGGGGGGCTACGGGGTCCGCAGCCTCTCTGTCAGCTCGCAGCGCCGATATCGCCCTGCTCCTCGAAAAAGAGGTGATCAGGAAGGTGGTGGATCCTCCTCCAGACCCGGGGTTTGTGTCCAGGTACTTCCTGGTCCCAAAATGGACGGGGGGGGCTGGCACCCCATTCTCAACCTGCATAATCTGAACAGGTTCCTAAGGTCTCGGACCTTCAGGATGGTCACTCTGGCCCAGATAATCCCATCCTTGGAACGAAGCATGTGGTTCTGTTCTCTGGACCTCCAGGATGTGTTCTTTCATGTCCCAATCCGTCCATCCCACCAGAGATTCCTCCATTTCAGGGCAGAGGGATCCCTCTATGAGTTCCGGACCATGCCCTTCAGCCTTTCCCTAGCTCCCAGGATCTTCACCAAATGCATGGCAGTGGTGACAGCATTCCTGTGTCACCGAAGGGTCCGGGTGTACCCCTACCTGGACGACTGGCTGATTGCAGCCCCCTCCAGATCGGAGGTGGAGCAGTCCAGAGATCTGGTCCTCCAGGTTTGCTCTCAGGTTGGCCTCAAAATCAATGAGGCCAAGTCGGAACTCATGCCAAAGCAGGTGATCCAATTCATCGGGGCACAGCTCGACTCTCTACGAGCCAGAGCACGGCTCCCGGCGGACAGGGCCGAGGTTCTTTCCTCCTTTGCCCAATCATTTCAGGTTGGGCAATTGCGCCCTGCCTGGGACTTTCTGCGCCTCCTGGACCTCATGGAAGCCTGCACCAGCATGGTCCATTGGGCCCATTGGTACATGTGTCCCCTTCAATGGGGGCTGGCCAGCCAATGGTCACAGCACTTCGATCCGCTGGATCAGCTAGTGACAGTGACCCAGGGGATGTGGAACACTCTCCAGTGGTGGACCGTTCCGGCACATCTGCAGGAGGGCATCCCATTTGTCCACCCCAAGCCAACGGTCTCTCTATCGACCGATGCCTCTTTGATGGGTTGGGGTGCCCATCTGGGGAGCACAGGCGCCGACCTCTGGTCCCCTCGGGAGTCGATGCCACATCAACCTGCTGGAGCTTGGTGGTTAGTCTAGCCTCTATCCGCTCCCATTTCTATGGGGTCAAGTGGTTCAGGTCAGACGGACAATACCACGACCATGTACTACCTAAACTGCCAGGGCGGGACGCGCTCCATGCCTCTGTGCAGGGAAGCTCTCCGCATTTGGTCACTCGTGCACAGCCTGGAGGCGGATCTCCTTGCCATCCATGTGGCAGGAGCCTCCAACACCCTGGCCGATGCCCTAAGTTGGATAGGGGCTGCATCCCATGAGTGGACTCTCCTGCCGGAGGTAGTACAAGATCTGTTCTCCCACTGGGGTACGCCTCAGGTGGACGTGTTTGCCTCCAGGGAGAATGCGAAGCTGAGACTGTTTCATGCCCGCCCCCTCAGCAGGGCTCGCTGCAGGGGGATGCCTTCTCGAGGCCGTGGACCCCAGGTCTCTTCTGTGCCTTTCCCCCATTTCCCTTGATCCACAAGGTGCTTCTCAAGGCGAGGAGGGGCAAGGCGCAGGTGATTCTGGTAGCTCCAGACTGGCCCCGCCAGTTCTGGCATCCAGATCTCCTCAGTCTCAGCTCCAGGCTCCCGAGGCGTCTTCCAGCCCGCTCGGACCTGATGTCAGTCAGTCAGGGGAAGGTATTCCATCTGGATCTTCAATCCCTGAACCTGACGGCCTGGTTCCTGAGTGGCCAGAGTTCCAGGCCTTGGGTCTTTTCGATGAGGTCCTCAACGTCGTTGAGGCATCCTGTAAGGAGTCGACCAGAAAATGCTACGCCTTCAAATGGAAGAGATTCTCCATTTGGTGTCAGGTCAAGGGCCTGGACCCTTCCTCCTGTTCCTTGGCAAGCATTCTGGACTACCTGTGGTCCCTTTCTCAGCAAGGACTTTGGTCGACGACCCTTAAGGTGCACCTGGCAGCCATCTCTGCTTACCGGGCATGGGTGGGGAAGCAGTTGGTGGTGCAGGAGAAGGTGGTCGGGCGCTTTTTCAAGGGCCTTGACCACATATCCCGTCCGGTGCGAGAATCTCCACCTCCGTGGGATCTACTGCTGGTATTGGCTAAGCTCATGGGCAAGCCATTCGAACCGATGCACAGGTGTGACATCTCTCAGCTGTCGTGGAAGACCGCTTTCTTGGTGGCTATCACGTCAGCCAGAAGGATGGGAGAGCTCCAGGCGCTTTCCATCGAGTCTCCCTATCTGGTCTTCCACAGGGACAAGGTTGTCCTGCGCCCCCACCTGAAATTCCTTCTGAAGGTGGTGTCGGAGTTTCACCGTAACCTGGTGTTGACTCTGTCGGTGTTCTACCCCAATCACACCTCAGAGGCCGAATATAGGCTCCATACTTTGGACCCTAGAAGAGTGCTCACTTACTACAAGGAACGGACAGCTGAAGTTCGGGGAGAGGTTTGCCAGCTGTTTGTCACCTACGCTGAAGCTGCACCTGGCAGACCTGCAGCCAAGCGGATGATAGGCAGGTGGGTCACCTCCTGCATAGGTCTCTGCTATAGGTTGGTAAGCATAGAGCCTCCCAGAGGGATAAGAGCTCATTCTACCCCCCATACCGCTGCATCGGTGGCTGCTTCCAGGGACGTCCCTATCCAGGAGATCTGCAGGGCTGCTACCTGGAAGTCAGCACACACCTTCATCACCCACTACTACATCGACCTTGAGTCACGCCAGGATGCTAGTTTTGGGGCCTCGGTTCTCCAGTCTTTATTTCTCCAGTAGGGGATGTGCGCCTTGCCTCCCTCCTCCCAGAGAACTGCTAGGAGTGTGCCAGACAGTGTGGATGAACAACATATCCATGTCCCTAGAAATACAGGTTACTCACCTGTAACAGGAGTTCTAGGAGTGGTATCTGTTGTTCATCCACATATTTCAGCCTCCCGGCTTCGGCCTTTAACTTGGTTTTCAGCGGGCTAGATCTGGCATCATGGGGCGGGCCGAGGTTTTACCACCGGGTGGGTGGGAGGAGCCAACTTGAAGACCTTCTGGCAAGATTTAAAGCGGCAAGGAACCTGCCAGACAGTGTGGATGAACAACATATACCATTCCTAGAACTCCTGTTACAGGTGAGCAACCTGTATTTTTTGTACCTCAGTGCAGTGAAGTTGAGGAGAACTCTTTACTTGCATGGAACCAGAGGTCTTGGGAAGATGCTCAGGGCAAAGGCCTAAGGACCTTACCTTGTATGCACACGTGTGATGCCTGCCTCCAAAGGTGGAGATCAGATGACCCCACTTCAACGTGTGGTTCTTCAGTGTACGAGCGTTCTTGGAGAAGCAGATCTCACAGGCATCCATGTCATGCTGTGGTCCAAGGCAGGCTGCACAGGTTCAATTGTGGTCCTTTGTAGCCGTTCTGTGCTCACAGGGGCACCACTGTATGATGGACAGTTGCAGATCTTTCCTTTTACTCATGTTTCGGCATTGTAACAAGTTGCTCATTAATGATTTATAGTTAAGTTGTTCCTTGTGTATAAAGGTATTTAATATACTGATACTTGCTTTAATGTGATTTCCAGGATTCTTACATGTTTTGTGATTTATGACTATAATATTTACTGAAAAATTAAAAATAAAAAATTTTGAAAAAATTAAAAGAGATAAATAAAGATGGCACCATAAAAGCTGAAAAATACAGTGAGGCAGGGACAAAAAGTACTTTGGTGGTGACAAGTCGAACTCAGGCATGCTCCCATGGTGCGCTCTCAGTGATGGGGAAAACAGAACTGAGGTTGTGAGGGAGCCCGCAATGGTTATTGGCTAGCATGTGGCACCATGTTGGGGTGCGCAGGCAACATGCCCAGTAGCTGCTGGCAGTCCCTTAGCCAAAGCTTTGCTCCCATGGGGTATTAATGCCTCTGGTCAAGACCCATAAGTGGGAATCAGTGGTGAAGATTGATTTCTGGAAGATCTGAGGAGTGTGCAGTCCAACACACTTTACTGATTAGAGATACTAGCCTTACATTATAACAGAAGACAGTACAGGTATTATCATAAGGGGCAAAATGTAGCTCAGCCACGTAAAGCACCTGTAAAAGATAGGGAGGAACTAGGGAGATGGAAGGTGGATAAGGCAATGGGGCCAGACGGGCTGCACCGAGGGTGGTTCGAGAGCTGGGGGAGGAAGTGGCTGCCCCACTGGCGAGGCTTTTCAACCCGTTTCTGGATTCGAGGAGGGTGCTGGAAGACTGGAGGAGGGCAAACATGGTGCTGCTACACAAAGAGGAAGTAGGGAGATGAAGGAAAACTACTGCCCAGTCTGCCTCACCTCAGTGGTGGGGAAGGTCATGAAGGCACTCATAAAGGAGAGGGTGGTAGACTATCTGGAGGATAGTGGGCTACTAGATGACAGACAGCATGGCTTCTTGAAAGGGAAGTCATGCCAGACACATTTAAATGAGTTCTTTGACTGGGTGACGCAGGTAATCGACTGGGGGGGGGGCAGTGGACGTGGCCTATCTGGATTTCAGTAAGGCCTTCAACACATTACCCCACAGAAGGTTGGTGAGCAAGCTGGAAAGTGTAGGGGTAGGTGATAAAATAACCAGGTGGGTGGAAAACTGGTTAGCGGGCAGAAGCCAGAGAGTGGTAGTAAATGGGGTTTACTCTGGGATGGGGCAGGTGACCAGTGGGGTGCCCCAGGGATCAGTGCTGGGACCCCTCCTTTTTTACAGCTTCATCAATGATATAGCGAAGGATCTGGAGAGAAGGGTGTGCCTGTTTGCAGATAATATGAAGATCTGCAATAGGGTGGACACTGCGGTGAGAGGGGGCATGAGGCAGGACCTGAGGACTCTGGAGGGATGGGCAGAGACTTGGCAACTAAAATTCAGTGTCTAAAAGTGTGCTGTGATGCACCTGGGGCACAGGAACCTGATAGCAAGGTACACTCTTAGGGGGAGGACATCAGGGATACAGAGCAGGAGAGGGATCTGGGGATAATAGTATCTAGTAACCTCAAGGTGGGAAACCAATGCAGCAGAGTGGTAGGGAAAGCAAATGGGACGCTGACATGTATTGGCAGGGGGATCACTAGCAGAACGGGGGAAGTACTGATGCCCCTCTACCAAGTCATTGTAAGACCACACATGGAGTATGCAGTCCAATTCTGGAAGCTACATCTGCGTAAGGACACAGACAGGATTGAGAGGGTTCAGAGAAGGGTGACCAAGATGGTGCAGTGTATGCAGGGCAAACCTTACGAGCAGATATGTAAGGAACTGGGGCTGTACACATTGGAGACTAGAAGGGAAAGAGAGGACATGATAGAAACTTTTAAATATGTCAAGGGGATCAACAAAGTGAAGGCAGGGTGTTTACTAAAAAGGAAGGAAGGTTCTGTAACTAGGGGGCATAGCTTGACACTGCAGGGGGGCAGATACAGAGGCAATGCAAGAGGATGGTTCTTCATGGAGAGGGTGGTGGAAGCGTGGAACAGGCTTCCAGAGGATGTAGTGGGGGCTGAAACAGTGTTGGGTTTCAAGAGAGCATGGGACACCGTGGCTGCGGGATGGGAGCTTCCAGAGGGGAGGAAGAATAATGGGGGAGAGGCAGACTGGATGGGTCAAAGGGTCCTTTTCTGCCATCAAGTTTATATTTTCTATGGAAACATTTATCTTTAAGCAGCAGTGCAATGAGAAATGTTTTTCCAAAAAGCTAGTTTCATTTACAATTAATAAAAATATTAGGATACCTGTCAAGTCTGTTTTCTAGGTAACTTCTTCTAAACTGCACACCACACACCATGAGTTTTTTTTCTTTTGACCCTAACCCTTGCCAAGTCTGCATTGCTATTTCTAAACTAAATGTGGCAGTCATCTTTTTTTTTCTTGAGAAAAAAAACAACACAAACATAAATAATTTATAAAGTACTCAAATTTTGCTAGCTTTTATCAGAAGCTTCTGAGGAAGGACATGGTTGGTCTGAAAGCTTAGGAACTTTGTTTTTTTTGTAAAATCTGAGTTGGTCCAATAAAAGGTATCAAACCATTTGCTTCTGGATCTGGTCTTACAAGGACCAATACGGCAACTAAACTAATTCAAACACCATGAAGTCTTGCTATATTATGACATATAGCAGTTAGCCACAGCACTTGAACTGCCCCGGAGAGGAAGGAGTTAACTCCAGGCTGACTGGAGTTCCAAGCGCGAGCGCCTTGCTGAAAGCTCTATCTGGCTAGTTTCAAATTGAAACTGTCAGATTCTTTACTCGCTTCACTGAACAGTCGCTCCGGAGATCTCTCCTTCAGCTCGGTTCAAGCAGGTGTTTCTCGTTCATTTAACGGCAAAGTAATTATTTTACCGCATTTGGTTCAAAGCTCTATCTGGTAAACCGTAAGTACAGGATTTTAAAGTCTGTGTGGAAATTCATTATCGGTTCGGTTTTGAACTGATCGGTTTGCAAAATACTAATTTTAAACAATTATTTGGGCTTTAGAGTGCGGTTCCGGTTCTTATCCGTTCTAAAAACCTAACTTTTAAATTGGGTTTTCCAAATACCCGTGACGGTTAGGAACCGATAAGGTGTCTTGCCTGGCACTGCCATAAAAGGGCAAGTTTTGGATAGGCTGGCATTATGTCTAGAAACCCAAAAGAAAAACCGGGCCCACTGGTTTCAACACTGTGATGTTTGTGGGGAAGCCTTTGCCAAGGCTGACCCACACACCACATGTGTTTATTGTCTGAGGGCTGACCACCTCCTGTCAGACTGCCAGGTGTGTAAAATTTCCTGCAGCCACCCTGGAGAAAAGATTGGGCCGGCTCTGGGAACGAGAGGCCAAAAAGTCCACTGACCCGGATGGCCAGCCTGGTCCAGCACCCACTGGACCAGAGGGAGTGCCCTCTGACCAGGGCGAGACTTCCTCGGGCAAAAGGAAAGCTGGTTCTGAGGAACCGGTCCCAGTAAAAAAATCTAAGAAATCAGCAGGTCTGGAGTGCAAGATTGCCTCTCCAACTGTTGCAGAGATAGCTAAAGTCATACAGATTGTCCAGTCACTGTCTCAGGGACCGGCCGAACCACCAACAGCTGGCAAAAAGTTGGCTCGTTTGGTTCCAGTGGTTCAAGAGTATGATGTTGAGGAATTTTATGAACCACAGGAGGGGGAGGAAGATTTTGATCATTATGTATGTGGCTGGGAGGGTCTGGACGTGCCCATTGAACCGGACATTTCTCCAGACAGACCATTAGAATCTCCCCCTATGCTGTCTGAGTCCCCTTCTCATTTTATGTTTAGGTTGCAGAAACCCTCCAGCTTCCCTTGGAAGAGGCTGTGGATGAGCAAGAGGAGCCTGATTATGTTGAGATGATGGATATCCCAGAGTCTAGGAGGTTGTCTATTCCTTTGCATAAGTCATTTAGGAAGCAAACAACAAAAATTTAAAAAAATCCTCATTCTGTCCCTCCTGTAGATAAAAAAATGGACAGAAGGTATACTTTATCAGGCCCTGATATAGACTTCCTCACTGAGCAGTGTAGTCATGTAGGTGTGGTACAAGCTGCAGCCTGTGACAAGGCTAATATCCCCCTGGCCTCACATCCTCCTGATAAGGATTCCAAGAAGATTGATGCCATGGCAAAAAAAACAGTATATGGCAGCTTCTTTGGGACTCAGGCAGGCAAATTATATGGCTTATGTGGCTAGATATCAGAAATCTAGATGGGATACAGTGTTGCAGTTAGCCAAGCAGGCCCATGGCCAGCTGGCTAGTGAATTGGAACAGGTGGCTGCTGATGGCATTGAAGCCTCTAAAGTTCAATTTCATACTGCTGTAGATGTTATTGATGTTTCCTCTAGGGTCATGGCCACTTCTGTAGCTTTCCGTAGGTTGGCATGGCTCAGGTGCACTAATCTGTCACAGGATACTCAGTCAAAGGCTATGGATTTTCCTGTGGTGGGAAATTCTCTGTTTGGAGAGCAAACGGAAAATTATATGAAAAAGATGGATGAATACAGAACTACCTACAAAAGTGCCCAGGCCAAGGAGCGGCATGCCACTCCACAGAGGCACACCCAGAGGTAGGGGCAGGCCTTTCCACAGGCCTTTTTATCAATCCCAAGCCTCCTCTGCTTTTGCACAGAGGGTTTTTTTCAGAGGCAGAGGTAGATGGGGCGTAGGTAAACCGTCCCCCACCCCTCAGCCTAAGGCTACTGCCAAGCAGGCACCCAGATGGGATGCCCAGGGCCGATTCTCCTGTACCAGTTGGAGGCAGGTTGGCTTATTTCAGCCAGAACTGGGTGTCCCTAACTTCGGACAAATGGGTTCTGGAGGTAGTAAGCCAGGGTCTGGTTCTCAGCTTCAAACAGTTTCAAAGATGAGAACCAGACATTTTCCACCTGCAAGCCCTTTAGAGGCCCTTGCTTTGGAAGCAGAGGTCTCTTCCTCCTAGACTGCAAAGCAGTGGAAAGGGTTCCTCCTTGTCACCAGGGCAAGGGGCTGTACTCCAGATACTTCCTTACCCCAAAAAAGACAGGAGAATGGCAGCCCATTCTAGACTTAAGGTACCTGAACAAGCATCTGTTGAAACCAAAGTTCAAAATGTTAACTCTGGCAATGATTTTGCCCTCCCTCAGGCCAGGGGACTGGCTAGCCTCCCTGGACCTCAAGGATGCCTATTTTCATGTCCTGATCAGGCCTTCTCACCGAAAATACCTCAGGTTCGAACTGCCCTCAGGTCACTACCAGTTCAGAGCAATGCTCTTCGGTCTTACCTCTGCTCCAAGGGTATTCACAAAATGTCTAGCTGTGGTAGTGGCTCACTTAAGAAGGCAAGGGGTTGCTGTGTTTCCCTACCTGGACGACTGGCTCATTGTGGGTCAGTCCCAGATCAGGTAAATCCCACTTGCAAGTCACCCAGCAGCTTCTCACTTCCTGGGATTCCTGCTGAATTTACCAAAGTCAGTTCTAGAACCAGTTCAAGGTACTAACTTTCATAGGTGCGGAATTGGACACAAAGTAGGCCAGGGCATTTCTCCCTCGGAAGGGGTAGAGAAGCTGATTGCCCTGGCATCCTCTTTCACCCCTGGGTCTCTCGACCAGCAAGGCACTTTCTGCAACTTCTAGGGCACATGGCTGCCTCCACAGCTGTAGTGCAAGGAGCAAGATTCCAGATGAGAGACATTCAGTTTCATTTGAGGGCCTATTGGTCCCAAAGGAGGACCCTTACCAAATTGGTCCCAGTGACCCAAACTCTGATTCTAGCTCTTCAGTGGTGGCAGGATCAGAGCAATCTAAGACTAGGGGTCCCCTTCATTCCCATTTCTCATTCCCTCACCCTCACCACGGATGCCTTCTTGCTGGGGTGGGGAGCGCGCTTGGGCGACCTTTCCACTCAGGGAGTGTGGTCCCCCCAGGAATCTCTGCTCCACATCAACCTGTTGGAACTCAGAGCTGTCTTTTTAGCGCTTCAGGTTTTCTCAGCATCTGTCCAGAACAAAGTAGTTCAGGTCAGGACAGACAATAACACAACAATGTGGTACATCAACAAGCAGGGGGGCACTCGGTCATCAGCCTTGTGCACCGAAGCAATGAAGTTGTGGTCTCTGGCTTACTCCCTGAACACCTCCCTAGTAGCAGTTCACCTTCCAGGGAAGGACAATGTCCTAGCGGATGCCTTCAGCAGGATTTCTCAGAGTCATCACGAATGATCTTTGAATCCCCTAGTGCTGGGGTCAGTTTTTGCCAGATGGGGCACTCCTCAGATAGATCTTTTCGCAGCCCCAGACAACCACCAACTTCCTCTGTTCTGTTGCAGGCCTCCAGTAATGGGCTCAGTCCCCCTGGATGCCTTTTTGTTGGATTGGGAAGGGAAGTTCCTGTATGCCTTTCCCCCCTTCCCCCTTCTCTTCAGGGTGTTAGTAAAAATCAGATCCCAGCCCTGCAAAGTGATTCTGATTGACCAGACTGGCCAGGCAACCCTGGTTCCCACTGCTTCTGTCCCTGTCAGTCCACCCTCCCCTGGGCCTTCCCAGGGTCCACAACCTGCTGACTTGTGCCCAGGGGAGAGTTTGGTATCCGGACCTCAAATCCCTCCACCTCAAGGCTTGGCTCTTGAGGAGTTAGAATTTGCTGAATTACACCTTTCTCAAGGTGTCCTTGATATTTTAAAGGCCTCTAGGAAGCCTTCCACTAGGGCCACTTATAATTCCAAATGGAAGAAGTTCTCCACCTGGTGTTCTGGGAAGCAAATTGTCCCAGAATCTGCTGATTTGCCCATTTTGCTGGATTACTTGGTCCATCTTAATTCCTTAGGCCTCAGGCCAGCTACCTTAAAGGTTCATCTGGCAGCTGTCTCTGCTTTTGTATCAGCAGGAAAGCCTGCCTCCCTTTCTTCTCATCCTGTGTTTTCCAAGTTTTTTAAGGGGTTACTTCACACTAACCCTCCTTTTCGGGACCCAGCCCCTGCCTGGGACCTTAATGTTTGCATTGCTCAGTTAATGCAACCCCCCTTTGAACCTCTGTCTTCAGCAGACCTTAAGTTCCTAACTTGGAAAACTGTTTTCCTAGTGGCCATCACTTCTGCCAGACGCATAAGTGAGTTACAAAGCCCTGTCAGTGGAAAAGATTTTTTTCTTTTCACAGAGATAAGGTAGTCCTCAGGACTAACAGAAAGTTTTACCTAAAGTGGTTTCAGATTTCCATCTTAACCAATCCATCTCCCTTCCAGTATTTTTCACTGAGCATTCTTCCTCGGGTGAGAGGAGATTGCAGATTTGGACGTTGAAAGAGCTTTAAGCTACTATTTGGAATGCACCAAGGGTCACAGGTTGAATCCTCCAACTCTTCCTTACCTATAGGCGAGGTGGCAAAGGAAACCTGCCACTAAGAGGACAATTGCCAGGTGGATTGTCTCTTGTATCCAATTTGCTACCAAAAACTAGGTAGAGAACCCCCTCAGGACTGAGGGCCCATTCCACCAGGGTACAGCTGCATCTCTAGCGGCTGCTAGAGATATTCCCATTCTGGAAATCTGTCAAGCTGCTACCTGGAAAACAGTTCACACCTTTACCAAGCATTACTCCCTGGATGTCTAGTCCAGGAGAGATGCTCGGTTTGGCACAACCGTGCTTCAGAGCCTATTTCCTAAGTAGGTTCTGGCCCTCCTCCATGGAGGTACTGCTGTGTAATCTGCTATATGTCATAATATAGCAGGACTTCATGGTGTTTGAAGAAAAAATTACTCACCTTAGTAATTGCTTTTCTTCTCATGGAGTCTTGCTATATTATGACCACCCCCCCAACCTGCCCCTCTCAGAACTTCTACTTGGGTAAGGGGTTGGCAAATTGGTGCAAGCACTGTGTCATGCCATTATAGCTCTTTTTTCCTTTTTTCCATTTTCTTTAGGATTAGGAAAACTAGGTATTTCTGTTTTACTTGTAGGTTTGGCCCCCCTCCTGGACTTGAGTCTTTTGGGGAGGGGGGCCTAATAGTGCTTGTCAGGGTGATATTGTTGTTGTTGTTGTTTCTATTATTGTTATTTCTACTAGTAGGTAGCCACTTGGCTAGTGTAGAGTTTGTTCCACACAGACTTTTGCTTAGTGTTGGTCTCAAGAAGATCTGACAGTTTCAATTTGAAACTAGCCAGATAGAGTTCCAGCAAGGCCATTGGAACTCCAGTCAGCCTGGAGTTAACTCCTTCCTCTCCGGGGCAGTTCAAGTGCTGTGGCTAACTGCTATATGTCATAATATAGCAAGACTCCATGAGAAGAAAAGCAATTACTAAGGTGAGTCATTTTTTCATCTGTCTGTCAAATTTTGGTGGGACTCAAAATTGTTACCACCCAAAAAAAAAGAAAAAACTGAGGAGGTCTGAACATTTTTATAGTAAAAAAAAGGGGTCAGATCCAATAGTTTGCCCTGCTTCTTTGCAGTGCTGCTTTAAGACAACCATCAGACCACAGAAACATTGATGCTGTGCTATGAGAGGACCCCCAAAATGAAACTAAATAACATTTTGTAGCTTACTTACATTGTCTATACAGTCACTCATTTTCCCCATCTGAGTCCTGCTCAGTTGGGCAATCTGGGGTAACAAGCTTTTCCGGAAAACTTATAGCCTCTTCAGGATCAGTGAACACGTCTTATTTTTAGAAGGTACCTGGATGCGTGCAGGGAAAAAGAAGCTGCGCCATCAGTGTCTTGTCAAGTCAAAGAGTTTTTTAAAAGCCTGGGGCTGACATTTTGGCCCTGTCCACACTCACTTGTGAGTACCATTACCGTGGGTTGCAACCATTATGGAACATGCTAAAAATGGTTTGCCGTCCGCACTGGTAACGGTACCCGATGCATTTGTGCTACTGATCTCGAGATCTTTTGGAAGGTAGTCTCGAGATCGGTAGCAGAAACGGTTAGCTGCTAAACCTGTGCCCAAAATGTTAAACTCACCAGTGCGGATGGGAGACAGCTCCTACAGTAATGGCTAGTCCTCCATGGCCCCACCAAGCATCCCATGAGGTAGCGCGGCAAATGCACATATGCGTTAAGAGTGCATCGCTTAAGGCCAGATGGAAGAAAAAAATTAGTGATAGGCAAAATGCAACATGAAGACAGTTTAAAAAAGTTTAATTAAATGGGGACTGACTGGCTATGGGCAAAGAGCATCCCTGGAGCCCCATTTCTGTTTACTGTGCCCATGGAAATGAGCAGCGACATGCAGGGATACATTGTCCGGGTGACGCACTGCATTCTCGGATTGTGTGCATCACTTCACTGAATTCGGATCATGGCGGCCTTCATGAAACATGCTGTAGCAATGGAATATGGAGGCAAGACAGGCGGGAACACATCTGGTTGAAACGCGGTTTCTGGGTAGTGTGGACCGGCTGTAACGGTAAGCGCTAAACTGGTACTGAAACCATTGCGCTCCTGCAGTCATGAGTGTGGACAGGGCCTTTGTGTCCTGGGTCTGGGAGGGAAAGATCAGAAAAAAAAACAAATTTACTCTCCCCCCAGACAATGACCCCATGAGCTCTGGCAGCCCGTGAGAGTGGGGTCCTGGCCTCCAGGCTAAGCAAAGTCACAAATGCAGTCAGCAGCCTTGTTGCAGGCTAGTATTGGAACAGTTGCCAGAGTCACGAGGAGTAGCGCTACTACTGAGTGGCGGGCTGGCTAGGCTGCAGCACATTTTGTTTTTAATTGTTGTTATTATTATGTTTATCCTGGGAGCTGGCAGGCAGGCTCCGGACCCCCTACCTTGGAGGGATTATAACCGTCCCCAACCCATGACCCCACCACTGGGACTGTGGTTGAGAGCTTCATGGAGCCTGCCAGCTCCAGTTTCCAGTGTTCTCCCCACCTGTGCCACAGCTGCACATATGCATGTGGAGGCACATGCACGCTGTGGTGACACAGCACCCTCCCTATCGTGCCACCCACCTGCCTGCACTACCCTCAAGCCTCCACCTGGAAGCAGTTGGATTGCAGGGGTGATAAGGTCCCTCCCCAGAAGAAGAGGAGAGGAGAGCTGGTTGCAGCACATTTTAATATTAATGCCTACCGGAAAGTTTAGATTGTGACAAAATACTTGTTCTAGGGATGTGGATATATTGTTCAAGCCACACAGTCTGGCAGGCACCTTGCCACTTTAGGAGGTGCCGGAAATTCTTCAAGCTAGCTCCTCCCACCCACCCGGGTGATAACTCTCAGCTCTGTCCCATGGCACCAGATCTTCCTTACTGCTTGGAAGCTCAGGTTCCTTCCTTAGCGCTCTCCCCTTTTTTTAGGCCCTGGCTCTTAAATCCTTAGATTTTTTTCCAAATCTTACCCTAAAACTCATCCGAGTTCGGTCTTCACCTACTTCTCTCGCGGCTGTGATAGAAGACAGGTCCATTCCCGGGTTTTGTCAGTGCCCTTACAGGCAGAAGATGTCTCGCACTGATCCTCATGCCATGTGTGTTTACTGCCTCGGCATGACCACGATCCACAGGCTTGCGAGATGTGCCTCTCCTTCTTGCCTTCGGTGCTTGAGGACCACGCTGCTCGACTTCAGCTGGGGTGACCGGAGAAAAGGTACCTGCCAGTCAAATCGAAGGAGGCCTGTTAGGTAGTGTCCACGGTGGCGGGCTCTGCAGAACAACTTGAACAGCTTACAGCCCTCAAGGAGGTGGAGGCCCAGGCCGCGGCAAGCTCCTCTTTGGCTTCGGCCTTTATTCTGCTCCAACTAGGCTCCTCCTACATGGCTTCCTTTCAGGAACCGTGCCAGTCCCTCTCGACTAAAGGGGAGGGTCCTTCTGGGTCTCACACCTCTTGGTCCTGAAAGAAGGAACCAAAAAAGATAAGACCCACTGTCGATGCTCTTGGGAGTGGGAGAGATCTCGTTCTCCGGCCCGTCGACTCTCAACTTTGGTCAAAGTTGCGGCCCGGCCACTGCTTTCATGGGGTCCCTGTCAGACCAGTCAGCCAAGATGCCTGTCTACGTGGCCGAGATTTTTCTCGAGCCCACTGACAGGTTGTTAACCGAAGAGACCGACAACTCTTTGTCTCAGACACCAGTGCTTCCGGTGCCTTCTGGGGACTCGGCCCAGCCTGCTGAGCCAAAGTCTCCTGCACAGGACCCTGAACTGGAGGGGGGTCTCCCCCGATCCTTCATCGGTCCACTGCCGGCGCAGCCGACGGTCGAGATCTCGTTCTCGGTCCACGTCCGTGTCAGGAAAATCCCACCAACATCGGCGGTCTGGGTCCCAACATCGCGGAAAGTGGCATTGCTGCTCTTTTTTCTCATCCTCCTCGGCTGAGGAGAGGCTCCGGCGCAAGTTGCGTCAGTGCTATGGGGATTTAATGTGGCAACAGCTCATTCTGACTGGCTCTAAGCTGACGCCAACTTCCACACGGCTAATAAGTGGCTGTCGCCCGAACGACCAATGTTGGCTCCCGCCACCGTTTCCTCTGTCAAGGATCCGGTATCAGGGCCGCCAGCTCAACCAAAGCCGGCTCCTCCGCCCATCGTGGTGGAACCACCTCCTTAGCCAAAAAATGGGGCGCCATCCAAGGATACTCGGTCGGCTTCAGTTTTGCCCCATTGGCTGTCAGTCACTCTCACCCCCGATCGCCCCCAGCAAGTAGAGAGAGGCTCGGGCGATCGCCAGCTGTATGCAGACTCCTCGGAGTCCAAAGACTCCTTGCTGCAGTCCCATCCGGTGGACCAGGAGTCCTCGGCCGGGGGGGTCTCTGCGTGGACGAGAACCCTACCTCGTTCCTGGGTATTCTTTGGCTCATCTCAGAGTCCACCGGGATGCCACTCGAACCTGTGCAAAAACAGGCCACATAACCTCTAATGGAGATTCTAGATAAAGGGGATTCCTCCACAGAGGCCTTTCCTGTTGCCGATGCCATTGTTGGTCCAGCATTAGAGTTACGGCATCGTCAAGCCTCTTGCCCAGTACTGTCGGCCCAGATGGCCTGCAAGTATGTGGTCCCCACAGGTTCCCCCTGTGGCTTCACAGCCGAGGGGTTGGTGGCAGACTCTGTTTTTTGGTGCTCTGGCAACACCTGGGATGTGAACAACTTCCCAGATAGAGTCCAAGAAATTGGGCCACTCCAGTAAAAAAGTTTATGCTGCCTCCTCATTGGGCCTTCACCAGGCCAGCTCAGCTATTATGGTGGCACACTTCTCACACGCCCTTTTGAGCTCCCTGGATGAGGTGCTTCCTCATCTCCCAGCTGACCTCCAGACCATGGTCAAGCAGGTCCGGGATCAGGGTAGGGCGGTGGTGAAGCAGCAGCTCCAGACTGCTCTGGACATTAGCGATTATTGTGCCCATTCTGTAGTGGCCATGCACCGCAGGGCTTGGCTGAGGATCTCAACCTTCATGGTGGATACCCATAATAAGCTAGCAGATGTCCCCTTTCTGGGCACCGACCTGTTCAGGCCTGGTGTGGAGGGCCACCTATAGTGCATTGAGAAGTCCAGTGCCACCTTAGACTCTGTTACGTCTGCTCAGAAGGACAAAGGCACCCGCTACCAGCAGCATAAGCCCTTTCGTCCCTCTGCTCCTGCAGCTAGACCAGCCCAGCAGCACCAGCAGCAGGGCCATCAGGCTCAGACTTGGCACCCTAGAGCCACGTCCGTGGCTTCCTCGGTTAGGAAGCCTGGAGGGAAGAGCTGCGGTGGCTCCTTGGCCGGACGGTCCTCTTCCAAGCCTGCCCAGTGATGGGTTGTGGGGTGCCACTCCCAACCCCATCACACCTCCCCTGGGTCCCTCCATGGGGGCCGGCTCAGCCACTTCCTTACCACCTGGTCTGCTATCACCACAGACCACTGGGTGCTGGAAGTGGTCGGCAGGGGCCTGCCTCTGGAGTTTGAGCAGGTCCCTCCCTTTCGAGCCTGCGTCCCATGTGGGGCTACCGGATCCACAGCTTCCCAGTTGGCTCTCTGAGATGACATTGATCAGCTCCTCCGAAAGGGAGTTATCGGCAAGGTGGCAGATCCTCCTCTGAACTCAGGGTTTGTTTCCAGGTACTTCCTGGTCCCAAAACGGATTGAGGGGGCTGGTGCCCCATTCTCGATCTGCACAACCTAAACAAGTTCCTAAGGCTGCGCACCTTCCAGATGATAACTCTGGCACAGGTAATTCCATCTCTGAAGCAGGGCATGTGGTTCTTCTCCCTGGATCTTCAGGATGCGTTCTTCCATGTCCCAATCCGTCCATCCCATTGGCGGTTCCTCCACTTTTGGGCAGAGGGAACCCTCTTCGAATTGCTAGCCATGTCCTTCGGCCTCTCATCAACTCCCAGGGTCTTCACCAAATGCATAGCAGTGGTGGCAGCATTCCTGCAGTGCCGAGGGGTCCAGGTCTACCCTTACCTGGATGACTGGCTGATAGCAGGCTCCTCCAGGTAGGAGGCAGAGCGGTCCAGGGATCTGGCCCTCCAGGCACGCTCCCAACTTGGTCTCCTGTTAAACTAGGCCAAGTTGGAACTCATACCTTCGCAGGTGATTCAGTTCATTGGGGTGGAGCTCGACTCTCTCTGAGCCAGAGCCCAGCTCCTGGTGGACAGGGCTGAGGTCCTTTCTGCCTTTGCCCAATCATTTCAGGTTGGGCAATTGCGCCCTGCCCAGGACTTCCTGTGCCTTCTGGGTCTTGTGGCGGCCTGCACCAGCATGGTCTGTTGGGCCCGCTGGCATATGCGCCCCCTCCAGTGGGGGCTGGCCAGCCAGTGGTCTCAGCGTCTGGTCATCTAGACCAGCTAGTCTTTGTGACCCAGAAGATATGGGGTGGCCTGCAGTGGTGGCTCGTCCCAGCTTATCAGCAGGGGGGAATCCCATTTGTCCACCCCAAGCCAACGGTCATCCTGACGATCGATGCCTCTCTGATGGGTTGTGGTGCCCATCTGGGGGAGCACAGAGCCCACAGACTCTGGTCTCCTCAGGAGTCCCAATGCCGCATCAACCTGCTGGAGCTCTGAGTGGTCCAGCTGGCCCTGACTGCCTTTGCTCCATTTGTTTGGGGTCAAGTGGTCCAAGTCCAGATGGACAACACCACGACCATGTACTATCTCAACAGACAGGGCAGGACGTGCTCCTTGCCCCTGTGCAAGGAAGCTCTTTGCATTTGGTACCTTGTGCTCAGCCTGGAGGTGGATCTCCTAGCCATTCACATGGTGGGAGCCTCGAACAGTCTGGCCAATGCTCTCAGCTGGATGGGCGACACATCTAACGAGTGGTCTCTCCTGCCAGAGGTAGTGCAAGATCTGTTCTCCCACTGGGGCACCTCTCAGGTGGACCTGTTCACCTCCAGGGAGAACGCGAAGCTGAGGCTGTATCATGCCCACCTCCCTCAGCAGGGCTCGCTGCAGGGGGAATGCCTTCTCGAGGCCGTGGACCCAGGCCTCTTCTACGTCTTCCCTCCTCTGCCCTTGATCTGCAGGGTGCTCTTCAAGATCAGGAGGGACAAGGAGCAGGTGATCCTGGTAGCCCCGGACTGACCTTGCCAGTTCTGGTATACAGATCTCCTCAGCCTCAGCTCCAGGCTCCCAAGGCGGCTTCCAGCTTGCCCGGACCTGCTCTCCATCAATCAGAGGAAGGTACTCCATCCAGACCTTCAATCCCTGCACCTGACAGTCTGGTTTCTGAGTGGCTAGAGTTCCAGGCCTTGGGTCTTTCCAATGAGGTCCTCTACATCATTGAGGCATCCCGCATGGAATCGACCAGAAAATGCTACGCCTTCAAATGGAAGAGATTTTCCATTTGGTGTCAGAGCAAGGGGTTGGACCCCTCATCCTGTCCGCTGGCTAGCATTTTGGACTACCTGTGGTCCCTCTCCCAGCAAAAGCTTCGGTTAACGACCCTCAGGGTGCACCTGGCAGCCATCTCTGCTTACCGGGTGTGGGCCGGTAAGCAATCGGTGGCGCAGGAGAAGGTGGTGTAAATCACATATTCCCTCCGGTGCGTGAACCTCCACCTCCATGGGATTTGCTGCTGGTATTGGCTAAGCTCATTGGTAAACCATTCGAACTGATGCACAGGTGTGACATCTCTCACCTGTCATTGAAGACCGCCTTCTTGGTGGCTGTCATGTCAGCCAGAAGGATTGGGGAGCTCCAGGTGCTTTCCATTGAAGCTCCCTACCTGGTGTTCCTCAGGGACAAGGTTGTCCTGCGCCCCCACCTGAAATTTCTTCCGAAGGTGGTGTCAGAGTTTCACCTGAACCAGGTGTTGACTCTGCCAGTGTTCTACCCCAGTTACACCTCGGAGGCTGAGTACAGGCTCCATACCTTGGACCTGAGAAGAGTGCTTGCTTTCTACAAAGAGCGTACAGTGGAAGTTCGGGGAGAGGTTCTCCAGCTGTTTGTCACCTACGCTGAAGCTGCACCTGGCAGACCTGCAGTCAAGCAGACAACTGGCAGGTGGATCACTTCCTACAATGATATATGCAGATGATAGTTGGGTTGCATTGTTAATAATATACAATCAGTCATATCCCTTCAGTCAAACTGGGATAACCTTGCTTTATGGGCAACTGAGAATAAGTTGACGTTTAATACATCGAAATGTAAGATTATGCATATTGGTAAAAATAATAGGTTGGCTGCATACTATTAGAATAACACTCAATTACAGGAAGTAATGTCAGATAGAGACTTAGGGGTTCATATTACTAATAGTCTAAAATGTACTATTCATACTAACAAAACAATTAGGAAATGCCATAGCATGATCTCTTGTATATTAAAAAATATTAAGAGTCAGGAACCAGAGGTGCTTATGCCTCTTTATTCAAGTCTGGTTAGATCCCACCTGGACTTTTGTGGCCCATTTTGTGCCCCGACATCTTTGGGCGATAAAAATGCAGTTGAGAAAATTCAAAGGAGATTGACCAGAGATATCTCTAGTGTACAGAATCTTAGCTATGATAATAGACTAAAATCTCTAGGGATATATTCACTTGAATATCGATCATTACGTGGTGACCTTTGTCTAGTATACAGAGCAACTCATGACCAAGCACTGTTTGAAACAATCTGCTTAGAATGGTATACTATTCCCCGTACTACCAGGTCCCATAAATTAAAATTGAAAACAAATATTAACAAAACAGTTAAAAGAAGTAAGTTCATCACCCAAAGGGTGGCACCAATTTGGAATTCCCTGCCACAGGAGGTGATTACAAGTACAAATTTGGAACAGTTCAGGGTTAACCTTGACAGCCATATGGGTGACAGAAAATATCAAATCCACCAATAGGACAATTGGTGGCAAGTTCAATTTAGGCTAGTTCCTCCGAACTCATATTTACCTATGAACCTTTAGGTTGGCGGGTAGGGAGCCTCCCATAGGGCTAAGGGCTCATTCCACCCATCATACCGCTGCGTTGGTGGATGCTTCTAGGGATGTCCCTATCCAGGAAATCTGCAGGGCTGCTACCTGGAAGTCAACACACACTTTCATTTCCCATTACCACATCGACCTTGAGTCACGCCGGGATGCTGGTTTTGGAACCTCAGTTCTCCAGTCCCTGTTCAGGATGTAGGGGGTGTGCGCCTTGCCTCCCTCCTCCCGGAGAACTGCTGGGAGTCTGCCAGACAGTGTGCATTGAACAACATATCCACGTCCCTAGAAAAAACAGGTTATTCACCTGTAACAGTAGATCTTCTACGGAATGATCTCTTGCAGTAAGTCATTACTTCTGGGAGTGTCCAGCAGAGGTCGCTGTCGCACAGCAGCTTCTTCTAGCAGTTTTCAGCAGTGACCACCCACACATGACATCACATCCTGCTTCCCATATAAGTGTGGGTGATCCCTGGAATCCTTGTTCATTTTCCCGCCGTCTTCAGCTCACGCAGCAGCTAGTTCAACTTCTGTGTAGCAGTTCATCGACGAGAATTTGGATTCCAGACAAATGTCTACTGATTCTTCATCCAAGCAAGCTTTGTTTCATTCCTGTCAGTGTGGCAGAAAGATTTTTCACTCTGATAACCATTTACTTTGTGTAAGATGCCTGGGACCTTCACACAACATTAATTCCTGCAAACATTGTCAAGAATTTAACCAGGCCACTCATCGATGACGGGTATTAGAACTTCAACTTTTCACTGCAGAGCAGAAAATGTCTCAGCCTGAGAACAAGGGGTCCATACCAAGGGCTCCCCAGCCAAGAGTTCTAATCATGGGCAGGGTAAGGAGAGGGTCAAACCCCCCTCTTCCTTTCGCTCTAATTGTTCATCGACGACCACCATGTCTATGGTCACACCGTCGACGGAATATTTGCAACATGCCTCACCATTGACGAGGGCTCTTCTGTCATTGACGGTGGGTTCAAAGCATGCTAACCATGAGGACAGAGTCCTTTTAGCAACAGGAAGTCCCTTTCTGCCAGAGGTGAAGGTGACAAATAATTGAGACGTCTTTCTGATGTCTTTAGTACGATTAGTGTAGTATCGTAAGATGCGGTGAACATCCATTAGATGCAATAGATGCTCACCTTGATTGGAATGTTCCGGAAAAAATTCCAGGAGTTCCATGGATTGATTTAGGGTCTTTTCAGATACTACTTTCGGAAGAAAGGAAGGGTTAGTACAGAGTACCACCCTGTCTTTATAGAAACATAGAAGTTGACGGCAAGGCCCATCCAGTCTGCCCATTTCTTTTTCTGCCTTATAAATGTGCCATCGACCTTTGCTCTGTCAATGGCCTATCTATTCATACTCATCTGTATTGCTCCCTTATGCCTATCCCATGCCTGTTTGAAGACCTGCACTGTATTCATATTCACCACTTCGTGAGGTAGGCTGTTCCATGCATCCACCACCCTTTCTGTGAAAAAGAACTTCCTCACATTACCCCTTACTCAGCCTCCCTCTAATCTCGTGCTGTGTTCTCTTGTCCTGCTATTTTTCTTATATTGAAACATGTTAGACTCTTTCACCTTGTTAATGCCCTTAAGGTGTTTGAATGTTTCAATCATATCACCTCTCTCCCTCCTTTGCTCTAGGGTATACACATTGAGCTCCATTAATCTGTCCTCGTATGTTTTCTGATGCAGTCCCTGCACCATTTTGGTTGCCCTTCTCTGGACTGCCTCAATTTGATTAATGTCCTTGAGAAGGTGTGGCCACCAATACTGCACGCAGTACTCCAGATGGAGCCTAACCAGTGTCTTGTAAAGAGGGATTATTACCTCCCTCTTCCGACTTGTGATACCCCTACTAATACACCCCAGCATCCCTCTAGCCTTACCTACTGCTTTAGTGGTCTGCTTGGATGATTTCAGGTCATCGGCAATGACTGCATTTCATTTTGCTACAAAAAGTACAACAAGGCTCTTCCTGGTCCAGTCCAAGCCCATTCCACAAGAGCCATGGCCACTACTGCAGCCTGTTTCAAGGATGCTTCCATTGCAGACATATGCAATGCAGCCACGTGGTCCACGATCCACACTTTCACTCGCCACTTCAATTTGGATGTAGCTTTGAGACACAGGACAGGCTTTGGCCATGCAGTCCTACAAGGTCTCTTATCATAATCGTCCACCCTTCTGGAAAAAACTGCTGGATAATCTCCCAGAAGTAATGACTTACTGAAAGAGACCATTCCGTAGAAGATAGTACAGTTATGTAAGATCTTACCGTAACAGTAAATCTTGAAGGAATGTCTCTTGCAGTAAGTATAATCCCTCCCTCCTACCCCCTCCTTCTCTGATTGAGACAACTTCTGTATGCACCACAGAAGTAGGAGTGGGTTCCTTTTAACCTCGGATCACTCTTTTGTGAGCTGAATCCGGCGGTGGAACAAGGATTCCAGGGACCACCCACAATTACATAGGAAGCAGGCTGTGATGTCATGCGTGGGTGGTCCCTGCTGAAAACTGCTAGAAGAAGCTGCCATGCGACAGTGACCTCTGCTGGACACTCCCAGAAGTAATGACTTCCTGCAAGAGACATTCCTTCAAGATCTACTGTTACGGTAAGATCTTACGTAACTACTTTCTAGGAGTGGTGTATATGTTGTTCACCCACACGGACCCACCCGACCGTCCCAACTGAAAAAAATGCATTTTCATACTTTATTGCAAATCAGTATTATGGTATACCATGAAAAATGGTTAGTGCAAAATAGGAAACCAGACACGATATCACTATTGTCAGTGAGCGGTGTACACTAGCTCTAGATCTGAGAGGGACCTAAATAATCCACTATAGTCTGTGTCAGACAGAGTGCAGCACTGAATGCTTGTGAACAGGCCGCTGCTAAATACAAAGAAAACACAAAGTAATAATCTTTTCAAACAAATGTGGAAATCATGCAGACTTTAATATCTATGCAACTGAAAAGGAGTGCCTGGAAGAAAGTTCAAAGCTTCAGCTATTTGGGGGTATGGCTGAATCACTGTCTATCCTTTGATCAACCCATAGAACATGCAGCAAAAACCAGATGTGCCAAAAGACTGTCGTGTTGTACAAGCTCAGGCACTGCCTTTGCATTCAGTCCCCCAAACTGGTCCTAATAAGTGCTTTCTTCCCCACTCTAGAGTATGCTGTGGTCTACAGGGTAGCATGCCAAACATGACTGCATAATCTGTCATCGATAACCAAGCATGCAGATTGACACTGGATGTGTATGGCACTACACATCACTGTGTCCTATATACATTGCTTGGCATCCTAGCTCTCGAGGATAGAAGAGAATTGCACTGGCAATATCTGCATATAGATGCACCCAGAGCACATCTCCCAACTATCTGAAGGCCCTTCTACATGGAGCCCCTCTCACAGTGCTACGGTTTCCAACCACTCACTCTGCTCCGTCTGTGCCGCTTCCCTTTGCTTATACACACAGAGCTGCCCTGCTGCAATCTCGTGGCTCTTCTGGTATTTTTGCTAGCCTTCCAGACAGCCAAAGAGACTTGCTTGTTAAGCTGCAATGATGCGAGCACCGTGCTTTGATTACACAGCAGCATGATGTGGCGCAAGATGGAAAAACACAGTGGCGAACTAAGGAAAGCAGGGTACCCCAGAACAGTGAACGCTCCCCTCGGATATGGTGCGGCTCATCTTTACACAACATGAAAAGGAATGTTTCAATTGTTCTGCACCACTCACAGCAGCGCAGAGCAGATCGTGTAAAAGGGCCTTGAGTGGTCTGCTCATCAAAACCATCTCATTTACAGGCTAAGGTCACAGTCAAGGGAAGTCTTCTATGTTCCAAAAACAACTTGAGTGATAGGCGAAAAGGCATTTAGCACTGCAGCATCCAACAGCTACTATGCAGGAACAGACCATTTGAAGAGTGTGGGTAGCCTTGCCCAAGCCAATTCAAGTCAGCCACGTATAAGCATTTTGACAAACCATGCAGCTGCCACATGGCATAAAAGATGATCCGTTGTATCATTAGTGAATAGCTGCGACTCCGTTATTATGCCTGTTTACTTAACGCTATATACCTACTGGCAAGCTCACATCCCGAAGTTTTCTAATGGCAAGACTATTCCTCCCCTTAGTACTGTGTAATTGTTTATTTATTTATTTGAATTTTGGTGACCAGGTAGGCTTGATGAGACAATGGAGTCCCTTTTACAGGGGCAACCAGGAATTAGTTACATATAGTAATATACATTATATATATTACAATCAGATACAGAGAGCATGTTCAGAGGAAAGCAATGGCATTAGTTACAAACATTAGTGGAGATTACATAGGTATTCACTGAAGACTTACTCAGGGCTCGGAAGGAAGTACATCATAGACAATGCAGGACACATTAAGAACATTCCGAAATAAATGGTTACAGACAATGAAATAAGTGCTATTACATAGGCATTCACAGAGTAGTAAACCAGCAATAAGGTAGGTGGAAACAGTAGTCAAAAGTACAGTAAATAGGATCTTATAATGAATTTGTTCAGCGTTTACAGTAGCAAGGCATGACGGTCCAGGAGAGGGCTTTGAACCTTGTCTTAAATTGGGTGTTGGGGGTGGCACAAAGCTCTGGAAGGTAGGGAGTTCCACAGAGAGGGAGGTGAGAAGAAGAAGGACAAGGATCTACTACCAGCAGCAGTCTGAACCCTAGGAATGTTCAACAAGGAGCCGTTGGCTGCTCTGCATGGCCTGGCATGTTGCTTGGGATGAATTAGGGAAGCAAGGCTAGGCTTTAAACCTCGTGTTAAATTGGGTGATGTTGGGAGTGGCACGAAGCTCTAGAAGGTAGGGAGTTCCACAGAGAGGGAGCTGAGAAGAAGGATCTACTACCAACAGCAGTCTGAACCCTAGGAATGTTCAACAAGGGGCCGTTAGCTGATCTGCGTGGCCTGGCATGCTGTTTGGGCTGAACTAGGGAAGCAAGGCTGGGAGGGCCATCAGGTTGCAGCAGGTTAAAGGTCATGCAGTGCAGGGGGTAGTGCAGCCTAACTTCAAAGGAGGGCCATGCCAGTGAGGTGAGCACATCACAGGGGTGGTCCCTGGGTGGGGCACCAGCAGCAAAATGTGCTATTCTACTACGTAAAACTTCTTAGTTTTGATGAGACAGATTCATGGGCAGACTGCATAGCCAGGGCACCATAAAACAGGACTGGCGGCAGAGTGCAATTTGCTGTTGCTACATAGCAGGGATGGAGAGGTGGGGGGCAAGCCTGTAAAGGAGGCCAAGCTTTTGGTTTAGGGATTTGGTCAAGACCCCTGCCTGGGGTTCAAAGGTCAAATTTTGATCTAAAACTACCACTAGATATTTGGATGTTTGCACCATGTCAAGACTTGCCCTATTGATGGTGGATAGGGTGAGTAGGTGGTGTCTTTCTCGACCAAGCTTCTTACTGCCCAATAGCATTAACTTGGTTTTCTTTGCATTGAGAACAATGTGTTGCCCAGAAACCAGTTTTCAAGAATGTGGCAGTCTTTGCACAGCTGAGTATTAATCCAATTAATGTCCGCTGATGACCTATAAACAATGGCATTATCTGCATATAATTGTATTGAGGCACCATCACAGTCAAAGAGCAGCTGACGCCTTCAGGATAACTTAAACAAAACATAATATTTACACACAGTTTAGTTTATATTTTACATTAGTTCTGTATTTTTCCTCCCCATTTTTTATTACTGAGGTCATTTGCATGAAAACTGGATCTCTGCTCCTGAAGAGTTCATCTATTCCTGTTGCTTTCTCCCCACCTGAGGTCATAATGCATCACAGTTACTCCCATGGCAACAGATTGTGATGTCACAACCGAGGATTATGGCATGAAGTTGGGAGTACGCTATAGAGGCAGATGAACTCTAACAGATAAAGATCATGTATTCATGAAAATTCCCTCTGCAATAAATAATTGGGAGGAGAAAGCTATAGATTATATATGGAATGCAAGCTGAATTGTACCTAAATATTATGTTTTTCAAAGTTTTCTTTGAGGTGTCAGCAGCTCTTTAAGGGGCATGTCATTTATAAATGAGAATAGGAGTGGGCCAAGTATTGAGTCTTTGGGTACCCTAGCAGAGATCTCCTTAAGTGCAGAGATTGTGCCCCCCCATTTTAAGCACTATTTTCTCGCAGCTAGATAAAACTTAAACCAGAGGCAGGAGGGGTCATCCAGACCAGTCTGTCTCAGTTTAGTTAGGAGAAGGTCATGACTGACTAGGTCAAACGCCTTTGTACGACCAACAAAGGCTGCACCAGTACCATCCCTTCGTCCATGCCATTGAGAATGTCAGAGGTAACCCTTGCCAGGGCTGTGTCTGTTTTTTTTTTTTCCAGAAACCATGTTGGACAGTGGACAAGGAATTGTTACGGTCGAGGAAGGCTTGTAATTGATCGTATGCCAGCCTCTCCTGAATTTTTGCCAATGTACTGAGCAAAGAGATTGGCTGATGGTTTTAAATTAATTCTTTATGCCCAGTTTTGTGGACTGGCACAAAAAGTGCCACTTTCCATTTTTTCAGGACTGCTTCCAGCAGAAGAGGTTTATTGATGAGATGCGTTATAGGGGTTGCAATTATGGGGGCTGCTGTTTTAAGGAATTCATGTTCTAGGGAGTCATAGCCAGGGGAGGTATCCCCTCTTAATCCTTTGACAAGCTTAAGAACTTAATTTCTAGTTACCAGTTTAAAGTGGAACTCAGGTTGAGTTGGTGCGACAGATGCCAAGGGAGGAGGTGGGGAGCCATTGGAGTTGACAGTCGAGGGGGTCTGAAACCTGTCAAGGTCTGTAAAGTAGTTGCTGGGGATTAACAGGGGTCATCAGTCGACTAACAAGGGGCTTGTTAGTCAATCAGTGGCCCTTATTAATCTCCAAGTCACCATCATAAGGTATTACGAAGCAAGGAAAAATCAGTCCCATTCATTTCAATGGGGCTTGCCCCTATGCTGTCCCTTGCTTGACCTCACTATGTGCTTGAGCACAGGGGCGTGTAGGTGCATCAGAATGTGGAAGGGATCATCTGGCCACCTTGTTGGGGCCGAACTATGATCCCTTACCACTTAAAAAAGGCTGAAGATAAAATGTTAAGAATTGCACAGTGGGACTATTGTGGACCTAAGGTACCATATCCTGAAAGTTAGGTCCACTATATCACTTCAAGTTAGTTTTAGCAATTTATTAAACTGGTTTATTAATCCTATTATATTTTATCTTGCAACTAGCCCATTTTATATACACAGTAAGATACTCTAGGGTGTGTGTTGTGCTGAGTTTACTGAATGCCCTGGGTGCTGAAGGCACTCTGCCTGCAGCCTCAGGCCTCACAACCCTCTTGGGTGTGCAGTAAACCCAGCACAATCCACACTCCATCGTGTCTTATTGCTTAAGCTTAACAGGGTTCCACAATATACTACAATAAATTGATGCAAAATTTTCTGCTGCTACTGCTGTGTCACCCCAGGACCCTCTTGAAAACTAGCTGATGCACCTGTATAAGACTATCCTGGTGATGACAATGTTAAATAAATAAATACAGAGCACAACAGTTCTATGAACTGGAAGAAAATAAAATATTCACAGAACCAGTTCTGTGATCTTAATTAGGCAGGTCTACTAGAAATAACATGAGGCAAATGTAACTTGTAACTACTTGCTTAGAAATTCTGTTTGCATCTGCTCGTTTGTTACCAGGGGGTTGGAAGACAGTGACTGAAATGAACCATGCCAGCGTGTTGGCTGGTGATGCCTTAATAGAATCCGGCAGACAGAACAGACCTGTTGGATACCCCCTGCCTACCAATCACTGCGCCTGGTTCATTATTTATAACGTGCTGACAGTCCAAAGCTACTTGACATGTGGATCAGTAGCTGGTGTAGGTCCAGTTCCATGGATGACCTACGTCCAAAATGACTGTGCTAATCAAATCCCCAAACTAATAATTCAAGCTCAACCTCCTCCCTTTCTTTTGGGAAGCACTGCAGTTCTCTTGCTAGTCTGGGCTCTGGCATCAGTTCAGCAGAAATCAGTGAAACAGGTTGTGCCTTGTTGTGATCAGTTCTGTCCCGCTGCAGAAAGGGACCAAATCTGGGGGAGGATCAGGTCACTGGTGCGGGGTCTGAAGGAGATTAGAACGTCGTCCTGTGCTGGCCAGGCTTTCCCACGCATTCAGTCCCATGCCCTCAGGATGCTGGCATCTAGGATGACCATGCATACGCATGCCCCCATGAAGCTTCACTGAATGAACTGCCATTTATGGTTACTTAGGTGGGGCTGGCTGCCCTTCTTCCCGGAGGAGCAAAGCATCTTCTGGGATGCTCAGTCCTCCTCCTCCTGGCTAGCCCCCCCCCCACGACCCATGCTAGTTTCTGAACCTGGGTTGCCAGTATCACAAGTAGATAGCCCTGCCACTGCTCAAATGGGCCGGCTTACACTTTTATTGCTTTGTTGTTGAAATGTTACTGTTGAAATTCAAACTCCCAGCTAAGATTGCAGAAAATACTCTAAAAAAGGAAGGGACATTGGTTTATTTGACATTTTTGTGTAAATTGTTTCCCAAACCACTTTGCATGCCAGGAGAGGGGAGGTTGAAAATGTTGCTGCCATTTTAGATACACATGGAGACCTTAGCAGCCCAATTTACATCCACTAACTGGTAGACTTATTTGGATCGCAACTTAATTGCATGGGGGGGCTCCTTCACTGCGACTAAGGATCACGTTTGTACGCAGCCCCAAAGAGTAGAAATGAAATTGAGCAGCTGTGCATCGTTTTGCATCTCCGCACTTTGCAACAGATGATGGGATCATTTAGCAGTGAGAAGAATGGGAAAATGACCACACCTCAGATCCCACACTGGGGCCAATTTTGCATTGATTAAACCCCAACCACCACGGCCAATAGGAGCTAAGTACAAAAGCTTAGACTGCAAAAGAGCTTCCTATGTACTGGTGTATCTGGAGCACCATTTTGGTCTGACACCCAGAATGTGGCTATTGTGAAATATATAGAACTGTAGCAGGAAAAGGATGCCTCCAAGAACTCTGAGGGGGTTGCCAGGCCAGTGGCAATGAGGGTTGATGTGCTGGATGCCACACCTCGCACCACGCTGGCAACCTGGGTTCAGGAATGGACTCAGGTCAGCAGGGGAAGGCGGCGATCAAGCGTCCAGAGGACTACTCTCCCCTCCCAGGGGTGGGTAGTGGGGCTTACATTGCTCCTCAGGAACCCCCAATGGAGCTCAGGGGCCCTGCAAGGAGCAGTGCCACAACAAGGGGGTGGAGCGGCAGCGGACATTAGTGTGTAGATGTCATTGCATATCCACTCTCCGCGGGGAAACACCAGCAGAAAAACCCCAGAGGACTTAGGGAGGCGATGGAGGCCCCAGGAGCCAAAAGCCCACATCCCATCACTGGACCATCCTTCCACTGGCTCTCCCGAGTTCCTCGACCCGGCCCAGGACCGACCCTCTAATTTCAGAAAGGCTGCCATGTACGTGAGGTGGGCTCTCTCCCCAGGGAGTGATCTGGGGGGCTGGAAGGATCCATGTGTCGGGGGAGGGGGTGCTCTGCAATTGTACTCCTGGAGGAAGGAGGTTTCAAGCTGGGAGTAGAGTCCGCAGCTGTGATGGTGCACCTGAGAGATGCCCTGGTTCCCAGTGCTAAACAAACAAAAAAAATCTACAAAAGAACTCTGAGAGGGGAAGGGGGGACTTTGAGAGGGTGTTGCCAGCTGGGAGGAGAAGGGTATGGTATTGATTCCAGCCAAGCTGAACTCAGGTATAACAGCCCACACTGTTCTATAACATTTTTAATTTCCTTTGTCCACCTGTTATTCAATTAGTATATTATCCCCCAATGTTTCCCATTGGTTCCTCTTGTCCCCTACCCCTATACTGAGGGTGCCATTCTTCTGGCCAGGTGGGGGCAAATGCCAGTTGGACTGTGCTCTCCCTCCCTGGGAGCTGAGCACCCTGCCAGCACTTCGCACCTGGACAGCTGCAACATGGAATTCACTCTCCCCTCTATTGCACTACTTTTCTCCCTCCTGCTCCTGCCAGTCCCCCTGTTGATCTTCCCTCCTTTCCAGACCCCACTCGTACTAGTCCCCCCACTCCCCTCCACCCATGTGATTTTTGGTTCCTGCCTGCAAACTGCAACTGCCTGTTTTACTTGTCCGAGCTACCATTGCTCTTTCACTTTTGTACAGGCAACGTGCACTTAACCCTATAATTGTCTTCTATGTACGTCGCCCAGTGAGCTAATTCTCACAGTCCATTTGTAGTGGCGTTGTTCACCTGCATGATCAGTATTCTGTGACTGCACCATGTAATTTATTCTAACATACTATTTGCCAGCAGATTAGGCCTTACGGTCTATCGAGTCTGCTCGAACCTCAGATCCCTAGTTGGGTGCCGAGGCCCTCCCCCCTTTGTATTCCAGAAACCCCTATCATCCATCCCTACCCCCCCTGGGACAGGCCATCATCTGATACATCCACTTTCTGTGTCTGTCCCACCCTCTCTTGACGCCTCCACTGTGGATCTCTGAACCAGCTCACCAGGCAGTGCATTCCAAGGGTCCGCCACCCTCTCAGTGAAAACCTCCTCCTCTCTCCCCCTCACCCTTCCACCTTCCAACTTCAAACCATGCCCTCTGGTGATACCTCCCTGCTTTAGTCTAAAGATCCCTCCATGTTTACCCTATTTATTCCTTGAGGTACTTGAAGACCCTCAATCATGTTCCCCGTCTCTCCTCTCCTCCAATGAAAACAGGCAGAGCTCCTCAAGTCTGTCCTCATACGTCAAATCCCCTAGCCCTCGTATCATCTTAGTTGCCCTCCTCTGTACCCTCTCCAGGAGCTGTATGTCCCTCTTCAAGTGTGGTCTCCAGTACTGTACACAGTACTCAAGGTGTGGTCTAACCAGTCCATTGTACAGCGGCAGAATCACTTCCTTGCTCCTAGAGGTGATCCGCTTCGATGCATCCCAACATCCTGTTTGCTCTTTAGCTGCTCTCCTGCACTGCTCAGAGTTATTCATACATGCATCCACCATGACCCCTAGGTCTTTTCCCCTATTGAGGCCTCCAGTGCCTCCCCTCCCAGGGTGTACCTGTGTTTAGGGTTTCCCCGCCCAAGATGCAACACCTTGCACTTGGTGATATTGAAATTTAATTTCTATGTGTGAGCCCAGCTTTCCAGGGTGTCTAGATCCCCTTGCAAGGCCAACCTCCCCTCTTCTCCCTCAACTACTGCTCCCATCTTGGAGTCATCAGCGAAGAGACTCATTTCACACCCTATACCCTCCCTGATGTCTGATATGTATGCATTAAACAGGATCGGACCCAGGACTGAGCCCTGCGGTACCCCACTACCGACCTCTCTAGGGTTCAAGAGCTCCCCACATTTGTTATTGCTTGATGTATTCTCCCTCCGCCCCGGGTCACACCTGGAAATGAGCTCTGGCTCAGTGTGCCTTTCCTAGCTACCAGTTTTATGAATAAAAAAATAACTATTGCATGATATCATGGGGCATGTACTACACTAAGGAGTATGTCAGCAATGACAACACAGTACAGTACTGCGAGTGGGGGTGCAGTCCTGCTGGAGTTTCTTTCCATTTGAGTGACGCTTTAAACCGAAGTCCCATCTTTCCATTTCTGGAAGATGATAACTGCTAGACCTACAAGCCAAGTTTAGGAATAACTTATTAAATAAATGCAGGTAACATGAAGTAATTGCTTCTGTATATGGATGCTGTTAGGCCATCTCAGACACATAATGGCTTTTTTGTGATGATACAGAGGCGTGAGGCTTTTTATCCTTTGCTGTGTAGAGCTGTAGGGCTTCCAAGCTCAGCCTGGTGGCGTGTTGCACCACCATTTAGACGACCCTTGTTTGCATTGAAATCCTGTCTCCCCCTTGCTGGTGGAGACGTGCTTCTGTGATCTCAACGCGCGAACACCTCCTGGTTGTTGACCATTCCCATTCCCCCATGACTTGCCTCCTGTAGTGTGGCCACCGGACAAAGGCCCCTTCAGAGATGCAATCCAGTTGAAGATTCCTGCGGGTGTAAGAGCAGAGCCCGATAGGACAGCCAGTGTCATTTCTGGAAGCCGTGGCCAATTTCTTTCTTTCTTTTTTCCCCAATGGGTGAAGGCAGAAAGCTCTTCCAGTGTGAACTTGACACAGTGTGCTATTGCAGGGTGTGCCAGAGAACCCTTCAACAATTCTGCAGCTGCCTGAGAGCCCCTTCACATGTGGTCACCTGAGTGGCAGTACTGCAGCGAGGCCTAGATCTTTTCTCTTCCTGGAGGAGTAGGAGGGTGTCTGCTGGGATGTTCCTTCCTCCTCCTTTTAGACCCTTGGATGAGCTGCGCTTGGGTCCCAAACCTAGCTCACAGGGGCCATCACCCACATTGTTGCTGGCCCTGCAGTGGCTCCCCTTGGGCTATGTTAGGGGTTGAACTGGACAATGAAGTTAACCACACAATGTCTTTCTTACCCCAGGCTGGTGCATCCGGACAGACGTAGAGATGGGGAGGTGGGAGGGCTTACATACACAATAAAAACTGAAGTCCCTGATTGGCTAAATGACATTGTTCAATGATCCCCACACCATAGAAGGCAAGGCAAATTTTATTTCTTGGGTACTCATTCCCAGAGGCTCTGGGCGCCTTACATACAACAATCAAGAGAAAAAAGGACCGTACATAAATACATAAATATCATTAAAATGTGTAAAATATAATTAAAAACAGGATAGAATACAGAAGCAAGCTTTTAAAAGGCAGATCAGATAGCTAATTATCTAAAGCTCTATATCTGGGAAGGCTAGGGCAAAGTTAGGTGGCCCTTGAAAACCTCTACTGAAGAGGCCTCCCTAACAGCAGGTGGTAACAAATTCCAAAGGACGGGGCTGGTGACACTAAACACCCAGTCTCCAGCTCTGGCTTCTCCCACCACTGCAAGAAGGAACTTGACTAAGACAAAGGACAGAAACTAGTGGAGTGCTCTGAGCCTTGAAGCCTGTCATGAGAGGGCTTTCCTACTTGTTGCTAGCTGGGATAATGGTCTGACTGGAGCAAGAATGGGGACCGCCGAAACCAGACAGGCCGGTCCCTAAGGCTGGCTGATGGAAGGGAAAAGAAGGACATAAGGTGACCCGAGGCCGGGACTGAATTCTTCCAGTATCGCTTTTGAACATTCCATTGTTTAACCTTGACAAAAAAAAGTAAGATAAAACAAATTATTGGGCCTCTGGGTAGACATACTGTATGGTCCTTTTTCAAAAAAACATTTTTGCCACAGGTGCAAAATGTGAGAAACCTTACCCTATTTAAAAAAGGGTTGTCATCGGTTTAAATGTATTAATGTTGGGTACCATGTGCAGCCCAAAAGCTGTGCACAACTTTCCTTTCTTGGAATGTGGATATGGTGTACAATCCACACTTCTAGTAGTATCCTTTCCCTTTAAATATCTTGCCTGAAGGTCTTCAAGGTGGCTCCTCCCATCCACTTGGGTGGTAACTCCTTTGGCACTGCCCCATGATGTCAGATCTTCTTTTCTGCTGGAAGAAGGTTCCCTCCTTTGCGCTCCACGTTGAAGTAGGCCCTTTGCTTTGTAAAACGTCTTCAGGTTCACCAGCTGTTTGTCACCTATGCTGAAGCCGCACCTGGCAGACCGGCAACAAAGTGGATGACTGGCAGGTGGACTGTATCCAGCATCAACCTTTGCTATAGGTTGGCTGGTAGGGAGCGTCCGATAGGGCTAAGGGCTCATTCCACCAGACATACCTCTGCCTTGGTGACTGCTTCCAGGGATTTCCCTATCCAGGAAATCTGCAGGGCTGCTACCTGGAAGTCAGCACACATCTTCATCTCCCATCACCACAATGACCTGGAGTCATGCTGTGATGCTGGGTTTGGGGCCTCAGTTCTCCAATCTCTGTTCCTTAAGTAGGGTGTGTGTGCCTTGCCCCCACCTCCCTGGAGAACTGACAGGACTCTGCCAGAAGTGTGGATTGTGTGCCATATCCACATCGCTAGAAAAACGGGTTACTCACCTGTAACGGTAGTTCTAGGAGTGGTCTATGGTGTACATCCACACAAGCCACCTGACCTCCCCTGGCAAGTAGCACACTGATCTTGCTTCCAGTGGGTGAGAGCTGATGTCACTGGGCAGTGCCAAGGGAGTTACCACCCAGGTGCATGGGAGGAGCCAGCTTGAAGACCCTACAGCAAGATATTTAAAGAGAAAGGATACTGCTAGAAGTGTAGATGTACACCATATACCACTCCAAGAACTACTGTTACAGGTAAGTAACCTGTTTTTCTGGTATCACAGTTAAAAGTCCCCTTACCTAAAGTTTTTAATTTAGTCATTTATCATTTTAAAAACACACAGTGAGATGGATGTTATTAGACATTCTTAAGGCTGACTTCTAGAGTGACTTAATATGCTGTTAGCATCCCCCCTGAAATGGCCTTCAACAACGAGAACCTGTGTCAATAGAAATGAGCAACTTTTTTATATTGTGATTAGGGAGGAGGGAAAGCCAATTACCCTTTCCATTTGGTTTGCTTTTAGCTTGACAGCTTCAATGACCTGCCTGCCACTGTGTTTATTAGCAATGCCCCTGATTGTACCATACTAATTTTGGGTGCCATGTGCAGCCCAAAGGCTGCAGACTACTTTCCTTTCTGGTATCACAATCAAAATTCTCCTTACCTAAAGTTTTTAATTTAGTCATTTAAATATTTTAAAAAAACACTGAGATGGCTGTTATCAGAAGTTCTTAAAGCTGTCTAGAGTGACTTAATATGCCGCTAGCATCCCCCTCTGAAATGGCCTTCAACAACGACAACCTGTGTCATTAGAAATGAACAACTTTTTATATTGTGATTAAGGTGCAGGGAAAGCCGATTTCCATTTTCCATTTGGCTTGCTCTCGGCTTGACAGCTTCAGCGACCTGCCTGCCGCTGTGTTTATTAGCAGTGCCCTCACTGCTGTCCATTGTCCTGAAAAAATGGGAGGGGGTTGGGGATCTTTTCTGTCACATTATATATGAAAACATTTTCACAGTAAACAAAATTGTCTGGGTTGGAAGAAAAAAAAAAACACATCTGAGCTCATAAGCAGGAAAAAAGCTTACACTTCCCAGACCTTGCCTTCCCCTCCATGTGCTGGTAAAAGAGTGTTGATCAGGCAGAGAACACAGTAGAATTGGTAAAATTACCTTGAATCTAAATTTCCTATTAAGTTGTCAGGGTTGCCCATGTTAACCACAGAGCAGTACACTGGTGCTACGCTGTAAGCTGTCTACGTAGCATGTGCTGAAAAAATGGTTATGATAGGTTTACTTACAGTGTTACAGTGGATGTGAATTCAGGTTTTCTTCAAGGACTTCTCACACCGTAGAACCACACTTTTGGAACTGTAAGCAGTGGATGTCAGGATCACTCAAAAACTTTTACCTTGCAATTGTCATTATATTTACCTGGTTGGGGGAGACCAGAGAGTCTGTGGTCAGAAGCGAGGTGGCTGGAAAGGGACACGAGGCCTGAGTGTACCTGGGCTCTCATCCTGCAGTGTTGGGGTGGTTCCTACATTGCTCCTGATGCTTTGTGATGTGCCTGACGAGGACATCATGGATGTACTTACACTGTACCTGCTGGTGCCTGACATAACAGTAGTTTATTTCCAATGCACCCCTCCTCTGAAACCCAGAGCACCTAACAAATACAGAAGTGAGACATAAAATACAACATATTAAAAGTCAGGCAATAAAAACAAAACTTTCAGCCGGGATTATTATCACAGGGATTTACTGTTCCCCAAAGGCCTGGGAGAGCAGATACATCTTCCGACCCCTCTGAAGCGATGTCCCACCCACCAGCAGGCTTTCCAACTGCATTATAACCTGTGGTTGCTCAGGTGGCAGTATTATCATGAAGGGTGTTACCATCTCTCTGGCCCGATTCCCCCCACCAGCTGGACCTCGACAACCCTGGCCCATAGCAAGAAGTAGCCATACTGTTGTACGGATGAGCTGGCTCTTCACAGTGCTTTCACGGCTGCAGCTGATGAAGCTGTTGTTTTTTCATCTCCATTCTACTTTTCTAAGCAGCTTTTTATCGTGACAAACCATGAGGCCCTGGGCCTGTGCCAAGTTCCCCTGCTGCTTATCAGATCTCCACCGCTGCCACTTCATGGTTGTGCCATTTTTCTATGGCTATGCTGTCATCTGGTCGGCTGTCCGGCAGTGGCAAATTTAGCCATCCTGCGGGTCCTGCAACTGCATGACCCTTCATGAGCTAAACTACACAGACATATCATTGCAGCAGCAACAAACACAGAGAATAAAATACTTGGTCTCGTAGCTCATGCTTACTGACTTTGCACTGAGCTCTTCCTTCCCCTCGTCTGACACAGGCACACAGATGAGACGGCAGGGATTAGGGTAGGGACAGCTCATTTGAAATTCAAGGCTGGCTGCAGGAAGAGAAGCAATAAATAGCAATAAAAGTAGTTTTTTAAATAGCCTGCTAGAGTCAGTGTTTGTAGGTGTGGGGGCTGGGCCCTTTTTTGTCTGCGTACCAGTGACATACAGGTCCCGTGCTGGGCAGCATTCATTATGCAGCGGGAAACCAAAGAAAGAAAGACAGAGTCAAGAAGTTGGAACTTGGCCAGGAGTTTATTTGTTTCGATCACAGGCACAGCAGTGCAAGGCTGGTTAGTTTACATGTGTGTGTGTGGGGTGGGGGTGGGTTGCTGGGTGGCAATAGTTCTGGAGCTCCAGAGAGGTTATTGATTGAGTGAGCTGTGGAGCTGGCGTGTCATCACTGGTGAGGTCAGTCTGTGATGTACGTGGCAGCGTGCAGTTCAAAAACTGACCCAAGAGAAGGGATCAGTCTCTTTCTTACATGCTAATACTCTGAGTGAGTCATGCTGCTGTGACCGTGATTTTTGGCGTTCTCTTCTCCTGCTGGAGCCTGGAAGCGTGGTTGGCCAAGATGGCCATTGGCAAGATGGAGCTGCAGTCAGTGTCATCCGACCAAGAGTGCGATACGTTTCACTTCACTAAAATTTATTGCTTTTTTTCTGGAAGGCAGGAGGAGTGGGTTTATTCAGTTAGACACCCAAGGGTTGAGGATAGTCTTAAGTCCTAACCCTTGCATATAATGAGCAGCTTCTGTGTGGCAGGAGATACTGCAGCTCAAATCTGTTTCCGTCACATTCTGTGTTGCATTTGGTTTCATGTTTTCCCAGTTTACTAGACTGCAAGGCTACTGTTATGACGGTTATGCCACCCTAACAGCGACATTTCTACGGCGACATGCGCCGATATCGACTACAGCACCATGCCACCATAGAAGTGCTGCTGGAAGGGGGCAACCACTTCCCCTGATTAGCAGCCCTCCCCGAACTAACTCTGACCTGGAGTTAGAATCCTTTAGTTTAGTTCTCCCCGCATGGGTGAGAACCAAGCCCTCGATGTAAAAATAGATCCGTACAGTCGGCTCCATGCCAGCACTGTTGCTCAGCTGTCCATCAGCTGTAATGCCGCTCGCAATATTTTTTGTTGCGCCGGCATATACAACCCCTGTTTTCACTCCATCAAAGATCAGATTATTCAAAGTCATATACCCAACAATTTGAATACCATGTTTGCCTCATATATGTTATGTTGTAGAAGTAATGTAGTTCATTTTGTACCGGTGTAATACTGTCTAATATGTGAGGTACCCATCACATATACAACACTTTACATCATATTTACGTTATAAATGTAAACATTACGAGAGGCCAATCAGGTCATTCCATCCGTCATATGTATCAGCTAATAAATAATTGATAAGGAACGTCCTAAGCTGGTTAGATTTAACTTAGGCTCTCTGTTCTTTTCTCTGGCCAAGTTATGACACTTTTTTCATAATACGAACATACGAAATGCCAGTAGAAATAGGCCTCACGGTCTATCGAGTCTGCTTATTTGAGCAGCTAGCCCCTCAACTTGCAGCCACCCCACCCTCCCCTCCTCACAACAACCATCCCCTCACTCTGTCCCACCCCTTCTTAAATCCACCCACCGTTCTACAGGATACTATTTCCTCAGGCAGAATATTCCACTTGTATACCACCCTTTCTGTGAAAAGTGTCTCCTGATTTACCTTCTGAATCTTCCCCCCTCCAGTCTCAGCTGATGCCCCCTCGTGTCCCTTCCCCCTTTTGATCCAGAAAATCTCCTCTGTCTTAGTCTTGTTTATTCCCTTTAAGTATTTAAAGGTTTCAGTCATATCCCCTCTATCCCTTCTCTCCTCCAAGGAGTATATGTTCAGTTAACCATCCTCTCCTCATAGGATTTTCCCACCAGTCCCTGGATCATCTTCGTTGCCCTACGCTGCACCCCCCCTCCAAAAATTTGATGTCCTTCTTCAGGAATGGATGCCAGCACTGTACGCAGTATTCCAGGAGTGCCCTAACCAGTCACCTGTACAAGGGAAGGATCACCTCCCTGATCCTGGAGGAGATTCCTCTCGCTATGCACCCCAGCATCTTGTCTGTCTTTGCAGCCGCCTTCCTGCACTGAGCTACGCCATTCCCAGCTGTCATTTTTCACATCCTTGCCGAAATGTGTTTTCGCACTTTCGGGATGAGAATAGCGAAGTTCGCTGTGAAATCAGTGTTCGACACATTACTTAAAATGACAGTGACACTGTTCATGAGCAGAGGTCCTAAAATGCCTGTGTTGAAAATTTGGTGACGGTACTCCATAAAATGACTGTGTTATGAGCGTGGATTGCGCAGTTTGCACACACGCTTGTACGTTCGCAAACTTCTAATATTTTCACTCCAGATTTTCAACAGTGCCACTGTTCTGCACCTCCTAATGAACAGTACACCTGTCATTTTTCACATCCTGACTAAAATCTATTTTCACAGTTCCGGCGCAGAATAGCGTGGTCGCTGTGGAAAGCCCGTGTTCGAGACACATGATGAAAATGACAGTGACACTGTTCATTAGCAGATGCCCTAAAATGCCTAAGTTGAGAATTTGGGATCGAAAGTCAGTAAAATGAGTGTTTTATGAGTGTGCATTGCACAGTTTGCACGCACGCTCATGGCTTTGTGAATTTGTAATAGTTTCACTCCAGCTGTTCATCATTAGCAATTTTCCATACCTCCTTATGAACACTACAGCTGCCTGAAATATGTTTTCGCACGTCCGGCACAGAATTGCATGGCTGCTGTGCGAAATCAGTTTTCAGGACAGTCTGAGGAAATGTCAGTGACACTATTCATGAGCAGAGGTCCTAAAATGCCTATGTTGAAAATTTGGTGCTGAAACTCCGTACAGTGACTATGTTGCAAGCGTGCATTGCGCAGTTTCCACGCACCCTTGTAACTCCGTCAATCTGCAATATTTTCATGCCACATTTTTACCACTGGCATTTGTGCACATCTCCTTATCAACAGTCCAGCTGTCATTTTTCACAGCCTGCCCAAAATGTGTTTCCGCAGCTGTGGAGCACAATGGTGTGCTTGCTGTGCAAAATCACCTTTTCAGACACATTCACAAAATCACAGCACTATGCGTCTCTAGCTCCGCCACTCCCACTGCCAATGCCAGCGCGACAACATTCACCATTGACAAATGCCTGTTTTCTTTGTCATAGGATTGCCCTTCCATCTACCCACTTTCTCATCAGTTTGGGTAAGGCTAACTCCCAGTTCAAACTTGCCGAATCTGGAGCTCCAAACCAAAAACCAAAAATCTTAATCGGCAGATCAGTTATGGGAATACCCCCAATTGCCTGCTGAGCAATACCCGGAATATGTATACCCACAGGTTTACTTTTTTGTTTTACTTTAGATCCTAAGACAACTGAAAAGGAGTCCACCACCACCATGGCCCGCTCCCCAGATACCCGATGAGCTACTAATATAGTAGTATCATCAGCATAAGCCAAGGTTACTGGAAAAGAACCACCTCCTAGTCCCTGAGTGGGTGAAATCCCATGCCCCCCATTCAACATCCTCAATAAAGGGTCCAAGAAAAAAACATATAAGAGGGCTCAAAGGGCACCCCTGCCGAACCCCTCGCCGGATCTTCACATACTTCCCTAGTCTGCCATTCACCAAGGGCCGAGAAGAAGTGTTTTTATAAATAATTCTAAGCTAATTAATAAAAACATCAGGAATACCATAATGTTCCAATACCCGGAACAAAAAGATATGAGGAACCTCATCGAAGACCTTGGCCTGGTCCAGTGAAATCAAATACCCAGAACCCCCAGAACCATCAAAAGCTTCTCGTAATAACTTTGCCACGTCTCCCATACCACGTTGGGGAATGGCACAAGTCTGACTAGAGGAAATTACTTCCTGAGCTACCCAGGATAAACGTCTGCATAAAACTTTGCACAGAATTTTCCAGTCTACGTTTATAAGACTAATAGGCCTCCAATTTCGGAGATCCACTCTATCTCCCTTTTTGCACAAAAAAATCAAAAGGCAATCTGCTAAAGCTGTCAGAAAAAGGACTAAACCAGATAGTATATCATTATAAATAGTCATAAAGAACTTACTTAACATCCCCATAGATATTTTATAAAATTTCCCTGGTATGCCATCTGGACTAGGAGAAGACCCATTCTTCAAACCACCAATCACCTCTTCCACCTCCTTTTGAGAGATAGGAGAAGTCAGTAATGTTTTATCAGCATCTAATAACTCAGGTATCTCCAACTGGCTAAGAAATTCAGCAATCCCAGTAAGATGTGGAGAGTTATTGCTAAAGAAAGCCTCCACAAAATCTTGGACAACACCTCCTATCACATCTCCAGTATCCACAACCAGACCAGAATCAGTTCTCAGAGCAGCCATATATTTAGATTCTACCCGTCTCACACAACAATCATATGGATTGACATTTTCAGCTTTTTCTTGAGTACCAGACTTCTGTTCTAGCAATAACGAGTGGGCTCTGTCATATTGGTATTTACTCATTTCAAACTTAACCACCTGTATGTCCTCAGTGAGAACTTCTCTAGTTTCAACTGACCGGGATAACAGCATCTGAAGTCTATCTCTTAAGTGCAAATAAGTAAGATATTTATTATTTGCAGCCTTCTTAGCCAAAGAACCACATAAGGCCTTCAGGTCCCGCTTGGTGTCTTGTCACCAAAATAGAGTGTTATCATACAATTCAAAGACGGAAAACCTGGCATCCAACTCCTCCTGAATGACAGACCAGGTTTCCACATCTATTAAGATTGCCGAATTCATTCTCCAAACCGGATTGGGGCCCGGTTTATTCAATGGCGTCCCCACAACAGTTTTAATCAGTCTATGGTCAGAGGTCTCTACAGGAGAAACTCAGCACAGGGACCCACTGCAAGGCAAACAAGACGTCAATTTGAGTTGACAAATGCCCCCTAGAAAAGGTATGTTCCGGCAGTCGATTAGATTCAGCCACACAGTCTTTAAGCCTGGTTCATGTGTACATTTTGTTCAGAAAAATAGAGTCGGTGTACAACTTCTGGGTTTTACCTGTCTTGTCAGAGAGTGATAAAATACAATTGAAATCCCCTCCCAAAAACACAGATCTAGTGGTATATAAATACGGTTGCATCTTCTTCATTAAATCAACCCTTTGATATTTAGTTTGGTAATTGTACACATTAATAAACCTCATTTCATGAGCCCCAAGTCTCACATCCAGAATGTACACCCTCCTAGGGACTAAATCAATAAGGCGGGAGACTCAGAGTTTAGGGTTTAAAATTAAGAACCAGACCCCTGAGCACAGCTCCTCCCGCAGGGACCAAAAAGAACCCCCGAAACCAGTCCTTTGATGCCTGGTAAGTTTCCCTGATGGTATGCAAATGAGTGTCCTGCACCAGGCAAATGTCTAGCTGATGACCTGCAATAATAGAAAAGGTGGCGAGTCTTCTTTTATGGTTCTTGAGACTATTGATATTTAGTGAGCCCAAATTCAGGTGCAACTCCATGGTCAGGTGTTAGAAATGACCTTGACATCAGAAACCACTGCCCTCAGGGCTTTTGTAGCAGTTCGTTTAGATTTCTTCTTTTTCTTAACTCGCCTTTTGTGTCCAGAAGAGGAATTTCAGAATAAGTCACATTTTCCGGTTGGGAAGAAATCATGAAAGAGGAATCTGAGTCATCATCCTCCTCCTCCCATTGTTTCCTCTTCGTAAGTGGAAGGAATCTATTTGTCATGCTATGACCAGTGTCATACATCTCAGTAGTACCCTTTCCCAGTTTTTAGGAAGCACTACGCATCATCCGTCTGGATTTCTGATGTTCCCATTCATCTGTCTGTGGTGGTGGCACAGTAGGAAACTGTAGTGAAGAAGGTCCTGGTAGTATAGCTAAATCAACAGCTGCATCGTCACCCAAGAAATCCTGTGGAGCAACGACATCCACCAAGGCATCCCCATCTGAGGATACAACCCCTGCCGAAGGGCGCGTGTCAGGGACAGAGGAAGGAGAGGTCTCCTGCCCCCCAAGGGGAACCACGGAAGGGGCAGCAGCATCAGAAGATGGGGGCGGGTGAGAGGAAGACCGTTGTGAAAGTCCCTGATGTGACACATCATTAGGCTGCTGTGGAGTAGCCTCATCATCATCATCAGAACCTTCACCCACTGCATTATGGGCGGCCCAAGGGCAATCCTTGAAAGTGTGGTTGGTCTCATCGCAAAGATTACAAACAACAGGGGTCTGGCATGCAAAAGCCACGTGGCCAATTCCTCCACAGAGAGAACATTTCATCTTATCGCAGGCACTACTTAAGTGTGTGTGGGCCCCACACTGAAAGCAAGACCGTGGCTGACCTGCATAAAAAATGAAGCCCCGGTCCCTCCCAGGTAGAAGCAACTTGGCAGATGTTGAATAATGCCTTTTTCTTGAGGAAGTCTCACCCGAATCCGCCACCCCCCTGTCCAAAGGTCCTCCGAATCATTGATGGGGTCTGGAAGACCAAGTACAGAACATTTTGCCCACAACCAAAACAGAATGTCAGAAATCGCCATCCCTTCATTTTTAAATAAGACAGTTATTGTTCTGTAAGCAGGCTTAGTCAGTGGGATGACAGTATCTCCTCAGCTGGACCTGCAGGGAGGGAAGGAGATCTGCTCACCTGCAGGGCTACCAGCAGACTGACGTCCATCTGACATGGAGGCCATGAGAACAGCAGCTCCCCCAACCACAGAGTAGGGGAATTTTATTGAAAATTGGATTTCATTACAATACAAATACATTATATATACATTCTAAACAAAATTATTAACCAATTGTAGCAAACAGATAAAAAAAAAGGTTCAGTAGAAAAGAAAACATTATACATATTGCTCTGCATTTCTCAATGTCCTGCATACTATAATCTACCAATATTCTACAAAATGATATCCTAATCACTGATTCCCCATTCATTGCAATTGACCCAAAAAAGCCTAGCTCTTTCAGGGGTGTATCTCATCATATCAAATTTCATGGTTTTATTCAATGATGTCCCAATATTCTGAAGAAGTTCCAGATGAGATACTTCTCTCTGTTGCAGAACCCACATGCACCTAGCCTTCCAAATAAAATATTTTATTGTTGCAAATACTATGTACATAGTGTCTTTGTGGTATTTCCCAAATACCCTCCTACAGGACCATACATTACAGTCGTATAATTCAAATTTCCGAAAGGCTCCTTCCATGTTCTAGCCAAATATGTTCAAAATGGTTTTATATATGAACATTGTAAAAATAAGTGTTGTTGGGTTTCCACAATTTGCTCACATGCCACTCTGAGGCAATATCTCTCTTCAAGCTGTTTATGCTTGTTATTACCCCTTACTCCTAATCTCCCCAAATAACCTAACCAAGCACAATCCCACACGAAATGGGGAAGTCTAGGGTTCACCAACTGTTGGAGTACTGTTTTTTTCTGTGTGTCAGGGCACTCCGGGAACAATATTTCAGCCCTACATTCTGCATCTATAATCAAACCATACATTTTTTTCCTATCTAATATTACTATCTGTTCTATACTAATGTTCCATTTCACCAGCATTTTTATACATTCCACTCCATATTGAGGAGTGTATGCCAATCTGTTCAACCCTCTGGGGTTCTTATTCTCCCATACCCTTTTGCATGGCTCTAGCCATGCATTTAACATTGGCTTCCATGGTGGTTCCCCAGGTCTCATGGCTGGGCTAATATTAACAGATAGGAAAGTACTGAAAAAGAATGCGATCGGGTTGATCATTGCCACCCCACCTTCGCAAACAGGACGATATGTATATTCCCTCTTAACCGGATTCAATCTAGATCCCCAGAACGCCTGAAAAAATATGCTGTAAATGACTGTAAACATACTTATTGGAGGAGGGTATATATAACTTAAATAGAGAAATATGGGGAGCCGTAGTGTTTTAATTAAAACCACTCTTTTTTTCTTTGACAGTTGTTGTCCCTTCCAACTATTGACTAATCCTGTTGCCTTCTCCACTTTCCCCTTCCAGTTTAACATCGCCATGTCCCCTGGACCAAACTGTATACCTAATATAGAGATGGGCTGATCAGTCACTTGAATACCACCTTTATGTCCTAACTGTGGTACCTGGGTATCACCTATTGTAACCCCCTTGCTCTTTCCCACATTAATTTTAGAACCTGAAAATTTGGAATACTGCTGAAATATATTACTTAGAGCCTCTGCAGAACTAGAAGAAGATATTGCTATAACTAAATCATCTGCGTATGCTAGCACCTTGACCGGGGGACAATCTGGGTTAGTTACTACTCCTGTGATCCTTTGTTCTTTCAACAACATTCTTATAAAAATATATATGACAAAGGTGTAAAGTAGGGGGCTCAAAGGGCAACTCTGTCTAACACCTCGTTCAACCTTTATCCTCTTCCCCTCCCAACCATTTATACTAGGGATGATCGTGGCCCCTTTATACATTTGTTTTATCCAGTTTACAAAAACCTCTGGAATCCCAAATGCCCTGAGAGTTTTAAACAAGAACTTGTGAGAAACCCTGTCAAAAGCTTTCTCTTGGTCGATACTTAAGATGAAGCCCTGTGCTTGCCCTGCCTGCCCTCTAAAGAGTAATTCCCTCAGAACCATAAGATTGTCCTGGTGTTTCCTGCCTGGTATTGAACAAGACTGAAAAGGACAAATTAGTTTTGGAGCTACTTTCAGTAATCTGGTCTGCAGGATTTTACTTGAGATTTTCAAATCTGTATTTAACAGACTTAATAGACACCAGTTACCTATTATCTGTCTCGGACCTTTCTTGTGGAGCAGTACAAGAGCTGCTTTCTGCATAGAAGGGGTGTAATTTGATGATGTTAAAACATAATTAAACAGAATCACCAAAGCAGGGGCTAATTCTATGCTAAAGGTTTTATAAAAGCCTGACCCTAATCCAGCCATGCCCGGAACAGAATGTGGAGCTAGCTGTGAAATAGCTGCTGTCACTTCCTCTACAGATACATCTTTAATCAAATCTTGGACCTCTATTTCAGATATCTGTGTTAACCCCAATGATTTTAATAAATTAGAGGGATCATAATCCAGAGTGGTGGTACCAAATAGACCTGCCACATATTCTTCTACCACATTCAAAATCTCCTGTGGAGAATTTACTAACTGTCCTGTTGGTGTGCTTAGTTCTGCAATAAATCTGTTTCCAACCCTCTTATTACACTCTTTGAAAGGGTTTAATGATTTTTGCCTTACCTGAGTCCCAAATCTCAATTCCTGGTTTAGGGACTTGGCCCTATTATATTGGATGTCAGACATTTTTCCCTTAGTGTTATTAATGATTGCACTATAATCCTGTTTAGACAATTCAGCCTGGGAAATAAGATGCTGTAAATATTGTCTTAATTGCTGGTATTGCATATATTCCTTATTGGCTATATACGTGGCTCTATTTTGAAAAAGTTTCTGCCAGTTCTTTTTAGAGTCCTCCCACCATTCTGTAATGTTCTCATACATTTCCGCTACTGAGAGCCTGGCTAACCAGTCCTGATTCCACATCCTTTCCATTGTTGGATCCTCTAAAAGTGTTTCATTTAAGCGCCATTTATTTTTCTTACATCATGGGGTTCCCTTCCATGATAACCTGAATCTGAACTGCCATATGGTCTGAAAATTCATTAGGGATTGTGGAAGCAGAAAGAATGTTTAACACTTGAGATGCAAAGGTAAAATCTATCCGAGTCCTTAAGGTACCCCTAAAATATGTAAACCCCCCCCCCCATTTAGATGTTTGCTTCTTTAGGTGTCCACCAAACCAGCTGTTCTAACTATCTGTAGTAATGCTGTACTGTCACAAAACGACTTTGAGGTTCGAAGGCCTCTATCAGTTGTAGAGAGTCCACAGTTAAAATCTACTGACCAGATTACAAGTCTGGATGTATGTAGACAAGGCTGAATCTCTCTAAACAAGGCTACTCTCTGTGCTTTAGTTTGGGGAGCGTACACTGTTATTATACGAAACCTTTCTGACATGTAGGAGATATCTAACATCAAAGCCCTTCCTGGATGTATGTCAACTAATCTGGATACTTTTAGGAGGGTTAGCTAGTAAAATGCCTACCCTATCACAGGGTTCGGTCCCTGAGGACCAAAAGGAGGCCCTACCAACCACGCTCTGGATGCAGATTGTAATTCAGCATGGGTTTTAAGACGAGTGTCCCGAATACAAATGATGTCACTGTGTAAATTGTCCAGAGTAAGCAGGGCCCCAGCCCTCTTTCTATCGTTTTTAATACTATTGATGTTTAGACTAATGATTTTTAATGACCCCATAATATAAAAAAAGGCAAAATGTCAGTATACTTGCTTCATGGCGTTTTAGATGACCTTCGCTGTTTTGTTCGTTTTGCTATTGAATCTCCCCCTCCTCCTCCTTCAGAATCTGTAATGGATGTTACTGAAGAACCGTCTGTCCCCTGCCCTTCAGACTCACCATCAGTTCCCTCTGAATTTAATAAAGCATATTTGTTTACAGTCTGTACTGAGGCAGTTTCCTTCATATTAACTTTCCTGTTCCCCTGTGACATAGCTTTCCCTTGTCTGTTTCTTTTTTTATGAGATACCATTCTAAAAGGTGGATCCTTCTCTCCTGGGGGTGGGGGCATGTCCAGCTCTGTTTCACCTGTGTCCCCATTCATATCCTGGGCTTCTTCACCTGTTTTTGTTTTTTTTTTCACCTTTGTTTTACCAGTAGAGATGCACTAAGCTGAAAGCTTGTTTACAGGCGCAACCTGGGAGCACAAGGAAGTTAAGTGACTTGTTCAGGGTCACACAGTATGCAAGTTGGAGCTGTGGGATTCAAACCCAGGACTCCAGGTTTGCAGCTCAGAGCATTAAATCACTGTGCTATACTGCCTCCATTGTTTATACTGTTTCCATTCCCATTACTTCCTCTGTGGCCTGTATTCCCTTCAAATCCTGCCCTGGAGGGTCCCTTGGTGCAGGAGGGTCTGTAGGAACATTCTGTTCTAGGGAGCTTGAATGCGCTGGTGATGTAGCCACTACAATGCTTGCAGAGGCTGCCTTTTTTGCATATTGTTGCTGGGCCATGTTGATTAGTCCCTCATGTGAGGACAATCCTCCCTATTATGGGATGCCCAGGGACACCTACCATATGCTGACCTGTCCCTACAAGGTTGCAATGTAAAACAAGTTTAGGCAATTGGCAGAACTGTGTCCAAACTCTAAACAGTGGTTACATCTTGTGGAGTCACAGGCAGAACTTAAATGGGCCCTTGACCCACCCTTGAAACATGACCTGGGTTGGCCGCTATAGAATATTGATCCCCTGTCTTTCCCTAAAAAAAAAAGGAACTGGGGAGATGAGCAGGGCCTGTATTTGTGGAAATTAGCTTAACTCTTACCCTCCAACTCCCGTCCCATATTTGCTCACTGTCCAAATTTGGGGTAGGTTTATTTAAGATTTCACACCTTTATTTCAGCCAAAAGAGGATGTCCTCAATGTTTACCCCTTCATTCCTAAAAAAAAAACTGTAATTAATTTGACTAGGGGTTTCGTTAAAGGGACCACCGAAAAAGGAATCCATAAAGGAGTATTTTTTAACACCTGGTACTGGGCCCAGAAGCGGTCTAGACTTGACACATTTTTAAAGCTAATGTCATAGTTCCTGTTTCCCAACCCTATTAGGGCGAAAATCTCAGATGAAAAAAATTTCATAGCATTCTTTAAAAGTTGCTTTGCTATATGTACCCTATCAGGAGGGTTCTCTAAGCCTCCCTTGTACACTAACCTAACAGCATTCCGTCTGGGAGCAGGCTCCCCTTTGTTTAAAAACAAATTGGATAATTTAAATATAGGCTCCAATGTTGGCCTATCTTCAGACCCACGTATGACCTCCTCACTGGGTCCCATCCGTAATGGAATATCTGCCCCATTCACACTCACACCTTCAGAAATATCTCTGTTTGCCATAGATTCCCCTTCATTTGTATTTCCCCCAACACATGCATCAATATTACTGGTACCAGATACAACAGAAAAAGTGTTACCCCAGGGTTTGTTGGAGCTCATGTCTTGTTCATCGATGGTGGCCACTTATGTAGGTATATGCTCTATCATCTCCTGATATGAAGGGTCCTCAGAATCAGGAACCCAGGCTCCCTGCTGTCCCTGTTTCCAACCAGCATTCTCTAATATTTGTGCAACTGAATGCTGTACTGAACCTTCATCACAAAAGTCAGGAGCTCTGGAGCCCCAGTCTCTCTCTCTCTCTCTCTCCTTCTACCTGTCCCTGAAGGAGTAAGTTTTCTCCGTTGTTTCAGTTCGTAGTGAGTCCTGTAAATGCAACTGTTTCCCAACTCCAAGTCTCATTTTGCTGTTTTTAGCGAGACAAACACTTTCTGTTTCCTTTTCCTTTGGCTCTCGGCACACGGGTTCTACGCCGCCGTTTAAACTGCCAGCCGTTTGTTTAGCATTCCTTTGAACCACCTTGTTTTTGACAGAAGCAGCGGCCCTGTCTTTTTGGCCTGACTGTGAGTCAGGAACTGGATGACTCATCTCTGTGTTATTCACTACAGAGGATTTATCAGGTACTTGTGCCAGAGTTTCAAGCTCTTTCTCTAGCTCTGCAGCTCTTTGTATGATCTTTTCTTTTTCTAACTGAAGCATTTTAACTTTTTCTTTCAATTCAATATCCAGTACCTGCACATTCTCTGTTGTTTGACCATCTTTATTTTGCATCAGCTCTCCGTTGCTTTTCTCCACTATTTCCCCCACACAGGTAGGATCGGGTGCACCATCCTCCTCGCTGAATTCTATAGTCAGGTCTTCCAAATCCATAACTGTTTCTGCAGAGTTTCTGTCTTTTCCAGCCTCTGTAGGAAGAGAGACAGGGGAGGAGGCCATCTCCCCTGCCACATCAGTACTTCCTCCTCTTCCGGTGTCCGACTCCGAAATGAGTCCCTCCATCCCACCTACAGGAAGTGACAGCACCCCTGCAGGCAGAGTAGGGGAATTTCCCCGGTGTCCTGGCCAAATTTCTCCCATTCACTAAAAATACCACCAACAGCTTAATCTGGTTCAATTTCAGTTGCTTACCATCTGTATCTCCCCCGGCCCCGGTCACCCCTGAAAAAGGGACTTCTAGGCACAGTGGGCTTACCAGGTCAACAAAATTAAATAAATAATAAATAAACATAATGCAGTTGAGGTGTAGAAAATCAGTAGTACAGTAGCTGCAAAAAGAACTATACCACTTGTACAACAGATGCAATACAAAATAAATGCACACGGCGATACATAAGTGCAACAGTCACAGTTTCAGCACAATGGAGTTTGCCAGTACAAAAAGATGCAGTAGGACTATGGGGGGGGGGGCACGGCGCAGCTCAGAGAGCAGTGAACCACAGGTAGCTGCAATACAAAGGTGCAAAATAACACACTAAATCTGAAATGTAAATACAGTGGTAAAACTGTCAGCAATATCCACACCTTACCTTTCAACATCTCAGCATTAAAATGCATAGCACTGGGCTTCTAAAATTCCAAGCAAATGGGCAGAATGTGTAGCACTTTCTTATTTTAAAGAATTACATGTCTAAGAATCGTGGGCTTTATGTGTTTAGTGTTGAGGAATGTTTCGGTAACGTTAGTTCAATATTGGAATTGTTTGTGTATCCAGAAATAACTCTAACATTATGAGGAACATTAGCAAACCTTCGCAGAACAAGGGTAAATTTAAGTGCAAAAATCATATTGCTGTGCGTGAAGCTCATGGCAGCTGAGAGGTATGATCCACACTACGATGCTGCCAGTAATAAGGAACAAACGAGGAAGGGGCGATCCTTGGAGAATGCAGGAGGACTAGGAGAGGTTAAGAGCGTTTGGAAGAATAAGTCATGAAGATATGACTGAGAGTTTTGCAAGACAAAGAGGAGGCAGAACGGCTATCGGTTGGGGGGGGGGAGAGTTTCTTTCAACTTTCTGTGGGGCTTTTCCTTCCAGAACCTCCTCCTCTCTTGTAGGCATGGACTGGGTTTCCAATTGACAAGGTACAATTCTGAGCTTGTCTGTAGTGGAAAATGTGAGGTGGTATGGGGCCACCCATGTCATATAGCCAGTGCGTGATGAACATCAATGTGGGTGACCCCAACTAGGCAAACGTTTGTGAGTAGCCCTGATGCAGACGGCTTAGTTTCAGCTGAGGCTCTGTGGAGGGAGAGGTCCTTGAAGGTCTACAGCTACTGGTAAGTAACCTTATTATCTGTGTCTGGTGCTCCTAGAACGTTGAATTTAATAATTATAACAGCAGTGCATGTTACTGGTGAACACTTTAGTTTTTATTCTGCTTCAGGTTGCCCTTTTCTCTTGTCTTGTTGTAAGATGCCCTTTTTCTGTTTTAAATCTACTTAAACATTTTGTTTAGAATCGAAAAGTTTAAAAGGCACACTGTTTAATTACGACTGTCCCCAGGTTTTCCACAGTATACGTTCTGTTTCTGAACACCCATTCTTTATCACTTTTCTTGTGACTGAAGTGAACTAGCATGCAACAGACAGTGCTCCATGACCTTATGGGAGAATGGATGATGGTCGTGGATGAAAGGAGTAGCCTACCTGGTGCAGCAGTCTGCACAAAAACAATTGCAGTGTTTAAAAATGTCTGGGACAGCTGCAAAGGGATTATTAATCAGGAGGGTTTGGAGGACCGGGAGGTAGAAGTAGCAGCCATTTTAGAGTAGCTCCAGATAGGGTTGCAGAATTGATCAACACCCAAGTCTTTTTTTTTCCCTTAGCTTTCTATTTTTCTAAGGACTGACTGAGTATGGCATCAGGACTTGCCAACTGGAGATGGTCCCTCTATAACAGAGCTGAGACCTGTTGCCCAGGCAGCATGGAAGAGTTTTCACTATCATCCCATGCCATACCCATGGGGGGAAGGGAGATAGATGTTGGACCTTCATCTTGAACACTCTCAATCTGGCACCTTTCACAAGTACTATGATTTCCTGCAAAAAAATGCATTGGAAAACATCAGGTAGTGATTACAGTTTTTTAGCTCTTAAAACACAATCTTTCATTCTCAACAGTCTTCTCATAGTTGAGAATGAGACACTTGTCTACTCACCTTTGGGGCACAGTTCCCTTGAGGTGATAATGAAATTTTTGTTTTGTCCAGCTCACCACAAGCCAGCTAAAAGCTGGTGTCCACATGTCAAAGATAATATGACTCCCATAAAACCAAAAAGACAATATTTACAATAGGATGCTGTTTTCTCCAAACTGTTGGGCATGGTGCCACGTTGGAAAAGATCTCTTAAATATGATGGCATCCTCTTTCCTTCATGATTTCTGCTTTTTATGTTTGCCCCAGGGTCAGCAGCACACATCTGTCTCTGATACTTAAATCTTCTCTGACTGCAATCATTTTCTCATCTCGTGGACAAACACTTACCTTTATTGCCAAAAAGATACCTCTTTTTGTTATTTGTTTTAATTTTATTCTCCCAGTCCAACCTTGTGTCTCCCCCCACCACACACACACACACACACACACACACACACACACACACACTGTTTTGCCATCAGCCTTTTTCCTTCTCCTCCAGGGAAATGTCCCAGGGTCCTGTTGAGCCACCAGTTCTGACCACTGTCCACCACAGGCTTACAAAATCCCTATCCAATTCTTTATCGAGGCCAGCACCAGTCCTGCAGTGATGTGAGCTGACACCAGGCTCTCAGTACTTCACCATCAGTGAACATCAGAATGATTCTAAGGCATCGGAGGAGCAAGATGGGGTTCTGTGAACATGTCTGACCCATACCCTGACCACCAGAAGGGCACGGGCTCCAACGGTGTGATACTGTATGTTAATATTTTCATGTGTTTGTCACACTGCAGGCAAGTGGGTAGCTGTGTGCGAGTAATTAACCAGTGTTCAGATTAGCAGAAGCAGCTGACAAGTTGGGTTATATGGTGAGAAATACATGACCATACTAGCTAATTGTTTATTGTGATGCATATGAGCAGAAATGATGATGCGGTCTCATTTGTTTAATGTCGCGCATCATTGAGGGAGGGCATTAGTGGTTGAAGTACAACATAGTAACATAGCAAGCAACAGCATCACGGTAGTCTTGTCTGCAGTCTTGTCTTCTCCTCATGGTTCAAGCATTTGTCCACAGACTGTGTCGGGGGCATGAACTGAATGGCTACCACTGTATGGTTACATTCACTTACTATCTACCAGTCTCTAATTTCTGGCAAAGTGCTTTCAGATACAAAGTGTACGAACAATGCTATGTCAATGCACATTTTTTCTTTTTTGTGCTTGTACAACAGTAACTATACCCAGTTTGAGTATGGACAATTCAGACATAATGTTATCCTCGTCATGCTGTGCAGCCAGTTTTGCCTATGAATCTGACTAGCCCTGTTCTGAAAGCCTGAGCAGTGCTCATTTACACAACCTCACAGGGTAGGCTATTCCACATGTTTGTCACCCTCTGTGTGACGTAATGCTTACTCATGTTTCCCTTTCTGCCCCCTCTCAGTTTGCACTCTAGTTCTTCTTGCACTGCTCAGACATCTGCATGTGCTCCCCACCCTGTCTATCCCCTGTAGTATTCCGAATATTGTAATCATGTTCCCCCTCCACCTTCCCTAGACTGAATAATTTGAATATGTCCAGTCTGTCTTCGAAGCTCTTGCTCCCTAGGCTACTTATCAGCTGGGTGACCCTGTGCCGGACCTTCTTGATCTCTTCAATGTCATTTCAGTACTGCGGTGACCAGAACAGGATGTAGTGCTTCAAGTGTTCTCTAACGAGTCCTTGTACAGACAAATGATCCCTCCCTTGAACTGCCCCCCACCAATGCCTATCTGGCTTCAGCTTTGTTCACATCCAAACAAGTCTTTAACCTTGTATTCTTTATGCCCATTCCATGCCAGACTGGGACTTATCCGCAGACAGTCATGTTCCTTCCCCACTTGCCCCCTATGACGAGGCCATCTGGGGTACCCCAAGTTCCCTTCGTATCACACACCTAGTCAGGCAAGCCCTGTGCCCTGTAGGCAGTGTGAGGTCTGCATGGGGCCTTCAACCTGATCCTACTGAAGCCGGTGGTTCATTCCTTTTTCTCCTCTGTTTCCCTGGATGCTTCGTGGAGAGGACAGCCTGCTGCAGATACACAAGGTGTGCTGACATCTTCTGTCAAGGAATGTTCCCTGACCTTTAACTGCTCCCATCCGCACAACTACCTATGGATATGCAGGGTTGCAGTACTGCAGTGATGCTCGCTGCCCTCCCTTCCCAAAGGAGGGGGAGCATCCTCTGGGGCATTCAGTCCTCTTCCCCCCCCCACCCCGACTGGCCCCCAGTGAGCTAGGATTGCTACCAAACCCAGGTCAATGGTGTTGTGAGCATAGTACCACCACTGCACTGTTGGTCTGGCTGCAGATAAACCTTTTAAAATGACAAGAGGGCTACTGGTTAACCACCAAAGTAGTTGTAGTAGTTCATTTGTTTATACATTAGGAATTAGGTCAGTCGAGATCAGATAAACCTGCCCCCCCCTAAAAAAACCCACTACCATGCACATCTGTGTCAAAACACATACCATAAGTGGGATGGACAAGTTACAGTGAAAGCAAGTAGTGTGGGCTCACAATTTGTGTCTCTTTTGTTTTCTTAGCATATTGTGAGCTGAAAAAAAAGAGATGTGTTTTCTTTTAGCTTTTACATTCTCATTTGGTTTTCATTTTTCCTTTTGTTAACCATATTATTTTCTGCAACAGCATATGTGATAGTATTTGTTTTGTACCAGATCATTCTGTTCCAGGTCCTTAGGGTTTGGATCTGCTCCCTGGACCCCCAGTATGTGTATTTTCACATCCCCATTCATCAGTCACACAGACAGTTCCTCCACGTTAGGGTGGATGGAACCCTGTATCAGTTGAGAGCAATGCTGATCGATCTGTGTCAGCCCACATGGTGTTCGCCAAGTGGCTGCCAGCCATGGTAGCCTTTTCACAGGTGAAGAGGTGTCAAGGTATTTCCGTAGCTTGATGACTGTCTTATCATGGGAGGGACTCACAGTGGGATGTGGAGCCATCCGGTCATCTGGCAGTTCTTGGATCTCGGACTGATGGTGAGTCTTGTCAAGTCCAAACCCACCCTAAAGTGGGTAATCCTCTTCAGTGGAGCGGAGCTGCACTCCCTCCAAGCCAGCGCTTGTTGGCCCCCAGACAGAGCAAAGGACACAGCCTCCCTTGCCTGGTCCCGGGTTTCCTCCAGCTTCTTAGCTTCATGGCCTTTACCATGGTCATGGTGCACTGGGCCTGCTGGCTCATGTGACCCTTTTATTGGGATTGAGGTGCCAGTGGTCCCTGTCACACGCAGCTGTGTACCAACCAGTCTGGGTGACTGAGTCAATGCTGAATGCCATCCGCTTGTGGCTATCCCTCTCAAACCTTTTGGAAGGCATCTCATTCATCCAGGTAGAGCCCTCATCACTTTGACTGTGGACTTGTTGTTAAGGGCTGGCCAGCACATCTGCTGGACTATAGAGTGCAGTGTCCATGGGACAACTGTGCTCAAGTGTAGTCCCAGGGGGTGCCACTGCAGGGGACGGCTATCCCGAATACACAACTATGGCTTCCAGAATCAGTTGCACTCTTATAATGGGAGTTCAGATTCAACAAACAGACCACATTCTCCTTGATTGCTGCCAAATAATTTATTACCTTGCGTACAAAATGATGTCTCTAATTTGTCACAAAGCCTGTACTGGCAAAACATTGGGGTGTTTGCCTTTGTGGTGATTGTGGCACAAACATCACTGCAGCCACTACATTACTGCCATTGCCAAAATTCGAGAAGTGTCATTTTGTACTTAAGGTAGTAAACTACCATTTGGCAGTAAGCAAGGGGAGTTTGATCTGTTTGTAGAATTTGAACTCCTGTTATAGGAGTGCAGCTGATTCCGGAAGCCATGGACTCTAGAGCACACAAGTTCAGGACAGACAGGCCAGCAGCCAAACAGATGATTGCCCGATGGATAACCTCCTGTACCGCTGTGTGTTATAGGTTTGCTGAGGACGAGCCACCTGTCAGGTTGAAGGTTGACTTCACCAGACAAACTGTACTACTGCCTCTGCTGTTGCTGCCAGGTACATTCCCATTTCAGAAACACGTAGTGCTGCTAGGTGTGCTAGTGCTGGTCTAATGTGCACAAATCCATCTCCCACTGCAACATCGACTTGCTCAGTTGTCCTGATGCTGCTTTCATAACTCTTAGCCTCTCAGCATTAATAATCATAGCACTGCCCCTCAAAAATCATAGTAATGGGCCAGAATGTGTAGCACTTTCTTATTTTAAACAATAATACATCTACAAATAGTGGGCTCCATATAGTTAGTGATAAGGAATGTTTCTATCAACTTAGTTCAATGTTTTAATAGTTTGTGTGTCCAGAAACAGCTCTAACATTATTAAGAACATTAGTAAACCTATGCGGAGCAAGGATACATTTGAGTGTGAATATAATAGCGCTATGTGAAATTCATAGCAGTTTAGAGGTATGGCTGCTTTTGGGACCTCAGTCTTCCAGTCTGTTTTCTCATAATTTGGGGTGTGTGCCTTGCCCCTCTTCCTGTGGTTCCCAATGTTTGGAGTTAGTGCTCCAGGATTTACAGGCAGATGCAGCTGAAGGGTGGTTACCTCAAATTTAACGACAAAAACTCCGGGAAGCTGCACTCCAAGAAATCACCTCCACAACAGTTGTAATTATCAAATGTCCTTTTATTTTAGGCTTGTTTCACAACTTAAAGCTCACTGAGCGAGGGACTTGGACGCCTCAGAGGGAGAAGAAGCGCTGGGCTGGTTGTTCGCTCAGTGATCTTTAAGTTGTGAAACAAGCCTAAAATAAAAGGACATTGAGGTTTTGCCTCTCCTCCTGTGGACTGCTAGGAGTCTGCCTAAATTTGGATAATAAAAAGAATAGAGGTGGTTAGATACATAAGTTTCTTACTTGTAATCATAGTTTTACTAGCATGTAGTTCACATCCACATGACCTACCCAGCCTCCCCTGGCAAGACTTGCATTGGATTCCTGTTCTATTTTTAACCTTTATGTTTATTGTATTTTAACAAAGCAGTGACGTATAGCACAGTCTCCTGTAAGGCATCATAAAATTAAATACAACTGACAGATACATCTAATGTACATAAGGATATAGAGCCTATTGAAGTGGGGGAAAACCTAAAAAGAAAAGTTCATTATATTAATATCCGAAAAGCTACAGCCTGCAAAGGATTTTGGGGATCAAGTCCAAGATGTTAAAACTCTTACAAAAAATAGTAACTCAGCATCCAGTATTGATGTGTCCACAAGTCCAGAAAAAGGTGCTCCTAACATAGTAAGCACTAATAAAGACAGCCTGCATATTCCTACCGTTATTATTTAAAGCAAGGAATTTAAGTAAGTAAAACAAAACAAAAAGTAACTCCCAAGGAAGCAACCCAACCCTCTATGGTTTGCATTCTATTCAGTATTAAATCCCAAATTGCCCAGTAAAGAATTCAAACAATCAGTACTTAAGGCAAGTAAGGTAGTCCCAGAGAAAAATCAGGTCTCTTCATCTGATTCTAGTGCCTGCTGCACCTCCGTAGCCTGAAATTCCCGGGCAATGGCTTTAGCTTTTTTCCAGCTTCCACGAGATCGCTGAATTGGAAAGTACGACCTCCGTAGTGAATGCGGAGTCGAGCCAGCATCAGTAGAGAGTAAGTAACCCCTAGGCATCTGAGCCTGTGCTCAGACCACATCAAATTTCTTTCGTCGATCCCGAGTGGCAAAGGATAAGTTGGGAAACAAGTGGATTGTCCCTCCGTTGTAGGTGAGACCCTCCGCGGATCTGGCGGCCTGGAGAATAACGTCTCTGGTAATTATTGGTTATGCACTGGTTATGCATGGCTGTAGTGCATCCTTACAAGATGGCGGCTGAGCTGAGCCAGCCACAACACTGATTTTACTGCTTGTCGTTTTCTTCGTCTATATTTCGTTTATATTTGATTAATTTTAAAGAATTTTAGCCCCTTTGAGTTTTTTTGTATGTTTCTGTTATGCGGATTAGTCCGATTACAGCCGCGTGAAGTTAAAATAATATTTTTTTGTTCGGTCGTCCGATTAGCGTCTTCTGAGTGTTTTGGAGTGGCTAAGAGCGTTTTCTACTGTTGGAGCCTTTTTATTGTGGTATTGCCCCTGGAATTGGAATCCTGCACACATACCTTTGGAGTCCTGCATCTACTCGAACTAGCTCCGTGGCGTCTGCCGTTGTCGGCTTTGGATCCTGCTATTTTCCACTGTTCGCTCTCCCGGCTGTGTTGTGAGAGGCTGTGGAGTTAAGGATCGCTGGGAAGAGCTTTGGAAGCCAGGATTGCAGGAACCTGCTGCAAGTTTCTGCCAGTGAGTGAGTGCGTGACTCTGGATGGCGAGTGGTGCCTGAATTTGCGGCGTAGGAAAGTTATGCACTGTGTACTGTGATACTGTGAAGGAGCTCTATTTGGATGTTGATGCACTGACATGGTGTTGCCCCCAGTGACTCTGTTTGTTTGATTTTTGGGAGTCTGTTCGCAGCGTGACGACTAAAGGAGGATCTATAGTTTGCTGCTGAATATAAGGTTGTGTAGCTGGGGACTGGAAAAAGCACTTTGTTTGTTGGCTGTTCCCTTGGAAGTGTTGAGTTGCAGGATTGAAAGAAGAAGAAAGACTTAAGGAACTAGCCTAGTTGTTCCTAAGGTGGGTGCGGGGTGCTGCTGTTTGTACCTGGGGGGGCTGGGAGCACCTGCCGGAGGGTTGGTGTTTCTTGGGGCTCCGGGGGATGCTGGAATAACCTGGCAGAGGCCGGGCTATGTCTAGCATCCCATGTAGGGAAGACAGCATCCATTTCCGCACCCTCCTGCGGTCTCACTAGGTCTCACTACGTGAAGAGTGCTTCCTCCCTGGCGGTTCCACGCCAGGCATATGAAGATATTGACTTCGCAACAGTACGAACTTTGTTATATGGGGCTTATGATCAGACTTTACTAAGTTTACAGACTTTTAGGCAGGGTTTTAAATTGTGTTTATATGTGGATTTTATGTTTATATATAGCGAGTGTTAATATTTTTGGGTAGGGAGTTTATTTTATTTGTTTTGTTTTGTTTATTTTATTTTGTTTTGTTTATTATTTTATCTTACTTATTAAGTACATGATCTTGTATGGGTCTTGATTTGATTATATGATTTTTTTTTTATTTTTAGGTTATTATATTAATTAAGATAGGTTGTTTTGCCATCAATAATGTGTTTGATGGGGCTTAAGACAGTCAGGCGCTATTCTCCCTCTGCTCCGGGACCTCCGTCCCTTTTATTATCCTCGATTATCCGATATTGCCTTTAACAACTGTCGGAGGCTGGGATATTGAGAAGGCATTTAAGGAATGGATGGGCTGGGCAGAGTGGGAGAATGGAAAGGTGGGCGGATAGGGATAGTTGGGACAAGGAGACGCCCTGGGGGTGAAATGGAGTCAGGAGAGGGTCCTCCTTGCCTGATTTCCATCCAAGGGCTCCACAGACTGTGGGCAGGTACTCTTGATCCTCTCCGAAAACTCATCCAACTCGAGCGGTGTTATGTAATGCCAGGTCGATTAGGAACAAGACTGCTATTATTGCAGATCTTGTTGCAACATCTGACCTGGCATGTATTACCGAGACCTGGCTGGATGAAAATGCAGGTCCTATCTTAGACTCTGCCACTCCAGCTGGGTTCTCGGTAATGCACCATCCGAGATTGGATCGTAGGGGCGGGGGAGTGGCCATCTTCTTTAGATCAGAGCTGAGTCTTGTGGAGGTGCCAGTGGGTAACACCAGATCCTTTGAGTGTATCCTGGCAGCAGGTGCAGAGCTCAGGATTCTCCTCATTTACCGTCCACCCGGTGATGGTGGTGAATTCCTGAAGGAGTTCGCGGACTTCATCGTTGACATGGCACTGGAGTCGCCTAGATGGCTAATTCTGGGTGACTTCAATGCCTGGGTCGACGATGAACTCTCGCACTTTGGAAAGAACTTCCTCCAACTTATGTCTATGTTGGGCCTGTCACAGGTAGTTACCTCTGCTACCCATATAGGTGGACACTCATTGGACCTGGTGTTCCTACTGGATTTGGATGTTTCACATTTGGAGGTGGAACCAAATGCGTGGACAGACCATCACACCATAAGATTCAGTTTTGGGGCACCCCTAATAGGCCTGTCCCTACGGAGATGGTCCAGTATCGCTAAGGGAGTAAATCCAGAGGGCTAATGGCGGTACTGGACCTATCGGTGTTTCGGATGAGAGCATGGGTCCAGGGACATGGTTGTAGCCTATGACAAGGCGGTGACGGGGCCCTGGATCGAAGTGCTCCTGTTCGTGTTAGCCCACTCACTCCAGCGCAAAGACTCCCTGGTTTGTATGAGTCTTTGAAGGAGCTGAGGAGAGTGGGCGAAGGCTAGAGAGCATGGCGGAAATCTTGCCTGGATGCCGACAAACTTAGATTGATGGATCATTATGTTATCTATCAATCGGCAATATCCGTAAAGTCAGAATTCCTGTCCAGGAGATTGCTGCTAGCGAAACCGACCGGCTCAACTCTTTTGGACTGTTGACAGATTGTGCAATCACTCTGTCTACAGTCTGGAAGAAAATTTTTCTAAATAAAGTGTGATGAGCTTGCTCGATTTTCGCTGATAAGATTGCCGGCATTAGGGGATCGGCCAAGCTCACTCTACAAGGGTTTGCAGTGATCGGCGAGGGGAAGCAAACACCTGTGTCACCTGGTCTGACTTTGGTAGGCCGGAATTAATGGACATTATGAGGATTGTCCAGATTGTACGTCCAACCAGTTGTAGTTTGGATCCGGGCCCTTCGCCACTTTTATTGGGTTGCGTAGATATTATCTGTCCGACCATTGCTGAAATCGTCTGGAAATCTTTGGAGCAGGGGATCTTTCCTGAACCCTTAAAGGAGGCGGTCGTTGACCACTCCTATAAAAACCTTCATTGAATCCGGACTGTCCAGCTAACTACAGACCTATCTCTAACCTGCCCTTCTTGGGTAAGGTTATTGAAAAGGTGGTTGCACTGCAACTGGACGACCATCTTACAAATCATAATGTCTATGATACTCTTCAATCGGGATTTAGGAAAAGACATAGTACTGAGACTGCTCTTGTCCGGGTTCTAAATGATCTCCTGATAGCGAGGATCAAAGGCTTGTACTATTCTAGTCCTTCTTGATCTCTCTGCAGCTTTTTGACACTGTGGACCATGGTGTGCTTCTGGGCATACGGTTTCCATTGTGGACTGTCTGAATGCGGTTCTACAATGGTTTCAATCTTTTCTCACAGGGCGGAGACATAGGGTTATCACTGGAATTTATTCCTCTGATGCCGTCTCTTTGCCTTGTGGGGTTCCATGAGGTTCCATTTGGCACCATGTTGTTCTCTGTCTACATGCTGCCATTGGGATACATTATTAGGCAATATGGCTTGGGTTTTCACTGCTATGCAGATGACACCCAGCTATATTTGTCCTTTAGCCCCGGGCAAGAAGATGCAGTCTCTAAACTTAACAACTGTCTATCCGAGATCAGTGATTGGATGAGTGCCAGCTGGCTAAGGTTAAACCCGGATAAGACTGAGGTGTTGGTGGTGGACCCAGGTCGTCGTGAGGCGGATTGTAGGGCTGGTCTTCCTTCGGGCATATGGATCGATGGAGCCCAGCTCTCGACCTCAGACCGGGTGCGTAACCTGGGCGTTATTATTGACGACAGTTTGACGCTGAAATTCCAGGTGTCATCTGCCATCAAATCCTCTTTTTACCATCTGAGGAATATTGCTCGGGTGAAACACCTTGTTCCTCCGGCTGACCTCCCGACATTAGTCCATGCCTTTGTTACTTCTCACCTTGACTACTGCAATGCCCTGTACCTAGGGCTGCCAGGGGTTGATATCCACCGCTTGCAGCTGGTGCAGAACGCTGCAGCCAGGCTTTTGACGGGGACATCTATAAGGAATCATATTACGCCTGTGCTGTGCGAACTGCACTGGCTGCCGGTTCAGTGGCGGATCACCTTTAAGGTCGGTTTACTGACCTATAAAGCCCTCCACGAACAGGGACTGCGATATCTTCAAGATCTGCTTGTTCCCTACCGTCCCTCCCGCTCACTCCGCTCCACCGACAAGGGATTGCTAGAGGTTCCCAGGGTTCGTTTAAAAACATCCGGGGCGCGAGCATTTTTTATGCTGCCCCTACCCTGTGGAACTCTCTACCTCGTCGGATACGAAGCTGCCTGACCGTTGAAAGCTTTAAGTCAGAACTGAAAACCTATTTATTTCAAAAGGCGTATGGGGAGTAGTTATTGCACTGTATTGAAATTATATTTTATTGTTGTTTGTTATGCTGTATGTATGTTTTATATGTATTTAACTGTTTTATTGTACAGCGCTTTGATTTCGAAAAGCGCTTAAAAATAAACTTTTACTTACTTACTTACTTTTTACTTACTTTTTTACTAATTGAACTAGCGGTAACCAACAACACCACTCTTGGAGCTTCCCTGCATGATCCAGCAGCTCATGGAGTAATGCAAAAAGCTTTGCAAAGCTGACCAGCAATAGCGTCTCTAGGTAGGTTGAGTACATCAGGCAGCCAAGACTGTAGGAAGGCTAAGGGGTCTGCTTCTTCACTCCATTCTGGGAGACCAATGATGCGTACATGTGAGGCCCGATTTGAATTCTCTAGTGCCTCTAGTCTGTATCGCAATTGCAAGTTTTCTTGCACTAACTTGGAGGTAGTGGCCATGGCCTGAGTAGCTGTTTTCTCTGCCACCACTGCGGTCTGTGAGACTGCCTCCAGCTTCGCATCTTGCTCTACAAATCGCTGAAGAATTGATTCAACTGTCAGGTCAATCACCTGCATAGAGGCCTGTAGAGCTCTCCAAGAGGCTCCACGCCAGCAATAGTCATTGAAGAAGTTGCGGACTGATCCGCAGCCGCCGATGAACTTTTGGCACCGTTCCCACTTGCCTTCTAATTGCGGCCCATAGTAATTTTTGGTTTCCAGTGATGCCGGACAATGTAAACTTTGAAAAAATTACTCACCTTAGTAATGTGTTTCTTCTAATGGAGTCTTGCTATATTATGATATATGCAGTGAGTCCCAACCTTCGAACTGCTCCGGAGGTGAAAGAATTAACTTTCCATGCCAGGCATGGAACTTTGAGCGTGAGCTCGGTTGAAAACTCTGTCTGTTGTTCTTCAAACTCAAACTGTCAGATCTTTATGAGCAAAACTCACTAAGGTTCTGTGTGGAAGCTGTAAACCTACACTAGCCAACTGGCTACTAAATATATGAACACATTTTTTGGTCCCAAAACAAAGACTCAAGTCAGGAGATCCAAAAAAAATGAAAAACTCAACACCCAATCACCCCAAAAAGGAGGGGTGAAAAAACAAAGGTGGGCATCTACAAGTGTCAACACTGCACTGCCCACCCACATCCCAAAAACAGAGGTTCTGAGAGGGGCAGGCAGGGGTGGAGGTCATAATATAGCAAGACTCCATTAGAAGAAACAACATTACTAAGGTGAGTAATTTTTTCTTCAAACAACATGAAGTCTTGCTATATTATGACATATGCAGACTACACAGCAGTACCTCCATGGAGGAGGGACAGAACCTACTTAGGAAATAGGCTCTGAAGCACAGCTGTGCCAAACTGAGCATCACTCCTAGCCTAGATGTCCAGGGAGTAATGCTTGGTAAAAGTGTGAACTGTTTTCCAGGTAGCTGCTTGACATATCTCTAGGATAGGGATGTCCCTGGCAGCAGCCAGAGACGCAGCTGTACCTCTGATAGAGTGAGCCCTCAGGCCTGAGGAAGGAGTCTTACCCAGTTTTTAATAGCAAAACTGGATACAAGAGACAATCCACCTGGCAATGGATCTTTTAGTGGCAGGTTTCCCTTTACCAACCTCACCATAAATGAGGAACAGTTGGAGGGAGTCAAACCTGTGACCCTTGGTACGTTCTATGTAGTAACTAAGGGCTCTTTTGACATCTAAACTGTGCAGTCTCCTCTAGCCAGAGGAGGAATGGTCAGTGAAGTACACAGGAGAGACACAGATTGATTAAGGTGGAAGTCTGAAACCACCTTAGGCAAGAACTTTCTGTTAGTCCTGAGGACCACCTTATCTCTATGAAAGGAGATAAAATCAGGCTCCACTGACAATGCTTGTAATTCACTTATGCGCCTGGCAGAAGTGATGGCTACCAAAACACAGTTTTCCAAGTCAATGCCTAAGCTCTGCTGAAGACAAAGGGCTCAAGAGGGTTGCATAAGCTGGGCAATGCAAATATTAAGATCCCAGGCAGGGCAGGGTCCCTGAATGGGGGTTGGTGTGAAGCAACCCCTGAAAAACAGAAGAATACAGGATGAGCTGAAAGAAGAGGGTTTACCTGCTGATAAGAAAGCAGACACGGCTGCCAGGTGAACTTTTAGGGTAGCTGGTCTCAGCCCCAGAGTATTCAAATGCACCATATAATCCAGGACTGTGAGTAAGTCAGCAGATTCTGGGGAGATATGCTTGTCAGAGCACCATATGGAAAATCTCTTCCATTTGGAATTATAAGTGGCCCTGGTGGAAGGCTTCCTAGAAGCCTTCAAGATATCCAATACACCTTGGGAGAGGTGTAGGTCAGCAAACTCTAACTCTTCAAGAGCCAGGCCTTGAGATTGAGAGATTTGAGGTTTGGGTACCAAACTCTCCCCTGAGCACAGGTTAACAGGTTGTGATTCCTGGGAAGACACAGGGGAAGGTGGACTGCTAAGGACATAAGGAGGGTACCAGGGCTGTCTGGCCCAATCTGGAGCAATCAGTATCATCTTGCAGGGTTGAGATCTGATTTTGACTAGCACCTTGAACAGAAGAGGGAAAGGGGGAAAAGCATAGAGAAACTTCCCTTCCTAACTGAGAAGGAAGGCATCCAGAGGGACTGAGCCCAACACTGGGGGCCTGCAGCAAAAAAGGGAAAGATGGTGATTGTCTGGGGCTGCACAAAAGATCTATCTGCGGGGTGCCCCATCTGGCAAATACTACCTCCAATACTAAGGGATCCAGTGACCATTCGTGATGGTCCTGGGAAATCCTGCTGAGAGCATCTGCCAGGACATTGTCCTTGCCTGGGAGGTGAACTGCAATAAGGAAGGTGTTCAGAGAGTAAGCCAGAGACCACAACTTCATTGCTTCGGTGCACAAGGCCGTAGACCGAGTGCCCCTTGCTTGTTGATGTACCACATTGTGGTGGTATTGTCTGTTTTGACCTGAACAACTTTGTTCTGAACAGATTTGGAAAAAAACTTGAAGTGCTACAAAAACTGCTCTGAGTTCCAACAGATTGATGTGGAGCAGAGATTCCTGAGGGGACCACAATCTGTGGGTAGTGAGGTCGCCCATGTGAGCTCCCCACCCCAAGAAGGATGCATCTGTAGTAAGGATTAAGGAGTGAGACTGAGGGGCGAAGGGGACCCCCTGTCTCAGATTGCTCTGGTCCTGCCACCACTGAAGGGCTTGGATCAGGGTTCGAGTCACTGGGATCAATTTGGATAGAGGTCTCTCCTTTGAGACCAAAAGGCTCTCAAATGGAACTGGATGTCCCTCATCTGAAATCTTGCTCCCTGCACTACTGCTGTAGAAGCAGCCATGTGCCCCAGGAGCTGCAGAAAATGCCTTGTTGGCCGAGAGACCTGCAGGGTGAAAGAGGAGGCCAGAGAGACCAGGGTCCCTGCTCTTTCCAGAGGAAGGAAGGCTCTGGCCTCTTTTGTGTTCAGTTCTGCACCTATGAAGGTGACAACCTGGACAGGCTCTAGAACTGACTTTGGAAGACTGAGAAGGAAACCTAGAGATGTGAGCAGTTGCTGAGTTACCTGAAGATGTAATATGACTGTGTTAAAAATTATTACCTTGAATTTGAACTGATACTTGGGCTGTGATATTGTAGGTTTGGGGATAGATGTTTCGCAGGGAAAAATAGAAGGTAATTTAAATGTGTTGTTTGCCTGGTGTTTGGTAAGAGCCCCCACCCACCCTGTTTTGTAGGCTTTCTTAAATACTGAAAAGCCACTGGGGTTGGGATTGAAGGGCTGAGTATTTCTGTTTGGGACTGAAATTTGAAGCAACAGGAGTTGGTGGGCCTGTGACATCATACGGTACCTGGAGTCTGCTTGCACACACTGTTAGTGGGACTGAACACATACTGGACTGTATGTGTTTGTGAGACTGGGAACTTTGTTGGTGGGGTTGAAATTGGGTTTGTAAATAACTACAGTCAGTATAGAGAGAAACTGTACTCAGGGAAAGGGACTGAGAAAGGGGTGTGCTATTATAAACAGAGGGGATAATCAGGGTGGCCATATTCCACCATGGCAGGCATCTTGGAAGGGTTGTAGGCTGCACAGGCTGGGATGGCAATAATTCTAAATTGGGCCTGGAGAGAGGCTGCCCTCTGTAGACAGCTATCTTGTATCAGGAGTGAGGTATATTGGTTAAGGAGTAAGCTGTGGGAGCTGGGGGGTGTCCAAGGATAAGGGGGTGGATATGGGCAGCAGAAGGGTGGGGCTGAGGGAGGCTGGGCAGCGCTCTGAAATTACAGGACATTATGCTACAGCAAGCAGAAGGGGGATATTAGGGACAGAGGACCCTTAGATAGGGAAGTTGATGCTAAGGGAAAGGTGCAGGGTGAAAAGTCTGAATTCAAGGAGACTGGAGGAAGAGTCAGGAGGGCTGTTGTGCGGAAGCCTAAAACAGCAGACTGTGGGAAGGGAGCTCCTAAGGTGAACAGTGCAAGAGAGGAAGAAGAGGGTCAGTTTAGAGATGCAGTCAGGGAAACTCGGGTTACTTGATGGAGGCTGACATAGAGTGTCACAATAAATTTGAGATACTAAGCATCCTAGAGGGGAGGAAGGGGTTGGTGGAAATGAGGAAACTTATACAGAGGCCGGAGGAGGGAGTCAGATACCCATAGGGCATCACAGAACAGCTATGGAAAGGATAGACATAGTCCCAGAGGAGAGGAAACATATATGTTAAGCAAATGGGGAGATGCAACATATTCCAGACATGAGGAGGAGAGCATGATTGGAGAGGAACTGGGTGACAAGGAGGTGGGAGGAGCCCCCTTCAGCAGGAAGGTCAGTACCAAGGATGGGGCCCTAGCTAAAGGGACCCACAGAGAGCCTCTGGAGACAGGGGTACTATTACAAGGGGGATGAGGTGCGGGGAAGGGAAACCATCAGGGCCAGGATAAATGGTTCAGATAAGAGAGGTTAAAGGGACACCTATTCAGAGGGGTTTGAGTTAAGTGGGCAAAATAGCAAGGGAGGCAGAAAGGGGAGGGTGACAAGGGGGTCTCTAATAAGGCAGGAAGACTCCCATGAAATTGCGATCATGAATAAAGTGGGGGCGGGGGGGCTGAGAGGGCATAGTGGAGCAAACCATAAGGATGATGGCGGTGTTAAGGTTCTGTTACTGGGAGACTCGATGATTAAGGGTATCCATTGGGAGGGACAGGGATGGATGCCATAGCCAGGTGAAGGTAGTGAGTATCTCTGGGTTGACAGTGCACAGAGCAAAGTTCATGGTGTATGAAATGGTTAGGGATTGTGGAGAAACCGGATTTCCTGGTGCATTTGGGAACTAATGATCTAGAGGGAAATAGCATTATGGAAATCCAAGCAAGGTTCCAAGAACTTGCCAGAGTCTGTCGGATAATGGATGCAACATTTCCTTTTCGGAGATATTGCCAGTACCAAAGGCCTCAGTGGAGAAAAAAATGAAGCTACAGAGGTTAATAAATGGCTCAGGAAGTGGGGTGAAGAGAATGGGTTGGGGTGTTAGGGAACTGGAATGGAGTTTGGGAGGATAAGGGACTATATGCCAAGGACAGGTTTCATCTTGCCCCATTAGGGAAGAAGTCCTTAAACAGGGATGGCTGACTACATACAAGAAAGGTGGGGTTTAAACTTGTAAGGGGGAAGGGATAAGGAGGGGCTGACCAGAAGCCCTCCCTCCAGATGAGGGGTAGCCTTCAAGCCCAAGGAGGGAGGAAACAGACTGGAGGTGGAGGTTTCAGGAGGAGCAGGGGAGGATGGAAGTATAAGGAATCTGGGTGGGGTTCGACAAAAGGATCAGGGATAAGGGTGGGGTTAGTGTTAGTAAATGCCAGGAGCTTGGGAAACAAGTTGCCAGTTCCAGCCATGCTGTTCGAGGGGGGTGGATGTGGCGGCAGTTACAAACGTGGGCCAACAAAAACCATGACTGGGACCTAAATATCACGGGTACACTATGCTTAGGAAGGATAGAAAGGAGGGCAGAGGGTGGAGTGGCTATGTTCATTAGAGATGACATAGAAATTGCTATGGTAGAAGAGGCAGAGGGAAGCGTGGAGGCCTTATGGGTCACCTCGATCCCCAGCAGGAGATAAGGTCAAGCTGGGAGTAGCATATAGGCCCCGGGATGAGTGATGTTCTAGAGGATGGTTTGCTGGACAACATCATTGCCCAGTGTGGTCCAAGGGAAGGAGTGGTGTTGATGGGGGACCTTAATATGCCAGGTACTAACTGGGGAACCATGTCCTCTAAGGTGGCCAAGGAGCAGAGGCTGCTGGATGGCTTCCAGGATGTGTTCTTAACACAGCATGTGATGGAGCCCAAGGGAGGGCATGTCCTGGATGTGGTTCTGGCAGATGGGGATCTGGTAGGGACATGGTTGTACAGGACCCCTGACTGGGAGTGACCACAATACTGTCTGGTTTCAAATAAGCATTGGTGGAGTGGGGTGAGATCTAGGACACTGGCAGTGGACTTCAGGAGGCAGACTTTATGGGCATGGGAAATATTCTCAAGGATCACTTGAAGGGATTACCTCAACAACAAGTGTGGAAAGGAGATGGGAGGTCATAAAGCAGGGGACTTCATGAGGCGAGTCAGGATCTGCGCTAAGTTGAAAGCGTAAGGGAGCAAGGTCACATAAACCATGCTGGTGGTCCAGTGAGGTCCAGGTAGCAGTCAGAGAAAAGAAGGCTTACAAAAAATATAAAACAACAAGAGGGATAGGGATAAGAAATGTACCAGCTTGCATCTAGAAAAGTCACCCGTATGGTGAGGAGCAAAGTCAGTAAAGAGCAACGGCTGGCACAGGGATAACATGGAGAAAAGGGGTTCTTCCGGTACTGGGGAGGCGGAGAAAACTAAGGGCCATCTCAGCAGATTGAGATCAGAAGGAGGGTGGGTGGAAGAGGCAAGGGACCAGGCAGAGGTATTTAATCAGTACTTTGCCTCTGTGTTCACTAGGGGAGGGATGGGATATCTACAAAGCAAGGCACAAAGGGGATAGAAGCGGCAGGGGCGGGATCAGGAGCAGCAGAAATGGAGCAAAAGGGAGGAAAAGTACCCCAGGGTGTCACATCTGGATAAGGATAAAAGACCAGTAAGGTGGAGGGACGGATGATGCCATCCCACACAAAGGGTGTGGTTGCCCTCAAGGCCCTAAAGAAAGACAAATCTCCTGGGCCGGATGGCATTCATCCGAGAGTACTATGGGAATTGGCGGACATACTGGCTGCACGCGGAGCTTTCAACAGGTCACTTGAGACAGGGAGGTAACTTAGGATTGGCGAGAGGCACATGTGGAACCAATCCATAAAGGGGGTCAAGGAAGTACCAGGAAACTATAGACCCATCAGTTTAACCTCGGTGGTGGGAAAATTAATGGAGAGTATACTAAAGGAACGATTGGGGGTTTACTTGGAGGAGGTGGGAGGTCTGGATAGTCGGCAGCATGGGTTTGTGCCAGGTAGATCATGTCAAACCAACCTTGTGGAGTTCTATGAATGGGTAACATCAGAACTGGACAGGGGTAAGCCTGTGGATGTATTATTCTTGGACTTCAGCAAGGCGTTTGACTCTGTCCCACAATGGTCTGGTGGAGAAACTGATGGGGTTAGGAGTAGGCCCTTTGATGGTCAGATGGATTGAAACTGGATAGCTGGACGCACTCAGAGAGTAGTGGTCTGTGGGGAGCTCAGAACCCTACAGAGGTTGGTAGTGGGGTACCACAGGGCTCGGTCCTGGGTCCAATCCTGTTTAATGCATACATATCAGACATCAGGGATGGTATAGGGTGTGAAATGAGTCTCTTCGCGGATGACTCCAAGATGGGAGCAGTAGTTGAGGGAGAAGAGGGGAGGTTGGCCCTGCAAGGGGACCTGGACACCCTGGAAAGCTGGGCTCACACATGGAAATTAAATTTCAATATCACCAAGTGCAAGGTGTTGCATCTTGGTCGGGAAACTCCAAACACATGTACACTCTGGGAGGGAGGTGCTGGAAGCCCCAACAGGGGAAAAGACCTAGGGGTCATGGTGGATACATGTATGAATAACACTGAGCAGTGCAGGAGGCAGCTAGCAAGGCAAACAGGATGTTGGGATGCACGCATGAGAGGATCACCTCTAGGAGCAAGGAAGTGATTCTGCCACTGTACAATGGACTGGTTAGACCACACCTTGAGTACTGTGTACAGTACTGGAGACCCACACTTGAAGAGGGACATACAGCTCCTGGAGAGGGTACAGAGGAGGGCAACAAAGATGATACGAGGCTAGGGATTTGACTTACGAGGACAGACTTGAGGAGCTCTGCCTGTTTTCATTGGAGGAGGAGAGACAGGGGGACATGATTGAGGTCTTAAGTACCTCAAGGGAATAAATAGGAGTAAACATGGAGGGATCTTTAGACTAAAGCAGGGAGGCATCACCAGAGGGCATGGTTTGAAGTTGGAAGGTGGAAGGTGAGGGAAAAGAGGAGGAGGTTTTCACTGAGAGGGTGGTGGACCCTTGGAATGCTTTGCCTGGTGAGCTGGTTCAGAGATCCACAGTGGAGAGCTTTAAGAGAGGTGGGACAGACACAGAAAGTGGATGTATCAGATGATGGCCTGTCCCGGGGGTGGGGATGGATGATAGGGGTTTCTGGAGCACAAGGGATGGGAGGGTCTCGGCACCCAACTAAGGATCTAGGTTCGAGCAGACTTGATAGACCATAAGGCCTAATCTGCTGGCAAATAGTATGTTAGTATGTTAGTATGACTTGGTCTGGAGACTGGCCTACTATGAGTCAGTCGTCCAGGTAAGGAAAGATGGCAATCTTTTGCCTTCTTAAGTGGGCAAGTGCTACTGCCAGGCATTTTGTGAATACCCTCGGGGCAGAGGTGAGGCTGAAGGGCATTGCTCTGAACTGGTAATGGCCTGAGGGCAGTTCGAATCTGAGGTACTTTCGATGGGAGCTTCTGATAAGAACATGGAAGTAGGCATCCTTTAGGTCCAGGGACTAGCCAGCCCCTGGCCTTAGAGAGGGTAAAATAATTCCAGAGTCACCATTTTGAATTTTGGTTTTAAAAGGTGCTTGTTTAGGTATCTGAGATCCAGGATGGGCCGCCATTCTCCTGTCTTTTGGGGTAAGGAAGTACCTGAGTACAACCTTTGCCCTGGTGTAGGGGTGGAACCCTTTCCACAGCTCTGAGAGCCAGGAGGTAGAAACTTCTGTCTCTAGGGCAAGTGCCTCTGATGGATTTGCAGGTGGAAAGGACCTGGTTCTCATCTTTGGAAATTTTTAAGCTGAGAACCAGTCCCTGGCTTACTACTTCCAGGACCCACTTGTCTGATGTTAAAGACATCAGTCCTGGACAAAGTAAGCCAGCCTGACCCCTACAGGTAGTGGAGAATCGGCCCTGGCCACCCCATCAGGGTGCCTGCTTGGCAGGGGCTTTAGGCTGAGGGTAGAAGCAGGTCTGCTTGTACCCCGCCTGCCTCTCCTCTAAAGAACCCCTCTGGGCGAAGCTGAAGAGGAGGCCTGGGCTTGGTAAAAGGCCTGAAAAGGCCTGCCCCTGCCCCTGGAAGGCTGCTCTTGAGGAGTGGCCTGCCTTTCCTTGGCCTGTGCACTCCTATAGGTAGTCCTATACTCATCCATTTTCTTCATGTAATTATCTGTCTGCTCCCAAACAGAAATTACCACAACAGGAAAATCCATGGCCTTAGTCTGGGTATCCTGTGACAGGCTAGTACATCTGAGCCAAGCCATTCTGCGAGCGCCACAGATGTAGCCATGACTCTTGATGACACATCATTAGAGTCCACTGCAGCATGGAATTGCACCTTGGATGCCTCAATACCATCAGCAGCCACCTGCTCCAGCTCCTTGGCAAGCTGGCCAGGGACCTTTTTTGCTAGAGCCATAACAGTATCCCATCTGGATTTCTGGTATCTAGCAACATAAGCCATATAATTTGCCTGTCTGAGTCCCAAGGATGATGCCATGTACTGTTTCTTTGCCATGGCATCAATCCTCCTGGAGTCCTTGTCAGGGGGGTGTGAAGCCAAGGGAATATTTGTCTTGTCACAGGCTGCAGCCTGCACTACCCCAACATTGTTGCATTGTTGTGTAAGGAACTCCGTATTAGAGCCTGACAATGTGTACCTCTTGTCCATTCTTTTATCCACATGAGGTATAGCATGAGGAGTTTTTAGAATTTTTACTGTCTGTTTCCCAAAAGATTTATGCAAAGGAATAGACAGTCTCCTAGACTCTGAGATATCCATCATTTCTACATAGTCAGGCTCCTCTTGATCATCCACAGCTTCCTCCATAGGGAGCTGGAGGGTTTCAGCCACTTTTTTATAAAACATAAAATGAGAGGGGGACTCAGAAAGCCTTGGGGGAGACACTCCTGAAGGTCTATCTGGGAGATGTCTGGTTCAGTGGGCACATCCAGACTTTCAAATCCACATTCACTCTCCTCATATTCCTCTTCCCCTCCTCCGGTTCATAAAATTCCTCTAAATCATATTCTTGAACGGTGGAACCGACCGAACCGACGCTACCTGATGGTGCCGGTTCGGTCGGAACCGGGAAAGCTTACTGGACAATTTTAATCGCTATTATTTCTTCAGCGGTTGGAGAGGAAATTTTGGCCCAAACCTGCTGATTTTCTAGTCCTTTTTGCTGGAACCGACTCCTCTGAGTCGGCTCTCCTTTGCCCGAGGAAGTCTCGCCCTGGTCAGAGGGCACCCTCTGGTTCGGCTGGCCATCCGGGTCAGCGGACTTCTTGGCTTCCCTTTCCCTGAGCCTACCAACTGTCTTATCCAGGGTAGCTGCAGGAAAATTTTTGCAAATCTGGCAGTCTGCATTGAGGTGGTCAAACCCCAGACAATAAACACCGGTGGTGTGGGGGTCAGCCTTGGCAAAGGCTTCCCCACAAACACTGCAGTGTTGAAACCCAGTGGGCCCGGTTTTTCCTTTGGGTTTCTCAGACATAGTGCCAGCCTAACCAAAACTTGCCCGTTTATGGCAATCCGTAAACAAAGACTCTCTTATCGGTTCCCAACCGTATCGCGAAGTAATGGAAAAACCGTAATGAAATCCGTTTTTTAGAACCGATAAGAACCGGAACCGCACTCTAAAAGACAGATTAATGTATTTGCAACAACCTGATCGGTTCAAACCGAACCAATAATACCGTTTACAAGTTCCACACAGAAAGTAAATGTAAAACCTATCTAGTACTTACAATACCACAGACAGAGCTTGAACCGACCGGTTGCGGTTTAAATTCGGTTAAAAAAAACGAAAAATAAATACTTTAACCGACAAAATGAACCGAGCAGAAGGAGAAATCTCCGGAGTGACTGTTCAGTGAGGCGGAGTAAAGAATCTGACAGTCTGAGTTTGAAGAACAACAGACAGAGTTTTCAACCAAGCTCGCACTCAAAGTTCCATGCCTGGCATGGAAAGTTAACTCTTGCATCTCCGGAGCAGTTCGAAGGTTGGGACTCACTGCATATGTCATAATATAGCAAGACTTCATGTTGTTTGAACCAGTATTGTTGATGGTTTCTCAGAATTCTTGCTATGAAAGGAAGTTTTTAACATTTTAATTGTTGATATGCACAGAGCTGCTTTAAAGTACATCTTGCCTGTAAGCTGTTCAGTAGCACCCCGGATTCCTATTCTAGTGTGCAGATCAAAGTGCAAAGCTGGCAATACCGGAGGACCGCATGGTAGAAACATAGACAGTGATGACAGAAGAAAAACAATATTCCATCCAGTCTGCCCATAGTTCCCTATCAAATCCCAGGACAAGTTACCCGTACAAGGTACTAGTCCTCACTATCCTTTCCGCTGTTCCCCTCCCTAATGCTACCACCCTGAGTAACCACTATACCCTTCACTCTGTCTAAGCCGTGCTCGAAAGCATTTATGGTTCTGGCGCCCACCACTTTGGCTGGCAGACTGCACCATGGTCCAACTACACTTTCTGCAAAATGAAACTTTCTCACATCCCTCTGGAACCTCCCTCACGTCATTGTCCCCATCGTGATACGGTTGTAGGAGTTTTCAAGCTTGAAGACTGTTGTAGTGATTGAGCATGCTCAGTGGAAGGCTGCCTAAGTGCGGACATGGACTGAATACTAATAGTAAACTATGGTTAAACTATGGTTATTAGTCAGTACGCCTCTATATTTTAATTCACACCTGCCAGTTGTAGGCATGGTGTGTTCAACAGCACTGTACCTGGAAGCTACCATATCTAGTTCTCATCCCCTTCATAATTCCTGGTTCTGTCTATCCTTCCTTCATATTTAATCAACACTGCTAACGGTTCCCTAGTCTTTGTTCAGCCCCAACCCCCGGCCTACCATAACACAAACCCCCTCCTGTCCCATCCCCAATAGACCAACCCACAGCCTTCTTTCCTTTCTCCCTCGCTCTGCTCCTCCCCTCTGCTTCCACCCTCTTGTCTAGTCTCCCCCTTCCCTCCTACCTTGTCTTTTCCTCCAACGTTGCACTACCAGTACTTCATGATTGCTCGCTTGGCCATCTATCTGTGCAGCTGTTATCCACCCTAAGGCCTTGTCATTGATAGCTACACACCTCAATTCCATTTGTATTCCTGTTGCGCATTTTGCACACTTGTAACCAACTGTATACTATGTAAGATTAACTCGAGGAGGTAGGATCTAATTGGGAGTTAATGGGTTGAGACCGCTAGGCACGAGGCCACAGGCAAAGGCATAACGGTCCAACCATGCATTAACTCCCCATTAGATGCCACCTTCGGAGGGGATTAATGCGTTTGTAACATGGTGTGCTCATCACTTTCCATGTCAGGGATGTGTTTGTACTGCTGTGATTCATTATACAATGATACAATTTCAGTTATTTAGTAAACTTCAGTGTTACTTTCAGAACATTTCCTCAACCTCTCTTATGTACCTATACGTCTTTTCAAAACTTTTGCACATAACTATATAGATGTCTTACTTAACCATTGCTGTACGTTTTTGTCTATTTCTGCCAGCTGTTCGTTTTTTATGCCTCTTAGGAGGACCCCAACTTCCTACTATTACTCGTTCCCCTTCAAGCTGTGTGTCTCATTTGCATACAGTGTTTGCCTCTTACCAGAATACTATTAGTTTCTTTCTCTGACACGCTGCTGTTTACACTACCCCATCGATTAGGCACTGACATTCTCCCGGTCTGTTTTTCCTGTTCCGTCTCTATCACTGCTATACCATGATTGCATTTGACTTCTGCAATGTGCGGTCAACGACTTCCATTTCAATCCGCTTCCTCACTCTCTCACTCTGTTCCCCCGGTTGCATGCCGCTCCCCTGTGTGTCCCTTGCCCTTCTCCGCTGCTTCTCTAACCTACCTACTTGCTCTTGAAAACTTGATCTCTCCCGTTCTGTTACCTTTCGTCTTTCTCTGCACTGCTCGTTTTCCCACTCTGATTGCTTTTTGTATGACACAAGCAACACCGCATTATCGTGCCATAATACCGTGTTGCTCGTATACCACCTGATGCTACTGCACCAATCGTTTTGCTTATTTCAGCTACTGTTCTTTTTGCCATGTTACAAGTCTGTATAAACCCCATCCTGCTACTCTTGTATATTTTCTTTTATGGATATTTTGCACATTGTATCCATTCTTATTACTTGTATCATGTATGTATATACACTATGTTGCCACCATATTTATGTATGTACAGTATGTATGCTATGCTGCTACTTTGTTTGTGCTCCTGATATATGTCTCAGGACCTCCTTGTGAATGAGCTTGCTCAATGGAGTTATTCCTGCAATAAACTTGAACTTGAACTAATAACCTCACTGCTTATGACATTGCAATTTATGAGGAAGAGCCACTTGCCTGCAGGCACACTGGTTACTTGTAGTGCCACTGAGTTTAAGGCCACAGTGCTGACCTAGTATGATCTAGTATGAAGACAGACTTACACTATATATGTCACCCTTTAAGCAGTTATGTTCTACACCTCTCACCTAGTATCAGGTGGAAAATATGCTAATTGAAAGTAACTGTAGGCAGGCCCATCAGTAAAGCAGTATTGCTACAGCCCACGACGCCGTTCACATGGGTTCCGGAGCATGCTCGAGTTATCGAGGGCCAGCAGGGCAAGGAGGACGGAGTGTTTGACTGACTGCTCTCCTCCTTCGGGGGGGGGGGGCCGTGCATAAACCCCCATATGTTGACTCTCATCTGGCCAAGGCTGGGCATCTAGGCCAGCTGATAAAGTGAGGGTTTGGATGCAGCTGGCACAGACACCGACCTGTGCATGTGCTGGAGCATATCGTGGGCATCACTCCATGGCCGCATCCCAAAGGAGGGAGAAAAATTGGAAAAACTGTCTACTGGCCAGCAGATGAAGCCCTTCCTGCACCCCACAGTCACCACTGAGCTCCCCTCTACTGACTCCTGGGTATGCTTCTAGTTTCACCTCCGCCGTATGCAGCTGGATATGGTGATGGAGCTGCTTAGGTAGCTGAAGAAGGCATGTCCCACCTTGGGGGAGGGGCATAATCTAAAGGGGTAATGCAATAGTGAGTCACTGATGGCTCAAGCAGTCCTCAGGAGTCCAGGTAAGAAGGCCTCAAAGGATGGAAGGAGGTGCTGGCAGTGGCAGAAGGTAGCCTAGCCAGAGGGCAAGGGTGGGGTCCAAAATAAAATTGGGGAAGTGGGAGAAGTTACTATATATACTTATGTCTAAGTTTAGTTTTTGATGCTAAAAGTGGAAACCCAAAGAAGTGGGCTTGACTTATATGTGAGGTCTACCTATTTTAGGGGTTTATAAGGGTCAACTATTTTTGCAACTGCAGAACTTAATTTGGCATCCTCTGTTGGCCATCCTCTGTTGGCATCCACTGTTGGCCATCCTCTGTTGCCCACACAAAACAGATATTGGCATCCAGTAAGCAAAGCACAACAAACACCTGACATTAATTTTCCTAAAATTGAAAAGATAAAACGGGACTGACTTATGTGCCAGGCTGGCTTACACAAACTCTACGGATATCTAATTGTGTTTCTGCTGTATTTGGCAACACAGTATTAGCTTTTAAGAGCTCACCAGAAATCACTAGTGAAGCTCTGGAAAAACCTTATTGTTGTATACATTTGTACTCACGTTTCACTTATCCTCTGCATTTAGCTTCTCCATTTTTCGTTCTAATTCTGAGCACTAAAAACAAGATAACTGCCCCAGTCTGCTCTAGCTGCTTGTCTACACCAACATCGCAGTCCTCTTCTTGTGACATCACGGTCTGTTGCTGTGGAAACAATTATGATGTCACAGAGGATTATGATGTCAAATGTGGACAAGCAGCTAGAGCAGACGAAGTATAGCAGGACAGTGGTCCTGTTTTCCTCTTTATGTGAAAAGCTGTAATGAAAATAGAGGAACTAAATACAGACAATATATCAAATATAAACAAAAATGTGTCTAAAATGTATGTTTTACAAATGCCCTTTCAATTTTTTTTTTCCATCATCATCTTCATCAGTTGCATTTAGCCCGGCCTGTTGCCACTGAGTGGAAGTGCACTGCATTACCAAGTGGAAGACCTCAGATAGAGCCCTCGATCCAAACTTATACTTCCGGGATGGTGTGCCTCAGGATGCAATGCGGAGTTCTCACAAACACGCTGGTGGTGGGGTGGGGGGGTGCAGGAAGGAATCCCCACCGTACAAGTGCCTCCTACATTTTCTCACTGGTATATCGATGTAGTGTTTATGTGAAGCAGATGAAGGCTAGCTGAAGAGATGAGCAGAGGGTTTGTGCTGGCTGCTGTTGAGGGACCATGGTGAGGTGGTTGGATGTGGGGTGCATGGGGTCCCACTGGACACGAGGGTCAAATTAAATGGGTCTGGGGAGAGGGCAGAGGTGCTAATGGACATCAGGGACAAATGACATTGGTACGGGGAGTGAGCAGGGGTGCTACTGCAAACGTGGGCATGGGGAAAGGGAGGGTGTGCCAGTGGACACCAGGAACGACAGACAAGGGGAATGAGAGAGGGAGGGGTTGTATGGTCAGTGCTATTTGTGCACATTTTAAAACATGCTTTTGCTGGACTTCCAGTGATGTTATGGGTCCATCAGAAGCATAGCTGAAGACCTCCCTTCCCCACCTGGCAAATTTAAGCTCCCTCATACTTTAAAGCTCAAAACTCTTACCTGCTATGTCGAGAGAGAGAGAGAGAGAGAGAGAGAAAGGGAGATGACAGAATGACCAGATCCCTGTCCCAGAAAACAAAAAAATTCACAGAATGGTTGCAGATTTCATGATGCTAGTCCAGAGCATAGCGGGAGCACTTCCCTAGTGAGCGCCACACAGATGGAGAGAGTGAAAAACTTACTTGAAATAGATTTGAACTGCTGTTAAGAAAATAATCATGAATTTAAAAAATTAAACAAATGGATGTCTGGAGTAGGGCGCCGTCTGGATGAAGTGGAACTACATGTCAGCATGGTAGAAAATGGTGCCCTTCAGTTAGGAACTGCAGTGGACACCCTTCTAAATTATGGGGAAACTTTACAAGCCAAATTTGTACATCTGGAGGTGGGGTCAAGAAAAGATCACCTGCACCTCATGAGTTTCCCTTAAAGCACAGAAACTGGCAGTATGTATAACTTTTTAGTAGACATCCTAGGGGGCATGCTGACCTTACCACCAGTGCTCGAGTTAAGGACTGAAACGAGGCCATCAGAGTCTTAGGCCTAAGCCCATAGACCCCGGGCCAGATCTTGACACTTACTTATGAAGTTCTCCAGTTATACTGTAAAAGAGAAGGTGCTTAAACTAACCTGGCAACAAAAAGAAGTAACATATAATGGTGCATGACTGTATTTTGATCAGAACTATCTGCCCAAAATTCAAAGGCAAAGGATGCAGTACACATACATTATTAGGGCCCTCCACAAGCAGCAGATTGAGCTGCAGATGCTGTGTCTGGCCAAACTGATGATGTTTTGGGAGTATGGCATGCAAATGTACTATACCCCAGAGGAGGCTATGAAGCCTTTGAAAGGGAGGGGCATTTCAATGGAAAAGCAGAGGCGGTAACAGGATAATACCCCAAAACCCCAGAAGTCAGACAGGACTGTGGAGAGACAGCAGTGCATTCATGCCACAGAATGGAAAGAAGCAACCAGGGCTGATTGCAGGAGCACAGCAGGAAACATGAAAGACTCTGAACTACGCTGATCTCCTTTTCAGTGCTCCATAGTTAAAGTGGGGCAATAAGGTGGGACTGTTTCCTTCCTTTTCCACTGTTGAGCCCTGGGGTTCTCGAGGGGGTGGGTTAAAATGCCTCCTTCACCAGAGCTAATAACAGGTTATTTTTTTTTTTAATTGTTTAACCAGGAGTGGCACACTATGCTGAAAGCTTGTTTACGGGTGCAAGCTGGGAGCACAGGGAAGTTAAGTGACTTGCTCAGGGTCACACAGTATGAAAGTAGCGGCTGTGGGATTCAAACCCAGGTCTCCAGATTTGCAGCTCAGAGCCTTAAACCACTGCGCTAAAAGGTTCTTGTTCTGCTGATTCCACCAGACCTTTTATTGAGCATCTCCAGGTTGTTTGAGACTGGTTCCTCTATATAAAATAAAGGACTTTTGACTTCACCCATTCCTCATACGTTGGGGGGGGGGGGGACTATTTTATGTTGCCATTACTGCTGCATAACTCATGAGATTTGCCCATTCCCTTAGTGCTTTAGTATGTCAGCGATAGTGCACTGTTTCTAACATTCTTGTTAATTACCCACTTTACATCTTGCTGCACATGCAGCATGTGTTGAGGGAAAGGGCAGCAGAGGAAAAGTGGCTGTTGGCATGCATTGAATCCGGTTAATATTAACCAAGATTGGGCAACTAGCCAGTCATTAGATTGCTTAGGAGTGTAGGGCCTAAGCTATCTGAATACCAGAAATGCCCTATGTCCTTCCTATGCCCTGCAGAGACCCTGAATGATAAAGGCAGCAGCACACAGTCTAGGCTTTGCAAGGGCCTCATAACTTGCTTTATGATCATCTGGCATTGCTGGAGGTAGCAGAAAGGGAGTTGCCCTCTAGGATGTGATCTTGCTGGCGGCAGGCACTGGAGAATGCCCTCTCTTCTGCTACCAACACAGATTGTGTCCCTCTGGATTTAACCATGCCTTCCAAGGATTAATGATATTTTAATGGGCACCTGACCAAGTTGTGCTGGTGAGGCAGCACCACCTCCAGACCGATACGAAGTTAGTCACCGTAACGGGGGAGGACTCAGGCATTTTAGAGGTCTGCTGCTGATACCACCAAATACAGCATGGCATCAGTAATCGAGTGGAGTCAGATAAGACAAAACACTAAATCTGCAAGTAGCTTATTAAACCCAGTACATATCGGACAGTATAGTGGTCTGCAGACCACTATAAGGAATGGTTATCCTGAGGGCTGAATGCAACTGTTTAACATAACAGCTCGCTCTACAAATGAAACGTTATGATTTTTATTTTCTCCTACATACTGGGGAAACTTTATGTCTCTATCTTTATGCTAAGGGGAGGGGAAGAGTGCTGAGTTTGCTGAAGGGATCATGGCTATATCTTTTTTTAATTGTTAACTTACTCATATTAAAAGAAGCATGTGGGTGTACCCCTACCAGCGTGCAACTAGGTGGTCGTTTGAGGCCAGGACGGCTCCTAGTCAGGCAAAGAGAATACCAGGGTGTATTCTCCTGCCATGGAAGCAGATGACATTTAGTTTTGTTTAAAGCCCGGTTGGCAAGGTTACAGTTATTGTTCAGCTTTATAGTTAGTAGGCGAATGGTAGTGCTCTGTGTCAATATTTTGAGAGGGTATGCTGCCGATGGGTGGGTGGCTAGCAGACGCTTGTAATTAACGCACCCACCATGATGGCTACATCAACCAGAATAGTGACGTGAAATGTCAGTGGTTTGGTGTACCCAGTGAAAAGGAGAAAAACTGTGACATACGTTAAACAAACTAAGGCTGATTTCATTCTTCACAAGAAATCTATTTGCCTGACAAGGAACACCAAAAACTAGTGAAGTTCAGGTATCATCAGGTCCACTCCTCCTCCTACAAAGCTGGGCAGAGGAGAAGTGTGGCCATCCTGATCCAGAACAGGGTTACCTTTTTATGACAAAGCAGTTCATGTAGATAAACAGGGTTATTATGTATTACTCAAGGGCACCTAAAACAGTCAGGTTCTCACTCTAGTCTCTTTATGCCTCTCTGGCCGCTGATTAAGCTTGCTTTCATAACCTATTTCTGAGAAGGCTGAAGGGGTGTTGGTATGTGGGGGGGGGGGGATTTTAATTTGACCTTTACCCCACGGATAGATGTCATAGGTATCCCGCCATGCACACGTGGTGGCAGAAAGGTATAAATTCCTCTTGACCAAATTGGACTACGTAGATCATCTGGTGTTACCTGCAGGGAAAGCTAAAGGGTTTATTTATTTAATTTTGGTAACTGGGTAGGCCCACTGGGTCCAAGAGATCCCTTTTTCAGGGGCAACCCAGAATTAATTACATAAAAAACAGTTGGATATAGGACATTTAGGTGAGACAAGACAGTTTTTGGAACAATTATGGCAATTTAAAATGTCTTACGTTTTAGAGGAACATACCTAGACATTTTATAATCACATACAGCTAGATAGGAGGTGGTTTCCAATGAAGACAGAGTGTTAATACAAGTTACTATGGTTACAGGTAAGGGACATCCATCCATTACATTTTTTTCAGTGGTGCACAAAATTTATTCCCAGCTGGATATCTTTCTGTGTGCTAAAGAATACCTAGATAGAATGTAGACAGTTATAGTAGGTCTGCTGGGGTGATCGAACCTTGCACCAGTGACCTTACAAGTAGATCTTAAAGTGCAGAGAAAGTCCTGCAAGATGAAGCAGTCAGGGATAAAGTATTACAGTTTATTGCCCCAGCAATGAGAGAGAATGAATCACCTGACATAGCCCCAGGCATCCTATGGGAAACTATTAAGGCTATGGTCAGGGGACAACTGACATCTATAGCAGCGGGAAAGGAAAAAGTACGGATGGAGAGGCAACAGGTACTGGAGAATAAGGTTCAAGAACTAGAACTCTTTCAAAAAGATAAGCTGAACAGGCAAAGGTGGAAGGAATAACAGACACTGAAAAAAAGAATTAAACCAGATATCAGATTATAGGGTGGAACAAAATGTGAAATCTCTCAGACAGCGAAACTATGAGGAAGTGCCTAGAGCTTTGAAGTTACTAGCATATAGACTTTGTACCCAAAGAGTCAGGGCCTGTATCTCCAAGATTACCACTGGCACATGGTCATAGTGTGAAAGATGCAGGGGCATTTTCCGAGGCTTTTCAACATTATTACTCTACTTTGTATAGGCTAGCGAGAAGGGAGTACTCTGGAAGATATAGATGCATACATGGGAGGGCTACAGTTTCCCAAGATTACACAAGAACAAAATGAGACTTTGTCTGCATCTATTCAACGGGATGAGATTGTAGAAGAAATTAGATATAGCAAAACTAGAAAATGTTTGGGCTTGGATGGCCTCCCCTCAGAATTTTATAATCGATTAAGGGAGGAAACGGTCCCTCTTTTAAAGGCCGCATACCAGGTGGCCATGGAAGACGGGAACTCCATGGTACCATCATGATGTTACACTATCATTTCGGTCCTTCCAAACCTGGCAAGGCCCCTATCCAGTGCCCTTCAAATTGTCCCATATCTACTTTAAATGTTCACTATAAGTTCTTCAGAGCTATACTGACATGTCGCTTTGAAGGCGTTGACCTAGGTCTGACGGGGCTAGACCAGACAGGCTGTGTGGCAGGCAGACCAGCACAAGACAGTGTCGGACAGACCCTACACATAACAGACCATGTTTCAAAAAACGACACCAGCCATAATCATGAGCATGGGTGCTGAAAAAGCATTTGATCAAGTCGACTGGCAGTATCTTTACGGGGTCCTTGTCAGGTTTGATTCCCCACTCTTTATACAGCGAATACAATGCTAGATACTGCCCCCAGGCATATGTATGGGCAGATGGAGATTTCTCAGCAGGGTTCTGGCTGGGAAGGGGGACCAGGCAAGGCTGCCCCCTCTCACTAGTACTATTCGCACTTTATATTGAACCCCCAATACAAGCCATCCGCCAGAATGCAGTGATAACAGGGGTAGCAGTAGGAGTCCAGGAGCACAGAATCTCCCTTCATGTGGATAATCTGCTTCTATATTTAATGAAACCGCACACCTCTCTACCTCCGCTTACAGAAGTGGTTCGAAAATTTTCTACCCTTTCTGGACATACACTTACTAATATGAAAACAGGAGTGCTCATCTTTCACTGTGACCCTCCACTAGCGCTACAGCGGCGTTTCCCAATGAAGAGGGATATGGTCAAATTGAATCAATATATATCTGAGATCCTCTGTGTCCTTTCTGTATCAGGATAGCTTCATCCCATTAATGCAAACCATTGCGACTGATACTGAGATGGTTCCTACTGTTCTTCCTGATGTATTCCAGATCACACACAGTTAAGATGAACCTACTTTCCAGATACCTCTGTTTGTTTCAGCGTGCCCCCTTCCTGTTACCCTAGGGCTGGATTGCAGCAGCACACACACAAAAAAAAAAAAAATAATGAAATTTGTATGGGGACAGATGAAACCAAGGGTGTGTAATGGACTTCTCAGGGTTAGGAAGAAATGGAGGGTGGTGGGCGTTACCATCATTACAGGAATACTGGGCCACAGCTCAGATCAAATTAGCACTGTTATGGAGAGACCCTATGTATATAGCAAGCTGGAAATCTATGGAAATGATGGATGACATTCCCCTCCTTGCGGACCTTTTAGATAAACACCTTAGGCAGCGTAACCCTTAAGATCGTCTGCAGAAATGAAGGTCACTTTAATGGCCTGGGATAAATGTATAAAAAGGCAGAGAATAGCCAAATATATCTGGATAGGATGGATGCAGACTTCCCTCCAGGTAGAACAGACCCTTGGTTTAGGAGTCAGGCCAAAGGACATTTTTAGTATCCTACTCAGTTAATAACTGGGAACATAATTAAACCATTTGAAACTTGTAAAGAGGAACTTAGCTAGGCCATGAGAGACCACCTTGGATACTTACAACTTAGAGATTATATTGCTGCAGGTTTAAGGTGGGAACAAAATGAGCAGGAAGTGGAGCAACCAGAGGTTATCATTTTCTCTGCCCTGTTTTCCACCATACAGCGGGGAGGGGGAGTCACACTACTTTACCAGTTTTTCTCACACAGGACATGGCAGCACAAGTTACCTACATTGCAGAGAAATGGCCTGCGGTGATAATGAAGGTAGGGAAAAATGGGCAGACTAGGGGGCCAAACTTACCCACCAACAAATTCTCTGTTTTTATGTTTCTGTGGGAGACTGAAATGCAGTCACAGATGATGCATAAGGAATGGGGGAAAATTTGGCAAACCACTTTCAAGACGGGCTCTTCCCTAAATTGGCACAAGTTTGCCTGTAGGGTATGCACATGTTATTTTATTACACCAGTGATAAAGGCTAAATGGGAAGCATGGACTACATTGGCCTGCTGGAGGGGCTGTGGATTATTGAGGGTGACACATAGCCATATTTTTTGGCAGTGTTAAGCACTTTTCATCTACTGGGGTGGGATGAAGGACAAACTGAATAGCTTATATATTTATAATAGAAGAACTACTCCACTTCAAACATGTAGTAATGGGACTCCCACTCAAAGGAGTCAGGGGTGTAGTGTTGTTATTTATAGAATATTTGTATAACTGCGGCTGCAAAAGCCCTCACTAGGAAGCGGCTTCAGCCATCCTCACCTGAGCAGACGGGGGGGGGGGGCCAAGACATCCTTATCTGCTGGCATATTCTATGTTTCTGTGAGATTAGGGATTGGAAAGAAGCAGTATCCCAAACAGCAGAAATGGAGTGCCTCACCTTTGCAGCATAGGTCAGGACTCCAGCAGATCTGGCAAGATTGACAAGTTTGGAAATGGCTCAAGATGAGTGGGACTCTGGGAGAGAGAGATGGAAGAGCACTGAAATACAAAACAGAGTGCCAGAGTGATGGCACATAGTCAGTCACTTTAACATACTTAATGAGAGATGTGGGAACTCATCCTACATAGCCCCAGCTTTATCCTAGCACATCACTTACTGTATAGGGTACCTACCTTTTGCAGGTGATTCCTAGTTAAAGGTTTTGGTAGCTTACATTTAGCTCCGCTGCAAAGACTCCAGACAACAAAAGGAGACTCTTCAGGGCACCGATCACAAAACGCCGTCACTCCACAGGTTTTTTGTTACTTAAAAGTAGAAAATTAAAAGTGAATTAATTGTGCATTGTTTGCTTGTCCAGTGCTACAGAATTTTTTCATGGTGTATGTAAGCTGCTATCACTTGCACAGTGTTATCTCTGTGCTGCTATTCACGCCTTTGCGTAAAGCAAGTTAAAAAAAAAAGACCTTTAGCAAGTGTTCACAAACGCTGTGCAAACAGCCAGTCAACGTGGCTAGCAGGCTTCAGATAATTACTGTGCCATGTATACATAGCTCTGTCTTTTATTTGTACGTGCTTTAGAGTCAGCTTGTGCTGGTGCACAACTTGCTCTGTGCTGCGCAAACTGAGGCTTGAAATATGTATAAGAGGGCTTTACTAGTTTAGGGAGGCAGTATAGCGCAGTGGTTTAAGGCTCTGAGATGCAAATTTAGTGACATCCAGCAGACCAGACCTGGGTTTGAATCCCACAGCTTTCACTTACATACTGTGTGATTCTGAGCAAGTCACTTAATTTCTCTGTGCTCCCAGGTCATGCCTGTAAAAAAGCTTTCAGCTTAGTGTGCTAATCCTGGTTAAACAACTAAAAAAAAAAAAAAAGAATGCTGTCCCAAACAGCAGTGCCTTTAACTGATCCTTAAATGCCTGAATTCCCAGTGTAGTTCTAATAGTAGCTGTAAGGGCTACTTTTTATGTAGCAAATACCACTCAGTGTGTATTGCTGCAGTTGCTGCATAAAGTCTCAACAACTGAACTCGTGCTGACAAATCCACCGGCATCAGCAGCTGCCACCAGCAGCTCCGTTTCAGCTTCTAACCTTCTCACTCAGCCTCAAATTGGATCAGCCTTCTCACAGATTAGTTTACCATTAAACAACATTACTTCTGAGTGCTAGTTAAATAGACTTTGAAATCCTACTTCATTCTAGTTAGTCGGTAGAAATTGACTTTGTATTAAATATTAAATAACAGGTTCGCTCAGCACAAACCGGCGAATCCGAATCAATATTTGGGATAGATTTTACTGTCGGGCGTGGCTGATAAGGCTGACGCTGATAGTGTCAATAACTCAGCTTTGATTCTCATCCTAGACTACCACAGATGGGGTGTTTGGGTCCCATGGAGGGAGGGCAAGGCTCGCTAGGCAGTAGAGTGACTTGCCGCCTAACCTCAGAGCAGCATTGAAGGCTGCCACTTACCCATGCTCCAGGTCAGAGAGAGAGTGCAGCAGTTATGGCCCCAATATGGGGGTTCGTGGCTGAAAAAATGTCAGAATTTAAAGTGGCAGTACCTGTTAGACACCATGTAGTTACTTTTTTCAGCAATAATGTATTTTTTGGCAAAAACATCAGCATGCCAATTTTTCTTTCATTCCTGAACTGACATACAGAATTGTGATATTTTTAAAAGTTCCTGCTCCCATGCCAAGCCTTCCATTAAAAAAAAAATATTTTATTAAAGATTTTGGTGTGGAGCTGTGCTAGTTACTGTCTGAAACGTGGCAGGACCATCGTAATACAACCACAATATAACCCTAGAATGTATCATTCAAACTGGCAGCCATCTTTAATGACTTGAGTCATTAATTACGAAACTAGTTATAAAAGCAGTTTTAAAAATATGTGAGGAAATTGAAAATACACTGAGGATGAATCTGTGGATGTCAGAAATGCATTATTACTAAAAAAAAAACAATATAATGATTTTTTTGCAGACTAATACATGTTGCTGCTTTAAAGTGTTTGTCACTTTTTAGAAAACTTTGAAAACATTATATTTAGACACAATTTAGCTTAGATTTTCTATATTGTCTGTATTTCTGTTTTCTTTGTTATTCATTACTCGGTTAATTTGCATGGAAACTTAGGATCTTTATCCCCTACAGTTGAACTGCTTCTTTATCCTTTGCTGAAGTCATTGCTTGTGACATCAATCAGTCTTCTGCTGCAAAAAATGATTGTAAATAATGCCCCAGACAGAGGATAGTGACTTTAGAAAAAGACTGAACAAACAGCAGCAGATCAACCGTAGGGGAAGAAGATCCTAAGGTTCTTGCTAATGCAAGCCTCCTTACAGGAGATGTGTAGCTACACCCTCCTGCTTACTGCCTTGAAATGGGGCAGTCATGGCCTGCGGAACTACCCATGATAGCAATAAAGCACACACACTCTCAAAAATGGCTGTCAAGTTCCTTTGTACACTTCAGTCATTTCACTTCACTTTAATCCAGGGATCCTAATTCATTTTAAACAATCAGAATTCTGTACAGTCCCATACTCATCTCCTGATCCCATTGCCAGGCGGTTGTAGCCAGGCTAATTACCTCTGCCCCTTTCAGAGGGTGATGGGCCTCGCCTCACACCACTTGCGGCCAGGTACTTGGGTGTAGGAGTGCCACAGGAATGGGTGGGTCCACGGTAACTGGCTGTCATACGCCAGAGTGGTGTTTTTCTCTCTTATGTGGTTCTGGGAGCAAGGCGTTAAGTGACGCGTACGGCGGAGCCACGCACACACCCTTGGTGCAGTCTCTGGTGGTGTTTGTACCAATTTCAGATACTCTTTGTTGGTGCTGGCTACTAGTATTCGCTCTGGTTCACCGGAATCATGATCGTGCCCAGCACGCACTCCACCCACCCACCCACCCCCGGAGGAAGAGAGCAGTCCATACAATACTCGATCCTCCTCTTCTCCCCCCGCCCCCAGCATCCCTCTGACATCCTGAGTCCAGTTTCAAACTCAGGGCGCTGGTGTCACAGGTGGAAATCTTGCCCCTGCACCAGCAGGCTGGCTGTGGAAATGTATTTACCTGCTGGGATTCCTGATGCACCCCTCACTCCAGCTACCTTCACAGTTTTGTGTGATTGCTTTTAATGTCTAGAAACAGGAATTCTGCTTTGCCTTAATGTTCATTTCTCTATTCTCTGCCATGTCAAGCAGGTGTACATCACAGTGAATGACCTCAGTCATTGCCCAGGGGAGATATCAGCATTGATGTCTTCATGTGCAAACAACCCACTGATTGTCCCCCTGCCTCAGTCCACACAAGGTCCTGATGAATCATATTCACACACAGACATGTGTGCTGCTTGGTCACCCTCGTTCCACACACTCAGATGATCTCTTCCCTGGTACTCAGACCATGGGCAGCGCCATTATTGAGGGACTTGGCTTGTTCCATCCATCCTGCCCTGCAGTTGGATCTCCTACTCTGTCTTACTGCTTTGGTTCTGCCGCTGAGCTCACCTGCTGTTTTCAGGTGTGATTACTCTGCACTGGCCTGTCTCTGGGGTTGCCCCCTACCAGGATTCCCCCTTTACGTCTTGGGGGTGCTGTCACAGGCTGGCCATCAGATTGTTTGCCTTGAGTGGAAACCCACAGTGGCATTTCTGCAGCCTCCCAGTGGTCTCCTACTCACTCCCCTTCTATGGGCAGCACCCCATATGTTACCCTCAGATCTCCAATCCTTTGGACTCTGTCCCGGTACCTGAGATCCCTCCCTAGAAGACACCAGGCTCCCTCTTGCTGTGACCTACAGTGTCCTCGAGGTGTCCCAGACCTCAGCCTCTCTTGCAGCCCAAAGTGTATCTGGCATCTGACTCCAACCCACGCTTTTTCGTCTGGAGCCTCCGCCTGGTGCCACCTCTGCTGCTGGCCTATACCTTGCAGCCAGCTACCACACAGGAAAGGACCAGGGCACCAACTCTCCCTGATGCTGTGAGGTGAGCCCTAGTGACTATTCACCATCCCCAGGTACCAGCAGATGACACCTGGTGCTCAAGGACACCTAATCCCTACCATGATACTTACTAGCAGTCCACTTTGATTCCAGAACTGTCACCCTAGGTGAGAGTATTGCAGTCCTTGCCCCACTTGGTGCTGTGAGGGCACCTTATGGTGCGTAGCACCCCTGCACCCAAGCCCTTGTTGCCACCAGCCTGGCACCACATTGGGCACTCTGTTTTTATGCTCTGTAGCTCTTGCACTGTCTCCACTACTGGATGCCAGAGCACCATTCCTGATTGGCTCACACTAGTGAACAACTAACTCTCCCTACTGTAAGGAAGGGGTCGTTACACTAAAATAATAGATACTGCTGTCACTGGTCTAACCGTGCAGTTATTATAATGACAGTTGTTTCTGTTTATTTACATAGCATCATAATAATTTAGGCTCTGAAAGGACTCTAGGTTCATCATGTTACCCCCAACCCGATTGTTTCGTTGTGGGCTTTTGACACTTTATTTACCCAGGGTAGCCCATCTGAGACGCAGCATCTAATTTACAGTAAGATGCTGCTTCTACCCATTTGTGGAGCTGCTCAGTATCAACTGTGTGTAGTTACAAGGGTCTAATGTGGGACGCATTAGGCATCCCTTCCCAGCACGGGACACAATCTGAAACTGCCATATACTGTACAAAGCAAGTCTGTATTGTGGGAATTTGTGTCCATGAATGTCCACGACAGAATCTATAATTTCTACCCACTGTCGTAACATTTCATGGAAATGACCTATGAAATCTGTGTGAATTTGGAGGTATTTTCAAGAATATATATTCTTTAAAGGAAACTACACCCCTATTTTAAATGTAACATCTATATAAAAATGAATCACAGTACCTGTTAGTATACTTTAAGCTCAGTTGAGTCATTTGAGGGGCCAGCAGGTCAGGACATATGAGGAGAGGTTGAAGGCCCTGAACATGTATTCTAGAGGGTGGAGGCATGACTGAGACCTTCAAGAATTTGAAGGAAATAAATAGGATGAACAAGAAGAGTCTCTTCAGGCTCAGTGGGGATCGAAACACAAGGGGACACTGTCCCAAGCTGGAAGGGAGAGGGAGGTTTAGGAGACAGTTAGGAGGCACTTCTTCACAGAGAGGGTGGTGGTGGGCTGGAATTGCCTTCCTGAGGAGGTCATTTTGTTGAAAATGGCAGACAGCTTCAAGAGGGGCTAGGATAGAGTTAATGGGAATGTAAGGGTCAAGAGGGGGGCAGGTGGCGAGGAGGGGCTGGTCACGGAGGGGGCAGAGTTAGTAGCGGAAGCTGCGGACCTTTCAATACAAGTAGACCCAATGGATCTAATGGCCTTATTCTGCAAGCTTCATCATATGTTTATATTAATTTAGGTAGCTTTACCTTGTATCGTTGCAGTTGAAAATTGTAAACAAAGTCCTTCTGTATTTGAAAACCCACTGGGCTCTGGCCACAGATTAGTGCAAATGCCCTGTACGATGTCATCTTTGGCGTAAAACGGCTCCCAGTCTGTTAAAGTGTATGGCATAATGTTTGTATAAATCATAATTTGCCATTTCTGTTAATCTGATTATACTTCGAGATACCTAACTTGTGCATTAGAGCCACAAAAACAGCTGCTCTGTTATTGTTTTTATACCTGAATGAGATCCAGAAATCACGAAGGGTTTAACATTAGTTATAAATAACATTTTTTTTTAAGTACGTCTGTAAAGGGCCGACCGAGAGCACAATATTTTTTATTTATTATTTATTAAGATCTCGGATTAACCTTTTAGTACAGGCTCATTACATAGGTTCCATGTCAGGATCATTATAGTAACAAACAAAACTACAGCTTATGGGAGGCCGTAAGAGGACAACAACAAATACGGCAAATTAGGCAAGGGGTTACATGTGTGACTGAAATAAGCAAACACCATATACAATGGTACTTGCCAGCACAAAAGGAAACGAGCGTTTGTCAATGCCGAATGTTGTCACGCTGGCATTGGCTTTGGTAGTGCAGTGCGGAAACACATTTTGGGCAGGATGTGAAAAATGACAGCTGTACTGTTCATAAGGAGGTGTAAAAAAATGGCAGTGTTGATAATGTGGCATGTAAATATTGCAGATTTGCGAAGTTACAAGGGTGCGTGGGAAATGCGCAACGCCGCTTGTAACAAGTTAATTTAAGGACTTTTGGCACCAAATTTTCAACATAGGCATTTTAGCACCTCTGCTCATGTATGTGTCACTGTCATTTCCTTAAACTGTGCCAAAATGTGATTTTGCACAGTGACCGCGCTATTCTGCGCCGGACGTGCGAAAACACATTTCAGGCAGGATATGTAAAATGACAGCTGTACTCTTCATCGAGAGGTGTGGAAAAATGACAATGGTGAAAATTCAGAGTGAAAATATAAGAAATGCATAACGTTAAGAGCATGCGTGCAAACTGCGCAACGCATTCTCGTAACCCAGTCATTTTATCGAGTATTGTCACCAAATTTTCAACATAGGCATTTTAGAACCTCTGCTCACGAACAGTGTCACTGTCATTTTCGTAATCTGCCCCAAACACTGATTTCCCACAGTGACTGTGCTATTGTGCGCCGGAAGTGCGGAAACACATTTCGGCCGGGATGTGAAAAATGACAGCTGTACTGGTCACAAGGAGGTGTAGAAAAATGACAATGTTGAAAATCTGGCATGAAAATATTGCAAGTTCGCGAAGTTACGAGTGTACGTAGCAACTGCACAACGCATGCTTGTAACACAGTCATTTTATGGAGTATCATCAACACATTTTCCACATAGGCATTTTAGGACCTCTGCTCATGAACAGTGTCACTGTCATTTTTTTAATCTGCCCTGAACACTGATTTCCCACAGAGACCGCGTTATTGTGCACCGGAAGTGCGGAAACACATTTCGGCCAGGATGTGAAAAATGACAGCTGTACTGTTCACAAGGAGATGTAGAAAAATGACAATGTTGAAAGTCTGGCATGAAAATATTGTGAATTCGCTAAGTTACGAGCGTGCATAGCAACTGCGCAACGGACGCTCGGAAAACAGCTATTTTTTGGATTTTTCCCACCAAATTTGCAACATAGGCTTTTGAGGAGCCACCTCATGAACACTGCCACTGTCCTTGCATTAATCGGTCCCGAAAGGTGATTTCGCAGTCACTGCGCGGAATCGCCTTTCAGGACCGAGTAATGTCATAACAGTGCCAGAATTCATGAGGAGGGGCCCCAAAAACCCCAAGTTGAAAATTTGGTGCAAAAAATGCCCGAGATAAGCAGTAAAGTTGAAAAAACCCTATTTATTCCATTATACAGCTTACCGGCATTTCCTCAGTTCACGGTCAGCTTTGAAGAGTGAGACGTGTTCCCGGTCCACGGAAGATCGTCGTGTCGAGCTCCGGAGGTAAGTATGGGGTGAGGGTGTGCAGAGGCAGGGTGCGCAGTGGGTGGGTGCGGGTGCTGGGAGAGGAGTAGGAGGCGACAAGGGACCGTTTTCTGTTTACAGGTGTTAAAAACCCCATCGAGCGGTTTTCTTTTTACAGGTGTTTTTTGTGGGTGGGATACAGTAGCCGGCGAAGTTAGGCACCCGTTGTACATAGAGAGTGGGGACACTAGCTGAGGATTGGGCACCCTTCAGCACAGAAGAGGGGACATCATGCCGACAGGGTAGGCTCCCCATTAGCATTAATTGGAAGGGGGACGGATGTCGGCAGGATTGGGCAGTTCATCGTCAAACAGCGGGCGCACGAGGCAAGGGGATTAGGCACCTCCGCAACAAAAAGGAGGGGCACATTTTGTCGGCAGGGGAGGCTCCCCGTTGACACATACATGCCGGCAGGGTAACCAACCGGGGATTGGGCACCCAGTTGGCAGTTTAAGCGCCACTGTGCCGCCATGTTTGTAGCTGGCGGACAACCTAGGGAAGCTCGCTGCGCTGACAAGTTTTTGCTCGCATTGCAGTGACCTTCTTAATAGATGTACTGCAGCATTATGTATACATGGTGTGGAGCGGGCATGCAGGCTGATTGGGGAATGAGGGACGCACCTACTGGTGCATTCCCTGCATTCACCCAACAGCGACCGCACCTCCAATTCTCCACTACCACAAGGTGTTGGCTGCGCAAGTGCGCCAGCATAAAAAAGGGAGGGAGAGAGCAAGAACAAGGGGAAGGGTTGGCTCAGGAAGAGAGGGGTAATAGTGAGAAGACAAACTGGAGAGAGAGTTAGAGAATATATACTGAAAATCAGCCCAGAAGGTGGGCCTCGTCACTGGTGAGGGAGGCTAATACTAAGCATATGGGCAGTGCCAGTAGCGGGAAGTGTTAACAGAGGGTATTGGATGAGAGGGTGAGGGGGCGGTGCAGGATCAGAGCAGGATGTCACTGTAAGAAGGGGAAGAGGGAAAGAGAGGAGTAAGTGGTGTTTGCTTATCATGATGTAGTTATTGTCGTTTGCCTCTGCTTTATTTAGTTTTTAGTCACTGTACTTCCTGTGCCAGGTTTGGCCCTTGTTGAGTATGAAAAAGGACCTCAGGCCCTGCTCTGCAACACATTATACAATTTTAAAATATAAATTGTGTGGATGACCCATGTTCACGTCCTCTGCCACCCCAGTTGTCATCCATTGTGAGGCAGAGGTCATGCGGCGCATCTATCAGGTAGGATTCAGCCTCATGGAGGGAAGGCATCAGCTGCAATTAAACATGCCCTTCCATCACCCAGGAGTGGAACGCATGTTGGGATGGAACACAAGGTCCACGACTATGAAGCGAACCCCTGCCACATGCGTGGTGCCATATGCTGACATGTGACATGGTGAGTGAAACATTCATTCCTGTGCCAGCGAGTGTCATTCGAAGCTGGGGGAGTGAGCCTGGTCCCAGCCCCCTTTCTGTCCTGGGGAGGTGAGCCTGGTCCACACCTTAGTAGGCAAGGGGCAGTGGAAACAACAGTGTTGCTCAGGTGTATGATGCCACAGTGCTCTCTTTCCGTCCATGTGTGACATCGGATCTTTAGGTCTCCTCGGCCAGGTAAAGATATAGGCAGCTTTACTTCCAGTACTCCTAGCCATCTGACCTTAGCTGGATGGGCATTTCGAAGTCAGCATTAGAGAGGACAGGCAGTATATATCTAGAAGTCAGTGGTGAATGCTCCAGTAGGCATGGGATCTGGGGCTTATGGGACAGCTGAAGGTGACCCTAGTATGTGTTGTAATTGAATCGAGGGCTTGTAGACAGGCTGAAAGAGAGTTTGGCTGCTTAGTCATGAGATATTGGGCTTGTAAATGGGTTGAAGGAGAGCCTCATCTGTGTAGGCATTGGATCCTGGGCATGTGGACTGGCTGAAGGAGAGCCTGCACTGTGTAGGTGGACTCCAGGGCTTGTGGATGGACTGAAGTAGAAACTGGGTGAGCATAGCCATGGGATCCAGGGCTTGTGGATGGGCTGAAGGAGAGCCTGCACTGTGTAGGTGGACTCCAGGGCTTGTGGATGGACTGAAGTAGAAACTGGGTGAGCATAGCCATGGGATCCAGGGCTTGTGGATGGGCTGAAGGAGAGCCTGCTCTGTGTAGGTGGACTCCAGGGCTTGTGGATGGACTGAAGTAGAAACTGGGTGAGCATAGCCATGGGATCCTGGGCTTGTGGATGGGCTTATTGAGAGCCTGGTCTGTGCAGGTGTCGGGTCCAGGTCTTGTGGACAGTATGAAGGAGAGACTGGTCTGTGTAGGCATGGAATCCAGGGCTTGTGGATGGGCTGAAGAAGAGCCTGGTCTGTGTAGGCCGGGAATCTAGGGCCTGTGGACGGGTTGAAGGAGAAACTGGGGGATCATAGTCATGGAACCAGGGTTTGTGCACAGGCTTAGTGAGAGCCTGGTTTATGTAATTGTGGGATTCAGGGCTCTGGACAGTCTGAAGGAGAGCCTGGTTTGTATAGGTGTCGGTTCCAGGGCTTGTGGATAGACTGAAGGAGAGCCTGGTCTGTGTAGACATCGGATCCAAAGCTTGTGGACAAGATGAAGGCAAGCCTGATCTATGTAGTTGTGGGATTCGGGGCTTGTGGACAGGATGAAGGAGAGACTGGTCTGTGTTGTTGTGGGATCCAGGGCTTTTGCATGTGCTGAAGGAGAGCCTGGGGGAGTACAGTTGTGGGATCCAGGGTTTGTGGACAGGCCAAAGGAGAGCCTGGTCTGTGTAGCTGTAGGATCCGTGGCTTGTGGGTGTGCTGAAGGACAGCCTGGGGGAGCGAATCATGGGATCCAGGGCTTGTGGACAGGATGAAGGTAAGCCTGGTCTCTGCAGGCATGGGACACATGGCTTGTGGGTGTGCTGAAGGAGAGCCTGGGGGAGTATAGTCGTGGGATTCAGGGCTAGTGGACAGGCTGAAGGAGAGCCAGGTCTATGTAGGTGTTGGATCCAGGGCTTGTAGACAGGCTGAAGGCAAGCCTGGTGAGTGTAGTCGTGAGAGCCAGGGTTTGTGGACCAGCTCGATGATATGGGGGGAGGCGGGTCAGGGGGACAATTACATTAAAACATTTTAAATAAAAACAATTGCATATAAACATGAAAACAGGATCACTGTACTCTTTGACTCCATCTGCTTTTGCTGCTCATCTACACCAAACATCACATTCCTCACAATCCTATGTTTGTGACAAATCATTTTAACAGCAGCAAGCTGTGCTGTCACAAGCATAGGGCTTTGATGTACAATGTGGAAAAGCAGCCCAAGTCTACCGGGCTGTGCTCCTATTTCCATATTACTGCGCATAGATGTAATCAAAACCTGGAAGTTCAAAACTGAACAAATACAGCAGATAAGTTAAAAACACCTAAATGATAGTTTTTGTTTTTCAAATTTTTCCTTATGACATCAAGTGTTTTTTATGTTGTCTTGCACATGTGCTAGCAATATCTTGTGGTAGTAGCACAGTGAGAGGTGTGTCAGTGTTGGCGTATGCAGGGCATGCTTTAGTAGGTGCGTCTCTCATTCCCCAGTTAGCCAGCATGCTAGTGCTGATACAAAAATTATGTAACGTGCCACCAACTTGAAAGAAATCTGCCACTGCAATCAGAGAGAAGCTTGTCATGCAGTGGCAGAGATGACACGCCTCCCGTACATGCCTTTCCTGGTGAAACATTTCAATAAACATGGTGCCGCTACACAATCCCCAAACAAAGCCAACATCGGGGGTGGAATCCCTGTGTCTGCATGTCCCACACCCCCCCACACTGTGTGGCACACTGTAAGCCCACCCCAGTGTGCCGCTGCTTACACAAAGCCGACCATGTCGGCATGTTCCCCCCACCCCCTTCTGTGGCACATTGGGAGCCCACTCCAGTGTGCCCAACAAATCGCTCCCACAATGTCTGTTTTTTTTTTACCTGAAAAAGAAAACGTCCCTTGTTGTTTGCGGTGCCTCTCCTGCAAACTGCGACTCCACCTTCTGCTCACCCCACTGACCCTCATGCCCACCCCTCACCCCATACTTACCTCCGGAGGTCCGGCGCTGCAATCTTCGGTGGAGTGGGAACACGTCTGGACTCTTCAAAGCCGAGCTGCAAAATGAAGAAATGCCGGTAAGCTGTATAATGGCAGGGGTTTCAACATAGATGGATATCTCAGCCATTTTTTTGAATTTTGGCTCCAAATTTTCAACATGGGGTTTTTGGGACCCCACCTCATGAACACATGCACTGTCATCTCGTTATTCAGTTCCAAAAGGTGATTTCACGATCACCTTTCGGGACCAATTAACGAAATGACAGTACCACTGTGCATGAGTGGGGTCCCAAAAAACCTATGTTGCAAATTTGGTGAAAAATTCCAAAAAATGACTGTGTTACGAGCGTGCATTGTGCAGTTTCCATGCATGCTCGTATCTTTGACAATTTTTAATAGTTTCACTACAGATTTTCAACATTGCCATTTTTTCACACCTCCTTATGAACAGTACAGCTGTAATTTTTCACATCCTGCCCGAAATGTGTTTTCGCACATCTGTCACACAATGACGCTATCACTTTTGGAAATCGACTTTTGGGACAGATTAACAAAATCACAGTGCCACTGTTCATGAGCGGAGGTCCCAAAATACCTATGTTGAAAATCTGGTTAAAAACATCCCCAAAATAATTGTGTTATGGGCGTACATTGCGCAGTTTCTATGCACGCTTGTGACTTCTCCAATTTTTCATATTTTCACTCCATATTTTCAACATTGCCATTTTTTTTACACCTCTTCATGAACAGTACAGTTGTCATTTTTCACAACCTGCCCAAATGTGTTTTCGCACCTGTGGCACCAAATGGTGCAGTCGCTCTGCAAAATCACCTTTCGGCTAACGAACTGATAGTGCCACTGTTCATGAAGTGGGGTCACAAAAGCCCATGTTGAAAATTTGGAGTGAAAATACTAACAAACGCCCGGGCATTAGGTTTTATACTTAACGCCCCCACCTGTAGAGACTGAGGGCGCCAGGGTGTGACTTGGGATTGTTGGCTGTAATGCTCACGCCATTCCACCCCACCCCCACTCTGCAGCCAGTGACGGGCATCGCAGGGTTTTAAATAATTGATTAGCAGTTTTTTTCTTGGGACGATACTAACTGTACAGAAAGTATTTATATAGATTTTCTAGAAGTGCTGTGTTTGTTAAACACAGTGAGGCAAGAGCTATGCATTTTCACAAAGTGTTTGCACTTTTATGAGCAAAACGCTAATCAATTTTTAGAGTTAAATAAAACCCTGCATCGAGGTGTGCCTTGGACTCTTCGGCCCCAAAGTTCAGCCCATTCTCCTATACTGTACCCATCTCAGCCTATTTCCTTATGGAATTGGGGTGAGCGTAAGGCCTGAAGACCCCAAGGCACACCATGACTCTTGTCGGTGTCTGCAGGGTAGGGTGAGGTGAAATGGCGTGAGCGTTACGGCCGATGACCTCAAGGCACACCCCAATGCCTATCAGTCTCTGCAGGATGGGGGTAGGGTTGGCGTCAGTTCAATACTTTACTGCCATTCCTATTATGCATCTCTCTTACTCCTGCACTACCAATGCCAATGCCAGCAAGACAACATTCAGCATTGACACATGCTTGTTAAGCATGTAGCAGTTTTGCCACGTATTGTGTAAGAGATAACACGATAGGGTGTGATCATAAACAAATATGTACACACCTCAGGGGATGGGTGCAAGGCCCAGATGAGTGCCTACAGATCCCAAAAGGCATGTGCATTTGTTTTTTTGACTTTATCTTTTTATTCCAAGATTTTTTAAAGACACAAACAGTCTTCCTAATACAGACATACTGATATAATATTATAAGACACAGCAAGTATATTAATAACACAGTATTATAGACAAATAAGGTTATATTCTTCCTTAACAAAATATGGCTAAAGAAAATCAATCAATTATATCTCTCTCAGCTAAATAGTCATGACTTTCAATACATCAAAACTGTGTCCTAATAAGAGAAAATAATTAAGTATAAGTCTGCATATGATGCAAATGGATAATATGCATTGTCTACTTGCTGACTGAGTCTTAAGGAAGTACAACTTAAATTTCTACCAGAAAGAATAACAGTTGTATAAAAGACACAAACAGTGCCTAAAATGAAAGGAAATGTTTCTAAGTAAGGAGAAACAGCATCAATTCTAAAGGACAGTCGTAATAGAGAAATTTGTTATAAGTATTAAAAGGTGTTTCTTTAATTTTCCATTATGCATATGCACTGTGAAGGTAGTTAAGATAACCCTGACGCTGGCTCGGTGGCATAGAAGCTTGAGGTGCTGGCGCCTTACCTCGACCCACGCCGGTGACCTGGGTTTGGGAACGGACTCGGGGCACCATGGGTTGGCAGGGGAGGAGAGGATCGAGCATCCGGAGGACTGCTCTCCTCTCCTGGGGTGAGTTGTGGGAGTTCGTCGCTCTGCAGTGACCTCCGGTGGAGATCGGGGGGTAACGCAGATGCATGCAAGAGAGGGAACATCACCAGAAAACGGAAACTGGCTCCGCACTCAACCAGATTACGGCCGCTTGGTGGTCCGATGATGTCCCGGGAGCATCCATCCCTCAGCAGTACCCCAGGACCAAGTAGAGCGCTTGTCTGCTCCACAGGTGCCTCTCCCCATGGAGGAGGGGGGCCCGCCCGGCAAAAAGTTACATCTGGGTTACCCTGGGGACAACTGCAAATGTGAGGGATGGGGCACGGGAACAGGATGGATCGGAGGTGCCTTGGCACAGCCTGAAAAAGTGGCTGAGAGCAGTAGTACGCTGGGAGAGAAAGAGATAAAACAGACAAAAAAAAAAAGATAATCCTGCCAACATTTACCATATTCATTAAGTCGGTTATGTGCGGCATAGGTGATACGTTCCAAAGAAGCACACTGGGAGAGATTTTTAAGGATATCAGAGAAAGTGGGGATATTTGCAGTTCTCTAAGACATTAGTTTAAGTCGTTTAACTTGCAAAAAGAATAAGTTAAGCCACTTATTTTGAACCTGAGAGAGAGAGAAATATTAGAGAAAGAGGGAATTCCAAGTAGGGAAAATTTAGGGTCAAAAGTAACATTGTGACCAGCCACTTTAGATGCAAATTGTTGAACCTTAGACCAAAGCTTGAGAATGGGTTCACAGTACGATAATATATGGAGTAAATTCCCATTAGGTTTGTTGCAGCGCCAACAACTGTTAGAGTTAAGTAAGCCTATACGGTGTAAAACAGAAGGTGTTCTGTACCAAAGATGAAGAATTTTGGTCTGAATTAGAGAACTACGAGTATCCTTGAAAGTTCTGTGAACAAGGAGCCAACACTTACGCCACTGTGAGTCAGATATATCATAGTTCACAAGATGGCTCCATTTTGTTTTGGCTTTTACGTATTGGTCCGGTAAAGTATTTCTGATACCTTTATAAATAATACTAGTCAAATTAGAGGTAGAACTGATCCATAAGGTAATATGTTGATCATGTATATGTAAATGTTGAAAAAAGGTGTTGCATGCAGTGTGTAATTGGAGGTATTTCCAAAAGTCTTGTTTTGGAAGGCCCCATTGAATACAAAGTTCACTGAAAGGTTTTAGGATGACAGTGTTTTTAACCAGAATATCCCCTAGGAAGGATACACCATTGTTATGCTATGAGCAACAAAAGATAGGATGCTTCTCGAGGGAGATGTTTTGATTACCCCAAATAGGAGCATAAAAGAGAGGAGTTGGGTTAGATTTTAACTGTTTATGGATTTGTTTCCAGTAGTACACAGAAGAGGAAATTGTGGGATGAAATCTTAGAACGGGAGGAGGGGAGTTATAGATAAAGGTTGTGGGACAATTACCTATGCCGAGTGAGGATTCCATTTCTACCCACAGTGAAGCTTAGGTTTGGTGAACCATTTGGTGGTTTTAGATATACAGAAGGCCCATAGGTAAGCTTAAAACCAGGGCAATCCAAAGCCCCCTTTAGACCAATGTAGACGCAGTTTGGTACGACTGAACCTTGGAGGTTTGCCCTTCCATATGAAATTACCAATAAGTTTATTTAAGAAACTTATTGGGAGAATTAAAGGGATGTTAGTGAAAAGATAAAATATTTTTGGTGCTATGGACATTTTTTTAGCTGCTATTTTCCCTGTGAAAGACAAACTGAGTAATTTCCACCAGTCCAAATGGCTCTAATATTGGATAGTAAAGGATTAAAATTAACTTCCCATGTTTTCTCTAAATTTGGAATGACTTTGATTCTGAGATATGTCAGGCCCTGTGGGGCCCATTGAAAGCCCAACAAATTATTCACATGTGGTTTACAAAGAGTATTTAGGGGTCATGTTTCTGTTTTGTTGAAGTTTAAGGCCAAGCCTGAGATTGTAGTGAATTTGTTAAGTAGGTTTACTAGCGGTTGCCCTGCTTCTTTGAGATTTTCTAGAAGAATTAATAGATCATCTGCATACAATAATGAGGTGAAACAATGGCTGCCGGTGGGGATCCCTGTAATATTGCCAGAGAAATGGAGGTGGGCAGAAAGGGGTTCCATCGCAAGGATGAAAAGGGTGGGTGACAACGGGCAACCTTGCCTGGTCCCTCTAGCCAACGGAAAAGAAGAAGAAAGTGTAGAATTAGTTATTACTCTACCCGAGGGAGATGTATATTATAATATAATCCAGGAACGAAATGTACTGGTAAAGCCAAAATAATTTAGAGTGTGGTATAAATAATTCCAATTTAGGGAATCAAAGGCCTTTTCGAAATCGTTAGCTATAGCAGCAGTGGGTGTTTTTAAAGATTTAGCCTTATATATTAGATTAAATAATGAGCGCAAATGATCAGAGCCAGTTCTTCCCTTAATAATGCCTGCTTGAGATTTATGAGCTAATTTAGAGATAAGTGGTTCCAGCTGGGAGTTTAAGAGTTTTGCAAACATTTTCCCATTAGTATTTAAGAGAGATATTGGTCTGTAGCTAGAGGGAGAGGGAGGGGTCTTTATCTTTTTTTGGTATTACAGTTATAATGGCTTCTGACATCGACGGGGGAATCTTCCAGTTTGGTTGGCTTCCTGGAGGACTTTAAAGAGCAAGGGACAGAAGGTTATCAGAAAGTGCTTTATAAAAGTCGAGCGGGAAACCGTGTCCGCCTGGAGCTTTACCAGATTTTAGGGAGGAGAGAGCATTTCGGACTGCTTGCATAGTAAATGGGGAGTCTAAGTCTGTTTTATCTTGATTGGAGAGGTGGGGGAGATGTATTTGTTTTTTTATATTCAATTTATTTTCTCCCCTTCAGCCACTGACCTGCCATTACATCCAGCCATCGCTCCTCTCCCCCAACGACCACGGAGACATCTTCTGGGCCAGCTGGCATATGCAGCTGTACCCACGAGAGGGACCCCTCCTCGGTCCCCATGCCAGGCCAGGATCCAGTACCGGCCTCGGAATCTGCGCCCACATACCCCGCCAGGCTCAGGGAGTGCGGCCATCAAGCTGCCACGGACAGTGCTGCATTTTCCTCCTCTTTCTTGTCCCAAGAGTGCAGACGTGCAATGATGTCTAGCACTAATGTGCTGACATCCACTGCACTCCTCCCTTCTTTACACCATCTCTGGCAGGGCCTCCGGGCATCCCCAGGGGCCACTGCAGAGCGGTGAAGACCCACAGCCCACCCCAGGATAGGAGAGCAGTCCTCTAGATGCTCAATCCTATCCTTCCCCTTCCGACCCATGACAGCCCGGGCTCGCGTCTGAACGCAGGTCGCCAGTCTGACGTGAGGTGTGGCGTCCAGCGCCTCAACCCTCAGCGCCACCGGGCTGGCTGGGAGAGATGTATTTTTAGAAAGTGTTGAATGTGAGAGTTAGGAACAGAATTAGGTTGAGTATATAATTGCTTATAAAAAGACATCATATTCTGGTTAATAGAGAGACCGTCAGTATGAAGTTGACCTAATTGGTCTCTAATCCCCACAATGCGCCTATCTGCCTGTTGATTTTTAAGTTGGTAGGCAAGTAGTTTGCCACATTTATCACCCTGTCCCCAGTATTTGTGTTTGAGTTCAAATAGTGCAAGTTATGTTTTACGAGTTAGAAGCTCATTATTCTTAATTGTGAGAGCCAATATTTCTAAGTGGAGGGGTGAGTTAGGATCAGGTTTTGGAGAGGTGAAATAAAGGGTTTCTTTCTCTTTTAGTTGTTTCTCCATGGTAGCTAGTTGTTGTTCTCTTGCCTTCCTACGATGAGCTGCAAAACTTATAATTTTGCCTCGAATGGTTACTTTTAGAGCTTCCCATAGTGTGCTCATAGAAGTATCTGAAGGTTTGTTAAAAGAGAGAAATTCTTGGATTTGGATTTTAACCCATGAGATAAATTCTGGGTCTTTAGTTAATAGGGGATCTAGACATTATATGGGAGATTTAGCTAATGGTGGACCCCAGAGTACATGAACACAAACTGGAGAATGGTCTGAAATGACCATTGGGAGAATGGAGACTTCAATTACTTTATCTATGATAGAGTGGGATGCGAACCAGTAGTCTATTCTACTGTGGGACTTATGAAGTGGTGAGTAGAAGGTATATTCCCTGTCTTTGGGATGAAAAAGCCTCCAGAGTTCTATGAGACCAAAATCTTTCATGAGTAGAGTTAGAGCACTGATACTTCTAGGGTGGGCATCTAGAGAAATGTTGGTTCTGTCTAAGTGTGCGTCTAATGCAAGGTTTAGATCCCTACCCATCAATATAGGTGCACTGTCTGTGTTATTAGACAGAATTTGTTGAGCCAGATTGTTAAAAGAATTTGGGTAAGTCAGAGTTAGGGGCATATACGTTAACCAATGTTAAAGAGCCAGAAAATGAGTTAAGTCTAACAATCACCCATCTACCTTCAGTATCAGTTATCATTTTTATATGGGTCTATTTAAGGTGCTTATGGATCAGTATTGCCACACCTCCTTTTTTTTGAAGTATAAGAAGACGCGAATATATGACCAACCCAATCCCGCTTGAGCCTATCAGTGTCCCCTGCCAAAAGCTTTGTTTCCTGTAAGAATACTATCCTTGCATTATGTTTCTTAAGGTGAGAGAGAATTTGTTTGCGTTTACAAGGAGAGTTCAGTCCCTTAACATTCCATGCGTGTAGTAGCAGATCAGCCATATTTTATGTACAGATTAAGGTACAGATAGTCAGGTGAAAGGGACCCAAAAAAGATCGTGACGTGGGACACTGAGAGGTTAACAAGATTAGATGGCCTGTTGAAAGGATAAAAATGAATATGGGGTTGTGTGCAGGACCAAAAAGGTATTGCAAAATGCAAAGATGTAGTTTTACAACACCTATAATTGATGCATCTCTTTAGCAGGTAATAAAAGATCAAAAATAGTGAACATATCAACCAACACTTATGTAATAACATTCTATTTATACAACAACAGAACACTTTATATTGCGGTATGAGATAGGAGTCAGTACAGGAGTACGCAGACTCTCTCATAAAGCAGTTGGGCGTGCAGTAATTAAAGAACAATGACTCCATGTGGTGGTACCACTAATGTGTATGAAGCTAAGATAGTCAGATAATAACACTGAACTATAGATGTAGTGAAAGCATCAACACAAACCTGATCGAGATTAAATACAAATACGATTTCCAAGGGGAGACCAGAATTTCTGTTTCATCTGGAAAAAAAGAAATTCAATATATTTTGTAATAAAGACTGGTTGCAGCAGCACCCAGGACAACATATAACAAACTTGATGAATAAGAAAAGAACGCCGACAGAGCTGGATTGCTCCCTTGAAAAGATAGGGCCTGTGTAAATGTATATAAGCAGTTGCAGTTGTATCTAAATAAGCAGGTCCGGATGGTAATTAAGTCAAAGGCATACACATTAAAAATGAGTAAAAGTAAAGTGTAAGCAGTAGAACACTCTTTAATAAAGTTGTGACCCACATATGCAATCGATTAAAAAGACAAACACAGTGTGGGTGTATTCTTTTGTATGTAGGATAGTTGTGTGTCTGCTAATGGTAGCATACAGGCTTCGAGAATGATGGTGTCATATAGGAAATAATTCAGTACCCCAGGGAGTTTAAAAAGCAATTGTCCATATTTCTGAAAATAGCTTCCTTTGATAGATACTGAGGGACTTACTGAACCTAGGAACTAGACTCAGTGAGTCACTCTAGACAGGGTAGTAGCAAATTTACTGAGAAACAGTTGTATCTGGCTTCAAGCATATGCCTTAGTTTGCTGTGAAGAACTACATAAGGGTATAATGTCTAAATTATGTAATGTGTATTTGTGCCATGGGTCTTGAAAATGGCCTGTCCTAGGTAGCAGAACTACCATGATAGAGGAGCACAGACAAAAAGGAGGGGGGGGGGGAGACAGGTAGAAAAGATTACAAGGGGTAGTAAGGTAGTGAGAGTGGCTAAGCAGAAAAGATGTTTTATGGAGGAGAAAATCTGTCTTAGAGTGCGTGTGTAGAAGCAGATACGTTTTCATAACTTGAGTCTGCAATTTTACAGAGCTAAAAAAAAAACAAACAAAAAAATATAAATGGGTTTTAAAGGAAAAAAAAAAACACTTGACTGCATAAGAGTGCCTGTTGCAACTGTAAAAGATTTCCCATAATAGAAAACTGGCCAAATAAGCAACAATTAGCATTACTGGGGGACGTTTAAAGCCATCCTTAACACCATCTACATAATTATCGCTGTGTGAGTTAGAGAGTGCTAGATTTAAAGACTGAAGTTGAAAGGAGCAGTCGGCTGGAAATATGCCAACCGCGATGTACGGCTTTGGCAGTTAAGTACCTGCTGTGAGTGGATGCAGATCTGCTGTAAGAAGCCGCGCCAATATTCAGGTGGGTCTATTGCAATTGATAGATGTAGTCTGAAAAACGAATAGGTCGCAGAGCTGTGAGTTACGATCAAGTGTGTATCTAAAATGGTAACAGTCATGTCACACTCGCCTTGTGGGTGTCGGAAGACCGGGGGTAAGCTTTGTTTTTGCTCTTGCCTTTCCTTTTTATCTTTGGTGGCTCTTACGGTTTAAGAGGGGAACTGGAGGCGATTTCTGCTCATGAGGAGTCGGTGGAGATCGGTCTGATTTCCGGAATGTTAGGGATATGCTGCAAAGTCTCTGCATCCATCTGGGAAAGATCTTCTTATGAAGACAAGGCAGAATCCTGCAGTGGTTTGAACATGTTGGTCAGAGGGAGAGGTGAGGACAGGTAGGAGCCTTTTTTGTGGACTGCGATCGTTTTACGTGGGATCGAGTCATCACAGCAAGCAGTCCTGGCAGATATGATACTGGAGCTTCGTTTTTCTTGGATGTGAACTGATTGGGGAGTGAGTTATCCGGGCAAGGGATTTCCGCATCTGTACAGGCGGGGGCTGAATTTCTAGTGTTCTGAGCAGCAGCAATCTTGCAAGTGGTTAAAACAGCCGGAGAGTCCGTGTGAGTTGTAACGGGAGTGCAAGGTACACTGTTCTGAACTGGTAAAGTTTCGATGAAGGCAGACAGAGTTTCGGGGCTGGTAAAATCCCTAAGTGAATTGCCCAGGTAGAGCCTCATCACACCGGGATACCGGATAGCAAACCTTATCCCTTTTTGATGTAATGCTTGTTTGCTTGCATTAAAGGCACGCCTTTTAGCAGACAACTCTTTAGAGCAGGGCTGCAGCTATGAATCCTGGGGCCCCGGACAAGTCACTTGGAATGGGCCCCCATTTCCCAAACCAGCTAATGACAGAGGTAATGCCAGCTCCTCAGGAGGGCCCCTCCTGAGCTCGGGGCCCCGGACAACTTCCCCACTTACCCCCCCATTACTGCGGCCCTGCTTTAGAGTAATCTCGATAGATGAAGATTCTAAATTCTTGCCACATCAGAATTCCAGTCTCTTTTGCCCTTTGCAGTATAATCTCAGTATGGGCATAGCTAAGGAACCGTGTGATTATTGGCCTCAGTTTTTGGTCTGGAGTTGGCCTGGGGCCTAACGATCGATGAGAATGCTCTATAGTTATAATTAGATTGGGTGGGAGATGCAGCATAGCGGGCAAAACATGCAGGGTTTGTGTCTCCAAGTTCTGAACCCTCAGGGAAGCCAAAAAATCTTAAATTGTTCCCGTGGCTTCCATTTTCAGTGTCCTCTATTTTAGTTTGGAGTGTTTTGATGGTTCTGTCCTGTTCCCTTATAGTAGCTCTGAGATCCTGGACTGAGGTTTCATTTTGTTTGGCTTTATTTTCGGTGCTTAATAAGCAGGTGTCCAAGGTTAGCAAAGCAGCTGTATTTTGCTGAGAGGTTGTTTTTAAGTCTTTCATTTCTGAAATTAATTTCTGGAACGTAGCTTCCACTCTTGAAAGTGAGCATAGGTGCATCTCTTGCTCAGCTATGTTGGTAGGCCCACAGGCAGATAGACAAGAGTAGAATGAAAAAAAAAAAAAAGAGTCCAAATCTTAAGGCAAATGTGAAAATGACCCAACAAAGCTGTAATTACAAACTTTGTCTTGTTGAATCTAGCTGTTGACTTACATTATTGTCCTGGATGGTTGTAAATGAAGATAGATAGCTAGATGCCCTTGGAGGGCTGAGGAATTAAGCTGCCATCTTGAGCTAAGCCAGGCCACACCCCCTACATTTCTTTTTTTCATACAGCTTATTACCCCAATGGTGACAGGGGCTCTTCAGCCTCTGCTTACCCCTCATGCCATCCCCTTCCTCCCTCGAGACTTACCTGCCTGGGTTCACCAGTGGATTGCCCCTTTTGGCTGGGCCGTGGGAGAGATGGCCATCCTCCCCACCCCGTAACACACATTCAGAACTTGGGGGGGGGGGGTCTCTCAAGCAGCAGAGCAGGTAGGAGCGGGTGAGTGAGGCTTTGTACGCCTGCTTCCAGTTTTCCTCTTTTCTGGTCCCTTCCTCCCTCATCCAGCAGTATGCAGTAATGCTGGACATGCGTGCACGTGGAGGCACTCGTGCACTACTGGCATCTACTGCCAGCCATCCCCTGGTGAGTCACGCTCTCTGTCCTACTACCACACCTCCATGTGCTGGTGGTGTAGGAACAATGCAGCTCCTCCCCTTCCCCAGGAGAAGAGAGCTGTCCGTCGGACGCTCAATCCTCTTCTTCGCCAGCACACCCCCAAGTGACCTGAGTCCATTCCTGAATGTGGTTCACCAGCATGGTGCAAGGTATAGGGTCCAGCACTTCGCCCTTCAGCCCCACCAGGCTGGGCATCATGTACATTTCTTTATGGCCACACACCCTGAAGTGTTTTGTCCCACTTGCAAAATGGGTGCCAAAAACTTTTAACAAAAAGGAGGCAATATAAAGAAAACAGCAACACGTGTGGTGTGCTATCATAAGCAAATAATGCTTTGTCAATCTTACCAATCATATTACAAGGTTTTTTAGACCCATTTTATGACTTCCTTCATGGTTGGGAAGTTTGTTTTTTAAACAAACTCTTTGTTCAGCTTAACAACATGGTATTCTTGTACAGTGTTTCTCAGATATAGCCAGTAAAACAGGGCTCTGAAGACCTAGGTGTCCTTAGAGCCATAATTAAAAAATCTGGAGGCACGGCAGTTCTGAACATTAAACAGTCAGGGAGATAAAAAGCTTCAAAGAGCAGACAGCAGGGTCAGTGTTCTCTCCAGCCCAGCTGGTGGGTGGACTTTAGCAATTACTGTAATTCAGAATGCAGTTTGGAAAGAGCACTTGAGGACAACTGAACCCTGAATCTTGAGTCCCGAAGGCAGCTGTTCTACCTTTTAGCTACAGGAGAATTTCCCTTCAGTTGTTAGTTGAAGTGTACAGTAACTTTTTCATCACTGCAGCATCTTATAGGTGCATGCGCTTGAGGGGGGAGAGAGGTGGACATTCTGCCCTTATACATTTTTTATGTGATTCCCACCATTATGCCTCTCGCCGCTAGTGGGTGTTTCACATACTCTGTACCACTGACTGGATTTATAGAGGATGAGGATGAAGAAGAATTAAGGAATTTTATTGTTTGGGGGGGGTCTCCTTGGATTCTGTAATTGAAAATAGGCCTGATGCACCCACCAGACATGCAGCCCCATGGAGGGCGGCAGTGCCCCCACCCTTACACATACCACACAAGGGGATGAAGGAGATGTCCTCCCTAGTGGAATTACAGCAAAAACACAATGTACCTTCAGAGGCAATAGGGGCACCCTCCTTCAGATGCCGGGTAAAATACTGTAGCAGTTTTAGGGGGATTTTGGTGTCCGTGTCCTTTGGGCACTCTGCCAGTTCGAGATGGTGGTGACATCATGCAGGGGCTTAATGTTCCACACTCCCTGCAACAATAAAAAAGCCTTTCCAGACACTGTCCACGTTCACCATTTAATCTAGTCCCCTTTGCACCTCCCTGCCTGCCCAATACATAAGCTCAGATGTCAGTCGCTGCTTTGCTCTTCCTTATATAAGTACATTGTAATCCAAGATGTTTTTGGTTCATTAAGCATACCACCTCTTCATTAAATGGGGGTGTTGTATCTGACCCACTTTCCCCATTTTTCTAAGAATTTCTCCTTTGAAGTCTCAGATCATAAGTAATTCTCTCCATACCTGCTACCTGCTGCATTCTCTTTCCATTCTGCGGTCGCGGGGATGACTGCTGTAAGCCAGTGACAGGCAATGCACTTCACTGCTGGCTCTGTACCCCAGAGACTGGGAGGCCTAATATTAGATGGGTAAAACTCATCAGGATCTGTTTGTGCCACATTCTGTTAAGTTCTGCATGAAGCTGTTGCTAAAAGCCCTGAATAAAAGGGCAGCTCCAAAAGATATGTTGTGTGCCACTTTCCAGACATCCCATCAACAGGAATCTCTATTCTCCAGTATGAAGTGGGGTGGTAATTGTTGGGAGTGTGAAAAAAAATCTTGTTAAAATGTTCCACCTATAGTCTCAACATCCTGGGGAGGATGTTGTCTTCTGCCTCCCAGGTTGTCCCAGCTCTGTCTCCCACTTCTGTATTATTTTCTCCACTGCATGACCTCCTGAATCTCTGATTAGTTGGCATGCACAGGAGATTCAGCTGCAGTGAGTATTTAAGTGGGTGACCCATTAGAGTAGTCTTCTAGCTTGTCTAACTCCCTAGTAAACTTATGTAGTATATGGTGGAACATGGGTCTAACCCGCTTTCTATTGCAGCTGAAATGTTGTTGTACCACAGTTCAGAGGTCATGGAATGCGATTGTGCCCTTCTGGGGTACAACAACGTTCCAGCTGATTTAGAAAGTGCACGAGCCACATGGATTTAAGAACAGCTGAGCCAACAGAAACAGTAGGATCCACCAGAGGACACGGCTATCCATCCACTATCCACTCCTCTGCCAGAGGAAGTATTTTTTCACGGAGAGGGTGGTGGACACATGAAACAGCCTTCCTGAGGAGGCTGTGGGGTCAAAAACAGTTGGGGAATTCCAGAATGCATGAGACAGACATAAGGCAATTCGGGTGGGGGTTAGGAAGAAGTAGGCTGTTGGTTAACTAGGATCTGCAGCTTATCCAATAGGTAGGGAAATTGGCAGACTGGGTGGGCCAAGCAGTCCTTATCTGCCGTCAAAGTCTATGTTTCTGTGTTTGATTCTCTGTCTGTTTTCTCCCTCCAGCACATAGTGTCTGACCCGGAAAAAACAGAAGTGGTCTGTATTTGGAAGATCACATTTTTGTTTTCCACCTTTGGTATCCAGGGTCTGTCTTTCCTTGGGGAAGGTCTAGGTTCCCTTTGATAACCATAGACAGCCCTGCTTCTTCTGTGGACCCCGTCTGATGACGGAGCTGCATAAGCACTCTAAGGGACTGCATTGTCTAGGGGCTGGATACTGGTTGATGAAGGGGTTGGGCCCACCATATATATAGTAAGGTGTACATGGGCCCTGGGAGGGTCCGTATGTGTTCCAGTATGTACCAGCCAGAGTCCACTTTCTGTTTGGTTATGGTAAGTAATTAGGATGCTTGAGTTACCAGGTAATATCATTGGAAATATGAATTTATGAGGATATTTGGTCTATCTAGTTTGCTCGTGCTGCAGGGTCCACAATTTAAGCTACTGACCCTGCCCCCCCTTCCAAATCCCCCCATCCTATCTATCCACCCCTCCCATGACCCTTACTTTCCCATTAAGTCTACCCATCCTCTCTTGAAACCACCCACCATTTTCGAGACCACCTTTTCTGGCAGCACTTTCCAATTGGCCACCATAGAAACATAGAAACATAGAATTTGACGGCAGATAAGGACCGCTTGGCCACCCTCTCTGTGAAGAATCCCTCCTAACCCCCCCAACTTAAAACTGTGTCCCCTCATGTTTCGGTTGCCACTTAGCTTAAAGAGACCCTTCATATCCAGCTTATTCATCCCTTTCAAGTACTTGAAGGTCTCAGTCATGCTGCCCCCTCCCCCCCAAGGAGTACATGTTCAGGGCCCTCAACCTCTCCTTGTATATTTTACTGTGCTGACCCATGATCATCTTTGATCTTACTTCGAGAGAAAGCTCTTGCAGCAGGTAAACACAGATAGGACTGACGCCAGCTGGCGGCAGGACACCATGGCAAACCTCTTTCTAGCAGTACCTAGCAGGGACTGCCCCACGCTGATGTCAGCTCTGCCCCTGACGTCCCACCCAGTATATAAGAGGACGTGGTCCCAGCATGCCCCAGTTCTTTTCCTGCTGTCGCACGTGATCGTTGGTCTCTTCGGCCTCTTCTGTCACCAGTACCGACTGCCATAACTGTTTTTTCTCCACAATTAGTCGTCCATTCTCCTGCATGTTGACTACACCTTCAGGGCACATGAACAAAACATGTGCCTGTGGATGTCAGATTCCCACGAAGGACGGCCATGTGGCCTGTTTATTCTGCCTGGGCCAGGACCAAGACACTGCCACCTGCCCCCATTGTCAGGCCTTCAATAGCAGGACCCAAATTCGGCACCAAAAGTCCTTTCAGGCCTTCCTCACTCAGAAACAACTTGCTGCCATGCAGAGAGATTCATCCTCCAGGGAATTTCCTGATCATTATTCTTCTAAGAAACACCATTCCTCCAAATCGAAGGAGAAGCAGAGAGAGAGAGACACCTAGAAAGGGAGAGATCCCACTTCAGGTCCCGGTTCTCTGGGTCTCACACGGCCTCCAGGTCAGGTTCCTCTGGCCAGGACTCCCCCCTTATGACCCTGAAGCCTGCCCCGGCCTCCAGTGGGGCCGCCTCTCTCCAGAAACCCTCCGGGCAATCTCCGGCCCTACAGCTGCTAAAGATCAGACCTCCTCCCACTGCCTCTCGCAGATCTTCCGATCCAGGTAAGGTTCATTCTTCCTCCCGGTTAGCCTATGTCTCCGGTGCTGACTCCCAGGAGGGATCTAAGTCTTCTAGCCTTTCGGCGGGCAGGGCCTCATCTCTTCTGCCTAAACAGGCCAGTCTTTCGAGAAAGATAAACACCGTCAGATGCCCGCGTCTTAACCAATGCCCGACGGAGAAGGTCCACAAGCCTCTGTCATACTGTCATAAGTCCGCCGTCGGCACTTCCTCCTTAGGTACTGCAGTGCCACCTCCGGCCTGGACTCCACCACCACCGGCCAGACCCGATGACATGGTGGACGACCGATCATCAGTGGGATGGACGCCGGTCCAAAGGCCTTCTTTTGAACCCGATGACAGCCTCCAGACCCAGGATACTCGGTCGTCGCCTGTCTGCCCTACCCTGATGCTGGATCTTTTCCGACGCCGGTACCAGCGCCAGCAGCCATCTACCGACGCCAGACCTGGCTCCAGGCTCACCAAGGCTTAATATGAGCCAAGTGAAGGATCTCTTCTCCCATTGGTGGGAGACAATAAAGCCTGACTTATTATCTGCCAAACCCTCTCCAGCTGCTCCCCAGCCCGAGCCTACCCCGAATCTGGATGGAGGATGGAGAGGCTGAACCCCCGCCCGCAGGGGATGAAATCCCATCTCCCCCTTCTGATGAAGGTAGGGGCAGGCATCATTCACTTCCCAAAAAGAAGCTGGACAAAAGGAGGCACTGCAGGTCTCGCAGCTCTAGACCCTCCAGCTCTCCGGACAGGCACCGACGCAAGAAGAGGAGATGTCACTCTCCCTCTCCTTCTTCATCAGGCTCATATGTCCTGATAGATTCATCTTCTTCCTCCTCAGTAGAGAAGCCACCTTTGGGGGAGCCTGAAGACCAGCCAAAATCACCTCCTGACGATCCCTTGCTTATGGAGGTAATGTGGCACATTCAGTCAAACATGGGCTAGGACACGGAGGCCCTCGACCCGGAGTGCTCAAGGCCTACCAGATATCTCTGGCAAAAGGACCCCAAACCCATGGTTATCCCACTTTCGGTGGACACCTTTGCTGACGTGACTCAAGCCACCTGGCGGCACCCTTACTCTTCCTCTTCAGTCCCCAAAAAGGCTAATCACTTATATCGGGCTCCTAAGGAACATCCCTTTCTTGCTGAGCAACCCGCCATGGATTTGGTGGTCATCTCAGTGGCTCATGAGCATTCACAGAGGCCCAAACACCTGAGCACCCTGCCACCAGACAGGGAGTACAAGCAGCTGGATTCAATGGGCAGAAAGGTGTACGTGTCTGCCACTTGCAGCATCAGGAACCTGAACTTCCTGACACATATGGTCCAGTTTCAGAATGCCCTATGGGAACAGGGACTGGACATACTGCAAGCCGTGCCCGACTGCCCTGAGAAGGCAGAGCTTGCTAGATTACTACAGACCAGATCAGACGTGGGCACGCACATGCTTCGCTCTGCATATGACTCTGCAGATACATCAGCAAGGGTGGCTGCTCTGGGCATTTGCCTCCGGCACAACTCCTGGCTCTGGGTGTCCAAGTTCACACCAGATGTGCAATCCAGCCTTCTGGATGCACCCCTTTAAAGGCTCCGTTCTCTTCGGTGAAGAGTCGGAGAAGATTATTTCTAAGCTACAAGACTCTGGTAAGGCTGTCTGTACCGTGCAGTTGATGTACCGCCCGAAGCAGGGACAGTTTCACATGTCCCGTTTTCGTGGCTGAGGGGGTCAGCAGCCTCAACAACCCCACTTTCAGAACCAACCTCATCGGGGAGGCTTCGGTTGACAAGGTGGAGCCAGGGGTTCCTCGGCCTCTGCCTCTCGACAGGCTAAACCAGCCCAAGCTGCCTTCCCTCCCCCTCCTAATGCCTGACTATCCAGGCAACCCACATCTCCTCGATGGCTCGTCGAGAGAGGAGGTGGGAGGTTGCTTCTTTCTATACCCAGAAGCCTAGAGACAAGTGATCTCTGACCAATGGGTTCTTGAACTCCTAGATCACGGGCACTCTATCGAGTTCATGGATCTTCCTTTGGACAGACCACCACCCCCATACCATCATCCAAGGGGACACAGAGACCTCATTCTCCAGGAGATCCAATCTCTGCTCTCCAAAAGGGAAATAGAACCAGTTTCCCCCCATCGAGAGGGGCTCCGGGTTCTATTCTCACTTTTTCCTGGTCCCGAAGAAGTCTGGAGATTTAAAGCCGATTCTTAACCTCAGCGACTTGAACCTCTGGGTCATCTACAGATGCTTCAAGATGGTCACTCCGCAAAACCTTCTCCCCATGGTCAGCCTGGGAGACTGGTTAGCATCCCTGGATATGCAGGACGCTTATCTCCACAGCCAAGCATCATTGGAGATACCTGAGGTTCACCTTTCAGGGAGAACATTATTAATTAAGAGTTCTTCCCTTCAGCCTCTCTTCCACCCCAAGGGTCTTTATGAAGTGCCTGGCGGTGGTAGCCGCAGCACTTTGCAGGAGGGGTCATTTCGTGTTTCCTTACCTGCACAACTGACTCCTTCTGGCTCCCTTCAGAGATCATCTCCAGGACACCATCCGGGACACCTGCACCCTTCACAGCTGCCTGGGGGTGACGATCAATCCCTCCAAGTCATCTCTTGTTCTCACACAGACTTTGCAGTTCATAGGGATGATGCTGGACATGGTCCTGGGAAGAGTCTTCTTGCCTCAAGTCCGGGCAGAGCTCATACGGGCTCTAGCCAGTCAACTTTATTCAGCCTCTTCTGCGCCCGCCAGGCTCCTACGTCGCCTGTTGGGCCACATGGCAGCTGCCATTGTCTCCATCCCATTTGCCAGGCTGTGAATGCGGACCATCCAATGGACCCTATGGGGTTCAGTGGGACCAAAATCAGGATGACTTGGATGCGCCCGTCACCATTATCGGACCGGTTTGTCGGGAACTCCTCTGGTGGATGTCATCTCTGACTTTACTGGAGGGCACTCCTTTCCAGACATGCGTTCCCAGCCAGACCCTATCCACGGATGCTTCCAATATGGGATAGGAAGCACATTTGGGAAGTCACAGGACTCAAGAATCTTGGTCTCTGGTAGAACAGTCTCTGCACATCAATGTCCTGGAATTGAGAGCCGTTCTGTATGCTCTACAAGCTCTGTACTCGATGATCTTTCCAGATCTCCTTCTCATCCAGACGGACAACATGGAGGTGGTGTTCTACCTCAACAAAGAAGAGGGGGGCACTCACTCTTATCCTCTGTGCTGAGAGGCCATGAGAGTGTGGGATTGGGCCACAGCCCATCAGGTGACCATCTCCGCAGTGCACATTCCAGGGGTCCAGAACGTTCTTGCAGATGCTCTCAGCAGATCGAGGTCTCAGGCTCATGAATGGTCCCTCCTCCAGTCCGTGGTCGACGACCTGTTCATCAGGTGGGGGACACCAGAGTTGGACCTTTTCACGTCCCAATCCAACGCAAAACTGCCCAGTTTCTGCTCACTAGATCCCGAGCCTGGTGCTTTTTGGCAAGACGCACTGTCCCCCTCTCGGAAGGGGAGGTTTCCGTATGCATTCCCCCCTTTCCATTGATCCCAGAGAGTCCTCCTCAAGGCACAATCAGATGGGACCACACTGATCCTAGTTGCTCCACTGTGGCCATGCCAAATTTGGTTTCCACTGCGTCAGCAGCTAGCAGCAGCACCGCCCTACAACGGGTGCCAGGTTTATCCGAATCTGCATTCCCTTCACCTTCATCCCTGGCTCCTCAAGACCTAGTTAAGCTTAGGTTTTGAGTCTCGGATAAGGTGGCTGAAGTCCTGGTGGAGGCCAGGAAGCCCTCCCTGACAGCAACTTATGCTATGAAATGGAAATGGTTCTGTCTTTGGGCCGGAGCGAGACAGCTAGATCCACTGGTCTGTTCGGTCAACACATTGCTCGGATACCTGCCCTCTTTATCAGAGTCAGGCCTCAGTTACTCCTCCATAAATGTACACCTGGCTGCCCTTTCTGCCTATCATGTCCCTGTCCAGGGCAGAATGGTAGCTCAACTAGAGGTTTCCAAATCTTTCCTCTGGGGCATTCTCCATATAAGACCCCCCCATTCGCAATCCTGTTCCCCCTTGGGACCTATTATTTGTGTTGGAAAAGCTTACCCTCCCTCCTTTCGAACCCGCCATGGATTGTGAGCTACGTTGTCTCTCATGGAAAACATTATTTTTGGTTGCTGTCACATCAGCCAGGAGAATTTCTGAGCTTCAGGCATTCGTATGTAAGGAGCCTTATTTGGTTTTCACAAAGACAGGGTGTCTTTATGTACTAATCCCAAGTCTCTCCCCAAAGTAGTGTTGGAAATGACACTAAACCAGGAAGCTCATCTACCTGTTTACTACCCCAATTATGTTAATAAAGGGGAGGCGCCGCTCCACACATTGGATGTCCATCGCATTTTGTGCTTTTATCTGTCTAGGGCCAAGGGGGCCAGGAAGTCCAACCAGTTGTTCCTTTCTTTTGCCACACGTTCCTTAGGATGCCTAGTTTCCAAACAAACCCTTTCACGGTGGTTGGTGCACTGTATCACCTTCTGCTGTCAGAAATATGGCAGACCCCTTTCGGGCCCAATCAAGGGGCACTCTACCAGGGCTGTTGCTGTGTCCTTTGCCACTCTTAAGAGGGTTTCCGCCTCGGATATTTGTGCAGCAGTCACATGGCATTCAGTCCATACCTTCATGATGCACTACAGCCTGGATATTGCCTCTCGGTGCAGAGCAGGCTTTGGCCTTGCAGTCCTGCAGGGCCTGATCTCCTGAGGGATCTCTTACTGTCTCATTCCTTGTCTTCTCCTACCTTCCCAAGTGGTTGAATTTAGTTTATACTGCATGGGAATCAGTCCTATCTGTGTTTACCTGCTGCAAGAGTTTCCTCTCAAAGTAAGATAGTACAGATACGTAAGAACTTACCGTAACAGCAGATCTTCGAGAGAAGCTCTTGCAGCAGGTATGTTCCCCCCCCCCTTTCCCCATGGAGGGCTACTTCTGTCTGCATGAGACAGGAATCTAGGCTACCTGCTGGATGAGGAAACACCATCTTGTCATCTGCACCTTTTGTGCCAATTGCCGGTGTTTTCCGGCAGCACAAGAACTGGGGCACGCTGGGTCCACCACCTCTTATATACCAGGCGGGAAGTCGGGGGCAGAGTCGACATCAGCGAGGGATGGTCCCTGCTAGAAAGAAGTTTGCTGTGGGGTCCTGCCGCCAGCTGACATCAGTCCTATCTGTGTTTACCTACTGCAAGAGCTTCTCTCGAAGATCTACTGTTACAGTAAGTTCTTATGTAACTGTACTTTGCCCTCCTTTGCACCATATCCAGCAGGTTAATGTCCTTTTAAAGGTGTGGGCACCAGCACGTTACTTCATACTCCAAATGTGGCCTCACCAGTGACCTGTTCAAGGGCAGCATAATCTCTCGGCTACTGCCCTGGTTATGCAGCCCAACTTTTTATTTGCCCTTCCTGCTGCTTTCCTGCACTGCATGGAGTGCTTCGGGTCACTAGTGATCATCACTCCCAGATCCCTCTCCTCCTTCACTGTTGCAGTTACCTGAACCCCTCCCAGGTTGTACTCCGTCCTGGGATTCCAGACTCCAGTGTACATAACTTTGCATTTCTTTGCATTGAAGCCAAGCTGCCAAATCCTGGACCAATTCTCACATTTTTCCAGATCCTCTTTTAGGTCCTGTATCCCTTCCGCTGTGTCTGCTCTCCCACAGAGCCTGGTGTCATCCATGAATATGCACATTTTGCCCTTAATTTTATTTATTTATTTGAATTTTGATGACCAGGTAGGTCAAACGAGACAAAGTCCATTTTTCAGTAATGACCCGAGGAATAAAGCATTCCAAGAACAAAACATAATACAGTAATACACATAGAATAGTACAGTGAGTCACAATATACAGTTAAGCCAAGGGTAAATAACAACAGTACCCAAGTAGGCAATAACCAAAGCATTCAGGATTACAGGCAGTTTGCAGGTAGCCAGGGGAGGCAGGAGGCAGATTAACATTTTATACCATGTGCAGGGACATTTATGCCATTCACATACCAGATGTCAACAATTTAAACAGCAAGATAACTAGGAGTAGCCAGATTAAACTGCATTTGGTTAGAGACAAGTGGTTCAGGTTACAGTCAGATGTTATTCTAGGTAGAGGAGGAGTGAGACGTGGCATGCCATCTCTAGTATCATTGATGAAGACATTAAACAGCAGTGGTCCTAGCACCCAAGCCCTTCAGAAATCCACTGGTGACCTCACTGGTGCAAGACAACTCTCCCCCACCACCCTCTGGGTCCTGTTCTTCAGCCAGTTTTCCACTCATCTGGTCATCTTCTCCCCAACCCCACATCCTGCTATACCTCCTGTGCCACTGAGCTACTGAAATCCCTCCCTCCCTCCTACCCTCCCCACCCTCTACCGGTGTGCCCCTCCACCACCCTCCCATCTCCCCTTCTCTTTCGCTACTGTAACCTTAAATGATGCCCTAATTGCCCTCCTCACCATCAACCCCTCTAAAGGTGCCTCCCTTGATGGCCTCGACCCAAAACTCCTCTACCTCTCTGCTTCAGCCATTGCCTACCCCCTCTCAATAATCCTAAATCTCTCATTTTATACTGCCTTAGTCCCCTCTTCATGGAAGCATGCAGTGGTCCTCCCTCTACCCAAAGGGGGTGACCCCTCATCCCCTGGCAACTATCGCCCCATTTCTCTCCTCCCTACCCTTGCCAAATTTCAAGAACACATTGTCCTCTCCCAACTCACCTATTTTCTGTCTAACACCTCCTTTTTCATCCCTTTCCAGTCTGGTTTCAGGAAAAAACACTAAACCACAACCTCTCTCCTACGGCTCACAGACTCCATCCTAACCAGGATGGACAATGGCCAAATGAACTCTGCCATTTTTGTCGACTTGGCCAAGCCTTCAACACCATCTCTCACTCCCTTCTCCTCGACTCACTCTCAGCAGCTGGCCTATCTCCCTCTGCCACAGACTGGTTCAAGGCCTGCCTTATTGGCAGAACCCAATCAGTTAAGATCTTGGATGCCACTTCCCCTCCCCTCCCAATTAGCACTGGCGTCCTCCAGGGCTCTGTATTAGGGCCCCTCCTATTCTCCATCTTCTTAAATGACCTTCCCTGTGTTTGCTCCCCCTCCTCCGCTATACATATGTATGCCGATGAAACAGTCCTATACGCATCTGGCTCCTGTCCTGCTGAGGTTACAACCAGCTTACAGCAAGACTTCGACAAGGTTCAGCTCTAGTTTGCTAGCCATCAACGTTTCCTCAATGCCAAGAAGACTGTCTCCATGATCTTTGGCACAAGGCAGAGACTCTCTAGGCTTCCCTCCCTACCCACTTTCCACACCCTTGATGGGACTTTACTTGAGGACACATCCTCCTTCAGGTACTTAGGTGTTTGGTTGGACCAACACCTAAACTTCTCTGGACATATTGACAGCATCCAGAAGAAACTGTGCCCCTAGCTTGGTGCCCTGTTCAGGAGCCGTAGTTGCATCCTTCCTATGGCTAGGCGTGAACTTGTTCAGAAGATGATACTGCCCATTTTTGACTACTGTGACGTAGTTTATGGTGCTGCCCCTAAGTCCTCCCTGGCCAGACTGGATGCCCTCTTCAATTCCTTCTGCCACTTTGCCCTGGATGCCACCCCCACACTCACTACTGCGATCTTTATCGTGCCCTGTCCTTCCCCTCTCTTACAAATAGGCAACTCTCCCACTGTGCTAAATTCACCTCCAGGCACTGGTTGGGTGAGCTCCCTTCCTACTTCTCCTCCTCCTCCTTTATAACACCCCCCATCCTCCCATTCCCGTAGATCAACCGACTCCCACACCCTGGTAGGCCCCCGCAGATCCACCCAAATCGGCCAATCTGGTCACACTCACTGCCTCCCAAAAATTTGGAATTCCCTCCCCCCTCAAATCCAGCACTCATCCTCTGCCTACTCCATCAGCTCTGCCCTTACCTTGCACCTAGCTGCTCCTGCCATGTCCCTCCCTAATTTCCTCCTCTAAGCCCTGAACAAACCCTACCCCTCTATCTTCGCCTCCATTTTACCCTTCGCACCCCAACCCCCAAATGTCTAGCACTCCTCCCCGTCGTCCAAATTGCCCCCTTACTGGCCTGCCTTGATCTCCACAGAATGTAAAGGACCCCAAATGTTCTCCATGGGTCCCTCCTACCTCCCCAAGGGCTTGTATCTCATCTCTCCCTTCCCCACTATCCTCCTATCTCCTCAACCTGCAGTCCCTCTCAGAGTTCTCAGCATCCCAAGGGGTCCTACTGCATCTAGGCTTGCCTCCTCCTTCCCCTCCCCATCTACCTGTCCCCTAGCCTCTGCAGTCCCTTGCAGGGTTCTCAGCATCCTGAAGGGGCTCTACTGCGCCTAGGCATATCTCCTCTCCTTCCCCTGCCCCATTCTACCTTTTCTCCCTATTCTTCACAGTCCCCTTGTAGGGTTCTCAGTACCCTGAAGGGGTCCTACTGGGCCTAGACTTGTCTCCTTTCCTTCCCCCCCCCCATTCTACCTTTCTCCCTAGTCTTCACAGTCCCCCTTGCACTGTTCTCAGCATCCTGAGGGGGTCCTACTGCACCTAGTCTTGTCTCCTCTCCTTCCCCTCCCCATCTTCCTTTCTCCCTGACCATCACAGTCCTTTTGCAGGGTTCTCAGCATCCTGAAGCGGTCCACCTGAGCCTTAGCATATCTCCCCTATTCTATCTAGCCACTGTCTTGGCTTTCCATGGCTACTACTAGCAAGGTCCAACTGCATCCTGATGGACTATTGATTAGGTCCCATCCCCTCCAAAGGTACGAATTTTCTTCCCCTCAAGGGTTCAATTCTCACTCCCTCCCCTTGCACTCTTTTAATCCCTATCTACTGACCATCCCCAACCCCATTGCAGTGTACCCCGCATCCTGAAGGGTCCTCTCTTGGGTTAGGTCCTATTCCCCCTCTTAGCATTTAAGTCACACCTCCTCCTTTTCTCTCCTCCCTCTTTAAATCCCTACAGCCTTATCCTCATTTCTATCTAGCCCCACAGCCCCCTTGCAGGGTTCCCCACATCCTGAAGGGGTCTCCAGGGACATGACTCTAACCCCTCCATCTCCCTTCCCCCTTTTCTTTCATGTAAGCACTTGTTTGCTTATTAACCCGGCACTTATTATTGTCCACTCTTTCTATGTATTATGTGCAACACTGTTGTAACACTGTTTGTAATACCTGCCTTATAATGGTATGTTAATGCTGATCTTGTAACTTGAATGTTTAATGTCTCATTCCTTTTGTACCTCTTCCCCCCCGCCAGGTTGCACCAGGAGACGAGCGATTTGTCGCTCAGTGTGCCTTCCTGGTGAAACATTTCAATAAATAAATAAATAAAACATCCAACAACTTTCTGATCAACCTCTTGTGGGGTACAGAGTTAGTGGACTTGCTGAAGTCCAGGTAAAGGGTGTCCATCACGTCCACCACTTAGCCTTCATCTGCTGTTTTAGTGACCCAATCAAAAAAAGTCAATCAGATTTGTTTGACATGACCTTCCTCATATTACAGATTTTGGTATCATCTGCAAAAAGGCAGACTTTCCCTTCCAGTTCTTCTGCAGTACCAGTTATGAAGACAATGAAGAGGACAGGTCCTCTGTACTAAGCCCTGCGTTATCCCGCTGGTCACTCCAGGAGAACAGAGAAGGGGAGTAAAGGGGCATTTACTACCATTTTTGCTTGCTTTACTCCCACTTTCTGATTTTATGAATTTGTTTTCCTCCTTGCACATTTACACTGGTTGATATATAGTCACAAAATTAGTAGCATAATGCAGTGCTACCAGTCATTGATCCACATACTAACAGTATAAGCAGTAGAGCTGGTGATGTAAGTATCAGCTGTGCACAGTTCAGGAGACAGCGTCAAGAGTTGCTCACTAACTGGCCAGAATGGCAACTGCGAACATGGCAAAATGGTAAAACTAGGGTCACAGCACTACTCAGCAGTGGAGAAGTATCTCAACGCCCCACAGCAGTATCAGACTAGGGCAGTTAGTGGCCACGGTCGCCCAGTGGGTTTGAGACTTGGCTTAGAGGTGGGGGGTCCAAGGCAGATCAATGGATGGTATTACTACCATTTAAATGAAAATACTACTAGGTGGAAAAAGCTAGCAGTAAATACATCCCTGCCCTAAAAATTATCTGGACCCCTGGGTCACTCACCCATCATTAGAGTGAGTGCCATACCCACCACCCTCTGTCGCTTATCTGTTAACCAGTTTCAAACCAAATTCACCACTCTGGATCCCACCCCTAGGCTGCTCAGTTTTTTTTATCAGTCTCCTGAATGCTTATCTGGATGTGGTCTGGGAATGGCACTCCATCTTCTCTGTGGGGAATCTGGAGTTAGTCCCATGGAATCAGGTCAGTTGGGGGTGGATTGGGGCTAAGCAGAGCTGGCCCCCAAAAAAAAAAAAATCACACAAACAAGTGTAGTAGTAGTTCATATGCGGTCCCTTTACTGGAATGTTGAGTGTCTCCATGAAAGTTAATTCAAGCAGCCTTTCAGGAAAACAACTCTGGGCAGGTGAGCCTTCACAGTTAGGGCCCATACCTGGCTAAATGAGCGTCCCTATTTCACCACAAGCCTCACACATCTTGGCCACTTCAAATCTGAACTTCGGAAATCCATCACACCTCCAGGACACTGCAAGTGCCAGACATAACCCCCACCTAGCGTGACATCACTATCCCCTAGCCCCGGTGTTCCCACAAATTATGACGAGCCCTTCCCCTAGCTGCTTAGGTACAATGATGCTCCCCCTGGGTGGAGCTGACTGCATTAGCGTTCCCTCAGTTAACTGTCCCCACCCCTTCTCTACCTCCTCCCCCAAGGCGTTACTGCATCAGCTATATCCTCTATTTCTGCCCTGTATTAACCTGTGAATTGTTGTATTCTGTACAATATCAACCTGGTGTCTTCTATTAGCTGTGAATGTGCCAGCGTTTGTGCTACTCAAAGTGAACGTGTTCGCACATTGCATCTCCTAAAGTTAACTGACAATGCCTAATAGCTGCAGCTCATGAGACTCAACCAGATATGTCTGTGGATGCGCTGTAATAATCTCTTCATGCTCTTGGATACCGAATGGTTTGTCATATTGAATGTATCTGCATTCTGTACTATGCAGTGCGTATGTTCTCCATATTGTTACTACCAAAAGTTTATCAGAAAATGCATGCTTGCTGCTACTGTCACTCTCCCCACCCCTGTATATATTTCTTGTTGTCTCCATATCAGCTTGTCTGATGAGGATCCTTTTGTAAATGAGCTCTTAGCTCAAAGCTGTAATTCCAAATCATCAATAAATAAATAAAAATCCCTTGAAGGGCTGAAGAATGTCCATGCCATCCTGAGTCTGATGCCCTGCCACCATGCTAAGCCTGGTATGCCTGTGACAGGGCTGAATAAGGCCCTGACCCACTTCTTACGCAGAAAGAGTTAAACACAAGGATCGGTTCAATCCTCCCCTCTTCTGTCTCTTGTCTGTTGTTTTTATTCTATTATAATAATGGGTCAGCAATTTTTTTCCATTGCCTGACCGAGTTATAATTTCCCATTATAACTCCCAAGTTATAACAGGGAGCATGCGCTGAGTCAGTCAAGAAAAAACACTCCCTGATTGGCTGTGCGTGTTGTCTTGGGTGGGCTTTCAGTTTCCAAAACATGGCAGCTTCTTACCAGCATAGCGAGGAGTCAGCACACGAGAGTCATCGTTGCTTCCTTTTTTTTTTTTTTTTTATGTAGTTGATCCTGCCTTCTGTTTATTTTTTAAAGTCTATCTGGCTGATCCTGCTCTTCATCCTATGGGGAAACAGTTTACTTTACAAAATTAGAGCAGTGCGATCAATCACACCAAAACAGAACGCTGCTCGGAAAATAGAGGCAAGTGAAAAAATAATAAATTGAACGCCCCAAAAAAGTAAAAATTAAAAAAATAAAGCAGGGACAGACACAGTGTATATGTGTGTGTGTGTGTTTCTCAGCATCAGTGAGATGGGCACAGTACAGAAAAATAGGAAAAAATTGCTGACCAGCAATTATAAATAATAAGAGATAGGGAAGTATCCTAAACTCTGATTTAATGGTCACCCTCTGTATGGGATGCTTTAGTAAACCCTTTGGTCTTCCCCCTTGGGGCTTATGTGCATCCCACACCTCGGGCGATCATTAAATCCTTGTTAAGCACACTTCCCCATCTATTATTGTACATGTTATTGAGAACAGTAAAATGCTACTTGTAAATTTTATAACTGCTTCTGGTTTTGCTGTGCTTCCTGACCTGCACCTCGATGACAATGCCCACAGCATTGTCGGTACCAGCAGCTCCTGTCAGAGATGGTGCAGGAACTGAGTCTTCGACATTTACAGGTCACAGTACTGCTACTCTGGTGCCATCAGTCCTTGGGGAATACAGCAGTGACAGCACTGTCATTCATTTGGGGTCCTAGCCATTTATGGAAGCAGCCAGGAATGTCTGGTTCCATCCATTTCCCCCCTCTACAGCCCCTAGGGATGTCTAGCACAGATACTGCACTCCTGCAGGATTTCCAGGGTCAGTACTCTTCCCTCCTCTGGGATTTTGGTGCTGCAGACCACCACCCCCAGGCCTAGGTGCCCAGTGCACTATCACCCCTCCCAACACCAGCCCTGCAGAGTTCAGTGCCTGGGTCAGAAGGGTGCTTGTGATGGCATGCACCATGATATGCATCTCTGCTCATCAAGAACACCAGGAAGCTTCTGGCCTGTGGGCCACACTGAGTCAGCTTTTGACATCCATGCCAGATTGCAAGGCAACACAGCAGGCCATTGCCTGGAGTTGGCGAGGCACCAAGTTAGGGCGTCTTATGACACCAGCGAGGTAGCTTCCAGGCTGGTGGGAACTGCAGTTTGCATTCAGTGGACAGTATGGCCGCTGTACAATGGACTGGTTAGACCGCACCTTGAGTACTGTGTACAGTACTGGAGACCACACTTGAAGAGGGACATACAGCTCCTGGAGAGGGTACAGAGGAGGGCAACTAAGATGATACGAGGGCTAGGGGATTTGACGTATGAGGACAGACTTGAGGAGCTCTGCCTGTTTTCATTGGAGGAGAGGAGAGACGGGGGGGACATGATTGAGGTCTTCAAGTACCTCAAGGAATAAATAGGGTAAACATGGAGGGATCTTTAGACTAAAGCAGGGAGGTATCACCAGAGGCATGGTTTGAAGTTGGAAGGGTGAGGGGAAAGAGGAGGAGGTTTTTCACTGAGAGGTGGTGGACCCCTGGAATGCACTGCCTGGCGAGCTGGTTCAGAGATCCACAGTGGAGGGCTTCAAGAGAGGGTGGGACAGACACAGAAAGTGGATGTATCAGATGATGGCCTGTCCCGGGGGGGTGGGGATGGATGATAGGGGTTTCTGGAACACAAGGGAGGGGAGGGCCTTGGCACCCAACTAGGGATCTGAAGTTCGAGCAGACTCAATAGACCGTAAGGCCTAATCTGATGGCAAATAGTATGTTAGTATGTTGGTCTTTCTCGGCTGGAACCCCTGGCCCGGTCTAGGGTACATAACACGCCTTTCCAAGGGATTCATTTCTTCTCCCGCAGGATCAGGCATGAGTTGTTGGGGCATCCCCCTGCTCCCAGGGCACAGGAGCCTCTGCCTGCCCTTTACCAGTCTCAGATCCAGCCAGACCTGTTAGGAGTCCCTGCCCTCTTATGGTTATCCCCCACAGGTGACTGAGGGAAGAACCGTTTCCCTGAGGGTAAGTCAACTCCTCCCTTCTTTGGGGGTGGGGTGCTTGGGACTCTGACCCACAAGTGGGAATGAATGGTGAAAACTGATTCTTGAGCGATATGAAAATTATGTACTCACTGTAATTGTTCATCTTCCAGAATATCTTCACCAGTGATTCACACACCCACCATCCCCCACTCAGGTAAGAGCCAGGGCCTCTGGGCAGCTCAACCTGTGTTTTTCAGAACTCACAGTATCGTCTTGCCTCTTTCTCTGGGCTTTCTCTAAGGGATAGCCCTGTTCCTTCCTGGTGGCCTAGGTCTCCACCTTGTAGTTTTTCCCACCTCCGCTAGCTGGCAACATAGACATTAGTCAAGTTGCAGCACCCACTTCCAGTGCTTGAAGGGGGGGGGATACCAATTTGTTTGTTTTTTACTATTATCTCAACCCATTGAGCTGTATCCTGCCCCACATTTTGGTGCCAGGTCTTTTCTCCTTTCTTTCTCATTGCTGTCTTGGACTGGCAAGATGATGGCAGCCATGCTCAGAGTCTGCTCCAATCACTTTTCGTCTCCAGCTTGATTGTTTTCTTGGCCCTTGATTATTTTCATGGCCCTTATACTCTTTGAGTACAAGGCCCTTCCTAATCTGGCTTCTGCCATCTTAATCTTCAGGAGATTCCATTAGGTCTCTCCAAGGCCAGCTAGAGCTCCATGCCAGGGCTACTTCCCCTCTCCACCTTCCTGCTGGCCAGGTGGCTCATAAGCTTTGGCTCTTGTACCTACCACCCCTTTGCCACTTACACCCATTCTTTAGTCTCTGCAAGTTGGTGGTTGGGTTTTATTTTTTTATGATTTTATATCCTGTATCATTTTCCTGTCCCTTTGGGGTAGGAGTCTTTAGCCCTCTCTCTCTCTCTCTCTCTCTCCTTACTAGCTACTAGCTTCTCTCCTGGGTAACAGAATTGAAAAAGGCAGGAGGCCAGCTTTGGTTACTGGCCAACCCAGGAATGTGACATCACTACGTCTGGCTCTTGAGCGGTGCTGGCGCCTATACCAATCCCCTGAGCTGCAAAAGATTTTGTTCCCGTGGGGTCCCACTGCCTCCGTCCTCTAGACCCACACATGTGAATGAATGGCAACAAATCCTACGGACGGCTGTGAGCAACAAAACAGGCCCGGTGCCAACCACAGAGAGGTGGTTGCCTCTGACACAAACACAAATCCAACAGAAGTGGTAGCACTCAATGGAAAGGCAAGGAAGCAGCAGTTGCTTGTAAATCCCAAAAGTTTTTTTTATTTTATGTTCCATGCAAAAATCTGCAAGTTTCAGCAGCAACTCTAACTCCTCGCACCTCAACTCTCACGACTTTTCAAGGGGGGACTTGTGAGAGTCGAGGCGCTAGGGGTTAGAGCTGGGCTGCTGAGACCTGCAGATTTTTGCATGGAAGCTAAAATGAAAAACTTTTTGGATTTACATGCAACTGCTGCTTCCTTGCCTTTCCTTTGAGTGCTACCACTTCTATTGGAGCTTATGTGAATGAATGGTGCAAATATTCTGGAATATCAGCAGTTATGGTGAGTACATAGTTTTCATTTACTACTTCCTGTGAATTACATTACATACATCATTTCATCTAATTTCCTGTTGTTATATTTTCACTTCTACAATTGTTTTTATGTTGGCTTGCGTGCACGCGCAAGCAACATCTTGTAGTAGCAGCACATTTCAGAGGTGTGTCAGAGTTGTGGTAAATGCAGAGGATGCTTTAGTGGGTGTGTCCCTCAGCCGCCAACCAGTGAGCATGCTGCCGGGGACAGCAATTTCAGACAGCCAAAGAGTTGAAACGAATCTGCCGCTGCAATCAGAGATGGGCTCGTCATTCCAGCGGCAGATGACATGCCTCCATTACGTGCCTTTCCTGGTGAAACATTTCAATAAATATGGCGGCTCCTGCCGTCCGCCACACAATCCCCAGAAAGCCGATATCGGGGTGCCATCTCCCCGTGTCATCATGTCCCCCCCCCACACACACACATTATGTGGCACACCATAACGTGGCGGCTCCTGCCGCCCACCACACACTCCCAAAAAGTCGACATCGGGGTGCCCAATCCCAGTGTCGGCATCCCCCCTCTTAGTGTGTATTTCCTGGTTAAACAGTTTCCCTTTCCTTTCTGATACCGGGAAGCCCACTCCCGGTGTCAGATGCATCCCCCACCCATCTATATGCCTTGCTGACATCGGGTGCCCAGTCCCTGTGTCGGCATCCCCCCAACACAGAATTGTGGCACACTGGGAGCCCACCCCAGTGTGCCTATTTTTTTTTTGTGTGTGTATGTAACCTGTAAAGGAAGAAAACTTTCCCTCGCGGTCTCTTTTTTCCCCCTTGCAAACAAGGTAACGGTCCACCGTTGTCTCCCTCGTCCCTCTCCCCATGCCCACTTTCCCTCTGCGCACCCCGCCCATACTTAATCCTCTGGAGGTCGGGAGCCACGATCTTCTCTGAACCAGGACACGTCTGCACTCTTCAAAGCCGAACTGCAAACTGAAGAAATGACCGTAAGCTTTATAATGAGAGGCAATGGGGGGGGGGTTCAACTTAGTTGATATTTCAGCCATTTTTTGGAATTTTGGCCCAAAATTTTCAGCATGGGGTTCTTGGGACCCCACCTCATGAACATGTCACTGTCATTTAGTTTCTCTGTCCCGAAAGGTGATTTCACGGTCGCTGCGTGGAATCATATTTCAGGACCGATTAATGAAATAACAGTGCAACTGTTCATGAGGGGAGGTCCCAAAAAGCCCATGTTGTAAATTTGGTGAAAAAATTCCAAAAAATGACTGTGTTATGAGTGTGCATTGCACAGTTTATACACATGCTCGTAACTTCACCAATTTTTTTATATTTTCACTACAGATTTTCAACATTGCCATTTTTTTCACACCTCCTTTTGAACAGCTTGCTGTCATTTTTCACATCCTTCCTGAAATGTGTTTTTACACCTGTGGTGCAGAATGGCGCAGTCACTGTGGGACATTAACTTTCAGAACAGATTAACAAAATCACAGTGCCACTGTTCATGAGGAGAGGTTCAAAAATATCCAAGTTGAAAATCTGGTGAAAAAATTGCAAAAAATAATTGCATTATGGGCATGCATTGCACAGTTTCTATGCATGTTCGTAACTTCACCAATTTTTCATATTTTCACTCCCGATTTTCAACATTGCTATTTTTTCACACCACTTCATGAACAGTACAGCTGTTATTTTTCACATCCTGCCAGAAATGTGTTTTCACACCTGTGGCGCCAAATGGTGCAGTCACTGTCCAAAACCACCTTTTGGGATCGAGTAATGAAATGATAGTGTCACTGTTCATGAGGTGGGGGGGTCACAAAAAGCCGATTCTGAAAATCTGGAGTGAAAATACCAACAAACGGCTGGGGCATTAGGGTTTCCAACCATAACGCCCTACTCTGTAGAGACTGACAGGAGTCGGGCGTGTGACTTGGGATCATTGGCCCTAATGCTTATGCCATTCCACCCCCACCCTGCAGCCAGTGACAGGCACCGAGGTGTCCCTTGGGGTCTTCGGCCCCCAACGTCCACCCCATTCTCCTATACCACACCCATCTCAGTGTGTTTCCTTATGGAATGGGGCAAGTATAAGGCCCGAAGACCACAAGGAACACCGCGACACTTGTCAGTATCTGCAAGGTAGGGTGAGGCGAAATGGCATGAGCATTATGGCCGATGACCCAAAGGCACCCCCCCAACGCCTATCAGTTTCTGCAGGGTGGGGGTAGGGTTGGCATCAGTTCAATACTTCACTGCCATTACTATTATGCATTTCTCTAACTCCTGCACTACCAATGTCAATGCCAGCAAGCCAACATTTGGCATTGACAAATGCTTATTGTACTTTCCAGTGACAATTTTGCCACTTGGTCATCCTAGTGTCAGGAAAAACATAAATTAATAAAAAGTATTTCATCACACTGGGGTGGACTCCCAGTGTGCCACAGTTAAGTGGAAGGGGGAGATAAATGCTGACTCAGGGTTTGGGCACCCCCAATGTCGGCAAATAATATAGACGGGTTTGGGGGGAGGGGGCGCATCCGACATCAGGAGTGGGCATCCTGGTGTCAAAAACATAAAAAATTATTTTGGCACACTGGAGTGGACTCCCAGTGTGCCATATTATTGGGGGGAGGGGGGATACATGCCGACACGGGGATTAGGCACCTCAGTGTTGGCTTTCCGGGGAGTGTGTAGTAGGCAGCAGGAGCCGCCAATGTGGAAAGCCTCCGCACAGCTCATTTATTTATTTATTTATTGAAATGGGTCACCAGGAAAGGCACACCGAATAAACAAGCTTTTAAAAAGTGCCCCCTTAAACTCTATGCAGCGCGTCCCCGTGCTGTTCATTTCCACACATACGCAGATGCAGTAGCGGTACTGCACATGCGCAGAATCAGCTACATTTCACACATATTTCTTTTGTGACTGAACAGCGATCAGCTGTTCAGTGGTTTTTTCCTTTCATGTTTTTGCACTAGTCACTCATAGCAATAAGCTTTCCTTTTGTTGTTGGCAGAGGGGAACGTTCAGCCATTAGAATTCTGCAGAAGTTTGAATTTCTGCATTCCAAGATAAACAAACATTCCATCAGTTGAATGTGTGGCTAGACAGGTGGTTGATATCTGAGGAGGAAACTACTTGTTACTAGTTACTTTTAACAAAAGAAAATATTTATAATAGAAAAAGTTAGCATTGTATGTTTGTTAAATTGTCTTCGTTTACCCATTTTATAAGCACAAGACACAAGAAAGGAGGCAGTATAGCGTAGTGGTTTTAGGCTCTGAGCTGCAAACCTAGAGACCTGGGTTTGAATCCCACAGCCCCCACTTGCATACTGTGTGACCCTGAGCAAGTCACTTAACTTCCTTGTGCTCCCAGGTCGCACCTGGAAACAAGTTTCTGCTTAGTGTGCCTTTCCTGGTTAAACAATTTCCCGTTCCCCCTTCTGGTGGTGAAGTTACCCTGCCTGTGGCAACATGCCTTACTACACCCCTGGGTGCGCAGTTAGATCAGCATGATGTATGCCCCATCAAGTTCTGTTGTTTAGTTAACAGCTGAGGATGAGTCTAGAGCTGAAATCATAATCCTAGGCATGTGACATCACAGACTGTTGCTCTGGAAATGATGTGATGTCGCACACAGGCATTACGACTTCTGCTCCTGATTAAGTCTCATCTGTAGATGAACTGTTGGGAGAAAACTCCGGTTTTCATTTGTATTCCCCTTAGTGAGGAAGAATGGAATGACTCATTATTCAGCTTTTTTTTAAAGTAGTAACAAGTGACTTCTGCTCATATCAGCTGTCATTGTTTGCTGGTGGCTGGACCCAGTCTTTAACTCTTTACTTGCAGAATACAATGGTAAGGCAATGCCTATCTCATTGAAGATTCCTTCTGACCATAATGGTTTAATTTCACCGTACTATACCTCAGAGATTTGATTACTAGCGTTCCTTGTCTTTATTTCTTTATTTTTCCTTTAACAGATGGCTGCCCTGATTTGTGCAATGGGAATGGGAGATGCATGCTTGGCCAGAACAGCTGGCACTGTGTCTGTCACACTGGCTGGAGAGGACCCGGATGCAGTGTCGCCATGGAAACCTCCTGCACTGATAACAAGGATAACGAGGGCGGTGAGTGGAATTCTTTCAATCCCCCAGTCCCTAAGGAAAAACGGGCTCTGTATGCTTTGGACGTGAATCAGTTTGCCTTAGAAAGAGGATTTGCAAGCCACTGTGGACCAGACTTCTGCGATTACATTTGCTTTAGAAAAATTAGCCAATGTGGATGTTCTGCCCTTGTACAAGTGAGCTGACCTTTTAATTTTTACTTCTGAGTCCCTTTTCACAGAAGGATGAATTCTGTCAGCAGAAAAAGACTTAAGAAGTCCATCCCGTCTGCCTGTTTCCCTACCTAGCTCCATGCTCAGCCTAATGCTGGGCTAGATTTAGAGATATGATTGGCTGATCCTCACTCCCCTGTTCCCCAGGAAGAAAAAATTATTCACCATAGTAATGTTGTTTCTTCTAATGGAGTCTTGCTGTATTCAGACATAATGCAGTTAGCCCCAGCACTTGAACTGCCCCGTAGAGGAAAGAGTTAACTCTATGCAAAAGCATAGAATGTTGAGCTCAAGCTCGGTTTTCAAACTTCTGTCTGTGGTACTTCCCAGTATAACCGTCAGAGTCTTATGAGCTAACTAACTAGTAACTAAAGTATGGAAATTGTTCAAATATAGCCAAAGGGCAAAATATATCTTCTTGGGCCCCAAAAGACTCAAGTCGAGAACCCAAGAAGGAAAAGTAGTGACAGTATTTAGTAAAACAACAGAAAAATAATAATAATAATAACATCTACCCCACCCAAGAGGGAGGGTACAAGGTACACCCCTGAGGTGCTACACTGTACCTGTCAGCCCACTTCCCAAAACCAGGTTCTGAGAGGGGGAGGCGGGGGGGATATCTGAATACAGCAAGACTACATTAGAAGAAACAACATTACTATGGTGAGTAATTTTTTCTTCAAACCACATGAAGTCTTGCTGTATTCAGACATAATGCAGACTACCAAGCAGTTCCCTATGGAGGAGGGAATGCAGAACCTTCTTTGGGAAGAGGCTCTGCAGTACTGCTGTACCAAACCTAGCATCACTCTTAGCCTGGATATCAAGGGAGTAATGCTTGGTGAAAGTATGTACTATTTTTCAGGTGGCTGCTTTACAGATCTCTAACAAAGGTATATCTCTGGCTGCAGCTAGAGAAGCAGCTGTACCCCTGGTCGAATGAGCCCTCAGGCCTGAAGGGGGCATCCTACCCAATTTGTCATAACAAAATTGTATACAAGAAACAATCCGCCTGGCAATAGTTCTCTTAATGGCAGGCTTACCCTTTCCCACTTCACCACAAGTGAGAAACAATTGAAGACAGTCATTTCTATGTGACTTAGTATGCTCAATGTAGTAGCTAAGGGCCCTCTTCACGCCAGACTGTGTAACCTTTCACCTGAAGAAGAATGATCAGTGAAAAACACAGTGAGAGATATAGACTGGTTCAGATGAAAATCTGAAACCACTTTGGGCAAGAACCTCCTTTTGGTTCTGAGGACTACTTTGTCCCTATGGAAGGAGATGAAGTCAGGTTCCACTGACAGGGCCTGTAGCTGACTAATCCGCCTGGGAGAAGTAATAGCTACCAGGAACACAGTTTTCCAGGTCAAGTACTTCAATTCGGCCGAAGCCAGAGGTTCAAAAGGCGGCTGCATAAACTGAACTATGCAGACATTAAGTTCCCAAGGCTGAGTGGGCTCCCTAAAGGTAGGGTTAATGTTTAGTTTAGTTTAGTTTATTGTTCTAGGAATTATTACCTTTGAGCCAATGGCTCTTTTACAAAGGTTCCACGTCATCAATGTACAAACAAACAAGACATGTTACATAGAATGGTCAGCAAATTATAAAGGTTTCAATAAGCCAGTATAATACAGTACATCACAGGAAAAAAAACCAAACATTGGAGGAATGGTCAAGGTGGGAAGGGTGGGAGGAGATATGGGGAGGGGAGCAGACTTAGAGTAGTTAGAGGTACTCAGATGCCTTTGTCAAGAAAGGAGCAGAGGAGGAGGAGGAGGATGAAAAACAGTAAAAACAGCCATGAGGGAAGAATCATTAGTCAAGGCAGTCACAGGAGCTAGAGGCTGAGAGGTGAGAGTAAAGCATAGATTTGAAAGCTCCTAGTGACGTGGAGGACGTAATGAGCAAGCTCAGAGCATTGTACCAGCTGGGGGCATGATAGGCAAAAGATCTTTGGCCCTGTGTGGTCTGGCATGTGGGGACCTGGAGAGGCTGGTGTTCCGATCTTCTCGTGGGATGGATGCTGGTATTTGGGCAAAGTAGGTCTTGGATACACGGCGGAGTGCGGCCCAAGATGGATTTTTTTGCCATCAAGCATGTGAGGTACCTTATGCGATTTGAGAGTTGCAACCATCCTGTTTCAGTGTAGAGTTCACATGTATGAGTACGCCTTTGTGCTCCAGGAGCAGCCAACAGGCCTTGTTTAGAGTGGTTGAGATGCACCTTAGTGTAGTGGTAGTGGCAGAGCCATAGATAATTAAGCCATAGTCTATGATTGAGATGACAGAGCTTTGGATAGCAATCCTCAGCGCAGCTTAGGTAAGGAATTGCTTGTTTGAACAGGATACCAATCGCTGGTTCACCATTTTCACTGTGTTATCAATGTGGGTCATAAAGGTAAGACCTTGATCAAAGGTGATTCCAAGGTATTTAAATGTTGACACTTGTTCAAGGGTATTTCTGAGTATGGTTTGATAGTAAGTGGAATTTGTCTTTTCTGTTTTGTGGACTGGAGAAAAGCATGGATTTTGTTTTTTGATTTAGGACCAGCTTGTGATCTAGGAACCACTTTTCAACATTGGAGAAGCAAGTTGCAGGCTCTGCAGTAAGGGTTTCGGGTCCTTATGAGAGGAGAGAATCACAGCATCGTCCAGCATAAAGGATTATTTGTTCGGGCAGGATTTGGGAAAGAGTTTAGGAAAAGGCTGAAAAGGAGGGGCCTAGGATTGACCCCTGTGAACACCTGAGAGGACCGGTTTGAGTCTGAGAGAACTTGAGATTTTTACTGATTAAGAGCGTTAGCCAGGTAACTTTAACCCAGGCACCTGGTCCTTCTGAGAAACCAAGACTGTGTAGTTGTGTGATAAGTAAGCCATGGTGAACAGTATCAAACGCCTTTATTAGGTCAATGAAAACAGCCCAGTTGATATCCTTTGTCCAAGGCAGTGTGAATTTCTCCTGAGAATTTCTGTAGGCGGTCGACATACTGTGTCCTTTCCTAAACCATGTTGCTGCAGGCAGAGTATGTTATACTTATGCAGATAGTCTGAGAGTTGGTCAGCCACATGTGTTAGAGGACCTTGGAGAGGGTGGAAGTATAGATATAGGCGATAGTTTCCTGGTAGGGACTTGCCACTTTGAACACTGTGTGACTATAACAGACTTCCATTTGCTGGGAAATTGACTAAGGCAGAAGGAGATTGAAAATTTGGTGAGTGGGTGACCATCTCTTCCAGATAAGTGACATAATTTTAAGATCAATAGTGTCACTGCTTTGCTCTGGATTAGAATAGCCTGTTTTATATTTTGTAGACTTCATGTGCCTTAACTATTTTGAAGTGGAAAAGCGGTTGGTCAGGTGAGGCAGTAGGAGATGTTGGTTTTGGTGAGTCTGTGTCAGAGAGAAGTCCGACGGGAAGACCCACTGAGGTCAGTGAAAGTTTTATTTAATGCCTGCCATGACCATTGGGTTCAGAGTAGGTTCCACTCGACAGTCATTATAGTGGGAGAGGTTTGGACTGTTTGCAATGTGATATTTCTGATGTTGTACCAGAATGATCTCCCATCACCCCAGGAGTTTGCGAGGGCATTTTGAAATAGGAGCTCTTCATTAGTCGGATTTGTTTGGTACCTTGGTTTCGTGCCTGTTTATACTTCTGGATATCCGTCAAGGAGTCTTTGGCTCTGGCTATGGCCCAGAGGTGGTCCCGAGCTTTGAGTTGGGCCAGTAGTTTGGCCGTGAGCCAGGGATTTGAAAGCGCTTTGATTTTATGGTTTTTTACTGGTGCGTAGGTGTCACAGGCAGAGTTGAAAGTTGTGATAAAATACTCTAGGGCTGCGTCAACATCTAGAGTATTGTATATTGGGAACCAGTCTTGCTGTAAAAGACAGGTCTTGAGCTTAGTAAGGTTTCCATGGGGTAGCACTCTGCTTGAGATGGTTTTTGGAGGTGGTTTTTGGAACTTATTTGTCCAGGTACAGATCACAGGGGAGTGGACACTTAGAGAGTCCGGGAGAACAACTGTGTTATTTATGCGGGCTGGGTGGCTAGCAAGGATCCAGTCAATGAGAGTGCAAGTTCCAGTTTTGTAGTTTTTTCTAGTGGGGGAGCTCACCATCTGCGTTAGGTTAGCTGCTAGGATAACATCCTTGAGGGACCCAACGTCTGATGCGAGCCAATTTATATTAAAGTCACCAAGAAGAAGGAGCTCGGTGTCAGGTGGTTGCGACATTACAAATTCAAGAACAGTCTGGAGGCCGGACCCTGGATCTTTAGGAGGCATACAGACAACGGCCACAGTAAGCACTTTATTGTGGGCACCAAGTAGTAGCTTGACAGGGAGAAATTGCACAGAGGAGTTAGTGGTGGAAAAGCAGGCAGGATGGCTAGAGAGGTTGTCCTTAATGTAAATACAGCCCCCCCCCTTATTAGTTCTGTCCCGTCTGAAAATATTGTAGCCTTGTAGTGAGATGGCATGGTCCGGAGTGCTTGGTGTCAGCCAGGTTTCAACAATGGCTAGTATGTGGGATTATGTTGACTGGCAAAGACTTGAAGGGATGCCAGTTTGGAAGGATACAGATACTTAAGGTGGCGATGGTGAGACCCCTCCATTTTTGCTAGATTTGTTACCCTGGTAGAAACAGGGCCAGGGTTTGGATGGACACTTCCTGACATCAGAAAGAGGAGGAGCAGGAGTTTAAGGGACATCTGCTGCAGCTCATAGTATGACATGTAACACCTCTGTTCCTTGTTAGTTTGAGTACAGTGTAGTCGTTTAGGGTCCCAGCATAGGGTAATGGCTAGGAGCAGGTGTCAATTTGTCAACTTTCCAGCTGCGTGAGCTGTCATTTGCACCCAGTCCTTTGAAGGAGGGTGCCACGAGTGAGTGTGGAGGATTTGCCATGGTGCCAGGTTGCTGGTATCGAGCTTGAATGGTTAGTGTGAGAGGTAGAGGAGACTGCAAATGTTTACTGTAGCAAGGTGAGTGTTCCCAGTGACTCTTGGTGAGCTACTGTGGACCAGAAAACTGATTGTTACTGTAGATCAAAGACCCAGAAAGTGTTAAATTCTGAAGGTGATGAACATTAGCCTAGGCATATGCAGGATGTAAAAATCCTTTGTTAGAATCTTCCCTTTGTTCTCCAAAACAGTTGTGAATAGACCTCAAAGACAAGCACACATCCTTTAAGAAAGTCAGATGGAAATTTGGATTCAATGCAGCACTCCACAACCCAGACACTTGTATAAAAGATTTACTGACCTCACTTTCGCTTTTTGATGTCTTCCAAAAAAGTTGATTTATGATGAGAATGCCTATACCTGGTGGTGATGTTTTGTAGTTTCTTAGTCCAGGAAATGTTCATAGATGTTATGTCCAAGAATGGTCCAGTTCCTCCAAGTAGAAACACATGAAAAACCACAAAAACTAAACTACTGACAGAGACAAACACAAACAGCCAGCCACACTAAGCTAGCTGGTTTAGTGCTTTCTGAACCAGACCTTTGAAAAACCTTTGGAAAACAGGATGAGATGCCAGGGAAGAGCCCTTCCCTGCTGATAGGAATGCAGAGACAGCTGCCAGATGAACCTTCAGAGTGGCAGGCCTAAGGCCTAAATAATTGAGATGAACTAGATAGTCTAAGGTTGTGGAAATGTCTGCAGAATCGGGCAGATGCCTTTCTGAAAGCGCAACATACTGAACCTTTTCCATTTGGAGTTGTAAGTTTTTCTAGTGGAAGGTTTCCTAGATACCTTCAGAATATCCAGAACTCCCTAAGAAAGATGTAGAGCTGCATATTCTAACTCTTCAAGAGCCATTCCTTGAGATGGAGAGATTGGAGATTGGGGTACCAGATCCGCCCCTGGGAGGGGGACAGGAGATTGTATGTCCTGGGCAGAGACAGGGGACATGACACTGACAAGGACAGCAGTAGAGGATACCAAGGCTGTCTGGCTCAGTCTGGGGCCACCAGTATCACTGTGCAGGGTTGAGTCCTGATCTTGATCAGAACTCTGAACAGCAGAGGGAAGGGAGGGAGGGAAGGCATAGAGAAACCTGCCCTTCCAGTCCAAAAGGAGAGCATCCCGGGGGACCGTCCCCAGGACTGGAGGTCTGCAACAAAACAGTGGAAGCTGATGATTGTCTCGTGCTGCAAAGAGATCTATCTCTGGAGTGCCCCACCTGGAGAAGATGACCTCCAGTATGTGAGGCTCCAGGGACCATTCCTGGTGACCCTGAGAAATTCTGCTCAGAGCATCTGCTAGTAAGTTGTCCTTCCCTGGAAGGTGAACTGCTACCAGAGAAGTCTGAAGAGAACAGGCCAGAGACCACAGCTTCATGGCATCTGTGCACAAGGCTGAGGACCGAGTGCCTCCCTGCTTGTTGATGTACCACATTGTGGTGGTGTTGTCCATTCTGACTTGGACCACCTTGATCTTGACTGAATCCGTGAAGCTCTGCAGGGCTAAGAAAACTGCCCTGAGTTCCAGGAAATTGATATGAAGGAGAGACTCCTGTGGAGACCAGAGTCTTTGAGCTGTCAGGGCTCCCAGGTGGGCTCCCCACCCTAGGAGAGGAGCATCCATAGTTAAAACTACTGATGGGACTTGAGGGAGAAATGGAACCCCTTGTCTGAGGTTGTCCTGGTCTAGCTACCACTGGAGAGCTTGGACCAGTGTCTGAGTCACTGGAATCAGTTTGGTAAGTGAATCCTTCTTCTGAGACCAAAAAGACCTCAGATGAAACTGAATGTCCCTCATCTGGAACCTTGCTCCCTGCACCACTGCCGTGGAAGCTGCCATGTGGCCCAGGAGCTGGAGGAACTGTCTTGCTGAGCGGGAGACCTGAGGTTAAAAGGAGGAAGTGAGATCCACTAGGGCCTTTACCCTTGCCAGGGGAAGGAAGGCTTTTGCTTGTACAGTGTCCAACTCTATGCCTATAAAGGTGAGGAGTTGAACTGGTTCGAGCACAGACTTTGGAAGACTGAGAAGAAAGCCCAAGCAGCTGAGTAGGTCCTGGGTAGTCTGAAGAACTGACTTGACCTGTAAAAGAGACTGACCCACTAACAGCCAGTTATCTAGATACAGAAAAATGGTGATACCCTGTCTTCTGAGGTAAGCCACCACTACTGTAAGGCACTTTGTGAACACCCTTGGAGTTGATGTTAGACCGAATGGCATGGCTCTGAATTGGTAATGGCCTGAAGGCAACTCGAACCTGAGGTATTTTCTGTGGGAGCACCTGATAGGAATATGGAAGTAGGCATCCTTGAGGTCCAGAGATGCTAGCCAATCCCCTGTCCTTAGAGAGAGAAGGATTATTCCCAGAGTTACCATTTTGAATTTTGTTTTTACAATGTGTTTGTTCAAATATCTTAGGTCTAGGATGGGTCGCCACTCCCCTGTTTTCTTTGGGGTAAGGAAGTACCTGGAGTACAGTCCTTTTCCCTTGTGCTGTGTAGGAACCTTCTCTATAGCTCTGAGAGCTAGAAGAGAGGAAACCTCGGCCTCTAGGGCAAGGGTTTCTGAGATTGAGGCAGGTGGAAAAGACCTGGCCCTCTTTTTTGGACATTTTCTGAAGCTAAGGGCCAGTCCCTGGCTTACTACTTCTAGGACCCACTTGCCTGAGGTCACAGACTTCCAGGCCTGGAAGTAGTAAGCCAGCCTGCCTCCTGCTGGAAATGGGGAGTCGACCCGGGCTTACACATCAGGGTGTCTGCTTGGCAGGAGCCTTGGACTGAGAGGAGGAGGGAGCAGCCCTGTTCATCCCCCTCCTACCCCTCCCTCTGAAGAACACCCTCTGTGGGAAGGGAGAGGAGGCCTGGGCTTGGTAAAAAGGCCTGCCCCTGCCCCTCGACTGCTGCTTGTGTGGAGTGGCTTGCCTTTCCTTGGCCTGTGCACTCCTGTACGAGGTCCTGTATTCATCCATTTTCTTCAAGTAAGTCTCTGTCTGCTCCCCAAACAGAGTTACCTATTACAGGAAATCCATAGTCTGAGTATCCTGCGAAAGGCTAGTACATCTGAGCCAAGCATGTCTCCTGAGAGACACAGATGTAGCCATGACTCTAGATGTCATATCATTGGAGTCCACAGCAGCATGAAATTGCATTTTGGATGCCTCAATTCCATCAGCAGCCACCTCCTCCAGCTCCTTCGCTAGCTGGGGAGAAGCCTGTTTAGCCAGTTCCAGAACTTTGTCCCATCTGGATTTCTGGTACCTGGTTGTGTACGCCATATAAGTAGCCTGCCTGAGTCCCAAAGAGGATGCCAAATACTGTTTTTTGGCCATGGCATCCACTTTCCTGGAGTCCTTATCCGGGGGTGTGTGAAGCCAAAGGAATGTTAGCCCTGTCACAGGCTGCAGCCTGCACTACCCCAACATGGCTGCAATGACTATTAAGGAACTCCGCAGCTGAGCGTGATATCAAATACCTCCTGTCCATTCTCTTGTCCACAGGAGGTATTGAATTAGGGGTTTGTAAAATTTTGTGTGTCTGTTTCCCCAAAGATTTATGAAGAGGGATAGACAGCTTTTTGGACTCTGGGATGTCCAACATCTCCACAAAATCAGGCTCTTCCTCCTCCTCTGCTGCTTCAACCAAGGGAAGCTGCAGGGTTTGTGCCACATTTTTGTAGAACATAAAGTGTGAAGGGGACTCAGAGAGCCTGGGAGGAGAGACACCTGAGGGCCTGTCTGTGGAGATGTCTGGTTCAGTGGGCACATCCAGACCCCCTTCATCGTCATCACCGGGACAGTCTTCGTCTCCCTCCCACTCCTCATAATAAACATCTGGGTCATAATCCGGAGGAGACAGATCCGACCGCCGAACCGGCGGTGTTGGTTCAGATGGAACCGGTCTAAGCAATAGAACAATACTAATCGCTTTGGCTATTTCGTCCGCGGTTGGAGAGAGGGATACAGGATCCGAACCAGCAGACTTGTGCTTTTTCTTTGACGGAACCGACCCGTCGGGGTCGGCTCTCCTTTTGCCTGAGGAGGTATCGCCTAGGTTAGTAGGCACCTCCTCAGGTTCGGCCGCAACTGAACCGGGCTGGCCATCTGGATCTACGGACTTCTCAGCCTCCCTTTCCTTCAACCTACTCAGTCTTTTATCTAGAGCGGTTTTAGGAAAGTTCTTACAGATTTGGCAGTCTAACTTGAGGTGGTCAAACCCCAGACAATAAACACAGATGAGGTGGGGGTCGGCCTTAGCAAAGGCCTCCCCACACTCAGTACAGTGTTGAAACCCAGTAGGACCGGTTTTCTTCTTGGGTTTCTCAGACATGGCCAACCTAAAAATTACCCTATAGCAGCTTTCAAGCCAGGTAATACAATAACCGATCGGTTACAAACCGTGTCACGGGCATTTTAAAAGAACCAGCAAAAGTCTGGTTCTTTTGAAACCGATTGGTACTGGAACACCACACTAATCCCAGAAAAAGAGAAAAAAGTCAACAAATTCGATTCCGAACTGGACCAACCGGAAAGAAACCGAAGAAAGACAATTTCCACTCTTTAGCAAAATAAAACACAGGTACTACCTATCTACATACTACCTGTACCATAGACAGAGGCTGGAAATTCAAAAATAATAAACAAATGCGGTTGAAACCGAACGCTTTTATTTTTCTTTTACCGAACTGAGCAGAGGAAATCTCCGGAGCGACTTCACTGTTTGGCGGAGTAAAAAATCTGACGGTTACACTGGGAAGTACCACAGACAGAGGTTTGAAAATCGAGCTCGAGCTCAACGTTATATGCTTTTGCATAGCGTTAACTCTTTCCTCTCCGGGGCAGTTCAAGTGCTGGGGCTAACTGCATTATGTCTGAATACAGCAAGACTTCATGGTGTTTGAATTACCATCCCTACCCTGCATGTGGGGCCCACTGTTCAAGTTGTATCTGTCCCACCCAGTTTTAAATCTCATCACAGTCTTGGCTTCAACCAGCTGTCTGGGCAGTCTGTTCCATTTTTTCACCACCATGCTCCGTGAAGAAAATCTTCCTCACGTCCCTCCTGAATGTCCTCACCACTAGTCTCCACCTATATTCTCTAGTCACTAGACTCGTTCCTTGGGAACAGGTCCTGACAGTCATATTCCTGCTTTTACCTCCTAAATGCCAGTGTATAGTGTTTTTTGGCTTGGCTGTAAATATTGCAGAAGTAACAAAGCCATTTCTCACTGGTTGCTAGTTCCCAAACATGTGAAATCAAACAGCTGATAGTAAAAATTTTGACTTGATATTTGATAACGTGCTAAAAAAATGGTGGCACTAGGAGTCATTTTGGACTCTTGTCAAAATGCATGAGACATGCGAAGCATTGAGTTGCCCAGATTGTACCTTTTTTTTAATCTTTTTGTAAGTAAAATGGTGTTTTGTGTGTATTTTGCACTATTATGTTTTTTGTGCTGTGCTTTTGTGGTAGCCAGAGTTTTGTGCCTTGAAACATCTGATTGTACCAAGTCACATCTGTATTTGTTTCCAGCATATTGCCTTGGTAGAGAGAGAGAGAGAAAGAGAGCTAGATAGACAGACAGACAGATAGATACTGTAGACAGATAATGTATATAGACACAGACAGATACTGTAGATAGAGAGAGAGAGACGGACGGACGGATGGATGGCTAGATAGATAGATAGACAGACAGACTGATTGTAGAATGCCATTCCAAAGTCCAGGGCACTGTACATTCAGAATACAGTGAACAACAGGTGAAGACAACCCCATATTGTATGTAGCAAAAGAAACACAATATAGTAATCATTCATTTAAAGCTTTATGGAACAGCCAGGCTTTATGAGATTTTTTAAAACTAACTGCAAGGCCACACAATTCTCACTGGATAAGGCATTCCAAAGTACTTGGGCTGCCATAGAAAATGAATCATCACAAGCAGATTTTAATCCCTCTGGAATGAATTAACCTATTTTCAAGTAGGTACTGGGAAGGCCCCGTCTATTTAGGGCTTTATACCATTGGTTAATAGCAAGATCGTGAGATCCATCTGTCACATCGCAGACAGTCACTGCAGCTCACAAGCACTGGCATAACATGACATGACATCCAGACAGATATGAATATAACTGCTTACATCTTGTGGTAATAGACTCAACTCCGACAAAAATCAAATCCTGAGAGTTCTTTTAAAGTGGAAGAAAATGTTGCCGGGTTCATTCAGATTCTGAACGCCCCTAGCCCACCTGCTGGAGCAGTGGTAGCAGTACTGCTCACGATATCGATGACCCAGATTCAGAAGCAAGCCTGAGTTGTTGGCAGGCTGACCGGGGAGGGGAACTGGGCATCCCAGGGATCGCTCTCCTCCGGGTGGGTGGTCCAGTTCTCTGTGCATGACTGCATGAACTGGGTGCCATTGCACAGGCAGCATCAGGGAAGTAGAAAGGGAACGTGCTGCCAACTGGGAGGGTGACGCCTTGTCTAGCCCTCCACATCCAGTACTATGCTGAGACTGCCTGGGACTGGATTAGCTCTCTAGAGCTTCACTTCTGCAGAAGGCCTAGTGGAGAGCAGCTGTGGAGCTGAAGGCAAACCTGCTCTGGATGTTTGGGGGGTGCTGGCCCTGTGATGTGTTGCTGTGGTCTGGCGCTCCAGGTTCTGGGTAAGGAGGGCCTTGGTGGTTGAGGGGTGGCACTGGCAAAGGCCCAAGAAGGTCCTGGTTAGTGGGGAATGGATAGAAACATAGAATTAAAAAAAGTTCTGAAACCCCATAAAAAAGATCTTTCAAATGAGGTATATGGGTTACCTCTAGGTGTCTGCCGTCCTGAGATAAACACACATCTAAATAATTATTAAACTAAATAAGGCAGCAGCCATTTCATGGAATCTTGAGGCTGAAAGTGATGTCATTGAGGGGGAAGCTGTAATTAACAACGTTCAGCTTGCCCCTCAGTGACATCATTTTCTGTTTCAAGAGTCAACCCGGGTTTTTACCCCAATCCTGAATGGATGGAGGGCTGCTGGGGGGGGGGGTGTGAGCATAACAGTAGATGCTCTCTTCCAGGGAGGGAGGGATATGTTTGCATACTACTGCCACCTGGGTGACCACAGGTGGTGATACAATGTCAGGAGCCTACAGTAAGCACGGGGGAGGAGTGCGCACATCGGCATCAGTGCTGCCGGCATCCAGGATGTCCATGTTAGAAAGTGTGAACTCAGTGGTGCTTTCATGTTAAAATAAATGTTCATGGATTCCACAAACACACATGCAATCAAATAAATGCTTTTAAGAAGTATGTTTTAATCCATAGTCACAGGTTCTCTGGTCACCTTTACAAAACCCCAGCATTGTGCCTGACTCCCATGAGGCCTTTTCATGGGCAGTGGTTCTGATGTACAAATAAATATGAACAATATTTAACCACTATTTTTGTAGTGGTGCGATAGCGTCACCATAGTTAGAGTTGAATAGGCTGTTTAATGTTAAACCCCTAACTTTGCACTTAAATAGCTTTGCCACCGTTCAACAGATTTGTACAAATGTTTGCATGCATGGGGGCAAGGGCTCTTGAAGTGCCAAGTTTCATTCTGGTTGGATATGTGGATTCTGAGATCTGAATAGTGAAAAAAAATCGGGGTTTTTTTTTGCTGTTTTTTTATTATTTTTGTTATCACCTAGCACCTAGACAGCTTTTTCGGTCTGAAATTCTCAGGGTAGAAAGGGCATGGAGCAGAATGGTGTCTTTCGTTGGTATGGTGAAAAAATATGTATCTGTTCCAGAGTTATAAGGATTTGAAATTTCAGTTCTGAGCATGCTCAGTACAGTACCTTGGATAGCGGTTTCATATGAAAAAAATAATTTGGGTCATACAAAAAAGCATTTTATTTCGTATGGGGGAGGGCAGTCATTTTGCATGAGAAAAACATTTTTTTTTGTATGGCCAACATCTTGTTTTCATTTTTTTTTTAAATGTTTAAAACCAATAAAAATGGCTTCACAGTAACACACATATCTTGCTAATCAGGACCTCATTAGGTGGATTCTGCAGTTACGTTTTGGAAAAATTACCCAGAAGTGTATTTTTAACACATTTAAAAAATCTTTTTTCATGAGAATGCTTTTCATATGGCAATACGAAACAAAAATCAACCTTCTGAAACAAAATTGCCTTCGTACAAAAAGAGAATGTGGACTAAGATTTTTTTCACACTTTTTTTCACATGAAAGATTCTTTTTTTTTTGTGAGTATGACACATATCGCACAAAAAAATTTGGACTTGGTGTTTTTTCACATTCTTTTTTTCATATGAGGGAATCTTTTTTTCGTGAGATTGTGTCACTGTGTAATGCCTAACTTGTATCACGTTGTCCTCTGTATGAACCTGTATTTCATTGTACTCTCCCGGGTTGTACCTAAAAATAGGCAAATGTCTTGTCTAGTGTACTTACCTGGTCAACAAAAGTTAAATAAATAAATTCTCAAGAAAAAAAAGATTCCTTCATATGAAAAAAAAATATGGATTTATTTTTTTCCTGCTGTGGAGAGGTTGTAGGATAACATATGGACCAGACACTGAAATTCAAGTTCAACACACAATCTCTGTGTGATGTTTATTCAAAATGCAGGAGATAACCTTCAGCAATGGCATATCCCTTCTTTAGTACACCAGTTTGCAGCAACAGATTATTCATATCCTTCCTCTGCACTTAACCAACATCTACAGACTCACTGATTTCTGATCTAACTTATCAGTTGAGATTCAGCCTCCCTTATGCGGGCCTTGTTTGCTTGGGTGGTGGGGTCTCAAATAAAAAAACAAAACAAGCTAAAGACGAAGAACCTCAGTGAAGAAGCACTGAAACAAGTGTTACCCCAAAGGCCATTGACAATAAGCCAAGTTTCAAAGAAACACAACATCACACATACTTCCATAATGCAAAGCATTATGGGATATATGCAAATCTCCATGTCATTTCAGACTTGTTCAACTTACAGCAATTTGCATGCATTTTAAATAGCACAACTTAATTTTTATAATATAGTCCCCAGTACCTTTTTACCTTTATCAAAAACACCTAGTGCCATAGTATTGTCAACATTTACAGGTTTCATACACATAAAGTATATACATCAATGTATTTTATGACATGGTACCATTGCATACTAAATCCAACAATGAGGAACACAGCCTGTTGTTTTACATCAGCTTGGAGGTCACCACAATAACCTCCCTGTATGAGGACCTGAGAAGGAAAAGGAAAATTAAAGAGGACACTATAGCATAGTTAAAAAAGGGGAGGGGTGCCCATAGGTGGCCAACCTTATGGACTAGAAATTGTAAAGGATAGATTAGGCTGAAAAACAGAATAACTGTTGCAGTAGATTTAAGAAAAGGTTGGTCCTCAAAGAATGGCAGGAGCTCCGTCACACCTACATTTCAGGTTTAACAAGCCATGAGTTAAGGGACAATGTATATATACAGTATATCAAAAGAAAGGTCACAGATAACACTCCCTCAAAAATTTAGAGGCCATATTAAAAAAAAAAAAAAAACATGAAAATTCCCACAGGATAACTTTGCAACTGTCAATAACTGGAGTTAAGGGACAATGTATATATTGAAAAAAGTGTCAATGAGTAGCAAGACACTAACACGTATTCGCCCCTGCACTCCTAAATTACCTGCAGTGTTCGCCATGGTGCCAAATTGACAATGAAAGTCCGATCATCATCAAAAATGCACCAATAGTGTATCTAGTGTTCCACTACAACTACAGCAAATATCAGAGCAAACCAACAAAAATGTAGACTTATGGGTAAACAAAATGAAAAACAATGTTTTGCCCATATACAATCAAACGCTGGCAGTTAAGAGGGACAAGTAATATATTTTTTCCTTTGAAGTGAGCCTGAAAAAAAAGCAATTACAACCAAGCACATAAATTACATTTCTGGAGGGGGCGCTGTGGGGCACACCCACTGACAGACGTTTTCAGTGGAGCTCTCTATTTAACTGCTTTTTAACTTGCCTAATTAGTGATCTACTGGGGACTAAACTTGTTTCTTTGACCAGATTTTTGTTCCTGAAGTGCAGAGAATCATTTTGATATAAAAGTTGTACTATTGGTCACACTAATAAAGGCCCCTTACCCAGCGCTAAATCTTAATCAGCAGAGACGCCACATGATGAGTCTGCAGCAAAATCTTCCTCTGAACCTGAAACACGATGGCGGGCCTTACAAAGGCCCATGCAAGTCATAGATGAGAAAATGGAATTGGTTTTGACACAATTTGCAGACCAGGACGCCAAGATCGAAACAGCCACTAAATCTGCTACAACCGCAGAATCATTGGCTACAAAGGCGTTGGCGTCTACCAGCCACTTAGTGCAAGAAAATGCCCAGCTCAGATACCGCCTCGAGGTGTTAGAAAATTCACAGAGAGCCACCAACATCCGTCTCGTAGGATTGCCTGAAAATGTAGAAGGCAACAACATACTTTACTTTCTTTGGGCCTGGCTACCATAAACCCTTGAATTAGAAGCAACCCTTCTCCCCGAAGGCATTATTTTAAGGCCTGTTGCATTTAACCGAGATCAGCGGCTGCTGCCACTACCTTGCTTCGGACTATCCTAGCGGTGACGTTGAACTCAGTTCTTTTGGACCAGATCCTCCAGGTGGTGAGGGATGCACGAAGTCTAAACTTTCAGGGATCCACAGTTCACATATTCCCAGACTTATTTGCCACGAGGGCGCGATGCAAAAAATTCAATGGTGTTAGGGCCAAGCTGCGACATCTGGGAGTAACTCATTCCCTCCTAATGCCAGCCCAACTGCGAACACATTATGGAGGTCGCACATACCAATACACTGACCCTGAAGAGGCCAGAAGAAAAGCTGAAGCCCTCGCAAGGGAATTTGAACAGGTCCGACAATGGGAGTCCTCTGACTTGGATGAAGATTCACGAACTCTGTCAGGTTAAAACTGAAATAAACATTTAACAGTTGAAAGAGTTAGTCACACAACATATCTCCTACTTGTTTTATCAACTTTTGGATTTTGATATAAAGGTGGCCAATTGTAGGCAAGTTTAATTAAGAAACACCTCTTTTTTCCTATTAGTTTAAAAGCAAAGCAGCTTATGTTTTAAAAGTTATGTAATACAAATGAAAGATATTACCAAAGGGGGCTGCATATAGGATTAAGACGTTAACTTGGAAAGGGAGGTGCAGAGATTTCTATTATATAATTTTCTTTATTCACAGCAGTTGGATTAGAGACTGTAAAACACCGACTGCTTCAATTTGGGATATTACATGTTTGGTGGAGGGTCACATTAACACAGGTTGTTATTTAGAAATGTTTGGTAAGAATGTTCGATAGTTTAGAACTGTCAAAAGTCTTGTGGGGTGCAGCTTATATCTGAATTCTTCTCTGGACTATAACTTGAAGGACTACCCCTTTATTTGCAAATAAGAATGCTTAGATTAATCCAGCCTGTTACACTGAATGTATAATGGTGTATTCTATGCTTTTTCTGGCATGAGGTGCTTGTATGTCATTGTTTTCTGTTAAACAATAAAATGTAAGTTTAAAAAAAAAACATTTTTCTGGAGGCATAGAAGGCCCTGCGCTTCCACAGCCAAATGGATGTGTGCATCTAAGCTGTTCCCTAGGCACGTGGATGTGTTCACCCAGGTCCTGAAGGGACCTGCATGAATGAAGATACGATTATACTATCTCAGATTTATGCTATCTCAAAAAGTAAGAAAGTTCTCTGCAAAACACTGTTAATGTACCAGTTAGGGTTCAGATTAAATCAACAAAGGTAGGGAAATGTGGTGTTAGGGTTTCCAACCCTAACACCCTAACCCCACCCTGCAAGCAGCAAAAGGAAATAACATTGCGATTTCGGCTGACCTGAGTCTTGCCAAATCAGGCCTGGAGTCTTCCTTGGGGTTATCATCAATAACCCTAATGCTTAATCCAGTTTCACATAGTTTACACATCTGAGCTTATTTGCTGATGGACTGGGGGGGAGCATTAGCCTTGATAACCCCAAGGAAGGCTCCAGGCCTGATATGGCCAGACTCAGGACAGCCAAAACCATAATGTTGTATCTTACTTCGAGAGGGCTCTTGTAGATGGTATTTACATATAGGACTGACCTGCCAGGCGTCAGGACCCCATGGAAAAATTTCTAGCTAGCAGTCTCTGGCAGGGGACCCCCCCGTTAGGTGACCGACCTCGTGTGACATCAGTATAAAGGGGTGGTTCTTTCCTGCCGTCGACTTGTGAAAGTTCCTTGCAGTAGAGTTCAACGCTTGTCAGTCATCCGTTGGTTCAGTTTTCGAACTTTTCGACTTTTTCGATATTTTTCTCTTAATACACGTGTATGTTATCCCGATGCCTTCAGATCGCGCCAAAATAAGTGGCAATAAATTGTAGTTCCCAACTGCCGCATAAGGACGGCCACTCCTGTGCCTCTTCTGCCCTCGCCGGATTATCCTGTGGAGAAGTGCCAGCACTGCCAGGAATTTAATTCAGCTACCCGAAAATGGAAGCAGCAATCCCTGGAGGCCCATATTTAAAAAAAAAAAATGCCATCCATGGAGAAGGAGTTGAAAAAGTTGAGGCTGGCATCCACTTCCCCTGAAGGCCACAGGAAGAAGAAGGAGAAGCACCACGACTAGGATGTGACCTCCACGGCCTCCGCAACTCCAGCGGTGTCCAAGAAGGTGTTACCCCTCCCGTCTGGCTTGCACTCTGGCCCCTCTGGTACCTCTGGGGTAAAGGAGGCCTCCGCTTCTGGGAAGGCCACTGCCACGTGGCTCTCAGGTTCAAGTGGGGCCACTAAGTTGGACGCCGGTGCTACCGACATCCGCCCGGCCAAGACTGGTAAGCCAGTTGCTCCTTCGGGAGGTTGCACAGTCACTCTTTTGCCCGACAAGGCCGCATCTCCAGTGCGGCCTTCTTTGAGCAAGGGATCCGATAAGTCGGACGCCGGCTCCTCTGACGCCCGCTCAGATCTGGCTGATAAGCCGGAGGACGGCCCCTCCAACGATCGCCCAGCCAAACAGCCTGCGTCAGACCCCTTTGACCAGTCCGACGCCCTAGGCTCCCCACAATGCTTGGTGTTGCCCTCTGAGGTCCCTGCATCTCCTCTACTGAACCCCAGAATTCCAACCCTCCCTTCCCGGTTATCACGGAGGACCTGGACATGCTGCCGTCAGGGCCCCCTCCTACTGGGCCAGACACCCTGATGCCGGCCCCTCAGACGCCTGCTCCAACAATGACTTACCCGAAGTCCCCCTACCGGACAGCGCTCCCACTCCGGGCCCGATGCCCACGGGGCCACCTTTACCTGGCCCGCAAGCTGGGCCTCTGCCAGGTCCCTCTGCTCTGTCAGAGCCCCTGGCACCTGGGTATCTGACACCACAAAACCCGGTGCCATCTTACCCGGCTCCACAGTATCCGATGTCACAGTACCCGACGCCGCTGTACCCAGCACCTCAATACCCGACGCCAGGCATCCTACTGTCGGGTTATGGATACTCGATATATGGATACCCACAGTATCTGTATCCCCCTCTTCCTCCTCCACCCACACCCCAGCTGCTGGTGGACTTGAAAGAGACTCTAGCTGCCTGGTGGACTAAGGCCAAGGCTTAGCTCACCCGAGAGGTAGAGAGCCATCTACCAGTGCTGGACCCTGTGCAGGACCCCCTACACTGGAAACGGGAGACCCTTCCCCCTTACCCGACACCAGAAGTGAACCCTTGGGCGCGAGGGGTGGGGAGGATACGCATCCCAGAGGGCTTCCCAAAGGGACCGTCCCTCCCCCCGCGTCGGGAGGAGTCTTCCTTTTCTTCATCGGAGGCCTCTGACTCTGACTCAGGGGGATGCTCTGACCCAGATGACGAGCCTCGTACTCCAGACCAACCTAGGCCAAGGACCCCTCCGAAGTCTCCACCAGAAGATCCTTCTTTTCTGGAGCTACTGAGAAAGATCCAGGAGGTTCATCAGTGGCAGTTTCTGGAGCCAGATCCACAGTGTAAAAAGCTTGCTGCCCACTTGTATCTGCTTGAGACTGCTCCTACATTGATTCCACCCTGGATAAAGCCTCACGTGGACCTTGTTTCCACTATCTGGAAACAACCATCTGCATTAGCCCCCCTTCCGAGGAAGGCAGATCGGCTATACCAGGCTCCTGAGGGAAAAGCGGACTCAGTCATGATTAGCGTCGCTCACGGCCGCTCCGCTAATCCCAAACATCTCAGCTCGTCTCCACCTGACAAGGAGTCTCAGCTTCTGGACCAATATGGGAAGAAGGTCTATGCGTCTTCTACCCTGGGTATTAGGGCCCTGAATTATGTAGCTCATTTGGGGGATTACCAGAAGTCCATCCTTATATAGAATCAAAGTTAGACTCCCTTCCTAAGTCTCAGACAAAACAGGAAGTGGCAGGTCTTGTCCGTTCTGCTCATTTGGCCAGTCAGCACATGCTTCGTGCCACTTATGGTGCAGTGGATGCAGCAGGATGGAGCTCAGCTTTCGCCGTGGGTCTTCGGCATCATGCCTGGCTCCGCATGTCAGGATTGGTCCCTGAAATGCAATGCGCTATTCAGGTTGCGCCCTTCAGGGGTTCGGTGCTGTTTGATGGTGATGTCAAGGACATCATTACCAACCTGCAAGAGAAGGGCACTGTGCTCAAGTCCATGGACTCTTTGTACAGACCCCCTGAGGGGCAGTGGTGCCCTTTTCATCAACATAACTGACAAAAAACAAAACCACAGGGCAAACGGACTAACAAGTGTCAGGCCCCTCCAGCAACCAAAACTCCCCCTTCCAAAAAAGCCGTGGGAGCCTCGGCCACTGCGCTGCCCCAGACCTCCTGACTCCTCACCTCTCCCACGGCTTCTGGAGGCACCAGAGGAACCAGTAGGAAGGAGGTTCTCCTTCTATCTACCAGGTTGAGAGAGGATAACGTCGGATGCTTGGGTGCTCCAGCTGATTGCAGCCAGACACTCAATAGAGTTTCCACAGAAACTGCCCTGAAGACCACCCCCAAGTTGTCTTACTCCCCGGAACATCTTCCTCTAGACCTAGAAGAAATCACCTCCTTTCTCTCAAAGGCAGCGATAGAACCACTTCCCAACCACTTTCGGGGGACGGGTTACTATTCCCATTTCTTTCTAGTTCCAAAGAAAATGGGGGATGTGAGGCCTATTTTACACCTCAGTTCCCTGAACATGTTCGTGGAGTACAAATGCTTCAGAATGCTCTCCCTGCAGGGCCTTCTGCCTCTTTTTCGGCAGGGACTGTGGCTGTGCGCTTTGGATATGCAGGATGCTTACCTGCATATCCCCATATGCCCTTCCCACCACAAATTCCTTCAGTTTTGTCTTCAGGGGGACCACTACCAATTCAAGGTCCTCCCATCTGGTCTTTCCTCAGCCCCAGTATTTACCAAATGCCTGTCTGTGGTGGCGGCCCACCTGCGTACCCAGGGAGTGCAGGTATTCCTGTACCTGGATTGGCTCCTGGCGGCCCCGTCCAGGGAGGAACTTCTGTATTCTCTTTCCCTTACCCTACAGGTTTTCACCAGCCTGGGTATCACCAACCAGGCAAAGTCCCATTTGGTCCCTCGCCAACAACTCCAGTTTATAGGGGCAATCCTGGACACAACCATCGGCAAAGCCTTTTTGCCTCTGGACAGGGTGGACACCCTTCAGACTCAGGCCCGTCTTCTGTCCAGTGGCAGAAGGTTTGGAGCCAGGTCAGTCCTTTGCCTCCTCAGGCTAATGGTGGATGCCATTCCGACTGTCCCATGCGCTCAGCTCCATATGAGGATTTCTCAATGGACGCTTCCATCTCAATGGGACCAAACACTGGATGACCTAGATCAGGATGTACTAGTTTCTGATCGCATGATCAGGAACTTGCAGTGGTGGATGGTACAAGAGATCCTTTGCCGGGGAGTTCACTTCAATATCGAACCCCCCTCCCGGACGTTGGCAACAGATGCCTCAGGAGAGGGCTGGGGAGCCCACCTCGGGTCTCACAAGACTCAGGGCAGCTGGTCCAGGTTCGAACAAAATCTGCAAATAAATGCGCTCGAACTCAGAGCAGTCCTTTATGCCCTCCAGGCCCTGCACTCCTCCATACCTCCCGATCATCTACTCATACAAACAGACAACATGTGTGTGATCTGGTACATCAACAAGCAGGGAGGAACACATTCCTACCCTCTATGCAGGGAAGCAATGAGAGTGTGGAGCTGGGCCACCCAGCACAACCTTTACCTGATGGCCATTTGCGTTCCGGGAGTAGAAAACACACTGGCAGACCACCTAGGTCGCTCCTCAGCCAGGGCCCATGAATGGGAACTGGATCAAGAGGAAGTAGATGACATCTTTTTGCTTTGGGGAACCCCTCAGGTAGACCTGTTCACGTCTCCTCAAAACTCAAAACTTCCTGCCTTCTGCTCGCTCGCTCCAGGGCGAGACATTTTCTGGCGGGACGCTCTGTTTCTCAATTGGAGGGACAGATTCATCTATGCCTTCCCTCCTAGTTCCTTTATTCCGAGGGTCCTGAACAAGCTCAGATCAGAGGAGGCATGAATGATCCTTATCGCTCCATTCTGGCCCAGGCAAGTTTGGTTCTCTCTTCTGCAACAGTTTTCAGAGGAACCCTCTGCTTCCTCTGTCGCAACATTTGTTGACCCAAGATCAGGGGACCCTTGTATATCCAGGTCTCAAATCCCTTCATTTGCATGCGTGGCTCCTGCAGACATAACTAAGGCCCACTTCAGGGTTTCTCTGCTCGTAGCAAACATTTTGGTGGAGGCCAGAAAGCCTTCCACCAGGTCCACCTACGCCATGAAGTGGAAACGGTTCTCTATTTGGGCCACGTGATCTGACTTCGAACCTTTCTCTTGCCCAGCCAACAGAGTCCTGGACTACATGCATCATCTCTTCGATCTGGGTCTCAGCCACTCCTCTTTAAAGGTTCACATGGCTGCGATTTCAGCCTACCATGCCCCCTTCAGAAACAGGACTTTCGCTCAGTTGTAAGTCTCTGAGACATTCCTCAGAGGGGGTCCTCCACTTGAGACCCCCCATCTGCATTCCTGCTCCTCCTTGGGACTTGAATTTTGTTCTCGAGCAGCTTACTCTGCCCCCTTTTGAGCCAGCAGCCTCAGCAGATTTAAAGTTCCTCTCTTGGAAGACTCTTTTCCTAGTGGCCATTACTTCAGCTTGACGAATTTCCGAGCTTCAGGCCTTGATGTGAAAAATCCCGTAATTGATTTTTCACAAGGAACGTGTGGCTCTACGCACCAGCCCTAAGTTTTTCCCTAAGGTGGTGGCAGAATCTATGCAGAATCAATCCATTAAGCTACCTGCTTTCTTTATGCAACACTCCAATTAAGGGGAATACCTCTTGCATACTTTGGATGTTCACAGAATACTGAGATACTACACCACTCAGACTAAGGATCTCAGAAAGTCTGATCAGCTTTTTGTCTCTTTTGCTCACAAAAGAGAGGGCAATGCCCTTTCCAAGCAATGCCTATCTAAATGGTTGGCTCATTGTATCACTTTCTGTTACGACAAGTACAAGACGACTCTGCGGGGTCAAGTCAGAGGCCACTCCACCAGAGGAGTAGCTGCCTCTGCGGCGCGTTTCAAGAATGTGTCAGTGGCAGACATCTGCACAGCCGCAACTTGGACCTCTGTCCATACCTTTATGAAGCACTACAGTTTGGATATTGTCTCTCGCCGTACAGCAGGCTTCGGGTTGGCTGTGCTTCAAGGTCTTCTTTCATGAGACCCGTTCAGCTGGAGGCTCCATACCATGGATAGTTTTCCTCCTCCCGAGTGCTTTTCCTTGTTCCAGACTGCTTGGGATTCAGTCCTATATGTAAATACCTACTGCAAGAGCCCTCTCGAAGTAAGATAGTACAGTTATGTAAGAACTTACCATAACAGTAGATCTTCGAGAGGGGCTCTTGCAAGTATTGCCTTCCTGCCCTCCATCCCCCTTAGCTTTTTTAGCTCCTTTTCCATGAAGGGAAATATCCGCTTCTCTCTCGTCTTGCCTCTTTTGGGCCCTTGGCAGGAAAGAACTGGAAGGCGGGCGTGGGGGACCGCCCCTTTATACTGATGTTGCATGACGTCGGACACCTGATGTGAGAGCAGTCCCCCACCAGAGACTGCTAGCTAGCAATTTTTCCGTGGGGTCCTGATGCCTGGTGGGTCAGTCCTATATGTAAATACCTCGTGCAAGAGCCTGTCTCAAAGATCTACTATTACGTAACTGTACTTTTCTTTTGCTGCTTGCAGGGTGGGGGTGGGGGTGTTAGGGCTGGAAACCCTAACACATTTCCCTACTTATCTGGTACCCATCCATAACCCCCCTTGCCTGGAAAGAAAACACGGACACGTCTTGGAGGAAATCACTGCAGCTATGCGTTTATTGATTAACATTCCAGAATGAGAGCAGCATGCGCATCCGGGAGGATCAACGGTCTGAGGTTGTAAGGGCCAAGGCTGCTCAACCGCCCCCGTCAGGCGCCATTAGTCTTGCAGTATAATTGTACCTGCTGGAGGCGGACCATGACCCCTTCCCCAGATCAGGGTACCCAGTTTCCGGCTCCACGACGACTAGAGGAGGGGGATGTCATAAACCCTTCAGAAGAATTCTGCTCATCCCTGCCCCAATCACCATTTGATTTCATAGTGATCCTCCTGAGACGCCAGCCATGACTGCAACAACATGATAATCACCTTTGCCCTGACTATTTAGCCTTATCTTTTTGTTTTCTTCCACTTCTGACTCAGTTTAACACTCTTTTGGAGGAGGTGAAAACCCCTTTTGCAGGGCAAACCAGGAAAAGCCACTCTCAGACTCCTAGTGCGGTCACCCATGATGGATCAAAAGAGGGACCCTAACTGCCTGTCCCCACTACCCTGCTTTTACTAGGGTGGGTGGGTGGATGGGTGATCGCTTGAAGAGGAAAGAAGGAAGAGGAGGGACTGCTGGCTACAACCCAAGAAATTCCTCTTTCTCCTTCCCCCAACAGGATGTGACTCACCCTCCCAAGTGGGAGGTCTTGGTGGTCCTCTGTCCAATCTCTGGTCCCTCCCTAGCCCCCCTCAGGACCACCTCTGTCTTCCTCCTCCCCCCCTCCTTTCCAGGTCCAGGGGGAGGATGGCCCCAGACAAATTATGGCTGCTGCCATCTGTTGTAGCCACTGTATTATCTGGTACCCATCCATAACCCCCCCTTCCCTGGAAAGAAAAAACAGACATGTCTTGGAGGAAATGCCTGCAGCCATGCCTTTATTAATTAACATTCTGGAATGAGAGCAGCGTGCACACCCGGAAAGATCAACTGCCTGTGGTCATAATGGCCAAGGCTGCTCAGACGCTTCTGTCAGGTGCCATTAGCCTTGCAGTATAATTGTACCTGCTGGAGGCGGACCATGACCCCTCCCCTGGGTCAGGGTACCCAGTTTCCGCCTCCACGCTGACTGGGGGGGGGGTCATGAACCCTTCAGAAGAATTTGGCTTGTCTCCGCCCCTAACCACCATTCCATGTCATAGTCATCCTCCCAAGACGCCACAGGACGCACAGCGTCCGACCCCCCAAGCCGACTGCTCTACCACTTCCTCCAAGACCTGTTCCAGCTCTCTTAGCCACAGTTCCCAACCCTTCCTGGTCAACCATCTCATCTCGGCTACCGTTATTCGACCAGAAGCCTAATCTAACTACGTTTCCCCTATGGTCCCCCCTCCAGTACCCACATGACCCCCCATCTCCCTGTTGATTTGAAAGCCGGCCCTGAAGAAAGGGGCCACCCCCTCCCCTGCTTGACCAATTAGACCTCTGAATCAGGTGGTACCAGATGAGTGAAATCATGTGGGCACCACACCCTGAAGGTTGGTTCGAAAGTCCTCCTTCCATGGCCCAACAGCAAGTCCACAGTCATCCCCTTCAGATGCATGACCCACACCACCATCAGATGGGAACCCTCGAGTGACCCTTCCTCCTGGGCCACCTCCCTGTGCCAGCTGTCACCCTTGCCTATTGCTGTATGAAGGCCTGGCCACAGATCCAGATCAAACCTCCCATCTCCAGGGACCCTGGAAGAAACAAAAATCTGTTATTGCAAATGAAGGCGCACATATCTCAGAAAAGCTTATAACCTCCATCGCCCCAGCACCTGAATCTGGCCATCCGCCCGCCCCAGACTCCTGGCATTTGTGGCAGCCCCTATTCTGAAAGAGTGCGTTCCATACTTCTTCAGGTTCAGCCCTGCCTCCTGGACTGCTCTGGCCAGAATAGCTCTCATCCAATGCGCCGTGACAGGCCCTCCATCAGTATGCTGAAAGAATGCACCCCTTATTTGAGGCTTGGCCACCATACATGCCCGCATTCTGTCCTGGACCTTCCACAGTGCCCCGGGTGGAGCCTGCACCAGCATCGTTTCCACTCCTGGTCCATTTTACTCCTCCGAAGCCTCACCCAGGCCACCCGCTCTGACGCCAGAACATGTCCCACTTTCAGCCCTATGGTCTTGGTACTCTGGTGGGACTGGGTTAATTTTGACACCCGGAAAGGCCCACAGAAGGCCACCGAAAACATGGTGTTGAACAGCAATGCCTTGAATGGTGTCAAACAGACCTTAGGCAGTGCCCCCCAGATGCTCTCCAAGATCACCGGGGTGACGGGGTGCTTCATATCCTGGTGGGAAGTGACTGACTTCCCCATCCTTTCATCTTGAAATTTTTTGTGGTGTCTGTGATCACCAGGGCCCTGGAGACCCAGAACAAGCCAGCGAGGCACCTGACCACCACCCCCAGCGTGATCCCATTTTGTTTTGACAAAATGATGTACTGGCACAGCTGCTCCACCGGAATAGGCCAATCCTCCGGCCAGCCTTGCTGTGCCTGTACCCAGAGGTAGTGCTCCACCCCTCTCCTACATACTTCCCTCATCTTCGATGCAATGGCATTACCTATGCCTTTCCCAGTCGATGTCGCTACCCTCCACTAAGAGGGAGGCACCGTCCGTGGCCACTGCTCCGCTGCTGGAGCCAGCTCTCGAAATCATTGCCATTGTGAATGAGACAAAGTATCAGCAATCAGGCCAATTGTGACACCCGTTATGATGGAATGGGAGGGGTGCTGGCTGGTCTACTTACCCTCCCTAGTCGTTTCTACTCCAGTGTCCCCCAGGCTACCTGTGGATGGCCTCTAGTGGATCTCAGGCCCTCTACTTCATACACCCCCCTTAGGGCCTCCATACTGGAGCCTGAAATCCCCGGTGAAACCTTCCTCCGACAGATGCGCGGCCTCTATGTCTGAGGACTGGACTGGGCCAGCCACAGGCTAATCCTGCCCGCCCCTACTAGGGTAGGCAGGTTTGTCACCTTGCCACTTACCTGATTTCTTGGCTCCTATAAAACCCCCTGCTGGGGAGTGTGGTGATGCACTCTGGATGAAGGGGTGCTGCTGTCCACATACCATGCAAATGTGCCGAAGGCGACATGCCGCTCTCGAGCACTTCGCCTGGTTGTAAACATAACATGCCTGCAACCCGATGCTGCCCCCGTCAGCCTTCTGTGGCAGTGCTGGCCACAGTAGCAAGCCACTATCAGTGTGCACTAACCCCCCGTGCATGATGTCCACCAAGAACATCTTATCCACTGTCCTTCACGCCAAGGAATTGTCCTCCTGCCTCCGCTGCCGAAACTCATCATATTCAAGCCATGCTACCCCTCCTTTTCTGCAATGCATGAGTGTAATCCTGTTCTAGTAAGTGTACAACCCCAGCCCTTGGTCCTTATCCACCTGTAGGATAGTGCCTGCGTAGATGGGGAAGGCCACGATCCACTTCTTAAAGGTGCGGGCACCTTCGGAGGCTTCTTCTCGGTCTTCTCACCCTTTTCCTTCTTTTTGTCATCCCGCTCAACTGGTCTGCTTAATAGGGAGAACATATCCATGTACTCCCTATTCCTTATTTGCTGTCTTATCTTGTCTGTAAAGTGGGACCCCAATTGCTTATATAGACCTGCATATGATATCAGCGGAGGGGGAGGAGCCTTGGGAGTGGCCTGAGCTGGGAGAACCACCGTCCCTGAAGCCCCGTCCTTACCACCCACTTTCTTGACCATCACCTCCGGGGGGTCCAGCAATTTGTCTAGCTTAGCTTTGGCCCCCGTTTTCCCAATCTGCCAGCCGGGGGGGGGGTCCCATGGTCCCCCCTCCCCCCCACTACAGCAGCACCCTGCTGACGGGGTTGTGAAGTGACCTCTGCCTCCCCCCAGGCTATCTGGCCTATCCTGTTCATGCACTCCGTCCCCTAACGCCACATCCAGTACCTGTAACGCCTTGCCATTGCTCAGCTGTCTTACCTCTCCCTGGCATCCTGGGGACCTTTGCAGGAGGTGCCACCTGGCCCTTCGCTGGCTGCTTTTCTGGTTGCACCCCCCTCCTAGCTGTTGATGTGGACAGGCCTTCCAGCCCTTCCATGCAGGCTTTGAGCTATGCAGATCCCTTCAACCTGTACATCTCCTGCAGCTGTGCCTCCAGGCCCTGCACGGCCTTCGTCGAAGGTTTTCTCTGCCGAGTTGACATCTTGCCCTGTAAGACACTAAGAACACCCACCATCCCCAAAGATTGATTAGTAGGGTCCTCATTAGGTCTTTCCCCCCGTGGAGAGATGCTGGGGTCTGCCTCCTATCCTCTACCGGGTTGACAACCTCATAGGTGGCATTCCCCACCAAGTTGCTCTTTGAGCACGACCAAACCATGTGGCCTGGCTCCAGGATCCCATGGCTGTACCCTTCCCCCCCTTTTATTTTTCCCCAGAAGGGGGGAAGAAAGAGTGGAGCATGGGGGGTATCCGTCCCACTCCCCCCAACGCTACCTATGCCCCCCACCCTGCTACTCGAATCACCTCCCTACATTGCTGATGGTATAACTTTATATATAAGTAAATGTATTTATTTATTTAAAAGTAAATGTGTTTGTCTATGAGGAAGAGATTCATGTGCCCTCCCCATAAGCCTTAGGGAGGGTTTGCCAGTATTTATAAATAGCGTGTTTTGACTGCGAGAAAGGGTCCACGTACCCTCCCCATAGAAAGCCTTGGGGGGGGGCTGCTAGTAGAAGAGATGGCCCCCTGAACCAGGCCGTTCGTCTTTCATTATAATATCTTATAATATATTGTCTTAGTATCTTTTGATATTCTGCTATCCCCCCCTTCAGTCCTGGGGGTCACTCTAACCAATGCCTGATGCACCAAATGGTCACCGCAGTATCTGCGAGCCATGGGTGCCTGCACTTGCCATCCTCTAGATGGCTGCCAAGAGTTTCGCGAGACCTCGGCAGCCAACCCTCATGCTCCTTCATCTTGAAAGCTCACGCCCGAGGCCCACGAGATCTCACAAGCAAGCCCTTGCCATCAGCCTGCACCCTGCTAGCCCCACGTGAAACCTGCCCTGTAGCCGTCCCTACCGGTGACTTATGGCCAGAAGCCTTGTGCGGCTCGCTGCCTGAGTGATGCCCGATCCCAGCCCGCAAGGTATAACCCAGGGGCTACTGAAGACAACTAAGCCATTTGAGCCCCCGGAACTTCTGGTGCTCCCCGCCCGACTAGACCCCCTTCTACCACTATTATCAAGCACTCATGTGGTGCATCAGCGATCGGGCCCTCCATGGGCAGGGAGGAGACCACAGCCAGCTAAGAGCCAATGCCCAAAGGAGGAACCCTCCCACTTGACAGAGCACTAGGACTGCGCTGGATACCTAGGTATTTCTGATGCATTGCGCTGGGTCAACAACTGCCCGATACATGGGGACTCAAAGTGGCATTTGTATTATCCTTTTTTTTCCATTCTGTACCTTTCCCCGACTGGCCATATGAGCTCCGAGGATCACGCTGCATGCAGTGGGAGCTGCACTGAACCTAGGATGGCCAGCAGGGAACTCTATCACAATTCTAGCCATTAATAAACAAAAATATAATTTTTTTTGTTTATATAAATAAGTAATTAACAGAAGTTAAATTATTTGCAGGAGAATGCCTACCCAACCTGCAGGATCCCCATACCCTCTTTCTCCCCAGGCCCTTTCCGTCCCCCAGCCCCCAGGTTAAATATCTCAATAGGTCTTGGTAGGCCCTTACCTGGCCAACTGGACGTCCTGATCTTTGAGGGGCCAAAGAAGAAAGAGGAGGGACTGCTGGCTACAGCCCAAGAAATTCCTCTGTCTTCTCCCTCCCGACAGGATGTGACCCCCTCCCAAGTGGGAGACCTTGGTGGTCCTCTGTCTAATCTCTGGACCCTCCCTAGCCCCCTCGGGACCACCTCTGTCTTCCCCCTCCTTCCCAGGTCCGGGGGAGGATGGCCCCAGACAAATTACGGCTGCTGCCATCTGTTGCAGCCACTGTATTTTGTCGGTTTAATTTGAACCCTAACTGTTACATCAATGCAGTTTTTTGCACAGAATAGATAGATACAGACTGTGTGGCTAACACCGCTTGTAAGTCATTTAATTCATAAAACGTCATTGTTTGCTGTATTTTTGAAAATGGTGACTCAGAAAAATCAGAAGTTTATTCACATGCTATGCTTATCTTTTTTGTACCGGTTATGTTCCCCGCCCCCCAACTACTACCTGTTCTTGTATCTCACTTCTGTTCAAGTGTTTACAACCCTGAAAACTTTAAAATATTAAATTGCAAAAGAAAAATCCGAGTTCATTCTGCTCTAAATAAATTCTCTGTGAAAAGTCAAAAAAGCCGCTACAGCATAGATGTCATTCCAGCAAGCCATGCAGGCTGGCGTCTTAGCGTGTTACCTCAGTGTTTCTGAGACTTACCGACAGTGCTCAGCCAAGCACACGTGCATGTCATGATGAGAGCAAGGTCGTGGCATCATCATGGAGTGAGCTGCCACCGACATCAGGGAGCACTTAGGTGAAGGATGTTAGGACTGAGCATTCCATATATGTTCAGAGAGAGAAGAACATGTCCCGCAGTGTGCCTGCCACCTTGCTAAAAGGCAAGGTAAGGCAAATGTTATTTCTATGGCACCCAATCCCTGAGGCTTTCGATGCCTTACAATTTAAAACAATGTGCAGTAGAAACAATACAAATACAGGAAGTGTAACTACAAATACAGATTTAAAACAATAAAATAATTTCAAACATCAGTACTCAATAAATAGGTTGCAGCATCACTAAAAGCAGGGGGGTAGCGCAGACGGGACCAACAGAAGGGAGGGTGCCAGGCATTGGCACAGAAATGAGCTCACACGTGTGTGTGTGTGTGTCTCTTGTGCACCACTGCACGGCAACATCCCAAGGATAAAACTGGTGACAAACACCTGAATGCCCAGGATGATGGCCTCATCCCTCACAGGCCCCACACTGCTGGCTTGGGTCCCATCTTCCCTTAAATCATGGTACCCTAGTCAACAGTATGAGTCCCATCATCCAGGGTTCCAGGAATGATGGAACCCTAATCGGCAGTGTGGGGTCCCATCATCCCTGGATCCTGCGCTGTAGAAGTGCTACAAAGGAGCAAGTTATAAGTAAGTCAGGTGATGTGGCTGGGTGGGGGGGAGCAGTCAGAAGGGGGTCCGTTGCCGCAATGGAGGAGAAAAACCTTAACGGAAAGAAACAAAAAAGGATTCCAAGTATGAGCAGCACAAAGAGGTATTAGGTGACTGTATCCCATGCAGGAGGCTGCCATCGATGTTGGATAAGGGAAAGGGATGAGGCACACTTGTGGGGGGAAGCACAGAGTGGTGTCACAGCCCTCTGACTGCAGGCCCTGTCACATCATAACTACTATGGCTAGTATTGTAAGGCTTATTGCAGAATCACTAGCTAGTGTGTGCAGGAAGAAGGTTCAAGGCAGGTATGACGAGGTCCAATGAGGTATGATGGGGTTCAGCAGTGTGCACTGGGGTAATCTGGGGTCCAGTAGGGTATATTGGGACTGCATGAGGTATCTAGAGGTCCAACAGGGTATGCTGAGGTTCAGTGAGACATGTTGGAGTTCTTCATTATGTTGGGCTTCAGTGGGATATGTTGTGGTCCAGCGAAGTACGATGGCTTTTTCTTGTTCTGTAGCTTCTTCAGCAAAGACAGGAAGGTCTCCAGGCAGTACTGTGAATGCTATTTAGAAGGATATAGTTTGACCTCATAGTTAGAGCACAGAGCTGTGAACCTGGAGACCCACTACTGAATTCCAGAACCACTGCTTTCTCACTGGGGGACCCTGAGCAAATCATACTTAACCTCCCCATAATCTTTTCTTTCTATAGAGTTTTTTTTTCCCCCCAGTCTGCCTCCATCGCCCCGAGATATACCTGAGCCCAGGGATATACCCCATCAGGTCTGGAACCTCTGGCCCCTGTAACCCACCAGTTACCCCCATGGCTTGCTGTCAATGGCAAGGACTCCAGGAGTAGGGACGTCCTCCCCCCAAGTCAGCCCGGATGTAATACCTGTAGGCACTAGGTCCCAGGGGAGTCCCCAAGACCCAAGCAATCATTTAGACAAAAGTGGTGATTTTCTCCCTTTACTTTGGTCCCTCCACCTTCCTGGGTGGTAAAATTCTTTGGAGTACAGTTTGTATGAAAGGTATAAATCCCAAATCCTTTCCTTCCTTACAGGTTCAAGCATAATTTCATTTGACGTGCTTAGCTGAGATCTCATGCAAATCCTCAACACACAGCCTGTTGTTTTCCACCTTTACTATGTTTATTCCTCAGGAAATTGTGCATGCTGCTCATTGATTTCTTGTTTATTTGAATTTAATCGCAGCGGATTACAGTAGCGCTGTCAGATCAGGGACAGCTAATCTGCTGAAATGCACATGTATTGATCTCTGGGATCAGTTTATTTCAACATAAAAGAAAACAGCTTTGAAACAAAACAGTAGGTTTAACAGCTAACGTGCTGCGCACAAAGAAGGTCTCTGACTACGGTGAGCTGTAGCACTGTCTTTATGTACCCTTTTCCCCTTGCAGACTCATTCTTAGAAGATTACAAAAGGTTTTCTTTGGCATTGGGGTGTGTGCAGTAGGGACGTGCTAACAAGCAACACAATCAGTGTGGATAAAACGACAAATGTGAAGAAGCACAAAAAATACACACTCAAACCTCAAACCTAGAAACTAATGCAGAATTAGAAACACACTCAGTGGTTTCTTTTGAAAGCAAAAAGTGCAGCTCCGATATTGATGCTACACTTTCTGCTTTGGAAATAAACCCAAGTGCGTATCTGCTTTTGCCTTGGTTCCTATTTTTGCAGTTTGAGTACGGATTTTTTGTGCTTCTATTATTTTAGCCTTATCCTCAAAGATGTTTTCCTTGAATAAAGCCCGTGCAAGGCAGTAGTGAATTTACGTTCTATACCCTTCCACTTGCTGACACAGCCACTCATATTGCTTTAATTATTGTTTTTGATACCAGGTGAGATGCACCAGGAATACTTATGTCTGTTTTCACGCACAACCTTTGAGAAATTACAGACTTGCATCATCAACACAACAACAGTGGGAGATCATAGGGAGTAAACCAGTATAAAATGAGGAATACAGCAGTGCACAAAATGACAGCAGCAGGAAACAATTATCGGTAAAAAGAATGCACAGTATAATGAACATAAACAATAATTGGAAAATGTAACACAATTTAAGTGACACAGTGGAGCATAATATCAATAACGGTGGCATAATATCAATAACGGTGCTGATTGTTTTGTAAATACAGGAAGAAAAAGTAGCTTATTTAGACCTGCGGAGGCAAGTAATACAAATCAATTAGTAGTAACTCATCAAGCTTTTAAAGGAAAAGTGCGCAGTGCTAGGTTGAACTAGGCTGAACTGGCTAGGCATACGAAGAGCAAGAGCATGGATAAGTCAGGCCCACTGTGCCCATTAGCAGCTTGTAGGACATATGAACATATGAAACTTGCCAACAGAAACAGGCCTCATGGTCTATCAAGTCTGCTTGAATGCACATCTAGCACCCCTATACTGCAGTTGCCCCATTCCCCCCCCCCTCACTCTCAGAAACTGCTCAGCATTATTTACCCAGCTCCCCCCCTTGCCCTGTCCCATGCTGTTTTGAAACTGCCCACTGTCCTGCATGCCACCACCTCCTCTGGTAGAGCGTTCCATTTCAACACCACTCTCTTAGTGAAATAATGCCTCCTTATCTCCCTCCTGAATCTGCCACCCTCCAGTGTTAGCCCGTGCCCCTTCGCTACCTTAGATTAAACAACCTCTCTGTGCCAGATTTGTTGATCCCCCTCAAGTATTTGAAAGTTTCAATCATATCCCCTTGATCCCTTCTCTCCTCCAGGGTGTACAAACTCAAGTGTCTCAGCCTTTCTTCGTAGATTCTGCCTTCCATCCCCTGTATTATTTTTGTCGCTCTACACCGCACCACCTCAAGCAGCCTGATATCCTTCATCAGATACGGATGCCAGCACTGCACAGAGTACTTCAAATGCAGCCTGACCAAGGACTTGTACAGGGGCAGGATCACATCCTTGTGTCTAGACGAGAACCCCCGCACAATGCACCCCAGCATCTCATTGGCCTTAGCCGCAGCCTTCCTGCACTGAGCAGTTGTTCATGTTCCCCGATACTATGACCCCCTAGATCCTTCTCCTCCTCAATGACACCCAATCGCATCCCACCCAACCAATATTCCCTCCTCGGGTTCTTCGTCCCGAAGTGCATAACTTTTGCACTTCTTTGCATTAAAACACAACTGCCACCTTGCCAACCACTCTTCAAGTCTGGTTAGGTCACCCTGTAGCTTCTACTACCACTCAAAAATAGCAGACCTGCAGCAGAGTGTGCTAATAGGACAAACTAATATCACAAATCTTCCAAAGTCATCAGGGTGCCTTGGCGAAACCGGTCGATGTTTTGTGGGGTTCTGCCTTCCTCCCTCCAGCTTGTGCATTTTTCAGTTGGGTGAGAGCACTTCTGTTGTTTGCCTTCAATAAAATGGCTTTGTTAAACGTAGCTCAATGTGGTCTCAGTTTGTGGGGAGTGGTGCTGGACTTCGGGAGATTTGTCACCCTGTAGTTTCTGCCACCCCTCTATGTCATCCACAACAGCCCCCATCTTGGTGTCATCAGCGAACAAACTGATCTTGCTCCCAACCCCATGTGCAGTATCCGATATGAACAGACCAAACAACACCAGCCCCAGCACAAAGCCCTGTAGCACACCACTGGTCACTGGCCTAGGAGATGAGAGTTCCCCACCACAACCACCCGTTGCAATCTATCTTCCAGCCAATTCTTGATCCAGTTAGCCATCTTAGCCCCCACCCCTACATATTTCAGCTTTGCCCCCATTCACCCGTGAGGGACCGAATCAAAGGCCTTGCTGAAATCCAAATACAGGACATCCACTACTTGGCCCTTATTCAACTCCCTTGTGACCCTTTCATGGTATCCTATTAGGATGGTCTGGCATGATCTCCCAGAGACGAACCCATGCTGCTGCCCATCGTGGAGCTCATTACCCTCCAGGAAGGTTACCAGTCTCTCCTTCAAGATTGCTTCCATAAGTTTACCCACTATGGAAGTGAGACTGACAGGTCTGTAATTACCCAGCTCATCCTGTGGGCAGCTCTTGTGGATAGTCACCGCATGAACCAACCTCCAGTTCTGCAGCACACACCCTGTGTCCAGGGAAGTGTTGAACAGGTCAGCCAGTGGCCTGGCCAACACCTCAACCATCTACCTCAACACCCTAGGGTGAATGCCATCTAAACCTGGTGCCTTATCCATCCTAAGTGTCTTCAGACCTTTCAATACCTTGCTTTCCAGAATCACCCCATCAGTCACCTCCTCCCCCCTTGTCCCCACCCTCCCAGTCCACGCAGGTAGTGGACCTCCTACCTCCCTCGTGAACACAGAGCAGAAGTATTCATTCAGTACTTCTGCCTGTTCCTCCTCCTCCTTCTCCACCCGCCCTGTCCTTCTTGATCCGGACTATCCAGTCCCTGCAGTTCCTTTCCTCCCTTACGTATCTATAGAATTCCTTCTCCCCCTCCCTGATGCCCCGAGCCAGCCTCAGCTCCTTGGAGGCCTTGGCCTCTTTTACTAACTTGGTTACCTCCTTGGACCTACTTGCATACATCTCCCTGTTCTTCTCCCTCCCAGTTCTTTTCAGTTTCCTAAAAGCTGCTGTCTTGAATGATCAGGAGAGCAATGTGAGTTTAGGAGAAGGGAGTTTCAGAAAGTTGGGACAGAGTCTGCAAAGGCCATTTTTTCAAGGCCAGTGGAACATCTGCACTCAAGGAGAGGTTGTGAGTCCACCAGTCTCTGCAGGTATGTAGGAGATGGGCATTGCAGGTAGGTGGCAAGGGAAGATGGGGAGCCTGACCTCAGGAGGTTGTCAACAAAACAACCCAGAGTGAAGAAGCTTTGGCCAGTAGAGGAGGTCCAACCCAGTCCAGTGTAAATGAAGCAGTGCTGTGTGAGCTTAGGAGTGGCCAAGGCAAAATGACTTACATTTGTATGTTACATCACATTTAGAAAGGATGTTTTTTCTAGCACCCAGGAATTCCAGCTGGATGTGACTGAGCCCTGTTAGGAGTACCCCTTGAGCAATGGACAACTGGTCAATAGGGGATAAGCAGCTTTTGATCCTAAAGGACAAGATCAGCTTGGTATTTGTTGATTTGCAAGTCAAGGAGACATGGAGCAAGACAAGTCAGGGAAGGGGTCTAGCAGAACACCCAGGTATTTGAAACTGCATACCTCCTTTAGTGGAGAATTGTCATGGGAGGTAAGGGAGTGTTTGGAGGAGGCAACATGTAGTTTTGACTTGGAGCCAAACAGTGTGGCCTTGTCTTTTTGCTGCTCCTTCAGGCTTTGCCATCTCAATGTTTCTCTCTCTCCCCTATAGTTCCACTCCAGATCCCTGCCACTCTCCTCTCCCTGAGGCTTGTAGCTTGCCCACCAAATGCCACCAAAGCGAAATCCTAAGATGGGGGAGTGGCACGGAGGGCCACCACATTTTTCATACCTCTTGAGATGAGTATGACAGAGGGGCATCACCCAGTGGCATAGCAGTTTTCTCCCCAACTTTTGTGCTTTTCCACCTCCCCAGTATCTGCCCATGGCCTCCCATGGTGCCAACCGTTGGGTAGCGATGGGCGAGTTGCATGGGCACTTATGATGTCAAAGCTATCTCCTTCCACTCAGGATCAGAACATAGTGCCTCCGCATCTCACACTAGACCCCTCTGGCACAGGGTGGGGAAGTCAGGAATAGGTCATGACCCCAGGTCTTCCACGTGGTATGACAGTGCAGTGCACCACTGGACTGGAAGGTACCTTTCTTTTTTTTTATTTTAGCTTTTTCTCTCCAACATGTTCATCTGGGATATGTCCTGTTTGCAGAGATGTACCCCGGTCTGGCCTGTTAGCTTCTGTCTTCCCTGGGCCCAGTTCCATCCGTACATCCCCCATGGGTCTGCCCTTTATGGCAGGGACTCCAGTGAGGAAGTCCAATTTGTGGACCAGCATCTAGTGGTGACTAGCATTAGGACCCAGGAGAGTCCTTGCTGCCCAGGCCATCATACAGACAACCATGTTTTTTTGTACGCCCTGGTTTTCTCCATGGTACCTCCTTCCGCCTCCTTCTCCTCTGTCATGGGCGTAGCTCATTGGGTGGTCTCGGCTGCAGGAAGTCATGTTCTGCAGAGGAAGCAAGATCCCTTGGCCCACAGTGGGGTCACTAGTGCCAATACCCTCCCTCCCCACCTGCTGAGATTGAGAGAGACAGCAGCTGCAGCCTGGCCTGCCTCCCAACTTGACAGTCAGAACTCGTTCTCAAACACGAATCGATGGCTGTGCTGCTGCTGGGCCATTGGGGTGACCTCTGAGGGGTACATTTCTTTTTTTTTTTTTCAGACTTTATTTTTTCTTTTCATCATTTACATGACAATGTTATTCACATACTGTAAACAGACCATTCTTAATTATACTTCTGGGACCTAGGTCCCTTAATTCCAGGTTATTTTTGCATTTACCATATAGAGTTACATCATATGGGGGGTTAACTTCTTAACTATTCCTAAAATTATACAACAATTGCTGTGCTAGGAGCCCATGAGTTACATGGCTATGTTCTAAAATAAAAGGATTGACCAGCAATTTATCCAATATAACAACGTCCCATTATGTATGGGACTATGTATTGCCATGTACATACCTTGATTTAAATCATGGGTTCTAAAAAAGATTTAGCAGCAGGTACAATACAAGGGAGAAACAAGAAGATACCAATCCACCTACATAGTATAGCTCTAAAAAATCAACCCAGAAACAAAGCAATCAGTAAGAACTACTCAAGGTTGTTCACCATATAGCAAGTTTTAAACTGGTAAGAACTCTTCCCTCATTAACCTTACCTCATTTAAACAAGAATATTCAAAAATTCCGTGCCTATTAAAAAGTACACTTAGAGAAAATAACCAGCATATTTTAATTCTAAGCTAGTAACTTCAGACTTCAAAGACTGAAAAAATCTCAGGCCCAGATATTCAAACTGCGTTCAGGCTGTGGCGCAAGCTTGGGCGCAGCTCAAGTTGGCTGCGCAGGGGCGTGGACTAAGCGATATTCAAAGGAGCTGCGCCATGGTTCAGCTGCTTTGAATATCACACCCTGGCCACCCCCACTGTGCATGGTGCAGTGGCACTGTGCCAGCGCAAGTGGCCAGAATGGAGCATGGAGATGTGTTAGCGCAAGTGCCATTGCGCCATTCACAGCACTGCGATATTCAAAAGGTGACATGCAAAGGGGGCCATAATTTATGCAAGGCACACATGGGGCCATTTGCATGTCATTATGTCCCCATTTGCATGCAAATGCTTCGATCCCAGACGATTTGCGCCTGGCGCCCTGCCAGACAGCAGCCGTCAGGGACTGACGCCCCCTTGCAGCCCGCCGATCGTAAGATATGTTTAAAATAAATTCCCGTCCTATATCCCTGGTGGTCCAGTGGACCGCTTTCGCCCAATCGCGTATCTGTTGTAATAAAAGAACCACCACCCCCCCATCCAATATCCCACTTTCTGCTCGATTGTGGGCATCTGTTGTAATAAATGAAACCCCCCCCATGCAATATCCGGCTTTCTGCCTGATCACGGGCATCTGTTGTAATAAATGCCCCCATCCAATATCCCGCTTTCTGCCTGATCACGGGCATCTGTTGTAATAAAAGACCCCCCGTCCAATATCCGCTTTCTGCCCGACACGGGCATCTGTTATGCTACATGAACCCCCCGTCCAATATCCCACTTTCTGCCCGATCACAGGCATCTGTTGTATGAAAAAGTCACCCCGTCCAATGTCCCTGGTGGTCCAGTGGACCACCTCTCCGATGGCGGGCATCTGTTGTAAGAAAAGAAACGCCGCTCTATCCATATCCCTGGTGGTCTAGTGGTACTCCCCCACCCGCCCACTGAGCCCCACCACCCGTTACTTCCGGTCAGCCGGCGGGCGGCAGCACTTCGACTACGCGACCGATACCGAGTTGTGACGCCGCCATTGGTTCACAACGGAACTCATGGGCATGCAGCCCTGCTGAGCTGTCAGTCATGGGCGGCAGGTGGAGAAGTGGGGCTCAGTGGGCGGTGAGGGAGGCTACCACTAGACCACCAGGGATATTGGATGGGGGTTCTTTTTACAACAGTTGCCTGTGATCGGGCAGAGTGCGTCCACTGGACCACGAGGGATATTGGACGGGGGTGTCTTTTCATAACAGATGCCCGCGATCGGGCAGAAAGCAGGATACTGGACGGGGGTTCTTTATTACAACAGATGCCCGTGATAGAGTGGTCCACTGGACCACCAGGGATATTGGACAACGCCTTTCTTTACAAATGCCTGCGATTGGGCATGGGGCGCCGCCAGGTGCAGCGGAACTGGTGGCCACCATTGCAAGTGGCAGCTGCCGTGTTGCACCCTGCAATGCAGCAGCTCACCTGTGGGTGGACATCAGTTGTTCCTTTTTGGGGCTTAACTTTGTGCTGGCACAGGCAGGGGTTGCAACCCATGGCTCTGCACATTCCGGCTCAGTATCGGGCTGTGCAGGTTATGCATAGGCACACCCCCACCTGTGCCTGCATACATTATTGATGCGCCCCGCATCGGACGCAGCCGCTGCATTTTCCCTTTTGAATATCGCACTGGGTGCATCAGTGGATTGTGCATATAATAAACACTGTTGCACCATGTGCAACCCTTTTGAATATCTGGGCCACAGTGCACAATCAAGGCAACTATTTATAGTGTCTACTCCGACTGACAAACGTGAGGCCTTCAGGTGTCTACGTTATCCACATTATCCTCAGACTCTTCACCTCAGCCTGCATGTTTCTGGTTTCAGCCCCCTGCTAGTCAGCCCACTTACCGCTTCCACAGGGTCGGAAAAAAGGTAGATTTTACTCTGATGTGTAATCCACAATTGAGCTGGGTAGATCATCGTGTGGTACATTCCAGTGTCTCTCAAAACTCTCCTCACCCCATCAAATCTCTTCTGACATTGTCTGGTAGTGTAGCTTATGTCTGGAAAGAAATTAATTTGACGCTTATCCTGGAATAGCGGGCTGGCTCGGTGGGCATGCTGAAGGATCTGATCTCGCACTCCAACTCCCGATGTCACCACCATTCCTGTATGGGGCTCTTCTGAGTTCTGCATACGGCCCCGAGGAGTGATCCCATATACATTTTGCACTTCCCACTGGCTTTCCTTGGCATCTGGGGTTAGTTTTTCTGTGAACCACTCCTGTATGAACATCACTGGGTGATCCCTCTCGACACCTTCGGGGAGACCGAGAATTCTAACATTGGCAGACCGCACTTGATTCTCAATTGTTTCCAGCCTGATGCATAGGTGCTGGGTTTCCTTCACCATAAGAGTGGTGGAACTCGTAGAGGCGTCCGTTGGGTTGTGGACCTCAGTCATTTCACCCTTAAGCCCATCCGCTGTTGTCTCTAGGACTACCACTCGACCATTGGAGTCATCCAGCTTCTGATTCAGGGTGGACACAGATGTGATAAGTTTCTGCATTTTCAGTCCCAGAGACGTAAACTTCTCCATTGAGCCCGACTCACCTTCGGCCTGTGTGGAAGTTGCAGGCCCAGTTGTCCCTTCAGTATTTTTACTTTTTCAGCTCCACCAGCTGTACGATCCTTCCTTGGATTCCCCATTCTGAACAATTCGAGATCGCTCTTTCCACTGGTATCCACCAAATAGCGATTTGAGGCTTGGAAAAGTACTATTTTAGGTAGATCTGAATAATTTTTACAGAGCTGTGTGATTCTGTTGCTACACAACTCAGGCTCTACAGTGCCCCGCCCCCCAGGGGTGTCGGCAGGCATACGCACTGTACTCAGCTGAGTACAGTAAAAAAAAAAAAATCAGTCAGGGGCAACAAAAAGAGTAACGCAAGGACAGTGAGAGTCACTTTGTGTCTGTGTCATGCTGAGCCCTTTTGCCTTTGTTGTTCACTATGGGGCACTGATGCCACCAGCCAAATACACAAATAAGAGCAACTTACCAGGCAGGCAGAAAAACAAAGGAAGGAGGATTACAGGAAGAAACTGATTATTTGAACTCAGACATGGCAAACCGATTGGGGGGAGCTATTGTTGGTGTGGTGTGGCAGCACATATTTTGGTTTATGTTTACATAATGGTGGCAACAGTGCATCAGTTTTGAGTACAAGTTTAAAATTCCTGGCTACACCCCTGCCGCCTCCCTATCTTTTTTTTTCAATAAAGTTTTTTCTCCAGTCTTGGCTTGGCTGCAGGACAAGCTCTTCGGTTCTGTCCCCACCTCCTCCCATTCGGCACCCGCCTCCCCTGAACCACGGAGCACGATATCCCTCATACTGTTCTCGCGGTGGGGCCAAGGAGAGCCTTCTCTCCCAACCAGGTGACTCATATACAGATTGGGTCCAGTGGTCTGGTGGCAGTGCAGGATGGAGGCAGACGGGCAGGCCTTTATATGTCCTAGCCAATTTTCATTTTCTCCCACATCACTGGGGCTATGGCCAACACAGTTTGTGCATTTTTGTGGTGGTGTGCTTGTGCACCAGAACAAGAAACACTGCTCCACCCACCCGGCATAATGCCAGCCCACCAAGCATCGACGCTACCACCGGACCTCCATTTGGTGGCAGCCAAGAGTTGGGAAGGCTTACTTTCCCCAATCTGGGAGAGGAGAGCTGCCTGACAGCTGCTCGCTACTCTCCCAGTCATCGGCCTTTGCTTTTACCACTCTAGCCATTGGGACTATTAATTATCTGGAAACTCCTTCCACTTAGTGTCTCCCAGGGTTCCCTTTCAAAAATGTTTATTTTTTTTAAATAACTTTTAGATTTTAAATAACAGTAAGAGGGAGTGGGAGATCGGAATCCAAACACTAGGTTCAAAAATGGGTGGATCCCCACTCAACCTTGCACTCTCGTTAGAAAAACCATGAAAAATATTCAGAACTTATAGTGTATTGGTTTAAACTATGGCTCCTTTTTAATTTCAAAATTATTGTGATGTTTCAGAACTCAAATGTTCCTTCTTCAGACAACTGAGCCTTTGTTTTCATTTCTTAAAAGTCATAATTCCACATTATTTAAGTACATTTAATCTTGTTCTGTGGATGAGAACATATGCAAGAGTTTTGTAAATAAATTGTAATAACTTCCACTTTTTTCATTTCATTATAGAATATGAGAAAAAACAGTAGAAAAGTGGAAGAAGAGGGAATTAGATCAAGCAAGGGGAACTAACCTGCACAAATAATAAAGATACTTGTGGTATTCCATTGATGGCCTGCTTAAATATGAAAAATGTTATTCGGAAGACTGGGGAGGGGGTCAAATCATTTGCTTTTCCAAATCACCCTTTTTCCCCCTCTAGTTTCCAAATCTAGAAAGATAAGAACATTTAAATTTGTAAGTGTGTATTTTTAGGATATCACATTAAATCACTAAATACCCCCGAGGGCTATTTTAAAAATTTACCTTAATAGCCAAACTAGCACAGCTTCCAAAAACTAGAAATTGTTATGTTTCTTGCAAAATCTCAGAGTAGAGTCTGGTTCTTTACCACCTATATACAGAAAAAAAGGGGGTTTCATAAACCAAATGCTATTTTATTTAGTACAACACAGTTAAATCGCAAAAACAGTCTTTGTGTATTTTTAGGAGACAATAAAACAAGGGTGTTCTAGGATATTTTATAAATAATTCTTCTTGTACCCACTTCTGCATAATACCTCTGTCTGTGGCTTCTTCTAGAACTTCCTTAATCTGTTGTTGTAATTTCAGGAATAGAATTCTTGAGATTCTCTCATATGTGGCTGTGTCGTTTCGTTGTTGGAGACATTCTTCTTGATAATCCCTAAGATTCTGAACGACTACAGCCCCACCTTCATCAGCTGGTTTTATTATTATATTTGACGTGCACACACCCTCTGGCCCCGGCCCCTTCTTCTACTTCTAGCAAGAAGGTGTGCTGTGTAATGTTTGGCGTTCTGTTGTATGGCGGCCGTTTTTTCACTCACTGAATATTTTCTCCTGACGGGACTTCTCTATACTGAAATATCTCAGTTTGAAATGAGAATGCTTGTGACACGATATTAGACAGGTAGAGAGAAACCACAGTAATTATTATTTTTGCGATTTAACTTAGTGATTTAATGTGCTATCCTGAAAATACATACATACAAATTTTAATTTTCATATCTTTCTAGATTTGAACGGGGAGGATGATGACTTGAAAAGCAAATGATTTGAACCCCCAAGTTTTCCAATAATGTTTTCATATTTAGTTGGCCATCAACAGAATACCACAGGTATCTTTATTATTTGAGCAGGTTAGTTCCCCTGCTTTATCTATTTCCCTCTTTTTCCACTTTTCTACGGTTTTTTCTCATATTCTATAATGAAATGAAAAAAAGTGGAAGTTATTACAATTTATTTACAAAACTCTCCTGCATATGTTCTTATCCACAGAACAAGATTTAATGTGCTTAAATAATGTGGAATTATGACTTTTAAGAAATGAAAACAAAGGCTTAGTTGTCTGAAGAAGGAGCATTTGAGTTCAGAAACGTCACAATAATTTTGAAAATAAAAAGGAGCCATACTTTAAACCAATACACTATAAGTTCTGAATATTTTTCATGGTTATTCTAAAGACAGTGCAAGGTTGAGTGGGGACCCACCCCTTTTTTAAACCTACTATTAATTATCTGGCCCATATGGTTCAGTACCAGAACCTGCTCTGGGACCAGGCTCAGGAGGCTGTCCTAGCCATACCAGACTATCCCTCCAAGCAGCAAACCCTCCGGGCCCTCAAAACAGGCTCAGACATTGGCACTCAAATCGTCTGGGCTGCCTATGATGCCACAGATGCCTCAGGCTGGGCAGTGGTTGTCAGTATCTGTATGAGGCACCACTCCTGACTGCAGGTCTCAGGCTTTGTACAGGATGTCCAGTATTATGGACACGCCGCACCCTTCAGGGAGTTCAAACATTTCGGGGGAGATGTCCAGGATATCATCTCTGAACTCCAGACCTTGGAACGGGCTCTAAAATCCATCCACTCTATGTACCATACCCAGTCAAAGTCGGGGTAGCGGACTCCCTTTCGTCGCTCCTTGGGCAGACAGGCCCAAAGCAGCATGGGGACAGCCTCCCCACTCCTCTGCTGCCACCACCCATAGTGCCCAGCTGCAGCGGGCAGCCCCAGCTATGGATGCTCCCACCTTCTGACTCCTTGCCAGACCCCCCTCCTCCTCCGGTGATTCCGCAGGAGGTGGTCGTCGGGGGTTGCTCTCCCTGCACCTGAGCAGGTGGAGGGAAATCACCACAGACAACTGGGTGCTGCAGCTCATCGAGAACAGCCACACTCTAGAATTCATACAGTGGCCTCTAGAAAACCCTCCAGGCAATTCCTCTTATCCTCCCACCCATGTCCCTCTCTGGGAGGAAATCCAGAGCTTATTTCGAAAAAAGGCCATGAAGCCAGTCCCTTGGTGTCAGCAGGAAAGGGGGTAGTACTCCCACTTCCTCCTGGGCCCCAAACAGACGGAAGACCTTTGGCCCATCCTAGACCTAAGCCAAGTGAACCTATTTATAGAGTACAAATGGTTCAGGATGGCTGCCCTTCACGGTTTCCTATTCCTGCTTACGGAGGGGGACTGGCTTTGTTCCCTGGATATGCAGGATGCTTAGCTGCAAATCAAGGTTTTTGTCTCCCACTTGCGCTTCCTTTGCTTCCACTTCCAGGGAGTGCACTAACAGTTCAGAGCTCTGCTCTTTGGCTTGTCCTCAGTCCCCAGGGTCTTCACCAAATGCCCCGCAGTGTTGGCTGCCACCCTGAGATGGCAGGGTTCTGTGTTTTCCTTACCTGGACCACTGGCTGTTAGCAGTCCTGTCCAGGGACCGTCTCCTCCAAACTCTTTCTCACACCTGCAGCCTGTTCCAAGCTTTGGGCATAACTGCCAATCTCCCAGAGTCTTTCCTGACTCCTTGCCAGCACCTCCTGTACATAGGGGCAATGCTGGATACCACCCAGGGGAAGGCCATTTTACTCCTAGACAGAAGAGAGCATCTGATAGGCCCATCACCTTTACTACAGCCGTCATGTTCCAGTGAGCGTCTTTCTAAGGCTTTTAGGTCTCATAGCCACTGCCACTGTTCCCCTGGTCTGGCTACATATGCATATCCTTCAGTGGACACTACCAGTCCAGTTGGACCGACACCTGGATCAACTAGTGCTGATGTCGGGTCTGGTCAAGAAGGTACTGTTGTGGTGACTGGAGCCCAGCAATCTGTTTCAGGGGGTTCCCTTTTATATGCCTCCCCCTCAGAAGATCCTTATGACGGATGCCTCTGGCCTCGGTTAGGGAGCCCACATGGGGACCTACCAAACTCAAGGGACATGGTCCCAGTTAGAGAGGGATCTCCACATAAACATCCGAGAGATGCGGGCAGTTCTGTATGCCCTGCAGGCCTTCCAGACTCGCCTCTTCCTGGGTCCACTCTTGATTCAGGCAGACAACATGTGTGTAGTTTATTACATACACAAGCGAGGGGAAACTCATTCCTATCCCCTGAGCAGGGAAGCAATGACAGTCTGGTATTGGGCCATCGAGCACAGTCTGGAACTTTCGGTCGTCCACGCTGCAGGTGACAAAAACATCCTGGCGGACAGCCTAAGTTGTTCGTGGTTCAGAGCCCATGAGTGGGAGCTGCTGACCTCAGTGGTAGAAGACCTCTTCGACAGATGGGACTGGCCTGAGTTGGAGCATTTTGCATCCCCAAACAACCCAAAACCACTGCTTTTATGCTCGCTAGATCAAGGACCTGGAGTTTTCTGGTGAGATGCAATATCCCTGTCCTGAACAGATAGGTTTCTTTATGCCTTTCCTCCCTTCCCGCTCCTTAAATGAGTTTTGATCAAATTCCAAATGGAAGGGGCTACAATGATCTTCATCGCCCCTTTCTGGCCTCATCAAATCTGGTTCACCCTTGCTGCAACAACTGCCAGTGGAACCTCAACTGTCCCTGCCACTGTGCACAGGCTTGCTCTCCCAGGAACAGGGCACCCTGGTCCATCCAGACCTCAGATCTCTCCATCTCCATGCATGGCTTCTGAGGACATAGCCATCGCCAGATTTGGGGTCTTCCCCAGAGTGGCAGATGTCTTGGTGGTAACTAGGAAGCCCTCCACCAGGACCACTTTCTCTATGAAATGGAAACGCTTCGCTCTTTGGGCTGCATCACGCCATTTAGATCCCTTCACCTGTCCAGTGGATCAGGTCCTGGAGCACCTTCTGTCCCTCTCAGACTCAGTTTGAGGTGCTGTTCTATTAAGGTACATCTCTGCCATCTCTGCATATCATGTACCTGTGGATGGGTGCTCAGTGGCCCAGGTCGATGTGTCCTGCACATTCTTGCGGGGCATTTTACATTTGAAGCTCACAATCAGGGACCTAGTACCCCTTGGGACCTTAATTTTGTGTTGAAAAAACTTATGCTGCCTCCCATTGATCCGGCCATGTCTTGTGAGCTACGCTTTCTGTCCTGGAAGGTGTTGTTTTTAGTTGCCATTACTTCTGCTCAAAGGATTTCCAAGCTTCACCAACTTAGGCACCCTCTGCTTGTTCAAACACAAGCTACGTCAAACGCTTGTGTCCAGAGCTGCCTGTGACTGTTTCTCCTAACCTACCTGGCAGTCACTCCTGTTCTTCACACCTCTCTACTATCACCACCTCTGCCTGCCACCACCCTCCCCCTCCCCCATATATACCCCTGCCTCTCTCCCTAGCCCTGGTCCACCACCTTCCTCTCTTACCCTCCTTCAACTCCCTTCCTCTTTCCCTTTTCTAATCTGCTCACCCCACCCACTGTTGTACTTGTTCCCCGATCCTTGCCTCCTACCCACCTCTCCTTCTCCCTCCCTCCCAGTTACCCCTCTACACCCACTCTCTCTTCCACTTTCCTATGCTATCTGGCACAACTGGCAGCAACTCAGTTTTTCCACTCCACCGTTCCCTTTAACAATGTCCTTCTGGCAGCTTTAATTCATGTAAACATTGTTTGTTGTGACTCATCATTCTTAAATGTATGCTTGATTGTGTTGTTCTAACTGTTATTTATATTACCTGTAGCTTTTAGACCATGTATACCCTGTACTGAATTTTGTATTGCAACTGCTTGCCTGCTAATCTCACACAAACTGTACTTCTATTCTTCGTATACTGACGTGGAACCTTTGTAAAAGAGCCATTGGCTCAAAGGTATTTATCCGAAAGTCTAATAAATAAAATATATAAGCTTTGGGCCCTCATGTGTAAGGAGCCTTATTTGGTTTTTCACAAAGACAGGGTGTCATTGCGTACAAACCCTAAGTTTCTGACTAAGGTGGTGTCGGAATTTACTTTAAATCAATCCATCCACCTACCTGTCTATTTTCCTGAGCATTCTAATCAAGGGGTGGCACTGCTCCATACCTTAGATGTGTATAGAATCCTAAGGGACTATACACACCAGTCTAAGGACTTCAGGAAATCCAGCCAGTTGTTTGTTTTGTTTGCCCCTGGAAAAGAGGGTGCCATGGTCTCCAAACAGTGCTTGTCTAAATGGGTAGCTAATTGCATTGTCTGTTGTTACCAGAAGTATGACAAGGAACTTACTAGAGGGGTGAAAGGCCATTCCACAAGAGTTATGGCCGCATCAGTGGCTTGTTTCCGCAATGTGTCAGCTGCTGACATTTGCGCTGCTGCCACCTGGAGCACTGTCCACACTTTTACCTAGCATTACAGTTTGGACATCGCCTCTTGGCGTAAGGCCAACTTTGCACTAGCTGTCCTCCAAGGCCGCCTTTCTTAGGCTGTTATTTGTTTTGCCTAACACCCAGACAGTCTGTCTATAGTGCCAGTACTGCTTGGGACTCAGTCCTACCGGTAATGGCCTACTGCAAGTGATACCCTCGAAGTAAGATAGTACAGTTATGTAAGAATGTACTGTAACAGTAGATCTTCCAGAGGCTCTTTTGCAGCAGGCCCTCTTCCCCCTCATCCTGTATCTCGCGCCCCTTCCATTGGGGCGAGCCTTCTGCTATTACTTTTTATTGGTTATTGGGATACTTCGGAGTCCTCCTTGGTTTTCCCCTTCCAGGATTCTGCTTATGTTCTCTGGCGGGAGAACTGAGGAGTGTATGTGGGCCGCCTGCCTTATATAGGATTGGCTGACATCGGGTACTGTCATCAGAGGTGGGCAGCTCCCTCTGGTAGACTGCTAGCTAGAAAGGTTTCCGTGTGGTCCTGCTGCCTGATGGCTTAGTCCTACCAGTGATGGCCTGCTGCAAGAGATCCTCTCAAAGATCTACTGTTATGGTAAGTTCTTGCATAACTATACTTTCTGGAACTCCAGCAATATCTAGAGTTCATAGGTGCAGAACTGAACACTGTAGAATACAAGGCTTTCTTACTCCTTCATAGGGCATCACTCCTGGTGAATTCTACTGCCACTTTTGTTCCAGGGTCACACAGGACAGCACAGGATTTCCTCAAACTCCTAGGTTACGCACAAACATACTGTAGAAATATAACGAGGTGTTGGCAAAAAAAGCTTCTAACTACCTAGATTCAGTTCACTATACAGTCTTAGGCATTCTTCCCCTGAGCATGCTCAGTCAGTCACTGGAACAGTCTTCAAGCTCGATTCCTACTACCACCCAACTATGTGGTTCTCTAGTGCACCCCTTTTGCATTCAGATCTTTTCTGCTGCTGGAAGGAACAGGTTTCCTTCTTCACAGCTCCTGCTGATGAATTAGGATTCTGCTGATTGCACTTTGAGGCCTTCAGGCACCATGCAATTCTGCTTAAAGTTGAGCCAGTCCAAATTCCCTCATGGGGATTTGCATGTTTCCCATAATGCTCTGCATTATTGGGGTATGTGCAATTGTGTTTTCTTTAGAATTCTGCTAGTTTACAGGCTTTTTTGTTACCAATTTTTCTCAAAATTTTGCTTCAGCTTTCGACTCATTTCTGTATCCTCACCATTGGCTTCCTGTTCTCTCATTGTGTTATGCCATGGAAAGGAAGAAGAAACCAGAGTTCAAGTTAAGCTTTTCATGCAGGTAGCCAGTCTCCGATACTGACAGACACAAAACCTGCGTGTACTGTTTGGGCTTGGGCCACAACATGGCATACTGCACCTGCTGTCAGGCAGTGATCTTGAAGAGCGCCAGCTGTGGGTGCTCCAGGGCAGCCCAGTGAAAACGCATATGATATTCAAGGCCACATGGTCAGTGGCACACTGATAGGCCCACAAAGCAGAGGGGGAATAAGAGGATATTTTAGACCTGGACTTTCTGTCAGTGGAGGAGGAGAATGCACTGGGTCTTCCGACTCCTCACAAAGACAAAATGTTTAAAAACCTTCTTGTGTCTCACTGCTTCTTTGAGTTGAGTCTGTCTCACTGCTGAAAGCACAAGAAGAAGAGTTGTCACTTCTGTCTCTGCACTCCTTCGCAGGTGAGTCTCTGTCTCAGTGTTGAAAGCACAAGAACAGTTGTCGCCTCTGTCTCCATTCCTTCAGAGACGAGTCTCCGTCTCAACACTGAAAGCACAAGAAGTAGAGTCACTGTCTTGGGATCTCTGTAAGTCTAAGGACCATTTGCCCCCTCCAAAGCTGGAGATTACAAATGGTCAGTTGCTCTTGAGGGGAGGTGAACTGCCCATGGAACCCGTCTGACTGCTCAGCATTTCTTTTGGAGTAGCCGACTGTTTTTTTTTTTTTTTAAATCAATTTTTTATCTCCTGTTGTCACCTGACGTGCCACCTCTGGACCAGTCCACCCAGTCTCATCACCCAGCTTCTCCAGAACTCAGAGGTGCCCATTCGCTGGCATGGGGGACTGGGTGTCATCCAGTCACAGTCAAGATTTTTTACACCATTTCCTCCCTTGCGGACAACAGAGTGTGCAAAGACATACTGAGCATACTCCACCTCTGTAGAGATGGCCCCCCCCCCGCCAGCATCCTGCGTGTGGGATTCCTTTCCCTTGTATTCCACTGCGCTGCCACCCAGATTCCTCCAGTCATGTATCAGGACATGTGTACCCCCTTCCCGAGGGAGGAGAGCTGTCAGGGCATGCTCAATTCTCCCTTCCCTGGCCAGCACCCAAGTAACTTGCATCTATTTCTAAAGAAGGGTCACCGGCGTGGAAGTTGGGGTGACAAACCAAGTGCCTCAACCCTCCATGCCATAGGGCCGGACAGTCGACTGTGTCAAGGACAAGTTCATCAAGGGAGAGGATTTCTGTCTCTGTCAGACCCCAGTGTTGGAGAGTGTAAAGATTGGTTTGAAGTGTATGGAGAGGATAGTATTATGCACTGCTACTTCCACCATCACTGTGTGTTTAGGCCTATGTGTGTGTGTGTGGGGCCGGGGCTCCTGCAACATTGTAATGACATTTTTCTGTGGTTCACTCGTAAGGACAACATGTTAACCAGGTGTTTCAGTTTTGCCCACACTCCTGCGGAAAGCTGAATGGCCGTTGCATAGCAACACTATACAGCCACAATAAAAGTGAGAGAAAGTGTTTGATTCCCAACAGGGAAAAATCAAAATTAGGCAACATCCAATTTTGCCGGTATGAAAGTCAAAAACATTTGATTTAACAGAAGGAGTATTTTACCAGTAATGTTTTACATTATGTTGCAAACTTTGGTCTTCCAGAGTACTGACTTCCGAAATTTGAGACTTGAGAGGTATACAAATATAATCTACATTGTAACTATAATTTTAATCAATGTTTTTATCACTTAAAGATAGCTTGCTCATGCTGTCTACCTCAGAATGTTCACAGTAGACTGAACTAATCAAAACACTGATCACGTGACCCTTGAGCCTCAACTGGCAGATCATTTAGCAGTACAGACTTGGGTGCTGATAATAATATTTATATATATATATATATATATATATATATATATATATATATGTGTGTATATATATATATATATATATATATATATATATATATATGTATACACACATACATACACTTATAATAACTGGCTCTGCTTTTTCCCATAGGAAATCATGACGAATTTGCCATTATAAAGGAGCTTATAATGGCAAACACGCCAAGACGATTTCCTTCCTCTGCGATGCTCATGCAGCAACGCAACCAGCCTAAACCGGCCACCATTTCCGTGTTATTTAGAAACAGAACTTACAAGAACTCATGTAAGTCCTTTCTTTCTTTCTTCTCTTCCCCTTGTACCCTGAAACACAGAAAGACCTGAAGAAACAGGAAAAAAACAGTTTAAAATACAAAAATCTCAGCACCAGAGTAAAAGGACCGAACTTTAGGATACACTGGGAGGATACACAAAGCTGTTTATTTTATATAACTGCTGAGGCAAAAAGGGAAACCCAGCAATTATATAAAATAAAAATGGGTCGGGTGTCAAATTCGATTTACACAGACTTCATTGTGGATGTTATAAACCCCTGGCTTCGCCTCGGGTTTATGTAGCATCCTAGAACTCGGGTGTGTGTGTAAAATCTCGATACACACCCCGACCCATACTTTATTCTCTATATATCTTATTGTTTTCATCAAAACAATAACATACAGCGTTTCTCATGCCAGACATCAATAAACAAAGTAAAAATAACATTTTTAACAAAGGTTAAGGTAGTCTAAGCACTCTTATTTACGGATGTGGGAACAGTCCATATAATCCAGATAATCAAATGTTATTCCCAGATAAGTGCACCCTGCAAGCATGCGGTGGCCAGTTCAAAGGGAAAAAGGTTCTAGTCCAAATATGTGTTGTACTCAACAAGTTAGTTGATATGTCTCTATCCCAAACATATTGGTGCCTATTCATTAAAGCGGGTGGAGTTTCGCGCAGAAGGCATGTAACCGCCCCCCCCCCCGCACAGCTCCACAACCTCAGGTGTTCCACGCGACTGTCGATTCTCGAACACCAGCCAACGCGCGGGCTAGCATTCGTGCCCGCCCCCAGCATGCAGGTTTGTGGGGGGGCAGGCAGGCTGATGTGGAGCTGCAGACCCGGGCAGACAGCCAATCAGCTGCCGATCCCGGGTACCTTGCTGGATCCCCTGCACCCGTGGGGCACCATGTTGCCAGCAGGTGCAAACGCACCTACAGCACGGGGGGGGGGTTCCCCAGATGACTATTTCCCAGCCCTCCCAATGTCAGGGGTGGCCTCAGTGTGGGTTCTGTTGACCCCCGCCATCCCTGCTGCGACCAGCGGCAGTATCTGGGGGGGGGCACATAACACATACAGCTGCCTTCAGAGGTGTAGCCATCAACCCCCCATGCACTGCACCTGCATCATCGTGAATGGCACGGTGTGCTGACATGCCCCCTGCGCTGGCCCACAGGAGCTGCGTATTCGGCCGGGTTTTGGCCACATTGGGGGCGAGGGGTCATGCATAGGTGGGGTGCAGTGCATGGCCAGGATGCCTATTTACTAATGCAGGTGCAGATGGGCTATGTGCCGGGGTTTTCCGGCTGACTATGCAGGATCAGTGAACTTGAGGAACAAGAGATAAAAGCAGAAAAATGAGCAATTACATTAAACTAGAAGGCAGGAGAAACCCAATAACTTGAAAGACAGCAACAGTTTTTATATGTGGCTTAGAAAAATATGAATGAACTTCTCAATACAATGAACAGAAGGAAGTCTGCCACACAGCGCAGCATTCAAAGCTCCTGTCTGCTTCAAGGTAGAGCTGTCAGAATAGCCAGGTCTGCTACTCACATCTCGTCTTCAGCCGAATCAACTGGGTCGGATGTCTTAGTGGCGTCAAACTCTCGGGCAATGATCTCTGCTTATTTGCCAGCCTCCTCCGGGTCCATATATTGAAAAGTATGCCCTCCATAGTGAATTCAGAGGCGGGCTGGCATGAGTAAAGAGTGCACAATGCCAAGGCTCCTCAATTTGGCATGAATGTCATCAATTTTTTTTCTGCACACTCTGGTAGCGTATGAAAGGTCAGGAAAAATATATAGGGTAATGCCATTATGATTTAAATTTTCAGCAGCTCTCGACACCCCCAGAAGCTTGTCCCTCATTACCACACTATCCATGACCAATAACACTGTCCTGGGAAGATCCTTTTGAATGCCAGCTGCTCAAGGACAAATCCGGTAAGCCTGAACAAAACACTGTGCACACTCGGGGTCCCAAGCCCAAGGTCCCTGGTAGCCACTGCTGCAAAAAACTTAGGAGATCATCTCTTTCTGTTCCCTCCGAGAGTCCCACAAGATGCACACTGGAGGCTCTTTGAGCATTTTCCAGTGCATCCAAGTGGTAGCGAAGCTGCAAGTTTTCTTGTATTAGCTTGGTTGCTGCAACAAATTTTCCCTGATTGCACCTCTGCCGAAGTAGCCATCTTGGTAGCCACCTCAATTTTCACATCCTGCTCTTCCAGTTGAAATAAGGATGGTTTCAATTTTAGAGTCAATTCCCTACATGAATAGCTGGAGCAATTTCCATGGGGACTCACCTCCAACGTGCACACTCCCTGTTGCTGTGTTGGTGGCCGGGTTTTTGCTCCACCGGGACCTCCCTTTTGTGACAACCCAAGGCAGAAAATTCATGTCGGCCAATGCAGCTCAATGAGACAAAATGATTGTGGGCATTTTTAACAGAGTCTCGGGAGGAGATTGACCAGTTTTAATATTTTAAAGTTCTCCGATCTGCTGCATGGCACTGAAATGCAACTACAAAGCAGGTGTGCTCCGCAGCACTCCCTGATAATAATTCCAATAAAAATTATACCTTACTGAAATATGAATACAAATGAAAACATTCAGAATAAAAGCTTTGACAGACTTGAAAAACAAAAAAAATCACAAAGTCAATGAGAACACTAGACATACAATCAAATTTAGCACTTGTCTAAAAGATCCAAACCTATCTTAAGAGGAGAGACGGGGAGGGTACTGGTAAATAAATAAAAACATTAATTGGAGGAACTATAGTTGCAAGGTAAATGTATTTATCTGCTCACCATTTGAAGCGGACTACTACAGTAGTACCACAAGGAAGTGGGTTCTAGGATTACTATGGGAATATATTCTGAAGAACAGATGGCCCAGACCTAGTATTCCTTCTGGCGTGCAGATTGATACAGTAATGGCATGAGAAGGTGTCAGTCAAAGACCGGGATGCAGCCCCGCAGTCTTCCAGCAATGGAATGTCCATGGCAGCTGCTATAGAAGTAGCTGCTCTTCTAATAGAATGAGCTTTAAGCCCAGAAGGGGGTGCTTTGCAGTAACAGTGAAATATACAAGAAACCAGCCAGCGATAAAAAGTAATTTCAGCTGCTGGGTACTCACTAGCCACTTCACCATACGTGACAAATAACTTCAGTTTCACAAATAGCCTCTGTTCTGTTCCTTTAACTAATGGCACTTTTACATCTAGTTTGTGAAGATGAGACTCACCTGATCCCTGGCTAAATAAAATCCATCCCAGGGAAGGACTCATCTGCTGCCTATTGCAGGATTTCCTGGGGGAACAGCAAAGCCCACTACCAGCCACGTCGGTTTATGGACAGCACCTCTGGCACCATTCATGCTGACGTGTCAGCAAAGCACCAGGCCACCAACAACCGGCACTTTTTATTTATTTTTTATTTTATTCTTTAGTAACCAGGTAAGGCCCATTAGGCACAGGTGCCAGTTTTCAGGGGCGACCCAGGAGCACTGGGGAGGTTAAAGGAGAACTGCTCTGAATCTGCAAGTCATTTTTCACAGTAGACACTGCTTTTTAAATACTAATTCAGATCTGCTATTTCTGTAGCTATACAGACTTTTCAGTTATCCTAGTGGTTATTTCTGATTTTTATGCTGCTGGTAAGAACCATTTTACAACTGTATGATGTAGATTATGCCCCTGTTCTACCCTTCTATTATTGGCACAATGCTCTATGTTCTATTTCAGAACTCTGTTGTTGTTTGGGACATAAACTGCATCATGCAGTTCTAAAATGGTACTTACTAACAGATTGCAAAGCAGGAAGAACCAGTGAGGTTACTAAAAGGCCTGTGTAGATGGAACGATAACAGAATTTGAACCAGTACTTACAAACCAGCCTCTACTAGGAAAAATGACTTATTGTTTCAGTGCAGTTCTCCTTTAAGTGACTTGCTCAGAGTCACACAGTGTATGTAAGTGAAGGTTGTGGGAATCAAACCCAGGTCTGTCTGCTGGATGTACGAAGCTCATTCACAGCTAATTACTCTAACCTCTAGGCTATACTGCCAGCCCATTTTGGCACCATCTGCTCCAGCTCATGGACTCCCGTAGATCCTGCTTACTCTCTCTAGAATCAGGTTGAAGAAGTGGTCAAGCATCTTGAAAAGCACCTAGTTATATCAAGACATCAACGTTGCCCAGCGGATACCCAGGGACGTAGCTGCATAGCCATTTTGGTCAAGGTAGTCTTGCTTCTTGGACTCCTTTTCTAGTGGTTTGTCCAGCTTGCCCTGCACCTTTGTCTTGCAGAATACCATACCTGACACTAGCCCCTCTGGTGACAGATGCTAAAAAAAATTTGGACAGTCTGCCCAAGAGGACCACATAACTATGCTCTGTAGGGTGCAGTGGAGCCTGGCAAGGACTAGGCACTGCCAGACACTGAGCATTAGGCCTGGAATGGCAGAGGCAATAGGGAATGCTAACCCAGTGATGAGTCTTGCTCAAGAATGTCCATCAGTGGGTACTAGCCACAGACATGTGTTCCACAAGGGCAGTAAAGGAGGACTGGTCCCCCAGTAGAGGTCCTGTCAGCTGGCTACCCTCCTAATGACACAGATTTGACAAAATGGACAATGGATCTGAGTCCAAGTCTGGATAGAGGAGTGTCATCCAATGACTTGGATGTGGATGACCCTCTCCAGTGGGGCAACCACCACCAACAGGAGATTATTTCTGATTTTTGACCAGAAAAGGTACACTGAGCTTATTTCCAGATGTGCCCTTGGGGTGGATTTTATGTGCTGGTGTGGGAGGAGCTTAGGTGGTACTTATGTGGGCAGCGTGCCTTCGGGGTACCATGTGGAGGGGGAGTTGATGGAAGAAGGTGAGTAGGAAGAGGCCAAGGGGACATCCAACCCCAGGTGCCTGTACCAGAGGAGTGCCTTGGGTACCAGTGGGGAATCATTGAGGCTTCCCTGGACATGGGTACCCAGTAAGGCAAGTTACAAGCCGCTCCAGCACAGCACTGGTGCCACGAGCCCAGGTGTGTCTGGAGGGGAAGCACATGCCGTGTCCAGCCAGGTGGTGTGTTGCTGTACTCATTCCAGAGACACAGGGGATCGCTTTGTATACTTTTCATCTGCCAACATGGGGGCAGTACTGCCCTCACAGCCCGAGGATGGCAGAAGACTGACACCTTGTGGCTACAAGAGTATTGTTGAACATCAGTGGAGCCCTGGAGGCTTCCAGGATGGACCTCAGGTACCCAGGATGATTCTTTACCTGCCATCCGCACTGCACAAAACTTTGGGGATTTGCCCATAGAATACGAACATATGAAATTGCCAGCAGAAACAGGCCTCACGGTCTATCCAATCTGCTCGAGTGTGCAGCTAGCATCTCATCTCACAGTGGCTCCTCCCACCCACCTCTTCCCTGTATTCCTTCCCCTTACCCTGTCCCAATCCCTCTTGAAACTGCCCTCCTTCTTACACAACACTATCTTGTCTGGTAAGGTGTTCCATTTGTCCACTACTCTTTCAGTGAAAAAAATGTCTCCTCTTCTCCCTCCTGAATCTTCCCCCTCCAGTCTCAGTCCATGTCCTCTCGTGTCCCTCCCCTTTCTCATCTGGAAAATCCCTTCTGTGTTGGGTCTTGTTTATCCCCTTTAGATACCTAAAGGTCTCGAGCATATCCCCCCATCCCTCCTCTTCTCCAGTGAATACATATTCAACTCTCCCAGCCTGTCCTCGTAGGGCTTGCTCTCCAATCCCTGGATCATCTTTGTGGCTCTTCGCTGCACCCCCTCCAACAATCTGATGTCCTTCTTCTGGAATCGATGCCAGTACTGCATGCAGTACTCCAGGTGAGGCCTGACCAATGACTTATACAGGGGTAGGATAACTTCCCCTCCTTCTGGAGTAGACCCCTCTTAAAATACACCCCAGCATTTTGTTGGCTTTTGCTGCCACCTTCCTACACTGACCAAAGTTGTTCATGCTCCCCCGTAATGATCACCCTTACGTCCTCCTCTTCTGTGGAGCTCCCCAACTGTACCCCATTCAAGTGATAATCCCTCCCCTGGTTCCTGGCTCCGAAGTGAAGAACCTTGCACTTCTTGGCACTGGACCCCAACGGCCATGTTTCCACTCACTCCTGCAGCTTAGTCAGGTCCTCCTACAACCCCTTCCACCCCTCTGCATCATCAACCACAGCTCCCACCTTGGTATCATCTGTGAACAGACTGATCTTGCTCCAGATCCCATGTGAGATATCTGCAATAAAAATCCCAAACTGCACCAGTCCCAGTACCTATCCCTGTGGTACCCCACTCATCACCGCTCTCGGTGACGAGGGGTCTCCCCAACACCACCCTTTGCTGCCTTCCCTTTAGCCAGTTTGTGATCCACTTCACCATTTTTGGTCCCACTCCCACATGTTTCAGTCCCCCAACCTGCCATGCGGCACTGAATCAAAGGCCTTGCTGAAGTCTAAATACAGGACATCCACTGCATGGCCCTTGTCCAGTTCCCCCATCACCCAGTCATAGTACTCTACAAGGTTTGTCTGGCAGGATCTGCCCACTACAAACCCGTGCTGTTGACCATCCTGGAAACCGTTTTCCTCCAAGAAGCTCACTAGCCTCTCTTTTAGGATCGTCTTCATGAGCTTTCCCACGATCAATGTGAGGCTCACTGGCCTATAGTTTCCTGGTTCATCCTTTGGGGCCACTTTCATGAATGGGCACCACATGGGCCGTTCTCCAGTCCTGTGGTACAAATCCCATATCCAGGGAGGTATTGAATAGGTCGGCCAGTGGCCCCACCAGAACCTCTGCCAACTCCTGTAGTATCCTAGGATGAATACCATAAAGTACAGGTGCTTTGTCTACCCTTAATGCCCTCAACCCATCTAGTACCCTGCTCTCTGTAATACCTACATGTGTTGTCTCCTCCCTCCCCCCTCGCCTGGGGTATCAGCCCCCCCTTCTTCTTTGCGAATACAGAGCATAAGTATTCGTTCAGTGCCTCTGCCTGCTCTGCCCCTTTCTCCACCCACCCTTCTTTATCCTCACAAGCTGATCCTTGCTCCTCCTTCTCCTCTCTCCTATGTAGCGGAAGAAGTCTTTTTCTCCACTTTTGATTCCCTGCACCAGTCTCAGCTTCCTGGATGCCTTGGTCACCCTGAACAGTCTGGTAACCTCCCTGGACTTCTCCATGTACGTATCCTTGTCTTCACCCATCCCCGATTTCCTGTACTTTTGAAATGCTGTCCTCTTGGCCCTCACCCCTTCCATAACCTCCTGTGTCAGCCAACTGCTTTTCTTTGCCCTCCCCTTCTTGCTTTTCTTCCTAGTGCAAGATTCCGTAGCCTCCGCCAGCCCTTTCTTTATGATGTCCCATTACTGGTCTGCATCCATGTGTGGTTGCATACATGCTAGGTGCCTGCCCAAAATGTTCTCCATCTTCTTAAAGTCCGCCCCTCTAAACTCAATCACTCTTGTACTCATGCCCCCTGTTTCCCTCCCCATGTTAGTGTGAACCATACCGAATAGTGGTCACTCCCAGCCAGTGGTTCCTCCAATTCCAGATTCCTTACAGAATGGGAGTACACTGGGACCCTAGGAGGGTGCTGGAACTCCAGAAGGCTTCCTCTCAGGGGACACTTTCTGATAGCTTTCAAGCCTGGGAGCTGGATCCCCCAAAGAGGGATACCAGGAAAAGAATGACCCAGAAGAGTATAGAGACTACAGAGCACCCCCAAAACTGGTGAAGCAGGTACTGCAAAGTGATAATGGCTATAAGGTAAGACACCTTATCTCTGTGAATGGTGGGGGAGGAGGGAGCCCTTGAGCATGAGGAAGGCACCTGTAGCCTGTCTACCAGAATGCTACCATGGGTGCAGGTTGCAAGGAGCATCAAAGGTACACTGTGGCATAGTGTGAGTGAATGCCAGCCAGCAAGCCAGGCAGCCAAGAAAGTGAGCGAGTAACACGGCATGATGAGGGAAAAGTTAGCCCAGCACAGTCTCCTCTGAAAAGATAGTTTCACTGACCTATGACAATGCCAGCCCAGCATACTGTATGTGCTTTGAACAGAAAAAGGCCATGGGGAAGCAGTGCCCCATACAGAAACAGATAATGCAGGATTCAGACAGAGTTGAGACAGGGAACCCCCAGATACCACGCTATGCCCAAATAGTGCAGCCAGGGCATCTGTTCTTAATACAGCCAACCAACTCACGAAGAATTTGCGAGATTCAGGGGATTGAACTAAAGGGAATTATTAGAAATGTTGCTAAGGAAAAATCCTAGAACTGCCATAATGAACTGTCTATTAACTGATGAAACAGGGTCCTTGGACCAGTAAATTATGTTCTGTACAAATAAACTGTCTGAAATTGTCTCAGTAAAGGAAGGTCAGGTTCTGAGTGTTGCTTGTGTGTTGTTATATACCCAAAGGTGCCCATGACCACCATCTGCGACAGGAACTACTCGGGCAACCCAGTACTGTTGAGTGCAGTGGGGCTCCTGGCAAGCATACTGTCAGTACCCCTAGACACCAGAGTTCCCTAGGCAATGCCTGCTGCCATCCATGCAATCCAGGGCATTCATGCAGGTCATTGTCGTGCTGCCTGAGGGGGGCTGTATTTTGTTTTATTGCAGTGCAGTGTTTAGTTGTATCACCCCCCCTCGGCTTTCTGCTTCAGTCACAGAGTCTGTCTTGGATCGTGGTGCCACGTTTGTTTTTTTTTAGTCTTTGGTAACCGGGTAATGCCCACTAGGCACAGGTGCCTGTTTTCAGGGGCGACCTGGCAGCACTGGGTGGTTAAGTGACTTGCTCAGAGTCACACAGTATGCAAGTGGAGGCTGTGAGAATCAAACTCAGGTCTGGTCTGCTGGATGTAGCAAGCTTGTTCACACCTCGTTCCTCTAACCTCTAGGCTATACTGCCAGTTCTAGTGGTGCGGAGTTTATTTTAGTTTTCTGGGCTATACTTTACAAAAGAAAAGATATTCAGGGGCCGTGGGGGTTGGGGGTTGGAGTTTTCAGCAAAATTTATTTTAAAGTGTAAGGGGGGATGGGGAAGGCAACTGAGTTAGCCTAACATATAATTATCGGTTCCAAAAAGGGAGTTTGTGCTCACGTAGTTGCAGTTAGTGTGATGGGGTAGCCAACCCCAATTACAAACACAATATCCAAATATCACCTATATTCAAAAGAAGTACTCCAAGGTACTGCATTATTCTTTTTTTCAAGTTTTATTCCTCTTAGAAAAGCAGTTTTTGACATAAATCACTGTCATGAGAAGCAAAAGCCCCTAGCGCCTCGCCTCCTCGGGAGGCTTCAAAGGGGGTTTATTTTGGCTTTCTGGGCTATACTTTACAATAAAGATATTCAGGGGCCATGGGGGTAGGGGGGTTGGAGTCTTCAGCAAAATTTGTTTTAAAGTGTAAGGGGGGGGAGGCAGCGGAGTTAGCCTGACTAACATATAATTATGATTGCCCCACCACAAATTGTAGCTCGGTGGGTTGTCAGTGAGCAAGTAGTGCATCATGGTATTTTGATTTTGGGACCACGGAGTGGGTGGGTTAAGAAAGGAGTTGGTTAGGACATTTTATTTATTTATTTAGTTTTTGTTGACCGGGTAAGTGCACTAGACAATTCCTGCCTATTTTCAGGCACGACCCGGGGGAGGGGGATACAGATGAATGCCAACTGACTTTGAACCAGATTAAGCTGTTGGTATTTTTAATGAATGAGAGAAATTTGGCCAGGACAATCAAAATTCTCACTCTTTTCGGGATAAGTGCTATGGGATCTTTAACATCCACCTGAACTACCACCAATCCAGGCAGATGGGACCTCGGTTTAACGTCTCATCCGAAAGACGGCACCTCAGAAGTGCAGCACCCCTCTCATGCTGCACTACAGTGTCAGTACTGGGATATTAACCCAAGTGCCAGATGTGGGAAGTGAACCCACAGCCCTCTGATCTCCCAGCCTCAGAGGCGAGTGTGCTACCTACTGAGCCACTGACACTGACACATTGAGGGGTTGCATGAGTGGGTTATAACATACCACCTCTCAGTTCCTTACAATGTTTCATACACACAGCATAATAATACAACAATGCATAAAATAAAACTTTACACATCAAGCTAATGCCCAAACAGCCACTGCTAGCTGTAGCCATCTCTTGGTATGGAAGCAGTCACCTTATCTGTAGCCCTGTTTACATGGTCATATTAGCACTGCAGCAACCTGAGCACTTAGTTTGCTGCGGTGCAAATGCCATTGTGTGAACACTTACCGAATCATGGTAAACCGGTCCTTACTCCGCTCCCGCAGTCTCATCAAATGTGGGAACACTTTCGGGAGTGAACGGTTTGAGGAGACAGTATAGTACAGTGAGTTTAGGCTCTGAGCTGCAGATCTGGAGACCTGTGTTTGAATCCCACAGCCACTTAGGTGCATACTGTGTGATCCTGAGCAAGTCACTTTATTTCCTTGTGCTCCCAGGTCGCAACTGGAAACAAGCTTTGGCTTAGTGTGCTACTCCTGGTTAAACAATGTTCCCTTCCCTCCCTTCCTTAAGTGGCCATGTGGACAGGCTGTACCACTCATTCCCAAGTGCCAGACCTGAGAGCATCTTTTTCCTTTTTTCGGCTGACCATCCACTGATTCGCAGACCTTCTCCAGCGCATTTTGCATCGGAGCTGAGAGGGACTGTGTGGATGCGAAAGCAGAGCATCTTTTTGGGTCGGGGACATGTTGCAACCCTCCACAGAAGGAGCAAATCAGATGTGTAAACAAGGCTTGTGTAAGTCAAACACTTCCAAGGTGGAGTTAACGGAAGCCCTGGTGGAAACAATGGCAACGGCCATTTCTGTTCAGAGAGGTTTAGAAAACCACCCAGAAGGGACAAACTAAATGACAAATGTCACCTTCTCTGTAAAATACCCTTCAGTGCTAAATTATAAGTTCTCTTCTATGACATTGTACCAAACCTTCATTTGGAAGAAAAAAAAAGATGTGTTGTCAGAGGAATGATACACACCCTTCATTCTCTCTCTCTCTCTCTCACTGGTATTAAGTGTAGACATTTTCAGCTTCCCAGGTCCTGCACTCTCCCTCCAGAGCAGTGTGATTGCCTGACTGATTGTTTGGGAGAGTAAGTGCAAGATTGGCAGTGACATGGTAATTTACTGAAGATTGCTATGTCAGACTATATCCAGGGGGGGCCTAGCAGGATAAGAGAAGCAGTTCCCTTGCTGACTGACAGCCCACTTGGAGATTGGTGTGACAATTTAAAGTTCACAGTGTGCTCAGAAGTCTTTCGGCTACATGCAGCCCATAATCATACTGTATGTGATGAGGCCGTTGCTGACAGCACATGCTCACAAAGAGCATGTGGTAATATAGCAATTTACAAATGTTTTTAGCAGGTTCATGGAAATTGATAAGATGGATGTGTTATTTGTTTCTGCAATTTTTTTTTTGTTCCCGGCAGCTTAACTATCAATAAGTTTTTTTTTGTTTTTTTTTTCACTCTTTCACTGAGATGTTGATAGGATTCTCTTGACTAAGCAAGCCCTGGAGGGAAGCCTCAAAAAAAAAAAAAAAAAAGCGAAAGTGGGCCAATTTAAAAGTTCACAGTTACAGAGGCTTCAAGATAGCCTGTAAAGATCACATCACCAATAAGAAAATTGAAGCAGTGCTTAATTGGACAAATGTCTCAAGCGATTACCTTGGCTGCGTAATGACTTTTCATGTTTACTACACAGAGCAGCTGGCAGATAGAGTGAGGCATCCACAATGGCCAGGCTTCAGAGAGACCTGAGGCTGCGAGGCAGCAGGTGGGATGTGGGGAGCTGGAGCTGGCAATGGGCCTTGAACCGCTCACTTAAACTGACAGACGTGCAGGCCTAAGCAGTGCTCTTCCTCCCAAGTGGGCGCCATCAACCTCCAGCCATTTCTTTTGTAGCAGAAATTAGGTAGGGGAAGAAAGGAAGGGAAGGAAGGAAGAACTGACTTTAGTCCATCAGCTTCTTTTCCACACACACACACATGCACACAGCTGGCATAACCGCTTATCCCTTCTGGATCTGGCCTTAGCGAGCTAGGTACGACCTAAAACAGTGAATTAAAAATGTTATTTGTTTTAAAAGTAGCCAGTCACTGTGCTAGTCTGTGAGCATAGCAGGAGATGAGGCAGACAATACAATCAAAAGGACACAGAAAGGGCTGACAGCACTAAAAATAGAAAAGGTCCTGGGACCAGATAAGTTGTATCTGAAGTTACTCAGGGCAGCAAAACTGGCTGAACCTCTGGTAGGTCTGTTCAACAGCTCTCTAATGACAGTGGTAGTTCTGAAGGAATGGAGGGTGGCAGACATAGTTCCACTCCGTAGGTGTGAGGGTGGGGTGGTGGGAGGACAAGGAACATGTAGGGAACTACAGAACTGTCAGTCTCTTTTGTGGGGAAACTGATGGAGTCACTAGTCAAAGAGGACCTCGTAGACTATTTTGAGAGCAGTGGGTTCCAGGATAGTAAACAGCACTGAGTAGTGGCAGGGAGGCCTTGTCAGGCTAACCTGATAAGTTGTCTTTGACTGGATGATGAGGGAATTAGATAGGGGCCACACTGTGGATTCGCTTCGACTTCAGCAAGGCTTTCGACTCTGTGCCTCACAGACACTTGCTGAAGAAGATGGAGAATCTGGGTTCAGCTAAGGTCATAGTGAACTGAGTAGGTAACTGGCTAAAGGGGAGGCAGCAGAGGGTTGTAGTCAATGGGGTCAAGTCAGCAGAGAGGGAGGTCATGAGCGGGTACCACAGGGATCTGTTCTGGGACCAGTGCTCTTCAAAATGTTCATTAGCGACATTGGTGGCACAGGACCTCCTTGTGAATGAGCTTGCTCAATGGAGTTTTCCTGCAATAAACTTGAACTTGGTGAGGGTATCCAGGGCAGACTGTATCTCTTTGCATATGACACTAAGCTCCGTGGGAGGGTGGACTGCGATGAGGAAATCAGGGAAATGCAGAGTGATGTATGAAAGCTAGAGGGGTGGTCTGAGGTCGGGTAACCAGAGTGGTGGACCAAGGGGGAGCAGTTGATGTCACCTACCTTGACTTCAGCAAAGCTTTCAATGCTGTTCACATAGAAGATTGATTAATAAGCTGGGTAGGCTCAGGGTGGGTCAGAAGTTGGTCAACTGGGTGGTAAACTGGTTGATGGGCAGAAAACAGAGAGTGGTGGTAAACGGTATACAGTCAGAAGAGATGCAGGTGTAACCCCCCTGCAAATGGGGGTTCCCAAAAGACTTCCAGGAGCTTGCTTGAATGCTCCAAGCCTGAATGGTGTTTGGCGTTTAAGCCATTTATCAGTGAGTGTTTTTAGAACCTCTGGTACTGTCTCTTTAAGAGCTGTCTGCTTGCAGACATAATTAGTTTGTATGGGGGACTGTGTGTTTCTTTGATTGAGTACCACTCAGCTGCTGCCAATTCACCCATTTTGCAGTCACTAGGAGTGCAAAGGAACCTGTCTGAAAGATGTAACTGATTGCCAGAAATCATTACAGTAATAATAAAATTACAGTTTGTCTAACCTGCTTTCTTTGCAGTCAGAACTGTCTGCCTAGTTCCCATTCTGGTTTTGAACTGCTGAACTGGACCAATCAGTGTGGGTAAACTAGCTCTAAAATGATGCCTTGGACGAATCAGAACTTGGGACTCATAATCTGAGCCAGCCACAAGAGGATTGTATGGGCAGTGACTCTGGGAGATGTAGTTTAGACTTCAGTGCCTTTTGGACCAACAGCAGCAGTCTATTGTGAGTGACAGCCAATCCAGTCAAGAACTGGGAGGAACTCAAAGGAAGTGCCCGGTTTTGTCTGTTGGGAGTTTCAGTTTGAGATCTGAAAGTGAAGGGAAAGAAACCCTGTGCTCCTTCAGTGCACAGTTTCAGTCAAAAACGTGTGCAAGGCCCAGAGTTCCGGCTCACAACTTGTGTAACTGCTTGTTAGGACTGAATCTGTCCTGTGAAAAGAATCAAAGGATCTCTGAAGAGTAGAAACCAGGCTCACCCTGTAGAAGACTGAAGAAATTGTTGAATTACACTCGGTCTGTCAGGAACTGAATCTGCTGTGTGTTCTCCTGGTTATTGTGCAGTAATTGCGATTGGGATACAGATGCAGCCTGCCTGGTATAGTGCTTTCTTTTTTACCATATAAATGTGTGAGGAGTCTCTTGGAGATCAAAAGTAGCCCTGCTGACATTGAAGGACCATATCTTCTTTGGAGGTCGTGAGTACTAATTCAGGGTCGCTCCTGTTGAATTGCCACATTAAATCCAAATGGAATTACTGTACTGCTGACTGTTTAATTTTCCTTTTCTCTGTGTGAAAGGGCCCCACCAGCTGCCACGGTTTGGACTAGCCACTAGGGCCTGGGTACCCAGGGACAGTAACTGGTAGGGATAGGCCTGTGCACAGAGCCATAGGTAGATAGTAAAGTGATAAGCTAATTAACCTGATTTCCCCTGTCCTTGTTATATCCCCCTAAATAAATCAGAGCTGTTTGTTTCAACAAAGTTATACTGCCTGAGGTATTTGTCTATGTTAAAAGTACTGTACTGTGATTGTTGCACTGTATCTTATTTTACAGGATGTCCCGTGCCTGAACCAGCCTTGGGGGTAAGTGTATACTGTGAAGGTAATTCTGCTATATTGTGTGGGCCACTAGTGGAAGAAAGGGGTTGCAGTGTCCCAGAGGGCTGTGACCAAGTAAGTTTAACTATTGCAAACCCTGACCTCTGGGTGGAGGCACCCGCCATTGGATCCAGGCCCCTCAACCTGTTAGTGGCAAATCAGGCAGGGGTAGTAGCCCCTGGGATAGCGCCATCTAGGGGTTACATTTTGGAGGCTCACCGCTGGGATTGTGTGTCCTCTAGTGGCCATATTTACAAACCACTGTTAAGGGAAAAAATAAATAAATAAATAAATGGGTACCCGACAGAAGTGGCTGTGCACCGGCTGGTGGAGTGGTGTACTGGGAGGAGATCGACCTCAAAATGCTATGCTTATCCTGGACATCCCCTGGGTATCAATACGGACACTGTGCAGGAGACTTTCCAAGGTGGAAGGTTTACAAAATCCTGTGGTGGTGGGTCGGCACGCTAATCTGCTCACCCACACTTTCCTGGCCCTAGTAGAGTTTAAGGATCCCATAGATAGCTCCAAAGTACCACAGACCATTACCCCAGAGGGAGCCCTCACTGCTTGGAGAGTGATAACTAAGGACAGTAAGACCCGGGGAATGAGCCCCACCACTATCTGAAACTTTTGAGGAGAAATTTGCTAATGGTTGCTGGGAGAAGGAAAACTGTGGAGGACTTGAAGAAACTATTCTTGCCACCTGGGGTGTTCCTCCCCAACACCTCTCCTGCTCCAGTACCCGTAATGGTGGCTGAACCAATGCAGACTCCTATTTCTGCACCTGCCATTAGTCACGACTCACGAGGTTGAGGATCTTCTCTGGCACCTCCCACCCCAAGGGAGGATGACTGGGAGACCTGGATAGACTATGTTGCCCCAAGTGCTAGAATGGCAATGCTCGGAAGGAGGCTTAAAGAGGGTTAGTGAGAGCTCCGAGGTCCTGCCCTGGCTACCATCCGTGCTAAACGGGCCAGTAACCCTGAAGCGACTGCACAGGCCTATCTTGAGGCCTTGGAGAATGTGTATGGGAGCCCAGATTCTGATGAGGACCTATGGTGGAGAGTAAGAAATGCACAACAGTACCAAGGGAGTTGTTGTCTGTGTATGTCTCGGCTGGAAAATTGTTGCAAGAATGCCTCAGAAAGGGTAGTTTGCCAGCGATTGAACTGGACCGAACCAGACTGGACAGAATCCTTAAGTCTGCCCCTTCTCAGAACTGCTGTTGCTTCAGTTACGCCTGGCAAATCGACTGGAATCCCCACCCTCCTATGATGAGTTAATGAGAGAAATGAGGAGTTGAGAAAAGCGACCTCGGGAGGATCTGCACCAATAGCTGTGGCTATGACCGAGTGACTGAGGGTGGCCCATCAAGTGAAGTTCAGGGCAGAGGTTGGCAGTCAATGAGTGCTCTGATAAGGAAAAGATATGCCACAATGGGCGAACTGTTGAGAGAGATCCGGGAATTCAAAACAGTCCCTTTATGAAGGCCACGCCTGCAAGTCACGGGCCCTGACCTATATCCGACTGTATCTAGTATGGGGTGGGGATACCCACCCATGTATCTCCTGCTGATAACAGCTCCGAACTCGATTCCTTGACCATGGAAGTGGAGAAACTGACGAGATGTCTCCAAATGCTTATCACGCCGCAGACAGAGATGGCACCAAGGTTTCCAGTTAATTACCCCGCCCTGGCTCCCAGTGTGGCACCTCGGCCAGCTCAAACTCCAAAAAGTATGTTTTGCTATAATTGTGGGAAGGATGGGCACATGAAAAGGGAATGCCAATCCCCAAAAGACACTGACAAAGTTGCATATAGGCTACAAGGAGAGCTTCGGAGAACAAATCAGTGGTTAAGAGGTGCACGAAATGATCCCAGTGAGGGCACCAAAAATGCTAATTCACGTCCTTTTGTGGCAAGGTCAGTTGCCCAGGCCCCCACTACCGCCTCTCCAGACTGGTCCAGAATAGTGGGTCCCTCCATGGAGACCACTGTAAAGGTAAATGGAGTGTCTACAAGAGCTGTATTAGACAGTGGCTCCCAAGTGACAATTATGTTTCAAGATTGGTATCAGAAGCATTTGTCAGACGTACCCTTACAACCATTAGAAGGACTGCATGTATGGGGGTTAAGTGAGAAGGCCTACCCCTATTCTGGGTATATCCGAATTTGGCTGTCTTTCCCCACCTCCGTGGCTGGAGTGGCCGAACAAGTAGAGACCCTAGCCTTAGTGTGTCCCCCCACTGGACTGTATGATGGTGTCCCTTTGTTGATTGGAACAAATGCTCATATGTTCAGAAGGCTGGCACATTTGTGTTATGAAAAACAGGGGTCAAAGACTAGTAGAGCTTTAAGAGTTCGGCTTTAATTAAGAAGGCCTATGAGGCACAGAGAGATGCTGAAAAACAGAACCAGAGGAACCGGTCGGAATTGTATGGAAGAAGGATCCTGAGTCTCTGATCCTGGCACCAAATGCCCAGTGTACCTTACAGGGAGAGGTCCGTATCAGAAAGGATGTTAAGAATAAAATATTAATGTTGGATGCACCAGGCGATGGAAAATTGCCAGAGGGACTGCTGGTCAAGCTAGTATTTTGCCCGCTAGAGCCCATGCTTATGCCAGAAGGGTAATGGTCCAAGTTCATAATGTGTCTGAAAGAGACATTCGAGTAAACAGAGGTTGCATCCTGGCTAATGTGCATTGTGCAGACACTGCAGTGCTACCCAGCAGCAAGAGTTCAAGGAAGAATGACAGAGTAACGCCTGACTTGTTTGATTTCGCAACTCCCGCTGCCAGCTGAATGGAAAGTGAGGATCAGTGAGAAGCTTGCCCAGAGACCAGGTGTTTTCTTTAAAGGAATGGGACGTAGGATGCGTGCAAGGAGCTGAGCACAATATCCGGCTGCATGACGAAAGACCATTTCGTGAGAGGTCTCGACGCCTGGCACCTGCTGATATAGATGATGTGAGCGGCATCTGCAAGAGATGTTAGCGGCTGGTGTAATACAAGAATCCAGAAGCCCTTATGCTTCCCCCATTGTGGTAGTGAGGAAAAAGAATGGGACAGTAAGGATGTGCGTGGATTATCGCACCTTAAACCGGCGGACTATCCCTGATCAGTACACAATGCCCCGCATTCAGGATGCTTTGGACTGCCTAAACGGGAGCAAGTGGTTCTCTGTGCTGGATCTCCGCAGTGGGTACTACCAGATCCCGATGGCCCCAGAGGACCGTGAGAAGACAGCCTTTATCTGTCCGCTACTTCTATGAATTCATGAGGATGCCTCAAGGATTTCAGGTGCCCCAGCCACTTTTCAACGATTGATGGAGCGTGCAGTGGGGACATGAACTTACTAGAGTGCCTGGTATACCTAGATGATGTTATTGTGTTTGGCAGCTCACTGGAGGAACATGAGAGCAGATTATTTAAGGTATTGGATCGACTGGAGGACTTTGGCCTTAAACTGTCCATTGATAAGTGTCAATTCTTTCAAACATCAGTAAAGTATGTGGGACACATAGTATCCACCGAGGAATAGAGACCGACCCAAGTAAAGTTGAGGCCTTGACCACCTGGCCACAGCCCAAAAATCTAAAGAACTGCAAAGATTCCTGGGATTCTGTGGTTATTATCGGCGCTTCATCAAGGACTATTCAAGAGTGATCCGCCTTTACTTAACCTACTCAAGGTTATCCCCAACCCACAAAAATACCAAAAGTCAGCGTCCCTCAAGACTGAAAGAGTGTATTTTCATCCGAGTGAAGTATTTGGGGCCCGCTGGACTCCTGATTGCGAGACTGCTTTTCATGAGATCATATATCAACTTACCCATGCTCCAGTGCTGGCCTATGCCGATCCAAGAAAACCTTACGTCCTGCACACTGATGCTAGCTTGCAAGGGTTGGGGGCTGTGTTGTACCAAGAGCACGAGAATGGCCTGAGACCAGTGGCCTTTGCCAGTAGAAGCCTGACCCCATCCGAAAAGAACTATCCTGTACATAAGTTAGAGTTCCTAGCTTTGAAGTGGGCTATTGTTGACCAATTCCATGAGTACTTGTATGGGGCTAAATACTAGTAAAACTGACAATAATCCTTTGACCTATGTGCAGACCTCAGCTAAGTTGGATGCCACTGGCCATAGGTGGCTTTCTGCATTATCTACATATGACTATGCTCTCGAATACCGAGCAGGTCTGAACCACATAGATGCTGATGCTCTCTCCGGAGGCCTGTTCCCCAGAATGATTGGGTCCGATTGGCAGAACCTGACATTCGGGCACTCTGCCGGAAGTTTGACAGGGAGGAACAATGTCCACGGACGAGTGGACTGCATGGTGGATTGCTTGGGACCCTCTGAGAATTGCATACCTGCTGCTTATTGCCACTTTTCTGCAATAGACATTGGTGCACTGCCTCAGCTGGACAATGACAGTATCGGCGGCTCAATCTCGCGATCCTATGATCAAATCAGCTTTAGAAGCCCTCTATGCAGGAAAAGATGTGTCCAAATTACGCTCCACTGATTTGAGAACTGCACTGTTATACAAAGAAGGTCCTAAGTTGAAACTGATCAATAAACTGTTATATAGAGAAACAGTAGACAGAGGGGGACAAGTAGACAAACAACAACTGGTGCTGCCCACTGCCTTTCGAGACTCAGTATTGAGGTCCTTGCACAACCACATGGGGCACCTTGGTATAGACAGAACACTTGACTTGGTGAGATCCAGATTCTATTGGCCTAAGATGGGGGCTGATGTGGAGCAACATCATCGAACTTGTAGTCGCTGCTTACAGAGGAAAGCTTTGCCCAGAGGGCTGCCCCTTGTTAACATAACCACCAGTGCACCCATGGAGCTGGTCTGTATTGATTTTCTGAGTTTGGAGTCAGATCAAAGAAATATCAGTAATGTGCTGGTGGTCACTGACCATTTCACGAGATATGCCCAAGCTTTCCCACCAAAGACCAGAAAGCATCCACTGTAGCCAAAGTACTTGTAGAGAAACTTTTTGTTCACTATGGGGCTCCACAAAGAATCCATTCTGATCAAGGGAGAGACTTTGAGAGTCGCCTGATCAAAGAGATGCTTTCTCTGTGGGGAGTGAAAGTCCAGAACCACTCCTTACCACCCCAGGGGACCCACAGCCTGAACGTTTCAACTCGCACTTTGCTAGATATGCTAGGCACCCTGCACCCAAAGGACAAGCCTAGATGGAGCCAACAAATTAGCACCCTGGTACATGCTTATAACTGCACCAAAAGTGATGCCACTGGGTTCTCCCCTACCGCCTGATGTTTGGAAGAAAGCTCGACTACGGTAGATGTGTGTTTGGGGTCTCTCCTGATGGGGTTCAAGCTGACAACTATTTACAGTATGTGCAAAAGTTAAAGGCCCAGCTAACTCATGCCAACTGGCTCAAACCATGGCTGCCAAAAGAAATCTGGCCAACAAAGAAAGGTATGATAAAAGGTGAAAGCACAGGAACTCCAGGAGGAGATCGGGTATTGCTAAGAAATCTGGGACTGCATGGCAAGCACAAGATTGCTGACAGATGGCACCATCTCCCTCACATTGTAGTGGGCAAACTAGATGATCTGCCAGTGTACAAAGTAAGGCCTGAGAACAATTCAAAAGATGTAAAAACAATGCATAGAAATCATTTACTACCCATTGGACAAATCCTGATTGAGTCTGAGCCCCAGAAGATGCCCCTCTGGACCAGTGACTAGAGCTTGCTAAGAAAAGATCAAGGAAGTCTGCACCTACAGAAGCAGAGTTAAAGTGTTCCCCTGCACAAGTCCCAGTTGAGCATGACTGTCAGTCCATATCAGAAGAAAGTGAGAGTGACTTTGAATACTATCCTTCTTACGAACTGAGTCAATTGTTTCGGGGCAATCCCTAGTCAATACTGGAGACAAAGCTGGGCCTTCTGGACTGTCTATGCCCCAGCTTCATCCCTGGAGCCAATGCTCCCAGAAAGTGAAGTGCAAAGCATCAGATCAGATGAAATGGAATCATTGTGCATGGTTGAACTGTTTGAGCTTTCAGGGAGGAAAATGATAGATTGGGGCAGACTGGTGATACACCCGAACAAGAAGAGTATTTTGAGTGCCCTGACAGTCCACTGCCAGTGTCTGAAAGCTCTCCATGCAGCCAAATGTTGTGGACTCAAAAACTGTAACTCCTGGAGCTGAAAGTGCCCCAAGTTCTAGCCTCTCTACCCCATGGAGACTCCTGACAGTGAGAACAATGCTGAAAATGAGGCTCAGAGTGCAGAGACTGTAACAGCTCCCCCAGAAAGACTGGTCGAGCTGTAAAGCCTGTGGTGCACCTCAGTTATGATTCCCTTGGGCGGCCAGTGGACCTGCCTCTCAATGTTGTCCATAAAGGAGTGTATGTGTCCCGAGCTCATTGCCCAAACTGAGCGTTAGTGCTAACTCCAAGTTACTTGTGTTGCCCTCTAAGTATGGTGCCCTTGCCCCGTCAGCCCCAAGGTAACTGATAGGGAAGGGTCCCCTCTCTTCAGGTTTCATGTACAAGAGGTAATAACTTGAGTTATGGTACAATGTGTGTGTAATACTGTGTAAAGAGTGACGTACTGCAATGTTTCAGAAATGTGTTCTTGGTAAAATGATATATTGACTGATGATTACATAGTGTGAGCCTAATGCAAATGTATATGGTTGCAGTTGAAACTTATGGGGGATACTTGTGTGGACGTCAAGCTTTCCCAAACCAGGAAGGGTGTAACCCCCTGCAAATGGGGGTTCCCAAAAGACTTCCAGGAGCTTGCTTGAATGCTCCAAGCCTGAATGGTGTTTGGCATTTAGCCATTTATCAGTGAGTGTTTTAGAACCTCTGGTACTGTCTCTTTAAGAGCTGTCTGCTTGCAGACATAATTAGTTTGTATGGGGGACTGTGTGTTTCTTTGATTGAGTACCACTCAAGCTGCTGCCAATTCACCCCATTTTGCAGTCACTAGGAGTGCAAAGGAACCTGTCTGAAAGATGTAACTGATTGCCAGAAATCATTTACAGTAATAATAAAATTACAGTTTGTCTAACCTGCTTTCTTTGCAGTCAGAACTGTCTGCTAGTTCCCATTCTGGTTTTGAACTGCTGAACTGGACCAATCAGTGTGGGGTAAACTAGCTCTAAAATGATGCCTTGACGAATCAGAACTTGGGACTCATAATCTGAGCCAGCCACAAGAGGATTGTATGGGCAGTGACTCTGGGAGATGTAGTTTAGACTTGGTGCCTTTTTGGACCAACAGCAGCAGTCTATTGTGAGTGACAGCCAATCCAGTCAAGAACTGGGAGGAACTCAAAGGAAGTGCGCGTTTTGTCTGTTGGGTCAGTTTCAGTTTGAGATCTGAAAGTGAAGGAAAGAAACCCTGTGCTCCTTCAGTGCACAGTTTCAGTCAAAAACGTGTGCAAGGCCCAGAGTTCCGGTCTACAACTTGTGTAACTGCTTGTTAGGACTGAATCCGTCCTGTGAAAAGAATCAAAGGATCTCTGAAGAGTAGAAACCAGGCTCACCCTGTAGAAGACTGAAGAAATTGTTGAATTACACTCGGTCTGTCAGGAACTGAATCTGCTGTGTGTTCTCCTGGTTATTGTGCAGTAATTGCGATTGGGATACAGATGCAGCCTGCCTGGTATAGTGCTTTCTTTTTTACCATATAAATGTGTGAGGAGTCTCTGGAGATCAAAAGTAGCCCTGCTGACATTGAAGGACCATATCTTCTTTGGAGGTCGTGAGTACTAATTAGAGTCGCTCCCTGTTGAATTGCCACATTAAATCCAAATGGAATTACTGTACTGCTGACTGTTTAATTTTCCTTTTCTCTGTGTGAAAGGCCCTACCAGCTGCCACGGTTTGGACTAGCCACTAGGGCCTGGGTACCCAGGGACAGTAACTGAGTGGGATAGGCCTGTGCACAGAGCCATAAATAGATAGTAAAGTGATAGCTAATTAACCTGATTTCCCCTGTCCTTGTTATATCCCTAAATAAATCAGAGCTGTTTGTTTCAACAAAGTTATACTGCCTGAGGTATTTGTCTATGTTAAAGTACTGTACTGTGATTGTTGCACTGTATCTTATTTTACAGGATGTCCCGGTGCCTGAACCAGCCTTGGGGTAAGTGTATACTGTGAAGGTAATTCTGCTATATTGTGTGGGCCACTAGTGGGAAGAAAGGGGTTGCAGTGTCCCAGAGGGCTGTGACCAAGTAAGTTTAACTATTGCAAACCCTGACCTCTGGGTGGAGGCACCCGCCATTGGATCCAGGCCCCTCAACCTGTTAGTGGCAAATCAGGCAGGGGTAGTAGCCCCTGGGATAGCGCCATCTAGGGGTTACACAAGTAACAAGTGAGGTACCTCAGGGATCAGTCCTGGGGCCAGTCCTCTTCAATATCTTCATCAGTGACATTGCAGATGGACTGGAGTGTAAGGTTTGTCTGTTTGCAGATGACACCAAGATCTGTAACAGAGTAGATGATCCAGACAGGGTGGGCAGAATGAGAAGAGATCTGGATAAACTGGAAAAATGGTCGGAAGAGTGGCAACTGGGGTTTAATGCAAAGAAGTGCAAGATCATGCACATAGGGAAGAGAAACCCTGAAGACACCTATAGGCTGGGAGGGGAGTTGCTGGCAGTCACAAGGGAAGAAAGAGACTTGGGCATCTTCATCACCGATTACCTGAAATCATCCAAGCAGACCACTAAAGCAGTAGGTAAGGTTAGAGGGATGTTGGGGTGTATTAGTAGGGGTATCACATGTAAGAAGAGGGAGGTAATAATCCCTCTTTACAAGACAGTGGTTAGGCCCCATCTGGAGAACTGCGTGCAGTACTGGAGGCCACACCTTCACAAGGACATTAACCAAATTGAGGCAGTCCAGAGAAGGGCAACCAAAATGGTGCAGGGACTGCATCAGAAAACATATGAGGACAGAATAACAGAGCTCAATATTTATACCCCAGAGCAAAGGAGGGAGAGAGGTGATATGATCGAAACATTCAAACACCTTAAGGGCATTAACAAGGTGAAAGAGTCTAACATGTTTCAATATAAGAAAAATAGCAGGACAAGAGGACACAGCATGATATTAGAGGGAGGCCGATTAAGGGGTAATGTGAGGAAGTTCTTTTTCATAGAAAGGGTGGTGGATGCATGGAATGGCCTACCTCAGGAAGTGGTGGATATGAATACAGTGCAGGGCTTTAAACAGGCATGAAATAGGCATAAGGAGCAATACAGATGAGTATGAGTAGACAGGCCATTGACAGAGCAAAGGCCGATGGAACATTCATAAGGTAGAAAAAAATGGGCAGACTGAATGGGCCTTGCGGTCCTTATCTGCCTTCAACTTCTATGTTTCTATGGTAGTTGAAATTCAGTGCCAAAAAGTGCAAGGTGATGCACTTAGGGAACACGATGCCCAGGGGTGGAGTGAGACATAGCACTACGGCTGAGGAACAGCACCTTGGAGTTATCATCGGCGACTCCCTCAAGCAACTGAATCTGTGCAACAAGACATATAGGAAAGTCAGTAGGATCCTGGGGTGTATCAGGAGAGGTATTGATAACAGAAGGGAAGAAGTAATACTTCCCCTATATACAGCCTTAGTGTGGTCACACCTGGAGTACTATGCCTAGTTCTGAAGTCCTCACCTCAGGAAGGATAGAGATAGGCTGGAGACGGTGCAGCGCAGGGTAACAAAAAGGATTCAGGGCCAACAGGGCAGGTCCTATGAAGAGTGCCTCAAGGCACTTAACATGTACTCACTGGAGAACAGAGGGGAGAGGGGAAATACGAAAGAGACCTTCAAGTTCCTGAAAGGAATTAATAAGGTGAACTGTAGGGAAATATTTAGCTTGATTTAGTCACGTGGACACAAGTGGAAGTTGACAGGGGGAGGCTCAGAAAGGATATGAGGAAGTATTATTTTACAGAAAGGGTGGTGGAGCTGTAGAACAGTCTGCCTGTTGAAGTGGTGGGTGCTAAAACTGTTGGTGGGATCAAGCACAGTTGAGATAGAATGAAGGGTATAGTGGTTGCTTGGGGCAGCAGAGAAGCTGGCAGGGGAATGGAGGGGAAGGATGGGGAGGGCTAAGACCCTGAAGGAACAGTAGATCCCAGGGCTTAATAGGGAACTCGAGCAAACTGGATGGACCGTTGGTCTTTTTCTGCCGTCATTATCTATGTTTCTGTGCTGGCAGTTAAGGTTTGGGAACAAATCGAGTGCACTGGTACTGGGCTAGGTGAAGAAGGATCGAGCATCCCATGGAACACTCTCATTAAAGAAGGGAAAGCAGTGTACTCCACTGCTGTACTGTGATGTGGGTGGCCATAGGTAGCATCACAGTTGGAGCCACTTGAAGGGGGCACCAAGAGTTCCAACAGAGAGAGCAAGCTTAGAGTGTGTTTTCTTGTACAGGCCTTGTTTTTTTTGTTTGTTTGTATTCTTTATTCAATTATTTCTCTGCATCACTGCTAGCCAGACCTCCCAGCTCCATCACTCACCTTCCCTAGGCATTACCTGGCTCCAGGTGAGTCCTTCATGGATTTATCCCATGGTGGTGCCCAAAGAGGAGGGACCCCCAATTCTACAAATCCAGATGCCTGGAGCCCTGCTTGGTTGGTGGTGTCGGACCTACAGAGGGAAAGGGAGTAAACTTACTGTAGGTTGAAGGTTCTTCTCCAACCTTTTTCTCAGCGGGTTAACCCAGCATGCAGTAATGCACTAAGCGTGTACTTTGCACATGCATATAGGCATCTGAGGGCCACTCTCCCCCTGCTTAGGTGATCCTTGCAGTGCTACCACTTAGCCTCCGCCAGTTGGCAAGCAAGTAGCAGGATGCCAGACTTCCCCTTCCTGAGAGAGAAGAACAGACCCCAGGAGACGTGAGCTTGTCCCCCCAGCTGACCCCCCAAAAAGACCTGAGTCCACTCTCAGATGGGGGTCAGCGGTGGGCAGAAGGGCTACCGGGCTGGCCTGGGGTCCATGTTGGCAACATCCCAGGGAACTGGTGAAACAAAGGTGGAAAAACCCCTGGTGACTTGACTGTCTGCGGCATTCTTGTTTGTGATGGACCTGTGGGAGGGGTGTTACCTTGTCTACCCACAAAGAAATCCACCACGGCAGTGTGAGGACCCTGCAGACTTCCTTGAAGATGGATTAGCAGTGGAGAAGGGAAGGACATGGAGGAGGATGAGCTGAACCGGGCCACTGATGAGAAGGGGATAAAGAAAATATATTTAAAACAAGTAGCTAGTTATTTTCTATAGTAGAAGCATTTTCCTTTTTCAGTGCTGATTAGAAGATTTTCTACCTAATAGTACTAGGTATGATGTAAAACAGCTTGCAGTCTGGATGCTGGGCTATCAAGTGCTCTTCTTCTTCTTCTTCACACCTCATCAGGGTTATGACCTGGCAGACAGCTCCTTTGTTTATTAGCTTTTGTTTACTGGGTAAGCACACTAGACAAGGAATGCCTATTTTCAGGTACGACCCGGGAGATTAGATGTGCATGGTTTACAAAACAGTGCGAGGGAATTACAACAATGTGAAATACAAGCAATGAGCAGGGTGATACAAATAAACAGGTGTTGGATAAAAAGATACGCATATACATCAAGGGTAAGAACAAGCGAACGCTAGTTACATTTTGTGGAAATAATACAAGCGCAGTTTGTCCCATTTGGAGGATGGCAAGTGCTGAGGTGAAGGGCATGCAGGGTAGATAACTCCCCTTACTAGAGCTCAGTGGGTGTAGGGGACCAGGGACTTGGAGGGAGCACACCAGGGTCCAAGCAGGGGTACGGGATATCAGGCAGCCTTTGAACAGTTACAGGCTGAGGCAGACTTCAGGTGCAATCAGTGGGAGCTCTTAAAGATGAGATGGGTGGGGGTACAGCTGATGATTGCAGGTAGGGTATTCCAGAATCTAGGGGCACAAACAGCAAAGGAGGGGGTGCAAGTCAGCTGACCTTAGTTGGTACGATGGTAGAGCCTGCTGAAGGAGTTTGGACAGGGTGGGTGGGTGGGTGGCATTGTGGATGATTTTGTCTGTGAAGCAACTCAAGACAAATGAGCGATAATTACCCAAGGACAAGCAGTGTAGTTGATTGTATAAATCTAAGTGATGGGTAAGTCACGGGACGGCAAGGACAAAGCGGCAAATATTATTATAGGCCACATCCCATTTAGCAAGGCTAGTTTTTTGCAATGAGGGTAGAGGTTGTCAGCCCATAGCTGAGAGAGGGAAGGAATAAACCTTTAGCAGGGGCAAGCCATGCAGCAGCAGTAAGGGACCCACGAGCTTGGTATGCAAGTCCAAGCTTGCTTTTTGTTGCCCTGTAGACATTTTGAATGTGTAGAGACAGGTCTAACTGGGGGTCAACAGCAATTCCCAGGTTTCTAAAGGAGCATGTAGTGCCAACTGGGACACCACCAAGGCTTAAGACATTGAGTGGGGCAGGACACTGAGTTTGGCAGAGGAATCAAAGAGCATGAGTTGAGTTTTCTTTAAGTTTAGCATGAGCTTATTTGTTAGGAGACAATGTTGCAATTTACTGAAGTCAGCTTGTAGGTTGTGATTTATGGCATGGACATCACCTGAGCTAGCTAGGAGGACCAGGTCATTGGCTTATAGGGTTGTGGTGCTATGGGTAGGGACCACTGGGACATCATTGATGAAAACAGAAAATAGGATAGGGCCCAGAACAGATCCCCGAGGGACACCGATAGTAATAGGAACAGGTTTCAGTGGAGCTCTGTTGTACTTAACAAGCTGTAGTCTGCCAGTGAGATAGTTGGAAAACCAGTTTAGGGCTGGACCAGCAACACTGAGGGAGTGAAGCTTGGTACAGAGTAGAGAATGATTCACTAGACTGAAGGCCTTTGAGAGGTCCACGAAGATAGCCCCAGTCAGCATACCCTGCTCCATGGCAATCCTTATATTAGATGTAACTTTAGCAAGAGCTGTACCAGTGCTATGTCCTTTACAAAATATATGCTGTTTGGGTGATAGTAAGGTACAGTATGTTTAGACAGGCAGTCCGTCAGCTGCACTTCCACCACTTTTTCCAGTATCTTGCTAACAGCAGACAGGGTGGCTATAGGACAGTAGTTTTCTATGCATTTCCAGTCACCCTGCTTGAAAACAGGAACAAACTTTGCTACTTTCCAGACTGCAGTAACAATTCCAGTGGTGAGGGAGAGGTTGAGAATATGGGTTGTTGGGAGTGCAAGCAAAGGAGCCCCAGTCTTTAGGAGTTTTGGTTCAAGGTCATAGGTGTCCAACACTCATATGAGGAGAAAGGCTAGTGAGAAGCTTGTAGGTTTCCCTCACTGAGATTGTCTTAAAATAGAAAGGTGGGCGAGACAGAGATTCTGGAGGGGAGGAATGGCTAGAGGTAGATGACTCATCATTGTCAGTAGTAAACAAGGAGGTGTATGCCGAAAGATTGGAGAATTTATTGTTAAAGGCATTGGCAATGGTAGTAGCATTATTGCAATTTCTAACAATGACAGTAATATTCATAGTATCACACCGGCAATAACCCCTGACTACGGTTTTAATAGTGCGCCAGAAGTATCCCAGGTCCCTAGCAGAGGATAAGAGGGCAGCCTTGCAGTATTCACTCTTGGCGCTACGTATGGCTTTTTTGTAGATGTTGCGGAGCCGACGGTATTCATGGTAGTCAGACAATTCCTTAGAGGCTTTAAACTTACCCCACTGCTTATCACAAGCTTTCATGAGGGAGAGCAAGTCCCCATGTAACCATTTAGTGATAGTGCCTCTAACTCTCTTTCTGATGTGAGGGGCATGCTTTTCCTGCAGAGGGGGGAGGATGTTTAGAAGCTTGTCAAGAGCACTTGTGACATCCGTGGCAGAGAGTACTGGGGCCCAATCTGAGGTTGCAAGATCTTGAAGAAAGAGAGCCGAGTTAAAGTGGGAGAAGTCTCTCACTTGTATAATTGTATAGGGCAGTTTGGGAGAGGAGACTCTCCAAACGCAGTAGATGGGGGAATGGTCAGATATGGAGTCAGAAAGGACACCAGATGCTGAGATCCTATCAGGCCTGTTTGTCAGAAACCAAATGAGGAGTGTTCCTCGACTCCCATTGGGGTGGTTTCATGTAGGCTCACTGATGAGCTGTGTAAGGCCCAGGGCCACCAGCAGTGGTTCATACTGCTTGACATTGTCTCCAGACCAGTTTAGATTGAAGTCACCACATACAAGTACCTAATTTTAGGTGATTTTTAGTGCTAATGCTATCAAGCAGATGGGAGAGCCCCTTGATATCCTGCTTTGGAGGGTTGTAAGTGCAGATGATGTGATTTTAGCTCACTTGTAATGTCATAATCAATGACGTCACATGCTGATGAGATAAGAAGGGGGATAGCACTAAATAAGTCAGCCTCCAGGTGCAGCACTGTTCTACACATCACACCTAGTGCTGTCAGTTGGACTATTTCCTAAGAAGCAAAATGAAAAAGAAAAAAAACACATCCAATATATAAAGTAAAAGCTAGGTACTAATTATAAGTATCTTTAGAGCACATACTGTCTCTTTAGTTTAGCCATGTAGCACTGTTTCAGCTAATACTACCGTATACAGAGGTTTATACCACAACTACCACTCTTTCTCTCATATTATATTTCTGAATATTTTGCTTATCCTTTTGTCTAACCCACTCACCAAGTAAAATAAAACTGAACTGGCTTTTCCTCCCTTCATTGCCTACATGTGGCACCCCCCTTCTGCCTTTTGAAATATTTAGTAGCTTTGTGATCAGATGGAGTTAGAGGGGACGAGAAATTTGTGTTTGCAATGTTTCTGTTCTCAGAAATTATTTTCATGACCCCAAATGATCCCTGGATTACTGTACTTGAATAACAGTTGGTATGAAAAACAGGACTGTGCACGGGGCTGATTTTTGATATTTTTATCTGAATTTGGGTCTCTGGTATATGTATTTTTATCTGTATTTGGATTTGTTTAATAGTAATGTTTGCCAATATATATTTTTTACATTTTAGATTTGCTATTGTTGTTGATGTTGGCCGAAAAACATGGGTTTGAGAGAATTCAATAAAATATGCAGAATTATTAATAAAATATGCATTTATGTTATGAGCAGTGGTAGTCGTGTGTGACGTAGCATGGGTTCATGAAGGGGGGAATCGTGTCAAATGAATCTGATTGACTTTTTTTGACTGGGTCACTAAGACTGAAGACAGGGGCCAAGTGGTAGACATTCTCTATCTGGATTTCAGCAAGGCCTTTGACTGTGTGCCCCCCAAAAGGTTTATCAGAAAGTTGGCGGATCTTGGGTTGGGGATAAGATGGCCAGATGGGTGGAAAACTGGCTGAGGGACAGAACCCAGATGGTGGTTGTGGGGGGAGAGTTATCTGGCACCAGAGAGGTAACCAGTGGGATCCCACGGGGCTCAGTGCTGGGGCCGGTGTTGTTCAATGTCTTCATCAGTGACACTGGGGATGGCATTAAGGGCAAAATGTACCTGTTCGCAGACAACACCAAGATCTGCGGGAGAGTGGACACAGCTGAAGGGATACAGGACCTACAAGATGATCTGGAAAAGCTGGGGAGGTGGTATGGGATCTGGTAGCTTGGAGTCAGTGCCACGAAAAGCAAAGTTATGGGCACTGGAACCAAGAATACCAGGATGGAGTACTACCTGGGTGGAGTACAGGTATCTGCATCAGACGGGAAGTACCTGGGAGTGATGATCACTAGTAACCTGAAGCACTTCACACAGTGCAAGAAAGCAGGAGCAAGAGCAAACAAGATGCTGGGATGCATAGCTAGGGAGAACAGTAGTAGGAGAGAGGAGCTTATACTACCCTTGTACAGGCCACTGGTGAGGTCACACCTACAGTATGGAGTTCAGTACTGGTGCCCACACCTCAAAAAGGACATTAACCTGCTGGAGAAAGTCCAGAGGAGGGTTACAAAGATGACAGCGGATCAGCAGAGTAAGACATATGAGAAGAGGTTGAGGGCACTGAGCATTTACTCCCTGGAGGAAAGGATGGAGAGAGGGGACATGACTGGGGCATTCAAGTACTTGAAAGGGATAAATAAGGTGGATAACGAGAATCTCTTTAAGCTGAGTTGCAACCATAACACAAGGGGGCACAGTCTTAAGCTGGAGGGGGAGGTTTAGGAAGGAGGTCAGGAAGCACTTCTTCACAGAGAGAGGGTGGTGGGCACTTGGAATGCACTGCTAGTAGAGGTGGTCTCATTGAAGACAGTGGGCAGCTTCAAGAGAGGCTGGGATAGGCATAGGGGAAGGTAAGGATTATGGGTAGGGATGACAGGAAGAGTGGGGGGGCAGGGACAGTAGCTCAATCTGTGGACCTTGCAATATGAGCAGACTAGATAGACCAAATGGCCTTCTTCTGCTGACTTCTTCCTATGTTTGTATGTGTGTCACACCAGTCTCAGTCAAGGTCTAATACTACAGATCCAAAAACGTGAGTTATTTTTAGAATCCCGGGGATAGCTATGGTTGTATAGAGTTAGGCAGGGCTGGGCAAGTGAGCCAGAAACAGGAGGCAGTTTTTTGTTTATTTTTGAGAGTAGAAAACCTTCGATCCCTACCTGTTCAAGAGCTGGCCGTGAGGTTCAGCACATTTCTTGTCTTGCCCCTCGGATTTCTTGCTCTTGCTGTGTGGTGGAGACCTCCGTCGTAGACACTGGCGCTGCTCGGAGGGAGGTGCCTTTCCGAGCAAAGGTGGCTGGCCTGGTTGATTTCTCCTGGACCATGAAGCCTGAATGTCTGTGTTGATCCATCTGCTTTGGCCCATCTGGTTTCATCGGAAGGTGCTTTGCTGACACTTTCACACAAGGGCCAAATGAACTGGTTGGTGCCGTTTGCCTGTCAGACTCCTTTCCCAGGAAACATGGTAGTAGAGGGCGTCCGCCGCGTGTATTTCTTGGTGGAAGGTCGAGTTAGCTACAGAAGTCCTTGTTGTAGCGAACTGGGGTTTTCCTTTGACCTTCCCGGACCTGTATCACTTTTTGGCCGCCTGAGGAGTGCTGCTAGTCTGAGGTCTCTCTCCCGTCCCCCCCAAATTGGATTATCGTTGAAAGGGAGGGGGGTTGAAACGGAATGGTGACTGTGTGGGACTGGACTTGGACTTTCTTCATCTTCAGTACTGAATTTGTTTCTTGACCCCCTGGCTGGTGAGAGTGGCTGTGGGGTTGATTCTCTTGCTCTCGTTCCAGCTGTTGAATTCATAATAACTTCACTAAAATATCTGCCCAAGGGTGGAGGTTGGTGAGAGGGCCCTCTATCCCTTATCTACTTTTGGGCAGTGAAAAAACTTTTATTGCTAAAACTGTGTGTGACATTAACAGTAGTCTTATGTTACTCTGTTTGACTCTATTATAAAGGGGATCCTTGGTCATTGCTGTCTTGGTCTGAATTATCTTCTCTCTGTTGTTTCTTGTTCTCTTTGAGAGTGTTGGGAGGGGTTGGTTTGGGGTGTGGGGTTTTAGAGGTAAATTGTGTGATTGTGTAGTGTGCGTGGTTTAGGGTTGTTATGTATTAGTGTGTGGTTATTTGTGTGACTGTTATTTAGTTAGGAGTATAAGGGGGCTACCCAGGAGTAAAATATATGTCTTGGGAGGCATGTGGGTCTGGGGCGGGCTAGAATTGTGTATGGGGCATCCCAGCTTCTCAGTCTGCCGCCCTTTACCAACCTCCCTGTTTCCATCACTACAGCTCGGCGCAGTTAGGAGGTTGTGATTAAGAGGTCTCGCATTGACCGGGTATGGTGGGGCGCCCTATGCCGTGCTGATGGGCAGACCGTGATGTCGGCAGACCTTAAGAGAGAGGCAAGACGTGTTTGTTTCCCGTCCCCAGGGTTCCCAACAGACCAAGTGGGCTTGTAAGCAGTAGGGTGACACTATCCACCAATCCCGAGGGCAGTGCTTTGCAACGCCAGATCGATCAGGAACAAGACCACAGTTATAGCAGATTTGATTTCCTTGGTCGATCTGGCATGCATTACTGAGACCTGGGTGGGTAACGATGCTGGTTCGGTTTTAGAGGCCGCCGTTCCTCCCGGTTATACGGTAGTGCATTGCCTAAGAGTGGAGCGCATGGGCGGGGAAGTGGCCATCTGTTTTTGATCTGAACTTTGCTTCACCGTGCACCCAGTGAGAAAACCGGGATCTTTTGAATATGTGGCCGTTCGTGGAGGTCCGGGTGCAGGCTGCAGGATTCTCCTGATTTACCACCCTCCTAGGGCGGCAGGAGAATTCCTGCAGGAGGCAGCCGATTTCGTCATTGGTAAAACATTGGAGTCCACCAGATGTTTAATTCTGGGGATTTCAATGTTTGGGCCGATGATGAAACTTCTAGACTAAGTCATAACCTCCTCCAGATGATGTCATCCCTGGGCCTGTCTCAAGAAGTTTCTTCCGTGACCCACCAGGGCGGCCACATGTTGGACCTGGTTTTCTCGCTGGGGCTTGAGGTTAGTAACCTCAAGACTGATCAGGTCTTTTGGTCCGATCATTGCACGGTGGAGTTCTCATTTGGGCTCCCCCCGAGAGCCTTCTCCCTGCAGAGATAGTCAGCTACCGCCCTTTGAGGGGTTTGACCCCGGAGGGTTTCTTGGCAGTGGTAGACTTACATAGTGTGTGCATGAGGGGTACCGGTGAGGCTGTCGCCGCCTATAATAAGGCATTGACGGCAGCACTCGACTCTCTTGCACCAGTCCGTGTGCGACCCAGATCCTCTCACTTGAGGTCCCCATGGTTTGACAGGGAGTTCAAAGCAATGAAGATCTTGGGTCGAAGGTTGGAGCGCTGCTGACAGACGTCCAGGTTGGAGGTGGACAGACTGGCCTTGTGCTCCCATTATGTTGAGTATCAGGGGGCAATCACCCGTAAGAAGGCAGAGTTCCTGTCCAGGGAGATTGCTGCTGGGAAGAATCGACCAACCGTGCTTTTTCGGACTGTGGACAGGCTACTAAACCCAGTCTATCCACAACTGAAAAAAGCCTTTTCGAATGCTTTATACAAAGAGTTTGTTTGCTTCTTATTGGACTGAGTGTCCGCCATCTGGCAAGGAGTACCACCTATGTACCATAATATAGCCGATGGTGATCGCCTTGGGTGTCCGTAGAGCACTCCGCTTGGTTTGGGGGGGGGGGGAGTTTAAACCAGTGGAGGCAGCAGAGGTCATCTGGGTTGCTTGGGAACTGAAGCACACATATTGTGAAGTGGACCTGGTGCCAACGTGTTTTTTTTTTCTTTCTATTTATTCATTTTCTGTCCCGAGCTGCCTGCCGCCTGATATATTTTTCAGCCCGGCCACGGGCTTCTGCTCCCCAAATCGGCCTCGGGCCCTCCGATACCCATGGCTTGCCCCCCACGGCGGGGCTGCGGCACTCCCCTCACATGCCGCAGTCTTCGGACTAGGTCGGAGGGCTGGCCTGGGGAGCAAATCGAAGCTGTGGCGAGCTTCATTAGTGGCGGCTGGCAGCTGACTTTTTCCGGGGAGGCGGGGTCATGCAATGACGCCTGCACCCGACCCCGCCTCCTATATATGCCAGTGCCAGTAGCTGTGTGACTCCTGGCCTCCGCCAGGGGTCATCAATGCTCCGGGCACTTCCCCACCCTCCCCCCGGAGAAGGAGAGCAGTCCCTAGGACGCTCCATCGTTCTCCCCCGGCCGGCCCTCCAGCCACCCTGGTCCGCTCCCTTCTCGAACCCGGTCGCCGGCATTGCATGCGGAAATCCAACCGCTGCGCCGACAGGCCGGCCACCAACGTGTTTTTTAATGAGATATGTTAACACTGTAGGCCCGGTGTTCACCTTGATTGTCCGGTGCTCCCTCTCAGAGGGAGTCTTTCCAGATGCCTTGAAGGAGGCGCTGGTCAAGCCTCTTCTGAAGAAACCATCTTTGGACCCTGACATAAAGTCGAATTACCGTCCTATCTCCAACCTCCCATTTTTAGGGAAGATTGTTGAGAAGATTGTGGCCCTTCAGCTTGAGGAGCACCTTATGGCCTTTGATTTGTAAGAACCTGTCCAGTTGGGGTTTTGTCCGAGGCATAGCACGGAAACCGCATTAGTTCGGGTGTGCAATGATCTCCTCAGGGCTAGAGATTGAGGGGAAGGGACAACTCTCGCGCCCCTCGATTTCTCCTCAGCCTTTGCCATGGTAGACTATCGTGTGTTACTGAACCGCCTGAGGGAATTTTGTGGACTCACTGGCACTGTCATCTGCTGGTTTGAGTCCTATCTCACGAATAGAAGGCAACGGGTGGTGATGGGGAATTCCTGCTTCTCCTCCCCTAGCCTCCTATCGTGTGGAATACCTCAGGGTTCGGTCTTGTCACCAATGTCGTTTGCCATGTACATGCTGCCCATGGGTGAGCTCACCAGGATGTACAGCTTGGGTTTTCTTTTTTTTTTTTACACTTTATTTTTCTAGAGGTACATTGAAATATATCTAGTACATCAGCAGTAGAAAGACAAGAACATTCTTGCATGACATGTGTGCAAACTTCCTTTTGAGTTACAAGCTCCAAGACAGACTACAGGATGAACTATGTAAAATTGATTCCAGTGTAATTTATCCCATAGTGTCACTAATACAACCTTCAATGCAAGGAGTTGTGCAAAACACAGTTGCAATATTTCAGGTACCCATCCATCCCATCTCTCCATCCCTTTCCTAGGGTTGAAAATTAAGAATGCAATCATGGAATGAATGTGGGGTCCCTAGCTGCATTATAGAACACCCAGGCCGTCCAGCATATTTTGAACTGAGCTGCTCTTCCCATTGCCCCTGCTATCATTCGTTCTATTGTATAATGCTCCTCCACCATCCTATGCCAGTCTCCTATCAACGGTGATCTAGATTGTTGCCAGAGCCTTGTTATCACTTTCTTAGCTATCAAGAGGAATGAAAATAAAGGGGAACCTATCTGGACTTTATAGCCTTCCGGTGGTACGGATATCAAAACCAGTTCTGGTGTAAGTATAAATTCTTGGCCAAATATCTCTGATAATACCAATGCTACCTCTTGCCAGAAAACCTGAATTTTACTGCACCCCCAGAATATATGGACTTGATCAGCTTTCCTATCCCCACAGTATCTCCAACACCCCCCACGTCAGGAATATTTTTGCAAGCTTAGCTGGGGTATTAAAATATCTGTTACGGGTTTTCCATGCAAATTCCCTCCAATACAGGGCCAGAGAGACCCCCAGGGAAGGCCAAGTATATTTCAGCCATTGATCATATGGAATGGCCAAGTAGTTCCCTATTCCACACCTCAAGTATTGTCTCAGAGGAATCTGCTAGGACTGGGCCCCTATGCTGAATGTATGCTCGGACTTGCAAATATACAGTAAATAATACTCTCTGTGAGTGAGACCAAACTCCTGTTGAAGATGGTTAAAGGGTACTACCCCCTGATTATTTAGGAACTGGTAGGTGAACGACAGTCCCCTTCTATGCCACTGTTGAAAAGTCAAATCAAACTAAGCTGGAAGAAACTCCGATTCTGCAATTAGAAGCCTCAAATAATAGAATAGAGGCTCCAGAGCTGGTAAGGTCCTCACTTTAAACAACATGTCCAAAGTCTGCTGCATTCCCATGTAATAATCTGCTAATTTTGGGAGAGATGAAAGAGGGGCAAGTATCACACTCTGCGGGCCAACTAAATCATTAAGGGTGCATTCTGTTTTCCTCCAAGGTGTCTGGATACTTGGATTTAACCAGGCTAAGATCCTAGTTATACCTACTACAGCATATTGTCTCATATCGGGAAGATTTAGCCCTCCTTTATCTGTTGATAATTGTAAGAGACCATCTGATTCGAGGCTTACATCCTCCCCATGCAAACCTGGACAGGGTCTTATTCCAGGAGGTAAAGTAAATCTGTGAAGGGAGCATGGGGATTGTTTGAAATAAATATAATAGCCTCGGTAATGTATTAGATTGCATCGTTTCTATTCTAGAATATAAGGGGAGTCTCATCTGAGACCACCTATGGATATCAGTTTCAATTTTCACTGTAAGGGATTCAAAATTTATTAGAGACAGATTTACAATATTTAAAGGCAGAAAGATCCCCAAATAGTTTAGTTTTATACTCCTCCATTTAAATGGTATAAGCATTTTCAAAGTATGAGATGGTGCAGAATTAAGGGCTAGTACCTCGGTCTTTGCTGCATTAATCACATATCCAGAGACCTCTGCAAAGTCCTCCAGAATCTGCCACATTTTAATTAAAGATGTCTCTGGGTCTGTTAATGTGAGCAGCACATCGTCCACATATAATGATGCCCTATAATTGTCTCCCCCAACTCCACTCCCCGAACCTCTCTGGAAGCCCGAATCTCCATAACCAGAGAATCTATGTAAAGAGCAAATAGCTAGGGCGAAAGCGGGCACCCCTGCCTGGTACCTCTCTTAAGTTCTATAGGTGAGGACATATTCCCATTCACTTTAATGTAGGCCTGTGGGTTATCATAAAGGTTACTAAGCTGCTGAATAAACTCTTCTGGGAATCCAAAACAGTTGTAACACCGGCCATAAAATTCTCCAGAGCACCCGGTCAAATGCCTTGTATGCGTCCAGGCCAACTATAACTACTGGAAGTGAATGTTTAGAAATGTGATCTAATAAATGAGCAACTCTGCAAGTGTTATCAGATGTTTGTCTATTCTTTAAAAAACCTGATTGGTCCGGGTGTATAATTTCTGGTAGAATATCTTCCATACGCTTAGCCCAGATGGACATATATAACTTACAGTCGCAGTTTAAAATAGAAATTGGCCTATAAGAATCAGGGTGCTAAGGATATTTACCTGGCTTAGGTATTAGGGGCTGGTAGTATAGCCTAAAGGTTAGAGGAACGAGGTGTGAACAAGCTTGATACATCCAGCAGACCAGACCTGAGTTTGATTCTCACAACCTCCACTTGCATACTGTGTGACTCTGAGCAAGTCACTTAACCGCCCAGTGCTCCCAAATTGCCCCTGAAAAAGGCACTTGTGCCTAGTGGGCCTTATACGGTTACCAAAGACCGAAATAAAAAATAAAATAAAAATAAATTGTAGACATAACCGCATAGGCCCAAGATGCCGGGGGGGGGGGGTCTCCCTCTTGCACTTTCCTGTAGGCATTTCTCGTAAAGCTTGGGTTTTCATTTCTATGCGGATGATACCCAGCTGTGTTTTTCCTTTGCACTGGGGACACCAAATGCTGTGAAAGTGCTAAATAAATGCCTCGACGAGATCAGCGACTGGATGGCTTTCACCTGGTTGCAACTGAACCCTGATAAGACAGAGGCACTGGTTGTAGAGTCGAACAGAGGGTGTGATACGATGGCCTCTGGTGCAAAGACAGGTTTATTCTTGGGGTCTGTGCCATTGAAGGCCTCCTCTAGGGTGTGCGATCTTGGTGTGACCTTCGACAGTGGATTGACATTTGAGGCTCAGGTGTCATTTGTTGTCCAGACCAGCTTTTATCATTTGATGAATATCGCTAGGATCATGCCCCTAGTTCTGCCCCTGGACCTCCCCACCTTGGTACATGCCTTCATGAAGTCAAGGCTTGACTACTGTAATGTGCTGTACCTCAGGGTCTTGGGAGGTACCCTCCGTAGACTGCAGCTAGTGCAGAACGCAGCTGCCAGGTTACTGACGGGACAGTCTAAATATTGTCACGTCACCCTGGTACTGCGTGAACTGCACTGGCTGCCAGTCAGGTGGAGGGTCCTCTTTAAGGTGGGTTTGCTCACCTTTAAGACCCTACATGGGCTGGGCCCTGGTTACTTGTCTGACCTTCTGACCCCCGCTACCTCAGTCTGTTCCCTCCGCTCCTCTGATAGGGGCCACCTTGCAATTCCCAGGATGAGGTTGAAAACTGCAGGTGACAGAGCATTTAGTATCGCCAGCCCCATCCTGTGGAATTCGCCTCCACCATCTGTTCAAGAGGTCCCTTCGGTTGAAGTGTTTAAAGCCTGCCTAAAGACCCACTTGTTTAGTCAGGCCTTCCCAGACACTATGTATTAGATCTTTCCTTGGGTTGTCCCCGTCAAGCTACAGTTTTTAATCTATGCCTTATTTATTTATTTTTTTAATTGTTTCCTGGTGGAGAGGGCGGAACCCATAGAGATCGGGAGCCCTGACGTGTCTAGGGAGAGGGAAGGGACAGCATAGTCAGGTGGAGGGAAGGCAGTACAGGGAGCTAAGGGGGAGGACATGGAAGTCAAAATCCCAGTAGAGAGAGTGAGGGAAGCCCTCAGGTCCCTTAGGATGGAGAAAGCATCAGGGCCGGATTAAATACATCCCAGGGTGCTGAGGGAACTGGCGGATGTCCTGGCAGCCCCCCGGTGGAGCTTTTCAGCATCTCTCTGAAGACAGGGTTGGTACCCCAAGACTGGAAGGTGGCCCACATCGTTCCTATCCACAAAGGAGGATCGAGAGAGGAGGCAGAGAACTACAGGCCCATTACCCTGACATCGGTAGTGGGCAATGTGATGGAGGGTATCATTAAGGAGAAGCTGGAGGGTACTCGAGCAAAAGGGGTATCTGGCTGATAGACAGCATGGCTGTGTCCTGGGGAGATCATGTCAGACAAACCTGGTGGAGTTCTACGATTGGGTGATGAGTGCACTGGACCAGGGTAGGCCGGTGGACGTCCTCTTTCTAGACTTCAGCAAGGCATTTGATTCGGTACCTCACGGTGGCCTGCTGGTGAAACTGGGGGAAATGGGGGTGGAGAAGCAGATGATCAGATGGATAGGAAATTGGCTCTCGGAACATACTCAGAGGGTGGTGGCTGGGGGACTAGTCTCATCTCCAAGAAGGGTCATTAATGGGGTCCCTCAGGGATCGATCCTAGGGCCCCTCCTGTTTAACGCCTATGTCTCTGACATAAAGAGGATTTATCAAGAGCAAAATAAGTCTCTTTGCGGATGACCCGAAGCTGGGGGCGGTGGTGGATGGGGAGGTGGGGAGAGTGGCCCTGCAGGAGGACCTGGAGGCACTGGAGAGGTGGGCGAGGAAGTGGAAACTGAAGCTCAATGCAGAGAAATGCAGGGAAATGCAGGGTTCTGCACCTGGGGGCCAAGAACCTGGGTCAAGTATATACCCTGGGGGGAGACACACTACAAGTCTCGAAGAGTGAGAGGGACCTGGGGGTGGTGGTGGACGTCAAAATGAACAACTCTGAGACTTGTAGGAGGGCAGCAGCAAAAGCAAATAGGATGCTGGGATGCATCGCTAAGGGGATCACCTCCAGAAAGAGGGAAGTGATCCTACCTCTGTACAACCGCTTGGTTAGGCTGCACCTCGAGTACTGTGTGCAGTTTTGGAGATTGCACTTAAAAAGGGACATTGCACTCCTGGAGAGGGTCCAGAGGAGGGCAACCAAAATGATCTGGAGCTTAGGGGTAAGGGCCTATGGGGAGAGGCTCAAGGAGCTCAACATGTACACCCTGGGCCAGCCTGGTGGCGCAGAGGGTTGAGGCACTGGATGCCACACCTCGCGCCATGCTGGCGACCCGGGTTCGGGAATGAGCCTGGGTCGTCGGAGGTCGTGGGGGAGGGAGAGGATGTGAGAGGCTGCCGGCTGGCAGCGCTCCGCCTCAGGAGGAGGGACGTAGCTCTCTCAGAGCTTGGCCACCCCGTGGTGGAGGCCGGACAGTTTGGCGCCGTGAGAAGACACACTGACGTAGGTCGCGGGGAAGGTTGAGGAGACCCGGTCTACAGCTGCGGTGCACATGCGCAGGGACCCTGGTTTTCCATTTTTACCGGTAACAATCACGGAATCCTACTTGGTGTGCGGATTTTGAATTCTTGTACCGGTGCCTCACGGAAATTGCATGTCACTGCACGGAATCTCTAAGATTTCAGCATCTTTTTACATTTTTTTATTTTCTCTTTCTATGTCCCCCCTCTCACAGCATCAGTCTCCACTTGTCAGAGATCTCTAGGCTGGGTATCCCCTAGCTTCACCCTCAGGTAATGCTCAGGAGCTCCTGTGTGCCTGACCCTATTCTGCCTGGGTTGTAACCCCTCCAGGTGGGAATGGAGGGGACCCCAGGCCACCCCTCCACACTCCCTTAGTGTGTGTTGGGTAGCCCAGTGGGTCCCTTATGGAGCTTGGTTATGAAGTCTGGGGCACCTGGGTCCCTTCTGCCAGTGACTGATGTGGGGTGATTGTTCCTGGTTTTCTGATCTCTGTCCCTCAGGGCACCAGCACTAGAGGAGATACAAGGAGATAGGTCACTCAGAGACATGCCACTGCTCCAGATTTTGGCTAGCGTCCTTCCCTCCTGATCACTCTGCAGAACCATTGCACTACCACCCATGGTCACACAGGTAGTGGTAAAGCAGCAGGACCTGCAGCCCACCCTCCCTGGAGGAGGACAGCAGTCCCCCAGGTGCTCAATCCTACTCCCCTGGCCAGACCCCCGGCAACCAGAGTTCACTTCCGACCCTGGGTCGCTGGTATTGCAAGCAGTACTGCTACCGCAGCGCCAGCAGGCCGACCCAGATTTCAGCATCTTAAAATGAATGCTGCTGTGCTTCACATTCTTTCTGTTTTGCTGCGTATAGTCAGTAAGGAAATCACCCACTGCTTTGTTGTAATCAGCCATTCAGTTTAACCACCTATGCTTCCCACCAACATCTCCATCACCTGAGAACTGCTTTCCTTCCTGAAACCACAGTTTTCACGTAGTATGTGCCTAAGACTCTACAAGTATCAGCACACATGGGCAGGCCACTGCAAAATTGCAGGAAAAAGTAACCTTAAATTGCAGAGATTTTTTGCAAAACTTGTTGAAAATTGCAGGATTTGTATAGATCCTGAGTGCTTCACAATAAATCCTTACTGTTTTCTACAGCATATATTAGTCAGCATAAACTACTAAATGAATACACTGACACTTGAATATGTTTTAAATATAAAAAAAAAATTATGTTTCTAACATGAATCCTAACTGTATAAGATGTGTTGCCTCTTCCAAAATGTAAAAACATCTGCCTCATACAGTGCTAGATTCTATTTAGTAAGCCACAGAAAATCAATATTAAATAAATCCAGAATAAACAAATGTTATCTGTTTCTGGATGTAAAATATTGAAGCCTGATCAAAAGCTATTTACAGTGCTGTGAACTATTCACTGACTTTGGTATAAGGAAAAATAAGCAGATGGAGTGGCAAATAGTTCAGTTTTAGTAAAATGTTGTAAAGTGTTTCATGTTCATAATTTGTACTGTAGGTACTGTGCACTATTATTAAAATCATATATTAAAAAATTACATATGGGTGTTATTATGGCTGGCAGTATAGCCTAGTGGTTAGAATAACTAACAATGAATGAACTGGGTACATCCAGCAGACTTGGGTTTGATTCCCACAACTTACACTTGCATACTGTGAGGCTCCAAACAAGTCACTTAACCTCCCCAGTGCTTCTAGGTCACTCCTGAAAACATGCAGTTCTGCCTAGTGGGCCTTACCTGGTTTACAAAGAATATAAAAAAAGAATACCAATATATGTTTAGTACTACATCATAGAATAGTAGTCAGAGTACCATGTAATTTTCTTGAGTTTTACTTGGGCTGCAATGATTTTGCATAGGTAAAGATAAATGTTCAGCTACATTTTATGTGTTTTATAAGCTTGTTTTTAGATTTAGTCAGGTTTTTTTTTGTATTCTTTGCACACGAGTATCTAGGTTGTAGATTGCTAAATGCAGGATCACTGTTTCCAACTAGCTTATTCAAGTTTATAATCAGCAGGGCCATCCAAAATCCTCAGTTGTTTAAATGAAAACTAGTCTGAATGAAAGTATGTTCACAAGGAAAAAGCTGTCTTATTACTTATGAAAAGACTTCACAGTCAGCACCCCATTTAGGTGAATTGTATCATTTGTACCTTTTCTCCCACCTGCTGTTTCAGTATCTGTGACAACAAAAAGTTTTCTGATAGATTGCTTCAACAAAAAGCAAATGTTAAGTATTTAAGTGTACTTATGTTTGGCCAGTGGATTTTGAAAGCACATTCAATGCCATACAGAAGGTAAGGCCCCAGGGGTTGTATGATGCTGGTGGGCAGATTGGTGCTCAATTCACATTTGAGTTCAGACATGAAAACTGGGAGACACCCTTTTCATGGACACCAAGTAAAAAGAAAAAAAAAGCATCCACATGCATGGGAGATGCATGAATCCATTTGAAAGTCCTCCACTGATCACTTGTGGATTTTTTAGGTGAAGATACTTTATTTCAAAGAAGCAAATTCAAGCATTTTTTTTTGCTCCTCCTAACCCTGGCCATCCACTCCTTCAGGCCTAACAAGGCCCCCTACCACCACTGCTGAGTCCGACCACCATCCACTGTCCCTTACTGCTGTGTTAACCGGTAACCCAAAGTAACCTTTCATTGAGTGGATCCCTATCCCTGTGGGAGGCTACCAGGGGAGGAGAATTGCCCCAAAGAGCTTACTGTGTATCCTGGGCATGTCAGGGGTCAGAACGGACACATGTCCGGGTCTTCCAGCTTATGGAGGGACCAGCAACCATCTTTCAGTTGGCCAGAGGGTGTTTTCCCATTTTCTAAAAGCGTGATAGGCCACATGATATCAAGGCACAAGCCGAAGTTTGTCATGCTCTCTCCCGCAGTGAGGGCCAACATTTTGTTGTGCCTCTGGCCTCCACCAGGGGCCAGCAAATGTTGAGCCGTGAACCCACCCTCCTTCTCAGGAGAAGGTGAGTGGTCATTGGACACTCCAACATTCACCCACCAGCTGGCCCCCCAACACCCAAGTCTGTTCCCTAACCCTGGTCAGCGGTGTCCCAAGCAGAAATCCAATTCAGGCAGTTAAATTATAGATAGGAAAAAACTAAGGTAGTCCACCTTAGTGGTGGTGGTTCAGATTAATTCACATCTGAGTTCTAACAAGCAAAGAGACTAAGTAATTTGTAACGTGTGCATGTGGGGTGTGGGTGTTGAAGAAAGGGAATCATAGTACTGTCACTACTGCCATCACCCCAGAGGGCTGTGGACTGCATTGTTGCTACTGCCATCACATCGAAGGGGTGCGGGCTGTAGTGATACTGCCATCACTACTGGTGGATGGGAAATGTAGTACTGCTGTCTTCATACCTAAGGGATGGGGGCCGCAGTGCTGCTGATTCTGTCACACCTGAGGGAGGGAGGACATAGTGCTGTTGCTGCTGCCATCACACCAGAGGGATGGGGGCTGTAGTGCTGTTGGTGCTGCCATCGCACCTGAGGGATGGGGCCGTAGTGCTGCTTCCATCACACCTTAGAGAGAGGGGCTGTAGTGCTGCTGCTGCCATCATATCTTGTACCTGAAATAACTTTAAATTGGTACAAGGATGGAAGGATGTGCAATAGTGGAGGTCAAAATTGTTAAAACGCATGTTAGCAGAGTTAAAAATTGATAAATAAAGTACACAGAACCAAATACCGGAAAATCTGGATTTTGGCTTAGCAGACACCGGTGACAATACCATATTTGACAATGTGCAAAATGGAATATGCCCTTTTTCAATCCCGGTAAACCAGTGTCCCTGCACATGCGCGCCTCCACGCACGTGCATCACCACTTCTGGGGGTCCCGGGGTAGCCAGGGAGAAAATGGAGGAAATTGTGGGGGTCGATCAGGATGATGCCCCCGGACCGACTCGGGGGATCTGCCAGGCACGCATGGCACTACAAGACCCTGAGATCGGTAGGCTCAGCGGACGCAGCAGGTCGACCCGCCACCGGAGGATAAAAATAAGTTGGGGGGGGACAAAAAACATGTACTCCCTGGAGAAGAGGAGGGACAGGGGAGACATGATAGAGGTCTTCAAGTACATAAAGGGGATTTATAAGGGAGGCTCTGTCGGAGTGTTCCAGAGGAAGGTGTGGGGGGCAACTAGAGGACACAGGTGTAAGATGGGGGGACTCAAGAGGGAGTGGAGGTGGTGTTACTTCACTGAGAGGGTGGTGGAGCCATGGAATGCGCTGCCCAAGGGACTGGTGGAGGCAGAGACTGAAGAGGGGTTCAAGAGAGGCTGGGACAGGTATAGGGGGAAAGTGAAGCTGAGGAAGTCCATTACATGGGGAACATCTGGGGCCGGGGATGGGGAAATCCAAGGTGGTGGGGAGGACAGCAGATTCGGTGCCCTGTATGAGTGCTGACAATCGAGCAGACACAAAAGACTATTAGGCCTCCTCTGCTGGCACTTTAGTATGTTAGTATGTAAATTATTATTGTATGTTACTGTTTTACTTTTAGTATTTTGATCTGTATGGCGCCCAGAGCCTCCGGGATTGGGTGCTAGGAAAAATAACATTTGTCTTGCCTTGCCTTACGTGGTCTAACAAAATACAAATATTTCAGAGTGATATCTGTAAAAAGTGCAACATTTTCACAAATAGTATTTGTTTTGCACAACCCTAATGAAAACCTGTGTTTTGTATTGTTGTCTGTCTATGGTCAGCATTCTGTACAGTTCTCAACATGGAACCAAGATCTCATGGGCTCAATTTTTAAATGGGAAGCTATGATACATCACAGTTTGTGGCACTCATGATATTCAAACACTGGCTGTGGCAACATCAGGATGCTGTGCGGCAAAGCCCCCCCTCACCACCCTTGCCGCAAAAGTGCCCATGTGCCAGGTTGCAAAGGTGGTTGTGCCACAGCGGGGCTGCACCACCCTCTTACTTGGGGTTCTAGAAGCCCTGATGTGGCCGCAACAGGGGGTTCAGGTAAGACCAGCCAAGAGGTTGTCTAAAGGCCCTGCGCCACAGCCAGGCAGGGCAGCGATGGGGGGCGTTGCAAGATGGTGGCCAGGGCATCAAGAGCACAGGGCGGTGGCATAAGGAGCATTGGGGAATGGCGGCAGTGAGAGGGTGCTGAGGTGGCACCCTGCGGGGGTGCCCTGGGGATGTGTAGGCAGCTGATCGGTCTGGGTACGTGAGTTGGCAAGCTGGGACCACAACCCAGCCACAGGTACGTGCATCCCTGGCACCTCCCCCATAGGTGCTACTTACCAGAACACCATAGGTGGGCAGCAGTGGCTGCAGGGTGCTGGTAGTGGATGGTAACAGTCCCCAGGCATCGCAACAGTGCCCTGGCACTCAGTCCCATGCACGGAGTCAGGCTGCTGCCCACCTATGGTGTTGTGGTATCTGACACTTATGGGGCAGGTGCCAGGACCACATGTGCCTGTGGCCGGGTTGTGGTCCCAGCTTGCCAGCCTCACATACCTGGGCTGATCAGCTGCGTACACATCTCAAGGACATCCCCGAAGGGTGCTACCTCCATCTTGCAGCCATATTCACACACACACATGCACATACACACCATCTTCGCAGCCCCTTGAATGTTCTGCCAGGTGGGGGGGGTGACAGAGCCTCTACCAAACTCTGCAGGTGTGCTACCTGTCGGGCACGACCCTGCGAATGCGGCACATTGTGGGTATTGGGTGCAAGGACCCTCATTTTTTTTTAAATACAGTGCAGGGTCCCTGACACATCCTGAGATTACTGCAGGCCTGCAGCCATAGATCACTGCAAATTGTGGCAATCGCCGGCCCGGTGACGCAGAGGGCTGAGGCATCTCACCTCAACTGCTGCCACGCTGGTGACCTGGGGTCAGGAGCGATGTCAGGGTGTTGGGACTGGCTGCCGGGGAGAGGAGTATTGAACGTCTGATAGACTGCTTCTCTCATTTGGGGGAGAGGGTTAGGCTGCAGCCGCTGCTCGCCTGTCTCCTGGAAGAGGCTTGGGGGAAGGCAGCTCGGGTCAGTAAAATTCAGAGATGGGGCAGACATCGGCGCACGTTGTGTGGGACTGCGCGGAGTGCACCTTGATATCACTGCATGCCGTGTCTCCATGGGGATCCAGAACACCGGAAAAGCCGTGGCTGGATGAGGGCGGGCGCTCACTGGCCCTGCCCCCGACTAGCTGGGCCGTCAGCCCAAACTGGATCTGGACATTGATAAGGGCCTGGGGACCCACCGCTGACCCCGGGGGCAAGCCCTGGGGGAAGAAGGCTGGCAGCACCCAGTGGACGTCGGGGGCCGGGACTAGGGCACCCTCCCAAACTAGGGCTGACCGGGGAAGAAGAATAAAGAGAGTATATATAAATTTAAAAAAAAAATTGAGGTAATCTAGGGGCTGTCTGAAAATCTAGTCTGATATATTTAGTGGATGTTTGTAATTTATATAGTGGTGGTAAGAAAGGACCATATTACAACTCTAGAATGTAGTTTATATATAGAATAAAGTATGAGTCAGTGTGTGCAATGAGAAGTTTACACACACCCAAGGGGTTAGATGCTACATAAACCCCAAGAGCGAGTTTACACACACCGACCCATGTTTTATTTTATATAATTGCTGGGTTTGCCTTTTTCACCACAGCAATTATGTAAAATGAATGAAGGTTCCTGTGCGGCCCTGGCCTGGTTAGATTTTAGCGTGTGGTCCACAACGTGCCGTTTTCTATTTATTTGAAACCTTTTTTTTTCGGTCTGCAGTAAAAACATGAGTTTTCTTTCCCCTTGTAGATATTCTGTTAAAATTCACACTTACTGCCGAGTCCGAGTGGTGGTTCAGTCTTCTGGGGGAAAAAACATGCGGTCAGCGGTCCGAAGGAAAAAGCTGCAGCAGAGCATGCGCAGAGTGAGGGAAACCATGCATGTGTTTACCGTTATAAACACTCCTTTATAATGGCAGATTACTCCACGATTTCCCAATGGGAAAAATGCAAAGCTTATTAAGCTCTTACTTCATTGCCAAAATGCAAACTGTACATGTGCTACTATTGAACTGTGGATTGAGACATAAACTACATCATGCTATTCTTTTTTTTTTTTTGGCAGTTTTGCAGTTAATTTCTTTCTCCTCCCTGGGCGGCATAACTTTATACCTGATCCCCCAGCCCCGTCCCCTGCTGGCAACCTACTTTCCACTTTCCTCCACGGCTTGCCCCCCTCCCCCGTGGTGGGGATCCCTCATCCTGCCAGAACAGATCCAGTGCAGAGGTTACTGCTGTTCGCGGAAGTGGGGCCTGTGGGGATTGGCTTTCATCATGCCATGCCCAGGACTCTCTTTCCTCCCTTTTTCTCCCCTTAGGAGAGGAGGCATGCAATGACGCCCTATGGCGAGAGCGTGCATGTGCGCCTCCAAGCGTCTGCCTCCTCTCCTCCCCTTTCTAAGCATCAGTGTGCTGTTCCCCAGCCACCGCTAGGGACCAGTCAACACCGACTGCTGGTGGCCCCCCCTCCCCGGAGAAGGAGTGCAGTCCCTCAGATGCGTGATCCTTCTCCTCCCCTTCTGACCCCCGAGTGGCCCATGCTCATTCCCAAACATGGGTCGCTGGCATAGCACAAGGTCGGGCGTCCAGCGCCTCAACCCTCAGCGCCACCGGGCTAGCACACATCATACTATTCTAAAATGGTTCTCACTGTCAGTGAGTAAATCAAAACCACCCACTCTGTTTACGAAACAAGCATTTTGTCAATCGCTAAATGTTCACTTGCATGTTGTGCCAGGTAGGTTTTGGTTGTGTTTTTGATAATGATGAAGGCAGAGTATTATTGTAGTAAAGGGCAAGGCAGAGTTTTTTTTTTATGGTGCCCATTCCTGGGGATCTGGGCACCTCACACTCAGAGAACAAGTAAGGGAGAACAAAACAACAAATAAATACACCATAGATCAGTAATAAAAACAGATAACAAAATATTATAAAATATTTCAGCTTGCTCAATATTTATACACTGGGTTAAATATCTATGTCTGGGAAGGCCAGAGAAAATAAATAAGTCTTGAGGCGGCCCTTAAAAGCCTCAACTGAAGGGGCCTCTCTGATGACTGATGGAAGCAAATTCCACAGCACGGGGCCAGTGACACTAAATGCCGTCGCCAGCAGTTTTTAATCTCGTCCTGGGAATCATCAGGAGAACCCTAGAGGAGGAACGAAGGGAGCAGACTGGAGTGGCCAGTAATAGCAGATCAGACAGATAGTTAGAGCCTAGTCCATGCAGGGCCTTAAAGGTGAGTAGACTCACCTTGAAGATAACCATCCACCTGACCAGCAGCCAGTGCAGTCCACGCAGCACCGGAGTTACATGACATAACCTTGAAAGGCCCATCAGCAACCTGGCAGCTGCATTCTGCACTAGCTGCAGTCGGCGTAGAGTACCTCCAGAGACCATGAAGTAAAGAGTGTTACAGTAATCAAGCCTGGACGTTACAAAGGCATGAACCAGAGTAGGAAGGTCCTCAGGCGTTACTAGGGGTTTGATCCTGGCAATGTTCCTCAAGTGGTAAAAACCACTTTGGACAACTGATAACACGTGAGGCTCAAATGTTAGTCCGTCATCCAGGAACATGCCAAGATCTTGCACCCTAGAGGAAATCATCAATGGTGTAGGTCCCAGGAAAAGACCAGTTGCCACACCGGAGGCACTCCTATCATGCCTTTGAATTGGTTCCACTACTAGAACCTCCGTCTTATCAGGGTTCAGTCGCAGCCAGCTAAAGGTCATCCAACCACTGATCTCCACAAGCAGCTGTTAAGGACTTCCAATGCGTCAGATGAGAGAGAAAGAAGGAGGAGCCTCAAAACAGATTGCATTACCATGGTGGCTTTTGGTACTAGTGGCAAAAGGGAAGGTAGAATAGAATGTCCAGCACCTGAACAGTCACTGCTTGGCCTCTCATAGCACCATCCTCTGTGACTCCAATACAGAAGTCCATCTTCTTCCAAGTTGTGTACAGGTTGTGCTTGGAAACAACTGAGAAGCTGCGTGGGAGATACTATTTTGGACTAAATATCTGTAACTAATCTCTCTCTCTCTCTCTTGCTTACATCTGAGAGAAGTTTTCCTCACTTTTAAAGTAATATTGCTTTGTGTTTGTTTTAGTTTTTAATTCAGGAAGGGGGGTTTTAAAACTGCTTATCTTCTGAATATTTGATTTTCCTTTGTGGCTAACTGGACTGATTACTAGAATTCTGTGAGAATCTCAATCAATATATTTTGCAACTTTTGGTGGGGTTGTGTGATTCAAAATAGCAAAAGCTGCAGTTTGTAACTGGATGCCAGACATAGCCTGAGGTGGGGGTAATTGTCTTCACAAGTTAGAGGTCTGCATCACAGCCATTTGTCTAGCTAGACCATTTCAGCATTGTTCAATTACTATAAACTAGTGGTGTGATCCTATTTGAGGCAGAAGTCCATCTTCTTCCAAGTTGTGTATAGGTTATGCTTGGAAACAACTGAGAAGCTGCGTGGGATATACTATTTTGGACTAAATATCTGTAACTAATCTCTCTCTCTCTCTCTTGCTTACATCTGAGAGAAGTTTTCCTCACTTTTAAAGTGGTATTGCTTTGTGTTTGTTTAAGTTTTTAATTCAGGAAGGGGAGTTTTAAAACTGCTTATCTTGTCAGCATCCTCAGAAGGGCTGAAATAACTGCATATTTGATTTTCCTTTGTGGCTAACAAACCACCAGGCTGTTTTGGGGCTGGAGAGGTTTACCTGTGTCTGACTTGGATGTCTGGATTTTTCTCTGTTTGATTAGCAGGGTACTTTCTCTGTCAAATTGTTGTGTAGGGTATCTTGCTGACAGGAAGGCACTCCTCGCAGAGGTGGGTGAGAGCTTTTAGTTGATTGTTTTGTGATGACACAGTTTAGGCCCAACCCTTCCCACCCCTCACCCCACCCACCCCTGAAATAGTTCCTTTATACCTGAGGTTCTGACATCATTTCCTCGAGTGCAAGGTGCATTTAACTGTCATATCCTCTCTAGCACACTGCACTGACAATATAAACATATACATTGTATAATATATATATTTCTATATAACAAATCACACACGCACGCGCACAAACACACACAAATACAAAAAAAAAAAACTAGATAAACGTGGGGAGTACTGCAATGTAATGGCTGTGGGGCAGCAGTCTTCCAGGAGTCTTTCTGGAGGCTGAGATGCTGCCCTATTTTCAGACAACTATCTGCCCTGAGGGAGGAAGTTGCCCATCTTCAGTCTGCACTGGACAGTAGTAAGGAAACCTTCCCCCAGGCCACACTGGACAGTAGGAAGAGAACCTTCCCCATCCAGGGAGCACTAGCACCACCACCACTACCTCAGAGGTTGCGAAGAAAGCACAGCAGTTGGACCACAGTGGGCTCAGGGAGGGTGAGGAGGGTGGAACAGAGGCACACCCAGTCAACTGTTCCACTCCACAATCCATACACCATTCTGGGGGAGCATAGCTCCCCTATGGATGCACCCGCAGAGAAGACTGATGACAAGCACCCGCAGAGAAGACTGATGACAACTGTCACAAGGGAGGTCCACTGGAAGGAGGCAGAGGACACCACAGGGAAAGGAAGCAGCTCCTGGTGGGGGACTCAATTATTAGGGGTATAGAACTGGGGGGAGCTGGGAAAACTGAAGTAAGGTGCCTGCCTGGTGCCATGGCTTGGAGGGATAGGAAGTGCATCCTCAAGATCACGAGAACAGCTGCAAGGGATTCCGAGCTGGACATAATTGTCCACCTAGGGACAAATGACTTGGCTCATCATGAGATTAGAGCAGTGCAGGAGGACATTGCTGAGTTGGGGAGGGACCTAAGACAAGTAGCACACACAGTATCCTTCTCAGAGGTGCTGCCTGTCAAAGGCATGGGGGAGGCGAGGGTAACTGGCACCATGCAGTTTAATGAATGGTTGAAAAAATGGTGCGGAGCACAGGGGTTTGGCTTCATTGGGGACTGGGGTTCCACCTGGAGGGACACCAGCCTATACTGGCAGGATGGTCTGCATCTGTCCAGGAAGGGAACAAGTCTTTTGAGCAATCGGTTTAAATGCTTCCTTTGCAAGCTTTTAAACTAGTCAAAGGGGGAGGCACTGACAAGCAGCAGGAAAATCCCAGCCTCTCCCTACAAAACAGGGTACTAAATGAGAAAAAGACCAAGGTAGAACGGTCAGTGGGGGATGCTGCAACAGAAGGTAAAGCCATCAAAAAATGGAGAGCAATGAGTACCAATGCCCGTAGTCTGGGTAACAAGCTTCCTGAATTAGTGGCCTTGATGGAGGAGGAATATCTGGATATCGTAGCAGTCACAGAAACATGGTACACACAAAAGCATGAATGGGACATAAACATACCAGGATACACTGTCTACAGGAGGGACAGGGAGGGTAAAGAGGAGGAGGAGGAGTAGTTCTTTACATAAGGGAAGGAATAAAAGCAACAGAACAAAAGGGTTAACAGGGAGGAGAAGAAGCACTGTGGGTAAATTTGGAGACAGGCAATGGCACCACAATCCGCACAGGGGTTGTATACAGACCCCCTTCTCAGAGGGAGGAAATGGACAGGGAAATGATAGAAAGTATACTTAGAATGGCAGAAAAAGGGGAGATATTGCTGATGGGTGATCTGAATATGTCAGATGTTAACTGGAGTGCAGTTGCAGCTGCCACTTCGAAGAGTGCAGTTATTCTAGATGCTCTACAGGGGGCATGCCTTAGACAACTAGTACTGGAGCCCACTCGGAGGGAGCAATATTAGACTTAATCTCTCTCAAATGGAGATGGAGAGAGGATCACAGATGTAGAAGTGGGTAGCCATCTGGGAACTAAGCGACCATCGAACAGTATGGTTCACAATAAACACAGCAATAGAGTCAAGCCGTCACAAAGACAAAAGTACTGGACTTTAGGAGGCTGACTTTGCCAAAATGGGTGAGTGCCTAAGGAATGCACTAGCAAATGGGCAGGAAGGAGGGGTGGAAGAACAATGGGGAATAATAAAAACTGCCATCACAGAGGTAACGAGCCTTTGTGTGAAGCAAATAAACAAAACAAGACAATGTAAGAAACCACTATGGTTCTCAAAGGAAGTGGCAGTGAAGATTCAAGAGAAAAAGAAAGCATTCAGGAAGTACAAGGAATCGCAGAAGGAGCAGGACAGAGAACTGTATCAGTTAAAGCAAAAGGAGGCTGGGAAGGCAGTCAGAACAGCAAAGGCCCAAACCAAGGAAAAGATAGCCAACTCAGTTAAGAAGGGGGATAAAACCTTTTATAGGTACATCTGGGAGCAAATGAAGACCAAGGGAGGGATAGTGAGGCTTAATAAAGGGGAGGGAGGGTGGGCAGAGGGAGACTGTGAAAAGGCAGATACACTAAACAAATATTTTTGCTCAGTATTTACAAATGAAGAGGGGGAGGTACATAAAACAAACAGTAGTAGCACTCTGGATATGGAAGTTGATACCAGCCCATTTACAGAAGAAAGGGTTCTGAAAGAACTCTTAAAATTGAAGGTGGACAAAGCAATGGGGCCTGATGGGATTCATCCCAGAATTCTAAAGAGCTAAGGTAGAACTAGTGACACCACTGACTACCCTTTTAACAAATCATGGGAGGATGGGGTGGTACCGAGGACTGGAGGAAGGCAGATGTGATTCCCCTTCACAAAAGTGGGAGCAAGGCAGAAGCAGAAACTATAGACCTGTTAGTTTATCCTCAGTGATAGGAAAATGATGGAATCACTTCGAAGGAAAGAATTGTCGAGTATCTAGAGGCCAGAGGGGCACAGGAACCTAGGCAGCATGGATTCACAGCGGAAGGTCATGCCAGACAAATCTGATAGATTTCTTTGACTGGGTGACCAAAGTAGTAGATCAGGAGGGCTGAGGACATGGCCTACCTAGACTTTAGCAAGGCATTTGACACAGTCCCACACAAAGATTAATATACAAGTTAGCCAGCCTGGGAGTGGGTCCCAAGATGACAGCCTGGGTAAAGAATTGGCGGAGAATAGGACACAGAGAGTAATAGTAAATGGAGTCCACTCAGAAGAAAGGAGGGTTACTAGTGGGGTACCTGAGGGTTCAGTGATAGACCGGTCCTCTTCAATGTCTTTATAAGCGACATCTTGGAAGGACTGGAAGGAAAAGTATGTCTCTTTGCAGATGATACTAAGATCTGCAACAGAGTTGATGCACAGGTGGGGTGGAAAGGATGAGAAGGGACTTGGCAAGGTTAGAGGAATGGTCAAATGTGGCAGCTTAGATTCAATGCTAAGAAGTGCAAGGTAATGCACCTGAGAAACAAAAACCAGGGAAGAGTACATAATGGGGTGAGATACTAACAACAACAAAAATGGAAAGGGACCTGGGGTAGTCATATCAGATGACCTAAAGGTGGGCAAGCAATGTGAGAGGGCAGCAAGGAGGGCTGGGGGATACTGGGATGCATGGGAGAGGCATCACCAGTAAAAACAGGAAGTTATTATCCTCTGTACAGACAGCTGGTGAGACCCCATCTGGAGTACTGCGTGCAGTTCTGGAGACCCAATCTCACAAAGACATAGACAGGATGGAAGCTGTCCAGAGGAGGGCAACTAAAATGGTGCAGGGTCTGCACCGGAAGACATATGAAGAGAGAGACTTAAGGAGCTTAATATGTATAGCCTCGAGGAAAGGAGGGAGGAGGGGACATGATAGAAACTTTCAAGTACCTCAAGGGAATCAACAAAGTCCAAGAGGGTAGCATCTTTCAAAAAAAGAGGTGTGCAAGAACAAGAGGCACAATTTGAAGATAGAGGCGGCTCAGAGGTAATTTAAGGAAGCATTTTTTCACAGAGAGGGTTGTGGATACATGGAATGGCCTTCCGGAGGAGGTTATGGAGTCAAAATCAGTGCTGGAATTCAAGCATGCATGGGACAGTCATAAGGCAATTCTGGGGGGTTGGGGTAAGAAGAAGTAGGCTGCTGGTTAACTAGGATCTGCAGCTTATCCAGTAGGTAGGGAAATGGGCAGACTGGGTGGGCCAAGCGGTCCTTATCTGCCGTCAAATTCTATGTTTCTATGTTATGTTTCTAGTTACCCCTTGGCTTCTCAAAGCTCCTTAACATCCAGAACACCCTTCACTTTGTCACAGTCCTTAACCCCTCTTCAGTACCGGTCTTAGCCCTTGCTCCAAAACAAGCACCCTTGACATCCATCCAGAGTTTCACCTTGCCCTACTGGCAGCTACAATCGCAGACTTGAATTGAACCATCCATGTCAAGGCACCCCCCCACACACACTGTACCTCACCTGGCTTTGATCGATTTTGCAGCATTACTGTTTCTTGCACTTGTCACTAGGCTGCTGAGGGCAGATGATGTCAGCACTGCCCTGGCTCGCCATCTACTTGGAAGCTCCCAGTCCCAAGAAGCAGGCAGCTTACCTCATTGCTATACTTGCAAGCTGTCCATTTCTGATACCAATATACCCTTTGCTCTTGCCGGTGTTGTCACCCACACCTGTGGACGGTTGGAATGTCACCTGAGTAAATCCCTGTCTCAGCAGGCAGCATGGGATTTCAACCGGCCGAGCCAAGCTGCTGCAACTCATTCAGTCGATCAATCAGTCAGTCAATCTTTATTTTACCAGGAGGAAAACACAGTTGAGCAAGCTTATGTACAAGGTGGTCCTGAGCGGACAAGGTAGACTGAATATACAGCATAAAATACAAGTATTAACGAAAAGAAAAAAAGTGTAAAAATACAGTAAATTGCATGCGTCCGTAACAGCAGTGTCAACGTACAAATATGCATGAGAACAGTATAAAATTACATACATAGCAATGCAAGTCAAGGATCAGAATACATACAGAAACTAAGAGTGATAATTGTCAAACACATACAGGGCCATTACAGGAATATCAGAGGTAAGCAATAAAACAGATGATCGAAGAAACAATGTTGCAGACGCAATAAAGAGGTAGGTTTGGGAGGGGTGAGGCAATGATAGAATGATACAGGGGTGCTGCTTAGAGGGGTATTAGAAGATGTAGCCAGTTTTGGGGGGGTAAGAGAAAAGGGTGAGGGGGCAGAATAGAAGGAGGCAGGAGAGGGGGCTGCGGAGCAGTAGACAATGTGAGGGATCGTATACAGTAATGTCACAACACCATGGGGGTAAGTGCTAGAGTAAGGTGGGAGGGTTAGGTGAGAGGAATATAGGGAGGTAGGGTGAGCGGAGGGTAGGAGAGGGGGGCTGTGGAGCGGAGGACAGGGTAAGGATAATTCGGGAAGGGACCATATACTGGGTTGTTACAACACAGTGGGAGAAAATGCTGGGGTAGGAGCAGTCACCGGAACTCGGGAGGGAAGCAACAAACAGAAAGGACTGACTGCAAATCACAACATAGAAAAACTTTTTTTAAACTGCTAAGGTTACCTTCATACCACTTAACCTTCAGTCACTGGAATGTGGGACAGTGACATCCTCAAACATGCAGATACAAGCTCAGCACACTGTAGAATCCATTGGGTTTATCCTTGACCAGGCACCAAGGAACTGATCAGAAGACAGGTGGGGGTACGGCAGTGGGTGGGATTTCTTTTGAGGAATGGGGCAGTGAGGAATAAATACATGAAAATTCATCAAGGTTTCTGGCTAAAGAAAACTGCAGCTTTTTGTTTCGTAGATGGCAACCTTGCGTTTTGGCTGGCAAGCAAGATACCCCCAAACTGTAAAAATATGGCGTGGCTTAAAGTTAAACTTAATCTTTTTTAGACCCTTGCAATAAGACTGAGCCTTACCTTCATGTAAAGTTCAGTTGCTGGCATGATGGTATCAGCAGGGCTGGCTGAGAAGAGTTAGATACAGGAAGGCAGTTCTCAGATCTTCCTGAACATAAAGTCTCAACCACTCATTCACACTGATGGGAGTACGCTGGAGGTGCTAGGACCCAGCGGGAGCAAACTTTTCAGGAGGGCGGCGCCTGAGATGGAGCAGCGAGGAAGTGGCACTCTGAGCCCTGGCGATGGTAATGACTGTCTTGGCATCAACCCCTCCAACTGCCTCAGTTCCTTTTTTCCTGCTGTCGAGTCTGCTTTAGTGACGACGTCGCTCGCCCGTCGGGAGTCAAACTTCAAACTAGCAACTTAGTTTTCAGTTTATTATTTTGTAGTTCATCTTCGATAAGTACCGATTATATATAATAAATTCCACTTATAAAAGAGAAGTCTTCAGCCCTCCATTGACAGAGTCAACCATGAGTGGGTCAGGTGATGGTAGGGAGACTTTGTATGAATGCTGTTCAGTCAGCCGGGCCGGGTCTGGTCCGCTGCCATCCCCGGAGGAGGGGTCTGACAACAGGCGGTCCAGTGCTCAGGGAATGGCGGCCCCAAGCATAAGCGGAAATGGTCCCATTCTAGGCACTGTTCAGCCTCAAGTTCTTCTTTGACGCATAGGTCGAAGAAGAAACTGCATCACTTGAGGTCGCCGTGGTGCATCTGTGCGTAGATGGTCAGTTATTCGGGCCAGGTGCTGGTCTCCTCTGTCGGAGTCGACGATTTCTGTCTCTGGTGGCCAACCTCCTTGACATTGGAGCTCCTCTCAGCCTAATGGAGGATCTTCCGATGAGCAATTTTACCATTGGGCTGTTCTTATGGAGCAGTAGGCTCGGAGGTTGGTCCAGTTGCCGAAACCGGCTAGTCCAACACCGGGGCCTTCAAGCCATTCGGTTTCGGAAGGGTGGGTGGGGTGGCTGGGCCTTTCTAGTCATGCAGCGCCTTCTTCGGTGGCGTCAACTCTGTGCTCGGGTGTCTATCCCTCTCTTTCAGCTGCGGCACAGGGGTCAACACCAATGCCTCTACCTCCTGCCATTTTTCCTTCCAATCACAGTTGTCAGACTCCTGGGACGTTGCCGTTGCCCATGGTGCCATCTTCTCCAGCGCCGGGGGCTCGGTCGACACCGTCTGCAGCATCGCATGCTCTGTTGACACCTTCCATGGCGTCGTGGGCTCTGTCAGTGCTGTCTGCGGCACCAGGGGTCCTGTTGGCACCAAGCTCCTTGTCGATGCCGTGTGCGACGCCATTTCCTTTGACAGCTCCGTCTTTGTTCTCAGTGCCGTTTTCCTCGATGGCGCTGGGGATGAGTATGGCATCGTCTGGTCTTCAAGGGTTTTCGACTCTGATTCTTACCTCTTCTCTTCTCTTCTTCATCCTGATTTTCACTCCTTTCCTGTCTATTTGGTCCCCCCGGACTGTCTGGAGATTATTTTGAGCCTGATCCAGATCTTCGCCTGGGTGATGATTTTGATGCAGACACTGCCCTGGGGGCAGGGATCAATCCTCCTGCAGAGCCTATTATTGAGGACCTTTCCTTTATCCTCTCTCCAGACCACAGAAATCGATCCTGGGAAGCTTTTGCGTCTCCAATATCTTCATGTCCCGAAAATCCCTATGGATTTAACCCCTCCAGTGTGGAAGAATCCGGCTCTCGTTCCTTCCGTGGCCAAGTCCATAGATAGGAAGTATGCCCCTCCCAAGGATCACCCCATTTTGGCCTCACAAGTCTTTGCTGATGCCACAGTGGTCCTGGCAGAGAATGATAAGGCTGTCCTACCTCAGGAATCTACAGCCCAGCCTATAAACAAAGAATCTCACAAGATAGACATCTTAGGTAAGAGAGTCTTTGCTGCATCAACACTGGGCATGCGCATTGCCAGCTACCAGGACCATTTTTCTCAATATGAGTACGTCCTTTGGCATTCGCTCAAAACAATGGTAGAAGCTCTGCCCGAATTGGAGGCAAACTCTGAGCGACTTCAAACCATAACTAGGGGTATCGAGTCCAATAACCAACAGGTTAAAGGTGCAATGGACGCCTTCGATACCGCTTCCTGGGCAGCGGCGGCTGGCATCTGCACTCGTTGCCACTCTTGGCTGCGTACTTCTGGCTTCACGAATGACACCCAGCAGCAAGTTATGGCCTTACCTTTCGATGGTATATATCAGCTTGGACCTCAGGTGGAGCAAGCTCTAGAGGCTACACAGAAGACTAGGTCTGCTATTAAGATAGCCAAGACCTATGCCCATCCCCTCCCAAGGGGTTGGAAACAAGCGCCAGTTTCACAACCGTCAGTCCTTTTGGAGCAAAGGCAGAGGAGGTTTTAACAGAAACCAGAACCCTCAGCCACAAAAGAAAGCAAAACAGAAGGCACAAGCCCCAAAAGCGCCCAGTGCCACCTTCTGAGTTTCCGGCCCAGGTCCCACCTCAGCTGTCCGAGGGGGACTCCTCCTTAACAGTGGGAGGACGTCTGACTCAGTTCTACAACCAATGGAAATCTATAACATCAGACAAATGGGTTCTCAGGATAATCCATGAGGGGTACTCTCTCAATCTTTTAGAAATCCCTCCGGATCGTCCTCCCAAACGACAGCCCACACTGTCGGCGGTACAGTTACACCTTCTTGCTTCCAAGGTACAAGGCCTTCTGAACAACAGGGCAGTAGAAGTAGTTCCATTGGATCAACGAAACACAGGTTTCTACTCCCATTACTTTCTGGTCCCAAAGAAATCCGGTGGCATGTGCCCCCTTCTGGATCTCAGAAAGTTAAACAAGTTCCTTTACAAGGAGAAGTTCAAGATGATATCACTCGGTACCTTGCTACCTTTGATTCATCAACACGATTGGCTAGCCTCCCTGGACATGCAGGATGCCTACCAACACGTTCTCATACACCCAAAGCACCACAAATACCTAAGGTTTGTGGCATTGGGTCAACACTATCAGTTCAGAGTCCTGCCCTTTGGGCTGTCCTTGGCGCCTTGAGTTTTTACAAAGTGTTGTGCAATTCTCGCAACGTACCTCAGGAAGATCGGAATACAAGTGTTCCCATATCTAGACGACTGGCTCCTAGCAAGTCCCTCCAGGAAAGAGACTCTGGAAGCCGTAGCCATAGCCTCAGACTTCCTCGCGTCCATAGGAATCCTGCTGAACCTCAACAAGCTGCAGTTTCAGCCCTCCCAGAAGCCCCTCTTCATAGGAACTCTTCTGGACACCTCCTGTGTGAAGGCTTTCCTTCCAGAGGTCAGAAGGAGTGATATCTTACAGATGGCCCGATACATCAGAGAACACAGCTCGGTTCGAGCTATCTCAATGCAGCAGATGATGGGCCTCATGGCATCCTCGGTGTTCACTGTATCCTTGGCTCATCTTCACATGAAAACCTCTCAGTGGTTGCTCAGTGCTCAGTGGTCCTCAACCACTCATCCTCAATCTTTTCTCATCAAAGTGACGGTACCTCTGAAGAGGTCACTCACCTGATCTCAGGAAGACAATCTCCTGGAAGGATATTCCTTCGCCCCTCTGGATCATCAGATCTCCATTACCACAGATGCATCTCTGATGGGTTGGGGAGCTCACTGCCGGGATCTCCACACCCAGGATACGTGGACTCAAGACGAGTCTCAACTTCACATAAACATCCTGGAAATGAGAGCCGTCCTCTATGCAGTCCGGGCTTTGGAGGATATACTCTATCACAAGAACATTCTCCTCCAAACGGACAACAAGGCAGTGATGTACTACATCAACAAACAGGGCGGTGCACACTCTCGCTCATTATGCAGGGAAGCAATGAGAGTGTGGGAATGGTGTCTGGAACACAAGGCTCTGATTCAGGCGGTTACCTGCCAGGAGTACAAAATGACCTGGCAGACCATCTCAGCAGAACGGAGGCAGATCCTCACGAGTGGTCTCTTGACTTAACCGTCGTTCAGTCACTCTTCAAAGAGTGTAGAACTTCAGACCTGGACCTTTTTGTGTCCCCACTCAATGCAAAACTGCTTCTCTTCTGCTCCAGAAATCCAGGACCTGGTATTTTTCGTCAGGATGCATTCAGGCTGCGGTGGACAAAACATTTTCTATGCGCTTTTCCTCCTCTTCCCCTCATTCAGAGGGTACTGCTCAAATTGGAGTCTCGGGGGCAGAATGCTTTTCATTGCCCCCTTCTGGCCTCGGCAGATTTGAATCCCACTGCTCAACAGGCTATCGGAACCCCCCCTCGAAACACTTCCTCTTCGGACGAACCTTCTGACCCAGGGTCCTGTGGTCCATCCCAACATGAGGTTGCTTCACCTTCACGCTTGGCTGCTGAAGAGATAGAGGTGAATAGGTTGAATGTTTCTTGTAGAGTTTCAGATATTCTGTTGGCTGCACGCAAGCTGGCCACTAGAAAAACCTACACAGCTAAATGGAAGCGTTTCTCTCTCTGGTGTGCAAAATCCTCTTAGAACCCTTTTTCCTGCCCACCTAGTAAAGTCTTGGAGTATCTCTTAGACCTCTCAAACACAGGTTTGCAGTATTCCACAGTCAAAGTTCATCTTTGTGCCATTTCAGCATATCATGAGTCGGTACTCTCCATGCCACTGACCCAGCTGCCTGTAATTAAGAGTTTTCTTAGGAGTATTCTGCATACAAGGCCTCCTATTAGACATTCAGTTGCAGCCTGGGACATTAACCTTGTGCTGAACATGCTCACTCGTAAACCTTTCAAGCCTCTAGCTACTTGCGAGTTGAAGTTCCTCACTTGGAAAACGGGTTTCCCGGTAGCCATTACTTTGGCCCGTAGAGTTTCTGAAATACACGCTCTGGTCACAGACCCCCCGTACATTGTATTTCACAAGGACAAAGTAGTTCTTTGGACTCATCCTAAGTTTCTCCCTAAGGTTGTCTCAGAATTCCATATAAACCAACCTTTAGTTATTCCTACCTACTTTGCAAACTTCCAGAATGAAGGGGAACGTACCTTTTATACGCTGGATGTCAAGAGAGCGTTGCGGTTCTATCTAGATAGAATGAAAGATATTCGCTAATGCTCAACAGCTGTTTGTTTCCTTCAGCGAGACCCGGCTGAGTCAACCTGTCACTATCAGATGCATTTCAGTGTGGCTGGTGGCTTGCCTTCGCCACTGTTATTCTATGGCACAAGTCAAGCTGGAAGGCAGAGTGTACGCTCACTCTATCAGAGCAGTCGCAGCATCTCTGGCGGAAATCCATAACGTGCCCATTGCAGACCACCCACCCACCATCCCCCAAGCTCACTTCTCTGTTTATGGTCTTCACTCCCTCAGTGGCTGAGCTGTGGAGACTTTGTTGTTGACCCTTCTTACACGGGTCATTCAGACTATCTTATGTCCAAATTTTTAGGTTAGTCCTGTCTAGGTTAGTTACGCTGCACCTCCTCAGGAAAAAAAAGGTACTGAGACGGTTGGAGGGTCGACGCCGAGATAGTCATTCTAGGAGCGTGGATATGTTGTTCATCCACACTCTTTGGCATGTCCCTTTCCCCTTTTAATCTTGCCGGAAGTCTTCAAGCTGGCTCCTCCCACCCATCCGGGTGGTAAATACCTCGGCTCCGCCCCATGATGCCAGATCTTCCTTTCCGCTGGAAGAATCAGGTTCCCTCATGCTAACTCTAGCCATCGTAGGCCCTGGATTTGCATCGTCGGTTTTTACGGAATTTAGTTCTAAAACTCGTCAGTTTTCGATTCCGATAATAGCGCATCAGATATGGAAGACAAGTCGTCCCCCGGTTTTCGCTGGTGTACGTGCGGCCAGAAAATGTCACGCACCGATCCCCACCTTACCTGCATGTACTGTCTAGGTGTCGGTCATGACACCACCAACTGTACTTTTTGCTTAGCTTTCCATCCCAACGTCCTTGGCGACCGCATGGCGCGCCTTAAACTGGGGAGACCAGAAAAAAGGAACCTGCCGGTGAAATCGAAAGAAGCGAGGTGGGCGGTTTCCGCGGCTGCGGGATCCGCCGAGCAGCTTGAGCAGATGAAGGCCTTCGAAGAAGAAGCTGCCCAAGCTTCGGCCAGCCAAAGTTTCTTTGTGCCTCTCAACCTCGGTTCTTCTTTTACAGGTTCCTTCAGGGAGTTGTGCCAGTCTCTCCCCACCAGGGGTGAGGTGCCCTCGGGCTCGCACTCCTCCCGCCCTCTGAAGAGGGACAAGGATCCATCGTCTTCTAAAAGGAGATGTTCCTGGGACCGAGAGAGGTTCCAGTCCCAGGACACTGCGACCTTGACTTCAGTCGAGATTGCTTCCTTGGCCGCCAGCTTCACGGATCTTCCGTCTGGCCAAGCAGAGACCAAGGAATCGGCTGATCCAGCCAAGATTGTTCTCGAGCCGATCGAGCTGATTTCGCTGACTCCGATCAACGATTCTTTAGAGAGGACCCCAGTCCTTTCTTTCCCCGATGATGAGACACTTCCTTTGGGTGTCCACAACGAGGGAATTGATCCGGAGCCTCAATTGTCACCGAGCCCAGTTTCTTCCAATCCTGGTCGACCCCGTCGGTCTCGATCGAGGAATCGGTCTCCTTCTTCGGCGGGAAACCCGAAGAAAGGCCACTGACATTCAAAAAAGAGGTGCCGTCACAGGCCCTCATCCTCCTCGGACGAGGAGAGGCTTTGATGGAAACTCCGTCAACGTTATGAGGAGCTCATGTGGCAACAGCTGAGTTTGGCCAGTCAGAAGCCAGCTACGCTGTCCACCCTGGCCATTACTTGGCCTGTGCCTCAAGGGCCGACACCGACCCCTTTGGACCCGAAATCTTTGGTTCCTCCTCCTGTGGGGCCAGCCGTTATTCCTAAGCCCTTACTGGTCTCACCACCCATTGGGGTGGAACCACCGCCTAAACAGCCTGTCTCGGGGGCTGCCTCGAAAGGGGACCATCCAGACACTGGGCTTCCCCGACGCCTGTCCGTCATGGTTACCCCTGACCGCCTTCAGTGTATCGAGGGAGACATAGGCAGGAGAACGCTGTATCCTGACTCTTCGGATTCGGATGCCACTGGTTTGCACTCCCAACCGGGAGATGAGGAGTCACTCTCGGCAGACTGGAGGAAGGTCCTTCCTCCTTTCTGGGCATCCTCCGCCTCATTTCTGATTCCACCGGAATGCCCTTGGAGTCTATTCAGAAAAAGGCGGAGTACCTCCTTACGGATATGCTTGAGAGGGGGGATACCCTGACTGAGGCCTTCCCAGTGGCTGAAGCCATTACTGGTCCAGCCCTTGAGCTTTGGCAGTGTCCAGCCTCCTGCCCAGCACCATCTGCTCGTATGGCCCACAAGTATGCGGTGCCTATGGGATCCCTACTGGGATTCACGGAACATCCCCTCGGCTGAGAGCCTGATGACTGCTTCCATCTTCAGACATACTTTTAGCTCAGCCGACACTGACCGACCTCCAGACAAGGAGTCCAAGAACATGGACCACTCTGCCCATAAGGTCTACGCGGCCTCTTCCTTGGGCCTTTTTCAGGCCAGTTCAGCTGTAATCATGGCACACTTCTCCTATGCCCTCCTTGGGTCACTGGATGAAGTACTTCCTCACCTACCCGCGGACATGCAGACCACAGTCAAGCAAGTCCATGATAAGGGCTGTGCTGTCGCCAAACAGCAGCTCCAGACGGCCCTGGACATCGGGGATTCTTGTGCCCGCTCTTTAAGCAGCCGCAGTGACCACCCGCCGCAGGGTTTGGCTGTGGTTATCCTCCTTTCCGGCGGATACCCAGCACAAGTTGGCTGATGTGCCTTTCCTTGGTACTGACTTGTTCGGCCCAGGAATGGCAGGCCACCTTCAATGTGTTGAACAGTCCAATGCCACCTCGGACACCACTTCTGCTAAGGGTTCTTCAGGCAAGAACCAGCAGAAGAAGAAGAGGAAGCCTTTTCGGCAGTCCTCTCCTGCGGTCAGGCAGTCCTCCTATCAAGGAGGTCAGCAGCACCAACAGCAGCAGCAGGCTCAAGCTTGGCACCCTAGGCCCAAGTAGGGCCCTCAACAGCCCCATAAAGGAGGCCGAGGCACTGGTCCAGGAGCTTCCTCCTCCTCCTCTAAGCCTGCTCAGTGACGGGTCGCGGGTTGCCACCCCTACTCCCGTCACGCCTGCCCTGGGTCCTCCCGTGGGGCGTCGGCTCCGCCATTTTCTTTCTGCCTGGTCTGATATCACTTCAGACAGGTGGGTTCTAGAAGTGGTCGGGCAGGGACTGCCTCTGGAATTAGAGTAGTACCCTCCCAGCCGAACCCGCGCTCCTCGGGAGGAAAGGATCTCAGCTTGCACTCATTTGGCTCTTTGAGACGACATAGCTCAGGTCCTCCACAAGGAGGCGGTAGCTCCAGTGCCGGATCCTCCTACAGACCCAGGCTTCATGTCCAGGTACTTCCTGGTGCCTAAGTGGACGAGGCGGTTGGTGCCCCATCCTAGATCTCCACGACCTGAATCAATATCTCAGGTCTCGCACCTTTCGGATGGTAACTCTCAATCAATCAATCAATCAACTTTATTTTTATAGCGTCTTTCAAAGCCAAGGTGCGGTACATAAAACATATACATAATGATAAAAAATGTTTAAAACAGCATTAAAATGTTACAACCATAACTAAATAAATGCTAAACTAAATAAATATGTCTTCAAACCAGTTTTAAAACTATTGACGGTTAGGCATTCTCTCAACCAACGAGGTAGAGAATTCCACAGGGTTGGTGCTGAAAAAGCAAAAGCACGAGATCCTCATGTCTTTAATCGAACCCTGGGAATCTCCAGCAATCCCTCGTTGGCAGAGAGGAGAGGACGGAGGGGGCAGTAAGGAATCAGGAGATCTTTCAGGTAACCGGGTCCCTGGTCATGTAGGGCTTTAAAGGTTAGTAAACCAACCTTAAATGTGATCTGCCACCTAACAGGCAGCCAGTGCAGTTCGCAGAGCACAGGTGTAATATGACTGGTTCTAAGAGTCCAAGTCAAAAGCCTGGGTGCCGCGTTCTGCACCAGCTGCAGGCAGCGGATATCAACCCTAGGTAGCCCTAGGTAGAGGGAATTGCAGTAATCAAGACGGGTAGTGACAAAGGCATGGACAAATGTTGGAAGATCACCTGGAGGAACCAGGTGTTTCACCCGAGCGATATTCCTCAAATGGTAAAAAGAGGATTTGACGACAGCTGACACCTGAGATTTTAGGGTCAAACTACCATCAAAAATAATGTCCAGATTTCACACCTGATCAGAGGCAGGGAACGACATACCACCAGGTAACAAGCCTGATGGTTGTCCAGCTCCCAAACCCGCCCCCAGACGACTTGGGTCCACTACCAATACCTCAGTCTTATCCGGATTCAGTCTCAGCCAGCTGGAGCTCATCCAAAGTCTGATCTCAGCAAGGCAATTATTCAGCACGGAGAGTGCATCATCCTGGCCAGGCAGAAAAGACAGATACATATGGGAATCATCTGCATAGCAGTGAAAACCCAAACTGTATCGCCTGATGATTTCTCCCAATGGCAGCATATAGACTGCAAACAACATGGGAGCTAAAATGGAACCCTGCAGTACTCCACAAGGCAGGGAGTGAACGCCAGAGGAATAAATTCCAGTGGCAACTCTCTGAAACCTGTCTGTGAGGTAAGAATGAAACCATTTGAGGACTGTACCAGACAGCCCACAATAAACCCGCAGGCGATCCAATAGCACACCATGGTCTACAGTGTCAAATGCAGCAGAGAGATCAAGAAGGACCAGAATGGTACATGCCTTTTGATCTCTAGCCATTAGGAGATCACTCAATACCCGGGGAAGGGCAGCTCCGTGCTATGCTTCTTCCTAAAACCAGACTGGAGAGTATCATAGACATTGTGAGTTATAAGATGATCATCCAGTTGCAACGCAACCGCCTTTTCAGTAACCTTACCAACAAATGGCAGGTTAGAGATAGGCCGGTAGTTAGCTAGACAATCTGGATCTAAGGAGGGTTTTTTAAAGAGTGGTCGAATGACTGCTTCCTTGAGGGGGTCAGGAAAGACGCCCCTCTCCAAAGACTTCCAGACAATGTCAGCAAGGATTGGGCAGATAACTTCCACACATCCTACTAAGAGAGGTGTAGGGCCCGGATCCAAACTACAACTGGTTGGTCGCAATATTTGGATGATCTTCACAATGTCACTGAACTCCAGCTGGCAAAACTCTGACCAGACAGACCGAGTACATGCCACTTCCCGTCGACCACTGCAGTCCCCCATAGGAGAGGCTGGACCGGTGCCAGACCTGATGCTGGCAACCTTATCTGCAAAGAACCGAGCGAACTCCTCGCATCTTACCTGAGAAAGAGCTTCTCTGGGCTGGAGGCAGATTGGATTGCACAATCTGTCCACAGTCCGGAAAAGCTGAGCTGGGCGGTTCTGTGCAGCAGAAATCTCCCTGGACAGGAACTCTGCCTTCTTACAGGCGAGTTCTGATTGATAGCCATCATAATGTGCCATCAACCTAAGCCTGTCAGCAACTCTGAACCAGATCATACCATCCCTGGAACGAAACATGTGGTTCTGTTCACTGAATCTGCAGGACGCGTTCTTTCACGTCCCAATCCGTCCGTCCCATCAGCGGTTCCTCCGCTTCAGGGTCGAAGGGACCCTGTACAAGTTCCGAGCCATGCCGTTCAGCCTGTCATTGGCCCCTCAGGTCTTCACCAAGTGCATTGCAGTGGTGGCAGCCCATCTTCGGCGTCGAGGAATTCGGATATACCCTTACCTCGACGACTGGCTCTTGGCAGGTTCCCCCCTTCAGGAAGTGGAGAGATCCAGGGATCTGGCTCTCCGAACCTGCTCCCAGCTGGGCCTCCTAATCAACGAGGCCAAGTCGGAACTTGTGCCCTCGCAGGTGATGGACTTCATCGGGGCAGAGCTCGACTCTTGTCAAGCCAGAGTTTGGCTCCCGGCCGACAGGGCGGAGGTTCTCTCCTCCTTTGCCCAATCATTTCTGGTTGGGCACTTGCGTCCTGCCCGGGACTTTCTGTGCCTTCTGGGCTACATGGTGGCGTGCACCTCAGTAGTCCGTTGGGCCAGATGGCACACGCGCCCCCTTCAATGGGAGCTGGCTGCCCAGTGGACTCAGCGTCACGGTCATTTCGACCAGCTGATCACTGTGACCCAGAAGATGTGGGACGCTCTCCAATGGTGGACCGCCCCAGACCGTTTGCAGGAAGGGATCCCATTTGTCCGCCCAGTGCCTCTCTCATGGGCTGGGGAGCCCTCATGGGGGACAACAGGGCCCATGGGTTCTGGACCCCCCAGGAGTCCCAGTGCCACATCAGCCTGCTGGAGCTCAGAGCAGTCAGACTGGCACTGTCAGCTTTCGCTCCTCAACTCCAGGGTCAAGTGGTTCAAGTCCAGACAGACAATACCATGACCATGTACTACCTCAACAAACAGGGCGGCACACACTCCTGTCTGCTATGCAAGGAGACGCTCCGGATCTGGGCCCTCGTGAGCCGTTTGGAGGTGGACCTCCTTGCCATTCATGTGGCAGGAGTCTCGAATCAGCTGGTGGATGCTCTCAGTCATATAGGCCAGACATCCCACGAGTGGTCACTCCATCCAGAGGTAGCTTACAATCTGTTCTCCCATTGGGGAAAACCAATGGTGGACCTGTTTGCCTCCAGGGAAAACACCGAGCTGAGACTGTACCATGCCCGCCCCCTCAGCAGGGTTCGCTGCAGGGGGATGCCTTCTCGAGGCCGTGGACCCCAGGCCTCCTCTACACCCTCCCTCCATTTCCCTTGATCCACAAAGTGTTACTCAAGGTGAGGAGGGACAAGATGAAGGTGATCCTGGTAGCCCCAGACTGGCCGGGCCAGTTCTGGTGTCCAGATCTCCTCAGCCTCAGCTGCAGGCCCCCAGAGTGGCTTTGCACACACCCGACCTGATATCTCTCAATCAGGGGAAAGTCTTCCATCCGAACCTTCAATCTCTGCACCTGACAGCCTGGTTCCTGAGCAGCTAGAGTTCCAGGCTTTGGATCTTTCCGAAGATGTCTACACTGTGGTGGAGGCATCTCGAAAGGAATCAACCAGGAAATGCTATGCCTTCAAATGGAAAAGATTTTCCATTTGGTGTCAGGGTAAGAGTCTGGACCCCTTATCCAGTCCTGTGGCTAGAATTCTTGACTATCTTTGGTCTCTCTCCAAAGGGGGTCTACGGTTATCGACCCTTAGGGTGCACCTGGCAGCCATCTCTGCTTACCGGGTGCAGGCCGGTAAGTCGACATTGGCACAGGAGACGGTGGTCGGGTGCTTTTTCAAAGGCCTGGATCACATACCCCCTCCGGTGCGTGAACCTCCACCTCCATGGAATCTCTTGCTGGTTTTGGCAAAGCTCATGGGCAAGCCATTCGAACCCATGCACAAGTGCGTGCTCTCACACTTGTGGAAGATGGCCTTCCTGGTGGCTGTCACGTCAGCCAGAAGGACAGGGGAGCTCCAGGCACTTTCGGTGGACTCCCCTTATCTGGTCTTTCACAGGGACAAAGTTGTTCTGTGCCCCCACCTGAAATTCCTTCCGAAGGTGGTGTTAGAGTTTCACCTTAACAAGGTGTTGACTCTGCCGGTATACTACCCTAATTACACCTCGGACGCCGAGTACAGGCTCCATACTTTTGACCTGAGACGTGCTCTCTCCTATTATAAGGAGAAGACAGCAGAAATTTGTGGAGAGGTTCGCCAGCTGTTTGTCACCTATGCTGAAGCCGCTTCTGGCAGACATGCAGCCAAACGGATCAGCAAGATGGATCACATCATGCATAGGTCTGTGCTATGAGTTGGCGGGTAAGGAGCCTCCTAAAGGGTTAAAGGCTCACTCTACCCGCCATACTGCTGCGTCAGTGGCTGCTTCCAGGGACATCCCTATCCAGGAAATCTGTCGGGCTGCTACCTGGAAGTCAGCAAACACCTTCACTACCCACTACCACATCGACCTGGAGTCACGCCAGGATGCTGGTTTTGGGGCCTCGGTTCTCCAATCTCTATTTCCCAAGTAGGGGGTGTGCATCTTGCCTCCCTCCTCCTGGAGAACTGCTTGGAGTCTGCCAAAGAGTGTGGATGAACAACATATCCACGCTTCTAGAAGGAACAGGTTACTCACCTGTAACAGTAGTTCTAGGAGTGGTATATGTTGTTCATCCACACGCATCACTCTCGACCTCCCTGGCTTTAGGCACAACCTTGCTTCCAGGGGCTAAGATCTGGCATCATGGGACGGAGCCGAGGTATTTACCACCCGGGTGGGTGGGAGGAACCAGCTTGAAGACTTCCAGCAAGATTTAAAGGGGAAAGGGACATGCCAAAGAGTGTGGATGAATAACATATACAACTCCTAAAACTACTGTTACAGGTGAGTAACCTGTTCTTACCACACGCGTCGGGGCTCATGGTGCTGCTTCCTTGTGGCTCCATCTTAGGCGCCGGCTCACCAGAAAAGTTTGCTCCTGCTGGGTCCGGCGTACTGCCATTAGTGTGAATGAGTGGTGGAGACTTCGTCCAAGAAGATCAAGAATTACGGTAGGTATGTAATTTTCATTTGTACCTCCTGCAAGGGTTAAGGTAAAATGGGCAGGAGTTCTTGGGGTCTTCTTTTAGGTGGGTGAAGGGGGCCACTGTGTGATGGGCGGGACACATTTTCAGTTGCAATGGGGAAAGCCTCTGACCTGCTGCAGACCTCAGCAGCTCAACTAGCGCTCCCTGTACTGCAAGCATAAGGAGTTCACTAGTTGTTCTCTCTCCGATGCGTACTCCATTGCAGTGGGGGAAGCCCCCATCCCACTCCAAACCTCAGTGGCCCACGTAGCACTCCCTGTCCTGCAGGCAGAAGGCGTCCATCAGCTGTTATTTCTCTAGTGTGTGCATACAGCCACAGGCATTCTCCTTCTTGCTCCCTCTGTGGTGCCGTTTGGGCATTCTGGTAACATCACCTGCTCCTGTGGACAGTTGGACCAGGGAAACGATCGGGAAGTGGGCAAGCATATGGCAGCAGGTGGGATTTCTTCTGTTCAGCTGGTTGCAATGGGGAAATGATTGGGAGGTGGGTGGGCATACAGTAGCGGGTATGACTTATTCTTTTCAGCTGGTTACATTGGAAAAATGATTGGGAGGTGGGCAGTCATATGGCAGTGGGTGGGACTTCTGTTTAGGTAGTTGCACTAGGAAACAGGTGGGAGGTGGGTGGGCATGCAGCGGTGGGTGGTACCTATTCTTTTTAGCTGGTTGCTCTGGGGAAATGATCAGGAGGTGGGTGGACATACAGCAGTGGAGGGGGGGGTGTAATGAAGAGGAAAGCAGTCAGCCACTCTGTGAATGGAGCAGTTAACTCCTTTCAACTATAAAAAATGTTCAGTCCACAAACAGAATGGAAAGCATGGGATTGGGAGGAAAAATAGCAAGCTGAGTGGAGGCATGGCTAGCAAGGAGGACTCAGAGTTTTTTTTTTTGGTCAATATAATTTTTATTGTTTTCTTTTTGAAACTTAAAATACAATTAATGTGAATACTTCCACATAGTATGCATTTCTTAAATATAATTACATAACAGAATCAAGGTATAATCACCAGCCAATACATCACTAATTACTTAGCATATTAACTGAGTATGTATAGATAACATTTTAAAAGTAATTGTATATAGGTAAGTAACAAATAATATATAGAATGTTTAATACAGATTTTCAAAAATAAGAACCAAACTATTAATAAATACATCTGTGTCATATATCAATATAGTTAAGGCCTGCAAAATATGCTCATGTATAAACACATATATTTCATAGCTATAGAGTGTGCTAAAAAAAAAAAGATCTAGAGAAGCTATATGACAGAAAGAAAAAGGGAGGAGCTGTAAGGAGGAGAAACATAACATTTCTAAATAAAAATTGAAAGAGTTAGTAGAAGGTGTTATGATTTTATAATCAGAGTTTAAATTAGATTATGAGAGATATATATTAATCAATTAACATTGTTAATCTGATTTATACTACATAATGTCATGTAAATATCATTCCATTTTCGTATAGGCCTATGCTCTTTATCTCTAAGAAAGTGTACTAGTTTTTCTAGTCTGAGTATCTCTAATATACCAAACATCCATTCTTGTATGGTGGGTACTGTATCTTCTACCCATTATTTCAAAATGATCTTTCTGATGGAAGTGCCAATTAGGAGGAGTGAATATTTTTGATCCTTAGTCCAGTAATAACTCTCCTCAAAATGACCCCCAATACATGTGTTAATTTGTATGTGATTTGCAATGGAAGTATTGTTTTGAAATATTCGTCCCACTTCCTCCCGTAACGACTGAACCATAGGGCAATACCAAAACATGTGTAGCCGTGTACCATTGTTAAGTTTATACTTGTGACATATTGGGGATGAAGATAAACCCATTTTAAATCTTTGCACAGGAGTGTAATATAAGTTGTTTAATGTCTTAAAATGAATTAATCTAAGGTCTACTGTGCTAAATGCTTTATATGGTAAAGACCATATATTTTCCCAGTCCCAGTCTTCCGTGGGGCAGCTCAATGCTTGAGACCACCATTTGGTGGTTTCGATGGCTGTTCCCTTAATTAAATCTACAAAAAAGGAATATAGAGAGGACACTGACAGCGAAGTTCTCAAACAACCTAAAAAAGATGCGGAATTCTCATTCAGAGATGTTTCTATATTTAGTGTATCTCTGATTATCTGTTGAATAGTAGAATAATATATACTATCTTCCACAGTAATTCCATAAACCTCTACCACCATTTGGAAAAGAAGAAACTGACCATTTTTGATAATATTTTGAAGTGAGTCAACACCTTTATGTTTCCATATATCATTTTCTAAAGGACGATCATTTTCTAGGAAGTTTGAATTACCCCATATGGGTTGAATCTTAGCTTGCTTTAGGTTCAGATTGAGTAAGAAAGAAACTTATTTAGTCTGCTGAATGGAATCATTAAGAAGTTGATTTCTAAGTGATACATAGGGTTTTGAGAAGAATAGTGATCTTAAGTCTAATCCATGTTTTTGTATAATTTCTTGTTCAATATGAATCCAGTCAGGAATGTATGCTTGAGAAGCTCTTGCTCTAAACCAGAAAGATAATTGAACAATTCTAGCTGCTAAGAAATACAAATATAAATCAGGAGTTTTTAGCCCTCCTTTATTTTTAGTTCTACACATTTTTGTATAAGCTAATTGGTGTCTCTTATAACCCCATACAAAATGAGCTATTTGAGAAGAAATTGCTTGAATCCATTTCTTTGTTAAGCTACAAGGTATCATCATAAATATGTAAAGCAACCTTGACAAGAGATTCATTTTAATGGTTTCTATTCTCCCCCATAAACCCAGCGGTAATTTGTTCCATCTAAGTAAATCCTCTGAAATTTTTTGTTTAATTTTTGATAGTTTTTTTGAAACTGTCTTATCAATATATTTATAAATATGAATACCTTAATACTCTATAGATTATTTGGACCAAGCAATCTCTGCATTATCAATGTCTTCTTTAACGCAGAATTTGTTAAGAGGTAAGAAGTTGTTTTTTTCCTTAATTAATTTATATCCTGAGATCCTTCCCGATTCATGAAGTAATTTTAAGATATGGGGAAGAGATGAGACAGGATCTGATATCATTAGAAGGATATCGTCTGCATAAGCAGCCACCAGTTGTTCATGTTGTCCTATCTTAATACCTTTAATATCTTTATCATGAGATATCTGCCTAATCAACAGGTCTAATGTAATATTAAATAATAGTGGAGATAAGGGGCAACCTTGCCTAATTCCTCTATTTCAAAAAAAGGAGAAATCACCCCATTAGTTACCACTGCTGATGTGGAGTTATGATAAAGTAAGTGTACCCATTTCAAAAATGAATCAGGAAATCCATATCATTTGAGAGAATTGAATATATGATCTATATAGGATATATATATATATATATATATATATATATATATATACTATGATCCTAAATGGTGTACATTGCAACGACTAGAACACTATAGCAAATGCCTTTAACAGATTATTCACAAACCTGTCTTAGTACACCTCATCCTTCGCTTCACCTCCCACAGCATCTCAGCCTTACTGCACACCCCAGAGATCTGCATCTGGTGCTGACCACTGCCAACTAACTACTACCCTCCCTTTCCACTTTAAAGCTATATCTAGATCCAAGGTCCAAAGGCTATTGCAAAACATATCTGACAACACTAGCCCCTGCTCAGATTCACTTGAGCCACGACTTCTGAAGCTAGCAGCACCATTGATTGCCTCGCCACTGGCCAAGATTTTCACTCTGTCTCTCTCTCTCTCTTGGCATTGTCCCAGATCTCTGGAAGATTGCCCGAGTTACGCTTATCCTTAAAAAAGGAGACCCAAAAGATATCAACAGCTACAGGCCCATTGCCATCCTCTCTGTGCTAAGCAAGCTACTGGAGAAGCTTGTTGCAACCCAAACCATTGACTATCTCACAAAGAACAACCTTCTCTCAGACACTCAACATGGTTTCAGAAAAGGGCACAGTACCCCAACTGCTCTTCTCAAATTCTCCACCGATGTACTCTGTAACATGGACAAAGGCCTGCTCACGGGAGCAGTATTTATCGATCTTACCAAAGCTTTCGATCTTGTTGATCATCCCCTGTTTCTCTCAACCCTGCATAGACTTAACTTCTCATCCTCAGTAGCTGACTGGTTTAACAACTACCTATCAAACAGATTACAACTTGTTAAATTCAACTCCGCTCTCTCGGATGTGACCAGCACTGACATCGGAGTACCCCAGGGCTCCATCCTGGGACCCCTTTTTTTCTCGCTATACATCAACAACATAGATTATGCCATACTCTTCTGCTCAGCTATCCTATATGCTGATGATCTCGTCCTCTACTACAGCGCTGACAAAGTTAACATCATTAACAAAAACCTTTCCTTGGATTTCAGGAATGTGCAAACATGGCTAAATGCTAATAAGCTCATCCCCAACACAAAAAAAGACCCAAGCCATGCTATTTGGCACTGCCCCCAAATTCAGGTTGTAAGAACCCTCCTAGTCCGTGACTCTGGGGGGTCTCTCATCGACTGCGTCACATCCTTCAAATAACTGGGAGTCCTCCTTGATAAATCCCTTGATTTCAGTCTGCACATCCAGTCAGCTTGTAAAGCAACAAATGCCAAACTTGGAATCGCCTATAAGACTTGTCACCTGCTAACACCATCCACCAAATTGGCAATTGCCAAAGGTTTTCTGCTTCCAGCGCTGACATATGGTGTCTCCACTTTTGCTAATGCCCATAAGACTGTTCTCCATAAATGGGATGTCGCGTATAACAACATATGTCGGTATGCCTTCTCTTCCCATCACCTCAAGCACCACTGCACACTGTATAGCGACCTAGGCTGGCTCTCCCCAACTGCCTACCAACTACATTCCCTAGGGACCCTCACAGACTTTGTAATCCGTAACCAAACCCCCTCCTCCCTTGCAGCTCTACTTGTATCTCAGACATCTGCCCACGGACTACGCTCAGCAAACAAATTTCTACTCACCATACCCGGGTGTCTTACTTCAAAAGGCTCTAGAGCATTTCACTGCACCGCCCCAGCCACCTGGAACTCCCTCCCTCCTGCCCTGAGGCAGGCTAACTCTCACCCAATCTTCAAAAAAGAACTATATCGCCACCTATCCCGGGACCCTTGCACATGCTTTGATCCCACTTAATGCCTCACAGCTAACCACCCTATTTCGCCCAAGACACTGCTGCACTTCTAAACAAGCTTTGCTATAAAATGTCTTTATAGCTGCCACTTAGCCCAGTTTCAGTTATTTGCATGTACTAATGTCACTTTTGTCATCTCTGCATAGCTATATGTATTATCTCGAGTACTGTCTGGCTTGATCTGTATTCTAACCTACCTGTACTATACCTGTACTATATACTATGTACCTGTACTATATACTATGTATTGTATAATCTCATCTCATTTTATGTATGTATTCTCCCGGGTCATGCCTGAAAATAGTCAACTTTGGCTAGGGCACCTAACCCAGTTAACACAAACTAAATAAATAAATAAATATATGAGGCCAAGCCACCCTATCAAAGGCTTTCTCAGCATCGAGTGAAATAAGTCCACAAGGTATCCTCTGTTGATTTGTTGCCTGTATTACATGAAATAATTTCCTAGTATTATCTGCTGCAAATCTCCCTTTCATGAACCCTGTTTGTTGCCTGGCTATTAGAAAATGAGTTACTGTCTCCAATCTATTAGCAAGCACTTTAGCTAAAAGTTTAATATCTGAATTAACTAGTGATATTGGTCTGTAACTTCCGCAATCCAGTGGATCTTTTCCTTGTTTATGTATCAAAGTAATTAATCCTTTGGTCATCTCTTGAGAAAGCTTACCCTCTATATAAGCTTGATTAAAGACTTCCACTATAAAAATTAGCTGAGAAGCCATCCAGGCCCAGTGTTTTATTTGTTTTGGGTTTGTTTAATAGCGCTTAGAATTTCCTCTTGTGTTATTGCTGCCCCTAATTTTTCCTTAAATATATCCAGCATGGATGGGATATTAACACCATTGCAAAAGTCATCTAAATGCGAGGGACCAAGTACATGTTTCTTCGAATAAAGTTTTGTGTAAAAATCTTGAAATTCTCTATTTATTTGAGTGTGTCCTGTCACCATATTTCCTGTGGCCTTATTTCTAAGAGCTGTGATTTTAGTGGCATTACTATTTTGCCTTAACCTTATAACCAAAATCGTGGAGGCTTTTGGCCCAGAATCAATATAATTTAATTTAGACTTTCTAAACGAGAAAATTGCTTCACTAGTAATGGATTCATTGTATTTAACTTTAAGTGTAGACCAATTCTTCCATATTTCAGGAGAATTAGAATTCAATACTGTTTTTTTCTATTTCTTTAATATTCTCCAATATCTTTTGTTGCTTTTGGTTATTTTCCATTTTAGTAATGGCAGCTTCTCTTATTAAATCCCCCCTTAAACAACACTTAAGACAGTCCCAAGTGTTGCTCCAGGAAGTATCATTGGGGTTATTAAACATAAGAAATTCTTCAATGTTATCAATAATCTTATTACAAATGTCAGGTTGTTCTAATAAGTAATTATTAATCTTCCATCTCCGCGTTCTATGAGATGTATTGGCTGCGCAAAATATTAATGATACAGGGGAATGATCAGATAGAACCTGTGATTCGATCTTAACTGTAAGAATTCTGGGAATGAAGTTTCTTGCTGTATACATTTGATCCAATCTGGAACCTGAATTATTACTTTGAGACCAGTATGTATATTCTTTAACATCGGGATGAAAGAGCCTCCAAGCGTCCACCAAGCCCAAATTTTCTACTAAATGATCCAAGTCTTTATCAGTTTTGGTTTTATTTGGATGAAAAGTGGACCTATCTAATATAGGATCCAGAATGCTGTTCATATCACCAGCAATTATGATAGTGCTTTCTAACAAAGTGTCCATTTTGTGAAACATAGTATTAAAAATGTCATGTGTAGTGGAATTGGGTCCATAAATATTAATGAAAGTACAATATTCTGCTCCCAGTTTACCATGCACAATAATATAGTGACCCAAGGGGTCTTCGAATGTAGAAATATGACTGAAATTCAGACCTCGTTTAAACATAATTAAGACCCCTGCTTTTTTTGAATGATCACCTGCTCCAAATACTTTACCTACCCACTCCTTTTGCATTAAATTATAGTGTTCTTTTTTAAGATGTGTTTCCTGAAAAAAGGCAATCAATGAGTTTAATTTCTTCAAATGCCTTAACACAGAATACCTCTTAATTTTATGATATAGCCCTCTAATGTTCCATGTAGCAATTTTTAACTTGTCACTTATAGACATCACAATCCTTTCCCATGTATGATGCACCTAATAAGAAAATTGAGTCCTGACATATATAAGTATACCAAAATGTAAATCTCTCATTTCTCAGTTTGTCATAGGAAGAGGAGAAAAAGAGATAGACAGATGTATGAAAAGAATTAAAAAAAAAGAAGGAAATCTTATATCACAAAAAAAAAGTGAATAGGCATCTGTTACAATTCGTAAAAAAACAAAGACAAGGCGCTGCGTCAGCATGTGGTCTAAAAGCAAAACAAAATGGTTATATTAAATGCACGCTGAAAATAGAAAATAGAGTTAAAAATCTACGTTTCGACCTTAGGTCTTCTTCAGGAAATATCTAAAAAAGAAAAAAAACAAGTTAGTGAGCACTACATTACTACACTACACTACACTAACTTGTTTTTTTTCTCTTTTAGATATTTCCTGAAGAAGACCTAAGGTCGAAACGTAGATTTTTAACTCTATTTTCTATTTTCAGCATGCATTTAATATAACCATTTTGTTTTGCTTTATCTGTTACAATGTTCACATAACAGATTTCTAACATTAGTAACAAAGCAATTGATAGACCATATTTGGCACCTGTCCCCCAAAATTGAGGTCCATAATACCAGCATAACCACCTCTTGCCAACGCATTCTGGGATGAACTTGTTCAGTGACGCCCCCATCACTTCAGTAGCCCACAAAATGCAAGTAACCTAGGAAACCATAACGGGATCGCAAACATGAATTTTTTTTTTCCTTTTTTTTTTTTAACATCATACTTCTAAACTTTGCAAATAAATGCTTTCCTGGGTGGTCCATAGGCCCTTATCTGCCGACACTGTCTATGTATCTATGTAATAATCCCTCAAAGGGATCCAGAATACTCATAAGACATCTGAATGGCCTGCAATTTAACCAAAGATATAAATCACTTTTAAGTTTGAGTGTCTTCCAAGCAGGATGTAATTATTAGTATAATGAACAACGTTTAGCAAACAAAACAAACAACAACAAAAAAAACAAACACACAAAAAAAACCCAACCTGCATATAGATTCCTCCCAGGCTCTTTCTGAAACAACAGTAAAGGTTCTGCCTAATGACCCCAACTAACCTGCCAATGCATTTCAATAGATAAGCAGTTTTTCACTGAGTTTACAAGCTTGCAGGTTATTTCTTATTATCATTTCTACATAGATTACGTTTACTTCACCCATGAAGATATGTGGTCACATTTAAAAGAGGTAAAACCCCGAGTGAAAAGGAGAATGTACCTACTTCAGCAGCTCGCTCACTATTTTCAGTCCCACGATGCATCTAGAGAGACACCCCTCTAGTTCAAAGTTTGTAATTCACAGCATTGAGATTGCATGATTCCCTCACAACCTAGTGCATGCACCACTGGAGCAGACTCGTGCAGACATGGAATCTCTGGGAAAGAACAGTTAGAACCTCGAGGTAAAATTTAAAAAAAAAGGATTGTTTTAATTAATATGGCTGAATCTGAAAAAAAAAAATGAAGTGGAGAAGTCCACAAGATATCAGGACTATCCCCCAAAGCGGACATAAGGAAATAAAACAACCAATTTCCTATTTCCAAAGAGGCCCCCAGCTTGTTTCCTTTCCCTTTTCCTTTAGGATCAATATTTATTAGAATATGTATAAAGTATAAAATGACTATCCAAGTCTCCAAAATAATGTGCAGGACAGACACCTCTGAGACAAGCATGAAAGATTAGTAAATATGTTTCTGCCCTTTTTTTTTATTTTTACACTGCTTCAGTCGGAGCAAACATATATGGGTAATTATTTCCAGCATGCCCCCTTCTCTCGCTTATTAATCTTTAGCATTGAGAAACAACCCAGTTACTGGGTACAAGGGGGAATTCACTAGAACAACCCATCTCCCTCCGACTAATCAGCACTAAATCCAATCAGGCAAAAGGCGTATTATAAGGAGATACAGGTAATTTCAATGCCTGCCATCAAATTAAGACTGACCACCGCCCACATCACCCAGAAGAAGTAAGGACAGACAATGCTTTTCTTCAGCAGTTTGTAAATAATATAGAAATTATGTCAGGAACTAAATTGGGCAGCCTCTGTGAAAGGTGATTTCTGATTAAGGGGATAGAATGGTTCCAATTGATCTAAATCTACCTTTTAATAAAACCATGGAGAACACAGATCCGATCTGCGCTATTGTATACAATAAACCTAGGCTCTGATTTCCTCCCCAGAAAAAAAAAACAAAGGCCAACGGAACAAGTCTGCTGCAGTGATGCCCCCACAATGTTCTTACCAGGGAGAATTTTTGGTATTAACCCAGCTAGATCTGAGCATTTTTTTCCTTTCCACACTCCCAATAGGAAAACCAACATATGAGACAAAACAATGCTTTGTGTGCTTTGATTCCCTTCCTCAGCTATATCATAATGTCACATTTCAATGTTGAAAGTCAACATTTTTAAACAGAGCAGGAAAGTCATTTTTGGGTCCTGTTTTCACAGCCACACATCCACTTTATTCCTTTATCCCTTCAGTAGACCAAACCTTTAACAGGGTTTGAAAAAACAAGCTGTATTTTAGTCCTGCTTCTTTGAGATGTTTTTTAATGTGAAAGAAAGCATCTCTCTTTTGAATGGTTTCAGGAGCTAGATCATTAAAGACCTTGATTTTGCAGCCTTCAAAATTGATACTAGATTTGTCTCGGAAGAATTCTTTGAACATGTACTTTCTGCCCAAAATTTAAAAATCTCAGAATAAATGACCTATGTCTTTCTCCTATATTTGGTTTAGGCTTCAGAAATCTATAGGCTCTTTCGATCACATAACATTTGGTGTCAACAGGCGGACCAGCAATTTTCATGAGAAGATTGTTAGCAAAGGAAATAGAATCTGCTCCCTCCATGCCTTTTTTAATACCAAACAATCTCAAATTATTTCTCCTATTTCTATTCTCTAGATCCTCGATCTTAGTTTCTAGCTCACTAATCCTACGATTGTCTGCAATTCTGTCTGTTTGTAGTTTATTTACTGTCTTCCAAGCTACTTATTCTGGTTTCAGCATCGGAAATTCTTATATTGTGAGACACAAGCTCTTGTTTAGCATCCCTCAAATCAGTATGCATCTCAGACATCTTAGTGCTTAACCTAGATATTTCAGACGTGATGATATCGAAATGCTCCACTGTTAATGTAGAACTAGTGGCTGATTTCTTTGGGATATGGTCATCTAGACTGCTGTCAGAGTCTGACAGTGGACGCTTTAATGCTGTATTTTCCTCTCACATAGTCACAAGGTTTTGCTCTAAATCCATAATTGTAAATAAATGTATTTAGATCCTTTAACAGAGGAGAGGCTTGAGATTTAATTGATGCCTCTCAATAAATTATTAAGCTAATTAATTTGCAGCATGGTTAAAAATTTACTGTCAGTTGATAAACTTGCTGTTTTACTTTAAGTAAAAGATTACGATGACGACGTTATATGGTGCTATGTGGTTGGCCGTTTTCTCTGTGAGCATTTAAATACAGCCCGTGGCGGCATACCATCTGCTTAGACAAGGAAATGTAGACTCAAAGATTCGCTCATGACCCAATCGGAAGAGATATTTAGGTTTCAGGAGTTCATTTTAGTATTTTTGTGCAATCCTGCTACTTCAAACTACTAAAAAAAGTGATTGTAAAGACACGGGGGGGAGGGGCCTCCACGGAGCTCAAAGCAGGACGTCCGTCTCGAACGCTGTCATCCAATCGAATCCCAGAACTCAGAGGGTGGTACTAAACGGGGTGCACTCAGAGATGGCAACCATAAGGAGTGGGGTGCCACAGAGGGCAGTTTTAGGTCCGCTCCTCTTCAGCATCTACATCAGCGATATTGAGGAGGGTTTGAGAGGGAAGGTGTGCCTATTTGCCAATGATACAAAGATATGCAACAGGGTGGATACCCCAAAGGGGGTCAAAAATCAGAACAGGAAATAGTCATTAGATCATAGTCTCTTCAAACCTTAAGATAGGGTTCCAATGTAGCAGGACAGCAGGAAGGGCAAATGGAATGTTGGCATACATAGGCAGGGGTATTACTAGCAGAAGGAGGGTGGTAATAATGCCCCTCTACAAAGATATGGTGAGGCCGCAGCTAGAGTACGGGGTTCAGTTCTGGAGACCACACCTCCACAAAGATACAGATGCATTGGAGAGGGTTCAGAGAAGGGCAATAAAGATGGTGCAAGATATGCAGGGGAAGACATATAAGCAAAGGTGTAAGGAGCTGAATCTGTAAACGCTGGAAACAAGGAGGCAAAGGGGGGACATGATAGAAACCTTTAAATACGTAAAGGGGCTCAGTAACGTAGGAGAAGAGGGTCTGCTAAGGAGGGAGCCAGAATTAGAGGGTGCAGCCTTAGATTGCAAGGAAATAGATACAGGGGCAATGTGAGGGGGCGCTTCTTCACAGAGAGGGTGGTGGAGCCCTGGAACAAACTGCCAGATGGAGTGGTGGGGGATAGAACACTGGAGGAATTTAAGAGGGCATGGGACAGGCATATGGAGCAGAGTACTGGGGCAAGTGCAGGGGCAGGCGGGGAGCAGGTACGTGAAAGGGGAGGGATGGGCAGACTAGATGGGCCAGAATGGTCCTTTTCTTTTTTATGTATTTATTTATCTCCTTTCCAGCTGCCCCCTTCAGCCCATCCACCCCCGCCCAGCCCCGACATCCCGGAATTACCGAGGCTTACCTTATGCCCGGCCAAGGAGCAGAGCCTGCGGAGGGTCGGGTGTCATCCTGCAGTTGGATCCACTTTTCTCTCTTTTTCTTGTCCTCCCATTTTTACCCCGGGGCCCCAGGAATAGAGACGCATGCGCATGGAGATGCGCATGCGTACTGTAGCCCCGGTGACAGCCCCTTCTACCCACCCATTGGCCTATCACCTGGTGCTCCCTCTGGTCTGTGCTGCCCCCTGGCCACCACTGTGAGGCAGTCAAGAGCTGAGGGATACTACCATCCCCCCCTTGCCGACCTCCAACGGTCTGTGCACGTTCCCGAACATGGGTCATCGGCATGGCATGAGGTAAGGTGTCCAGTGCCTTAGCCCTTGGCACCACCAGGCCAGCTGGAAGGGTCCTTTTCTGCCATCAAGCTTCAATGATTCTATGATGATGTCATGATCGGCCTGACTGGTCATTGGGCTGTCACTGCCGAGCCCACTGCAGCCTGAGTTGCACTGCACCCAACAATGCCAAACCTCTGAAATACGGTTCTTTGTAACAAAGGTTTGCTGCATACGCATACACATGCAGACATAAAAAGGCCAGTAAATATGAAACAATGACGAAACAGAAGCAGAGGAATCATTTTCAGGTTCCAGTGCACAGGGTTGCAGCCTTGCTGCAACAAGAGCATCTCCTTTGGTGCACAGGAGAGGGGATATTGAGGGTGAGCTTACAGCATCCTACTCCTCCTCTTTAGATGTGGTTCGGTGTCCGGCCCCTAATCAGGAAGTTTTGATTGGGATTTATTGTGGGAATGTGAGTGATACCCATCCCAGCTTTGTGCCCCCCATCCCATTTGATTGTAGTTTTGCCTTGTAATTAGCCTAGTACAGGGAAAGTTGAAAAGTTTCCAAACCTGTTTGCTCATTTGGGCTGAGGATAGCGCACATTGCACTTCATGTTAAAGAACTGAGCTTGCATGCCCAACTCGACTTCAGTGCCCTGGGAAGGTGTAGGCTGGGATACACTGAACAATAAAAAAAACATTGAAAACTATTTTTAAAATATAAAGCATTTTACCTTTATAATAGCATTAATGGACTCCAGAGGTTTAGTTGCACTCATTAATCTAACTCTAGCGGCAGAAAGCACTCTGCTTCACCCATAACCCTATTATGAGGTAACTCTTGACCCCCTTGGTCATGCTATGTCTTTTTTTTTTTGTTTGCTTGTTTATGATGCCTTACCTCCTCGGCAGGGGTGTTCCCTATGGTTCCCCTATCCAGACCTTCGGCAGCACCTGTACCGGATGCGATGCCCGCGCTTCAACCTTCTCCGTCACCCTTTCTTAGGTCGCATCACACCCCCCACTGCATGGAAGACCAAGGGGTCAGAACAAAGGGAGCACCTAGGAGTGTCCAGTGTAGCGCCACAGACAGCCCTTCACCAGCACTGGAGGATTGGGGCACTTTTACCCCTTGAGCCCCCTCCCCCCCACAGCACGGGTGTGCAGTGATGCCAAGGACGTTGCAGCATGTGCTTCCATGCGCTGTATGTCGGACGTCTGCCCGCGCTGAACCCACCAGTACACCGTGAGTTGCGCTACCCCCTAGTCACCACCAGGAGCCAGCACCATCACGGGAGTCCCTCCTCACCCTCCCTGGAGAAGGAGAGCAGTCCTAGGAATGCTCAATCCTCCTCCCCCCGGCCGGCCCCCCGATGGTCCGAGTCTGCACCTGAACCCGGGTCGCCGGTGTAGCGCGAGATGTGGCGTCCAGCGCCTCAACCCTCAGCGCCACTGAGCCAGCAACATGCTGTCTTTTTTTTTATAATTTATTTATTTTAGCATTTTTTGCCATGAAAAGCACACTAAGCCAAACCTAACTTCCAGCTGTGACCTGGAAGAGACATTAGCACAGGGAGGTTAAGTGATTTGCTCTGGGTCACACAGTATGTAAGTGATAGTTACAGGATTGATCTGATTTTTAATTATTTAGTTAAACTCTGGTCAGCTCATGGGCTAGCAAGCCTGTTTACATGGTTGACCAGAACACCAGACAAATATGGTAATAAATAAATGACAAGGTACAATATCAAGCATACAAAGCAAGACAAATATAGCTACACGTATGAACATGCTATAAACAGTCACAATCAGCAAACAAAGTTCTGCTGTGTCTTCAGGTTCATGATTCCAACTACTAGGCTATACTGCTGTATAGCAGTTAATATTAGCGCCTGATATATTTAGCACAACGACTCCAGTTGTACATATTAGTGCCTGATATATTTAGCACTCAGTGCTTACTGCTGGAGTACAGTTAGCATGGAAGATTATATTAGATGTCTGTTTATATTAGTGGTTCTTTGCTTTCAGCTAATATAAACAGAAAGCTAATATAATTTGCTATACAGTATGCCCAAACATGTAAACGAGCTACTGTGGATAGTAGCAGGGCACACAGGGTGTGCATCTGCTAACTACTGGATTATAAATCGTTAGGTGAATTCAGCCAATCAGTGCTCAGAACTGTTAGGGCTCTTATCCTGCATACAGTCGTCTGCTCATGAAGGAATATTAGTTGGGAGTGTTCTGCTTCGCAGGTGGTAGACCTCATCGATGACGTAACATGGGGGACACTAGAGTGCTGAAGTTCAGAAAGTCAGCAGGCAAAAAAGGTATTTTTGCAAGCAATGGGGCACCTTGCATGCATACAGGCAAAAGTGTGGGTGTGTGTGTGTGTGGAGCTGCTAAAACCCCTGCACCCATAGATGCCAGCACCTATGCTGAGGGGGGAGCATTGCACTCTGTTTTAAAAATAAAAAAATTTAAAAAACAATATACTCTAACCACCTCCGCTGGTTTTTAATTCGGTTATATGTGTACTGAATCGAGTATATAAGTTTGTATAACAAAACTGTGCTCTCGTGCTGTTTGGGCTGACAGAACTGTTCAGCTTCCTTTATGGTCCTGCTGCCCAAACACCACAAGAAAACATGAATTTCCAACCTTTTTGCAATCGGTTTTTCACTACTTATTCTGGTGCCTTGTATGGGTGAAACAATGCTCCCAGGGTGGGGGCTGACCAAACGAGCAGACATGAAAGACTGTTAGGCCTATTCTACTGGCATTTTAGTATGTTAGTATGTTATATTCTATAAGTGGAAGGGATCGTGTCTTGCCCCCCCCCCAAGGTAGGCAGCCGATCCCTTCCACTTCCCAGTCTCTCGATCTGCCCATGATCCGCTCAGGCATGTAATGACATGTGCCCAGGGAAAGCGCGGGGGCACACTCCATTAAAATCTATGGGGGCAGTTTTCAGAACATTTTTATATACAATAATTGTCATTTAGTGATTAATCAAGGGCACCGGTAACCTAACGAGGCCCTTAGGCTACCCGTGCCATTGATTAATCTCCAAATGAGCATAATACATAAAAACATTCTTCAAACTGATCCCCCATAGATTTTAATGGACCCCATTCTCTCCCTGAGCACGCGTTATTATGTGCCTGTGCGTGAGGGCAGATCATGGGCAGATCGAGATTGGAAGTGAAGGACTGCCTTCACCTTGTTGGGGGCAAGATATGATCCCTTCCACTTCTAAAATAGCAGGGAAATATTATAAAATATAAACAGATGCTGTTTTGCTGATATAAGGCACCAGGATTTGTGAAGCACACCTGAATCTTGGTGGATCACTTTAATCAATAAGAAACACCCCTTTCAACGTATATAAACACCCTCCTCACCCCTTACTTTGTGCCTGCTTCTAGGCTCCTGGGGATGCGATGGTCACACACCTCCTTCATGGTCCAGTGCCTGCCCCATCCCCCCCCATTGTCTTTAAAAGTAATTGTTTGTCCCTAATGTCCAGTGGAACCCCCTCCAGTTCAGTTCCTTCAAGTGTACATGATCCTCGGCACACCCTTACCCGTCCAGAACTTTTGTTCCAGTTCGCAAGACTGCATGTCCTGTAGGACTGTATTTATTTGTTCATTCTTTGTTTTTGCACCTCCAACCCCTGGCCCTGCAGCACCACCTCCGTCCCATCACTGTCTTTCTCATGGACTTATTGGTTATCCACAACTTACCCAGGATCACACGTGGTAGTGGGTGGCCTGCTATGTCCATTGTGGGTGGACTTGCATGGGGTACCGGCTCAGATTGATGCACGTTACTTCCAGTTTTTCTCCCCAGGGCACTGGCATGCAGTGACGTGTGTGCATGAATGCGGCAGCGCACATGCGAGCATTGCATCTCGCAGTAGTCCCTTCCCTGTGTGCTACCACTTGGTCTCTGCCAGGTGACAGTCAAGTAGCATGACACGGCATCCCCTCCCTGAGAGAGGACTACAGTCCTTGGGATGTTAGCTCCTCCCCTGGCCAGCCCCCAGTGACCCAGGCTTGTTCTGGAACATGCTTCACTGCAGTCATGAGCAACAACCATACTTCTGCACTGACGCACTGGCGGCATAGAGCCGCTTTCAACATTCTGCCAGAGTCGGGGGTGGCGGCACTGTAACTTGCAACCAAGAGTGCGGAGGCCATTGATACTCAGCGACTCATTACCTGCACTTGCATTTCCTTGCCTGCCTCCCTCTCTGAGTTTGTGACAGTGCTTGGAAAAGCTCGTAACCCCATTGTGTATGCTACAGCACAATGGGTTGTAACATGGAACAGTGGTGCAAAAAGGTAGTTTTGTTTCTATAAAACTGTATACTGGGGTCCCAGCTATTCACTAAAATAAAAAATTAAAATATCTGGGAAAGGCAATTAAAGGCTAGAACTAGGGCAAATAGTATGGTGGGATGCATAGGGAAGGGGCTTGCCAGCAGGAGAAAAGGGGGGCTGCTACCACTGTATAGGTCTGTGCCCTGTGTGTCCTGGACATCCTCCACTCTGAATATAATAAAGTATTTTGTTATTGTCTCTCTCATCAAATATTTTGTGTTATTTTCCCTCCTTTCTAACTTCCCCTTCCTCTCTTCCCACTCCCCTTCCCCGTTTCTGCCTCTGTGTCTTCCCGAGTCCCAAGCACCTGCCTCAAACAAACCCTGCCTGAGTGTTTTATCCAAGCTTGTTCCCTAGGACTGTTTGTCTCTGTATGGAATGTTTTCTCTGTATATTAACCTGCTGCAATCAAGTGTATTAAGTGTATAAACTGTATTATCCCTCACTTCACTGTATGACGTTTTAACTTATTCATTCTGTACTTTTGTGTCCAAATGTTTTGTAAAAATTTCTGTAAAACTGGACGTTTGTGAAAACGGGCATTTTTGCTCGCATACCCTCCAGTATAAAATAAAATTGATTGACTGATTGAGGTCACTGCTTCGTCCCCGCCTGGAGTACTTTGTACAGTTTTGGGTGTCCACATCTAAAGAAGGACAGGGACAGGGTGGAGGCTGCAGAGGAGGATAATCGGGATAACCCGGGGACAGCAGGAAAGCATGCACGAGGAGAGGCTGGTAGATTTGAGCATGTACATGTTTGAGGTCAGAAGGGCCAGAGGGGATGTGATTGAAATGCACAGAGGTCTCCAGGAGTTAAATAAAGTGAATAGCGGGGAATTGTTCAGATGAAGTGGGAACACAAACTGACAACTCCATGAAACTGGCAAGGGCAAGGCTAAGAGAGGTACCATTAAGTGCTTTTTCACAGAGAGGGCATTGTAGGGGTGGAATAGATTGCTGGAGGAGGTGGTTTGTGCAAAATCAGTTGAGGGATTTAAACATGGGTGGTAGAGATAGAAGGACTTTGTAAACACTGCACTAGACAGGGAAGGGAGACGGAGAGTGAAGAGCCTCTAGGACTAGGATACTAGTTAGGTAGGCGGAATGGGCAGACACAATGAACCAGTGGGACATTTTCTGCCAACAGATTCAATATTTCTATGTAAAATTGCTCTCTCAGTAGCTAAAGTGAGTACATATGTTAAAGGGATGCTGTCATCCCCCTTAGGCCTTAAATTGTCTGTAGTTTAAAAACACATTTTGTGATTGCTCACATTCTGTAATGATGGCTGATGCAGCTGGTTGTTTGATTCTGATTCCTTTATGAAAGTGAAAAACAGCGTCTGCCACATTGGTATCACCACATAGAAAGGTGTTTACACTCCTTAATCAACTTCTGCTGCATCCTTTCCGGACATGGGAACACCTCCAACACAGTCTAGCCACTCACAATGCAGTGGGACAAGAGGAGACTATTGCGTCATGAGTGGCTGCACTGCTTAGGGGGTGTTCCTAACATTCAGGAAGAATGCAATAAGAGCTGATCAAGGACTGGAAACAAAACAAGGTAGGGTATAATTGCACCATTACTGTGCATTTCGATTCTACTAAGAAGGAAAGCAGATTAAACAATCAGCAACGTAAATTAATTTTAAAGAAGGCAAGCAGGACTGTGCTCGCACCTCCTAAACCCTAGTCACTGCCCCTGCCCTGTTGGCTAGGTAACTCGCACCCTGTAGTTTGGTGCATTAACTCTTGCCCCCAGCCTCTCAGCTGCTACTGCTGATCTCTGTAAAACTGCTGTATATAACTGCTCTTTACTGTGAAAACTGTATACCACCATTGAAATTCTGTACGCTATGTCGTGTACTGTACTACCTGTATGTATTGCCTTGCTTTAGGTAACTAACTCTGGGTTGCTCCTGAAAAGGGACCCTCAGGGCCCAGTGGGCTTACCCGGTTAACAGAATTTAATAAATAAAATAAATAAGCAGTCATGAAATGTAGGTTTTCAACTAGGAATAAATACTATGCAGAATGGGTTGACAGTGTCCCTTTAAATTATGTACTGATAAGGAAATCTGCTCTTCAGTGCTTCATTCATAGGATCTGTGCAGCCCTGATCCACGTGAATTGTTTTGTGACATCTTATTCTAATGTATGTGGATATAATAATCCACAGTTAATTCACACAACACTAAATTAATGCCAGCCTTCACATCTTAAATGTTGCCATTAAAGAATGGACCGTGAAGACAGAAAGTGTACATTTCTAGGGACATGGATATGTTGTTCATCCACACTCATTGGCAGTATCCTTGCCGCTTTAAATCTTGCCGGAAGGTCTTCAAGCTTGCTCCTCCCACCCACCCGGGTGGTATAACTCTCGGCTCCGCCCCATGACGCTAGATCTTCCTTACCGCTTGGAAGCTCAGGTTCCCTCCTTAACGCTCTGCGTTTGCGACTAGTTCCTATTTCTCCGTTTGCGGTTTAAAAATAAAATTTTGCAAAAGACTTAGTCTTGATCCCTCGTGGCTGCGATGGACCAATCGACTCCAGGTTGGAGATGCCCATGCGGGCAGAAAGATGTCTCGGACGGATCCACACTCACGTGTGTCTACTGCTTGGGCCTTGAGCACGACCCGCGGGCTTGCGACCTGGCTCATCTTTCTCGGCCTCGTCCCGAAGACCGTGCTGCCCGATTGCAACTGGGCCGTCCCGAAGCGTTTCCCTCGGTGAAGTCAAGGAGGCCGGTTGGCGGTGTCCGGCGAGCTCGCGGATCACTCGGCGGATGGTCGCCCTCGAAGAGGAGGCGGCGGGCCATATCTTCCTCGGCAGCGGCATTTGTCCCGCCTCTCTGGGTTCTTCCTACACGGCTTCCTTTAAGGAGCTTTGTCTGTCCCTCTCCACTAAAGGAAGGGCCTGCGTCTGCTGGACCTTATTCTCGGTCAAAAGAGGACAAGGTAAGTCCCTCCGTCGGCGCTCTTGGGGCGGGAAAGGTCCCCCTCCCGGGCCGTGGGCCGTCGGCTTTGATCGACGCTCGGCTTGGCCACTGGCCTCACGGTGTCCCGTCAGGTCAGTTGACCGAGACTCCCACTGATGAAGTCGAGATTTTCTCGACCCATTGACAGGCTGTCGCCTTTAGCGCGAATTCCCCTCTCCCGGTTCCCCGGGAGGTTGAGGATCCCGTGGGCTCGCCTGTGCCTCGGTTCCGGGCCCTCGGATGGACCTTCGAGCGAAGGAGTGCGGTTCCGGCCGACACCTCCCCGACCCGAAATTCCGGGACTCTCGGTCTCGGTCTCGGACCTCTTGGCGGTCCAGCCGATCCCACCGTCATGGGCGGTCTCGGTCTCGGCACCGCGGTGGCGGCGTCGCGCTCGTCCGTCCTCCTCCTCGGATGAGGAGGCTTGGCGTAAATTCGTCGGCCAGTGCGAGGACCTTATGTTGCAACAGCTCCTCCTGGCGGGAATAAGCCGACTCCGGCGCCTTCCCGGCCATTAAGTGGCACTGTCACGGGCGGCCGACACAACCCCTCGACTTGTCCGAGGCCTATACCAAGGCGGTTGTTCGGCCAAAACCAGCTGCTCCACCGATTCCGGTGGAACCTCCGCCTCCACAGCCACCAATTGGGGCTCCGACCAAGGATTCTCGGTCGGCTAAGGGTCTACCCCATCGACTGTCAGTTACCCTCACTCCCGACCGACCTCGGCAGGTGAAGGGTGGCTCAGGCCAGAGGCAGCTCTTCGAGGACTCTTCCGAGTCCGAAGATGATTCCTCCTTCTTCTCCAGCGACTGGACTTGGAGTCTTCAGGAGGTCAGTCAATGAGCGATAGCCCGTCGTCCTTCCTAGGACTACTTGAGCTCATCTGGAGTCTACGGGATGGAGCTCGAACCCGTTCCAAGCGGGCCAGGTATCCCCTCACGGAGATTCTGGACGAGGGATTCTCCGACGGAGGCCTTTCGGTGGCCGAGGCCATAGTGGGTCCGGCACTGGACTTTGGCAGCGCCTGCTTCCTGCCCTGCGCCTTCGGCCAGGATGGCCAGGAAGTATCACGGTCCGGTTCCTTGTCCGGTTTTGAACACCCTCTGCTGAGGGTTGGTTACCGACAGCGTTTTCAGCGGCGCCCGGCAGCGCCAGGGATGTGGACAAACCTCCTGACAAGAGTCCAAGAAATTGGACTATGTCGGGCGAAAAGTCTACGCTGCGTCTCTCTCGGCCTTCGTCAGGCCAGTTCGACCCGTCCTCATGGCACATTTTCTCATGCCCTGTTGGGCTCCCTGGATGAGGTCATCCCTCATCTTCCCGCCGATCTGCAGACTACGGTTAAGCAGGTGCGGGACCAGGGCAGGGCAGTGGCCAAACAGCAGCTCCAGACTGCTTTGGATGTAGGGGACTCATGTGCCAGATCGGTGGCGGCCGCAGTGGCTATGCGTCGGCGGGCTTGGCTGAGGATATCCACCTTTACTTCGGATACCCAGCACAAGTTGGCGGATGTTCCCTTTTTGGGGACTGACCTCTTCGGCCCTGGGGTGGAAGGTCACCTGCAGAGGATCGAGAAGTCCAATGCCACCTTGGACTCGGTCTCTTCCGCTCAGAAGGACAAAGGCCGCAAACCACAGCTTAAGCCCTTTCGTCCTTCTGTGCCCCCGGCGCGCCCGGCCCAGCAACGTCAGGGCCAGCAGGCTCGGCCTTGGCATCCCAAACCCAAGCCGCCGGCTTCCTCTAACAGGAGGCAGGGAGGAAAGGGCCCAGGAGGTCCCTCGGCCGGTCCCTCCTCCAAGCCTGCCCAGTGACGGGCTGAAGGGTGTCGCCCCCATCCCCGTCACCTTACCCCTGGGTCCCCCCGTGGGGGGACGGCTCCGGCACTTCCGTTCCGCCTGGTCCGCTGTTACCACGGACAGGTGGGTCTTGGAGGTGGTGGGAAGAGGCCTGCCTCTGGAATTCGAGCAGGCACCACCCTTCAGAGCCGTCGCCCCTCGGGGGGCTCCGGGATCCCCAGCCTCACTGGCGGCTCGTCGAGCCAACATCGCTCTCCTCCTCCAGAAGGAGGTGGTAAGAGAGGTGGTGGACCCTCCTTCAGACCCAGGGTTTGTGTCCAGGTACTTCCTGGTTCCGAAACGGACGGGGGGCTGGCGCCCCATTCTCGACCTACACGACCTAAACAAGTTCCTAAGGTCTCGAACCTTCAGGATGGTCACTCTGGCTCAGATAATACCATCCTTGGAGCGGCGTGTGGTTCTGCTCTCTGGACTTGCAGGGCCGCGTTTTTCACGTCCCTATCCGTCCGTCTCACCAGAGATTCCTTCGCTTCCAGCGGAAGGATCTCTCTAGTTCAAGCCATGCCCTTCGGCTTGTCTCCAGCTCCCAGGGTCTTCACCAAATGCATGGCAGTGGTGACAGCATTCCTCTTGGCCGAGGGGTCGGGTGTACCCTTACCTGGACGACTGGCTGATAGCAGCTCCCTCCAGGAAGGAGGCGGAGTGGTCCAGAGATCTGGCCTCAGGTCTGCTCTCAACTGGGCCTCCTTATCAACGAGGTCAAGTCGAACTCGAGCGAAGCAGGTGATTTTATTCATCGGCAGCTGCAGCTCTCTTCGAGCCAGGCGGCTCCCGGGGACAGGGCCGAGGTTCTTTCCTCCTTTGCCCGATCATTTCTGGTTGGGCAATTGCCCTGCCGGGACTTCCTGCGCCTCCTGGGTCTCATGGCGGCCTGTACCAGCGTGGTCCGTTGGGCCGCTGGAACATCGTCCCCTTCAGTGGGGACTGGCCAGCCAGTGGTCTAGCCTGCGATCCCTTGGACCAGCGTTGCCGGTGACACAGGGATGTGGGCAGCTCTCCAGTGGTGGACCGTTCCAGATCATTGCAGGAGGGCATCCCGTTAATCCGCCCGAGCCGGCGGTCTCTCTGTCGACCGATGCCTCTCTGATGGGTTGGGGTGCCCATCTGGGGAACACGGGCTCATGGCCTCTGGTCCCGGGAGTCGATGCCACATCAACCTGCTGGAGCTCGGCGGTCCGCCTAGCTCTCACCGCCTTTGCTCCGTTCCTCCGGGTCAAGTGGTCCGAGTCCAGGCGGACAATACCACGACCATGTACTATCTAAACCGCCAGGGCGGACGCGACTCCATGCTTCTATGCAAGGAAGCTCTCCATTTGGTCACTTGCGCAGCCTGGAGGCGGATCTCCTAGCCATTCACGTGGGCAGGAGCCTCCAACACCCTGGCCGATGCCCTGAGCGGATAGGGGCTGCATCCCACGGTGGTCTCTCCTGCCGGAGGTAGTACAGCATCTGTTCTCCCTTTGGGGCACACCTCAGGTGGACCTGTTTGCCTCCATGGAGAGCAGCGAGCTGAGTCTGTTCCATGCCCGCCCCTCAGCAGGGCTCGCTGCAGGGGATGCCTTCTCGAGGCAGTGGACCCCGGGCCTCTTTTCGCCTTTCCCCATTTCCTTGATCCACAAGGTGCTTCTCAAGGCGAGGAGGGACAAGGCGCAGGTGATTCTGATAGCCCCAGACTGGCCTCGCCAGTTCTGGTACCAGATCTCCTCAGTCTCAGCTCCAGGACTCGGCAGCTTCCAGCTCCCGGACCTGCTCTCAGTCAATCAGGGAAGGTGTTCCATCGGACCTTCAATCCCTGCACCTGACGGCCTGGTTCCTGAGCTGCTAGAGTTCCAGGCTTTGGTCTTTCCGACGAGGTCCTCAATGTAGTTGAGGCGTCCCGTAAGGAGTCGACCAGAAAATGCTATGCCTTCAAATGGAAAAGGTTTTCCATTTGGTGTCAGGGCAAGGGCTTGGACCCTTCCTCCTGTTCCTTGGCAAGCATCTTGGACTATTTATGGTCCCTTTCTAGTCAAGGGCTTAGGTTGACGACCCTAAGGGTGCATCTGGCAGCCATCTCTGCTTACCGGGCGCGGGCCGGGAAGCAGTCGGTGGCGCAGGAGAAGGTGGTCTGGCGCTTTTTCAAAGGCCTTGATCACATTTCCCCTCCAGTGCGGGAACCCCACCTCCGTGGGATCTACTGCTGGTACTGGCAAAGCTCATGGGCAAGCCATTCGAACCTATGCACAGGTGTGCTCTCTCTCACCTGTCGTGGAAGACCGCCTTCTTGGTGGCTATCACGCTCAGCCAGAAGGATGGGAGAGCTCAGGCGCTTTCCATCGAGTCTCCTTACCTGGTCTTCCACAGGGACAAGGTTGTCCTGCGCCCCACCGAAATTCCTTCCGAAGGTGGTGTCGGAGTTTCACCTTAACCAGGTGTTGACTCTGCGGTGTTCTACCCAATCACACCTCGGAGGCCGAATATAGGCTCCATACTCTGGACCCTAGAAGGGCTCGCTTATTATAAGGAGCGACGGCTGAAATTGGGAGAGGTTCGCCAGCTGTTTGTCACCCACGCTGAAGTCAAAGATCTGGCAGACCTGCAGCTGCTGGGACGATAAGCAGGTGGGTAACCTCCTGCATAGATCTCTGCTATAAGTTAGCGGGCATGGAGCCTCCCAGAGGGATAAGAGCTCATTCACCCGCCATACTGCTGCAACGGTGGCTGCTTCCAGGACGTCCCTATCCAGGAAATCTGCAGGGCTGCTACCTGGAAGTCAGCAAACACCTTCATTACCCACTACCACATCGACCTTGAGTCACGCCGGGATGCTGGTTTTGGGGCCTCGGTTCTCAGTCTCTCTTTCCCAAGTAAGTATATGGGGGTGTCGTCTTGCCTCCCTCCTCCCGGAGAACTGCTAGGAGTCTGCCAATGAGTGTGGATGAACAACATATCCATGTCCTAGAAATACAGGTTACTCACCTGTAACAGGAGTTCTAGGAATGGTATATGTTGTTCATCCACCACCCACCCGGACCTCCCGCTTCGACCGAGACAACCTGAGCTTCCAGCGGCCAGATTCATGCCATGGGGGCGGATTCGAGTTATACCACCGGGTGGGTGGGAGGAGCAAGCTTGAAGACCTTCCGGCAAGATTTAAAGCGGCAAGGATACTGCCAATGAGTGTGGATGAACAACATATACCATTCCTAGAACTCCTGTTACAGGTGAGTAACCTGTATTTACATATCTGTGCGTTGACTTACCTTTAGAACTTGACAAATGTAATAATAATTATTACAGGGGGATGTAATTTATAAAAACTTGTGCAGTCATTTTAATATCCACATTATTCAAGCCATGACTCAGTTGTGCCCTTATCGTGTGCTGGTGATACTGTCACCCCCACAGTATTTTAAGGGATGTAGATACATGAAGCCTTGCATGACCCCAGTGATACTGAGGCTGGGCAATGTCGTCTCGTGGGCAGAGCACCTGTTTGGGAACTGGGAGATCACATGCGGAAATCCTACTAGAGTCAAAATACTCACTGTGTGACCAGTGCTGCACTCGACTCAGCTACAGAAATGGGTAGAAGCAAGACCACACTGGAAATTAAATGTTAAATCTCAGCTTTGGCTATACTGGATAATATTAAAAAAAAAAATTTCAGGCAAATAAATGTATGTTGTTTTCTATTAGGGATGTGCGTATGCTTTATTTTGAATATTTGTCCGAATGCTTGTATTTGGGGCCCCAAATATTTAGAAATTCGGTATTCATTTTGTTATTCGTTTACCTTATGGAGGGAGGTAAAAATGTAAAAAAAAAACCCTTACTCCCAAGCCCAATTGTGTTAAAAACAACCGTTCATACCCCCACCCTCTGCAACAAACCCATTTCCACTCACCCCCTACAGCACTCAAAATTGAAGCTTTAAAAAGATTAATAATGAAAATAAACTCCCATGATGGACAATCGGCACAGCCAACCTGCCTCCACAGCCAATGTTCTCTGCTCTTGCCAATTTTTTTATTTTTATTTTTTACTTGCCTGGCTCCCACAGCTTTTGGAGGGGGCCTCGTACCCCCTCCTACTCCGTCCACCTGGGCTATTCAAGGCCACCCCACCCCAGCTTCATTGTGCTCGGGGGGCCGGGGTTGTATGGTTATTTTTCCCCGTTTCCTCCCCTTTAGACCCCCGAGGACACTGGCTCGAAGGACAGAAGTCAGGCAGGCAGACGTGCTGGACGCCGCCATTGCCAAGCGCCCAAGCCGTCCTCCCTCCTCCCCAGCTCTCTCAGAGAGAGTCGCCATTGCCCTGTGAACCAGTGCTTCCACCCGGCCCCCAGGAACGTCGGGTGTACAGGAGACCCCTGGTACCCACCCCTGGCAGAGGAGAGCATCCGTTGGGACGCTAGATCCTTTGCCCCCTTGCCAGTCCCCCGACAACCCTGAGTCCGTTCTCAAACCCGGGTTACCGGCGTAGTACGAGGTGTAGTGTCCAGCGCCTCAACCCTCAGTGCCACCGAGCCAGCTCTCTTGCCATTTTTTGAATGTAAAAAATGATCTCCCCCCCCCAATTCCCACCCCAGCAGCAGCACCCAAGTCCAACCCTCCTCCCCCAGCATCCAAATTTCATAAATGAATTAAGTTCCCCACTCACGGAAGGCAACTGACACAACTCACTATCCTCCACAGCTGGCCATCATCTTGTGAATGGCGCTGTCACTCTTACTCACATAGTAAAACAACCGATCATGTGATCACCAAGCAAGAAAGGGACCTCGGGGTAAGCATATGTGATGATCTCAAGGTGGCAGGGCAGTAGGCAAGGCTAGTGGGATGCACAGGGAAGGGATTTCTAGCAGGATGAGGGAGGGATGTTACCATTGCTCACTAGTGAGCTCCCACCTAGAGCACTGTGTCCAGTCCTGGAGGCTGCATCTCTGCAAGGACAGTGGCAGGGTGGAAGAGGTCCAATGGAGGGCTACCACATTGGTGCCAGGGTTTCACGAAAAGCCATATGAAGAGAGGTTGTGGATCTCAACGTGCACTCCCTGGAGGAGAGGTGTGCGAGAGGGGACATGATTGAGACCTGTAAGTGCCTCACAGGTGAACAAGGTGCAGCTGGGGTGTCTCTTTCAGACAAAGAAAAACACCAGAACATGGGTGTATACAATTAAACTGGGGGGGGGGGGGGTGGTGGATAAGACGGATGTGAGGAAATTCTTCTTCACAGAAAGGGTGGTGGACGCCTGGACCAACCTGTCAGAAGTGTTGGGGGGGGGGGAGAGAGTGTTGAGTTACAAGCATGCATGGGATAGGCACACAGCTATAATAAGTAGAGAAAAGGTTTCCAGGAGGGATGCCGGAGTCCAAATAGGGTCTGAGGTGTTGGTATAGGCAGGAGAAAACAAGGCAGACAGAAAGGGCTTACTGGTCCCTTTCTGCCAACAAATTCTGTTGTTTATTTCTATTTGCCATGCTTGTAAGTCTGATAGCTGCTTTGTTTCCTTCTTTAGATGGCCTGGTGGACTGTATGGATCCAGACTGCTGCCTCCAGCCGAGTTGTAAATCCAGTCTGCTCTGCCGCGGGTCCCGTGACCCTCTTGACGTCATTCAGCAGAGCCAGTCAACGATGCAGCCAGTAAAGTCATTCTATGACAGAGTCAAGCTTCTAGTAGGGAAGGACAGCACACACATCATCCCTGGAGATAATCCCTTCATTGCCAGGTAGTGACCTTGGATGGAAATATACCTCATTTTTGAGCTGGTTATTGTGTAAATATACTTTTGGAATGACAGACTTGCACACAGCTCTGCATGAACTTCAGCACAATATCAAAGCACTGATACAAGGCCTGTTGCAAATCCTACCAGACAGTTTTCATTTCCGAAGGCACCCGATGGCACAGTGTAAGCTCACTGCACTTCTATACTAGTGACCCTGGTTCAGAAACAAACTCAGGGAACCACGATTGGTGTGGGCAGGGCTGGGGAGAACTTCTGAGTGTAGCATGAACCAAACCAGGCAGGGAGACGTCTTGGTTCTGGCGTGGCAGTGGACCCTAGCTTTGGGTGGCATCAGCCTGTAGTGTGCTGCTGTTTCCGAAGCAATCAGAGGCATAGCCTGACTTTAGGGGAGGTGGGAGGGACTTGGAGGAAGAGAGAACAAATCAAAATGAAATGTGCCTCAAGCTGTCTTAATGATGGTTGCTGACGATGCTGACTCCCTTGGGCCCTGCTCCGTGTGGATTCCTGTCAGCTGCATGGGGTGGGAGTGGGTGACTGGACTGACTCCCTTGGGCCCTGCTCCATGTGTATTCCTGTCAGCTACATGGGGTGGGTGACTGGACTGTGGGTGGCAGGGCCTAAAGACAGGAGCAGGGTGGTGTCTTGTAGACAAAATTGCTTTGTAGAAGAAGAAAAAAAAGAAAAAAAAGAAATGATGACGAGCATTTTAATTTTCAGGCCTTCTGATAGGTGGCTCAGGTGATAGCGGGGTTCATGTGCAAGCCCCATGATCTGGGCTTTTAGTAGGTATTGCCTAACTGGGATGGACACTATGTGCTGGATCCTGCACCTTGATGTGGCAAGCATTAGCACAACCACAAAGTCACTGGGCTAGCATTTCATTCTGTTCTACAGTAGCTGCCGTACCAGTATCTAACTAATTGCTTTGCAAAGTGCTTTGAAATATGGTGTGTAGGAAAGGTGCTACATGAATCCAAATTCTGTTCTGCTTTATAATAGCGTCCCTGTACTGCCAGTATCCAACTCACAGCATTGTGAAGCACTTTGGGATATAGCACAAGTATATGAAAGGCCTGGTATTAACTGGAATTCTTTATTCTTCATTCCCTGCTCTACAGGCACTAAATACTGTATATGAAAATTCTGTTCCATTCTCAAGTCCCTGCACCACCAGTTTCAAACTCAAGGCGTTTTATAGCACTTTGTGATGCTGATTATATGGTCGTAGAAAACTATATAACAGTTGCATAAATACTAATTCTGCCATCCCTGCACCACCAGTACTTAACTCATTGCTTTGTAAAGCCCGATCTTCCAGGAATCAGTCTAAAACATTGAGTTCCACTTACAAGTCTGGAGCTGGAGGCACTAGGATCCCATAGGAGCAAACTTCAGGGGGGGAGCCAACATTGGGAACTGACAGCACCTGCGCACCTCATGCCATGTGCAAAAGCCAGTGACCATCGCCGGCTCCCTCAGTTAGCTCAGTTCTGTTCTTCCCATGGCAGAGTGCACATCGTGGGAGAGGCAGTACCTCAGTTCCTAGCTGTCATCGTTTTTCAGCCTGCATCACTGCTGAAAGTTCTTCATGGTGCCTTGCCTTTTTCCACAATGTCAAAGTCCGAGTTGAAAGGGGCTAAGCAGTCTCCCATCATGCGTTGTTTCCCCTGTGGGAAACTGATGGTTTGCAACAGACCAGCATCAGTGCAATATGGCCTGCCTTGGTGGTCAGCACAACATTGATAAATGTGACACCTGCAATTCCATGGACCACCATACCCTCAGGATTCATGTGATTACGTGGTATCGCCTGACTCCTACCTTCAGAGGCAGGCGTCACACTTGTACAGCCACAGCAAGGCTATGCACTCAGTTAACACTGGTGGGCACCTCGGTGTCATGGCCTGTGCACCCCCAGTGAGTGGAGCGGTGCTAGTCACAAGACCAGGCTCCCCTCTGGCACCTTTTGCAGTGCCAGAAGAGGGGTCAGTTCTGGAGCTGACTCTGACTCAGTCTGAGGTGAAGGTCATCTCCTCCCCTGAATGCCCCTGTGGCATGAGGGAGGATGATACTGGCTCTGGACTCGGGGACAGGGATGGCAATGATAGCACCAATCCTGGGCCTGGTTCAGAGCCCTGTGATGGTGTCGCCCCTGGTGTCGTTCCTGTGCCCGGTGCCAGAGACAGTGCCAGCACCACTTCTGGTGCCACCCTTGACTCCAGTTCTGATCTTGGTACCATCCGTGGTGCCGGATCCAGTTTTGGTTCCATTTGCGGTGCCAGGTACAGGGGAAGTTCGAAGGTGACTGTAGCGCAGGGCTTGGCCTCGGGGGCAGCGCCAATCTTGGTGAGGGTGAGACCTGTCACTGGGCCTGTTACTGACCCGGAGACCGGTGTCAGAGGCGGCGCTGGCCCGATGACTAGCTTCTCCCTGGAACTGGCGGACACTGTCACTGGTGAGGACCAGAGCTGCCCCATGGGACTTGTACAGCTCTGCTCTCCTCACCTGGAGGGGGCCAAGAGCACTATCTGAGTCGCACCTCAGAGATTGGTTGGCTCCATTTGGGTGAGTTTGCCAGGCCCTCCTCCCTGGGAGAGATTCCCTGAGCATTCTCACAGCCCTGGTAGAGAGCCTGGAGGCTCTGGCTTCTACAGCCCTCCTGGACCTCTCCCAACCCTCCCTGAACTGCTGGGTATTATGGGTCCTCTGAGGCCCATGACCTGGCATCAGTGCAGGTGTATGGCTGGTGTCCTCCACCAATACTACTTGTAGTCTTACCAGGCCCAGTTCGGGCCAATGGTCCGGGCACCACTGTAAGTCCAGCTCCTTCTCTTCTACTTCCTCCTGTGAGGATGATGACCTCTCTCCACTTGTCCGCAGATGCTAAGTACTCTGTATACCAGCAGTTCCTAACAGAGGGACTGAAGGAGCTGAACGAGGGATCTTTCACTGGCCTCATTTCTGCTACCGTTACTAATATTCCTTAGGAATTTCAGTGATGACTCTTTTGTCATCCCTTCTTGGCCTCAGGCCTTTGGAGAGGCATCCACGAATGTCTGTCTTTATCCTTTTTCCCCTTCTCCAGCCCCAAAGGACATCCAGCGCAAGTATTTTGCTCCCACGGGGTCTGCAGGAGCTGTACCTCACCCCACTTTGTGTATTATGGAAATGCAGACCCCCCGGCCCACTGGGCCTAAATGCCTTGTACATGACCACCCTCCTGAGATTGATTCTGCAGAAGTAGATGCCTGGAGGATGAGGGTTTTCACCATGGCACCAACCATTATGTGCACTGCTGCACACCAGGTCCATCAGGCAGCTTACAGCAAGCGCCTATGGTCATAGCTAGAACAGGTCCTAGCTTCTATGCCTGAGTGCAAGAAAATGGTGCAAACCATTTGCCTTTCTGCCCAGGGCCCAGAGCTGGTGAAGCACCAGTCAAGGACATCATACGATGCCAGAGAGGTAGCTTCCCAGGTTGGCAGCAACAGCAGTCTGCATTTGGCGGACAGCATGGCTTTGCCTTTCCAGGTTGGCAGCTCTGGCCTGGCGTAAGATGCTCAACTTGCTTTTCCAAGGGACTCGTTTCTTTTCCTGCAGGGTCAGGTGTAAGTTGTTGGTGCACCATCTTGCTCCCGGGCCAAGGGAGCTTCTGCTTGCCCCTGACCAGTCTTGGGTCCTGCCGGATGTGTGAGGAGTCCCTGCCCTTAGGTGGTTCTCCCCTCACAGAGGGCTGATGTACAGCTCCCTCAAAGTAAGCCAACTGCTCTCTATTTGGGAAAGCTTGGTACTCTGACCCATTAGTGTGAATGAAGAATGAATGGGGAAGATTGATTCCTGAAAGATATGAAAATTACATACTCACCATAATTGATTTTCCAGAATATCTTCATTCATTTACACATCTGCCCACTATCTCCTTCTCCGGTAAGAGCCAGGGCCTCTGGACCGCTCACCCTGTTGTGCCTATGCACACTGGCATTCTTCTTGCCACTCCCTCTCGGAAGGTGCCCCCTTCTTAGGGTAGATTTATTTTCTGTTCTTCATAATGCCAAAACTGGGCCAAGGGCCCCCATACACTCTTCCCAACAAAAACAAAAAATCCTTGGATTATTTTTCTCCTCATTTCCTTAATCGTTCCTTATTCTCCCTAGAGCAATCGCTAGGGTAGATCCTTGTTGCTGCTGTTGCAACATTGGGTATCTGCTGCTTAAAACAAGGTGCAGCTTGTCACTCTTTCCTCGATCACAGGGAGAGGCAAGTCTAGTAGGATTTTTTGTGTTATAATCCTCAGCCATTGGGCTGGGTTCTTTATTCCAGGCTCAGCTGTTGGAATTCATGTTTTTCACGTTTGTACTTTTTACGCTCATTGGCCACGATTCACAAAGGCGTGCTACCCTGTAAACCTAGCCCTTGGCTCTTCGAAGTTGGCAGTCAAGTTTCATTGTGTTTATTATGTTTATATCCTGTATCCTTTTCCTAACCCCTTGGGTTAAGAGTCTATGGCCCTCTCTCTCTCTCTCTTTCTCTTTTTCTCTCCCACTTGTTTCCTTTCTGTTGAAAAGCAGATCTGAGGGAGGGAGGGGGCTGGCCTTGGTTATTGGCTGGCTCTCACATCCATGACATTAGTACACTGGCCTCATGGGTGGTGCCACCACCAACACCGATCTCTTTACTCCCAAAGGGCCCTAGCACCTCTGGCTAAGACCCATTAGTGTGGGTGAATGGTGAAGATATTCTGGAAGATCAACAATTACAGTGAGTACATCATTTCCATTTCTCTATCTGTTAGCTTGGAGTTGCCCCTCTTGTCCAGGAGTCTGTGTGTCCTTTTCCTTTTTTGGGGGGCACATTCTCATTTACAAGAGGGTCCTGTTCATGGGCATCCCCTTGTGCTTTTGCCAGAGCCACATGTTCAGGGCTGCTGCCCTAGTGTTCTGGACCACTATCCACCTTCTGTCTGGTCAGTGGTGTGAGGCTCTGAACCCACTGACCCAACCAGTCCTTGTGCCACCTAGTGTGCCCTGTTCTTTTTCTAAGTTGGTAGTTGGGTTCTAGTTTGTGTTAATTATATTTCCTAGATCATTTCCGTATCCCTTCCCTAGAAAGCTTCTAGCTCTCTATTTTGTTTCTCTCCGGGCGAACAGAATTGAGGTAACTGAGGGAGCTGGCAATGGTTATTGACTGGTGCACATGGCACCAGGTGAGGTACACAGGTGCCATCAGTACCTAACGTCATCTCCCTCCTGCAAAAAAAATTGCTCTTGCAAGGCCCTAGTGCCTCCATTCCCAGACCCATACCTGGTAATCAGTGGTAAAGATAATCTGGAAGATAATTCCGGTAAATGTGTAATTCTCATTTTTGGTATACAGTTTGTATGAAAGATGCATATAAATCCAGATTCCATTCCTTGACATAGTTTACCTTAAAGAGCAGCTGATTGCCTTGAGGCAGGCAACTCGTGCCAAGGTGCTGCTTTCCCAAGAAGCTAAATTAGGCATAATCTAAATTTTTCCTTAAAAGTAGTGATGTGTCGAACCTCTCCCACAGAAACCGAACCGCCCAAACATATTCAGCTCAGTTTTCAAGAGACGCAAGACAAACTTTGCCGGCTCGACTTGGATCTCAGCTCCGTGTTATTCTTCTTTTTACCTCCCCAGCCTCCCAGCTTGCATACCTGTTATGTGACATGCTTAAGACAAGCCAGAAGAGGTCAAAGGGTGCTGAGGGGAGTCCGTACACAGCATAGATGCTCTGGCTTGCACATGCGTAAACCAGAGTATATATAGCAGTGCAGCTCTGATATTCGCGACAACTGCATCACTGCTAGCGGTGGGGATCATACTTATGTTGGTGCTGTACTGTACCTTGTGGGTGCGGGAACCTTGCTGTTTCATTTTCATCTCTACTTCTCCAATGAATCAGGGAGAGGGAGGAGAACAGGAGCAGAAAAACAGGAAGGGAAAAATGAAGGGAAAAAAAGCACTTGACTGAGAGGATCAGTTGAAGACTCTGTATGTGTGTGTGTTTGTATGTTGGGGGGGAGGGGCACGTACCAGACATTAGCTGACAGAAACAGACTCTGCAATCTGCACAAAACCTAAAGAGCTTTCTTTAAAACTAAATTACATAAAAAAAGGCAAAAGGGGGATCACCTCTAGGAGCAAGGAAGTGATTCTGCCGCTGTACAATGGACTGGTTAGACCACACCTTGAGTACTGTGTACATTACTGGAGACCACACTTGAAGAGGGACATACAGCTCCTGGAGAGGGTACAGAGGAGGGCAACTAAGATGATACGAGGGCTAGGGGATTTGACGTATGAGGACAGACTTGAGGAGCTCTGCCTGTTTTCATTGGAGGAGAGGAGAGACAGGGGGACATGATTGAGGTCTTCAAGTACCTCAAGGGAATAAATAGGGTAAACATGGAGGGGATCTTTAGACTAAAGCAGGGAGGTATCACCAGAGGGCATGGTTTGAAGTTGGAGGGTGGAAGGGTGAGGGGGGAAAAGAGGAGGAGGTGTTTCACTGAGAGGTTCGTGGACCCTTGGAATGCACTGCCTGGCGAGCTGGTTCAGAGATCCACAGTGGAGGGCTTCAAAAGAGGTGGACAGACACAGAAAGTGTATGTATCAGATGATAGCCTGTCCCGGGATGGATGATAGGTTTCTGGAACACAAGGGGGAGGGCCTCACACCAACTAGGGATCTGAGGTTCGAGCAGACTCGATAGACTGTAAGGCCTAATCTGCCGGCAAATAGTATGTTAGTATGATTGAGGAAAAAGGGCTTGCAGTGTACCTTAGAGGTCAGAGTAATGCACCGTGAAGGAACTTGGTACATCCAGCAGACATGGGTTTGATTCCTGCAACTTCCACTTGTATACTGTGTAAAGTAAAGCCAAGAGGTTAGAGTAATGGGTTTAGTATGTCCAGCAGACCTGGGTTTGATTCCACAACCTCCAGTTGCATACTGTGTCACTCTGAGCAGGTAACTTAATGACAGTATAACTGAGAGGTTACAGTATGGAGCATGCTACATACAGCAGACCTGGGTTTGATTTCCACAATCTCCACTTGCATACTATAATACCCTGAACAAATAATTGATTTGACAACTCCAGTGCCCTTGGGTTGCCCCTGAAAACAGGCACTTGTGCCTAGTGGTCCTTAACAAAACAATGAAGAACACACACACACACACACACACATGAGGAGAGTGTGTGTGTGTGTTACCACATGCCAGTCTCAGACATTAGCTGTCAGTCTCTGCACGAAAAAGTGGCCATGAATCCAAAACCAGGGGTGATCTGGCAAATCAAAACCAGAATCTCCCTGATTTCACTCACCTCTGCATAAAAGATTGCCTAAATACTTGTAATATATGGATGCATGAAAATACTATACTAGTAAAGCATACAAAAAAATCCTGGTAACGTCACTCTTCAAAAGTAATAATGCCATAGATTCTATGCCGCAATAGTATCATTCAGAGACCGTAATACTATTGTTTGGAGCCCTGAACGATAGTATTATCAGAGAAACAGAACAATGCAAGTGCACGAGTGTCTCACACTGTAGAGCTGGTTCGGTTGCCAGAGATGTGATGTGGCGATTTTCGAAGGGTGCTTTATGGTTGGCCGCTTTCATCTGTGAGGAGAGCAGAACAGTTTCAAAACATGGCGGCCGTTTCTTTCTTAGCGAGAGTAATTTGTATGTGTCGTACTATGAATTTTTTTGGGGGGGGTTGTTAAGCATTTAAAATATTATCTGGTTGACCCTGCCTTCACTCAGCTCTGGAAACCAACTACCAGGTAGGACTGGCTAGCGAAAGTGATGACCAGAGGCACTGATGAAGGGGCAGAAGTTTTTTTTGCTATACTTTTTATCTCCTCCTCTGTGGCTGGGGGGTGTTACCGATGGTTCCCCCCAGTCCAGCCCGACCTTCAGCCCCTGCTCTGCCCCGATCTCAGCTCTACCCCTACTCTCCAACCTGCAGCGATCTGCCATGGTGGGCATGCAACCACCGCCACGGGATCTGGGGTCGTCAGGGGAGCATCCAGAGTAGAAGGGCGGTGCTGCTTGTCCGCCATCAAGTAGCACGCAAGGCTTTTCCCCTTTCCCTCATACGCCTGAGGTATGCAATGACGCTGGGACCAGAGAGCGCTGCCATCGCGACGCGCCCATCCCAGCATCTGCCACAGCACGTCCCTCCAGTTCTGCCCATGACCTGCCAAGCCCCCAGCCTCCACTAAAAGCCGCCAGGCCACCGAAGCATCTCACCCCCCCTCCCCGGAGAAGGAGAACAGTCTTTACAGATGCTCGATCCTTCTCCTCCCCTGCCGACCCCCGACGACCCAGGCTCATTCCCGACCTGGGTCCGCCGCACAGCGCGAGGTGTGCATCCCAGCGCCTCAACCCTCAGCGCCACCGGGCCGGCTAGGGGCAGAAGTTGACAGAGTGAGAGAGTAGGTGTTCAGCGCAGCGGTTGGGCAGCCATTGACACATGATAGTTGGAAAACAACTCGAAGCAGTGGTATTTTGAATCGGATCCATATATTACAGAAAAATAACAGATAGGTGAGTGTGTATCACAAGGGAGTTATACCATCTCGAGGTTCTGGAGACATGGAAACCTCTTCATGGTATTACTCCTTTGTAATACACATTCACCTGTCTGTTATTCTATTTATCTTGTTCTGCCTACCATCTCCCTTTGTAGTTGTAACCAAGCTGCTAATAGCTGCTGCAGACCTACCCCCAAAGTCAGCTTCCTGATAAAGTGAAGTAGGGAGAGGGGGCTGCAGTGCTGTTAACGGAGTGAAAGTGTATTTATGAGGATGCCTGCGTCAACATGCAATTCATAAACTTTGCAGGTCATTGTGCGTGTCAAGGTGGTAATTCTGTATATAAGAAAATCCGTAGAAATATGGACCACCACCTTGAAAAAGTGGCAAGTAAGGGGATGCCCGATATGTCAGCAAAAGAACGTCACACTACCCTGCTGACAACCTGGGTTAGGAAGTGAGCCTGGGTAGCCCTGCTCAGAATGGCCCAGGGCTGGGGAGTACTGTGGCAGCACAGCGAGCCAGCCTGGGGAGGGAGGGAGGCACCTGACATCCAGCACAGCAGCGGCCCTCACTGTGGGACGAGAAGCTTGTTCTTCCACATGAAGTGGCGTATGCGCAGAGTGTGCTTCCAAGGCTATCAGAGGGCTAGGTCGACACCAGAGGGGTGGGAGGGATTACAGGATGGGGGTGGTGTATGCCCTGAACCACCTATATGACTGTACTGGTGCTTCAGGTCCTGCCCTATGTGGATCCCTGCAGAGAAGTTGACTGGTGGGGAGATGTTGTGGTTGGAACTGGAGCTCATAGCAATACTAAATAACAGACATAAGACAGCAGGTGATCAGGGTCCAGATACTGAATGCAAAAACAAAAACAAAAATGGCTAGTAACCATGAAACATTGGTGTATTTATAGGTGGCCATGTCGGTAAATGCAAAACTTCATCTTCATTGGAATTATTTTATGTAATAGTTCAACAGACGTTTCTTTTGCCCATCTCTGGTGCTGTCCTGGTGGGCGCCCAGGTGGAAGTAAAAGAACCCAAGGCACTTTTTGCAAGAGTAGGAACTTCCCCCTTTCCAGTAAAACTGGATCTTACTTCGAGAGGGTTCCTTCAGTGGGTCATCACATATAAGACTGGCGCCACCTGGCATCGGGCCGCACGGCAAACTTTTCTAGCAATACCTGATGGGGGATTGCCCACCCGACGTCAGCGTGACTGTATATAGTGGGCGGTCCCCACGCCCGCCCTCCAGTTCTTTCCCGCCATCGCCTCGTGTCAGTCGCATAGAAGACTTCCATATAGCGATCGTCAAGAAAGTGTCTTGCGTCGGAATTTCCCTCGCTTGTTTTTCCACCAATTTTGGGGGGAGACCCTTATCTGCCAGGCCTCCATAGTGGCTTCTTGCAGACTCATCCCAGCTCGGGAGGGCCTACGCCTTCTGGGCCTGATGGTGGCTGCCATCACAACCGTTCCCCTAGCAAGACTTCACATGAGGGTCACTCAGTGGTCATTACGAATGCAGTGGGATCAACTTCTGGACAACCTGGACCATCCGGTTCTGGTCTCCTCTGCGGTTCAGAAAGAATTGCAGTGGTGTAGAGACTCTCGCAATCTTTTGGTGGGACTTCCCTTTCGGGGCCCTGCACCACTAGCTACCCTCACCATGGATGCTTCAAATATGGGGTGGGGAACTCATCTTAGGGAGCACCAAGCCCAGGGACTGTGGTCCAGCGTGGAGACTCCTTTGCACATCAGTGTTCTGGAGTTGAGGGCGGTCCAGTACACCTTACAGGCCTTTCAGGCCCTACTTCCAAAGAGATCACTGCTAATCCAAACAGACAACATGTCGGTAGTTTGGTATATCAACAAAAAAGGAGGAACCCGGTCGTACCCCCTGTGCAGGGAGGCAACGTGGGTGTAGAACTAGGCAGTCCAGCACCATCTGGTCATTGTGGCCATGCATGTTCCAGGTGTTTTAAATGTCCTGGCGAACAGTCTCAGCAGATCTCAGACCCTAGCTCACGAGAGGGAACGGCTTCAGGAAGTGGTGGAATCCATCTTCCAATGTTGGGGGTGTCGGGAAATCGACCTTTTCGTCTCTGAATCCAACGCAAAACTTCCCATGTTTTGCTCGCTCGTTCCAGGGCATGGTGCTTTCTGGAACGACTCATTGTCTCTATCTTGGACAGGGAAATTTGCATATGCATTCCCTCCATTTCCCACTCTGCAGAGGGTCATTCTCAAGCTTCAAGCAGAGAAGACAAGGATGATTCTCATCCCTCCTCTCTGGCCGAGACAAATCTGGTTTCCGCTGCTGCAGCAGCTTTCCATGGAGCCACCGGTTCCACTTTCAGTGACTTACGACCTCCTGACTCAGGATCAAGGTCGACTGTTGCACCCGGGGCTGAGGACCCTGTATCTCCATGCGTGGCTCCTGCAGACATAGCGATCTTTTGCTTCTCGGTTTCCTCCAGGGTTGCTCAAGTCCTCATTGAGGCTAGAAAGCCCTCTACCCATTCCACTTATGCCATGAAGTGGAAGCAGTTCTCCATTTGGGCGACCGCTAAGGGTTGGAACCACTTGTCTTGCTCGGCCCCACAGGTCATGGAATGCCTCCTTCACTTATCAGACTCTGGTCTGTCCTACTCTTCTTTGAAGGTCCATGTCTCAGCTATCTCAGTGTACCACGAGCTAGTGGATGGTAAATCCGACAAACCTTTCTGAAAGGGCTTCTCCATCTGAAACCCCCCATCTGCAGCCCAGCTCCACCCTGGGACTTGAACTTTGTACTGGAAAAGCTCACCCTTCCTCCTTTCGAGCTGGCTATGAGCTGTGATTTGCGCTTCCTGTCTTGGGAGGCACTGTTTTTCGTGGTTATCACGTCAGCTTGAAGGATTTCAGAGCTTCACGCTCTAGTCTGCAAGGAGCCCTATCTGATCTTCCATAGGGATCTGGCGGTCCTCAGAACTCATCCAAGGTGGTGTCAGAAGCCACGCTGAATCAATCAGTGCAGCTTCCGGTGTATTACCTGTCCCCCTCTAACAGAGGTGAGGCACTCCTTCATACAATGGACGTTCATCAGATTCTCTGGTGTTACACCCACTGGACCAAAGAGTTCCACTCTTGCGACCAGTTGCTTGTTTCCTTTGCCCCGAGATCAAAAGGCAGACCGGTTTCTCAGCAGAGCCTGTCCAAGTGGTTAGGCAACTGCATTAGTTTATTTTACCAGAAGTACAATAAGCCTCTGCTGGGTTCTGTCAGAGGTCATTCTGCTAGGGGCATGGCTGCCTCCGCGGCCTTTTTATGGAACATTTCTGTGGCCGACATATGTGCTGCTGCTACTTGGAGTTCTGTCCATACCTTTACCAAGCATTACAATCTGGACATTGCTTCTAGGTGGAGGGCTGGCTTTGGCCTTGCCGTCCTGCAGGGCCTTCTGTCCTAAGACTGGGTCCATTTTGGAATTCATTTTTTTCCGCTGGAGTTAGTTTTTCCCCCTTCCTAGTTTGTCTCGGTCTCTCCCTAGAGGGACTGCTTGGGACTGTGTCCTATATGTGATGACCTACTGAAGGAACCCTCTCGAAGTAAGACAATACAGTTACGTAAAAACTTACAGTAACAGTAGATCTTCAAGAGAGGTTCCTTCAGTAGGTCATATTTTTCCCTCCCTCATTCCCCTCATTTCTGTTTTTACTGGACTCCAAATCCTGTTCGCTGCTGCTGTCAGGCCTCTTCCTGGCTCCGGCAGGGAGAACTGGAGCGCGGGTGTGGGGACTGCCCACTATATACAGTCACGCTGACGTCAGTCACGTGACATCGGATGAGCGGTCCCTCATCAGGTATTGCTAGAGAAGTCTGCCGTGCGACCCGATGCCGGGTGGTGCCAGTCCCATATGTGATGACCTACTGAATGAACCTCTCTCGAAGATCTGCTGTTACAGTAAGTTCTTACGTAACTGTACTTTCATGCAATTGTCTAGGGCTGTGTGTGTGCGTTAGTGCACAAAATGTCTGCCACTACACGTTTACAGTCACTTCACTACCAGTCTCTCATTGCTTGTAAAACACCTTGGGATGTAATGTGCATGAAAAGTACTTTATTGATGCTTATTCTTTACTTTTTATAAACAGAACTGGTAGGATCTGGAACATACTACCAAACAAGGTGGTAACCAGTGGTTCAATCATAGAATTAAAATAACAATTAGATTTATGGATGGCATATGATATGGGTGCATGGACTCAAACATAACCCACACATAATAGGGGTGCATGGACCCACCTGCTAATGAGCGAAACACCTTCTACCATTCTATTGCTAGTATAGGAACCTAGTTTCACTGTCACCACATCCCAATCCGTGGGGAGCTATCAGGGCTCCTCAAAAACCACATACTGATAAAATCTGGCTGTACAGGGAGGCACGGAGCTCGAGAATACTATTAATTACAGTGGCGGGCCAGGGCATATCCTGGTTTTCTCCCATCCCAAGACACCATTGGTATGGACACCATGTGCATGCCTTGCATGCATCTGCATGACGGCAGGTGGAGTCATCCAGCACCTTGCTGCCATGGTGCTCCTGCCTGCATTGCCACCTGCAGTCAACCAGCTGGCCGTGCTGCAGCGGAGATGGATGCTATCTCTCCCAAGAGGAGGAGGAGGAGGAGGAGAGCATACTCTGGGATTCTTGTTCCTCCATGTGGATGCTAGGTCCTCCACTTCCCTGATGGCCTTCTGATGACATAGGCTCGCTCCCAAACCCAGGACACTGGTGTTGCGTGGAGCAACTCGCTGCTGCCCTTTTGGGCCAACGCTCTTATCATAATTTGTAGTCCGTTTCTTTTAGCCTCTACCTTCATTTAATTTTGTGCAGTAAAACACATGTCTCTTCATCGCTCACAGAGCTTCTTTAATGTACGGTTTATCAAAAATGCAGTCAGAATGAAGTCCGCTGCTCACCTGCACTTTGGGTTTCAGACTGAGTAACAAAGCAGGAGTCCAACTTATTTCCTCTGAGATTAAAACATTTTGCTTCCCATTTAGTTCTGTACAATAAGTCTGTGTCAGATGAAGTCAGTTTTGCCAGTTCCTACTTGTCAGCAGCGTGTTAACTATTGCCGCTATGTTACTGTAATGAAAAGCAGTGAAACAGACATCAAACGTCGGCTACCTCCCTGTGGGGAATTCATTTTCTTAGAAACCAAACTGATACATGAAGATGCAGTTTATAAAAAATAAATTTATTATTTGATATCACTTTGGTTACAAGTTATTAAAGTCTGTCTAATTAAGAAAAACAACCGTTTTCCATTTTCCCCTTCACAAGGACAGTATACCAATTAAAGTCTGGAGGTGGTGGGCCTGTAGTAGTTTCCGTACTAATTTCACTCTCATCTGTCGTCTTTGGATGGACCCGCTCTCATGGGCCTCCTTCTCTGCCAGAGGTTACATGCTTACAGTACAGTTGTCAGATTACTTTCAATCTGTGCCATTAAAATACAATGCTAAGTCTGCTCTTTGGTTTCCTCCCCCCACAGCCTGGCATCTCTCATCAGAGGACAAGTGGTGACTACAGATGGAACCCCCCTGATTGGGGTCAATGTGTCCTTTGTTAAGTACCCGCAGTATGGATTTACCATCACCCGCCAGGATGGCACGTAAGTGTACCTGTTCTTGTTCAGCCGCAGTTTATGGTGTAATTACTGTTCAAATTTCCAAAACAGATGGCCCCCTCACGGCTGCCAAAAGCTAACCCAGGTGGTTCTGTTGAGTTCTTCAGAGGCCATTAAAAAGTAATTAAGTCAGTGTAAGAAAAACAGATTTCTTTGGATAGTGATTCTGAATAAAATTAAGCTAAACTGTTAAATGCACATAGTGTGAACTAAACTTTTTCAAACAGCACCAATAAATTGAAAGCATCAGTTTGCTGATTGTCTTGTGTGCCAGTTTGTTATGGGGGCATATGTGGAGTAGTGGAGTGCCTCCTGTGCCCAGCTGGTGCCCAAAAGCACTGCGTGGTAGAACTATAGTCAGTATGAAGCTGTCAGAATTACTAAACCCCTGCAGTCATTGCCTTCTGTTTCATTTATCATCTCTTAAAGATCTGCAGTGCACACTTCTTGGCAATCCTTCCTTGCAAACGATACAGGTTCTTCTTTTTTTAATTCTTCAGTAAAATTTCTGCTTTTTATTTTTGTATTGATTGGTGTCAATTACTGTAATTTTGTCCTTGTCTATTGTATACCATTCTGTACTCTCCCAGGTTGTGCCTGAAAAAAAAGAATTGCACGCCTAATTCACCTACCGAAAACTACAGACATACATAAATAAATAAATAAGTCCCTTGGCCCACCAGACAGAACCTCCTTTGGCTACTGTCAGTTACACCTACCCATCCTTGGAGCTTCTCCTGGCTGACTCAAAGCTGGGGTACCCATGGCTCACCGCTGTGTAGCCCTCTTATATCCCTCCCCCCCCAATCTCAGGAGGTTATCTTGCCTTGGACAGAGCATACTCCATGTGAGACCCCATACGGATTACTTTTTTCAGTCCTGGTGCCCCTATCTGAGGAAGGACGGGGACAAGATTGAGAGAGTACAGAGAAGGGTTACGATGTTTGTTTATGATTTGGAGAACATATGCTGCAAACAGAGTCTGAAGAGTTTAGACCCTCACAGGCTCGAGAGAACAATCAGGGTGTTCTATTGTTATTATACAAAATAATTCATAATTATCCCAACACTGGTGAGAATCAAACAGGGAGTAGGCCAACAAAACAGAATATGGACCACTAAGAGAAAAACTTAGGAGGTCGTAAACAGAGGTATTGAGGAAGTTATCTTATGGGGGAAACTTAGTGCAGAAGGAGGGCAGAGGTCTAGAACAAAATAAGCAGTGTGCCCTAATTGAGAACAACGGGCAAACAGTATTCCAGATGACAGAGGATGGTGAGGGAGGAGGAGTAGGCCAACAGGGCAGCTGGAGAGTGGTTTCTGTAAATGGCAGAAGCCTGGGTAACTAAATACAGCATGTGATCTGCAAGCACTGGAGGCAGAGAACAAGTTGGATGTGGTACTTGTGCTGGAAACCTGGACAGTGCAGCAGTATGACTGGGATCTAGCAAGCCCATCCTACACCTTTACAGGCAGGTCAAAGGAGGTAGGGTAGCCCTGTACTCAAGGAAAAGCATCAGAGCTACAGTGGACAGAGTTCTGAAATGGAGCACCACTTTAGAGATATTATTCGTGCAGTTAGTGGTAAATAAAGTTTTGGTCAGGCCCAGTGGCACTGAGGCGCTGGATGCCTTACCTCGTGCTATGCAGGCGACCCGGGCTCAGGAGCGAGCTTGGGCCACCAGGGGTCAGCGGTGGAGGGCAAGATTGAGCATCCAGAGGACTGCTGTCCTTTTCTGGGAGGGAGGGAGGTTCTGATCCCGGGCTATTGTGGCTGCTGGTGATGACTAGGAGCACAACAGCCCATGGGTCCATCAGCCAGGGGATTGGCTGTGGCAGCGATCCTGAGGGCGTGCCTGGAAGTAAGCACACCCACACTGCACGTCTGAGCCATCGGGGGAGGGAAGAGGAAGGAAAAACCCTGGGGCCTTGGTAGGCGACGGTGGGCCAAGTGGCAGACCACCATGCCCAATGCCGGATCCTCTAGCCTGCCTCCGGATGTTCTCAACGCAATGCCTGGTCTGCCCGCTAAATTCTCAGAAAAGTCACCGGAGGAGTTGGCGGTCCCGCCCCATGGGGCTTAGATCCAGGGGGTTGGTGGACCGGCGAGGAGGAGGTCCCCCGGCAGGTGGGCTGCTAGATTGGTGGTGGGCGAGATACAGTCGGGTTCGTATCCCATTAGAGAGAGTCTGAGGCTCCAGAGAGAAGAGGCATAAAGAGGGTCACAAAAATAATAATTAAAGTTTGGGTCAAAAGAATGGGTGTGGTTTATAGGCGCCTAATTAGAAGGAGGCAGAAGAGTAATAGAAGAGATCAAGAAGGCAGCACACCTTGGCAAAGTAGTGCTGGTTAGGGACTTTAACCTGACAAATGTTGACTGGAGTGTCCCAGTGTGGGCGGTGGTGGAAGGGGAGAGGGGAAGCTGACTCTCCAGGAGGACCTGGAGACTCTGTGGAGGTGGTCACGAGCCGGGAAGCTAAAGTTTAATGCTGGGAAATGCAGAGTTCTGCACCAGGGGGCCAAAAACCCAGCTCAGGTATACACCTTGGTGGGTGAGGCACTGCAGGTTTCTAGGGGAGAGAAGGAGCTTGGGGTGGTGGTGGATGCCAAAATGAATAACTCAGAGCAGTGTAGAAGGGCTGCGGCCAAAGCAAATAAAATGCTGGGGTGCATAGGCAGGGGGATAACCTCATGGAGTCGAGGGGTGCTCCTTCCTCTGTACAATTGCCTGGTTAGACCACACCTTGAATACTGCATGCAGTTTTGGCATCCCTACTTAAAGAGGGACATTGCTCTACTGGAGATGGTACAGAGGAGGGCAACCAGGATGATACTGGGGCTAGGGGAAAGGCCGTATGAGGAGAGACTGGAGGAACTCAACCTGTACTCGCTGGAGGAGAGAAGGAACGGGGGATATGATAGAGGTCTTCAGATATCTCAAGGGAATGAATAGGGTAGGCCTTGAGGGGGTGCTTCAGCTGAGGGAGGGAGGTAGGGGCCACCAGGGGGCACTCAATGAAGCTGGATGGGGGGAGACTGAGGGGGAAACAAGGAGATGCTACTTCACTAATAGGGTGGTGGAACCCTGGAATGCGCTGCCCGGGGAGTTGGTGGCTGCTACAACTGTGGAGGGGTTAAAGAAAGGCTGGGATAGGTTAGCGGAGGGTGCATCCCAGAGCCCCGCTGGGGAGTGGGGGACCTTATAGGGTGGGGGGCTAACAACGGAGCTCTAGGAAGGCACTGATCATTGAACAGACTCAATAGACCATAGGGCGTAATCTGCGGACTCCTTAGTATGTTAGTAGCAGAAGGCATCTGGACCCGTGAACAGGTGGAGGCTTTCCAGGACAGTTTCCTGATGCACAGCATCAAAGAGCCAACAAGGGAGGGAGCAATCCTAGACCTGGTCTTTACAAATGGGGAGAGTATTATAAACATTGCTATAAAGGAACTGCTTGGGAACAGTGACCATCAGTCGGAAGGGTTGAGCATAACACTAGGGGCTGACTATACCAACTGCATGACCAAAGCAATGGATTTAAAAAGAGTGGATTTTTTGCAGGATGAGGAAGATACTTAAGGGTAAATTAAGAAAGGTAAAGAATAGCGTAAGCGGTGGAAAATAAGTGGTTTTTAATATGGGAGGGTTTAGTATAGGGTTCACTTACCTCTGCACAAGAATGGCAGGGAAGAACAGGAAGTGAAGAAAGTCTGAGGCATCAGTGTGGTAGCTAAGACATTTACAGAGAGGAAGGGTATCCTTCAAAGGCTATAAGGCCAGCCACTCATATGAAGACGTGAATAAACTGAGAGAAGTCAAAATGAAGTTGAGTAGGGCAAAGGTAGAAGCCAAACTTAGAATTGCAGAAGGTGTGAAACGTGGGGGCAAGGCTTTCTTCTAATACAGTAGGTAGAAGTGGAAAACTAAGAATGGAATTTTCAGGCTAATAAAATGAAAGGAATGAGAGGAAAATAATAAGGGCAAAGTGGACATACTGAACAAATATTTCTGTTCAGTTTTTACAGAAGAGGATATGGAACTGCTCCCACAGTGATGGATTAGGCTCAGGCATGGAGGGGGTTGGGGGCATGGATACGGGTATTATAGAGGACAAAAGAGTTATAAAAGGGCAGGGGGTGCTAAAAGTAGATAGATCCCCTGGTCCAGGTTGTCTTCACCCAAGAGTGTTGAAAGAGATGGTGCTAGTGGTCACGGCACTACTGACAAACCTCTTCAGTTGGTTGCTGGTGTCAGGAGAGGTACCCAATGACTGTAGAGTGGCCAATGTGGTACTACAGCAGAAGTAGGGACAACCCAGGTAACTACTGGTCGGTCAGCTTGACTTCGATAGTAGGCAAGTTACGGAAGCAGTTAATGTATCAAAGGAAGTGTAAAGTTCCTGGAAGCAATTGGATTGCAAGCCAGTAAACAGTATGGGTTTGTGGGGAGAAGATATTCCTAGAGTCACTCTTCTCCACTGATTAACATTTATGGGCCTGGGCCACTTCAACATGCGGATCTTAAGGGAACAAAAATTCATGGAGAAGCAGGTGACACAGGACTCTATATCATGGGAAGGCCCAAGGCAGGAATAATAGAGGTGATGCCGGTAGTCGAATACAATATTTTCCCACAAGGACACCGATAAAAAATAGGAAATTAGCCAGCCCGCCAGCTTGAGTGGTAGTGCTGTCACAGCATGACATTGATGTGACCCGGGTTCGTAAGGAATCTGGGGTCAGAGGCCAGCCGGGGAGAAGGATCAAGTGTCCGTAGGACTGCTGTCCTCTCTGGAGGGGAGGGTGGGCAGAGCTCGATGCTTGCCTGGCCCCATACAAAAGCTGGGGGAAAGGCAGCCCGGGCCAGATGGTTAGGCATGGTAGTCATTGGTGCATGTCGTGCAGGAGTGTGTGGCATGTACCATGATGTCACTGCAAGCTGCGCCTCCCTGGGGACAGAAAAATGGGAAAAAGCCAGGCGGTAGGGTGAGGAAGGAGCACCTGCAGGCCCTGCACCTGACTGGCAAAGCACGCCATCCCAAACTGAATCCATTCTTTGTTGGGGCTTGGGGAACCCCGTTGACTCTGCTGGGGGGGTGTCAATCCCTGGGGGAAGACAGCCCGCAAGTAAGTCTTGGTGGACACTGTGATAATGAGTTCCTTTTTTCCCCGCCATTGAGTGCACAGTAGAAGCATCACTGCTCTCCACATTGGGGCTAGAACGTCATCGTCTATATAATAACATCATTCAGTTCTTTGTTTTTTGTTTAAAATACTCTAGGTTTTGTTATTTAGTGTTGGTTTAGTTAAATACACAAAAATTTACAGTTTTCTTTCAGCCCAACCGCATGCCAGTAATAAATGACTGTGGAAGAAGGTAGGGAGCAAGTTGCTCCAGCAACAGAGCTGTGTCTGGCACCCACCTCTTTCTGGGTGGGCACTCTACAACAGGCAGTCCAGCGCCTGGGAGGATGGACAGTCCTCCTAGAGTCACAAAAACAAATGTTCCAGATCCCACACACACACTCTGCATTGGGGTCTTTGAACCGTTCAGCCTCAATCTCTTCCACAAAAAGCATGAGGGGAAGAAATGGCACCAGTCGAGGTCATCGTCTGGTCAGTCTGTCATGTTCTGCAGGCCTGCATACCCCATCATCATCATCAGTGGGGATGCCTGGACCTGTGAGGGTTAAGGTCTCCATCCTGTAGTCACTTTCTGTTCAATAGAGGGAGCTCTGGTGGACAGTTTGGACATAGGGTAGCTCTTATGGAGCAGTGGGTGCAGCATACAAGTGAAAGTGCTGTTTCTGGTGCCCGCTCCTGACCCCCTTGGGGTCAGTTGAGCTGGAGACCATTCCTCCAACCTTGCCAAGTCCCTTTTCATCCTTTCCACCCCACCTTGTGTATCAACCCTGTTGCAGATCTTTGTGTCATCTGCAAAGAGACATACTTTCCCTTCCAGTCCCTCTGCAGTGTCACTTATAAAGACATTAAAAAGGACCGGGCCCCAGTACCGAACCCTGCAGTACCCCACTAGTAACCCTCCTTTCTTCACTGTGGACTCCATTTACTATTACCCACTGTGTCCTGTTGTCCAACCAGTGTTTTACCCAGGCTACCACCCTAGGACCCACTCCCAGGCTGGCTAATTTGTTTATTAATCTTTTGTGCTGGACTGTGTCAAATGCCTTGCTAAAGTCTAGGTAGGCCATGTCCACAGCCCCTCCCTGGTCTACTGCTTTGGTCACCCAGTCAAAGAAATCAATTAGATTTGTCTGACATGACCTTCCCGCTGTGAATCCATGCTGCCTTGAGTCCTGTGCCCCACTGGCCTCTAGGTACTCAACAATTCTTTCTTTCAGAAGTGATTCCATAATTTTCCCTACCACTGAGGTCAAACTGACAGGTCTGTAGTTTCCTGCCTCTGTCTTGCTCCCACTTTTGTGAAGGGGAATCACATCCGCCCTCCTCCAGTCCTCAGGTACCACCCCATCCTTCCATGATTTATTAAAAGGGTAGTCAGTGGTGTTACTAGTTCTTCCATAGTTCTTTTAAAATTCTGGGATGAATCCCATCAGGCCCCATTGCTTTATCCACCTTCAGTTTTAAGAGTTGTTTCAGAACCCTTTCTTCTGTGAAAGGACTAATATCAATCCCCCTATCCAGAGTGCTTCTATTGACTGGATTAGGTATTTCCCCCTTCGTATCCATTGTGAATACTGAGCAGAAGTATTCGTTCAGTATTCCTGCTTTTTCACTGTCGCTCTCTGCCCAACCACCTTCCTCTTTGTTCAGCCTCAGTAGCCCTGCCTTAGTCTTTCTTTGCTCCCTAATGTACCTATAAAAAGTTTTATCCCCCTTTTGAACCGAGTTGGCTATCTTTTCCTTGGTTTGGGCCTTTGCTATTCTGACTGCCTTACCCGCTTCCTTCTGCTTTAACTGGTACAGTTCTCTGTCCTGCTCCTTCTGTGTTTCCTTATACTTCCTGAATGCTATCTTTTTCTCCCTTACCTTCCCCGCCACTTCTTTTGAGAACCATAGTTTTTTTTCTTTTGTTTTGATTTGTTTATTTGCTTCACACAAAGACTTGTTGCCTCTGTGATGGCGGTTTTGATGTTTCCCCATTGTTGCTCCACCCCACCTTCTTGCCTGTTTGCTAGTGCTTTTCTGAGGCACTCTCCCATTTTGACAAAATCAGCCCTCCTGAAGTCCAGTACCTTCACTTTTGTGTGGCTTGACTCTACAGCTAAGTTTATCGTGAACCACACTGTTTGGTGGACGCTTGTTCCCAGATGGCTACCCACTTCAAGATCAGAGATCCTCTCTCCATCCCCATTTGAGAGTACCAGGTCTAAGATTGCTCTCCCGAGTGGGTTCCAAAACTAGCTGTCTGAGTCATGCCCCCTGTAGGGCATCAAGAATGGCCCTGCTCTTGGATGTGGCTGCAGCAAAGGTGCTCCAGTCAACATCTGGCATATTCAGGTCTCCCATCGGCAATATTTCCCCTTTTTCTGCCATCCCAAGGATACCTTCTATCATTTCCTTGTCCATTTCCTCCCCCTGAGATGGGGGTCTGTATACAACCCCTGTGCAGATTGTGGACCCATTGCCAGTCTCCAGGGTGACCCACAGTGCCTCTTCTCCCTGTTTACCCTTTAGTTCTGTTGCTTTTATCCCTTCCCTTACATAGAGAGCTACTCCTCCTCCTCTTCTTCCCTCCCTGTCCCTCCTGTAGATTGTGTACCCTGGTATGTTGACATCCCAGTCATGGTTCTCTGTGTACCATGTTTCTGTGACTGCCACAATATCCAGGCATCCCTCTTCCATCAAGGCCACCACTTCAGGGAGCTTTTTACCTAGACTATGGGCATTGGTACTCATTACCCTCCATTTTTTTATGACTTTATTTCTTTTTGCCCTATCCCTGTCCCTACTGCCTTTGTCTTTTTCTCCATTTACCCCTGCCCTTCTCCCTATCGACTGCTCTATTTTGGTGTTTAGCTCACTAATTACCCTGAATTTTGTGGGGGGGCTAGGATTTCCCTTCTCCTCTTCAGTGCCTCCCCCCCTGGCTAGTTTAAATGCTTGCCACTGAAGCATTTAAACCTATCACCTAGGATCCTGGTTCCCCTCCAGGACAGATGCAGACCATCGCGCCTGTATGGGCCTGCATCCCTCAGGTGAGCCCCAGTCCCCAATGAAGCCAAATCCTGGGCTCTGCACCAGCTTTTCAACCAGTCATTGAGATCCCATGGTGCGGGTGCCCTAGCCTTATCCATGCCATAGACAGGTAGCACTTCCGAGTTACCGTGTGTGCCTGCTTTCTAAGGCCCTCCCAACTCCACAAACTCCTGTTGCACTGCTCTGATCCCATTCTCAGCCAGGTCATTCATCCCTAGGTGGATAATGACATCCAGCTCCCTCCCCCTTGCCGCTGCTCCCACGATCCTGAAGATTTGTTTCCTGTCCCTCCAAGCCTTGGCACCGGACAGGCACCTTACCTCCCTTTCCCCTCTCTCCCCCAGTTCTACCCCACTAACAACTGAGTCCCCCACCAGGAGTTGTTTCCTTCCCCTGTGGGGTCCTGGGCCACCCTCATGTGGGTCTCCATTGTGGAGATTCCCAGCATCCTCCTTGGTCTCCACTGCAGGTGCCTCCATAGAGGAACCATGCTTCGCCAGAGTGGCGAATGAGTTGTGGAGAGGCACAACTGGAGGGATGCGCCTCTGTTCCACCACCCTCACCCTTCCTGAGCCCACCGTGGTCCAACCACTCCTCTTTCTTGGCAACCTCTGAGGTAGTGCCGGTGGCCTGGGTGGTCCCTAGGAGGGGAAGCAGGTTTCCCAAATCCTTGCCAGGTCAGCATGGAGACGAACAACCTCCTCCCTCAGACTAGAGAGGTGCCTGCAAATAGGGCAGCAACGCAGTTTCCAGAATGTCTCCTGGAAGACTGCTGCTCCACAGCCAGTGCATTGCACCACTCCCCACATGTCTGTGTCCCTTCCAGTTACAGATGCTTTTTTGGTTTTTGTTCTTGTTTTAGTGTGTGCAAGCTTGTGAGTGTCTCTACCCCCTATTCAGTGTGCTGTGCCTTTAAGGATATGAACAGGTGTATGTTGTTAGCAGTTTTGAGGAAGTGATGTCATAGCCCCTGCTATAAAGAAAGTTATGCACTTGGGGCTGGTGGGGTGAGGGGAAAGGTGGGTGGGAGTAAACCTATGCTGTCCAGAAACAATCACCTACAACTCTTACCCTTCACCCCGGGGAGTGCCTTCCTTCCTTTCAGACACCTATTTCACAAAGGCTAAGTAACAGGTCTAGTCACAACTGACTGCAAATATCTCCCAGCTACAGTTCCTCCCAGGCAAACTAAGAAAAGTCCACCCCAAAAACAGAATCAATACTAGTTACTTACACAGGTCCAACAAGTAATAATTCAGTTCAGTGTAGCCTAGAAAATAACCTCCTTGATTCAAGGAAGCTGTGGCTGCTTTCTCACTCTCCCTGTCTTCAATGTGAGAAGGAGACTGCAACACCTCTGAGACAAGAAAACCTTTTCAGCAAAAAAGAAATAAATAAAATAGGGGCAAACAGTAATTTTGCTTAGCCTAATGATAAAAAGTCACACAAATTTAAGCACAACCTGTAATAATTTCACAGAAGATATACCCTGTAAGAAACACTTTGCTACAGAGAAAAATAAAGCAGTAACAGAAGATATACCTTGCAAAAGACAATTTGAATCAGAAGATTACAGCAGTAATCTGTTAGCACACACCTGTAGGCACACCTTGTAATAATGCAGCAGAAGGTATATCCAGCAACAGCACTGTGAATCAGAGAAAAATAAGCAATAAAATGTTAGCAACAAACAGTAACAATCCCTGTGAGTACAAAATAAAAAGAACAACACACAGTAAATCTGCCTAGCCAAGTCTTAATCCTTTCCCTTACTCTGATAAGGTTCTTAGTTCTGTCCTTTCAAGCAAGCTAGAAGGAAAGAGCTCAGGTGAAGCTAGGTGCCTTGGCCAGCAAACCTAGCCGTCCCACCTCATAAACAAGGATGGTGGAGTTATGCAAATCCATCCTGAAAGGTGATTTTGCAGTTGCTGCAGGCAGGATCTAAACATTTTCTCCACACTTGTTCATGAAGTGCGGTCATAAGAAGGCTAAGTTGGAAATTTGAAGTAAAATATTTAAAAAAAAAACAAAGTTATGAGCGTACATTGGAAATTTTCAACGCATGCTCATAACTTTGGTAATTTCCAATATTCTGACCCCAAATTTTCAACACAGCTGTTTCACCTCATGAACATGACAACTATAATTTTTCAGATCGTAGCAAAAATGTGTTTTTACACTTGTGGTGCAAAATGATGTTTTGGCTATTATTTTATAAATGACACCTGTCATGTTCAGAAGGAGTGGTCGTACAAAAATTGTTGAAAACTTGGGGTCAAAATGTGGAAAAACAAGTAAGTTGTGAAGAAATACTTAATAGTTCCAGCGTTTACTCATAACTTTATTTTTGCAGATTTTGTCCCCTAGTGTTCAGAATATCCCTTATGTTACTCCACTTCCTGAGCATGACAGGTGTCATTTTTGAAATCCCCTCTGAAACTTGTTTTCACATTCACACAGCGAAATCACCTTTTTGATGTGATTTAAACGATTCCACCTGTCTTAATCATAACGTGTGGTCATAAAAAGACTTGGAAATCTGGGGTCAAAATGTGGGAGCCCACTGAAAATTACATATTGCCTCGCAGCTGACCTATCTTGGGTAAATACAATTTAAAATGTGTAAAAACAGGACACCACTAAAAATGAGACACTGCATCTCATCTGGTCTATCCTGGGTAAGTATATAGCAAAAATATGTAGAAGTAAGACCTGGTAAACAGCAATGCAAGCGGTGAACCTTTGGCATTGACGAATGCTTGTTCCTTTTGGATGCTGGCCTGAAGTATTCCACCTGTGTGCTATATCACCATACCACAAACCTGTAGGTACCAGCTTTTTGGTACTGCTGCCACTGTTTAAGAGGTTCCTCAGAGGTGTCCTTCACACAAGGTCTCCCTTCAGGAAGCCGGTGGCTCCCTGGGATATTAACCCTAACTCCGCCCCCAAGCAGCAAAATGACAAGATCACACACACAACCACAGACATCCATCATCAGTGTCCAGCACTTCTACATCCTCAGGTACATATGCACGCTGTAAGACATACGTACCCACTTCTGGCTACAGACAGAAATCCATGATACTCAAATCACAACACTGCTTCTACTTCTGTGGAAGTGCAGGCCCCATCAGGGTCAACGCTTTTGCAGCCACAGATACCCTTGCATAGTGCAAGACATATATACCCACTTTTATCTGCAGATGAAAATCCACAATACCCAAATTACAACACTGCTTTGGTCTGCAGCAGCCCAGGCCCCTGCAGATGCACGTGCAGACTGGAAACATACATGCCCAAACAGTTATATTTCTGAACAGAACTGATGGAGTATTTTTTTAAGTGCAGCGTGCTGTGCGCATACTGTTGAAGGTACCCCATTAGTACGACTGCGTTTGTCTCATCTGGAAACAGTTGCTGCTTGTTTTACCTGATGATTGTTGTCTGTGGCTGCTTGTGTAATCTTGTCATTTTGCTGCTGGGGTGGGGGGTAGTGTTGGGAACCCTAATGCCACATTCTCCTACTTTTGTAGCATTAAGTTGAACCCCAACTGGTGCATTAACACAGTTTTTTTTTGCAGTGAATTTCCTTTCTTTTTGAGAAAGTTAATAAACTGAAGGTACTTCTGTCTGCAGTCACAGACACACATTCGTAATACAGGAAACAGACAGCTACTTCTGGCTGCAGATAGAAACAGTACTTCTGGCCAGCAGCGGCTCTAGCCACAAATGGTTACCAGGGCACAGCTGGGGCACAGCAAATTGCAGCCAGGGCACTGATATATTGTTACTGTGGGGGAAGCTCTGCAGCATATGGGGCACCAACTGGGGCACAGCATTTTTTTACCGGGGCACGTGCCCTGGCGGGCCCTGGTGTAGAGCCACCACTGCTTCTGGCTTCTGCCGCCACAGATAAACACTGACCCTGCAAGACATACACAAGAAGTACACAGCCATTTCTTGCTTCAGACAGAAATGTTCGCTACCCAAAGTATGACCCACTTGTGGGTGCAGAGGCACAGCCTTGCTCATATGTGACATGAGTGTGTGAGTTGCAAAGGGGCCGGCTACAACATCCTTATAGTGTATGGTGGAACACTATTCTAACTTGAAATCCCACCTTACTCAAACCTTGTTCAGCCACACGCAAAACAATGAATGGAATGCTGTACTGACCGTATGGCAGAACAGCATTCCATTCATTTAGATTGAGAATCTTGAGCTGCACTTTGAAAGCTGCCCTAGTAAACCACTGTGCGTCAGTATTATTCACAACACACTGAAAATGAGTGTGGCGGTTTTTGGACAAGGGTGCAGTTTATTTTCAATAGGGGAAATGCTGGATCAGCCAGAAGCGATCATTACTTTCTAGTGACGGACTCCAGACTCATTTCTCAACTCGCAAAGCGAGATGACCATCTGCCATGTGTTTTTCTAAAACTCTCCCACAGTAGAGCAGCAGCCAATGGGCGTGTGTTCTGCTAACGTAGGGACGCCTAGTCCCTAGCAACCACACAACTCCCTGTCCTAGCACTGTGAGACAACGATTTCCTTATCTATGAATGACATGCATCTATAAACACTAAAAAATGGTATTAAGGTAATCCGAGGGGCACCATACACTATAAAAAATACTGGATGGATAACCCCATGCAGAACCGTCTGTTCTTTCACCTCGGGGTCTCATTCCATTGGACCTCTCGAGCTTTGCTCTCAAGGTTGCAAGGAATCAGACCCCTCTGTGGCAGAACATACTGGTTCTGCATGGTTACCCATCCAGTGTTCTCTGTATTTATGTTACCTTAATTAACCATATGTACACAACCTGCATAGTGCACTTTGGTCCACAAGCAAATCCTCTACCATGATGTTAGGTGCATCTTCATAATTTGTGAAGGGGCCTCTGGGCCCTACGTAAATCCTGTAGACTACCATTACATGTGTACCAGCACAACTGCACCACAATGCAAATCCCCAGTTTTCAATATCTATGCCACAAATTCTCAGAACATATATTGTAAGCATTCATGACAAACAGAGGAGTGATCGTCTTGTAATCTGACCTTTTAAATGTTTTTTTTTTTTGGCCTTACAACATAAAAAACACATTTAGAGGTGGAAGTGACAGTTGTTGGCAAGAGGAAGTAGGCTGTTGGTTAACTAAGATCTGCAGCTTATCCATTAGGTAGAGAAATGGGCAGACTAGGTGGACCAAGCAGTCCTTATCTGCCATCAAAGTCTATGTTTCTATGTTGTCACCCACTATGTTTATCAAAGGGCCTCAACAAATAAAAATGATGAAAATTTGGTGAAAAATTATGAAAAACCGCTGACTTATGAATAAAAGTTGATTTTGGTAAAACTTACCAGTTTTGTTGTCGCGAGCCAATATTCTTTGGTCACACTTAGTGGCAACCAAAGATTTCTTCGTTCACACATAAAAGCTGCTATCAGGCACTAAAAAAAACCTTTTAAGTGTGAACGTAAAAAATCTGTTTGCATTCCCTTGGCAACCAAAGAATTATTTGTTCAAACATAAAAATTTATATATGTCAGTAAAACCAATTTTCTATGTGCGAACATAAAATTTTTTGTACTTTATGTGTGAACAGAGAATTGTTGGCTTGCTACAATAAAATCGGACCCTTCACTAAGCTGGTGACCAAAGATTTAGGGGTGGCCAGAAAGTGTCTTTTGGGGTCATTTTTCATCAAATAATCTGAGATATGGGAGTCGCTCCCAAAGTCAGTATGTTTCTCAGTTGGGGGCTAGTGGGTGGAAAATATGCAAAAAAGTAAAGAATGGCTAGCCACACCTTCAAAAGTTTGTAGGTTTTAGTTTGATTTTCCTTTCTAAGATCCTTATTGCCCAGCATTTCGCCAGTGAAGGCTTCTTCAGGGAAAGGATCTGTTTATAAACATAGGTACAAATTTGTTGTAGTATATTTTTAAATCAAATATTTTTTTTAAATTCACATTGTTTCAAAAAAGTTTCTTACTTGGTTTCGCAAACTCCATGGTATTATTTCCAGATTTCTGTGGCAAAACAAACCTCCCTGACAATCGTATCACTGCATTAGTGCCCCAAAAAACCTGGGGGGGCCTCAAACTCCCTAATTTTTATTCATACTACTTAGCTAGCCATCTGGCCAAATATATGTGTTGGTTCACCACAGGGGAGCAAACTTACACTCCTATATAGCTTCAAATTGAGCGCTGCCTAATAGCGGCCTCGGGAATTAACCCAGCTAGCCTACTGTACATGCTCCCTCGCAATTTACCGACCTCCCTCCACACCTCGATTATACATTCTTCACTCAGAGTCCATAACCAGCTATGCAAATCCCTAAAATCTGACAATCAGAGGAACATTTTGCAACCGCTGTTCGGAAATCCCAACTTTTGGTTAGGGGATCGAATGGTATCGCCTGTAGGCAACGGTACGGCTACACAGGTCATAATTAGCGATCTGGTTACTAATGGTAAATTAGGTACCACACCAGATCTGCTGAAACACCTCCACTTACCAGTGAAATATTCCTTTTTTATGTACCAAATTGGACATATGCTAATTAAATAAAGTGGTATGGCCCGGGGGTGTGGACTGTTAACCAATCAATTCTCCTTCAAGAACTTCAGAATCTTGCCTGACAACCCCATGCTGTGTCCCGGTTAGTATCAGCCCTATTTAGTAAGCATAACTCTAATATTAATGGTCACTGCTCTTATTGGTCAGTCATCTTCCCTAATGAATGTTTTCCCTTGGAAAAGATTTGGCGAGGAACTTACCAATATACTGCTAATGTAAGGTTGAGACTAACGCAATTCCACATCTTGCGTAATATGTACTACATGCCAGTCAAAATGTACAGAGTGGGCGAACTGTCTGGGCAGGACTGTTTTAGATGTGGCCAGGAACAGGGACTGTTACTCCATGTTTTTTGGGAGTGCCCCGATGTTGCCCCTCTTTCGCACCTCATACAGGCCAAAGCAGATCCACTATTAGGTCTACAAGAGTTATTCACACCACAGATTTGCCTGGTGGGGGACTATACCGCTACTGCAGTAAAGGAGAGACATTTTCACACTGCCCTTACATCCTTATCAGTTAAAAAATTGGTATTGCGGCACTGAAAGGATCAACACGCTCTTTCCTACGCAGAATGGATTAATGAACTTTTCCACAATCTTAGGATTGAAAGAGTGATTGCTAGCCTTCGAGGGAAGATCTCTCTACACCAGGCAAGATAGGAGAAGCTTCATACCCTATGGTCTCTTGCCTCTATACCTTAAGTTTGCTTCTTTTAATTCAGTGGCTCCCCCCCGTATGTTTTATTATCAAATAATTTGTAGTCAGAATGTTTGTTTTTTTAGCCCACGGACATATAGGCTCCTTTAGTGGGGATACTCAGGGTTGCAATGAACACGTGATCAAGTTGCACGACTAAGGCTTGTTTATGATGGTAATGGCTCTCAGGGTGATGAAGGGAGGAGGGATAGGGATTGGGGAGGGGGGTTTGGGGAATAGGATATGGGAATTGGTATTTCAAAATGTTTTTCCCTGTATAAAGTGCAATGTGATCATTGTGTGTACTTCCTAATGATACGTGCACTGTACTTCTTCCATGATATTTCTTTAATAAAGTAAATTAAATAAAAAAAAAAAGTTTCTTACTGTAATTATACTGTTTGCCACTAGGGGGCAAAGCTACACATCACTGGTAAGTATTTTGAAATTCTACCAGGTTTTAATGTTCATAGTAAAGCATTATTTGTATATATTACTGTTATTTCACAGTCTGCGGTACTTGTAACAACCATAGAGTGGCCAGAGCTCAGTGCTCAGACCCCTTATAGCTCCACGGTGAAAACTTTGAACATTCTCCGTTATTATATCACTTATTTAAACACAGGATATATCTGTTCTTTAGTGTTATGGTTAATGTATCGATTCATACAGCATTTTTAAAGTATCATGCTTTAAAATAGCTCATTCTTACACATATCTTGGTCTCTGTAGTACTTAGAATTAGCTTCTAATTTTTTTGTATTCTTCTTTTCTATGTAGTAGCCCTTAATAGTGCACCGTACTCATAAATTAAGACATAGTCCGGCTTTCATTTCTGTTAAATTATAGTATAGTGACTAGATACTACAACAGTGGTACATATTGCTAACCTTCATTTTTTGAGACTTCAGGCCAGATATTCAAAACTTTGCCCCGGAGCTAAATTAGCACTGCCCGGCGTGCTAAATTAGCCTGGAACCAATAGCCCACTATATTCAAAAGGGATAGCCCTGGTGCTAAACCTGCTGAATATAGCATGCTAAGGAAGCCGGGCAAACAGGGCTGGGAATGCAGTGGAAAAAATAGCCAGAGAAATAAGATAGCTCTGAATATAGCAACCAGGAAGTGCAAACCACAACAGCAGCCCACTGCACAGCGACGTGAAGGAAGATAGAGCTGAACCATGTGTGTGCTAGCAAAGGAGTGGATTCAGTAAAGCTACAAGCACCAGCGCATGTGAAATTCTGCAAATGTACCATGTTTCCGAAACGTTTGCGCAGTGCAAAAATTTGCTGTATTCAAATGTGACATGCAAATCAGCCTACTTAGGCAGTCTATGGGCAGATATCCAGATTAGCGTCTCATTATGTCCTGACTTGCATGCAGTTTGCCCAGCACTATTGTAGGGTCCCACAGCTCCACCTGTAGGTCAGTCTAGAAGTGCATGGTGGTCGCTGCAGGCTATATTTGTACAGAACCGCATAGAGTATTGTGCCCCCAGGGGACTACACAGCACAGGCACAGGTGGTGGTGCTGCATGCAGTTGTCAAACTGTAGTTCCTGCTACAGTGCACAGCAGACACTACAGTAACAAGGGGGCCAGTAGTGTGAGGGACACAGTAATGCTTATGGTGTGTACAGCATTAACGACTGCTGCACTTTACACAGTGAAAGGCCCATCTTGCAGGTGTGTACTGACAGAGGACATTACCGTTATGCTGTTGTGCGACCCACAGACACTGCACCACTGGCATGGGATACTCACAGTGACATATACATGGCTGGCTGTATGTGTGCTATGGTGTCTGTACAGATGTGCGGTATGTGGCCGAGGGGCGCACATACCATCAGACAGGCACACTGATGTTTGGATATTCCCTACACTGGACCATTTGTACTGTGTGGATTGTCCCAGCCATGTGGCAGCACCCAGTATGCGGTGCAGACTGGCCACTTGTACACCCTCCCCTCAACACCCTCCACACCCCCCAGTGCTGCATGTGTGTGCTGGATTCTGTTGGTGTCTGGGTGGTCTGCAGGTGTGTCCTGTATGGACACACTGCCATGGTGTCCACTGGGCGCCGGGTCACCCCTTAATGCCTGGCATGGCTGGGACTGATGGCTGACGGTGGCAACATAGGAGGTACCATCCATGTGCAGCATGTTTCTTCCATGTCTGGTTTCTTTCTATGTTTAATATTTACTGGTTAGAGTCAATAAGCCACCGCTGGCAGACCCTTGCAAATGCCATTATTCATACTTGTGAATTACTGAGTTCCATGAACCATGGTTCTATGTCATGCAAAGTCACGCAAAGCCATGCAAAGCTACAAAGTCGCACAAAGCTGGTTTGCTCAGATTTAAGACTACCTTTTTCTGGGCTGTAATTTGCACTGCGTAAAGTGTCGCGCTAAGTCGCGCAAAAACACTTTGCGTGGCGCTAATGCACTTAATATAGCATTGTGCCTGTATTCATGTACACACCCCCTCTTTTTGCCCCTTGCATACATTATACTTTTGCCCGGTGCCAATACAGTTTGCCTGTGCTGTTTGACCTTTTGAATATAGTGGGCCCGCGCACAACCGGCACAAACCCTATGCTAATGATTTGCGCCCAGAGCAAAGTTTTGAATATCTGGCCCCTGTATTCATACATGTAGTGTTGCTGTCTCACATCTAAATTGGTTTCTAAAGGAAAGTCACATAAAATAAAGCAATATAAATATACCAAAAAGGTATTTAAAAAGAAAGGCTATGCCACAATTATCTGTAACATATATGCACTGCTGACTTTGTAAGGGTACTTCTCATAGTGTGACTCGAAGTTAGATTTAAATATTTGATAGAAGCAGAACTTAGTGCTAGTTTGAAAAGAATTCCATGTAGGGTAATTAGATGTTTGTACAGCAGTGTTACATTTCAAAGATTTAACAGCTTTATCACAGTTAACTTATAATGTACAAACAGTTCTAACCTCTTAATTGTGCTTCTTCTCTTTTAATTCAAAGTTCGGATTTATTTTATTTATTTGCTTTTGGTAACCGGGTGGGTGCACTAGGCATAGAGATGCCTATTTTCAGGCACGACCCGGGAGGATACAAGAGAAAACAATACATGCGCAGTACAATGTGACGCAGCACACAGAATAGGTCGTACAATGCAAAGGTAGTCAGAAAAATACAAACAGTTTGCAAGACTATATAATACAGGGTCAGACAAAGCAAATAATATGAAAAAAATACAGGGATCTTCAGAAAATGAGATAAGTGCAACACAAGCACAGAAATTGGTACCAGTCAGTGTTATAGACAGTGTACAGTACGTGCCATTAGCAAGGCAAATAAACATAGTAGAAAAATAAAGGGGAGGAGGAGGAGGAGGAGGGAAGGGATAGAGGAAGGAGAGGTAGGTAAGGGTGTGTAAAGGAAGGGTGGAAGTAGAGTAAGATAGAGCATAGGTGAGAGATGAGCTTAAGGTGGATGGAAGCAGGCACAAGGACTTGATGCAAGTAGATGTTCACGGTGGAGCTTCTTAAAGCCAGCATGTGTAGGGGCAAGATGAATCGCTTGAGGGATAGTATTCCAGTACTTAGGGGCAGCATAGGAGAAGGCTCGTGCACCCATTGAGGTCTTGCACCTAGGGATGTAAAGAGGGATTTGGTAATTTGAACGGAGCCCGTAGGAGGGGGTTTGAGAGTGTAGTAACGAGGCAAGAGATTGAGGGAGGCCTGATCTTGTTATACAATCTATTAAAGCACCACAGGATAGGGGGCCGTGAGCAGCAGGACTAGGCTATTTAACATCAGCATAGAGCTGACAGTGATGTTTGTACCGAGGAGAGGCAGAAGCATAACGGCAAATGTTACTATAGGTAGTGTCCCATGTATGGAGGGAGGTCTTAGTTGCACCTAGGTAGGTGACTGAGCCATAGGCCAACGATGGGGGAAGAAAGCCTTGTGCCACAGCAAGCCTGGCCGATGAAGTGAGGGCATAGCTAGTGCGGTTGGCTCCTCCAATTTTTGCATTAACAGATTTGCAAGTAGCGGTGATGTGGAGAGTGAACTCCAAGGATTCATCAAGAAGAATACCCAGGTATTTGAAGAAACTAGTGCTAACTGACAGGCAATTATCAGCACAGGATATTTTGAGGGAGTTTCGATTTGCTTTTAGTCTAGCTGGAGAGCCAAAGAGCATAGAATGGGATTTACTTACACTAAGAACAAGGTGATTTACAGTTAGCCAGGACTGTATGTTTAGGAAGTCCGAAGCTAGGGAGTTGTTTATGTCCGATACATTACTGGCACTGTGGTAGAGGACAAGGTCGTCCACATAGAGCAAGGCAGAGCAGGTAGGTGCCCGAGATGGAAGGTCATACATGAAAATTGTGAAAAGTAGGGGGCAAAGTATGGATCCCTGTGGGACGCCAACATGTATGGATGACAGATCAGACATTGCCGAGTTAAAAACTACAGCCTGCTGTTGATTGGACAGATACCTGTAGAACCAGTTCACCGTTTCAGCTGAAAAACCAAGGGAGATGAGTTTTGTAAGGAAAAGGGTATGGTTAACCAGGTCAAATGCCTTAGTGAGATCGATGAAGATGGCACCTGTCAAGAGACCAGAATCCATGGCAGCATAAATGTCATTAGTAAGTTTTGGGAGGGCAGTAGAAGTACTGTGGCCTTTTCGGAAACCATGCTGAGAAACAGAGAGGAGGTTGTGTTTCCGTAGATACTCTATGGTTTGATTTTCCACTAATTTTTCTAAGATTTTACTGAGCACAGAGAGGATAGCAATGGGTCGATAATTAGCCATATCTTTAGGATCACCTTTTTTAAGGATGGGGGTTATTCTAGCTATCTTCCATATGTTGGGAACTACACCATGACATAGCGACAGGTTAAAGATTTTAGTTAGGAGGGAGGCTATGAGAGGGGCAGCAGCTTTCAGGAGCCTGGGTTCCAAACTGTCAGCACCAGAGCTAGTAGTGTCTGAGACAGTGAGTAGCAGCTTAAGGACTTCAGCTCTAGTGATGGTCCGAAACCTGAAAAGTGGACGAGAGAGCATTGGTTCAGTAGCCACAGGAGTGGAATTAGGGTGGCCTGTAGGGAAGGAGGCCAAGTAGCTTGATAGAGCAGAGAAATGACAGTTGAGAGTTGGCAATAGTCACTGGGTTGTTACAATGTATGCCGTTTAGTAGCATGCCATTTGAGGTGGTCGATTTATTAGTTTCAAGGAGAGTTTTAATGACAGACCAGAATTTCTTTGAGTCTCCTCCAGCTTTTATTAGTAAATCTTTACAGAACGAGCCTTTAGCTAGACTAGTATTCCTTTTGCAGGATGCATGCTTCTGTGCAAATGAAAAAAAAGGTTTTACATATAGATTTATCTATGTGCTTATTCAGTGATGTTTTTAAATGGATATAAAATTTTATTATGCACTCACATGTTTATTTATTTCTTTATTTCAAAAGTTTCACCAGGAGAGACATACTGAGCCGTGAACAACTTGTTTACAGAACGTCCTGGGATAGAGGGAGAAAGACATATCCAGCCCGGCCCACCGGCACAGCGGTTGGAATTCCACTTGTGACGTCGGCAACCGGGGTTCGGGAACGGACCCGGGTTGTTGGAGGGCCAGCCAGGGGGAGAAGGATCGAGCATCCTTAGACTGTTCTCCTTCTCTAGAAGAAGGGTGGGTGTGAGTGTTCTGTGTTGAGTGACACCCTGTGGAGGCTTGGTTGCTGCACGTACACCGACGCTGATATCCTTCAGGGGCGGGGCAGACACTGGTCGTCATTTCACGTCCCCGTCCCTGCTCACAGCGGCAAAAAATACAGGGGCCTGGTTTGTCTTCATGAGGCCCTGCACCCGGACCTCTCATAGCCTCTTATGCCAGCTCCCCCAGACTAGATGCAGGATTTGCAGCAGAAGGGCTAGTGCTGCAACCCCACCCTCTGGGGAATAAGCCAGGGATGACTGGGGGAGCGCTGGCTATGACTGGTAGTGGAGGTCCGAGGGTCCGTGACTAGGGCAGACAGTACTGACAGCCAATGGCACCGCCAAAAACTATAATAAATAAAAAAAAAAAAAAAAAGACATATCCATACAGCATAAAAATATTTACAGAGAATGCACACTTGTATTAAGTCACACTTTTACACAGTATATCATGAATTAAACATTGAGTAATATATATTGAATGTATAAGAGCATATATGTAGGGATTATTTAGAGAAAATGCAGCAACAGCCATAATTAACATTTGCCTACAGGAACAGGGGATGAACCAGGTTAGTGCATGTGGCTAAGGGTAGTCTTCTGCGTCACCACTGGACTGGTTTTAAATTGCCAGTCGGCATTGATGTTTTTTTGCTACATCTAAACAAAGATACAGAAGTTAACACTATGTTTAAAACATTTTTAAAGCTTTGTATGGAGTGCTGGGAGTCGTGTCCATGCTGCACTTTGTTTGCGGTGGCAATGGTTTATATAACCACTACTCCTCAGCACTACAAACACGAGCCGGCAACTCTGGGTAAGAACTCTTGGATTTTCCTCCATGTAAAGCTTTAAAAAATGTTTTAAACACAGTGCTAACTTCTACACACTAGAATTACTAAATGTATCAATTAATATATTAATATGCTGTTAATAATATAGTAATATGCTTGAACTTAACAGAAATGAAAGCCTATGTCTTTTTTTTTTTAACTCTTTTTTTCTCACCTACTACCCTGGAACTCTCTCTAGTGTCTCTCACTGGTCACCCCTGCTCTACCGCCCGCCTGAAGCTCTCCCCACTGAAATATCGGAGACAGACACTCCCCAACCTACCTGATCTGTTGACCAGACCACCGCAATCGCCGGACCAAGGCAGGATAGTGGGATCATAAGAGCCAGTGGGTTGAGCCCGGCATTGGGCGTGTGGTGGTGGGGCACGGGTGAGTGCCGTTGCCTATCCAGGAAGCAGGGGGATTTCTGTGTTTCTTCCCCTGGAGCATGGACGTGCAGTGGGGTCCACGCACTGAATGTGCTGACGCCCACTGACGCTCCAACCCCCTATGGTCAGCACCATGAGCTGCAGTGCTCCCTGATCACCACCGTGGGGCCATGCGTGCAAACCCTCCACTCACCTCCCAGAGGAGAGACAGTCCTCCGGATGCTCAACTTTCCCACCCCAGCCAACCCCGATGACCCAGTCCATTCCCAAGCCCAGGTTGCCGGCATGGCGCGAGGTGTGGCGCCCAGTGCCTCAACCCTCAGCACCACCGGGCTAGCTGCCTGACTATGTCTTAATTTATGAATACAGTGCACTATTAAGGGCTACTACCACATGCCTGCACCGCATTAGGTCAAACGTCTTTTGCGAGCCGTGCTCCTAACCAGCTAAATACCCTTCCACCTGACATCTCCTCTCTGGGCAAAACTGGACCTTTTAAACAAATGCTAAGATCTCATCTAGTTGCGAATTCCAGCTGTGACTGCTTCCTATAACTCCTTCCTGAATTTCACTACCCGACCAAAAACCTGCCCTCCCCCTCCTTCCCCTTCCCCACCATCTTTCTCTGTCCCTCTGCCGGCCGCACCGAACCCTAATCTTGTTTTATCTTCTCTACTCTAACCTTCACCTAACACCACCCTCTGGGTTGATAAGTTTCTCCCCTGCCCCATAACTCTTTACTTCTGATCATCTTGATGGGCTCTGCCCTCCGTATAAAGAAGGATCACATCGTACATTACTGATTTATACACAATGCTATTTGTATTGTTCACGTCTAAACTTATTAAACCTGTTTTTTATTGAAACCCTGTAACATTTTTTGTTTTCCCTGTTTGTCTCATCTCTGACATGGAACCTGTGTAATGAGCTTGTTCTCAAAAGGTGTCAATCCAAGATTAAAATTACAATTACACAGAAAAGAGGAATACAAAAGAATAAAACACTAGAAGCTAATTCTCACTAATACAGAGACCAAGGTATGTGTAAGAATGAGCTATTTTAAAGCATGATACTTTAAAAATCCTGTATGACTCGATACATTAACCATAACACTAAAGAACAGATAGGATATATCCTGTGTTTAAATAACTGGTATAATAACAGAGAGTGTTCAAAGTTTTCACTGTGGAGCTGTAAGGAGTCTGAACACTGAGCTCTGGCCACTGTATGGTTATTACAAGTACCGCAGACTGTGAATTAACAGTAATATATACAAATAATGCTTTAAAATGAACATTAGAACCTGGCAGAAGTTAAAAATACTTACCAGTGATGTATGACTTTCGCCCCCTAGTGGCAAACAGTATAATTACAGTAAGAAACGTTTTTGAAATAATTGAATTTCAAAAATATACTAAAACAAACTTGTACCTATGCTTATAAAAAGATCAATTCCCTGAAGAAGCCTTCATTGGCAAAACATTGGGCAATAAGAATCTTAGAAAGAAAACGAAAAATAAAAACTACAAACTTTTGAAGGCGTGGTTGGCCATTCTTTCCTTCTTTGTACATCATTTTTCATCAAACAAACCCTAGAATCGAGTTAAACAGGTCTGTTTACCTAAGTTCAGGTGTTTGTTTTTTATTTTAAAATTCATCATTTTTATGTGTTTCTAGAGTTTCTAGAAATGTTTTTCACTAAAACAAAAAAAACAAGATTGCAGAGCTCACGACGGTAAACATTTTTTACCGTGAAATTAAAACATATTTTCTTGCAAAAGTAAAACAGCTTGTGAGAATAAAATTCTCCTTTTGTATCAGATGATTATCTTGAGAACCCTTCTGAGCATGCTTGGAAGCCAAATTTGCAAAACAAATCCTAGAATCTCTCTAAATGGGTCCTGTTTACCTAAGTTCAGGTGTTTGTTTTTTGAAAATGTATTATTTTTATGTCTTTAAAAAAAAAAATTTTTTCTCCAAGACAAAAGACAATATTGCAGACCTCAGGACAGTAACATTTTTTCTCACGAAAGTAAAACACATATTCTTGTGAAAGTATATCTATATCTTATATCTAAAATCTATATATATCTATATATCTTATATCTAAAAGTTATCTCAAAAACCCTACTGAGCATTCTCAGAAGGCAAATTCCTCAAACAAACCCCAGACTCTAGCTAAATGAGCCCTGTTTACTTAGACTGAAGTTTTTTTTTTAATATTCTGTATTTTCAGTAAATTCTGTTACAGCAGTGTCAATTCAGCAGGCACAAAGGTAGCGTCTCAATAATCACTATTACATATACACATTTTATGGCATTTCCAACTGTCCTAAATAATTAATATCATAATTGTATTCTAGGGGAATGAACAGGAATACATTTCTAAATAGAACATAGAAACATAGACTTTGACGGCAGATAAGGACCGCTTGGGCCACCTAGTCTTCTCATTTCCCTACCTAATGGATAAGCTGCAGATCCTAGTTAACCAACAGTCTACTTCTTCCTACCCCCCAACTAGAATTGCCTTATATCTGTCCCATGCATTCTTGAATTCCCCCACTGTTTTTGACCCCACAACCTCCTCAGGAAGGCTGTTTCATTGGTCCACCACCCTCTCTGTGAAAAAATACTTCCTCACATTGCCCCCAAGCTGTACCCCCTCTATCTTCAGATTGTGTCCCCTTGTTCTTGCATATCTCGGTTTTTGAAAGATGCTACCGTCTTGGACTTTGTTGATTCCCTTGAGCTACTTGAAAGTTTCTATCATGTCCCCCCTTTCCCTCCTTTCCTCAAGGGTATACATATTAAGCTCCTTTAGTCTCTCTTCATATGGCTTCTGTTGCAGACCCTGCACCATTTTAGCTGCCCTCCTCTGGACTGCCTCCATCCTATCTATGTCTTTGCAGAGATGGTGTCTCCAGAACTGCACACAGTACTCCAGATGGGGTCTCACCAACTGTCTATACAGAGGGATAACAACTTCCTATTTCTACTGGTGATGCTTCTCCCTATACATCCCAGTATCCCCCCAGCCCTCCTTACTGCCTTCTCACATTGCTTGCTCACCTTTTGGTCATCTGATATGACTACCCCTAGGTCCCTTTCCATTTTGTTGTTATTAATACCCCCACTGTGTACTCTTCCCTGTTTTTGTTTCCCAGGTGCATTACTTTGCACTGAATCTAAGATGCCATACTTCTGACCATTCCTCCAACCTTGCCAAGTCCCTTCTCATCCTTTCCACAACCTCCATTTCGGCACTCTTCCCCTGCGGTCTGGCAGCCCTCCTATCAAGGAGGACAGCAGCATCAACATCCGCAGCAGGCTTAAGTTATGCCTCGCCTCAAGCAGGGCCCCTCAGCAGCCCTGTAGGAGGCTGATGCTCAGGTCCCGAGCCTCCTCCTCTTTCTAAGCCTGCCCAGTGACGGTTGGGGTGGCCACCCTACACCCATCACGCCAGCTCTGGGTCCTCCCATGGGGGGTCAGCTCTGCCACTTCCTTTCTGCCTAGTCTGCTATCACTTTGGACAGGTGGGTTCTTGAAGTGGTCGGTCAGGGACTGCCTCTGGAATTCGAGCAGTACCCTCCCAGCTGAGCACGTGCCCCTCAGGAGGAACGGATCTCTGCTTGCACGCAGTCGGCTGTTCGAGATGACGTGGCTCAGCTCCTCCACAAGGAGGCAGTAGCTCCAGGGCCTGATCCTTTGAAAGACCCAGGTTTTGTCTTCAGGTACTTCCTGGTGCCCAAGCGGACGGGGGGTTGGCGCCCCATCCTAGATCTCCATGACCTGAATCAGTATCTCACGTCCCACACCTTTCGGATGGTCACTCTGAACCAGATCATACCATTCCTAGAGCAAAACATGTGGTTCTGTTCACCGGATCTACAGGACACGTTCCTTTACGTCCCAATCCGTCCATCCCATCAGCGGTTCCTCTGCTTCGGGGTCGAAGGAACCCTGTATGAGTTCCAAACCATGCCGTTCGGCCTGTCATCGGCACCACGGGTCTTCACCAAATGTATTGCAGTGGTGGCGGCCCACCTTCAGCATCGAGGAGTCAGAATCTACCCTTATCTCGATGACTGGCTCTTGGCAGGTTCCTCTCTTCAGGAGGTGGAAAAGTCCAGGGATCTGGCCCTTCAAACCTGCTGCCAACTCAGCCTCCAAATCAACGAAGCCAAGTCGGAACTCGCACCCTCTCAGGTGTTGGGCTTCATCGGGGCAGATCTTGACTCTTGTCAAGCCAGAGCTCGGCTCCTGGTGGACAGAGCAGAGGTTCTTTCCTCCTTTGCCCAATCATTTCTGGTTGGGCACTTGCACCCTGCCCGGGACTTTCTGCACCTTCTGGGTTACATGGCGGTGTGCACCTTGGTGGTCCATTGGGCCCAGTTGCACATGCGTCCCCTTCAATGGGAGCTGGCCGCCCAGTGGAGTCAGCGCCACGGTTATTTCGACCAGCTGATCACTGTAACCCAGAAGATGTTGGATGCTCTCCAATGGTGGACCGCCCCAGACCAGTTGCAGAAAGGGATCCCATTTGTCCTCCCCGAGCCAATGGTCGTCCTTATGACTGTTGCCTCTCTCATGGGCTGGGGAGCCCACATGTGGGACAAACTGGCCCACGGGTTCTGGACCCCCAAGGAATCCTGATGCCACATCAACCTGTTGGAGCTCTGGCACTGTCAGCTTTCGCTCCTCGGCTCCGGGGTCAAGTGGTTCAAGTCCAGACGGACAATACCACAACCATGTACTACCTCAACAAACAGGGCGGCACGCACTCCCGTCTGCTGTGCAAGGAGGCGCTCCGCATCTGGACCCTTGTAAGCCGGTTGGAGGTGGATCTCCTAGCCATCCATATGGCAGGAGCCTCGAACCAGCTGGCGAATGCTCTCAGCCATATAGGCCAGACATCCCATGAGTGGTCTCTCCATCCAGAGGTAGCTTACAGCCTGTTCTCCCATTGAGGCAAACCGATAGTGGATCTGTTTGCCTCCAGGGAAAAAAACAACAAGCTGAGGCTGTATCATGCCCATCCCCTTCAGCAGGGCTCACTGCAGGGGGATGCCTTCTCGAGGCCATGGACCCCAGGCCTCCTCTATGCCTTCCCTCCATTTCCCTTTATCCACAGGGTGTTACTCAAGGTGAGGAGGGACAAGGCGAAGGTGATCCTGGTAGCCCCAGATTGGCCACGCCAGTTCTGGTACCCAAATCTCCTCAGCCTCAGCTGCAGGTCCCCGGGGCGGCTTTGTACATGCCCGGACCTGGTATCTCTCAACCAGGGGAAGGTCTTCCATCCAGACCTTCATTCCCTGCACCTCACAGCCTGGTACCTGAGCGCTAGAGTTCCAGGCTCTGGGTCTTTCTGAAGATGTCTACACCATGGTGGAGGCATCTAGAAAGGAATCGACCAGGAAATGGTATGTCTTCAAATGGAAATGATTTTCCATTTGGTGTCAGGGTAAGGTCTGGACCCCTTATCCTGTTCTATGGCTAACATTCTTGACTACCTTTGGTCTCTCTCCAAAGGGGGTCTACGGTCATCGACCCTTAGGGTGCATCTGGCAGCCATTTCTGCTAACCGGGCATGGGCCGGTCAGCCGACATTGGCGCAGGAGACAGTGGTCGGGCGCTTTTTCAAAGGCCTGGACCACATATCCCCTCCGGTGCATGAACCTCCACCTCCGTGGGATCTGTTGCTGGTTTTGGCAAAGCTCATGGGCAAGCCATTCGAACCCATGCACAAATGTGAGCTTTCGTACTTGTCATGAAAGACAGCCTTCCTGGTGGCTATCACATCTGCCAGAAGGACAGGGGAGCTCCAGGCGCTTTCAGTGGACTCCCCTTATCTGGTCTTCCACAGGGACAAAGTTGTCCTGCACCCCCACCCAAAATTCCTTCCGAAGGTGGTGTCAGAGTTTCACCTTAACCAGGTGTTGAATCTGCCAGTGTATTACCCTAACTACACCTCGGACACCAAGTACAGGCTCCATACCCTGGACCTTAGACGTGCTCGCTCCTACTACAAGGAGAGGATAGCGGAAATTCGTGGAGAGGTTCGCCAGCTGTTTGTCACCTACGATGAAGCCACTTCTGGCAGACCTGCAGCCAAATGGACCATAGCAAGATGGATTACATCATGCATAGGTCTGTGCTATGAGTTGGCGGGCAAGGAGTCTCCCAGAGGGATAAGAGCTCATTCTACCCACCATGCTGCTGCATCGGTGGCTGCTTCCAGGGACATCCCTATCCAGGAAATCTGCCGGGTTGCTACCTGGAAGTCAGCAAACACCTTCATTACCCACTACCACATCGACCTTGAGTCATGCCGAGATGCTGGTTTTGGGGCCTCGGTTCTCCAGTCTTTATTTCCTAAGTAGGGTGTGATGCTGCCTCCTCCTGGAGAACTGCTTGGAGTCTGCCAAGAAGTGTAGATGAACAACATATCCACGCTCCTAGAAGAACAGGTTACTCACTTGTAACAGTAGTTCTAGGAGTGGTATATGTTGTTCATCCACACGCACCCACCCGACCTCCCCGGCTTTAGACGCGATCACCTTGCTTCCAGTGGGCTAAGATCTGGCATCATGGGGCGGAGCCGAGGTATTTACCACCTGGGTGGGTGGGAGGAGCCAGTTTGAAGACTTCCATCAAGATTTAAAGGGGAAAGAGACATGCCAAAGAGTGTGGATGAACAACATATACCACTCCTAGAACTACTGTTACAGGTGAGTAACCTGTTTTTCTGCCCCCCCTTCTAACTAATCCCATATGCCTGTCCCATCCCCGCTTGAAGCTGCTCACCGATTTGGCCTGTGCCACTTTCTGCAGCAAGGTGTTCCACTTGTCCACCAATCTTTCTTAGAAAATGAACTTACAGGTGTCACATTTAGTGCCTTCCCTCTCACCCTGTATTTGAGCTCCAAGGGAAAAGTTCCTTGGCATGCAGCTGATTCATCCAGTGTAGGAACTTGCTTGTTTTGATCATACTGCCCTTTTCCCTCCTTTTCTCAAGGGTTTAAATGTTCAAGTATTGCAGCCTCTCCTTGTACATCTTGTCCCTTGGTTCACAGGCCATCTTGGTTGCCCTGCACCGTACTGCTTCCACCTTACCACAGAGTTTCCTCAGGTGTGGACTCGAGTACCTTGCGCAGTATCCCAAGTGTGATCGCACCAATGACCTGTACGCTGGGAGGACTCCTTCCCAATTCTTCTGCTTATCCCACTGACCTCCCCATGCAACTCAGCATTCCCTTCGCCTTGCCCACAGCTCCGCAACAATGTGTCGCTCGGTGTCATGACCCGTAGCTCCTCTTCCTCTGTAGTTGTTTCCAGCACAACTCTCCCCATTTCATACTGCTCTCTTAGGGTCCTCTTCCCATGGTGCATCATTTCACCGGTTTTTGCCGTTGAAGCTCAACTGCCAGATGTTTGACCAGATCTCCAACCCACCCAGATCCTAAGTTCCCTTATCCCTTCCGCTGTGTCCACCCTTGTGCAGATCTCTGTGTCATCTGCCTTCCCCTATGTAACAAATGACTACATTGAAAACTAGCAGGCCCAGCACTGACCCCTGAGGTACTCCACTTGTCGCTTCCCTCAGCTCTGTAGGCTCCCCATTAGCAGCTACCCTCTGTGTTCTTCCTCTCAGCTAGTTCCCCTTCAAGTTACCAATTTCTCCCCAGCCCCCAAGCCCCTTATCTTTCTGACCAGTCTCCTGTAGGAGACAGCCAGAACATGCCCTTATGAAAGGATGAGCCAAGCTGGGCCCCCTCAGAATTTCTGCTTATATTTGAAGTTTGGGTCTTATCCGTCACATTTGCTCTCTAACACACATTTGAACTGCAGAAAATTTGAATGAGTTACTGAGTCAACCTTAATAAGGAGTAATTAACTTGGAGTGACAAATGATAAAATTAACATAATTAAAATGGGCATCAATTGCCATCCGCAGAACTTACACAAAATTCACAGCTGACATCAGCTGAATTCAGTTATACAATGTTCACAGTCGGCATCTGCAGACTTAGTTACACAAAATTCACCGTTGGTACTCACAGAACTTAGTTACACAAAATTCACAGTTGCCATCCCCAGAACTTAGTTACATAAAATTCACGGTTGCCATCCCCAGAACTTAGTTATACAAAATTCACGGTTGCCATCCCCAGAACTTAGTTATACAAAATTCAGAGTTGACATTAGCTAGCTGGCCCACCGGCACAGTGATAGCGCTACCGCTTGCGACACTGACAACCCAGATTTGGGAACAAGCCCGAGGAGCTGGAGGGCCATCCGGGGAAGGGGAGGAGAATCGAGTGCTCGAGGAGTGCTCTCCTCCTCCTCCGGGGAGGGAGGGATGCTGCTCCTGCCATGACACCGACACCTGGGTCCACACAGGTGGAGGTGAAGCGGACAGCACCATGTGGGAGGGCAGGATGTCGGATAGGGTCCGGAGTGGCATCACGTCTCAGCATGTGAATGCCTCCATGGACCTCCTTGGTCACTGACGTTCTTGGGGATACTGGGAGAAAATGGAAAATGTCCCCACTGTTCCTCCTGGTGATGGCCCCCAGTGGGGGTGTGGTACGGTCCTGGCTTGGATGGAGGCCCGGCACATATGGAGTAAGCAGGGAGGCAGCTGGACCTCCCGCTTCCCCGCCCGTGGGTGATCTATGGCAGGATGGGCCAAACACCGAACTGGGCTTAGGCTGGCCCCCACAATGAGAGTCCCTGAGGAGGGCAGGACTGCGGAGAGAAAGTGGGCATGAGGATAAAAAAAAAGTTGACATTAGCAGAAGTTAGTTACACATCAGCAGAACTTAGTTACATAAAATTCACAGTTGCACCAGCAGAAGTTAGCTACACAAAATTCACAGTTGGCACCCACAGAACTCAGTTACACAAAATTCACAGTTGGCACCCACAGAACTCAGTTACACAAAATTCACAGTTGGCACCCACAGAAATTAGTTACACAAAATTCCCTCAAACAACTGAATTTTAAGTCATTCTGTGGCATCACATTAAAACAGAAGCTTTGCTCTTTTTTAGTGCGTTTAAAATTCGTAAAAGAATAAGAAACTAGACTGGCTGAGGACCATCTTCACCCGTACTATTATCTCAGCACAACAGCACTGAATAAAGATCCAGCAGCCAGTTCACAATAAAATCAGTACCATCCACACATCCGTTTGCCATCACAAACATGGCTACCACCTTTACTCGGTAAAAACTTTCCCCGTACCTGCCAGTCGGTGCTGTTTCAGATGTTATTAGCGGCAGCCCTCCGCACACCCACAGGTCATTGGCTATCCAACTGATGCTGGAGCGCTGCCTATTTATAGGCACATGCCCAGTATCAGGCTGGATGGTCAAGTGCCAAGGAGGTGTTCGGCAAGGGTAGCCGCTGGTCAGTCCGGGAGCTGTGGCACTGACTGTCAGTATGGGGACCAGGGGAGGTGTTGCTGGTGCCACAGGGTGGTGGGAGCCACTGACCACCAATGGTGGACCGGAGCACCTGTGTGTGAGTGTGTGTGTGGCGGGGGTGTTCTTGTTCAACACTGAGGACTGGGGCACCTGTGTGTGTGTGTGGGGGTCTTGTGCAACACTGGGGACCAGACACCTGTTTGTGTGTTGTGTGGGGCATGTCTGTGCAACACTGGGGACCGGGGCACCTGTGTATGTTGGGGATGTCTTGTGCAACACGGGGACTGGGACAGCGTGTGTTGAGGCAGAGTGGATGCGTTTGCCATTTGGGGACAGGGCATCCATGTTTTGGGGTGGGGATGCTTTGCCATAGGAGATGGGGCAGACATGTTGGGGCGGGGGATACTTTTGTCATACGGAGACGGGCAGGCGTGTTGGGGGTGGGGATGCTTTTGCCATATGAGGATGGGGCAGCCATGTGTTGAGGATGGGGATGCTTCTGACATAATGGAGACGGGCAGACATGTGTTGGGCAGGAGGGGATGCTTTTGCCATGCAGAGACAGGGGCAGATGCTTTTGCCATACAGGGGACAGAGGCACAGACGTGTTGGGGTGGGGATACTTCTGCCATGAAGGGACAGGGTAGGACTATGTGCTGGGGCAGGGGGATGCTTTGCCATATGGAGAAGGCAGACGTGTTGGGGGCAGGGGATGCTTTTGCCATACGGGACGGGCAGATATCTGTTGAGGCGAGGGATGCTTTTGCCATAGGGAGATGGGGCAGATGTGTTGAGCAGGGGAATGCTTTTGCCATATGGAGACCAGGGCAGCCATGTGTTGGGGGCGGAGGGATGCTTTGCCATAACCGGACAGGGTAGACATGCTGGGGGGTGCGCTCCTACTGCGGGACATGTGTGTGTGTGTGTGTGTGTGTGTCTCCATACTGCTGCTTGGGCCGCGGCGAGGGTCCTGTGTGTAGGGTCAAGCGCCCTATATCGTTATACTGACATAGCCGGCACCCTCCTATGCCCCCCGGTGCACAGCACTATGCACCTTAGCTCTTGCCTGCCCCCGCGGTGCTGATGACCGCGTGGATGGGGGCTCCGGCGTGTAACTGACTTGCGTGCCATTTGTGAATGCCGCCAGGGTCCATGAGATGCCCACTCTGCGGCATTCATGCATATCTCTGCCTACTCGCCAGGTTTCCACAGCACGTAGGCATCGTGCATAGGGCCTAGTATTTGAACCTGAGATGGCATACCTCTGCTGGGAGTATGTTATTTGGGTGGGTGATCATTTGAAAAAAACCAAACATTACATTTTTAAACATTATTTTCTTTTGTGCATCCCCCCCCCCCAAATCTTGGACTTTTTTCTTAACTCAGCTTTATTCAAAACTGAAACAATGACAATATTTGATAAAACAGATCCAGTACATCTCCATGTAAACAAAAACATAAGAGTGTAGACCCGGCCGAACAACATTTTACTGTAACGGTTACTGTAAGTTCTTAACAACCTGTAGCCCATATGGCTGTAACGTACGATGCAATTACATTGACATGGAGGACTAACAAGGCCATAGCGTGCAGTCCAACTGGGATAATCAAATTTTACAATAAACAGTTCAATCTTGGACCCATTTTATAATCACAATAAGACATTTCAGGGTGTGCTTTGTGGTGGAATAATGGCACGTCTCAGGTGGTTAAAGGGTCTCTGCAATGCCTCATGCCTTACAACACACCTGAGGTGCTGGGTCAGACTGGGGCATAGGGGGCCCACCTGGAAAGCTGATATAGGGGCCCACCTGGAAAATTAATAGTGGAGGGCCCAGAGTGACACACACATCAGTATTCCACTTAAATGTACTGCACAAGGTCTGTATTTGCATCTTACATTTAGTTGCAATGTCTAAAATACCCATTTAATAAGAACATAGATAATAATTACAAGCATTTTCAGAGCTTAGAAGTTGGCTAGGTATCCAACGGAGGGGGCGCCCACCTGGCAGGTGTCCTGGTGCGCCAGTCCAGCTCTGCCGAGGTGTGCCATTGTCCAACCATAACATACACCCTGTCATGTCTCATTGCTTAAATATAGGACACATACAATTTGCACAATATTTTTTCTCAACAAATTTTTTTTTCTATTGAAGATTTAAAGCAGTAGTACTTGTTAGTCACTATGCAGTTTGTTTCAGAAATAATGTTTTGCTGCCAAATGCATCACTATGCCCATATCTTGTTAACGGTGCTGTGCTGCGTACCGTCAGAATCAGACAGGTGTGGGAATACCAGTCCTCGCACATCTACAGTATGAATCTAGTATGTACAGTCAACAGGTAAACTCAACAGAAGAGATTTGTAAAAATGGTGAGTGGCAAACAACTTTAATGATGTGCAATATTAATTACACAATTAGCAATAAACGCTGTTTTAAAAATATTTGAAACAATTAAAAATACATCAAGGATGACTCTCATGATGTCAGAAATGCATTTTTGCTAAAAACGATATGACGACATGTTGTGCCAGCTGACAAATACTGCTTCTTTACTAACATACTAACATACTAAAATGCCAGCAGAATAGGCCTAATGGTCTTTCGTGTCTGCTCGTTTGGTCAGCCCCCACCCTGGGTGCTGACCTTGCTGTCCCCCTCGCCTTCTCTGGCTTCTCCCTTCCCAGTTACGGATATTCTTGCTGCATTGGATTTTGCTTCCTGAACCTTCCCTGTACCTGTCCCACCCCTCTTGAACACCTCCACTGTCTCTGCTCCACCAGCCCCCTAGGTAGTGCATTCCATGGCTCTACCACCCTCTCAGTGAAGTAGCACCTCCTCCTTTCTCCCCTGAATCTTCCCCCCTCCAGCTTCCACCCATGCCTCTAGTGGCCCCTTCCTCCTTCCTTCGAAGCACCCTCACTGTTCCTCCCTATTTACCCTCTTCATGTACCTGAAGACCTCTATCATGTTCCCGGTCCCTTCTCTCTTCCAAAGTGTACATATTTAGCTCTTCGAGCCCTCCTCATAGGTCCTGTCCCCAAGCCCCAAATCATTTTGGTTGCCCTCCTCTGACCCTCTCCAGGAGGTTAATGTCCCTCTTAAGTGTGGCCTCCAAAACTGCACGCAGTACTCCAGGTGCGGCCTCACCAAGCAGTTATACAGGGGGAGTATCACTTCCCTCCTTCTGGAGGTGATCCCCCTAGCGATGCATCCCAGCATCCTGTTGGCCTTGGCTGCTGCCCTCCTACAAGTCTCAGAGTTGTTCATCTTGATATCCACCACCACCCCCAGGTCCCTCTCAGCCATTGAGACTTGTAGTATTTCCCCCCCTCTTTAATAAAGAGTACCCTTGCATTAAATAAATAATTACAGCTATCCCAGACACATCTATCTCACTAGCGGGTTATATGTTATTTAGGCAGGACAGGTTAGGTAAAAGGGGAGGGGGTTGTGCACTATACATAAAAGACACGCTGAACGGGTAAACCCTCCCACAGATAACCTCTGTGATCAGCTCTTAAGCACTTGCTGTCAAGATCATCCTAGGCCAGCATGGCAAATTGATCACCATACTGTCTGTATACATCCCACCCCATGCGCAGTCTACTGGCTTTAAAATAGTACTAGACTACCTAGCTGACTTGCCTCCTAGCACTGAAGTGCTGGTGCTAGGGGACTTCAACTTAAATTGGCTGGCCCCTGAAGCTGGCCCCTTTAAAGATGCCATTGCAGACCTCAGTATATCCCAACCTGTTATTACCCCCCACTTGGATCAACCGCAGAACAGGTAGCAGCTCACTGCTAGACCTCATCCTTACTACCCACCCAGAAAGAATAACCCACACAGAGGTCTTACCCGACTCCCTGAGTGACCACTCAACAGTCACTTGTAGTTGGTCACATAAAGCCCTAAGGTGCCAGCTAAAACCACATCTCGGCGTGCACTTAAAAGAGGACAACTCGAGCACCTCCAGCACTATTTTGCGCAATGCGACTGGTCCCCAATGGACAAGGCCTGTAGTGTCAACGCCACCCTCGACTACTTCATCGACCAATTCAACAAAGCATGTGATATATTCGCCCAATTTTGTATACGGAAAACCAAGGGCATTATGAATCCGTCAACCACTCCAGCCCTTTTAAAAATGATGCATGACAGGGACAATCTCTAGCATGGGGCATGAACTTCAGGAAAACAAGTAGACATGTAATGTTACAGCCGGCCCGGTGGTGCTGAGGGTTGAAGTGCTGGACGCCACACCTCACACCACGCCAGTGACCTGGGGTTGGGAGCGGCCTCGGGTGCTGGGGGTTGGCTGGGTAGGAGGAGGACTGAGCATTCCAGGGAGGGTGGGAGGGAACGACCGTGGCAGTACCGGCTCCTGGCAGTGGCTGGGGACTGGTGCAAGGCACGATCCACTGAAGGGTTGACACAGGCCGGCACTGGACGCGTCCGCACCCGGCAAGTCATTGGCGTCATTGCACGCCTGCGCCAGGGGTGTGTGAAACCAGGAAAAAAGACCGTGCCACTGCCTATGCGCACAAGGAAGGCAGGATCTGGCATGCCACTGCGACAGTCACACTCAGGCAGCTCCCCTGGTGTGTCTGCCCTCTGGTCTTCCACTGTGAGAGGGGTAAGTACCTGCAGCAGTGTGACCAGGGAGGGGTGGAACATAGGGGTTCCAGCACTCTAGCTGCGGTTGGGATAACGGCTGAAGTGATAGCTTGAAGATGGGTGGGGAAACCATAGGTTAAAAAAAAAAACAGCTGTGGAAATGGTATGAAAAAATGTATAACGAAAAAAAAAGGACATGCAACGCTACAACTCCTGTACCCGGGAAACCCACCAGGCCAAAGTGGAACATTTTAAACAAGTACTCGCGAACTCCTGGGGAAACGGGAAGCGCCTCTGGGATAACACCAGGGACCTCACTGGGAAGCCCTCTAAAACACCTCCCAATCTGATTACTGCGAACGGCGTCCCAGTTCAGGACCCGACACAAATAGCGGACACTCTCAATAATGCTTCTGTGAATCTCAATGGCATACTCCCCACTGACTTTTTTAATGAACCTGACCATCTGCCATGTGACAATGGCTCCGCCCACCCGGACACACACTCCCTCTTCCATTTCAAGACAGCCACCATGAAAGATGCCAGGAAATACCTGCTAAAGGTTCCTGACAAATCCAGATATAGTAGCAATACCTTAGCCCTCTAGCTCCTTAGCCTCACCCTTGACTCTGTTCTTAAACCCCCTTACCACACTCCTTAACCCCTCCCTCACCAGGGAGCAGTTCCCACAAAGATGGAAAGCAGCCATTATCACGCCAGTCCATAACAGCGGAGACAGAACACTGCTCTCAAACTATCCCCCTATCTCTACCCCCCCCAAAGCCTTAGAGCATATGGTCACTGATCAACTGACCGAACACCTGGCTAAATACAACATTCAATGCCCTGAACGACATGGATTTAGGAAAGCATATAGCACAACTACTGCCCTGTTGGACTATACGAATTTCTTACATAGTGCACTAGACCAGGGTCAACTGGTGGGGTCAGTCTACATTGACCTCACCAAGGCCTTCGACACCGTGAACCATTTGCTTCTACTTCACTCCCTCCGTTCCATCGGTCTCTCTAACAGGGTCATAGGCTGGTTCAAGAGCTACCTCGAGGGAAGGACTCAGCAAGTCAAAATCAACGACACCATCACCCGGTAAGTTCAGGAGTTTCCCCAAGGCTCTGTCCTTGGGCCTCTGCTGTTCAGCCTTTTTATTAAGTCACTCCCAAGAGCCTACCCCAATAAACTAGTACTATACACTGATGACGCTGTCCTTTTCTCTGCCCAGACTGACCCCATCCTGCTCACCAGTGAAGTTCAGTCAGGTTTTGTCACAATCGAGCGCTGGTTCGGTGAGTATAAGTTACTTATGAACTACAAAAAAACAAAGACTATGCTTTTCACCAACCTGCAAAACAAATCAGCTTGCCTTACCGTCCTGAACAACCAAAACCTACCCCTCAAACAAGTCCAGGACTTCAAGTAGCTAGGCATAACCCTCGATAGTTCCCTGTCCTATTCCACGCACATAAACCAAATATCCAGGGTTGTACACTCAAGGCTTGGCCTCATTTATCACCACCGGCAATGCCTTACACCTGACGCACTCAAACTAGCTGTCACCAGCTCAATTATATCCATCATTGATTATGAACTGATTGTTTACGGTGAAGCCTCCGATACTGCATTGAACAGAATCACAGTGGCTCTGAACAAAGCCTGTCGACTTGCAACAGGTGCCCATAGACGTACCCACACCTGCTACCTTTACACACAAACTAGCTGGCTAAACCTCAAATGCAGGGTCACCTACCAAACCTGTCTTTTCACAAGAAAAATTACCCTCGGCCTAACCCCCCCAGCCACCACACCTCTTCTCCTGCCATCCCTAAGCCCCCATAATACTCATAGTGCATCATCAATGTATTACCATGTCCCTTTCTGCCGCACAGCACAAGGATAGTGATCATTCTGATTTAGAGCCCCTTACTGGCTTAACTGCCTCCCTTTAGAGGTTCATGTGACTACAACCCTAGGGTCCTTTAATCTTAAGTTACACCAACACCTCGCTACACTCAGTTGTTGAGATTGCCCACCCTAAGGCCTCTACCTGCTCCATGCTTTCTTTTACCCATTAGTTACAAAATAATAAACAAAAATAAAAATTCAGTGTAATTCCCCTACCCCAATCTCTGCCAACCCCCTTCTAATCACTATGTTCTACCTGTACACGCCTAACCCTCCCCTCTACTCCTAACAAAGCCAATCTTCTGGCTGCTTAAAATCTCCTATTTGCTATAATTCTCTTACATAACTGTATTTTCATGCTCCTTGTATTAATACATTGTTTTGCTACAATGTTCAATCATTACTACTTAACGTTCTTTGTATGCATGTTGTACAAATTGATATGTCTACCCGTAGACGTGGAATCTTTGCAAAAGAGCCCCCAGCTCAAAGGTACTTGTAATCCAATAAATAAATTAAATAAACAAACTATCACGGTATGTAACGTAGCATCAAAGCCATCTGCACATACACAGCGCAATAAAAACACTGGCATCAATAGTCATTAGTTTACAATCTAAAGCATCTCTTCAGGAATGCTTAAGATTTAAAAACCCATTTAAAACATTCCTGAAGATGAGGCAGATAAAAAGAATGTTTACAATCAATGTATCCTAGTTTCCACTGTTAAATATAGCATGAAATAAATTGTTATAAGAAACCTAGCCGTCTGAAATTGATAGGCAAGTTATATAAAAAGGAATAGATTATGTTACTATATATCACAGAAACAATCTCGCATGTGGAAAAGGCAGAATGAAAGAGATGAATGCGTGTTGTCTGCTTGTGACATTTTATAAGCACAAGTTTAGATGAGGATGAGAGCCAGCAGGTGTATGGATAGGAAGCGGGATGTAAACAGTATCATTTATTCTGCATGGCAGTGAGTAAACAGTGAAGTGGAATTTCTTATAGCTGTCATCCTAGGACAGTGATGTCATTTATCGTCTGAACTTTTTCATAAGCCTGTTGATGTTTCCATAGCAACCAGTATCCTAAGAACTGGTGGTAAAAGGGTTGGTTTCAGAATTAGCATGGATGCTGTCACCGCAGCACCAAACAGAGGTGGAAGAGCACTGAAAGGTTCTGGTTTGGGTTCAGCCCAGTTGTGCTCTTTGACTAACTCTAAGAAGACTCCTGCTGGGAAACACAGCAGCTGTGAGCATGAATATGTCTCCCGTATTATTTTTATGCATTAAAGTTCGTCACATACAGCTCTGCAGGGAACAGTTTGCTGGACAAATAGAATCTCAAAGTTGTTAGTTGATCTTCCCAGAATCCTTTTTCTCCATTGAGTCACACTTATGGGTTTGGGCCGGAGGTGCTAGGACCCTGTGGGAGCAAATGTTTTGGCCAGGGGTCCGGCAGCAGCTATTGGCTGTGGTACTTCCGGGACACTGTGTGGTGCCATATGCCATCCAGTAACTGTTGCCAGGTCCCTCAACTGCTTCATTTCTGTTCTTCGTGCCATTCAGGGCACACCTGAGGAGATCTTCCTGGAATCAGTCTTCTCCATTGGGTCTGGGCTGGAGGCGCTAGAACCCTGTGGGAGCAAATCCTTTGGCCAGGGGTCCAGCAACGGATACTGGCTGCAGCACCTGCATGATGCCCTGTGGTGCTACGTGCCCACCAATAAACACTGCCAGCTCCCTTACCTACCTCTGCTCTGTTCTTCATGCCATCCAGTGCACTCCCAGGAGTTTATAATCACCTCAGTTCGATGCATCACTGTTTCTCTTAGAAAATGTTCTTGCTGTTTTTGAATTATTTTTCATGATGTTTGGTAAGTCAGAAAAGGCGAACAAAAAATCTCCAATTTTTCATTGGAGTCCTTGTGGAAAAAAGATGTCGTCCAATGGCCAGCATCAGCTTTGCTTTTCCAGCCTCGGGCTCACCCATGATATGGATTTCTGAGATGCCTTCTTCTCAATGAATTTTCACACCCCAGAAGTCCATGCATTGAAGTGGGGTTGGCCGACCCCACGTTTAAAAGCAGGTGTCAAACCAGAGTGTCCAAGTTGAGGACACGTGACTCTTCCTCTGGGTCCCTTCCAGAGCCCACACAGTCCTTGGAAGTACAGGGTTCTCTTTGACCTCATTGTACTGATGTGTCGGAGACCCTGGTGACTAAGCCAGGTGGACAGTCTGTTCCTTCAGGACAGTCATCCATTTGCCCTGAGTGACAGATGTCCCTGGAGTTAAAGCTGCAGCTATATGCCCATTCCTCAGGAGCCTCAGACACCTTTCAGAGAGGCCTCAACACTTCTTTAAGAAGTTGCTTACATTCTTTTTTCCCATTTATACTTTAATAATTTTTTGGTTTTCTCCCCCCTCCCAAGGCCATGGTGTTCACATGCATGTATGTGCATGGAGGCACACGCACATGCCAGGATCCTGTTCCCCCTTCCGCCCCTTCCCTGACTTTTGTCACTGTACTCACTACCACGTGCCACCAGGCCTGTACCGGTGGGAGCGGGACTACGGATGGGCAGGCATCCACCCCTTTGGGAGGGAGAGCCACGGCTCAGTCCCTCTCCAGCCCCTCGAGCTGGGCACCCCATCGACCCGAGGGCTGCCTGAACCTGGTCGCCAGTGTAGCACGAGGTAAGGCGCCAGTGCCTCATCCTCTGTACTACCGGCCGCCAAAGAAGTTGCTTACATTCTTAACCCTTCCGGGGCCTTAGATGTGGGATCTACATTGGGTTTGGGTCAGTTCCATGGAACAGTGGTACAGGGACTCAGACAAGACCTAGTTCAGGGCTCCTTCTCTGGTACAGAACCTGCCTTGGGCCTACGCCTCGTCTCCATCCACATTCTCATCTAAGAACAATGAATCATCCCTTCACTTGGTCTTTTCTGCTGAATACGTGCGGTATAACATATGTATGTCGGGTAACTAAAATGGTGCAAGGCCTGCATGCAAAGCCCAATGAGGAGAGATTAAAGCAACTCAATGAGTATGCCTTGGAACAAAGGATTAAAAGAGGGGATATGACAGAGACCTGTAAATACCTCACGGGGGTAGATAAGGTACAGGAGAAAACTATTTTTTCAGAGAAAAAGTGTTCAGCAACAAGGGGACATGCTATTAAGCGGGGGTGGAGTTCAGGAGAACAGCCTACCAGTGGAGGTGGTAGAGGTGAAAACGGTGGTGAGATTCAAGAATACATGGGACAGGCATAAGGCAATCTTAGTGGACAGGTGGGGGGGAAGTCGAATGAGCCGGAACTCAAGTAAAGTCTGTGGTGATACTGCAGGTAGAGAAATATGGGCAGACTTGGTGGGCAAGCAGTTCTTATCTGCCAATAAATTCTATGTGTCTGTGTATCAGGAGTTTGTCACGGAGGTGCTACTTCAGGTTTTAGACCTCCCTACTTTTACAAGCCACGGTCTAGTCACCTTGCCATTGGAACGCCTAGGAGTTCCCAGTACTGACACTACAGTCATTCCTCCTTGGCCTACAGCCATACAGGAGGCTTCCAGAGCTTTGTGAAGATGTCCCTTTGCTGCTTCTGTCATCCACAGGGGCCGCCATGTGTGGCATCTCACACCTTCATCCTACATTGGGACCTGGGGTACTGCAGTAGGCCCGTGAAGATGGCGAACGAAGAACGGCGAACCATCACAACAGCGAAGGAACCACAGTGCTGACACTTTTGCATGATCACAGTTCACCCATCTCTGAATTGTGCCCCCCCCCCCAAGTTGGAATCTATATTTAGGGGGATGGGGGGGGGCGAAGCTGGGGCAAAGCCACCTGCAAGAAAAGACTTTTTAAAAAAGTGTTTGCATTGCGGGTTCGGCGCCATTTTGAGGGTTCACCGTTTGTCGTTTTGACATGGAACCAAATACTGCAGACTAAGGCTGGGCCGAAGCGCCTTCCCAGCAACCAGCCTCCCAGTGCAGATTCTGCCGAGTTGGATGCTCTTGCCACGAAAGCTTTTCACCTCCACATGCTCACTGTGTGCATGGTTGCACATTAGGCCCACATGGCAGCAAACAGTGGCCCCCGTGGTTGCAGCCCCACGGTCATCTAGCTGCTCTGCCACAAAGAAAGTTGAAAAACGGCTTCTTGTTCTTTTCTTTTCTTTTTCACTGCCTGGGGTACATGCCCACTGCTCTGGTATATCCCTGTTAGTTGCTAAATGTGACCTTACACCCCTGGGTGTTAACCCTAACTCCACTTGATAGTAGTAGCCCTATCTGTGGACTTGTACCTTGTGGCAGCAGACTGACTTCAGCTGAAGCAGCCAGCTCTCTCTAGGGTGCACCCACGAGTTCAACTTGTAGGAAAGGAATGCCGGCAGGCAGCTGATTTTTTGTTACTGTAGTTTTCCCTGGAATATTCCATCTTGTTTTCTTCTGAAATTTTTGTTGCCATACTCTGAGGTGGCCACGTACTGTTCGTCAGCATGCCCTACTAAATTAGAAGGACATGGCTGGGTGGCCCTTTTTCTGCTCAAAAATGTGGTCTTGGAGCCTTATAGGCTCCGAAGTGTGACATACGCTGACAATCTTTTTTGTTCTGCCCCCACCACCACCACTAGCACCAATACCCGTACACAGGGGAGTGCAGCTTTGTTTGGCTGTTTTTTATTTAGTCATATTTTTTGCCGGTGGTGTGATGACTAGTGCAGTTCTGGTAGTTGCTTATTTGTTTTTAATTTATTTTTATTAGTTTTAAGAACTGCAGAACAATTGTACACATAAAACCATATGTCAGATAGTCCATAATTGCATTACATAAGTTATAAACCATCTGTGAAAACTCCCTTCATCATAGGAAACATATGCATCTGGCATATAACGGATACAACACTGGAGCGAAATTCGAGTGTGTACAGTCTACAAATCCAAGGAGTTAGGGGATCCCAAGAGCAGCATGAATAATACAAAATTATCTAAAGTCCAAAGGTTCCCAGTCTATATTGCCCTGTTCAGGCTAGGGCATATGCGTTATGCATTAACCTAAAGAAACAATCAACTGCTTCAAACTAACACAGTATTTCCAAACTAACTCGAGAGTAAATATGATTTCCAGGTAACCATCCTAGTAGGTAAATTATAAGTCCAACTAGGCAAAATGGAGGAAGTCCCCTTTCCAACCTACTACCACCTCAGTATCCAAGCCAAGCAAGTTAGTGGTGCATATATGCGAAACAACAAGCTCGCTTCCCAAGGATAGGGAGAAGGAAGAAAACAGATATAAAGTACAAACAGTTAACCTTAATTAAAGTCCATTGCTCCCTCTCACCCCTGTCCCGCCACAAGGAGCTTGTTGCAGTTCAAAAAGCAAGATCTCAGCCAAGGCTGAAAGGTCCCACCATAAATGACTCACATGCCATGAAACAGAAAGTCTGTTTATTCACTGTCCTTACTGAACAAGTCCATTTCAAGTTTCTTCATCCTCTGATGCTTGGCCGATGCCTCACCACGCTTAGGCCTCATACTTGCTGTTGTTTTAGTGGCCCATTTTCCTGCTTCTGTAGGGTCAGAGAAGGCCCAAACTTTATCTCTGTACATGCTGTGAAGACAGACTGGATAAATCATGGAATGTAAAATTGTTGTCTGACGCTGTCAAATTTCTTATGGGAAGAGATACACACAGCAGTCATTTTGAATGGGGAGGCCCCCTCCTCTCGCCAACTGTAGCAGATGATCTTTTACCCCGATGTCATCAGTAACCAGCAATACAGTGCATGGCTCATTGGGAGTCTCCTGTGGAACATGAGCAGTAATTCTATCGGCCTTCTGCAGACCAAGGGTACAGGTTTCACCCCGGACAACAGTTTCTCAGTTATCCAGTCCCAAAGAAACATCGGTGGGTGGTCCCCTTCAGTACCCTTAGACAGGACCAAAATACAGTGGTGTGCAGTGTGCCTGGTTTGCCAGTGCCTCCGGGCAGGTTCTCAGGTGGGTATTCTCTTTTACTAGTAGGGGTGTTGCACTGGTGAAAGCAGAAATGTGCCACTGCATGTCCCCCATCCATTGGAGAGCATCCAAGTCTATCTCAGTAATGGTAACTCTAGTATTAAAGTTGTCCACTTTAGTGTTCATATCTGAAACTGAGGTAATTAGTCTCTGAAGTCTAAGCACCACGGATTGCATAGTCTCTTCTGAGCCTTGCTCAGCCATGACCTGGGCTGCTGCTCCCGACTGCGTGGGCAGGCTCCCAGTTCCAGTTTTCCCTTTTGCATTCTCTGTGTCTCCCATTTGCTTCTGAGTATTACCCATTTTGGCAAAAGATGGTCACTCTTTTCAACGGTGCAGGTTTAAACATTTTTTTCCCCCGTCTAAACAGCTTTTATTTAACAGTACTCTGAGTGCAGACTGGAGCTGTAAAGTGCTGATGCACAGTTCAGGCTCCACAGTACCACCTCCCCCACCCAGTTACTTTATTTTTTATTAGGTTTGGCACTTGATGTGCCTATCTTATTTGCAAAGGAGACTCGCCTTTGGCTACTCCTCTTGTCTGCTAAGCAAAGCCTATATGCATACAGGGCTGCTGCTCTTTCAAGAGTCAGTCTTCACCATCGATTCATTCTGTTGGGTGTGGTACCATCGGCACTGTGGACCCCATGAGGGCACATTCTTTGTAGGAAGGGAGCCGATTTGGTTACTGATGACGCTTGTACTCCTTATGTGGTACCAATGCACCAGCTAACAACCATTATCTGCTCCCTCATACACCTCAATTTGGGTCTCCTCACTGTCGACTGTACACCATGGGAGTGACACTGCCTCAGTTTGGGTCTCCTCACTGTCGGCTGTACACCATGGGTGTGACACTGCCTCAGTTTGGGTCTCCTCACTATCGACTGTACACCACGGGAGTGACACTGCCTCAGTTTGGGTCTCCTCACTGTCAACTGTACACCACAGATGTGACACTGCCTCAGTTTTCCTCACTGTCGACTGTACACCACGGGAGTGACACTGCCTCAGTTTGGGTCTCCTCACTGTCGATTGTACACCACGGGAGTGACACTGCCTCAGTTTGGGTCTCCTCACTGTCGATTGTACACCACGGGAGTGACACTGCCTCAGTTTAGGTCTCCTCACTGTCGACTGTACACCATGGGAGTGACACTGCCTCAGTTTGGGTCTCCTCACTGTCGACTGTACACTACAGGAGTGACACTGCCTCAGTTTTGGTCTCCCCACTGTCAACTGTACACCACGGGTGTGACACTGCCTCAGTTTGGGTCTCCTCACTGTCGACTGTACACCACGTGAGTGACACTGCCTCAGTTTGGGTCTCCTCACTGTCGGAAATGGGCAGACTGGGTGGGCCAAGTGGTCCTAATCTGCCGTCAAATTCTGTGTTTCGATGTTTCTATCAAAAACACCTGGTGCCATGGTATTTTCAACATTTACAGGTTTTATACACATAAGGTATATACATTAAGGTATTTTATGACATAGTGCCATTGCATACTAAATCCAATGAGGAACATAGCCTGTTTTATATCAGCTCGGAGGTCACAACAATAACTTCCCTGTACGAGGACCTGAGAGGGAAAAGGAAAATTAAAGAGGACACTGTAGCATAGACAAGAAAGGGAAGGGGTGGCCAACCTTATGGACTAGAAATTGTAAAGGATAGATTAGGCTAAGAAACAGAAGAACTGTTGCAGCAGATTTAAGAAAAGGTCGGTCCCGAAGAGTGGCAGGAGCTCCCTGTCACATATCCCCCACCTTAAGAGGGAAGCAGTTATTGCAGACTGCTTACCATTTTCCTGTCCCAGGAAGGGATGGAGTTTCCACCTGTCCATCTTCAGAAGCTCTGTCTCAGGGTCCTTTTTGATGATAAACATTCTGTCATAAACATAGTGGATATCATCATTCTTTACCCTGAGACATTAACACTTTTCTCAAAACAGACTAACGGTACCTTCCCATCTCCTTTTAGGGAAAGTCCGTCATAGTTTATTGACCGAAAATATGGACGGCTGTAAAGTCCAGTACCATAGAAAGAATTACTCTGGGGTGAGTAATTACCTGCTCCAACCCCACCAGACACGTCGGTTTTAAGCAGGGGCCCAGTCCTAGGTTCAACCCCTCTATGAAAACCCACTATGTCCTTTGATTCATTCACTCCACTTGCTACTGATACAGACACCTGAGGGTAGACACTCTAGGTGTTACCCCAACACAGGTTCCTATACATTTTCCACCCACCTCCTCCTTTGTAGGTTTTTCATCAAAAAAAATAAAACACATGTACCATATCCTTGATCTTAACATATTGTAACATTTTGGTACTATTAGCATTTTTTGCCTGCAGTATACGTATACCCCAGTCAATACTGTTATTTATTTATTTTTATTTTTAAACTTTCTGTTTATTGAGAATTCAAGTAAAACATACAGTGTATATTCTGGATGCACCACTCCAGCATATACATTTAAAGTCCGATGAGGGCGCCACCCCTCTTAATACAAAGCCGATAGAAATAACTGGGTGCATCAATTAGATACACCGTGAAGGGGTACAGGTTTGTTAATTTTAAGTCATTGTCTACATTTGCTGAACTGAGGCCCATGAGCTGCATGTGATTACTTATACAACAGTTATGACAATGATGACAGCAACACTCTCTGTGTCCTACCAGAGGACGTGAGAAAAGGAAGTACATGCCCTTTCTGTATTTTTGGACCCTTAAGGTACATACATAATAGGATTAAAATTTCCTATAAGAATCTCACAATAATTTTACTGCCAACTAACTTGCAGTTATTAAACCATGTATAACTTTAAAGAACTAACAACCTTAACGTATAAGGCTATTAAATCCTTGGCTAAATCCCTCATCCAACCTAACTGAAAACAGCAAAAATGAAGTACTTTACTATTTTACAATGTGGCCATGTAGATAAATTGGCGTAAGATTAGCAAGCTATGCAACCAGCCAACCTGTTTAGGCATCAAGTGTCCGTTTCATTCCCGCTGTCTGATTCCGATCTGGGATCTTCTGTTCTCTCCCTTCGCTGTGGCGCATTCTTTTGGGCCCACTTCAGTGTATCAGAGGGATCCGTGAAGATGAAGACCTTTCCGTCATGCACTAAACATAGTCGGGCTGGGAAAAGCAGTCCATGTGACACACCCGCCTCGTGAAGCACAGCACATCAAATATTTTATTCCTCTGACGGGTAGCATAACTTAGGTCAGGATAAAGAGAAACACGCTGTACTTCATGCAGGAGAACTTTTTTCGCCTAGCCAAAGCCAGAAGAAAGTTGCGCGTCCCAACTCCGTCTACCAGCATTACTATTGCGCTCGGTGCATCCACATCTATAGGTATTCCCCTGAATGCCACACGATAGACTTTCTGAATATGCAAGTCTCTGGCCACCACAGGTTCTCCTAGTTGCTGCTCGAGCCAATTTTTCAAGAATAAAACCAAGTGGTCTCCCTCGCTGTTCTCTGGCATCCCCACTGTTCTCAGATTTGCTGCTCTAGCTTGATTCTCCAAATTTTCCAAGCGTGTTTTTAAGAGTATATTCTCCTTCACCATACTGGGAGTCGCTCCCAGTGCTGCTTCCGATTGCTTTCTTATATCACAAAATTCGGTTTTAATGTGGGTTACCTCCGTTTCCACCGTTGTGACTGGTAGTGTCAGTGAGTCAAATTTTTCTGACAAGCCCGACACAGAAGTAAGTAGGCGGGTCATTTTTTGCCCGAGGGTTTGTATTGTCTGTTCACCCTCAATCGGGGAATCAGCTAGGCTTCGGCCTTGCGTTGAGTGTGTGGGTGGATTGCCTGGAGGATTCTTAGCTCTACCTCTGTCTGTCGATCCTTTATCTTTCTACAGGTTTCCCATTTCGAATCCGTAGGACTTCAGATACCAGTTAGTTCTTTTACTGTACGGAAAAACTTCAAGAGAACTACTTTTATTTAGCAGATAAAGTATTTGTTTTAAGGAGCATTAAATCCTGTCGACCGTCAAGCTCAGGCTCCACAGCGCCCCCCCAGTCAATACTGTTAATAGATTTAGCTGCATCAATACAAGAAAAGGTCCCTTCAACCTCATAGGCTTCTTCTTGCTTGCTTGGAGTCTTCAACCCCAGCCTAATATCACTAGGCACAGTGTTACCTAGGGTCTCATATTCAAGTTCCATACTTGCATCGCCGACTTCCAACAGGTAACATCCTGGGAACACAGGAAACAAAGGAATATCTTGCTCAGTCAGGGGGTCCTCCTCAAACTGAGCCCACGAAAAATCCTCTTCTGACTCTTTATCCAAACTCTCCAGCAGGAACCTCTTGAGCAACTGGCACCAGTGTTCCGCCTCCCTTCGTAGTCGGTCTGCCTCCAGCCATTGCCCGCTCATCCAGTGGATCATCCTCATCAGGGTCTCCACCTCCTGGGTGTTGTCTCTCGCACCTCCAGCCTGCCTTGACCTGCATCCCTTTGTCATATTCAGGCTTGGCCTTCCTCGGAGCTCCCAGGTCCAGTCCAGGCAGCAGCTTCTCTCCATCTGTCAGCCATGGTTCTGGTCATAACTCCACAGACGTTCTTCTCCGGGTTCTCCTCTGGCAACTCCTGGTGCATCGGTCCACATGGGATATCTGGGCGATATTCACTAAAAAAGTCCTGCTTCGGTCAGTCCAGATGCTTCTGGCAAGTTTATCCCACCAGTGACACCAAGTCTGTGGAGGGGTTGTGCGATAACAGATAGACCAGACACCGAACTTCAAGTTCAGCACACAATCTGTGTGATGTTTATTCAAAATACAGGAGATAACCTTAAGCAATGGCATATCCCTTCTTCAGTACATGAGTTTGAAGCAACAGATAATGTATGTCCTTTCTCTGCACTTAGCACCTTCTGACTCACTGAGCTCTGATCTCTTAACAGTTGAGAGTCAGCCTCAACCCCTATGTGGGCCTTGTTTGCTTGGGTGGTGGGGGCTCAAATAAAAACAAATAAACAAAAAAAAAAACCAATGGCTGAAGACAGAGAACCTCAGTGCAGAAGCACTGAAACATGGGTTACCCCACATGGCACTGACAATAAGCCAAGTTTCAAAGAAACACAACATCACACATACTTCCATAATGGAAAGCATCATGGGATACATGTAAATCACCATGACATTTTAGACTTGTTCAACTTACAGCAATTTACATGCATTTTAAACAGCACAACTAACTTAATTACTATAATATAGTCACCAAGTACTTTTTACCTTTATCAAAAACACCTGGTGCCATGGCATTTTCAACATTTACAGGTTTTATACACATAAGGTATCTACATTAAAGTATTTTGTGACATAGTGCCATTGCATACTAAATCCAACAGTGAGAAACACAGCCTGTTTTACATCAGCTTGGAGGTCACAACAATAACCTCCCTGTATGAGGACCTGAGAGGGAAAAGGAAAATTTAAGAGGACACTATAGCACAGATAAGAAAGGGAAGAGGGTGCCCATAGGTGGCCAACCTTATGGACTAGAAATTGTAAAGGGTAGATTAGGCTAAGAAATAGAAGAACTGTTGCAACAGATTTGAAAAAAGGTTGGTCCTGAAGAGTGGCAGAAGCTCCCTGTCACACTGAAACATCGACGACCGGGGGTGGGAGGGTTAGGTGGACAGCCGGCGTCCAGCTGAGCACCTCCCAGTCTGTCAGCCCTTCTGGGCAGTGGATGCCCCTGTGGTGTGGCCCAAGCTTGTACACTTGGTCTACGCTGATGGGCCTCTTGGTGTTGCGCATGGTGCCGCCCCAGCTCCTAGTACTAAGGGCAGCACCAGTGAGTGGGGCGACACCAGCTGCAAGACCGGGCCTCCTTCTGGCACTGGTCATGGTGCCAGAAGAGGGAAGGGTTCTTGAGCTGGCCCTGTCTCAGACCTAGAGGTCATTGTTACCCCTTCTCCTGAGTGCCCTGGTGACTTGGGAGATGCTGATGCCGACCTTGGCTTGGGATGGAGCTGGTGAGGATGGAGGCCTTCCTGGGCCTGGTTCTGGTCCTGACTTTGGGTCTGGAGTCACTTCTGGGGTTTCCTCTTCCACTAAAACCGAGGACGGTGACAGGCCCCCTTCTGGCGCAGTTTGTGGTGCTAGTTCGAGTTCCAGTGCTGAGTCTGGATCTGGTGCCATTCATGCTGCCAGTTTTGGATTTGGTGCCTCTAACAGTACTAAGCCCAGGCCGACTCTGGAGGTGGCTGAGACCTGGAGACTGGGCTTGGCCTGGGGCAGGGTCACCCCTACTGAGGAGCTGAGGCAGGGCACTGGGCCTGTGGCTCACTCATTGTCCAGAGATGGTGGTAACTCTGGCAGGGGGTCACAGTTGCAGCCTAGGGCCTTGTTTCTCTCTAGAACCATCAGACCCTGTCACTGGTGGAGACCAATGTGACCCTTTGGGCCCTGTCCAGCTCTTCTCTCCTCACCTGGGGGTTCCCTCAAGGGCACCGTCTGGACTGATCCAGTGACATTGATCGGTCACAGATGGGTGAGTTTCCCAGACCCTCCCTCCCTGTGAGGTCACCTGAGCATTTTCCCGGCTCTGACAGAGGCCTTGTCCTAGTCCTCCATGACCATCCTCCTCCTCTGCCTCCCTCTTGTGTTCCGAGGTATTTCAGGTCCCCTGGGGCTAATGACCTGGGATCAGTCCAGGTCAACGGCTGGTGTGTTCCACCAGTACCACCTCAAACAGTGCAGGCTTTTTTTGTCCTGAGGCCCCTGCACCATTGTTGACCGAAACCATCTCCTCCTCTCCTTCTTCCTTCTCCCTCCTCTGAGGAAGAGGATTGTTCAGTACATCTTTCCTTTGATGCTAAGTACTCCCAGTACCAGTGGTTCCTAATGGAGATGATGCAGAAGCCAAATTTACATCCATTTGTAGGTTGCAGTGCTGCTATCCTGGCACTGTCATTTCTTAGGGATTTCAGCAATGATGCTTCTGTCATACCTGTGTGGACCTGGCCCTTTACGGAGGCATCCAGGCATGTCTGGTTCTATCTCTTTGACTCTTCTCCAGCCCCCAGGGACATCCAGCACAGATATTATGCTCCCACGAAGTCTCCAAGTAGTATCTCTCACCCCACCTCTGGGATTCTGGTGCTGCAGGCCCCCACAGGGCTTAGGCGCATGATCCCTCCCAACACCAACTCTGTAGAGATTTGATGCTTGGGGCAAGAAAATTTTTGTGTCAGCACACAGTCTAATGTGCATTTCTGCACATCAGGCAGCTTATGGCAAGTGACTTTGAGCGACGCTGAGTCAGGTGTTGGTGTTTATGCCAAACTGTGAGTTAACTAGGTAGGCCATTCACCTTTCCACCCAGGGGCTGGAGCTGACGAAGCACCAGGCAAGGTCATTGTATGACACCAGTGAAGTAGCTTCCAGGTTGGTGGGAACAGCAGTCTGCATTCGGCAAACGGCATGGCTTTGCCTCTCCTGGTTGGCACCTCTGGCCCAACATAGGGTGCTCAAGTCACATTTTCAGAGGGCTCACTTTTTGTCCCATAGAGTCAGGCATGACATGAGTTGTCGGGAAGCCCTCCTGCTCCCAGGCCATGGGAGCCTCCACCTAACCCTAACCTGTTCAAGGTTCACCGAACTTATGAGGAGTCTCCACCCTCCAGTGGTTATCCCCCACCAGAGAGCTGAAGGATTATTGTTTCCTCACTGAGAACCCTCCCACCTATTTTGGGAAAGCTTGGTATTCTGACCCATAAGTTGGACTGAATGGTAAAGACTGATTCTTGGAAGATATGATGCAGTTCTCATAATTCTTGGTCTTCCAGAATATCTTCACCATTCAGTCACAGATCCGCCCACCATCCCCCGCTCAGGTAAGAGTCAGGGCCTCTGGATAGCTCACCCTGTGATGCTATGCACATGGCATCTTCATGCTACTCCCTCAGGGCTCTCTCCCTTCTGGAGAGTTAGCTCCTCCGTTCCTGCAGTTGGAGTTTGGCCCACTCGCGCGTTCCCACCATCTGCTTTTTTTCCTCGTTAAAAAAACAAAAAACAGGAATGGGAAAAAAAGGAAATTTTTTTGGGGGGGGAAAAGCAGCTAGTGTCACAGCAAAGTGCAGCCTCCACCTCCGGTGTCAGGGAGAGGCAGCTGCTCGGGGGTTAGGGACAGGGTCACACAGCGGAGCTTCTTCTGGATTCACCAAAGGCCTCTGAACATGCAGGCACTGGAAAACCATAGGGGCTCAGTGTGATTCTGTTCATGAATCACAGCTGATCACTGATGTTGCCGCAGATTTGTAGTGCTACACAGACACAGTCATCTCAGCTCTCAGTGCCAGCTGAGCAAATCGAGCTTCATTTTTTTTTTTTAGGTACTGTAGCTGGTATCTGCTGCCTGCTGGTATTCTTTTTTTATTCACATTTCCAGTTTTTCCACTCCACTGATTTATTCAACCAGAAAATTAAATTACTAAGCCACAGTGGTATGGAGGGCTGAGGCGCCAGGAGCGTGCCTTACCTCCTGCCGCACCAGTGACCCATGTTTGTTCAGGAGCATGGGTTGATGGGGGTCAGCCGAGGAGGGAGAGGGCTAAGAACCCAGTGGCTGCTCTCCTTCCTCAGGAGGAGGACCTGCACGCTCAGCTGAATGACTGCCACCTGGTGGAGGCCATGTTATAGTGCAGGTCAAGGAGGGCAGTGGAAGGGAGGGCTGCGGGACTCCGTGGCACGCGCGTGCCTCCACCCGCATGCGCTCATGAGTGTGCCCTGCTGTAGGGAACACACGGGACGGAATGGAAAACAGGTTGGTGTGGGTTAAATGAAGCCTTTCCCCACCTGCCTCTGCCCCACACTGTTTACCAGTTGCCCTGCCTGTCTGGATGTGTGTCACTGGATTGGGGATCCATGGGGGGGGTCTACGGCACGAGGGTCCGGCGAGATAGATGCCGGGCAAGGGGTGGTGGGGACAGAGCAGAGAAAGCTCTCCCACACCAGCCCCGAGGAGGAAAAAAATTGAATAAAAAAAAAAAAAAATGAATTACCCCCAAGTAAGCCTGACAGCTCAGTGGCCACCCAACAGCACACTCCCTCCTTACTCTCTCTCTCTCTCTCTCTCTCACTCCCGATTTCTACTTCCCGCCCTCCTACCTTTACGTTCTTTCTTGCAAGCAAATTTTTGTTTTTTTATGTAATTGTAAAAGTTGGGGATCACTGAGGAGAAGGACCCGGGGATAATGTTAAGAAGTACCATGAACAACACTGCCCAGTGCAGGAGAGCTGCTGCAAAAGTGGACAAAATACTGCGGTGCATAGCAAGGTGTTTTTTTGTCCAGGCAAAGAGAGGTGATCTTGCCCCTCTACAGATCACTGGTAAGGTCACAACTGGAGTATTGTGTGCAGTTTTGGAGGCCATACCTGAAGCATGACTTCAGGCTACTGGAGGGATTGCAGAGGAGGAAAATGAAGATTATATGTGGAATGGAGGGGGAGAGACTATGAGAGCAGGCTGGGAGACATGAATATGAACACCCTGGAGGATAGAAGGGACAGGGGGGACATGACAGAGACATTCAAGTATCTGAGGGGAATCAATAAGGATGAGGCAGATGGGGCCTTTAAGTTAAGGAGGGGGAGGGACACCAGGGGACACGGGCTAAGAATAGAGGGAGGAAGATTTAGGAGGGAAATGAGGAGACACTATTTCACGGAAAGGGTGGTAGCAAAATGGAACACAATTCCAGAATGGGTGGTATCATGTAAATCTGTGAACAGCTTTAAAAGGGCATGGGACAGGGAGCAGGAGAGAGTCAGGGTGGGGGCAGTAGTGGGATGACAAAGGGGAGGGGTGGGGCAACTGCAAATTAAGGGTGCTAGCTGCACATTCGTGCAGACACAGATTGACCGGGTGGTGTATTTCTGCTGGCACATTTGTATGTTTGTATGTTCTTTTTTAGTTTAGTTAGCTCAGCCTCGCTCAGAAGCAAGCTGACTTCAGTCTCCCAGCCTGCATCATCCCGTATGGTGGGGATGGACCGCCCGAACGCTAACAGAACAAACTCAGTCTGCTCTTCATGACACCTCACTTAAACTGCGTTTCTCTCACACCGCAGCAGCTCCTATGCACGACAGACGTGCATGCCCACTGGAGTGTGTAGACCACGTGCTGCCCTGCAAAGATGGTCACACAATGAATGATGCTGCCACTAGGTCTGGGCTACCCGACAGGTAGTTGGATAGGATAGCTCAGGTATCTGTCTATTTTAATCAAGGTATGGTACTTCAGGTTATATTCCACCTTACCTGGTTTAGTAATGTCGTAATCGGGTAGCATAATTTTAAATTACCTAGCCCAACTACCAGAGTCAGTTACCCAACCCAATTACAACATTACTAATACCTTTTCGAGACTGAATGCAAAAAGACACTCTAAATACACATGATGTTTATGTTTGTTGTTGATGTATTATTATAAGTTGAAAATGTAATAAAATCTAACTTTAAATATTGTACAATTTACAGCCTGTAATCCATGGACTAAACACCCGGCCAGGTTGAAAGGTTGTTGTTTCTGTCACCGTTAGTAAATACTCTGGTATACACCTCATGTACTGCCTGAACTTCAAATACCAATAAAATTTGAATAACAAAAAAATAGGACTTAATGGTGTTGCTCATCCATGCTCCAGCTGGTAAAGTGTCTGTAGTTTTCAGTCGGAAAAGACAGACAAAATAAATGTTGCAGTGGTTAGCATTTACTATCTGTAGGGAGCTCAATGTTCCAACATTCATCACAACTTCAGAACACCCTATTCCTCGCAACTTCCAGTGAGCTCCCTGCAAACAGTAAACACCAAGCACTGCAGTATTTAGGTTTGTTTCTTTTTTCTGACTAAAAACTGTTAACTCTTTACCAGCTGAGGAACACTATTAATTTTGTTTTTCTTTTGTTTATTTGTTTAACCAGCAGTGACACACTAAGCTGAAAGCTTGTTTACAGGTGCGACCTGGGAGCACAAGGAAATTAAGTGACTTGCTCAGGGTCACACAGTATGAAAGTGGGGGCTGTGGGATTCAAACCCAGGTCTCCAGGTTTGCAGCTCAGAGCCTTAAACAACTGCTGTATACTGCCTCCACCTGTTACCTGTCCCAAACTACCCAACCCAAGAATTACACTGCTGTGTCGGGTAGGGTAGTACATTACCTTAACTATGCTACCCAGCCAAAAATAGGTGATACCCGCATTACCTCACCCAGCCACTCATCGGATAGCCCCTGCCTAGCATGGAGCTATTCTTTTTTGGGAGTACAGATGTCATTTTTCCATTTTTGGCACAATTATCTCATTTATAAGGGGGTCCAATTTTGAATTCCCCTTTTGCTACTTCTACCAGAACCATCTGCTCAGGGCTGCTGCTGTATCTTTTTTTCTGTCACTAGCCACACACTGTCTGGCTAGTGGTAAGAGGTTCTGTCCCTTTTTAGACCCACTACCCATGTGCCACTTGGTAGGTCCAACTCTCAGGCTCTAAGCTGATAGTCACGTTTTACTTGGTTGCTTATTATATTTCCTATATTCTTTTCCTATCCCTTTGGGCCAGAAAGTATCTAGTCCTCTCTTTTATTTCTCTCTACTTTGTTTCTCTCCTGTCTAACAGAACTGAAGTGCATGAAGGAACCAACAACGGTTACTGGCTGGTACGTGCAGCATCATGTGATGTGCACAGGTGCCATCAGTAACCGATGTTCACTCCCTCCCTCCAAAATATTTGCTCCTGCGGGGTCCTACTGCCTCCAGCCCCAGCCCCATCCGTATGAACCAATGGTGAAGACATTCTTAAAGATCAACAATTTAGATAAATATGTCATTTTCACTTACTCCCTGCTATCCTTTACTAACCTGACAGATGTTTGTTGGGGTAGTGAGTATTTTATTTATTTATTGAAATGTTTCACCAGGAAAGCACACTGAGCAACAAGTTGCTCGTCTCGTGGTGCGACCTGGGGGAAAGCGGTACATAGGATATGAACAGAAGACATTGAGATTACAATACCAAAAATTACATACATTGGAGCCAAAACATATAGCTATACAGTTTGTTAGTTCAAGACAATGGATGGTACTAACATTAAAGCAAAATATTTAGGGATTACAGATGTGAATTCATGACAAGGAATGTACAAACATTAAAGCAAAATATTTAGCAATGGCAGTTTGTGAATTTCATGATAAGGGAGGGGAAAATGAGGTTACCATCGGTTGGAACCTAAATACAGAACAAAAAGAGTAGCTGGTAAAAAGGGGTAGTATAGAAATTAGAAGGAGAAAGGGTCCAGCCTGGTGGCGCTGAGGGTTGAGGCGCTGGACGCCACACCTTGTGCCACGCTGGCGACTCAGGGTTCGGATGCGAGCCCGGGCTGGCAGGGGAGGGATAGGATCGAGCGTCCGTAGGACTGCTCTCCTATCCCGGGGGGACTCCAGGGAACCACCGCTCTATAGCGGCCCCTGGTGACGACCAGGGGCACCACCAGAGCAGTGGCGGCAAGGGGGGCAGAGTGTGGCAGATGTCGGCACATAGTGCCCAGACGTCACTGCACACCTGCACTCTGCAAATTAGGTGGAAAATGACGGAGCCATGATCTGGCGGTTGATGGCTGTGCCTGGTGTTCCCCAGTTCCCGAGAGGATCCTGCCACAGAGCACGTGACCGATAATGGCCGGCTCTGTGGGGGTGCCAGACCGGGCCTGGGGGGTGCGGGTGCTAGTGGCCGGAGATCGCAGAGATCCACTCCACAAGGAGGACAAATAAGTGACATGATAAAAAAAAAAAAGGAGGAGAGCGGGTAGTAGGCAATGGGTAAAGAGTATGTTTAATGAGACTCTGGCGCTGACTCACATACTACTACTTTTCTTTTTGCCACAACAGACACGCACCCTTACCCTTTTTTCTCTGAGAGTTGGTAGTCTGGTTTTATTTATAGGTTTATTATCCTACATCCTTTATCTATGCCTTTGGACTAGCTTATAACAAGCCCCAGTGTGTGTTTTCTCCCTATTTTTGCTTCTCTCCTGGTGGACAGAACTGAGGTAGATGAGGGAGCCGGCAGTCATTATTGGTAGGCACGTGGCCCACGCAGTGTTGCGCAGTTGCTGAATCCAGTAGCCATAGCCAGTTCCTTTGCCAAAAGATTTGCTCTCCCAGGGCCCTGATGCCTCCAGCCAAGACCCATAAGTGGTACTCAGTGAAGACGATATTGTGGAAGTTCACCAGTTACGGTAAGTATGTAACTTTCATTCCTGTTGGACTCAAACTCTGGCAAATGCGTAAAGAGCAGCACTTGTGTTCCAAATCAAATAACAGCTCCTTGCCTCTTAGTAAGGCAATAGGAAGAACAGTCTGAGTTTTAAACTGTAGCTAAAACTAGCTTTTTTGGAAAACATTTTGTGTTGCGCTGCTGCTTTTTAAGTTGACATGTAAAAGGAAAGGAAGGGGGTTTATTTTGAATTATACATCTCTGTCTGGTGCCATAGCCGGTTACATACGCTATATATCCTTATTTTAAAGAGCATAATTATTTCAAATGGGGCAGACTCTTTTTACTATCTTTGCAAGTGCTGAAACTCTTTATCCATTAACCAGGAGTGTTCAACGATCATGTGCACTTTAGAATCGATCATTAAGAAACATCTGATTCATTCTAACGGTTGCACGTGTCCCTGAACACCTGAATGTGTGTGTACCATCTTCACTTACTTTTCCATGTGTGCTTACTTGGTTGGAATGTTGTGTAACTGGAGCATACTGCTGCCTTCAGCATTTGGCATCAGGCGGTGTGAAAGCAGCCCATCCTCCATTCTCCCAATCGGCCTTAGGGTGCATTGGCACTGGAGACAAAAAACTAGTAGAGAAATAGATCCAGAAACAAATGATTTGATACCTTTTATTGGACCAACATGGATGTTACAGAAAAGAACAAAGTGCTTTAGCTTTCGAACCAACCAGGTCCTTCTTCGGAAGCTTTGTGGCAGTTTTTTCAAATATCCCATACTATTAACACCAGATTATATAGAAAAAGCAGAAATAATTCTCATTGGTTTAACATATACATTTAAAACATAATAGAAGATTACGTCAGAGAAGCTAATTAACACCAGTATGCCTTAAACTGAAGAGCCTCAGAAGGGCAAAGGTTATCAAGAAATAGGAATATCATTAACAAAAAAACAAAAAAACACAGTTTACAGAAGGCCTTGATGTCAAAACTAGTGTTGGAATTATCTATTTTAACTGGGCAGAATTATCAGGCTTCTGGTGTGAGTATGTAAATCCGTATCTAAACTGGTATATAAATCAGTATGTTTCAAATATGCTAGTTTGTTTAGTGTGGTATATGAGAGAAAAAAGGTCTGAAAACCAGTGCCCTCTGCATCTGAGAGCAGCAAGTGACAGACCTTACAGCACTGAGAAATAGTGAGAGCAGAGAGAGAGCTGGTGGTGGTTGTTGAGACTGCAGTCTCAACAGGAGTACTCGACCCTCCAAGCTGGGGGGTCATTTCATATACTGTAGCTGAATGGTTAGCTCTGCTGTCTTCAGGATTTCACGGTCCCAGGTTCGAATTCCCAAGCAAGAAGTGGCGGGGTATTTGCTCAAGCAGTGTATAAAGACACATTTATCAACTGACACTCTCTGACCATGACCTTCGCTAATGTGACCTTTTTTTTTGCTTTCTTCCCCTTAGCTTTGACTTGGTTGACAATGGAGGCTCCTCCCTCACTCTCCGCTTTGAGCGTGCTCCTTTCATGAGCCAGGAGCGGACTGTATGGCTGCCGTGGAACAGCTTCTATGCCATGGATACCCTGGTGATGAAGACTGATGAGAATTCCATTCCGAGCTGTGACTTGAGCGGCTTCATCCGTCCAGATCCAATAATCATATCATCCCCGCTCTCCACGTTCTTCAGCTCCAATCCAGGGCACAACCCCATTGTGCCGGAAACCCAGGTCTGGACAAAAGCACGGAAAATGGCACATACATAATTCAGTCATGTCATTCATTTTGCTGTGTGGTATCCAAAGCAATAACTGGCTGAGCTAGGCGATTAAACACCCACCGTCTGAGTCAATTACACACCTCAGCCTTCGACGTTTGATTACCTGAAGTAGACGGTTCTTGTGCTTGGTACTACTGCAGCAAAATGAAAAGTGGAGGGCGGTCCCAATGGTAAAAAGCCTTTTCTGTATTGTACTATCTTCCATATGTTCATAAAGTGAATGTTATTACTATTATCCAACTAGAAGAAAAACAAACAAAAAAATAAACAAACTGGAAAACATTCAAAATAAAATTAAAGTTCCAAGAGAAGAAAAGCTTGAAAGAGCCTGTAACATATCCAGGGACAGTTTAAAAGAAAATCATTTTGAAATGTAATATGATGTTTTCTGCATTTAGCTACCGTGTTGTCTTTGTAACTGTATACATTAGCATAAAAACAGGTTCTCATGTTCCATTGGTCTTCATCTGCTTTGGCTGCTTGTCCACACCACATCACAATTAAGGGCGAAAGAAGTTGGCTGTTGGCACATTTGGCTGGACTACGATACTTTGGTCAAAACACTCTGGGTCCTTGGCATGTGGCATTAGTAGGCTAGAAGTAGGGATGTGTGACTTCTCTCCCACCCAAGACAGTTTCTACCCTCCACCACCCTCGCCCATTCCCCCCAACTGTTTAAGAAACAGATGTTATATCTTGAGTTGCATAAAGCCAAGTGCTGGCATACTTTTTTTTAATTATTATTTATTTATTTATTTATAAAAAAAACAGTCTAGGGGAACAGGTAAGCAGGGAGTGACATGGGTAGCCAGGAGACTAGCCCTGGTCACTAAGAAAGGTCTAAAGTTGTTTCTTTATCAATTTATCGACAGGGTCAAAGGGACCCGAAATGAGCGAGAACTTCGACAGTCCCAAATCAAAGGTTAAAGTGACACATATTCAGACTTTCACAGAATGCAGATCTGGCATCGGATCAGCTTCCAGCACAATCCCCTGCTTGTGACATCACAATGTGTTGCTGTAGAAATGATCATGATGTCATAAGCTAGAGGACTGTGAGGTCAGGTGTAGAGAGGCAGCTTAGAGTAAATGAAGCAATGGGGATAGTGATCCCACCTTGTGCATACTATACTGTAGGTATAATGAACAAGGAGAAGCTTAGCACCAGCATCTGTGAAATATAATCCAAAGGGGTCTAAACACTATGGTTTGCCTCCTGTGATGTCGGGCTCCTTAAAAATTGCTGCTTCCATACTGAAGTAGTGAAGATTTAATTAACTGATCGTGGGCATTTTGCTTTAGAGGATTAAGGGAAAACTCCCCAGGTTAGTGATGTAGATCCCCAATTGCTGTACTGAGCACAGCAAGAAGTGGTTATTAGTTGGACGTTTTCATAGCATCAGCAGAAGGGTTAATGTTTAAAAGTACACTAACCACTAGTTTTAGACCTGGTCGAACCTACTACCAAGCAGCATAGTAAACTGAAGTAAACACGGGCAGTCAGTGCATGAACACTAAGTCACCATGAAGATGGCAGTACGAGTCCTGGTGAAATCTCGGTAGTTAATTCCAGGAGAAATAAGCTGCAGCTGCTCTGGCCCAGCTACACAAAAGGTACTGCCACCTGTACCTGTGCCATGCGGGTGATTGCTCCAGACAGTTCAATCAAGTCACAGGGGGTCTCAGCACTTGGTGGGTTCTGTGGGACACAGTACACAAAAACACAAGGGATCTTTCTTAGTAATGTAATTTCTGTATCGAAATATCAGCAGCTCAGCAGACTCCAAAGTTAGCGTAAGCCCAAGGCCCTTACAGCTTGAAGTATTAGCACCCAGAAGTCCACTGCTGAGGATCGGGAGAACGAAAAGCAGACCACTGCGTGGGTCACTGAGAATGCTGCATCAGACAGGCTCCCAGAAGTTCTCAGCTCGACCACACTACAGGTCCTTGAGAGTGCTGCTTCTGATGTTGATAGATGTCACATCCCACGGACTCTCGAGGATTTCACAAGTTTGCTGGATACCCCACTATACTGCAGTAGGCTTGTCTATCCTAGCTGGCTTGTAAACATGCTGCACCCACCCCCATGGGTGGGGGATCTAGCCTTTTCCCCAGCACTGCACCACCAAATCTCTCTAAACCCAGCCTGACTGAACTGAACTGATGGGTTTCTCCCTGTCTCATTACTGCACAGCACCATTTCCTCTGGCTGGCCTGTACTACACTGAGGCTTAACTACACATACGGACATACAAACACACATACGAAATTGCCAGCAGAAATGGGCCTCATGGTCTATCGTGTCTGCTTGAGTGTTCAGCTAGCTCTTCATCACGCACCTGCCCCTCCCGCCCCCCTCTTCCCAGTATCCCTTCCCCTGTCCCAACCCCTCTTGAAACTGCCCACCATCTTATGGGACAGGCTCTCATCTGATAAGGTGCTCCATTTGTTCACCACTCTTTCCATGAAAAAATGTCTCCTCGTGTCCCTCTTGAATCTTCCCCTCCAATCTCAGTCCATGCCCCCTCATGTCCCTCCCCCTTCTCATCTGAAAAATCCCTTCTGTGTTGGTCTTGTTTATCCCCTTCAGATACTTAAAGGCATCGATCATATCCCCCATCCCTCCTCTCCTACAGTGAATACATATTCAGGTCTCCCAGCCTGTCCTCGTAGGGCTTGCTCTCCAATCCCTGGATCATCTTTTTGGCTCTTCACTGCAAGCCCTCCAACAATCTGATATCCTTCTTCAGTAATGGGTGCAGTACTCCAGGTGGGTTCTGACCAATGACCTATACAGGGGCAGGATAACCTCCCTCCTTCTGGAGGAGATCCCTCTTGCAGTACACCCCAACATTTTGTTGGCTTTTGCTGCTGCCTTCCTGCACAGAGCAAAGTTGTTCACGCTTCCCGTAATGATCACTCCTAGGTCCTTCTCTGCAGAGCTCCCCAGCTGTACCCATTCAAGTGATAATTCCCCCCCGGTTTCTTGCTCCAAAGTGCAGAACCTTGCACTTCTTGGCACTGAACCCCAACTGCCAATTTTCCTTCTACTCCTGCAGCTTTATCAGGTCTTTCTGCAACCCCTTCCACCCCTCCGTGTTATTAACCACAGCTCCCATCTTAGTATCATCTGCAAATAGGCTGATCTTGCTTCGAATCCCATGTGAGATATCTGAAATAAAAATCCCAAACAGCACTGGTCCCAGTACCAATCCCTGTGGCACCCCGCTCGTCACCACTCTCGAAGATGTTTCCCCAACCATCAGCCTGTGCTGCCTTCCCTTTAGCCAGTTTGTGATCCATTTCCAAAGGTTTTGCTGAAGTCCAAATACAGGACATCCACTGCATGGCCCTTGTCCAGTTCCCGCATCACCCAGTCGTAGTGCTCTACAAGTTGTTTTCTGGCAGGATCTGCCCACTATAAACCCATGCTGTTGACTATCCTGGAGACCGTTTTCCTCTAAGAAGCTCACTAGCTTCTCTTTTAGTATGGTCTCCATGAGCTTTCCCACGATCGATGTGAGGCTCACTGGCCTGTAGTTTCCTGGTTCATCTTCTGGGCCACTTTTGTGGATGGGCACCACATGGGCCATTCTACAGTCCTGTGGTGCACATCCCGTTTCCAGGGAGGTGTTGAACAGGTCAGCCACTGGCCTTGCCAGGACCTCTGCCAACTCCCTTAGTACCCTAGGGTGAATGCCATCAGGTCCAGGTGCTTTGTCCACCCTTAATGCCCTCAACCCATCCAGTACCCAGCTCTCTGTAATCCCTACATCTTTTGTCCCCCTCCTACACATCTGAACTGTGCCTCTACATGAACCATCATCCTAGATCCACCAGTTACCTCCAACTTCCCCTACACTGTCACTGTTTATCTTTACAACAGAACTTGCTCTATGCGATTATGTTCTCTTTTCGTAGCCGCCGACCCCCTACGGCCACGGTACCCGACCCTTACTCCGGGAATCCCCCCTGGAGTGGGGCCGCCGAAGCGGAACTGTCGTGGCTGAAGGGTCAGGCACTGTGCCTGGCTCATACGCGGGGGCGGCGATTTTCTTGGCTAGAGTTCCCTTTTGGATCTAGGACGTGCAATGACGCAAGGGTACGTGCATCTGTCCTAGCTCCACCTCACGTCTTGGTGTGGCATGCATTGTTCCCCAGCCTCTGCTAGAGGACAACTGATGCCGACGCTGTGGACCCCTCCCACCCCAAAGAAGGAGAGCAGTCCCCCGGATGCTCAATCCTTCTCCTCCCCTGCCGACCCCCGAAGACCCGTGCTCGTTCCTGAACACAGGTCGCCGGCATGGTGCGAGGTGTGGCGTCCAGCGCCTCAACCTTCAGCGCCACTGGGCAGGCCAGAACTCGCTCTATGAATAACTACCCAAAGTCCCTCTTAGCCTGTGATTAGTGCTGTGGCTTTCTCACACCCCTGGGACTCTTGCTGGCTCCCAAAGGATTGCCCCTGGATCTTTGCCTACAGCATGGTCAGGAGCTACCTAAACTTCAGCTCCCTGCACAAGAAAACCCTTACCCACCCTCTCCTTCAGGTCGCACACGTCCAACTCACTGACACCTCTTACCTAACTGTGTGTGCCAAAAAACACACTTAAGTACCACTCAAAAAGGTGCAAACTGCTCTTAACCAATTAGCAACTTTTTTGCTTAGAGTTCCACACACCACACAGTGCTGCAGCAGAACAGATGCACAATTGTTACAAAATATGTCAGATTCAGTTCAACTCAGTGTGTGAGGAAAACCATGTTGGCATAAAATATTTTGTTTCAGATCACCCAGAGCTGCATGCAGAATTCAGTGATAATTTGTTTTGGCAAATTACTTAAAAAATCTGTCTTTGTTTAGGTTCTTCATGAGGAAATTGAGATCCCTTGCTCCAGTCTGAAGATGTGCTTCCTCAGCTCCCGCACTGCTGGATATAAATCTTTGCTGAAGATCACAATGACCCAGTTCATTGTACCGCTGAACCTTATCCGGGTTCACCTCATGGTGGCTGTCGAGGGACATCTTTTCCAGAAGTCGTTCCATGCATCCCCTAACCTAGCATATGCCTTTGTTTGGGACAAAATGGATGCCTATGGTCAGAAAGTGTACGGTCTTGCAGATGCTGTAGGTAAGTACCATGAGACTGCTCACCATGCTAAAATGTATACTTTACTCGTGGGAATCCCAGATGTGCAAAGATGCCTGGACAGTGGGGCAGTCTGCAGGAAAAACATTCCCATAAACCTTTGTTGTGTCTACAAATTAAGAAAATAGCTACATTAAATGTACGTGCCACTGGAAATTCTGTAATTCAGTTGCAGGGAAATCACCAAAATCACCATGGAGTTAAAGGAACAGTTGCCCCAGTTACATAACTGTCTTACTTGATTCACGTGGGATTGACACTCCTGGAATCAGGTTGCACAGATGATGTAAACGGTGGCACTGAAGACAGACTCACCGATTCTGAATCCGAATAAAGTGCATAGACAGACGTATATCAATCCCCTGACGTGCATTCATTTCCTGTCATTTAAATGTGAGTGAGGGCTAGATCGATGTTGTTGGCATGCACTCCATACTGTATGTGTGTTCTTTGTGCATACCAACGTGCACGTGATTTGTGCGTTACTCAGTTGCTTTCAGCTTGTCATGTAAACGCATCAGGAAGCAAGGTAAGGCAAATTTTATTTAAAAGGACGCCCATCCCGGAGGCCCTGGGCGCCCAACAATACAGTCAAATATAAATAACACCAACAATATAAATACACAAAAATTATATATATAATATATAAAATAATATGACAATATAAAATCTAATAATAAATATTCTACACTAAACCTCGCTATTAAAAATCTTTAAATAATATACTCAGCAATAAGTACCCAGATTTAATAAATAGCCAGGGACAGATATAAACACAAAAATCAGGTATCAGGTAAGTTATAAATCAAAGTCTGGGAAGGCCTGATTATACAGGAAGGCCTTGAGGTGGGCTTTAAAGACCTCAATTGAAGGAGCCTTTCTCTTAGCGGGAGACAGCGAATTCCACAGGACGGGGGAGGCAACACTATATGCTCTGTCGCCTGCTGTTTTTCTATTTTTAACCTCATCCTGGGCGGACAGGTGCGACAACTCTACATGCTCTGTCGCCTTTTTTTTCTGTTTTTAACCTCGTCCTGGGAATCGCAAGCAGGGCCCTAGAGGAGGAGCGGAGGGAGCGGACCAAGAGAGCAGGTACAAAAAGGTCCTTCAGGTGACCAGGACCCAGGCCATGTAGGGCCTTAAAGATGAGCAAGCCAGCATTGGTTACAGGGTCATTTAAACCCTCAGTATTATTTTAGCCATCGTATTCAGTTCAAGAGGAGATGATTCCATGGTAAGCGATAGGCACGACATGCAAACTTAGCACAATTAAAAGTGAGCCAGGAGCCCTCTACTAGTCCTTGACCATGTCTGGGGTTTGTTTTGGGTTGTTTTTTAATACTTGTTTTTAGCTCATTTATTTTGACTCACTGCCTTTCTTCGATCAGTGTGCTCTCTATCTCACCCCTCCGTCATACCTGGTAAACACTGGGCATCAAGCCATAGTGGAGAAACTTCCCATGATTGGATGAAGGACAGCATAGGAGCTGGATGTACTGTTGCCCGGTGGGACTGAGATTAGACGCTGCGAAGTGTTTTCTCCCTCTGCCAGGCATGACTATTAATCAGGGACTTCAGAGGCTGAGCCTGTGCTAATGTCACAGTGTGACATCACAGCCCCTCCATTTCCTCTAGTACAAGTGCCACTGGCACATGCCTTGGGATGCCTGGGTTCAACAGTGCACCAATTCAAGACCCATCCAGTTCATCATCTCCTAAGTAGAGAGCACTTAAGCAGACATATCTGCAGCCTCCTACTGGCCTTCCAGGAATGCTCCGGAGTTGCAGTGCAAAACCAGGTCTCTTGCATCGTAGCAGAACATGTTACCACAAGGGCGCTGGGCCAGGCCTCCCCTAGTCGACAAGGCTAAGTGTATCAAAGCAGACACTCTGTAGCCTAGTGCAACCCTGCCAGAGAGGCTCTGGAGTCGCAGCATGAAACTAGGTCACGTTACCGCCAGGGCGCCTTGCCGACCTTCCTTGCCAACGCCCTGAGGCTGAATGTGTTTGAGCAGACACTTCAGTCAAGCACAGGAATGAAATTGATATAACGAAATTGGCGGACGCTGCTTACTCAGTAAACCTTAAAAAATGTTGATAACACACCTAAAAACTCATCACTCTAAGGGAAGAGCACAGTTCATTAATTCCACCTGTTGCAGCAGGACTCCCTCCCAGGTCTGACTGGCTTGGGTCCTTGAGGGTACCACACATTACATTGATGGGTGTCACATCCCACAGTCTCTCTCATGACTTCTCGCCTCGACCATACTGCAGGTCCCTGACTGCGCTACACATGATGTTCATGAACCTCACATCCCATGGACATTTGAGGATTTCGTAAAGGCTGACAGGTAACCTTTTACACTTCTACAGCCTTCTTCTGGTCTGCTGTGGAGACTCCAAAGTCGCAGACATAAAACCAGGTCTCCTGCATTGTAGTACAACAAACTACAGCTGGGATACTAGGTCAGCACCCCAATTCCAAGGCTGAGTGTGTCAGATCAGACACTTCTAATGCCTCCTATATGCCTGTCAGCGAGATTCTGGAGTCAGGAAGCAAAATCAGATAGCATGCATTTCACCACTTCAGGCCTGCCCCTACACCCCGATGCTGCCCTTGCTTTTCATTACAGTGGGAGGAATCTAAAGTAGGTCCTAAATCATGTATTTATTTCTCATTTTTAACCAGGAAAGGCACGCTAAGCTGTGACACCTTGTTATGGTGGCGATGGGGGGGGGGGTGGAATTCCTGCTGCTGTTCAGAAATCTTTTTCTTTTTTTAAATACTTGCTTTATTGAGGAACTGTACGGGCAATACTGAGCTCCAGTTCTTACATACAGAATGATTAAAGCAAATACACCTTTTTCGTGAGTATGCAGCATGATGTATCATTACAAGTTGCATTTCCATAAATTTTAACTCTATAAAAATTGAAAAAAAAGAAGACAAAAAAAAACTCTGCAACTTCTAACTGCGTGAGGCATGTTCTGACATTTCCAAATATTATCCTATTCATGGAATTTAGTTTGTCAGTGGTATAGGGAGAGCGTCGGGTCTCTATAAGGCACCAGCTCTCCCGTCCATTAAAGTAGCCTATCCTCTTACTACTGTCACTTGTCCTCTGCCTTCTCAGTGTCATAATTGGTCTTCCCTGGCCACATTCCATCGTGTCCAACGTTCTACTTACTTTTTTTTTATACTTATATTTTAATAGAAATTTAAAATTTTATATCAGGAAAACAACAACAACATGAAACATCAAAACAATACATTCTCTAGCAGCATGTTACTTGTTGTCATACCTTGATGTTAGCGTGTCTAGTCCAAATCATAAGGGTGGGGAGGAGGGTGAATCTGAAGAAAAATCTTTTCCTTTCTCAACAGCACAATAGCTGCAGTTATTTAATTAGACAGGCCTATAGATAATTACTAATATTTTTTTATACCACAGCACTTCCCATTATTTTAATTTATTATTGTGCCCCTATTCCCTAACCACCCAAGCCTTTGCATATGAAGCCTATTTAATAACTCAAACATCCAATCAGATATCAAATATTTTATCACATGTTAATCATTTCCTCTTTGGAAAGTGTAGGGGATTCTGTTTCATCATTTTGATATTGACTACGGATGAATGAGGCAAGTTGGTCTATTTCATAAAACAGACGCTGTACTCCTTTATATTAAATTTAATTTTTATTCTAACTTTCGCTGGAGCTAACAACTAAAAATCAGCACCCATTTCCAACCTGACGATATCCCCAAAAACATTATCTTCTCTTTTGAGCCGAACAAGCATAGTCAAGAAAAATATTAAATTTAATCGTTTTATAAAGTAATAGTGCTTTAATCCAGGAGAGTCTCATTAGTAAGTCTCTGTCGGAGTCAAATGCAGAAGAGACAAATATAGTTGAGTTCTTGTTGGTAGGAACGTCAGGTTTTTGTTGGGAGTTTGAATTTTTATCTTGTGTTTTTGGTATAATGCGATATGCCTCTGTAATGAATGGTAAGTTGTCCTCTGGTAACTCAAACAGAGAAATGAAGGTATCTTGTAACATGTCCCAAATAGATTCAAATGGTTCATCTACAGTTTGAGGCAACCTCACAATTCTAAGGTTTCTATACCGCTATTGATTCTCTAAAATTTCAATCTTCCTGGACATTGAATAGTTGTCTCTGATCAGGTTTGCTGTTGTGGCTGTTCAAAAGCCCCTTCATAAGCTGCCCTCAAAAGAGGTATTGTCTTGCACTGTGTGGTTCAATAGGAGTACAGGGGCAGAGTCAAGTTACAAGAAAGTGAGGGTCCTGAACTTCAGGAGGGCAGTCTTTGCAAAGTTTGGAGTATGTCTCAGGAAAGACCTAACAGGGAGGGAGGACTGGGGGGTAGTTGAGGAACAGTGGGCCCATCTAAAAGGAACCATAGAGGAAGCGACAAATCTTCGCATTAGGCAAATAAATAAAGGCAAGAGAAAAAGAAAACCACTGTGGTTCTCAAAGGAAGTGGTGGGAAGGTAAGAGTGAAAAAGTTGGCTTTCAGGAAGTGCAAGCAAACACAGGAGGAGGAGGAGGTCAGGGTAGTGTATTTGGATAAGCAGAGGGGAGTCAGGCAGAAGCACAAAGGTGCAAATGGAGGAAAAAAAGCCCGGGCAGTACAAAAGGGGACAAGACTTTTTATAGGTACGTTAGTGAAAGGAGAAAGATAAGGGGTGGGACTATAAGGCTTAAAGAGCTGCTGACAGGATTTACCTGTCATCAGGTGACTCTTATTTGTAGTTCTGTTGGTCGATTGACCCGTTGTTGTCATCTTGGAATGCCTCTTAATGTGAAGAATCCACGCAAAATTATTAGTTTTTCGCAATCTGCATAAACGCGCTTCTCTCACGATCTGCTGCACGGATGAGCTCTGTGTTCACTTCTAGTGCCGTCAGATCGGGATTACCAAGTGCAACGCTGCAGTCTCAGTGAGTGTGTTTGAGGGAGCTCATAGTTGAATACTGACTGCTTTTCTTTCATGTCCTTATTTACTTTACTTTTAATTAAAATATAAATTTAATGAACGATTTCTGTGTGTCTCTTTCCTGTCATTCACATACTTTGGTTCACCTGTCATTTCTCTTGTTGAATAAAGCTGTGCTTTAGCAAACAGTGTATCCACTGCTGCAATTGTCTTTCAGTGTGGAATGTGCTAGGATATCCATGATTTTGTCTCTAAATTTTACTTTGTTCGTTCTAAAAGTAAAACTAAATAGTGGGTCATGCAGCAACAAGAATAATATCAAGCAGTGCAGTTACTGATTTTTTGTTTTTCCAATAATGCATTTAAATTAATCCACTTATTCTGATAGCTATCTCACTGTATAAAGTGCTCCCTCGCTATACCGAACCCTGGTGTAACAAAAACGCAGTTATCACGAATGTTACACTTGGCTCTCAGCATAAAGCAAATGTTTCCGAATAATTTGCCAAAGCAGGCACAAAGACTCACCGAACTGCAAAGCTGCTGACAAAGGCCCCATCCACACTGCACCGCTCAGACCCTGTAATGGATAGAAACCGTTACAACCGGCGGTGCAGTATGTTCACACGCACGGTGTCCTGCGCAGGGACCGGTAACGCTGGTCCACACTTCGGGAGCCAGGCGCATCATTACCGCGGGCACCCAATCCCACAATGCAGCTTGCACCGTGCTAGGGGACCAGTGCCATGTATCCACGCTACACCCGTAACGTTACCGAGAAGGTAATCAAGATAACCGCTGTTGAAGCCACCTCATATGTGGTTTCAACAACGGTTACAAAAATGCCTTCTGTAACGTTACAGGTGTAAATGCAAACTGTTGCGGTAACGGTTTGGGCACTCTGTAACGTTATAGAGGGGTAGTGTGGACAGGGCCCAAAGCAACCACACACAAAACATCAAATTGTATACACACACACACACACACACACAAAACAGCAAACTGTATACACACACACCCACACTGCAAAGTACTGTACTGGTTTACTTTCCATTCTGCCTAATTAGAGGTAGTCAGAAAAACGTGCACCACTGCAAAAGGTCGCTTTGCTCACAGCACAAGGACAAAATAAAGCCGCCCAGAAAAGTACAGTGTGATCCACAGACATCTACAGCACTTAGATGAGGCTCATGTGGTTCATTCCTAATTTCACACTGTAGCACACCTGTCTGGGTACCGTGTTCAGGGGGTCGCTGCCACACTACCAAGCAGGTTGGGAGAGTTAGCAGTCCAACAGAGGGGCATGCCTTTCATATCATAGCAGTCAGCTACATGCTGGCTGATCTGTTCTGCAGTACACTTTTTCCATGCCAGCATTAGGGCCGTCAAGTCAAAATTTGCAATGTTGACATATCTTTATTTCATTTATAATTAACATAAATGTGTTACATGAATGGAAATTTGTTGATTGTTGAACAGGTGCCAGTTAGGACTGATCTAATCACTTTTTCTGAATACTGGTGCTGAATATTATATTTTTTTTTGGGGGGGGGGCGAAATATTCAGCTACTTGGTACTCAGCCACTGCCTGGGTTAACAAACACCGCTGACTTCTCCATGTTGCCGCCCGAGCTATTTAATTTTTTTTTTTATATTTATGTTACACCTGCCTCGCTTGATAAAAACACACACTTCTGCAAAGTGGGCTGCCATGTTTCACTATTTGTTTACATCAGAAATGGCCCCCAGGAATTGTGGGACATCGCCAGTTGGATCCTAGGAATAGCGACCCCACTACTGACAAACCATACTTTGCCAACCGTGACAAAGACCTTTACCAATCTCATGTGGACATGCCACAACCGTGCCACATGTCATGCAGACCACAGTGTGAACAGAGGACAGTGGTGAGTTCAGCAATGTTTTAAAAAAATGTGCAACAGCCCTTTGACTCACCTAGGCTGCTCTGAGGCCCTCAGTCTTTACCTGGATCACACCTATGAGGGGCCTGGCCCAGGTTCTGCAACTGGACAATCTGTTGGCACGGTGCCTCCACCTGGGGCAGTGGCAGGGAATATCTGTGGAAAACTTGCAGGTTGCCACCCCCCAGGAAATAACAGTATTTGCCCCAGTACACTTCCCCACTCAATAACAATCCCCCACACACAGTAGCAGGAGCACATACATTTACAACCACAAGTATTGACATGCAGATAGAATAACAATTTATTTGGGAAAAAGGGATGTAAATAGCAACACAACTTTTTTTAAACACTTCCCACTGTTGTCGAGGCACAGGTCAGGAAGCCTAGGAAAACCAGGAGCAGTTTCAAAATTCACAAATAACGTTTTATTTTTCCCAATAATAGCAAAATAAAAAATTAAAATTTGTTCTGTATAATTAGTTACAAAGGTAGTACAAGCTGAGAAAACTAAGTCCTTCTTCTGAGAGTATCTCTTAATTCCAAGTTTCAGTCTCTTACTCCCCTTGTCTCTCTAGCAAAAACATTGCTGCTCTTTTTATAAGTCTTTGTCTGGGAACTTGTTAAGAGAGACTGCTTCTCACAGAATGTTCTAGTAAGTTTACAGAACGTTCTTGTCAGTTTCGTTCCTTGCAGATGCAGCAAAAGAACATAGTGACCCAGAACTGAACTCTTGTTTACAGATCTGCAAAAGGCAAAAACATGCATCTCAGGGTAAACCCCTTGAGTTCCAAACAGCTTTCTGCAATCATTTCAACAGTATAACTATACAGTTTTATACAAAGGGATCCCAGTTTCACATACGGTTTTACACAGAGATTCACATATATTTTGTATAACTGCAGATAAGCAAGGGGGAAGAAAAGACAGAAATAGCAAGGGAAGGCAGAGAGATAGCAAAAGGCAGAGAACTGCGAAACCATCAAGAGTGATCAGTTCCTAGGTCTCACAAGAAAATTTGATTGTGCAACCAGAGAGACAAGAGACAGAAAAGGAGAGGATGGAACAGACCCTTGCGTTTAAACTCTTTCTGCATAACCAATGGGGCAGGTCCTTATTCAACCCTGTCACATTTCCCGACATAAGGGAGCTACTCACATATTGTGATAGCTGCCCTCAGCAGTATTTATTCTAGCCAGGTTTTAAGTTTCAATAATAGTCCATACCTTAGTTATAGCGCTCGTAACTTTTATAAACTGCAGGGCACCCAGATCCTTTCAGAGTGCTCCAGTGATACTAACATGCCCCCATGCTCAAGCACGAAATGACATGTGACCAGGGAGAACATGGAGGCGCTCCCCACTGAAATGAATGGGGTTCAAGTTCTCTTCCATTTTTTAAGCTAAAGAATGGCTACTCAGAGATTAATGAAGGTAACCACTTGACCAACAAGGCCCCTGTTAAAGATAATTTAAAACATAAAGAAAAAGTGGAAAGACTATGTCCCAAACCATCATGCATAGATAAACCTGAAACCATGAGCCATCTATTCTTTGAATACCCTTTTATTGTTGATTTTTGGTCTCTTATACATAGAAGATGGACACAGTTTCCAAACTACGTGGCCACACCAGATGCTTTATAATTGGGGATCTTCCCGAAATCAGGGATTCCTCAAAATAATAGTACCCTCAGGATAATGATGATATGCCTCAAATATTGGATATGGCAAGCCAGGTGTAAATTTACAGTATAGCAAATTGTTTGGTCACCTGAGCAACTTTTCCAAGCCTGTCAGGAAATTATATATATGCTATTCGAAGGCAGGAACAAAAAGCATGTCCCCAATATTTCACAGAAAGATGTGCTTCTGTAAACTGGTTGTAAGAAGATGAGTGTGATATAGAAATAGAATATATGGCACTGGAATAAAATGCAAGAAATACAAGCATTTCAGTAGTCATGCTTAATAAATTTAGATTACATACTGGTTGTATAAATAAGTAGACAAAATGGTTTCTATACAGGGTAACATTTTATTTAGGTTTTTTCTCCTTACTTTGCTTTAATTTGAATTAATTGTATATAGCAAGTATTTAGGAGTCAACTAGGCCCCTGACAATGTGAGTTTTCCCATTTTTATATATCCTAAAGCTTATTTTACCGTTTCCTTTTTCACCTTTTGGAATTTACACTGTTATGATGTGTGGCACAATATTTTTTTCCATTTATGTGTATATATAAACTTGTATGCTCATATATTATTGAATAAAAACACCCCTACTCTTTTCGAGAAGTGCCATGGGATCTTTTAACATCCACCTGAACTACCACCAGAACAGGCAAATGGGACCTCGGTTTAACATCTCATCTGAAAGACGGCACCTCAGGAGTGCAGCACCCCCCTCATGCTGCACTACAATGTCAGTATATTAGGATTTAACCCAAGTGCTTCGTTTGGGGATAGAACCCACTGCTGTCTGATCTTACAGCCTCACAGACGAGTGTGCAACCTGCTGAGCCACTGACACTGCTTAGACAAACATTGTTTGGAAACCAGAGCGCCCTCTCTCTCGGGGGCGAACGAAACAAAAAACTGGTCAGTTTTTCTCAACAACTTGGTACGGTTCATATAATACAGCAACATTCTGTGAACATCCAAAGTATGGAGCAACGCCTCCCCGACTGGAATACTCAGGAAAATAAACTGGTAGGTGGATGGATTGATTTAATGTAAACGCAGACACCACCTTTGGTAAAAACTTAGGATTAGTACACAAAGACACCCTGTCTTCATGAAAAAACAAGGCTCTTTACACTTCACAGCCTGACAGAAAGCGCAGCTCACAACACACAGCCGGTTCAAAGGGAGGTAAAGTGAGTTTCTCCAACATAAAATTGAGGTCCCATGGTGGGACCGGGTCCCGAATGGAAGATGTCAGACGTAAGATGCCCATCTGAAATGTGCAAGACACATCCAGCTGTGTGACAGCTTTGCCCTCGATAGGTGCATGGTATGCAGAGATGGCGGAAAGGTGCACCTTAAGAGAAGAGTACCCCAGGTCTGACTCCAAAAGGGAAAGGAGGTACTCCAACATCTGATTCATTGGGCAGGTGAAAGGATCCAAATGGCGAGCAGCGGCCCAAATGGAGAAGCACTTCCATTTCACAGCATAAGTGGCCTTGGTGGAGGACTTCCTGGCCACCACCAGGATGTCAGCGACCCTAGAGGACACCCTGAAGTGGGCAATAACTAGGTCTGCAGGAACCACGCTTGGAGATGTAGGGACCTGAGGTCTGGATGGACCAGGGTTCCATGGTCCTGGGAGAGCAAGCCTGTATATAGGGGCAAGGGCACTGGAGGTTCCACCGCTAGCTGCTGCAGCAGGGGAAACCAAATCTGATGTGGCCAGAAGGGAGCTATGAGAATCATCTCTGCTCCTTCCAACTGGAGCTTGAGCAGAACTCTCTGCAGGAGCGGGAAGTGAGGGAATGCGTACAGAAACCTCCCCCTTCAAGAGAGGGACAATGCGTCTCATCAGAAAACTCTAGGCCCGGGATCGAGTGAGCAAAAAAGCATCAGTTTTGCGTTGAATGGGGATGCAAAGAGGTCCAGCTCGGGATGGCCCCACCTGTCGAACAGGTCTTCAACCACTGAGGTCAGAAGTTCCCACTCATGAATTCATGACCTGGCATGACTGAGATTGTCAGCCAATACATTTTGGGCGCCTGGAACATGAACAGCCAAAAGCTCCACATGGTGCTTTATGGCCCAGAACCAGACTCCTTATCACTTCCCAACACAGGGGATAAGAATGGGTCCCCCCCCCCCGCTTGTTGATGTAGTACACTACACACATGTTGTCTGTCTGCACCAGCAGGACCAGGGAGGGGATGAGTCTGAAAGGTTCGCTGGGCGTAAAGGACTATCCGCATCTCCAGGATGTTGATGTGAAGATCCTTTTACTCTGTTGACTAGGTATCCTGGCTCTGATGTTCAGCCAGATGAGCACCCCAGCCCAGGCTGGGCGCATCTGTCATGAGAACCTGTCGGGAGGGTTGGGAGTTGAAAGGAGACTCCCCAAAGAAGGTTGGCCGGATCCATTCACCTTGACAGAGTCCTCCGAACTGGGTCGGAGACCATGACCAACTGGTCGAGGTCACTGGTACGCTGATCCCACTGGACCCTCAAGGTCCACTGACGGACTCACATGTGGAACTGGGCCAAGGGAACCGTGGTGACTGCCATGTGACCCAGAAGACAGAGGAAGACCCTGGCTGGGACTTGCTGACTGAAGGAAACCAGTTGGGCCTGCACCATCAGTTGCTCTGCTCTGTCCTCGGGCAGAAAGGCCTTGCCCTGACTGGCGTCCAGGACCACCCTAATGTACTGGAGGCACTGGCAAGGAGAGAGGCAGGACTTCAGTAGATTTATGGTGATCTCCAAGGCCTGGAAAACACTGAAGGTTGATTCCAGGGTCTGACTCAAATGCTCCCTGGAGGGGGTCGCAAACAGCCCGTCGTCCAGATAGGAGAACACAAAGAAGCCCTGCCTCCTACATGCAGCAGCCACCACTGCCAGGCAGATCAGATCAGATAAAACATTTTTTTGTTCTTCCAGAACACATTAGTCTGGACATTACATTACAAAAACAGTATGCATTAATAAAAAAAGGAAAGAAACACTATACACATCCATTAGACAATATTACAAAAGAAATCAGAAGAGGTATTGCACACCCTTTTAGGCAAATTCATAGTCCTGATTGCATAATCAGCCTCAGTACTACAATGCAAATCCCCATGCTCTTTGATAATTTCAGCACATACCCCTCTACTTTTTGTAACTGAGGAATTTCTTCTTTTTTGAGCTGATTACAGAGATTACAAAATTGGCAATCCTTTCCACCTCATTATTATTCATAAGATGCATTAAGATAAACAGTACGTCATAGTCCGTGTTTGCATATTTAAGCAAAGTATCTTTTAAATTATTATCTATATACCTGCTGTATAGAGGGCACTGTATTACAACATGAAACAATGTTTCCTGGAAACCGTGATTACAAGGGCATGAATTTTCTTTAGATACCAAAGAAGAGGAATATTGATTGAAATACGTATATTTGGGCCGGCCCGGTGGCATAGAGGTTGAGCGCGCCTTACCTGGCCTACCCCAGCGACCCGGGTTCGGGAACAGACTCAGGATGCTGGGAGCTGACTGTGGCAGGAGAGGATTGAATGTCTGTAGGGATTGTTCTCCTCTCTTGGGGGTAGGCTAGGGAAGATGTCGGTCGGCAGCGGCCTCTGGTGGAGACCAGGAGCACTGCACGACGGCGCAGGAGGGATGTCAACCAGAAAACATGAAAATGCTCCACGTCACGCCGGATGATGGCTGCGTGGCTGTCCAAGCCCGTTAATGCCTCAGAAGCCTTCTGCCTCAGCAGCACCCTCCGAGCCAAGATGTTGCGCTGGTCTGCGGCCCCTCTGGCTGGTGCCTTCCCTCTCAGAGGAGGGGGACCCACCCGGTGAAGGATTACGCCGGGTTACCCAGGGGGATCGGCTGTCCTGTGAGAGTGGAGGACTCGTGGGACAGGACAGGTCAGAGGTAGCACTGGCTCGCCTGAAGGACAGGCTGGCATGGATGCAAGTCGGGGTGAAAAAGAGATAACACACACAAAAAAAAAAGAAAGCAATATGTATATTTAGAAGTTAGACTACTAGTCTTGCCTGGGAGATTGCCCTCCTGTGCTGGGGCTGTAATGGTATCATAAGATGGTCTTTAATCAATGAGTCTGTTTTGTTTTGCCCAAACCAAGGAGCTTGTTTTTGTCATCTTACTTGTTGCATTTTTGCCTTGCACCTGGCTCTATAGGTTGGAACAATAGATATGCCAAGTTGAAAATCTCTCCAGAGAACTAAAGCATAAATTTTAGCCAAGATCGAAATTAGTTATTCGAGCCACGGCAAACGAAAGCCGTTTATGTGCCACTGCCTTTTTTAATTCAGGCAAGCTGAAGGGAGCCTATTTGATGTATTATTTATAATTTGTAACCAATAAGAAACAATACATAATTTAAGGACGTATGAAATTGGAATTCTGCCAAGCTCAGATCTAACATTTGCATTAGCTGTACCTTTTGGGACCTGCAGTATAGATCTGTGGTAATAAGATAAACGAAGTTCTAAGTTAGGCCAGTCTTTAGTTCCCCATATCTCAGCCCCATATAAGAGGATTGGTGTAATTTTGGCTTCTCCTGCTGCAGTAGCTGGGGCAACAGAAAGCCCACAATATTTGACATTAAATTGCTGCAGAGCTTTCGCTACCTGCTTCGCCTTGGCAAGTTGCTCTCTGATATGTATTGTCCAATGCCCATTGGCGGTAAACTTTATTCCCAGGTATTTGGTAAATACCCAGAGGGCCAAGAAAAGGCCAAAAGGGAGGGCCTGAAACTGATATTGGGTTCCCTGAAAGTGAAAGCAGAGGAAGCGATGATGGGCAGAAAAGGCCCGGATATGCAGGTAAGCACCCTGCATGTCCAGAGAACAGAGCCAGTCCCTGAAGGGTGACTATCCTGAAGCACTTGTACTCGATGTACAGATTCAAATGGCTCAGGTCGAGGATGGGCTGAAGATTCCCAGTCTTTCTGGGGATGAGGAAGAAGTGGGAGTAAATCCCCCTTCCCCATTGAGCCTGAGGGATAGGCTCTATGGCTCTTTTTTGAAGAAGAGCCTGAATTTCCTCCCAAACCAGAGACAGCTGGGGTAAAAAGAGTGGACAGGAGGATTTTCAGGTGGCCACTCTAGGAATTCCAGAGTGTGACCATCACATATGATCTGAAGCACCCAATTGTCTGTGGTCACTTACCTGTCCAGGTGGAGGGAGAACCGACCCCCGACTGCCTCCCTTGGATCCTTAGTCAGAAAGGAGGGGTCAGGTAAGGAGTCAGGAGGTTGGGGCTGGTGTAGGCAGAAGGGCCGTGGGAGCTCTGGTGCCTCTGACGGTGGCAGGGCCTGCTGTGGCTTTGCACTTCTGCTGACCCTTGGCAGGCTGACCCTGAGTTTGCTTAAGAGAGGGCTGATGAAAGGACTGACGTTGGCTCGCTCTAGGCTGGGTGTGATAGAGCAAGTGAACCAACTTGAGGGCCTGCCCAGACTCCTGTAGGGTAGAAATGATGTCCTGGACATCACTCCCAAAAAGGACCGCCCCCTGCACGACCAAGCTCCCTGCTACACTCGCTGTACAAGATATAGCGACCTTTTTCGCCTGTCGCTGTACTTTTTTTTTGTCATTTTTGTTTTTATGCACCGCCTGTACGGGGAACTCTCTCCGGTATCCTCCACCTTACCCCAAGCTCTGCCTCCCACCTGTGACACCTCCCCTCCTTGCTCCAGCTCAACAGACCCCCGGCTCTGAGCCCCCCTGAGGTGGGGCCGCCCTTCCACTCTGGGTGCTCTATCTATAATCTGGTGTGCTGACTGAACGAGGGGACTGGAGAGGAGAGTGTCCGGTATTGGGAGTGTGGCCTGGCAGGGGCAGAGGTGCCTTCGTCTATCCCCAAGGACAGGGAATTTTCTGCATAATGTTTTCCCCCAACGTGCGGATGTGCAGTGACATCCGCATGACCAAGTTGCTGACGTCCACCACCACTCCACCCTCTTGTATGGCTCAGTGTCAACAGCACCTTAGGTGTCCACCAGAGGTTACCGATACACTGAGTAAGCCCCCAGAACCCACCCAGGGAGAGGAGAGCAGTCCTCTGGATGCTCAATCCTCTTCCTCCCCTGCCGACTCTCGGTGTCCCAAGTCCAATCCCGAACCTGGGTAGTCGGCGTGGCGTGAGGTGTGGCATCCAGCGCCTCAACCCTCAGCAACACTGGGCCGGCCCCTGTCGCTGTACTTTAGAGTGCAATTATTGAGTTGCTCAATAATAGACGCTCATATAGGGTGCTACCGGTGGTAGGGGGTCGCCTCTTCCTCCATCAGGACCAGTGGAGAGAGGTTACTACAGATGCTTGGGTCCTGCAACTCTTAGAACATAGACACACTCTAGAACTTTTAGAGTTACCTATAGAATTTCCTCCCATTCCATCCTGTTACACTCCAGACCATGTACTAGTGCTCCTAGAGGAAGTGTGTACCCTGTTCCACAAGAGGGCCATAGAACCAGTTCCAGAGGATCAAAGGTACACAGGGTTCTACTCTTGTTTCTTCCTTGTCCCAAAGTCCACAGGTGACTTAAGGCCCATTCTGGACCTGCGGGAACTGAACTTCTACATCCAGTACAAAAAGTTCAGAATGATCACTCTGCAAGGCCTGCTGCCTCTTCTGCAAAAAGGGGACTGGATATGCTCCTTGGACATGCAGGATGCCTATCTGCATATTATGGTTTGCTCCACCCACAGAAAGTACTTCACATCCCTGTTCCAGGGGGAACATTATTAGTTCAGGGTATTGCCCTTTGGCTTGTCATCTGCGCCACGGGTATTTACCAAATGCTTGGCAGCAGCTTTCCAGGGAGAGGGACTGTACGACTTCCCTTATTTGGACGACTGGTTGCTAAAAGCACAGTCCAGGGAGCAGCTGTCCCACACCCTAGCTTGTACCAGACAACTGTTCCACGCTCTAAGAATCACAGTCAATCTGCCCAAGTCAGTCTTGACCTCTTGGCAGCATCTGCAGTACATAGGAAAGGGGCAGTACTGGCAAGACACATTTTATTTATCCAGTGCCCAATCCCTGAGGCTGTGGGCAACTTACAATAAAAGGTAGGGTCACTACAGACACAAAATACAGTAACAATTTTAAACAATAAATACATAAATAAATCTTCAGCATAAATAAGTTGATTCATAAAATTAGTACAAGTCAGTCATCTTCATCAGGGAAGGCCAAACAGAAAAGGCAGGCCTTTAGCCCCTTTTTAAACAGCTCGACTGTTGGGGCCTCTCTGATGGCAGGTGGCAAGGTGTTCCACAGGGTTGGCCCACCGACACTGAAAGCTCGGGCGCCCAAAGTTTTTAGCCTAACCTTGGGAACATCAAGGAGGCCCCGGGTCGAGGAGTGAAGGGAGCAGACTGAGGAGGCAGGTGTTAGGAGATCGGCCAGATAACCAGGGCCCAGCCCGTATAAGGCTGGATACAGCTCAGGGCTTTACCTTTCTGCCCCAGGACAGGGTGGACCATCTGATGACTCAGACCCAGCTGCTTTACAACAGCAGACATGTCACAACTAGAGAACATTCCTACAGCTGTTGGGTCTGATGGCCGCAGCCATTGTCACGGAACCCCGAGCCAGCCTGCACATGAGGATCCCTCAATGGACATTGAGGGTCCAGTGGGATCAGTGCACCGACAACCTAGAACAGCAGGTTTTAGTCACTTACTCTGTCAAGAAGGTGCTTCTATGGTGGATGGAACCCAGAAACCTTTTGAAAGGGCTTCCCTTCCTCATTCCCTCCCCTCAGCAGATTCTCACCACAGACGTTTCGGGGATGGGCTGGGGGCACATTTGGGGCTTCATCAGACTCCGGGAACATGGTCCACAGTGGAGGCTTCCTTCCACATCAATGTCCTAGAGATGAGGGCCATCCTGTATGCTTTGCAAGCCTTCCAGAACCATCTGTCTTCAGGTCATCTGCTGGTGCAGATGAACAATATTAGTGTTGTTCACGACATAAACAAGCAAGGGGGGATCCACTTATACTCTCTGTGCCGGGAAACGATATGGGTCTGGTACTGGGCTCTAGATCATGGTCTGGAACTGTTGGACGTCCATGTTCCAGGAACCCAAAATGTCCTGGCAGACAGGCTAAGCCAGTCGCAGTCTCAAATGCATGGGTAGGAGCTGCTGATCTTGGTTGTAGAAGATCTGTTTAACAGGTGGGGTTGTCCAGAGTTGGACCTTTTTGTGTATCCAATCAGCACAAAACTGCCACTTTTCTGCTCGCTTGCTCTAGGGCCTGGAGTTTTCTGGTGAGACGCGTTGTCCATCTCTTGGAAACGGAGGTTCCTTTATGCCTTCCCTCCCTTTCCTCTGATTCAGAGGGTCCTAATCGAGCTCCAGATGGAGGGTGCCACTCTAATTCTGGTGGCCCCCTTCTGGCCTCATCAGATCTGGTTTCCCCTGCTACAGCAGCTGGCAGTGGAACCCCTGTGCCCCTGCCTCTGTACAAAGGCTTGCTCTCCCAGGATTAGGGCACCCCGGTCCATCCAGACATCAGGTCATTCCACCTCCATGCTTGGCTCCTGAAGACATAGCTGTTGCAAGATTTGGAGTGTCTCCCAAGGTGGTTGACATTCTAGTGGTTGTCAGAAAACTCTCCACCAGAGCCACCTGCTCTATGAAGTGGAAGCGGTTTGCTTTGTGGGATGCTTCTTATCAGCTGGATCCCTTCACCTGCCTAATGAACCAGATTCTGGAGTATTTATTGTCCTTGTCAGATGCAGGACTCCAATACTCTTCCATTAAAGTTAACTTACAGTACAGGCCATTTCAGCCTTCTCCGTGCCTACTGATGGCCGTATGGTGGCCCAGCTAGAGGAAGCCCATACGTTTTTGATAGGCATTCTACATCTAAAGCCTCCTGTCTGCAATCCTGGGACATGAATTTTGTGTTAGAGAAACTCACTTTGGGTCCTTTTGAGCCAGCCGTGACTTGCGAGCTACGCTTCCTTTCTTGGACTACATTATTTTTAGTTGCTGCCACTTCTGCTCAGAAGATTTCCGAGCTCCAGGCTCTCATGTGTGAACCTCCTTATCTGATTTACCACAAAGACAGGGTGTCTTTGCATACAAACCCTGTGTTTCTTCCAAAGGTGTTGGTTGAGTTTACTTTAAATCAAACCATTCACCTGCCAGTTTATTTTCCGGAGCACACCAGTCCAGAGGAAGCATTGCTCCATACCTCAGATGTACATAGAATACTCAGATATTATGTTCATTGTAGGAAGGACTGCAGGAAGTCCTTGCAGCATTTTGTTTCTTTCTCCCCTGGGAAAAAGGCCATACCTGTTTCTAAGCAGACAGAATGTTAGAAATTGTGATCCACAGTAAGGTGAATTAGACAGCCTGACATGCAGATTTGGACCTCCTTTGGAGTTCGGATGCCCTTGTTCTTGTATGTCTGTTTGTTGTAAAATGAAAATTCTTAATAAACAGATTTAAAAAAAAAAATGAAGAAGAAAATTTATCAGGGCCAGCCTGGTGGCTCTGAGGGTTGAGGCGCTGGATGTCACACCTAGCACCATGCCAGCGACCCATGTCCGAGAGTGAGCACGGGTTGCCAGGGGTCGGCTGGGGGAGGAGAGGACCAAGCGCCTGCAGGACAGCTCTCCTCTCCTGGGGTGGGTGAGTTCACAATGCCCCAGCAGCAGCGACTCCCAATGGAGACTGGGAGTGCATCAGCCGGGGGTTGCGCACACGGGGGGGTGGAGGCGACAGTGGATGTCCACGAGTGGGATGCAGGAGCGCGCTCAGCTCGCGCTGGACGTCATTGCACGTCCGTGCCTCCGAGGGACCATCATGAAGTCATGCACATACAAGGAAACACCTCGGCACCTGCTGAAGATGACGGCACACCAGCCCCACGCTCACTGTCGGACCCCGCCTCCTCTGGTCCTGATATCGCCTGGCCTGCACCAGACCACCAAGCTGAACAGAGTGCCCAGGTAAGTGGAGGGCGGTCCCGCCCTGGGGGAACAAGGTGGTTCAGGGTGCCGGGGGGACCTGGAGCAGAGTGGGGGTCAGTCTCAGGCCAGGCGGGACAAGTTGGGGATGCCTCAGGACCGGTGACTGAAGGGAAATAAGAGTGGATAAAAAAAAAACGAAAATGTATCCGTAACCTGTAATATGGAGCCAACAGGGCTCCAAACTGGGAAACCATAATACAACAGTGAGTAGAGAAATGGGCATACTGGGTGGGTTGTATGGTCCTTATCTGCTAACAGACTCTGTTTTTATGCTTCCAAGGTGGGGGACTGTAGTATATTTATGTACTTACCACAGGTAGCCACAGCTGTTGTAGTTCATGCCTGTCAGTATTGTCCTGCTGTGCAGTTCCTGTCATGCTCATTGGGGGTAGTGTGTTCAGTCCGAGAATTAAGATGGCTGCAAGCAAGTTCCTCGTCCTGACTCCGTCTGTCTACCCTACCCTCAGATTACCACCATGGCGAGCGACTCCACGGGTGCCAGAGGAGGTTAGCTAAGCTGCTGCTTCCTTTGGGTAAAGCAAAAAGAAAACAAATTGGTAGAGTTAGTTCTTTTTGCTGTGTCTACTGAAAGAAAAAAAAATCAACAAAAACACAGGCAAAAGCCAAGCCTGTGAGAGATAGAAAAAGAAAGCAGCAAGAAATATTTATCTTTCAAAAAAGAATTTGTACCTGCAAAAGCAAGAAGTCAAAAGAATCTAGGGTTTCTGCAAATCTTTCCAGCAGATCTACACAGCAACAGTACAGAGAATGAAAAGTAGCAAGAGTGTACCTTCTTTCCTGCCTGCACATCCAACACATAGCAAGCCTGCAACAGTACCCTCTAGGGTTGGGGACTATACTGCAGGAATACAGCAGCAAAGGCAGCTCAGCAACAGCATCTTGTGGCTTAACCAAGAAATTGCAGCCAATAGTGCAGAGCCACTGAAACAAAAGAAAAAAACAAGTTGTTTTTTTTCTGGACAGCGGAGCTGCGGAGCAATGTGCCACTGGTGTGATACTGAAGATAGACATAAACAAGTCCAGAGGCACTCCAGAACCTCATGCATATAGTGCTCTCCAAGAAGATGCCAAAGACAATTTTTTTCCTTCCAACTGCAATTTATTGTGCTTAAATACACAGGAAGGACACATACAGAGCAGATAAGGAAGCTGTTGCCGCTTTCCCAGAAACCCCAATGCTTTGCTCAGTGGAGCTTCCTCAGGGAGTCTTGACTGCTCCTGTCAAATTGGTGGACATGCAGTACGCCAAACTCACCGAGACACTTTCACGGCATTTCAAACCCAAGCCGATTCTCATTGCAGAATGCTTCAGATTTCATCATCGGAACCAGGAGGAGGGGGAAGTTCTTGCCGACTACATCTTGCTTTACAGTGTTTGGCAAGCGCCTGTGAGTTTGGCCAGTTTCTGGATGATGCCCTATGGGATCAATTTGTCTGCAGTTTGAGAGGAGAAGGCGATCACAAATGGCTGTTGTCAGAAATGGATTTAACCTTCAAGTTAGCCTGTGATACTGCACTCGCTTTGGAGCTCACCTGGAAGGATACCAGGTAGCTGGCAGGACATTCTGAACCACAAAGGAGTGGGTTTCACAGAGTCACCAATGCGCCAGGAGCCAAGGGACATTCCAGACCACGAAGTGATCCACCACCACTTAGTCAGCAACCACAGTCATCAGAAGCTAGCACTACAGACCTGTTCCACTAGGTCCAAGCAGCTTTGCTATCATTGTGTGGGGTGACCACCAGCAAAGCACATGCATATTTTGTCAGGAAAAATGCCACTACTGTGGAAAAGTGGGTCATCATCAGAGAGTGAGCAAAAGTGCATCACGTGCAGCACATGCACAGTGTGTCGCCAACACCTTGCCAGAGACTGAATCGGAAGAAGAGTTGTCGGAGCTGTTTACTGTCTTCACAATTCAAGGGAACGGAGAAGGAATTTACCTCCAGATCGAGTTGGCAGGCAAACTGGTTAACATGCAGCTTAACACTGTGGCACCTGTATTTCTTGTGCCAGAGCATATCTACAAGGAGAATCTCAGGAAGTGCCCATTGCACCCGTTGCATAGTCAGCTCACGTCTTACGTGGGAGACCGAATCTCTTTTCTAGGGGAGATTCAGGTGCCAGTCACTTAAACTGGGAGGAGCGTGGACCCTACTTCTAGTGGTAGTGCAAGAAGAGAGACCTGCATTACTGGAAAGAAGCTGACTCAAGAAGATCAGGTTGAACTGGGAAAAGATCTTCACCTTACGAACTGTGACAAACATACCTCAAGATGCACTGAGGAAAGTATTGGACACACATGGTCCTATTTTCCAGGATGGCTACGGCACAATACAGGATTTCAAGACAAAGATCTGAGTGCAAACAGGAGCCACTTCCATTTTCCACAAGCCTCGACCAGTACCCAACGACTTGAAAGAAGTGGTAGAAAAAGATCATAATGCATTACAACTTCTAAAAGAACCCAGGGTACCCACAAATATGTTTTATTTATTTATTTAAAAGTTTTACTAGGAAGGCACACTGAGCAGAGTACTGCTCGATTCCAGAGGGAGGGTGACAGTGGAGATACAAATATTCAATATACAATCGTAACTATAACACAAGGAACAGAATAATACAATCAGTATATATACCAGGAACAGAATAATACAATCAGTACATACACCAGGAACAGAATAATGCAATCAGTATATACACCAGGAGCAGAGTAATACAATCGGTACATACACTAGGAACAGAATAATGCAATCAGTACATACACCAGGAACAGGATACTACAATCAGTACATACACCAGGAACAGAATAATACAATTAATACATACACCAGGAACAGAATACTACAATCAGTACATACACCAGGAACAGAATAATACAATCAGTATATACACCAGGAACAGAATAATGCAATCAGTACATACACCAGGAACAGAATAATACAATTAATACATACAGCAGGAACAGAATGCTACAATCGGTACGTACACAATTAGTACAAGTGGTAATAAGACAGAGTAAGCAATATTCAGTCAGATCCTGCAATAAGATAGTGGATTAGTCATTTGATGGGACAGGGTCAGCAGAGTTGGGCATACTCATTAATCAGATGACATAGGCACAGGTGGAGGAGAAGTGCACTTTGATGAGTTGATTGAGGTACTGAGTTGGGGGCATGTGCCAGATGTCAGCAGGGAGGGAGTTCTACAGTTTAGGCATTCTGTGTCTGAAGGCAGCCCGACCAACAGAGGAGGACATACACGGTACAGCCAGGAGACGGGTGTCGAAACTTCTGAGGTGGTATGCTGGAGGGGTCTGGTTACGTGACTGTGCATGCATGGGAAACTCAGGGTTAAAGGCTCTTTCAGGTATTAAACTGTCGAGGAAAGAGCGTGTCTTAGAATATCCTGCACGGCAATCCAGGAGACACAGCATCATTTTTTATTTGAATGCCCCTTCTTCAGAGGTTTCTGGAATACCTTAATGAAAACCTGAAAAGAACCTTTATTCCTGAAAATTGATATTGACTGTGTAGTTCTTGGCATCTTCCTCCATCGATGGAGGAAATTTCATATTAGTACACCTCAGGTTGTGTTTGCAGTGTGTAAATATCACCCATCGCGATTGTGCACTCTCTTCAGAAGAAACTCTTAACGTGTAATGAAGTAGTCACTCTGGTTACTGCAGCACTAAACAAACAGCACACAAAGAAATGTTGCGGCTGCCTTTTCATCAGTTCCAGAAACTCTGGGTCCATTGCGCGTGGATTTCTGAAGTAGAGCAAGGCATTACGTAAGAAGATTTGAATTCAGCTTCCACTTTCCACATCTTGTATTTGTTTACAGTGACTCACTATACAATAGAATTTGCCTGTTTTCTGCAACATTTTTCATATGATTGTAAAAACCAGATTGTTGTAATATCGCATTTGTGAACAATATGTATGGTAGCAATACATAATCTTCCTAAGTATTTCTTTCCTGTAGTGAACTGTTACTATCTGGGGATTTATACAGCATGTGACTGTATATATGACTTGTTTCTTTGTCAATAAAACTCCTCTACTCTTCTTCAGTAACTACCATGGGATCTCTTACTTCCATCTGAACAGTGTCCAGAGATGGGGTGGAAGGAACCAAGGTTTAACATCTCATTTGAAGGATGGCACCACAGCAGTACAGCACCCACCCCTCATACTGCGCTATAGTGTCAGTTATGGGTATTACCCCACCTACCAGGTATTGGTCTAAATCCCACAACCTTCCAATCTTCCAGCCCCAGAGGTGAGCATACTACCCACTGAGCCTCTCGCACTGCACAGATAAGAGGTTTACGGAGATGTGAATTTCTTTTTTTCCCCAGATTGGATCCCACCAAATGCTCAGCTAAAATTCACTGATGCAATCCTGGGTTCACCTGTTGTGTGTTGCTACTGCCATTTACTTTCGTGAAACGCATTCCTTGGTAGATCGCTTCCAGTAGTGCTGCCATCATGGTGGCTGTAGTTCACATGTGAGGCTTGGAATCTCCAACTGGTGAAGTCAAAGGTGTCTCAGAGTTGAGGTACTATGGTTCCATGCAGGGAGGGCATGGGTAGTATGACCTTACTGCACCCCCAGCCAAGCGTCATTTGAATCAGCTGTAAAGACTGGAGGAAGGGTACTGTGGAAAAAAATGTGGGGGGAGGGATTAATTTGGTATCATCAAATCGACTAAAGACTAAAAGATGGGCTGCGCCGATGGCCCAGTGGCAGGGCGTATTGCTGCCATGCAGGTGACCAGTGTTCAAGAGCAGAAGTTACTTATTGCATATGTAAGTAAGTTAGTAAGTAGAAATTTATTTATATAAGGTGCCCTTCCAAAGCTCAGGGCGCCTTTACAAATTTCACATACATTATTTAAAGTCCACAACAATAAAAACACTTTATACTTAGCAGAATTTACACTTCTGAAAATGCGTGTTTAAAAAGAAAGGTCTTCAGAGCTTTTTTTAAACCCTTCTACAGTCAGGCTATTGCGTATCTGGGGCGTATGGGGCGTGCCAGGCTGTAAGCAGCTCTGGAAGGAAGCACATCTTGGCCAGGGAGGCTGTCGGTTGGTCCCAGTGCACTAGCAACTCCTGCGAGTGGGCCAAGGAGCTTCCCGTAGGGTTTCACTGGGCAAGCGAGGCCATTACATGCACCTGGAATCCATAGGAGCACAGGATCCAAGACAGCATGGGTTTACAACAGGAAGGTCCTGTCAAACTAATCTCATAGATTTCTTTGACTAGATAACCAAAGTGGTGGACCAAGGGGGTGCAGCTGATGTCACCTACCTTGACTTCAGCAAAGCTTTCGATGCTGTTCCACATAGAAGATTAACTAATAAGCTGGGTAGGCGTGAGGTGGGTCAGAAGTTGGTCAACTGGGTGCCAAACTGATTGGTGGGCAGAAAACAGAGAGTGGTGGTAAACGGTATACAGTCAGAAGAGATGCAAGTCACAAGTGGGGTACCTCACGGATCAGTCCTGGGGCCAATCCTCTTCAATATCTTCATCAGTGACATTGCAGATGGACTGGAGGGTAAGGTTTGTCTGTTTGCAGATGACACCAAGATGTGCAACAGAGTAGATGATCCAGGTGGGGTGGGCAGAATGAGAAGAGATCTGGATAAACTGGCAAAATGGTCGGAAGAGTGGCAACTGGAGTTTAACGCAAAGAAGTGCAAGATCATGCACATAGGGAAGAGAAACCCTGAAGCCACCTATAGATTGGGAGGGGAGTTGCTGGCAATCACAATGGAAGAAAGAGACTTGGGTATCATCATCACAGATGACCTGAAATCATCCAAGCAGACCACTAAAGCAGTAGGTAAGGCTAGAGGGATGTTGAAGTGTATTAGTAGCGGTATCACAAGTCCTAAGAGGGAGTAATAATCCCTCTTTACAAGACACTGGTTAGGCCCCATCTGGAGTACTGCATGCAATACTGGAGGCCGCACCTGCACAAAGACATTAACAAAATGAAGGCAATCTGGAGAAGGGCAACCAAAATGGTGCAGGGACTGCATCAGAAAACATATGAGGACAGATTAATGGAGCTCAATATGTATACCCTAGAGCAAAGGAGGGAGAGAGGTGATATGATTGAAACATTCAGACATCTTAAGGGCATTAACAAGGTGAAAGAGTCTAACATGTTTCAATATAAGAAACATAGCAGGACAAGAGGACACAGCATGAGATTAGAGGGAGGCCGATTAAGGGGTATTGTGAGGAAGTTCTTTTTCACAGAAAGGGTGGTGGATGCATGGAATGGCCTACCTCAGGAAGTGGTGGATATAAATATACAGTGCAGGGCTTCAAACAGGCATGGGATAGGCATAAGGGAGCAATACAGATGAGTATGAATAGATAGGCCATCGACAGAGTAAAGGCCTGTGGCACATTCATAAGATAGAGAAAATGGGCAGACTGGGTGGATCTTGTGGTCCTTATCTGCTATCAACTTCTATGTTTCTATATGTATGTTTCTATTATGGCATTGCTCACACCAGTGGGAGGAGGGAGGATGTAAGGGAAAAAAAAAAACAGGGAGTAAGAAAGTGCCTGCCTTCCACATGACTGCTCATAGAGCCTGATAACGGGGTATTTATTGCCCTTATTAGACAGCTAGGGTACACGGAAAAAACCTAGATTGAAAAAAAACAAGATTAAATGCTTAATGGTTTGCTACCTTGCTTGTGAGCCATGTACCGTTGTCACCATTCAGTTATATACGGGCATAATGACATTCTTTTTGTCTGTCCAGTTTCTGTGGGCTTCGAGTACGAGACATGCCTTGGCCTCATCCTTTGGGAGAAGAGAACAGCTGTGCTGCAAGGATATGAGCTGGAGCCCTCAAACCTGGGAGGGTGGTCTCTGGACAAGCACCATGCCCTTAATGTCAAAAGTGGTAGGTTTGTTTACTTTGTATCCAGTCGTTGTTCATTTTGATATACTGTATAGTTTCACTGATCGATATTACAGTAAACATCTCTTTTCACCCAAGAAGTTCTGGGAGAGATTAAATGGGAATTTAAAAACTATCACCTTTTTAAACAGTTTAAGCTTTTGTATTTATCTATTTTGTGTCAAATTTGGGTTTTGAAATCATTTTTTATGTTTGTCGTGCACAAGCACGAGCGAACATATTGTTATGATACTGGGCTTTGAGAGGTGTGTCACTGTGGTCCAGTGCAGGGCAGTCTACAAGGGGTTCAACCGTGTCACACCAGTCATCAGTCAGGCTGATCATGACGCTGTTCTGGCTTGCTGCTCAGAAACTTTGTGTACTTCAAAGGAGTGAGCTGGCCCAATCATAGGGCAGCTTTTCCTTTGATCTACATAATTCTACCCAGCAAGCACAGCTGATCTGTCATGATCGGCCTGCTGTGGTCCCTCCCCATCAACCTTACGTGAAATAAGGAAAACCCACCCTCAATCCCTCCTGCCCCTTCCAAGTTATTTTTCTGACACCAGGGTGCCCAATCCCCGGTGCCAGCTACAACAACCCACCCTGCCCATTTTCATTGTGCAACACTGGGGAGTTCACCTACGGTGCTGCCAAACAAAGAAAATCCACTCTCAGTCCGACCCTTCCATGTTATTTTTCCAAGACCGGGGTGCCCAATCCCTGGTGCCATTTGCCACCCCCTACCCATTTTCATTATATGACACCAGGGAACCCACCTCTGGTACCGCCGAACATAACACCAACACTGGGGTGCCCAATCCCCAGTGTCACTAACTGAAATGAAGAAAACCGTCCCTCATAAATTTTTTTTTGTCAATATACCCTGTAAAAAAAGAAAACTGTCCATCAATGTCTGTTGCTGCCACCGTTATTGTCCCCCCCACCCAAGCCTCCCACTCAGCACCAGTTCACCCACGGCGGTGTGACATGAATCAGGTCGCTGTCAGTTAGAGCACCAGAAACATGTTGCCTGCAGTGACCGTGGCCCCACATTCCACTGCAAGACATGTCCCTGCCAACGGACACTACTGTGTAAGAAGTTGTTTTTGCAGGGGGCTTTGTCCCCCGCACCCCAACACTAAATATAATCCCCTATGGGTCCAGGCATGAGTGGAAGTGAGAGATCAGTGTGGATGGCAAAAATGTTGTGGGGGGGGCGCAGCAAAATCCCATATGCCCCTGTTACTCACAACCTTTTACTGCCACCCTAATTGCAGTGCCACCTAACCGTATACCCTCAGCACCAATCACCCCACACCCCCCAAGCCCTTACTTACCTACTTGGGGTCCGACACTGTAATCCTGTCCGGTCCAGAAATACATCTTCACTCTTGAACGCCGGACTGCAAACTGAGGAAATCAGGTATTCGGCTCAATGTATGTCAGTGGGTTTTGAACTTGTCATTATAACTTGGTCATTTTTAAATATTTTTTCCTCAAATTTTCAACATGGCTTTGTAGGGACCCCTTCTCATGAACAATGACAGTGAAATTATGTAAATTCATACTGAAAGGTGATTTTGTGGTCACTGTGTGAAATCAACCTTTTGGGTAGGATTTGAAAATGTTTTCCACCCTTGTTCTTGAGATGCGGTTGTAAGAATGCCATGCTGAAAATCTGGGGTAAAAATGTGAAAAAAATAAAGTTAATTAGGAACCTATGTTGAAATTTTTCAACGCACACATGTAAGTATGCTAATTTCAATATTTTGACCCTAACCTTTCAACACAGCCATTTTTTCACACCATCTTATGAATGTGATAACTGTCGTTTTTCATATCCTGGCCAAAATGTGTTTTTGCCCTTGTAGTGCGAACTCACCTTTTGGGCATGATTTGAACATTTTCTCTACCCTTGTTCATAAGGTGGGTCACAAGAAAGCTATGTGGGGTCATAAGAAGGCTTTGTTGAAAATTTGGGGAAAGATATTAAAAACCAACAAAGTTATGAGTGTACATTGACATTTTTCAATGCACGCTTGTAACTGTAGTAATTTTCAGTATTTTGAACCCAGATTTTTAACATAGTCATTTTACCACACCACCTTATGAACGTGACAGCTATTATTTCTAAAATCCTAGCCAAAATGTGTTTTCACACTTGTGGGGCCAAAAGATGTTTCAGCCACTGTTTTATAAATTACACTTGTCATGTTCAGAAGGAGTGGTATAAAAAGACTATGTTGAAAATTTTGAGTGAAAATGTGAAAAAATAATGAAGTTATGAGATAATGTTGACTTGTTCCAACATTAATCCATAACTTTATTTTTGCAGATTTTGGCCCCTAATGTTCAGCATATCCCTTGTGTTACCCCACCTCTTGAACATGGCAGGTGTAATTTTTCAAATGCCCTCTGAAACTTGTTTCCACAGTCACACAGTGAAATTACCTCTTTGATGGGATTTTAAAAATTCCACCTGTCTTGATCATAACATCAGGTCACAAAAAGACTGTTGGACATTTGGGGATAAAATGTTAAACCCCACTGAAAAGTAGATATGGCCTCTCAGCTGCCCTATCCTGGGTAATTACAATTTAAAAATGTATCAAAGCAGGACACCACTGAAAATGAGACACTGTATCCCATCTGCTCTATCCTGGGTAAATATATAGTAAACATGTGTACAAGCAAGACCCAGTACAACAGCAACAGCAGTGGTAAACATTCAGCAATGACAAATGCTTGTTTTGTTTTTAACCCGGGAAAGGCACAATATAAATAAAATTCTGCATGTCTGTCTAGCTGTCTATCTTTATAGCTACCTGTCACTATCAAACAGCCTGTCTGTGTGTGTGTATAGATGCTATATATCTATCTATCTAGGGCCCTGTTCACACGACAGCATGGTTTTCGGAAACGTTTTTAAAAACGGATTTACTCTAACCGCGCTGTAGTGTTTGCACTGCTAGATCTGTTTCCATTCTGGACTCCTTGAAACATTTTCTGGCATCCACATTGTTTCTCGGGACCCATGTCAAGTGCACCGCAGTTCAGCAGTGTGTTTGCAAGCTGCTTACCGTGATGCACTGTGCGGTCTCGAGTTATCCCACTGTAATTCAAACATGTATCGAGACTGGAGTGTTCGCACTGTCAGTAAATTTGTTTCAGGTGGCTAAACAATTTCAAAAACTGTGTTCAAGCCTAGGTTACATCAGGGTTTGAACACGGTTCTTGAAAACATAGTCTGAAGCGTGATAGGTGCGAACGCTAACCGAGCCGGCACACATGTAAAATGGTTCTTTTAGCCTTGTTCCATTTTAAACAGCTCAGTGTGAACAGGGCCTAGCTAGCTATCTATCTACAGTATCTATCTATCTGTCTATGTAGCTATTTACTTTCTGTCTGTCCGTCTGTTCATCCATTCCTGAATAAATGGGAAAGTGAGATATACCTCACTATATGAGCTGGCATGGTGGTGTGCCAAAGGGAGCCCCTTGGTCACGTTGTGCAGACATGAGTGCGCCAGCCCTATCCCACTATGGGGGTATTTGCAGGTCACCAAAAGTTGGCCTTGAGAACAACATTGGTGTCACCTGTGAAGACACTTGCTAACACCACCTCTGTGATGGAAGAAAGGTAGGATCACAGTTGTGGGAGTATTGGTTCTAACAGTACCATGTTCAGTATGCAGCTCACCATCTGTATGCTAGCACCACAGCCTAGAAAATGCATACATGCAGCTGGACAGAGACTGAGTTTCACCAGAACTAAATACTCATTGAAAGGCGTTCATATACAGTAGTTCTGTTGGCTTGCAGGAGCCTAACCCCATCACCCTTGCCTTCGTCTCTTTCTTTTTTCTTTGTTTATCCCCTTACCCACAGCTGTTCCCATCTGCACTGTCCCAGCTCCCAGCCACATCCTTGCCATCTCTGTCTCTTGTCCTGCCCCTTCCTACATATGGACTTTCCCTCTGAGGTGGGGCAGTGGGGAGTTGGTAAGGCTCCACACTGACTACTCAGTTCTGGGGGGGGCAGATGGGCAGTCAGTAAGTCAGGGCCTGAAAGACTGGCTTTTTGTGGGCTTTTTTCCCAGTATCTGTACCTGTACACAGAGAGATGCCAGGAAGGTCTAATTGTGGGTGCACCCACGTAGAGAGTACCTCCTGCTATCCATTCAGTGTCTCCCCCCACCTGACATACTGCATCTGCCTGCACCACCACCTGAGAACCCCCAGGTGGCAGCTGCATGGCAACAGCTTGATCATCCCCTTCCCAGAGGAGGAGAGTATCCTTTGGGATGCTCGATCCTCCTCCCCAACCAGCCCCCAATGACCTGAGATCGCTCCCCATCCTGAGTTGCTGGTGAGTGGTAGTACTATGATGGGCTGTCTGTCTTTGGCCCTTTTTGTTTCCAATCCCCCTAACCCACACAGCTTGCACATCAGGGCGGAAGGGGTGCCAGTCCCCTTCCCCACTAAGATCACTTGGGTTATGAGAGGTGTGCCAGAGGCTCTGTGCAGCCTGAGAGTACTGAGCTTCACCCTGCAGACCAGGAGGATTTTTTTCTCTTGCTTTTTTCTCCTAGGACATTGGTGGCTCAGGCTCTAACTTACACTCATGCATGCAGCTGCATGCCTGTGCATGAAACCAGCTGATGCCACCCCCCAACTCCACCTGCACCTGCACCTCCACCTGCAATCACCCAGGTGACAGTGCCATGGCAGAGCTCAAAATTAGCCCTCCCCAGAGAAGAAGACCACTATCTGGGATGCTGGTCCTTTTCTCTTTCTCCGGCCCCTTAAGAGCAGGTTTTTATTGTACTGATTGTGATTAGGTAAGCAAACTTTACTTATGGCTCTCTGCTGGAGTGAGGCCAGGTTTATGTCAGTTCGTCACACATATGAATAAATCCTTAACAAAATAAAAAAAAAGATCTATTGATACTGCTGCTGTGGGAGGGGTTCAAGTACAGATCAGCTTATATATATATATATATATATATATATATATTTGTATTTTTGGGCCAGCTTTCTCATTTCAGGTCCCGTCCGTTCGACGCCCCCATGCCCAGGCTTACCCCCTTGGGCGTGGCCACCAAGGGGGCTTCCCATTCCCTAACAGACATTGTGGGCAAGCCCTGGATTACACTCAGGTTGGGGCCACGACAGCAGGACCCCCCCGGCGGGCATTGGTGACATTGGATGGCGGAATGGGATGGTCCATCATGCTGGGGCCGGCATTTTTTCTTGGGTTTTTCCTGGGGGCGGGGAGTGCAATGACATCCAGCGTCCATCCCGCCCCCCCCAAACAGTCAGGCGCTGGTTGCTGCAGTACCCCTGGCCTCCACCAGGGTCCATGAAGCGCCGGACACACTCCCCTCCCTCCCCCTTGAGAAGGAGAGCAATCCTCAGGACGCTCCATCCTTCTCCTCCAGCCAGCCCTCCGACACCCCGAGTCCATTCCTGAACTTGGGTCACTGGTGTTGCTGCTTATATTTTATATTTTTATAGCACATTAAAAACTGTTTGTTCCATGGTCGACATCTGCTCTTCCTACAGTGTTTTTTTAGTGCCACACTGGCCAACCAAGTGGCATTGTAGTAGTGCTGGAAGACACTAGTTCCTAAGCAGACCCTTAGGGGTGAGGGTAGCACATTAGGAGCTTGGCTCCTATGGAAAAGGAGCATGAGCAAGCTGGTATTTCTGTACCCCCGCCTCTAACCCAACCATGGAGCATTGATTGGGAAGGCAGTTGCCTGTACATTCTCCTGATCAGAGAAGAAGGTGGAACTGGGGTTGACTCCAGTGATTTAGGTGGAGGGGGATGAGAAAAAATGGGGGAGAAGGGTATTTGTAAGGAAGGATGGTAGATGAGAGGAGAGAGAAGGGGAAGGTGGAAGGACGTCAGGAAGGAACATGATACCAAATGTAAAGTTGACTGGTACGGTCTAGTGAGGCATTGGGCTTCCACCTGGGAGATGGAGGGTTTCATCTGAGTCCCAGAATTGTATACTTCTGCCAGGTAGGTTGACAGCATCTTGGAGGTGTGGCACTGGGGTCTTGTGATGGGAGGGATGTAGCGCATGAGCCAGGTGGCATTATCACACTCCCTGATGGGCTAACCAAGGAGCAGCATTGGCATCAGCTCTGAAGGCAGCTACTTAGGGAGCAAGCATGATATCCCTTTGTGTCTGGGGGACATGGAGATAAATAAGAAACATAACATAACGAAACAAGAAAATAAACCAGAAACACAACATAAAAAAAACCCAGACCAACATGATAATAAATAACAGCACAATGAAACAAAACAAAAAGATAAACCAGAAACACAGTATAACAAAACATTTATTTTATTTTATTTATTTATTCATTCTTGGATTACAATACCTCTGAGCACAGACAGCCCATTTACAAAGGTTCCACATCAGTGGGGAGGGGAGACAAAACATACAAAGGAGATAAAAGTACAATGTTTCCCAAACAGTAAAATACAGTGAGCAAATATATATGTATCTGTACACAGTTTTATCATTCTAATAAGAGGAAAGCATAGATGAGAGGGGGAAGGATAAAAATGGGAGAAAGAAAGATAGGTAGGAAGTGGCAGCCATAGGCCCTGTCAAGCTGGTATGGGGGACAGGGGGTGAGGTGGGCAGGGGGTAAGAAAGGTAGGAGGTGGCAGCCATAGGCCTTGTCAAGCTGGTGTGGGAGGGGTAGAGATGGTGGGATGAGGTGTATGGGAGTAAGAAAGGTAGCAAGTGGCAGCCATAGGCCTTGTCAAGCTGGTGTGGGAAGGGTAGGGGTAGGGGGGTGAGGTGGATGGGAGGATAGCCAGGGGCCTTGTCAAAGTGTGTATAAAGGGGGGTAGCCTCGGAATTATAGAGGTAACAGCAGAGATACAGGGTTATCCAGTTGTGAGGAGAAGACTGAATGCTGGTAGATGGCAGTTTCAGATGAAGCAGTCACAAGAACTGTTGGCTGTGAGATGTTGGCGTTCGAACATACGAAATTTGCCAGCAGATAAAGGCCTAGAGGTCTGTCAAGTCTGCTCGAATGTGCAGCTAGCACCCCTTATTCTACAGCTGCCCCTCCCTTCCACCCTTCCCCTTCATTAACCCTCCCCCTTGTCCTGTCCCATCCTCGTTTGAAGCAGTCCACTGTTCTACTGCATACCACTTCAGCAGGTAACGCATTCCACCCAGCCACCACCCTCGCTGTAAAAAGTGTCTCCTCATCTCCTCCTGAACCTTCCTTGCTCTAGTCTCATATCATGGCCCTGGTGGCCCTCCCTCCCTTACTTTGAACAGCCCTCTGTACCCGTCTTCATTTATTCCTTTCATGTATTTAAAGGCTTCAATCATGTCACCCTGTCTCTCCTCTCTCCAGTGAGTACATGTTCAACTCCTTCAACCTCCTCTCGTATGATAAGTCCCCAGCCCCTTGATCATCTTTTGTCGCCTACGCTGCACCCTCCAGTAATTTAATGTTCCTCTTCAGATACGGACGCCAGTACTGCACGCAGTTCTCCAGCTGTGGTCTAACTAATGACCTATACAGTGGCAGAATCACCTCTCCTCCTCGAGGATATACCCCTTGCAATACAACCCAGCATTTTGTTGGCCTTTGCAGCTGCCTTCCTACATTGTGCCGAGTTGTTCATTGACCCTGTAATAAGCACACCCAGATCCTTCTCCTCCTCTGTCTGGGCTAGCTGCATTCCCCCTATCTGGTAACTCCTCCTTGGGTTCTTCATCCCAAAATGCAGCACATTGCACTTTTTGGCATGAAAGCCCAGTTGCCAGGTGTCTGACCAGGTTTCAAGCTTTGCCAGATCATCCTGCAACCCCTGCCATCCCCCTAGGTCATCCACCACCGCGCCTACCTTGGTATCATCAGCAAACAGACTGATCTTGCTCTTGATGTCCCATGATATGTCTGCAATGAATATCCCAAGCAACACTGGTCCCAACACCGAGCTCTGTGGAACACCGCTCGTCACTGCCCTTGGGTGTGAGAGCTCCCCACCCACCACCACCCTCTGTTGCCTTCCCTGCAGCCAATTTCCTACCCATCTCACCAGCTTTGCACCCACCCCTGTGCCTACTAACTTCCTTCCCAGCCTTCCATGTGGCACTGAGTCGAATGCCTTACTGAAGTCCAGATACAGGACATCCACTGCATGGCCCCTGTCCAGTTGCCTAGTTACCCAGTCATAGAACTCGACCAGGTTGGATTGGCAGGATCTGCCATGTATGAAGCCATGCTGTCTGCTGTCCTGTAGTCCTTTGGCCTCTAGGAGGGCTACCAGCCTCTCCTTCAGGATAGTCTCCATTAGCTTACCCACGATGGATGTGAAGCTCACTGGTCTGTAGTTTCCCGGTTCATCCTTGGGGCCACTCTTGTGGAGGGCACCACATGAGCCATCCTCCAGTCCTGGGGTACACACCCCAAATGTAGTGGGAGGCATTAAATAGGTCTGCTAAGGAATCCTGCAAGGACCTCTGCCAGCTCCTTCAATACCCTGGGGTGGATGCCATCTGGGCCTGGCGCTTGTCCACCCTCAGTGCCTTCAAACCTCTCGAACTCTTCTCTCTCCACGATTTCCCATCTGTCACCACTTCCCACCCTGCTTCTGCCATTTCTCCCACCTTGGGTGTAACCTCCTCTCTCTTTAGTAAATACTGAGCAGAAGTACTCATTTAGTGCTTCCCGCCTATCGCACCCTGCTTCCACCCAACCCCTCCTTTCTAATCCTTACTATGTGGTCCTTACAGCTCCTTTTCTCCTGATGTACTTAAAGAAGTCCTTCTCCCCTTCTTAATGCCTTGTGCCAGCCTGAGTTCTGTAGAATGCTTTGCCCCTTACTGCCCTTGTCACCGCCTTCGATTCTGTCAAGTACCTCCCTGTCCTCCCCCTTCCCTGTTTTCTTGTACTTCCTAAAGGCAGCTCTTCCTCCTTACCTTTTCCATGACCTCCTTGCTCAACCAGATCGGTTTCTTAGCCCTGCCTCTTGCTCTGGGCTTGTAGCAGGTTTTGGTTGCCTCCACTATCCCCAGCTTTATGAGCTCCCACCTCTGGTTAGTGTCCATACTAGATTGAATTCTGGCCAGGTACCCTTTTACCACTTCCCCCATCCTCCCAAAGTCGGCCGTCCTGAAGTCCAGCACTATTGTGCCAGATTCCACTCCTTCCTTGCCCATATCCAATGTGAGCCATACTGAGTGGTGGTCACTCCCTGACAGTGGTTCCTCTACTGTAAGCTCTCTCACAAAGTCCCCATTTGCCAGCACAAGGTCAAGGGTATTCCCTAACCTGGTTGGTTCACTGACCATTTGCAGCAGGAAGCTGTCCTGAAGGCATCCAGCAGTACCTGCTCCCTCTGTTCCTGGTTGTTGGGGTGCTGCAGTCCATCCTGGCATGTTAAGTCCCCCACAATCACCACACTACCCTTCTCGCAGGTCCTCCTGATCTGTCCCACTAGTTCCCTGTCTAACTCCTCCGTCTGAGATGGTGGCCTGTACACCACTCCCATTCTAAGAATCCTATTCTTGGAATCCTGATTTGCATCCAAAGTGACTCCATACTACCCTCCTCTCCTACCTCTCAGTCCTTCCTTCACATATAGTGCCACCCTCCTTTCCCCAATCACCCTGTCCTACAAAATAACCTGTACCCTGATACAGACAGGTCCCAGTCATTGTATTGGTGGCCCATGTTTCCGTGATGGCTGCAATGTTCTACCTCTCCCTCTGCCATGAGAACCTGTAACTGCAGTTTTCCTGCCAAGGCTCCTAGCATTAAGGGTAACCACCTTCACCTTTCCCCTCCCATCCTGCCCCCCTTTCCTAGCATCACCAACAGTACTTGCCATTTGTCCTTTGTCACTGTCATGGGGGTAATATTGTTTCCCAACCGCATGGTCTCTGCATGTCTCTTCCCCAACTGCCACCCCCACCCTAGTTTAAATTCACAACTTCCTCTATGTACTCCTCCATCCTCTGCTTCAACACTTCTTTCCTCCTCACTCAAGTGTAGTCTGTTCTTGGCATAGAGACTACTGTCCTCCAGGTCCCTCCCACCCCACAACAGCCCATATCCTTTAGCACAACACCAGGTTCTTAGCCATCCATTAATTCTCTATTCTCAGCTTTCTTGTTGTGCTTGCCTTTGGCACTGGAAGTGATCTCTGAAAAGTTACTGATCTTCCTGCCCCTCACATAATTGTAGCTAGTTCCTCAAACCTCCTCTGGACTGTATCTACTGTCTTGTCAGCCAGGTCATTTGTCCAAAGATGTATAATTAAATGAGGCTTGTCCCTACCCCTTCTAGCATATTTCAGAACAGACTGTCCCACCTTTCCGCTGTCATTCCTGGCATGGCCTCCACCCAAATGCAACTATGCCTCTCCCCCTTGCTACCCCACCTAACTCCTCTTAGTATTGAGTCCCCCAGCACTAAGATTCCACCCCTCTTACTCCCTGCTTGTTTCCATTCATCTCCCTCTCTCATTTCCAGCTCTTCTTTTTCCTGCACATCGTTTCCCCCTTTTACCCCTGTTGCAATTCTCCCAGCAGAACTTCCCCCTGCTCCATTTTGGTCCAGGCATTTATCAATTACTCCTCTAATTTCATCATTTCCCTCCTCCACCTTCTTCCTCTCTAGCAGTGCACAACTATTTTCTGAAGGCCCTTCACAAATGCCCGCCTCTCTCTCTCATAGTAACCTGTTCTCTCCTTTCCACTCCATGACTTTTGCCATTTCTTCGCCTCCCTCACAAGTCCCTATCTCCTCCTTCCATTTGTCTTTTGTCTCCTGACCTGGTTTCCCCAGCAATTGTTCTTCCTGCCTGGGCCCCTTTGTCTCCTGCTTCCCTTCTTCTGACCCTCTCCTCACCACTGTTGGCTTAAATCGCCCTCCCTCATCTCCCCTTCTTCCTCCCTCCAGTACTGGGCTAAACCCACCCCCAATCTGCCTTGCCTGTCTTAGTTCCTCCTGCAGACCCTCGATCTCCTTTCTAAGTTTTTCTATGTGGTGTAACTTCAATTTGAATGGACCCAATTTAGGTAGGGTAGTTATCACTTTCACTATCAGTATTAAACTAGTGAGGTGCTCTGTAGGCAATTGAGTGTTGCCCCTGAGCTGTCCGGCATCTAGGAACACGGAGATCACGGCTGTTCAAGCATCACGTATGCTGTGATCTATAGTGAGGGCTTAGCAGGTTTGCGGTGCCTGGTGGCCAAGAAGTGCTTTTTGGCTAAACGACAAGTTTGGTATTGGATCCTCCCAGAGAGCTGTAGTCAGCCAGTCTCAGCGTAAAGATCACAGGTGTGGGTGAAATGTGTGGACCCCGTGAGTAGTCTGCATGCCTTGTTCAGAGCAATGGATATCCTGCACAATGAAGACAAGGGGGCTTCGTTGCGCAGGAGATTAACAAGAAATATAACATTACAAAAAAGAAGATACGCAAGAAACACAACATTTCAAAACAAGGAGATACTATAAATTAGAAGTATAACATAAAAAACATGGCAATAAACCAGAAAAAAATAACAAAACAGGGAGATAAACCAAAACTGCAACGTAACAAAACTTGGGAGTTAAACCAGAAATGCAACATAATGAAACATGAAGATACACCTAAAACACAACATAACAAAACATTTAAATAAACCAGAAATGCAACATAACAACACATGGAGATAAACCAGAAATATAACATAACAAGACATGGAGATAAACCAGAAGCACAACGTAACATACTATGGAGATAAACCAGAAACGCAACAAAACAAAAAGATAAACCAGAAACACAACATAACAACATTTTGAGATAAACTAGAAACACAACATAAAAAAAATGATGATAACCCAGAAACACAACATAAAAAAAATGATGATAACCCAGAAACACAACATAAAACACAAAGATACGCCAGAAACACAACATAACATAAAACATGGTGATAAACCAGAAACACAACATAAAACAGTGAGATAAACTAGAAATGCAACACAACAAAACATAGAGCTAATTGAGAAACACAACCTAAAATATGAAGAAGACCAGAAACACAGCATAACAGAAAACATGGTGATGAACCAGAAACGCAACATAACAAACCACATTGATAAACCAAAAACACAGTACAAAACAGGAAGATAAACCAGAAACACAACATAAACCACAAAGATAAACCAGAAACACAACATAACATAAAACATGGTGGTAAACCAGAAACACAATAAAAACAGGGAGATAATCAAAAATGCAACATAACAAAACATGGAGATAAACCTGAAACACAACAAAACAAAACACAGAGATAAACCAGAAACACAACATAACAAAACATGGAGATAAACTAGAAACACAATATAAAATATCATGCTGATGAACCAAAATATAACATAACAAAACGTGAAGATAAACCAGACACACAACATAATATAAAACACAGCGATAAACCAGAAACACAACATCTTAAAAAATATGGAGGTAAACCAGAAACACAGCATGGAGGTAAATGAGAAATACAACATAGCAAAACTTGTAGATAAACCAGAAAACACAACATAGCAAACCATGGAGATAAACCAGAAATACAGCATGACAAACTATGGAGATAAACCAGAAACAAAACCTAAAATACAAAAAGGAATTTGTTACACTTGGTGTACCGTGTAGAAGCAAAAGTCCAAAATTAGTTTCTACAGTTGTAGTAGACAATTTATTTTAGTTTTTATTTGAAATATTCGGACAGCTACTTCTCTCATTCGGGACAACTGAAGCAGAGACTAGAAGGAGGGCAAGAAGGGTCTGCATGGACACTCTCCTTCTTGAGAGAGAGGATTGGTGCATAGTGTTTCTAGAATGACTCCTGGTGATGGTTTGGTTGGGGTGCAGTTAGCCACATGGGTGACCTTGCGCTGTTGTGTGTCTCTTCTACCCCCTGAAACTGTGATGTGTGGGGAGACAGGTGGAGGAAAGAGAGAGGAAACAGAAAAATGATCATCCATAGCATATGGGAGGGCAGCTCCATGAGTCTCCCCTCCATTTCATCTAACTTGTCAGCACACTCTCCCCCGACCATCCCTCCTGACGTCAGGAAGCTGCTTCCTTTCTGGTTGTAGTGGGGAGGCCCTGGGAAAGATACGCTGGAGTCGAGGGAGGGACAGATGACTCAAAAGAGCCTGAAAAGTGGAGGGCAGCAGCAGTGGGAGGTGAGTCTGGGGGTAGAGGGGCCTGAAGGAGTTGGACATCAAGGGACCCTATAGGGAGCATAAAAAAATAATATGGCTAAGAGGGCACACTGAGCTGTAATTGTCTTGTTTCCAGACGTGTCCTGGGGAGGGGGGTGGAGAATACAAAGGATAATACAGGGTACCCAGTAAATCAGCCTATAGACAAGATAGTCCCTAGCCTGCAGGAGCAGCAGGTGTAGAAATAGCTCAGGGCTGCCTAAGTACTATTCTAGGCTCAGACAATCAAAACTCAATGTTAGTGCACATGTTTGCATTCAGGAAGCCTTGGATCTAAGCCTTTTTATAAGGTGAAGCGGCAATCTTCCATCACATTACTAGACTGCACCACTGTAAGATTATAGTAAAGCCGTTTTTGAAGTATGACTTTGTTAAAAAGTATTCAAGTGGCATTACCAGTCTAGTTCCTGCTGTATTTATTTTACACTTTTGTAGCACACAGGATGAAAGATTTTGTTATGAGCTGCTAAGCTGACTGAGGTAGTATCCAGCAGGCTTGCCGGTGGGGAAGAAGATCCCTCCACATTGCAATGCAATAATGAATTGTCTTCCTAATAGGTATACTGCACAAGGGAAATGGAGAGAACCAGTTCCTATCCCAGCAGCCTGCAGTTATCACCAGTATCATGGGAAGTGGCCGCCGACGCAGTATTTCCTGTCCCAGCTGCAATGGCCTTGCTGAAGGAAACAAGCTCCTTGCCCCTGTGGCCTTGGCAGTCGGCATTGATGGAAGCCTCTATGTTGGAGATTTCAACTTTGTGCGGCGGATCTATCCTTCCATGAACGTCACTAGTGTCTTGGAACTGAGGTAGGGTGATGGTTTGGTTAGTATTGCATGGTGAACAGCTTGTGGCCACGTTCTGCAATGTCTGCTCTATGCAGTTTGTAGGAGTTGTGACAGTTTATTAACTTTGGGAGATACGAAGACCTGCCAGGACCCTGAGTTCCCTTCCAATTATAGATAAATGGCAGTATTCCCCCCACCCACCTCCCCTCCATCTCTGATCCTTTGGGGGCATCTTGGGGGTCATCCCTCTGCCATCCACCCTACCCTATGGAGCTGCAGCTATCCCCCCAGGTGTGGAACAAGGTGGGGCTCATACACTCCGTACAAATCGACTTTCGTTGGGCAAGGCAGTCTGGGTGGGTAGTGGCACATCAAGGGCATGCTCCCGATGCCCCGTCTTCCCAGAGACAGAAGGGCTTTTTTCGTCCTTTTTCTACCTTATGTGGTGTGTGCCCTGACGTCAGTGCGCAACGTGCTGACATTCACCACGTGTCTCGGTCAGCCCCTCCTGCAAGCAGAACTTGCTGTACCCCCGAGCCTCCGCTCAGGGTCAGGCAATCTGTGGGCCTTGGCCCCCTACCTCCCCCTAAAGAAGATGAGCTGTCATGGGACGCTCAAGCCATTTCCCACAGCCGGTCCTCCAGTAACCCGAGTCTGCTCCCGAACCCAAGTCACCGGTGTCACAAGCAGAAATCCAACTGTTGCGCCGTCGGGCCGGCTATAAATGGCAGTATTGTATGAGTTGCCAGGACTCACTTCAGAGCTATATGACCCTGTCTAAAAACTGAGGCCCCAATTATAAATAAATGGCAACTACAGTTTGTACAGTTTGATGCTCCCAGAGGAAGGGTTGTTGGAACCCGAAGCACCAGGGCGGGTATGACCAGTGACTGGACTAACTTTCTTGTTGCTGCTACCTTGCCTGTTTTGCAATAAAATTTCATTTTGCACCTGCATTTTGACTCATGCATTCAGCTTTGTGAGGTAGCCATTGTAGCCAGTGTGGCTAGCATCATAGTCCAAAGGACATGCTGTGATCTGCCGGGTGGGAGGGTGCTGAGAGATAGGTGGCTGGCCCGGGAAACATTCAAAAGTGAAAAACCTCCAAAAATGCACTCCAACAAGGTAACAGATAAATCCAAAAAGCTTTTGCTGTTTTTAGTGAACAATGCCAAACAGTGCTCACCGGCCCCGTTACAAGCCCCAGCACTTCGGGTTACAAAAACTGCTTCATCAGGGGGTGTGGTAAGTTGGAAGAACCATGGACAGTTTAAATAGTGCCATCAATTAGTGCTAAGACAATTATAACATAATGAGGCAGTTAGTGTCACATGATGAATATCAAGAATAATGTCAGAAGTTACGTTCACCCACATAAAGGAATGAGTGAAATACATAACACTCTCTCTCTCTATATCAGACAGCCTTGTTTTTTTTTGTTTTTTTTTGTCAAATCTTTTTCCCTCCAATCATGGCTTTGGGGAACTCTCTCAGGCATCCTATCCCTGTGCCTATCCGCCTGAGGTCGTCTGCAATCTAGTGCCCTCTCTCTCCCCCCCACCACTGCCAGCACCCCCGGTTTAACCCGCCCGGGGAGGGTAGCCCAACTCTTTCCTTGGGCTCCTTAATTAGGCAGACTCTGGCAAGCGGCGGGGCCCGGGTGGAGGAGTGATGAGGCCCAGCCGAGTTGGATCTGTGCTGGACATGGAGGATAGGTGCCGTCACCTATCCCTCCGAGCCAGGTTTTTCCTTTCTGGCCAGTCCCCCCTCCCCACGTCGCACCCCGACACTTGGTGCACAGCAACCCTGCCAGCGTCCCGGGCACGCTGTAACGTGCTGCCCGTGCTTCTCGCGTGTGCCCCGATCTCCACCAGGGGCCATCGGAGCGCCGAGCAACCCAATGCCTTCCCCCCGGGACAGGAGAGCGGCCCACCAGGTGCTCAATCCAATCCTTCCCCTGCCGACCCACTGTGCCCGAGCTCACTCCTGAACTCGGGTCGCTGGCGTGATGCGAGGTTTGGCATCCAGCGCCTCAACCCTCAGTGCCACCAGGTCGGCCACAGACAGCCTTGTTGATACATGCATACTTCAATACCACAGATCATATTTATTGTCGTATTTTAATAGGAGCTTTGCCTTCTTTAACAGTTGTATGCATAAGTGGTACTGGTTACCTGTGCTTGGCAAGGTGTGGTGGGGGGGTTGTTTGGAAAAAGCTGTATGAAATTGGAGACAATAGGAGGGAGTGCTGCGATTCGCATCACTGGTCCCAGTCACATGCACAGAGTCTCCTTGAGATGAGATTAGTGAGGGCTTACCTACAAGAGAGCAAAATATAGTTAATTAAGTTTTGTCTATCAATTTTAAAGCCATTGCTTCTTTATTAAGCTACTCAATATTTCTACTAATTCCTAACTTTTACAAATAAAATTCTACCAAAGCAGGCTGTCAGTTTCTCCATGAAAACAGCGAGAATCACTCTATAACCAAAACATAGTTCCTAAATACCTTAATATCCAGGAATGGAAAAAAGGAGAAAACATCTCACCATAATAATATAGACATTAATTTTTCATTCTTAATGCAGATTAGACTAAGCTGTCTGATGTTGCAAATTTTCTGTTTTATGTCCATGTCAATAGTGCGGTCAAAAGGTCACTCTTTGAGGTATGACTTAATGTCCCACTGATCATTTAGCCCAGTGGGTTTGACACTTTTCAAGATATAGATCCAGAAGCTCTCTCATGTTAAAAGTTGATTTATTGTTTTGCCACCTCTTTTTAGTGGAGGGACATGTTCTAGACCCATAAATTTAAGGCTTGCTGTATCTGACCTATGTTTACTGAAACAATGGACTCCCAACAGGAGTGTCCTGTTTCTCATCCTTAACAGAATGGACATGTTCCTGAATTCTTTGCTTGAGGGGCCTGACTGTACGCCCAATGCATAATAAATGGAAATAGCACCGTATGGCATACACCACGAACGGAGTGTCACAAATTATTGTTTCTTCTGTCTGATCACTGATCCCTTCAAATAGTGGATGTTTAAATTCCCTTTCCACCACCGTATGTTCACAACTAATACACCTGTGGCATTTGAAGAAACCTCCTTTTATTTTTAGTAGCCACATGCCACCACTCACAGGCGTTGGGATAGATTTGAGTCTACTGTGTACCACTTTGTCTCTGATATTTTGGACTGTTTTGAAAGATACTCTGGGTTTACCACCTACTGCCTTTTCTGCTACTGCATCACTTGTGATAATGGGCCAGTTTCTGTGCGCAGTATTTCCTATTCTTCCTGCCAGATGGTTAAATTCAGTGACAAAGGTTACCATATTCAAATCCCTTCCTGACTGTGACTGCTAATCTTTTTTAGTTTAGTTTATGTGGGTAAACGTAACTTTTAATATTATTGTAGATGTTCATCATGTGACACTAACTGTTTTATTATGTTATAATTGTCTTAGCACTAATTGATGGCACTATTTAAACTGTCCATGGTTGTTCCAACTTACCACACCCCCTGACGAAGGTTTTTTTGTAACCCGAAGCGCTGGGGCTTGTAACCGGGCTGGTGAGCACTGTTTGGCATTGTTCAACAAAAACAGCAAAAAGCTTTTTGGATTTATCTGTTACCTTATTGGAGTGTTTTTATGGAGATTTTTCACTTTTGAACGTTTCCCAGGCTAGCATCTCGCAGCACATGGTAAAGGAACCAAGCAACGATTTTTTACCTATCAGGTAGCTGCAAGGTAAATTAGTTCTCCACAAGTGCACACTGTACAAACTGTAGTCGTGTTTCAGTACAGGGTGGCCCCCCCAACTTCAGTGCACCCTCCCATCCAGTGGCTTTTCAGTCTTTTTGTTGAACTAGAGTAAATGGCAGCGTTTGGTGAATAACTAGGGCTCACTTAGAAGATATAGGGACCCTGTCAATAAACTGAGCTCCGGCTCCCATATCACAAGTAAATTACAGGTTTTGTGAATTACTTGGGCTCACTTCAGTGCTACGGGACCCTGCCTATAAACTGAGCCCCTGCCCCCATAATTATAAGTAAATGGCAGTGTTTGGTGAATAACTGGGGTTCATGTCAGAGATATGGGGACCCTGTCTATAAACTGAGCCCCCCATCATAAGTAAATGACAGTGTTTTGTAAGGTACTGGGGCTTGTTTTTGAACTCTAGAGTCCCTGTTTATAAACTAGGGCCCCCACCCCCAATAATAAGCAAATGGCAGATCTTCCAGGAATCAGTCTTCACCATTCATTCACATTAATGGCTGTAAGTTGGAGGCATTAGGGCCCCCTGAGAGCAAAGTTTTTTGCAGCTTAGGGAAGGGACTGATGTTGGTGCTGGCACTACCTAAGAGGCTGACATAGTGGCTTTGCACACGTGAGCCAGGCCCCCAACCCTTCTCAGTTCTGTTTTTCCTGCTGTCAGGTGTGCACTGTGGGAGCAACTGAAGTTGATTTCAAGTGTGCCATCAGTGCTTTCTCCTCAGTTTTTTTTTTTTTTTAACTCTCTTTATACCTCCTACACCGGAGACCTGAACTCTCTCCGACAGGGCACTCAGTTTGGTCTTTTTCCCCGTCCGCCTGAAGCCCCCAGACTCCACCTCCCCTACCGCACCACCTGGCCACCTGACCCCCTGGCTCTGAGTCCCCACGGGGCAGGACCGCCGACTCCTCTGGCGCTCTATCTACAATTTAGTGGGGCGACCAGAGAGTGGAGGGAGTGCCCCTGTGGAGCTGGGAGGCCCGGCATTGGACGTGGGACCGACCACTGGACCTGCGATCGCCTATCAGGTGCTCCAGGGATTTTTGATTGTTCTGTCCCTCCCCTGCGGAGCTTGGTCATGCAATGACGAACCAGCGTCCGCCGAGCCCCTTCCCCATTGCCATTCTGGCTGCGTCACGAATTTCCTGGCTACCCCCTGGCCATCGCCAGGGGTTGCTCAGGAGCGACGCCATCCCTACATCCCCCTCCCCCCCGGCCAGGAAGAGCTGTCTCACAGACGTTTCATCCCTACCCGCCCCTGCCAACCCCTGACTTCCCGGGCTCGTTTCTGAACCCGGGTCATTGGTGTGAGGTGAGGCATCTAGTGCCTTAACCCTCAGCACCACTGGGCCGGCCTTTCTCCTCAGTTTGATGCTGTTTACTCGTTTTTCTATGCCGAATGTCTTCCGACAGTGTACATATGTTTTTTCTCTCGGTACCAATTTTTTTTCTCAGTTTGGCATTGGATTCTTTTCTTGTTTTATAATTTTCACCATTGAAATGCCAAGTTCAAGGGGCAGAAAAATAAAGGCTGCTTCCCCATGTGTCAGTGCCCCCATGGGGGCCATCTTGCAGCAGAGGACCAGCATCTAAAGTGCCAGGTCTGCTTTGGACCAGACCATGACATAGATAAGTGTAGTGCTTGTTTCTCAACTGATAAGCAAACCCTGGAAATCAGTGCATTAAAGTGGAATTGTTCGTCCCCACATTTGAAGGCAAGAGTCGCACTGGAGATGCCAAAGCAAGGTCTCTGAGTCTTTCCCCTGGCTCCTTCCCAGTATTTCTGGTACTGAGGAAGACCAGGTTCCTCTAAGCGTTCACCTCACTGAGATGTTGGAGACTGGGACGGGGGTCTGGTGAGCAGTCAGCCTCCTCTGGGGGGGGTGACTGAGCACCCCCCAAGTCCATCTGCCCTACTAGACAGCAGACACCCCCAGTGGTGAGACTGAAACTATATGCTCGGTCTACAGTGGTAGGCACCTCAGTGTCACAGCTTGGTGCCATCTCAGCTCCTGGTACCAACCCCGATACCCATGAGCGGGGCAGCACCGGCAATGAGACTGGGTCCCCTTCTGGTGCTGTACCTGGTACCAGAAGAAGGATCAGATCTGGAGCTGACCCTGTCCCGAAGTCTGAGGTGGTAGTTATCCCCTTCCCTGAGCACCCTGGTGGTCTAGGGGAGGAGGAGGAGGATTCTGGCCTCAGGCTCGGGACAGGGAAGACAATGACGGATCTGACCCTGGGTCCAGTTCAGAGCCAGTCTCTCAGTGTCATCCCTAGGCCAGGTGCTGGGACTGGTTCTGGTGTTGTCTGTGGTGCCAGTTCTGGCCTCAGTGCCATCTGTGGTGCCAGCTCTGGGTCCAGTGCCATTTATGGTTCCATCCACGGTGCCAGGTACAGGGGCAGTTCCGGGGGTGATTCTGGCTCTGGAGTAGGGCTTGGCGGGGGGGGGGCAGCACCAGTTCTACTACTGAGGGGAAGATACCCATTTCTGGACTTGCTGCTGACCTGGTACCCTTATGATTTGCCGAGGCTCACTATCCCAACACTGACCTGCCCGGGCAGTATTGCCCGACAGGTTCAGTAACCAGACAGTGAGCATCCTGGCAGTAAGAAAACCTGACGGACATTACAGGGGTAAGGTAGCAGATGCGATGGCTTGCTGCCTTACCCCAGTAGGTGGGTTACAAGTAGTGGAGGAATCAGGAGGTTGGTTGAGCTGCCCTGGTGGTGTTGAGGCTAAACCACTGGTAGCTCAGCCAGCGTGCTCTGGTAGACGCAGGTTGTATCCCGCATTGCGTCCTGCAATTTTTTACACAGTTGTAGCCCCATAACTATTTTTTTTTAACTCCGAGGTCTGTTCCCCCTCAGAGTTAGTTATTTTAGTTATGGGGGTTGGGGGGCAGAGCCCCCCGAATTAAATTCTGTATTTTTCAATCAGATGCCCAAAATCATATTTTCAGGCATCTGACTCAGGAGTATATATTTTGGGCCTGTGGGGTCAGTATCCTGAGACTCACTGTACTGAGTTTAGGGATACCATAATATATCCGCTGATCCTGTGACTGGTGCTGGGGTCAGTAACAGCTGGGGTGCCAGTGTTGGCCAAGTGGCTCATTTATCCAACGTTCCAGCTGACAAGGTTACTGGTGAGGATCAGGACTACCCCACCGGATGTGTACAGTTCCGCTGTCCTCACTGGCAGGTCTCCCCCCAAGGGCACCATCTGGGTAGGACCTCTGAGATATGCCAGCTCCACTCGGGCAAGTGTGCAAAGTCCTCCCCCTTAGGAGAGATTCCCTGAGCACTCCCACAGCCTTGGCAGAGAACTGGGAGCCACTGTCTTCTACATCTCTCCTGGTCCTCTGCCACCTCACCCCGAATTGCCAGGTATTATGGGTCCTCTTGGGCCCATGACCTGGCGTAAGTATGGAAGAACAGCCATTGTCTTCCTTCAGTACCACTGTCAGTCTGACCGGGCCCAGTTCAGGCCCATGGTCCCGGTACCACCATTCTCCAAGTCCAGCTCCTTCTCTCCTACTTCCTCCTCTGAGGAAAAAGAGTTTTCCATCCACATGTCCTCTGATACTGAGTACACTTCATACCGGCGCTTCCTCACAGAGATGCTGAAGGAGCTGAACATGGGATCTTTTGTTGGTCGCAATCCTGTTATCCTGTCTCTGAGATTCCTTGGGGAATTTCAGTGATGATTGTTTTGTCATCCCTCCTTGGCCTTAGGCCTTTGAGGAGGCATCCAGAAATGTCAGGCTCCATCCTTTCTCCAGCCCTAAGAACATCCTGCACAGGTACTGTGCTCCCGTGGGGTCTGCAGGAGGCGTACCTCACTCCACTTCGGTGATTTTGGTACTACAGACACCCACTGGGCCAAAATGCTCCGTGTGGGATCCTGAGAATGCCTCTTCTGAGGTAGATGCCTGGGAGAGGAGGGTTTTTACCCTGGCACGCACTACCATGTGCTTTGCTGCACACCAGGCACATCAGGCAGCTTACAACAGGCGCCTGTGATCGAAGCTAGATTAGTCTTAGTTTCGCTGCCTGACCACAAAACAACCAGGCAAGCCATTTACCTTTCTGCCAAGGGCCTGGAGCTAGGGAGGCACCAGAAAAGAGCACCCTACGATGTCAATGAGGTAGCTTCCAGGTTGGTAGGAACAGCAGTCTGCATTTTGTGGATGGCATGGCTTCTCCTTTTCCAGTTGTCATCTCTGCCGTGGCATAAGATGCTCAACTCACATTTCCAAGGGACTCATTTCTTTTCCAGCAGGGTCAGGCATGAGTTGTTGGGGCACAATCCTGCTCCTGGGCCAAGGGAGCTCCTGCCTGCCTCTGACCAATCCTGCCGGACCTGTGAGGAGTCCCTGCCCTTCCCTTAGGTGGTTATTCCTCACACAGGGGGATGAGGGATATTTTCCCTCAGGGTAAGCCACATCCTCCCCTATTTTGTGGAAAGCTTGGTACTCTGACCCATTAGTGTGAATGAATAGTGAAGACTGATTCTTAGTCTGGTGTTTGGTGCTTAGCTCGCACTACCAAGGGACTAATTTTTCTCTCCTGCAGGGTCAGGTGTTAGTTATCAGGGCACCTTCCTGCTCCCAGGCTGCGGGAGCCACCGCCTGCCCTGCCCTGACCAGGCTTGGGTCCTGCCAGACCTGTGAAAGTCCTTACCCTCCTATGGCTATCCCCCACAGAGGGCTGGGGGAGCAGTCATCTCCCTCAGGGTAAGCCAGCACCACCCTTTTGGGTAGAAGGCTTGGTACTCTGACCCATAAGTAGGAATGAACGGTGAAGTTCGATGTGTGTAAGATATGAAAATATGTACTCCCCGGTCTTCTGCCACTGGTCAAACAAAACCCCCAAAGTTCCTGCTAAGGTCCTAACCCACCATGTCCTCAAGAAAGGGCAACTTAAGCACCTACAGCATCACCTTGCTCACATCAGCTGGTCCCCTGTATATAGCACCCACTGTGTTGACACTGCCCTTGACTACTTCATCCAACACTTTAACAAAGCCTGTGACATCTACGGCCCCTTCCGAAAATAGAAGCTAACCCCTGGATCACTGTTGACCTACTAATAAAGATGCCATATAGGGATAACTTGTGGCATTGTGCAATTGCTTCAGCTAGACAGGCCGACATGCAATAGTACAAGGCTGCAAGGAACTCCTGTACCATTGAAATATGGCATGCTAAAAGAGAGCATTATAAACTTGAGCTCACAAACTCATGGGGCAATGGAAGGCGACTGTGGGACAACATCAAAAACTTCACTGGGAAACCCTCTAAAGTACCCCCCAAATCTGATCATTGCAGATGGTGCTTTTACACAGGACCCCACTACTACAGCAGACACCCTAAATAAGGCCTTCACTGACCTTTCTGGCATACTCCCCCCATACCACCTAAACTCCTGTAATCCTCCTCCCTCTGACAGCCCCACCATTCTACTTTAAAAGGGTCCCCATGTTAGTGGTGAGGAAATACCTCCAAAGGGTACTGAGTAAAGCCAGATATAGCAGCGACTCCTTGGACCTCAAACTCCTCAACCTCTCCCTTGACTCTGTCCTCAGACCACTTACCACACTTATCAAACTCTCCCTCTCCTGTCAACAGTTCCCTCAATGCTGGAAATCGACTTCCATAGTGCCCGTATTCAAAAGTGGCAACAGGACACATCCTTCTAACTATCGACCAGTCTCAATCCTTCCTCCCTTCCCTTTCTAAAGCACTAGAATGGATCGTCAGAGACCAACTCACGGAACACCTGACCAAATACAAACTCCAGTGTAAGGAACAGCATGGCTTTAGAAAAGCACATAGTACAGCTACTGCCTTGCTGGAATACACTGACTTCATACACAGTGCTCTCAACCGTGGTCAGCTGGTGGGGTCAATCTACATTGATCTCACCAAAGGCTTTGACACTGTGAACCACTCACTCCTACTTTGCTCGTTCCAGGACATCGGACTTTCCAATGAGGTCACTAACTGGTTCACCAGCTATCTTGGTGGCAGGTCGCAGCAAGTTAGAATTAATGATGCACTCTAACCGATTCTCGGTAACCTCCGGAGTTCCCCAAGGTTCCATCCTTGGACCCTTACTATTCAGCCTCTTTCTCAACTCACTCCCAAAAGCCTGTCCTACCAACCTCATTCTTTTCGCAGATAATGCTGTTCTCTTCTCTGCTCATACTAACCCCACCCTACTCACCAAGGACCTTCAAACCAGCTTTGAGTAGGCTGAATGCTGGTTTGGGGACCATAAACTCCTGATGAACTATAGAAAAACAAAAGCAATGATCTTCACTACCCCGCATAGCTGACACAAAGCGGCCTGCCTTACCATACTGAACAAGCAAACCCTCCCCCTAGAGCAAGTCAAGGACTTCAAATATCTAGGCATAACACTAGACAGCACCTTGTCTTACTCTGCCCACATCAACTTAATATCAAGAGCAATAAATTCTTGTATTGGCACACTTTACAGGCACTGGCACTGCCTCACCCCCCAGGGCTCTCAAACTAGCTGGATCCAGCTCAGTTAACTCCATAGTAGATTATGGTCTGATATTCTACGGTGCAGCCTCGGGCACAACCCTGAAAAAAAATCTCCATTGCTCTCAACAAAGTGTGTCGGCTGGTTACTGGGGTCCACCGGTGCACCCATACCTGTGACCTTTATGCGTAAATGCACTGACTGAATCTCAAAAATAGGATCACCTACCAAACTTGTCTCTTTGCAAAAAAAAATCAGCGTAGGTAAAGCCCCACCAACTGCCCTGCCTCTGCTGTTTGCAGCCCCCAATCCATGCAACACACGCAGAGCATCTTCAACAAACTACCTAGTCCCTTACTACCGGACAGCCCAAGGCCTGCGATCATTTTGCTATAGAGCCCCCACTTGGCTGAACAACCTCTCCCCAGAGATACTAAACACACCCTCCCTTGGCCCCTTCAGAACTAAGCAGCGTCAGCACCTCACCCAATAAAGCAGTTGTGACTGCCCCCCATTACCTAGACACTGCAAGGAATGACCTGCTCCCAGCCACTATTTGTCTAGCACTCCCTCCTTCCCCTTGCACACCCCACACCTTCTTTCACTCCCTAACACTCACCCACTTACTTCTATCTGACAAGGATGCCTCTGTGTCTGCTCTACCACCCTTCTTTTCCTTCTCCTCTGTTTCTCTTTTCTTTATACCCTTACTGGCTATCTCTACCCCCCAACTGTATATCCTTCTCACTTAAATCCTGGCAGACAAAGTCATAATTAGCTGACTACCCCCCACTCTCATCTCCTATCCTTTAACGCATGACTGCCCCGTGATGTTTCCTTGCTATACCATTCACTGTACCTCATCAACGCTTGAGTACCTTACTGTACAAGTTATGTAAATTAGTGTCTATGCAGCCTTGTCGCCGTACTATTTTGATTATCTTTGCTTACCTTTCTTGATTTGCACTGTTAAAAAAAAAAAAAATGTTGTATGTACTACCTCTATATTCTGTTTCTGATGTGGAGCCTTTGTAAAAGAACCTCTGGTTCAAAGGTATTGTAATCCTAGCAATAAATCAATCAATAAAATAAACATAAATAAATGTACTTATCGTAATTGTTGATCTTGTAGAATATCTTCACCTTTCATTTACTTGCTTGCCCCCCCCATCCCCCATTCAAGTAAGAGCCCGGGCCTCTGGACAGCTCACCGTGTTGTGCTTCTGCACACTGGCGTTGTTCTTTCCACTCCCTCTCGGGGAGCTGTTTTTCCCCTCTTGAAGGTAAAACTTTTTTTTTTATTTTATTTTCATAAAAACAAAATTGGGATTTGGATTCCCTACCTTTTTCCCAGAAAAAAATGTGTTTAAATCCTTGGGGTGCATTTTCTCTTTCCTCTTTTCCTCTCCCTACTAGGGATATTTCTTTGGGTATATATATATCCCTATTGATGCTGTTGCAGCTGGTTCCACCTTGTCCGTACCTCTGAGTTTCTGCCATATGGCAGCACTTGGGACAAGATGTAGCTTTTCACATCTTCTATATAACAGGGAGAGGCAGATGCGGTATTTTTTAGTGCTATGCTTCTCAGTCTGTTGGGCTAAGTGCTTATTCCATGCTTAGCTGATCTTCCTAGTCATAAAGTCTGCACCACTCATTCACACTAATGGGACTACACCGGAGGTACTAGGACCCACCGAGACCAAAAATCTTCAGGAGGGACAGCGCGCCGCGGTGAGGGCACCGAGGCACCGATCAGAACCTTAGCCCTTATAGGCTACCTTGGCGTCAACCCTCCAACCGCCTCAGTTCCTTTTTTCCCACCATCGAGTGCGCTTCAATGACAATGTTGCTCGTCCACCGGGAGTCAAGTTTTCACGTCTATATGACAGCAGCTATAGTCGTTTTTAGTATTTGTTAGGTTTTATTTATTTTAGTAGTTCTTATAAATAAAGTAATTTTTCATTAAAGAAGTCTTCAGCCCTTCTTGATGGAGTCGACCATGAGCGGGGCGGGTGGCCAGTGGGAGACTTTGCATGAAATCTGTGTTTTCTGCAGGGTTGATCTGGTCCACCGCCTCTACAGAGGGGGGATCTGACTATGAACAGTCCTGTGCTCCGGGGGGATGGGTGGTCCTCCTGAAAGCACAAAAGGAAGTGATCCCATTCTTGATCATCGTCACGGACTTGGCACCGCTCGACTTTGAGTTCTTCCTCAGCTTTTTGGTCGAAGAAGAAATGGTACCACTCGAGGTTGCCCTCTGGTATGTCTGCACGTTGATAGTCCGTGGCCAGGGGCAGGGGTTCGACTCTGACTCCTCCAGGGTCTCCTATGGTCTCTGTTCCTAGTGACCAGCATCTTCAACTATGGAGTCCCTCTCCGCCCCCTGGGGGGTCTTCCAGTGAGCAGTTTCACCACTGGGCTGCTCTCATGGAGCAATGGGTTCGGCGGTTGTCCCACTTGCCTGAGCCATCAAGTCCATCACCGAGGCCTTCGGGCCATCTGGTTTCAGACCTGCGGACAGGGCGGTTGGGGCTTTCTAGTTGCACGGCACCTTCTTCAGTGCCATCAACGCCATGCTCTGGTGCTTTTCCCCCTCATGTGGCTGTGGCACAGGGGCTGGCACAGGGGCCAGCACAGGTACCACTGTCTCCTGCTGAATTTCTCCATTTTTCATCCCTGAGTGGGGTGTTTGGGGCCCCTGGTCCTGTGGTGCCAGGTGCAGTGCCGGCTCCTCTGGTGCCAGTGCCACGACCTGTGCCAGCACCACATGTGTTTTTGGTGCTGCACTCTGTGCCGGGATCGCCTGCAGTGTCACATAGGGTGCCGGGGTTCTCGACTCCAGTTCTCAGAGCTCCTGCTCCTCTCTTTCCTCCCTTTCCTATTTATTTTTTCCCTCTGGAACTAGTAGGAGATGATATTGAGCCGGACCCTGATCTTCAATTGGGAGATGACTTTGATGACGATTCCTCTCTGGGGGTGGCAAATAAGCCTTCTCTTCCTGCAGAGCCTTTGGTGGAGGACCTTTCCTTTAAGTCTCTGCTTAAGAACATGGATATCACTCTCTCTCTCTCTCTCCAGACTTCAGAGATTGATCCTGGGAAACTGCTGCATCTGCAGTATCTGCATGTTCTGGATATTCCTGTGGAATTGACTCCTCCCGTGCAACCCTTTTTGAGACTCTCTCACAAATGGTGTGGGATAATCTGGTGCTTATTCCCTCTGTAGCCAAGTCCATAGATAGGAAATACGCCCCTCCCAAGGATTGTCCTATTCTGGTTTCGCAAGCCTTTGCTGATGCCATAGTTGTCGTGACAAAGAATGACAAAACTGTTCTTGCTCAGGAATCTATGGCACATCCAGTAAACAAGGAATCATGCAAAATTGACACTTTGGGGAAGCAAGTCTTCGCTGCCTCCACCCTGGGTATGCATATTGCTAGCTACCAAGGTTATTTCTCTCAGTATGAGTATAACCTCTGGCATTCGCTCAAGGCCACTGTAGAAGCTCTTCCAGAGTTGTACATTAGCACAGAGCTTCTTCAGACCATTACTAGAGGCATTAAATACAATAATCAGCAGCTTAAAGCTGCTATGGATGCCTTTGACACTGCTTCCAGGGCAGCAGCAGCTAGTATATGCACCCGACACCACTCTTGGTTACGCACGTCAAGATTCTCAAATGATGCCCAACAGAGAGTTATGAGTTTACCATTTGATAGAACGTAGCTGTTTGATCCTCAGGTCGAGCAGGCACTAGAGGCCACACAGAAAACTAGAATGGCTATAAAAATGGCCAGGCCACCATCTGTAGCCCCTCAACAAGACCGGGACCAACAGCAGTTTCATAACCATCAGTCCTTTCGTGGCAAAGGCAGAGGGGGCTTCAACAGAAATCAAGCTCCCCAGCCACAAAAGAAGACACAGCAGAAGGCTCAGGGCCTCAAAGCGCCTAGTGCCACCCTCTGAGACTCTGGCCCAAGTCCCACCTCAGCTGTCTGAGGGGGACTCTTTTTCAACAGTAGGAGGGTATGTGACTCAGTTTTTACAACCAGTGGAAGTCAGTCACTTCAGACAAATGGGTGCTCAGGATAATCCACGAGGGTTACTCTCTAAATCTTTCAGAAACCCTTCCGGATCATCCACTCAAATGTTAGCCCAGGCTATCTGTCTCTCAATCAGACTTTCTTGCTTCTGAGAGTCAAGGCCTTCTGAACAACAGGGCAGTAGAAGTAGTTCCACTGCATCAGCAGAACAAACGTTTCTACTCCCGTTACTTCCTAGTTCCAAAGAAAACAGGCGGCATGCACCCTATTCTTGATCTAAGGAAGTTAAGCAAATTCCTTTACAAGGAGAAGTTCATGATGATATCTCTCAGCTCCCTGTTACCTCTGATTCATCAAAATGACTGGCTGGCCTCCCTGGACATACAGGATGCCTACCAGCATGTTCTCATACACCCAAACCACCACAAATACCTCAGATTTGTGGCATTTGGTCAACACTACCAATTCAGAGTCCTGCCCTTTGGGCTATCCTTGGCACCTTGAGTCTTTACAAAGTGCTTTGCAGTTCTCACAGCACATCTCAGGAAACTAGGAATCCAAGTATTCCCATATCTGGACAACTGGCTTCTAGCAAGCCCCTCCAGACAAGAAACTCAGGAAGTCATGGCTATGGCTTCCAAGTTCCTCACGTCCATAGGAGTTCTGTTGAATTTTGGAAAATCAGAGATGCAGCCCTCCCAATGGCTCCTCTTCATAGGGGCCCTTCTGGATACCTCGAATGCAAAAGCCTTTCTTCCGGAGGACAGAAGGAATGATATCCTTCAGATGGCCTACTTCATCAGAGAGACCGACTCAGTCTGAGCTCTGTCCATGCAGCAGATGCTGGGTCTCATGGCATCCTCGGTGTTCACTGTGCCTCTGGCTCATCTTCACATGAGGACTACCCAGTGGATGCTCAGCACTCAGTGGTCCCTGACCACACATTGTTGGTCCTTTCACATCAAGGTGACGGAACCTCTAAAATGGTCACTCACCTGGTGGACTCAAGAAGAAAACCTTCTGGAAAGGTTTCCCTTTGCCCCACTGGAATCTCAGCTCTCCATCACCATGGATGCATCCCTACTTGGATGGTGAGATCACTGTCAAGATCTCCACACCCAAGGTCGATGGAATCAGGATGAGTCTCAGCTCCACATAAACATTCTAGAAATGAGAGCTGTCCTGTACACAGTCCGAGCTCTGAAGGACATTCTCTGTCGCAAGATCATTCTCCTTCAAACAGACAACAAAGCATTGATGTACTACATCAACAAACAGGGCGGAGCACACTTTTACCCCTTATGCAGGGAAGTGATGACAGTGTGGGAATGGTTCCTGGAGCACAAAGGTCTGATCCAAGCAGTTTACCTGCCAGGAGTGCAGAATAATCTGGTGGATCGTCTCAGCAGAATGGAAACAGATCCTCATGAGTGGTCTCTCAACCCAAGCATCATGCAGTCGCTCTTCGAAGAGTGGGGAACTCTGGACCTGGACCTTTTTGCATCCCCACTCAATGCAAAACTGCCTCTATTCTGCTCCAGAAATCCAGAACCTGGTGTTTTCTGTCAAGATGCATTCAGACTACGGTGAACAAGATGCTTTCTGTATGCATTTCCTCCTCTTAGAAACATAGAATTTGATGGCAGATAAGGACCGCTTGGCCCACCTAGTCTGCCCATTTCCCTACCTAACGGATAAGGTGCAGATCCTAGTTAACCAACAGCCTACTTCCTCCTGCCCCCCACTAGAATTGCCTTATGTCTGTCCCATGCATTCTTGAGTTCACCCACTGTTTTTGACCCTACGACCTCCTCAGGAAGGCCGTTCCATGCATCTACAACCCTCTCTGTGAAAAAATACTTCCTCACATGACCTTTGAGTCGTCCCCCCATTATCTTCAAATTGTGCCTCTTCGTACTTGCACATCTATTTTTCTGAAAGATGCTACCCTCTTGGACTTTGTTGATTCCCTTGAGGTATTTGAAAGTTTCTATCATGTCCCCCCTCTCCCTCCTTTCCTCAAGGCTATACATCTTAAGCTCCTTTAGTCTTTCTTCATATGTCTTCTGGTGCAGACCCTGCTCCATTTTGGTTGCCCTCCTCTGGACAGCCGCCACCCTGTCTACATCTTTGCGGAGATGGGGTCTCCAGAACTGTACACAGTACTCCAGATCCGGTCTTACCCAACTGTCTGTACTCTTCCCTTACCTCAGAGGGTGCTGCTCAAACTGGAGGCGCAAGGGAGCAGAATGATCCTCATCCCCCCATTCTGGCCTCATCAGATCTGGTTTCCATTAATCAACAGATTATCGGAAACTTCACCAAGACAGCTTCCTCTTCAAACAAGCCTGCTGACCCAGGGCCCAATGATCCATCCCAACCTTAGATCCCTTCACCTTCATGCTTCGCTCCTGAGGAGAGAGAGGTGAGTAGAGTTGACATTTCATGTAGGGTCTCAGATAGTCTGCTAGTGGCATGCAAGCCAGCTACTAGAAAAACTTACGTGGCTAAGTGGAAGCGGTTCTCCATCTGGTGCACAAAGTCCTCCTTGGACCCTTTTTCCTGCCCACCAAATAAAGTCCTGGAGTATCTTCTGGACCTGTCAAATACAGGACTGCAATACTCAACTATGAAGGTTCACCTCTGCGTGATCTCAGCGTATCACGAGCCTGTACACTTCCTGTCTCTGGCTCAGTTACCTTTGGTCAAGAGGTTCCTTAAGGGCATACTCCACACTAGGCCAACAGTCAGACGACCGGTAGCCGCCTGGGACATTAACCTTGTGCTAGACATGCTCACCTGTAAACCTTTTGAGCCCCTAGCAATGTGTGAGCTGAAGTTCCTGTCCTGGAAGACCGCCTTTCTTGTAGCCTTTTCCTCCGCTCTCACAGTGTCTGAAATACATGCTTTGGTCGCAGACACCCCCCCCCCGTATACTGTATTTCACAAAGACAAGGTGGTTCTGCAAACTCACCCTAAGTTTCTCAAAAAAGTGGTCTCAGAATTCCATCTGAACCAGCCCTTTGTTCTTCTGACCTACTTTGCAAATTTCCAGAAAGAGGGGGAGCGTACTCTATGTTTTCTGGATGTAAAGAGAGCTTTGTGGTTCTATTTAGACAGAACTAAAGAAATCTGCACATCAGAACAACTGTTTGTGTCTTTCAGCATGTCCTGGCTGGGTCAGCCTGTTGCTATCAGATGTATTTCGGCGTTGCTAGTGGCATGTCTTCGCCAGTGCTGCTCCATGGCACAGGTTAAGCTGGAAGGCAGAGTATACGCTCATTCTGCCAGGGCAGCTGCAGCATCTCTGGCAGAAATTTGAAACGTTCCCATTGCAGTCATCTGCAGTGCAGCTACTTGGAGCTCTGTGCACAGGTTTGTGAAGCACTATGCTTTGGATGTCCATGTCAGACAGCATCAGTCCTTCGTCAGGACAATCCTTAATGGACTTCTGTCCTAAGTGAGCTCCCTTCTCCTGCTGCCCTTTTCGGGGGATTATTTCAGATCGGTACTGTCCCATTAGTGTGAATGAGTGGTGGAGACTTTAAGTCCAGGAAGATATGAAAATTACGTACCTACCGTAATTCTTGATCTTCTTGGACGAAGTCTCCACCACTCATACGCCCACCCTCCTTCCCCCGAGCTCACTTATCTGTTTTTGGTCTTCACTCCCTTGATGGCTGGGCTGTGAAGACTCTGTTGTGTTGACCCTTCTTATACGGGCCATTCAGACTATCTTATGTCTGACATAGGTTAGTTTCACTAGGTTAGTTTACGATGTACCTCCTCTGTAAAAAAGGTACTGAGGCGGTTGGAGGGTCGACGCCAAAGTGGCCTATACGGCATGAGCCGGGGACATGGTGTCACTTCCTCATAGATCCTACCTTGGCGCTGGCCCTCCTGAAGATTTTTGGCTCCCGCTGGGTTCTAGCAGCTCTGGCGTAGCCCCATTAGTGTGAATGAGTGATGGATACTTCATCCAAGAAGATCAAGAATTACGGTAGGTACTTAATTTTCATTTCTTTCACGTTTATCGTGCTCACATTTTTCACATCCATTATCTCCTTTTTCTTCACTCCTTTTGGAGCGGCAAGAAGATTGTATAGTGCTCCCGGATTCTGTCCGATCACATCTCCTATCTGCTACTCTTGAGGAGTTTTGGGGTTTACGCTCCTAAATTCTTTGTCCTCCTGGGTGCACAAAGACTTTTTTGTTAAACTGGCATTCTATCTTCTTAACTACACAGAGGTCTCCTAGGCCTCTGTACTAGCCAGAGCTACGTGCCAGGGCTGCTGTCCTTTTCTCTCTGCACCTTCCTTCCCAGGTGACCTGAGATAAGCTCTGGCTCTTATACACGCAGTCCTTGTGCCCACGTATGCCCGGCTCTTAGTTCTGCTAAGTTGGTAGTTGGTTGTTATTGTGTTTTTATATCTTGTATCCTTTTCCTATCCCTGTGGGCTAGCAGTCTATAGCCCTCGCTCTCTTTTCTCTCCCACTTGTTTCCTTTATCTTGACAAACAGAGCTAAGGAGGGGAGGGGAGGGGGCCAGTGTCGGTTACTGGCTGGCTCACGTGCAGGATGTTACTACGTTGGCCTTATGGGCAGCACCAGCACCCATATTGGTCCCCTCCGTAAGCTGCAAAAGACTTTGCTCCTGCAGGGTCTTAGCACCTCCGCCTTAGACCCATGAGTGTGAATGAATGAATGATGAAGATATTCTGGAAGATCAACAGTTATGGTGAGTACACAATTTTCATTTTCTGTTGAGTAACTGGGGATCACTTCCAAGCTATGGGTTCCTGTCTATAAACTGACCCCAATTTTAAGTAAATGGCAGTGTTTGGTGAGTAATGGGTGTAATTTCAGAGCTGTGAAGACCCTGTCTGTAAACTGACATCTCCCATCATAAGTAAATGACAGTATTTTGTGAGTTACTGGGGCTCATTTCAGAGCTATAGGGGACCCTGTCTATAAACTGACCCTGCACCCCCAGTTATAGGTATATGGCAGTGTTTGGTGAGTAACTTGGGCTTACTTCAGAGCTGCGGGTACCCCATCTATAAACTGAGCTCCCACACCCTAATTATAAGTAAATGGCACTTTTTGGTGAGTAACTAGGGCTGACTTCATAGCTATGGGGACCCTGTTTATAAACTAACCCCCTCATCATAAGTAAATGACAGTATTTTGTGAGTTACTTGGGCTCACTTCAGAGCTATGGGGGCCTGTCTGTAAACTGAGCTCGCCCTTTCATGTTAAGTAAATGTCAGTGTTGTAAGAATTATTGGGTTTACTTCTAAGCTGGGGGCTCAGTCTATAAACTACCCCTCCCATTATACCGTATGTAAATGGCAGTGTTACATGACTTTCTGGGGCTCATCGCTTTGAAGGTATTAGGGCCCTGCCTATAAACTGAGCTCTCACCCTATTATAAGTAAATGGCAGGATTACTTGAATTCCTGGGGCTCATCACTTCAGAGGTATAGGGGCCCAAGTCTATAAACAGAACCCCCACCCCCCCATGATAAGTATATGGCAGTGTTAGGTAAACTACAGAAGCTCATAATTTTAGAGAAGGTTAGCTTTGTAGGGTGAGTAAGCCACTATCCCCCTCCTTATAATTGCAACACCCCGGATATATTGTCCACATCACGGTTCCCTGGTCATTGCCTCTCTCAATTTATCTCTTACGTGAAATGTGCAAATGCTTTCTGTTGTAAATTTGTGTGTGACCCACTCATCCTGGGGGTTCGTTACCTCAGCGGATATAAGTTGTATTATGTTCGTATTTATCCCCTGGACTATGTTTCTATCTCAATCATGTTGTTAAGCTGTACTTACTCGCTACTGTATACAATTGTCTGTATCCTTATGTTGTACTCTCCCGGGTTGTTCCTGAAAATAAGCATAATACTTGTCTAGTGTACTTACCTGGTTAACAAAAGCTAAAATAAAAAATAAATAAAATAAAACACTGTTACAGTGCCACGTGAGCTTCAATTATAATTGTTCAGTTTGCATATAGAATGGTCCAACTGAAGGCTGCCTACAATTGTGGGCTGTAAACTGCAGCCACTATCTACTGAACAGAGCTTCAATCGTGGTTCATCCACAGTAAGATGCACCAAAGATCATAACAGCGTTTCTTTCTAGTTATAGCGTCTTAAGGATGAGGACATAGTAACCTAGTAATTTAAGCTCAGAAGGGGCTTGATGTTCATCAGGTTTGTCCCCTGCCTCATAAGCAGGGACCAACAGGTATCCTGAGCAAACATGTACTAATTTATAGGGCTCCGCCATCCACCCAACTACTGTAATTCACTTGGTAAGCAAAAACCTGTCCAGGCTTACCTTGAAGGCATGCACTGTCTTCACATCCATTGTCTCTACTAGTAAGCTGTTCCATAGGTTCGCTATCCTCTGGGAGAAGAAGTGCATCCTTACGTTACCTCTGAATTTACCAAATGGGGTAGGGCCTTATTCAACCCTGTCACACCCAGGACAGGCAGAGGGACCAGGGCAACATCAAAGCAGTATCATAGGGGGGAAAACATAAACCAGCAGCAAGCTGCCAAAGTACAGCACCAGAATATAAAGAAACATGGCTGTGCCCATGTATCTCCACAGCCCTCTGACTCTGCAAAGACTGCTGTGAAGGGGTTAGAGGTTGGCACACAAACATGCCTGCTAAACTTGGGCAGTCAGGAGCCTGCATTGCTGTCCATCCTATATGCAGGTCCAGCATGCCTGGATCAACATTCTAAAAACTGCTTGCCCAGAACAAGACTGACCAATAGGGCACTGAGTTTGATCCCCTATAAAAGGGGCTGCTCCCAGTGTGATAGAGATGTAGGAGCTGTGGGCCAATTAGCCACTGCCTTCAAGAAACTGCAGGCCTGGAAGACTAAAGAAATCTGGGTATCCAACAACTGACTCATTTGTGAAGAAAATAAGAGTTTTTATGGCTGCATGGGCAGAGTTCGCAGATGTATTGCCATCATTGTAACTCTTCTAGCACTGTGGAAGCACGTGACCAGACCATGCTCTTGAGTACTTCCACAGAGCAGGGGCACAGTTCTACTCCTATGTGTTTCTATGGCCCTTCCCCTCTGCCAGCCATAGAAACCCCCCCCCCCGTGAGCCACTTTTTTTGTTCCATAATAGCAGAACTGACGATGCTGTACCCAAGATGGCTGCCAAACTCGCACATGTGCAGTTCTGTTACATCAGCCATCTTGGTCACGGACATGAACTGTGCTTGTGCGCTTCCGTTCTCCTCGCCATCTTCCATGCAGCTGACTCCGGTGTGGAGAGAGCTCTGATTACTGTTTCACTGAGCTCTCGCTGCTTTGAGCAGCCGTACCAGTTCTGACCAGAGTTTGTTATTAAAATTACCACTTTGAAGGCAAGGATTGGAGCTGGGTTTTTTCCTGCTCCACCAGTGACTTTCCCCTTTGGGGAGAAGCTTTTTAGAAGATTAACCGACGGACTAAGAAGACCACTGCCTGCGTCATGATTCCTGGACCCCCTGCATCTGTAGCACCAGACCAACTGTGAGAGAACCAAGACCAATCAGTAAACGCCAGATGACCCCAGGGAAGCCTGTTTTTCAGACAAGAACACATTCAGCCAGCTTGCCTGTTCTCTCATTAGACACCAGAGGTATCTGTGAAGCTGCCAAACCATGAGTAACCACTGGGGTTTCAGCCTCGCAACTGGGAAAACTGGGTTGTGCCAAGGACTGAAGGACTGACGAAGAAGCCCTGGCCAGGACTTTTTCATTTTGATAGGCCCAGGACAAAAGACCTGTTGAGGCCACCTGACTACCTATTTGTGTGTGAATTACAAATAGGGGCTCATTTTCAGCAGTTTACAGTTTATTTGTTCAGCAACAGTTTTGATTTAAAGTGCGTTATGTCTGCAACATTTAAAGCATGCTACCAAGCTCCTACCTTGCTGGCAGCAACTGCATCCCCAGTGAGACACCCACTACAACTAAAAAAGATCTCTCACCTGTGACCTTTGGGTGCATTTAGAGTTGGGTGCACCTGCTTGGGAGTTGAAGGAATGGGGGGAGGTCAGCAGATTGTAAAGGACAGTTGTTGTTACTGCATAGAGTACAAGGATTTAACTGCTACCACATTGCTTCCATTTTTCCTTCTCTCCCCTTGTTCTTTCCTTACCCTCCCCTTTTAATAAATTGTTTGCACTGTTTTTCTTGGTTTGGGGGTTGTTATTGCTGTTACAGTGTCACTTGTTTTTGAGCGAGACTGTCTGGGCAAGTATACACTATTTCCTGTGATAGTCTTGTGTGTCAGTATTTATGTACCCCATATTGCTACCCCATGTGGAGGCACCACTTTTAGACCAGAGTACCCAGTGTAGCACAACTGTAGGCAACCCATGTCAGACCCCTCGGAAGGTTTGGAGAGGTGAACCCCAAGGGCCCTGGGTGGTCCGCTACATCACAAACTGGAGACTGGGATGTCATGTGCTGACAAGCAGCCAGAACAGATGACATCTGGTAGCCAGTGATCCTGTTTTCAGGTTAATGTACAGTAGTTGATATGAAAAAGGTAAAGCTAATTGGAAAATATATGAAATGTATTATTTACCCAGGCTAGCCCAATTGAGGTGCATCACATTGTTTCCAGTGGGGTTCTGCTTCTGTCCATTTCCACAGCTGGGTAGACTGGAGCACATAGAGATTAAGTGACTTGCCTAAGGTCTCACAGTGAGTAGTTGGCTCCAGTGGGGTTAGAACCTGGGATTCCCTAGCCAGTGATGTAATGATTAGACCACACTGCTTCCCTAAATGTATATATATTTTTTGTTCCATTTGAGATGCCAGGGGTTAGAATACAACCAGCCAAGGCAGGTCAAAGCAGAATATATAGCTTGGACCAAAGACCTACTGGGTAAGCGTCCATGTCTCTCATGTGAGACATGAGTATGCATCCCAAGCCGTGCCCCCCCAGCCAGGCTAGCAAGAGGACAAATGCAGTTTGAGAATTGACGCTCGTATTCTCCAGGTAGAAAAAACAGCACTGACTGCATCACGTCTGCCTCCTGATGGCTCAGGGGTGATGGGAGCAATGCCAGAATGAGATTCTCTGTGCTTCTCCATTGTGCTGTGGGAAATTGGCATGCGACTATATATGACTCCCGATAATGACATGATGCACAATCCCACCAGAGTACCAGTCCCCTCTAAGACTCCAACCAACCAGCACATCCACTCTCTCCCCCACCCCAACCCTGGACCGTATTTGTAAGGAGACTCCTGGGGTGTGTATTAGAGGGAAACTGAAAAAACAGACATATGCTAAAGAAGGAAAAATAATGTAAGATGCATATAATATTACTTGGTTGACTTGACTGTCGATGGTTTACAAAACTCATACTTGAAACTAAACCTTGAAGTAGGAGAGCTTTATCCCCTCATAATGTCAATCAGTTATCAAAGCACGAGTGTGTACAGCTGTACAATCAGAAAATGTAACTGAAGGTTTTAACCTCACAGTATCTTCTTACTTTAGTCTTCCTCCTCCGTAGCAATCACTCCATTCACGCACCCCCCCGATTCACCTTGAATAGTGGTTCTTTCGTTGTTTCTTCACAAAAGGAGGTACACATATTAATATAAAAAAATAACAACCTCCAAGTGTTAAGAACTGGCTTCATGTTGACACCTCGTGGTTCTGTGTCAGCAAGAGCTCTTGAGCTTACATTCACTAAAAATACCACCAACAGCTTAATCTGGTTCAATTTCAGTTGCTTACCATCTGTACCCCTCCTCCCCCCGGTTGCCCCTGAAAAAAGGGACTTCTAGGCCCAGTGGGCTTACCAGGTCAACAAAATTCAATAAGTAAATAAATACATGAGGTCACAGAAACCTTTTGGCATTAAGAAATCAGTCTGTCCTTAACACCTGGGGTTTGATTATTCTGTATAAAATACTGTAGAACACCTCATTTTCGCTGGTATGTTATTTCCCTATATTCACTATTTTTCCTTAGTGTGCTAAACTATAGTGCCAGTGAAAATTGCTTACCGTGTTTTGAGGTTAGTGTGCAGTGCATTCAGTACAATACAATACCATGGACAGAATAAGACAAAATAGAGACGCTGAGCTGAATATCAAATCATGAATTTTTAATGAGCATCAAAGTTAAAATGCTTTGGTAAGTAGTAACCGAGACAAAGTTCTGTCAGTGCGTAAAAGTGCAGGGTCATTCATTGAGGCAGTTCTCTTGATATGCCAGACAACTGGCACAAATCTTCGTGGTCCGCTGTCTCGACATCCAGCACAGCAGAGCTGCGCTTCACATGATGGTTCTGGGTGACCCACTTAAACAGAGACATGGTTGCTTTGCTGAATGAAATGGGCTATACAGTATAGTATACTCAATCGGTGGTAGTATGTACTTTTTATAATACTCATGCAAACTTCATGGTAGAATGTTAATAGTGTGAACAAGGTAATTGTCAGCTTGTTAAGTAGTGCAGCACTATGAAAAGACTGGCAGTCAACCTGAGATTAAGCCTCTCGGTGTTCTGTGTTAGTGTGAATAGGGTAATTGCCAGATTGTTAACTTCGCAGACAGTACTAGCTATCACCCTGCGTGAGCACATCAGAGCAGATCAGAACATCAGAATTATCAGCAGTAGCACAGGCAGTAGCTCATACAGGAGAGCGAAATGTTGTTAACACAAAACGCTTTGATTCGAGTTCATCGCAAAATATTAGAAGCATGCAAATAAGGCGTTCTGCAGTAGGTACAAATAATGCTGGCTGCTGATTTGACTGACACAGGCTGGCACTTGTAGATTTGCCTCAGCCTAACTCACAGGGAAAAAGTACTAGTGCCAGCCTGACTGCCTATCCGGTTACTGCACATTTTAGGGCATACATGTGCATTTTTACTTTCCCATTTTCACGTTTTGGGACTGTTTCTAAACTTAAAAGTCACAGCAAGCTTAAATCAAACTTTGAATTAACGGCTTGTTTTCCAGGAATCATTCTTCATCATTGATTCACACTAGTGGATCTTACCCAGAGGCGCTAGGGCCCTGCGGGAGACAGAATATTTCAGGAGGGCTGGCACCAAGGCAAGCTGTGCATATGCGCAGCACCATGAGAGGAAAGCTCGCAGCACAAGGCTTACATTGACACCAGCCCTCAACTGCCTCAGTTGCTTATTTCTCCGTCTTTGAGTGTGTATCAGTGATGGCATCACTCACCCGCTAGGAGACAGAACTTGTTTATTTATTTATTTATTAAATTTTGGTGACCAGGTAGGCTCACTGGGCCCCGAAGGTTCCTTTTTGCAGGGGCGACTCGGGATAACAATACTAGTTAGATACAGAAAGAGCAAAAAAGAGAACATTTGTATTCATAAATTATTACAACATAAGGAAGTTACAGGAATCAGTGGATACAGGCATGGTTATCATCATGACACAATTTGAGTAGGTAATTCATTGCATGTAGTTTAATTCCAGAGGTAGCATATGACCCCAGGTGAGAAAAAAGAAGGAACAGTTGGAGGCAGGTAGTAGGTAGGCTTCGGTAGTAGAAGGTGTGTCAGAAGGAGGGGAGTGCCTAAGGAACCTTCTGAACCATGGCATATAGACACTTCATGTCTATATGACGGCAGTGTTCAGTTCTCTGTTTTAGTGTTTAAAGCTAGAGTTTATTTTTGTGTCAGTTCAGTGATTTTTACAGAAATATTTCTTTTACTCTCTCACAGCCCTACCAAGTCAACAGTCAATGGCCATGGACAGCAGTGATATGGAACCTCCTCAGGCAAGCTACTCTGGCAGCGGGGCTGTGTCCAGTCCACTTTTGTTCTCGGGGAAAGGTTGTGCCAAGGGTGGCTGTGCTCGGAAGGAAGGGCAGTCCTCCCTGAAGCATAAAAGGAAGCGGGCCTGTTTCCTCATTCCAGTCGAGTTCTCGACACTGCTCAGCCTCGAGTTCATCCTCTTCCAATCAGAAGGGGGAGGAAGTGGTACCACTTCAGGTCACCATCTGCGAGGTCTGCCATGAGATCCTCAGTCTTCCATAGTTGGAGGCCCTCACCAGTACTGTTGGCATCAGTGTGGGCCTCTGGCACTAGGAGGTCAACATCTCAGGCCTGGAGCCACTCTTTGTCTGTAAGTGGGGACTCTGGTGGGCAGTCCCATCACTGGGCAGTTCTTATGCAGCAGTGGGTACAGCATTTGGCTCATTTACCTCTGCCAGTGTAGCCCCGTTCCTGGTCCTTTGGGGCCAGTGGAACTAGAGCTACAGGCAGGGATCTCAAGCCGGGTAGAGCATTTGGCTTTGGCAACAGCCCTTGAGCCCTTGCTGGTATCTGTGCTGCCAACTCCTGTCCCACTGGCCGTACTTCCATTCAGTGTTGTCATGATGGGACAGAAGGTGGTGCCATTGCCAGTCACTTTGGTGCCAGTTGGGTCACTGTTGATGGGGTTGGTGCTGCTGTCAACCCTGAGTTTAGGTCTTTCTGAGCCTGGTCTGGCACCGGTTCTGATAGTGCCCTCAGTGCCCTGGATTTTTCCGATGTTGGATTCAATTCTGGTTACGACATCACCTCTGGCACCAGCTTCTCATCCCTTAGGACCAGTGTCACTGGTGTTGCCAAGGCTGCACTCTGGATTGGCGGGCCTATGATTGACCTCCCCTCTATGACCTTACCTCTGGGGAGGATGTGGAAAGGGAGAGTCTGACGCTGACCTCATCATTTCTGAGAGCGGCGACAAGGACTCTTTCTCTAGCCTGGACTCATTGGAACCAGGACCTTCTTCTGTTCCACAGGAGGAATTAACATTCCATGCCAAGAATATGCATTCTGCACTTAAATTTTGACCCTTCAGCCACTGACCCAGGTAAACATCTTCATCTGCAATGGTTAATTCACGACATTCTAATCACCCTAGCACACTACAAGTCCCTGCTGTTACAAATTTCACTAGGATTGGTATCGACTAATATCTGACTCTCCCCTCCCCTTCCCTCTCTCTCTTCTCATCCTTCACTCCCACATCGCTTGGACCTTGGAATCAGTATAGAATTTCCAATCCTTCCATCCTTCTTTTCCCCGTTTTGAACCCCTTCAATGGCTGAGCCTTTTAGCGCTAGCTCTTGTGGCTGTCCCACATCTTAATTCTATATGCTTCTCCCTTGACCATCCTCCCCGCCCTTGATCCTGTCAGTATCTCTAACCTTCCAAATCCATTCCTTCAAAAATACCTCCTAGGATAGCCTAATACTCTTGACCCCTATCCTGGATCATTATATATACTGTATATTGTGTTCTGTTTATATCTGATGTACCTATTTGACCTGCATATATTTATACATGTATATTTTGAGTTCTGTTTATAATTATTGTATCCTTTGACATATATCTAAACATGCATTTCTTACTGTCAATGCCTCCTACTGTTACTTATTGTATATACTGTAAAATCTCTTTGTTTTTTTGGTGTACTGTGTGTTGTATTTTTCGTTATATTGTTCTTATTGAAAAAAAACAGGTCCACCTCGAAAATGAGCATTGCTCAACTGTGATTGCCTGGTTAAATAAAGATTTTGATTGATTGATTCGTTTAACGTTTCTGCCATGCCAATCAATTTAGTTCCTCCTATTCTGCCCACATTTGAGAAATTGTCAGATGCAGACTGGAAAAGACCTGCCTCTTTCCCTTCTGTTTGCAAGCAGATAGACAGGAAACACACTGCCCCTAAGGATAGACCAGTGTATGTTTCTCAATCTATAGCTGATGCCATTATTGTTCTCATGGGGGGGGGCGCCGTAGAGCCCGATCAAGATGGCAGCCATTAGATAGTGCTCTGCATAGATCTTAAATTCGGGAGCTAATAAAAGCACTTTTTTGGAGACATCAGCGATCTCTGAGCATCAGGATCTGTGTGGGATAGCCGGCTTAAAAAGATGGGTACTCCATGTAAAGATCGGAGCCAGAATGATGGCGCAAAGGCTAAAAACTCCAACGGTGTTCCAGCCATGTGGTCCACGCTCCACCAACAGATTACAGACCCGGAGACCGCGGGAGAGGAAACGTTGCAATCCTTAGGTCTGAAGATAAACAGACTAATTTCCTCGGCATCTGGGCTGTTCAATAAAATAGATGGCCTTGCCAGCAGAGTAGCTAGCATGGAATCGGTACTGGATACGGTGACTGTGGAGACGGCGGAGGCTAAGAAAAGGGCTGATGCAGCCGTGGGGAGCAGTCACTTCAGTGATTAAAGAAAACAGGTATCTGAGAACAAGACTGGAGACTCTAGAGAACCAAACTAGGGCAAGGAACATTCGTCTACTATGTCTCCCGGAAGACTGCGAGGGCGACCATTTAGTACTGTTTCTCCACAACTGGCTACAGCAGCAATTTGGTGAAGATACCACCATGCACATCCAGGGGATCCAGAAGGCCTACCGCAATTGCAACTCAAATACTGGCTCATATTGGTGCACCCCAGCCACACAGATACCTTCGCGGTTTGTTGAGCGGAGAAAGCATTACCAGTTCAGAGTTCTGCGGCTTTGGGCTCTCCTCAGTGATTCGAGTCTTTACAGAGTGCTTTGCAGTACTTGCGGTGTACCTGAGAAAATTGGAAAGCCAGGTTTACCCTTATCTGGATGATTGGCTGATAGTCAGTCCATCCAGGCAGGAGACAGAACATGCAGTGGCCATGGCCTCTCAGTTCCTTACCTCCATGGGGGTTCTGCTGAATCCAAAGAAGTCTCAGCTCCAACCAGCAGTTGCTGTTCATAGGAGTTCTTCTGCATACGACCAGGGCCCAGGCCTTCCTTGCTACATATAGGAGCACATATCTGTTCATGCCCACCCCATGTAATGCATACTGGGTCTGATAGTATTATCAGTGTTCACAGTGCCCCCATCACAGTTGCACATGAGAATGACTAAATGGATGCTCAGTGCACAATGGTCACAAGCATCACATCCTCAGACCTACCCAATTCAGGTGACGAAGCCCCTAGTTCGATCACTCACATGTTGGTCAGCAGAGGAAAATCTCCTCCAGGGCTTTCCCTTCTCCCAACTGGAGACTCGGTTGACTGTCACCACGGATGCCTGTCTGTTGGGATGGGGGAGTTCCACTGTCAGGGCCTCCAAACACAAGGTGTCTGAGACCCATCAGATACTCATCTCCACATCAGTTTTTGGAGATGCAAGCTGTTTTATATGGTCTGCAAGCCCTAGTGGATCTTGTCAGCCACAAAACAGTATTCCTCCAAACAGTCAACAAGTCTGTGATGTAATACATCAACAAACCAGAAGGAGTCATTCTTACCCTCTCTGCAGGGAGGTGATGAGATTGTGGGAATGGTTTCTAGAGCAGGGGATCCTGCTCCAAACCACGTATCTGCCAGAAGTCCAGAACACTCTGGCAGACAAGCTCAGCCAAACGCAGATCAATCCTCATGAGTGGTCACTAGCTCCAGAAGTCGTGAGATCACTGTTCGACGAGTGAGGCACCCTAGATGTGGGCCTTTTTGCATCCCCACTCAACACCAAACTGCCTCAATTCTGCTTTAGAAATCCAGGACATGGCATTCTCTGTCAGGATGCATTCAGACTGCAATGGCAAAATCTTTTTTCTGTATGCATTCCCTCCAGTCCCCCTAGTGCAGAGGGTGTTGCTCAAATTGGAGGCACATGGGAGCAAGATGATATTGATCACCCCCTCTAACCTTAACAGATATGGTTTCCTCTGTTGAACAGACTATCAGTCAGCAAACCAAGCATCCTCCCACTCAGGATGGACTCACTGACTCAGAGTCACCTGGTCCATCCCAGCATGCTTTCCCTTCATCTTCAGACCTGGCTCCTGAAGAGACAGAAGTGAACAGGGACAAGGTATCATGGAGGGTCTATGAAGTACTTTTGGCTGCTTGTAAACCTTTCACTAGAAAGAACTACACAGCCAAATGGAAAAGGTTTTCATCTGGGGCTGCCTGGATTGTGAGCTGACTTTGCCACTTCCATACCATGGCACAGGTCAGACGGGAAGGTCATGTACCTGCCCACTCCATTAGAGCAGTTTTCACATCCCTGGCAGAGATTTGATTTGTGCCTATTGGTGATATTTGCAGAGCTGCAGCTTGGAGCACAACCATGCCCAGAATGTCCATGCCAGACAGCATTCCACCTTTGGCAGGACTATCCTGAATGGACTTCTGTCCTGACTGACCCCTTGGCTCCTACCACCCTAGTCCAGGGGATTTTGTCTGAGCTTGATACTCTGACCCACTAGTGTGACTCAATGGTGAAAACTGATTCTCAGAAGATATGAAAATTACAAACTTACCACAATTTTTGATCTTCCAAGAATCATTCTTCACCATTTATTCCCAGTTATGGGTCTCTGCCAGAGGCACCAGAACCCTGTGGGAGCAAAGTCTTTTGCAGCCTATAGCCTAAGGGGCCAACGTCAGTTCTGGCACCACCCATGAGGTAAACGTAATGATTTGGCGCTCGTGAGCTGGCCAGCAACCAATGCCAGACCCCTACCTTCTTCAGTTCTGTTTTCCCACTGTTGAGAGCACACCATAGGAGCGCTGGTTGTTATCACAACTGAGTCACAACTCCATCCTCAGTTCACCACTGTACCTTGGGCACCGACCACTCTCGGTTCTGACTTTATTATTTTTAGCATTTAGTGTGATGCTGAACTCCTTTTCTATCCTTTTTGTTATTTTTTTTGTCTGTGGTGCCATGTCTGGTTTTGAAGTGAAGAAGGCCTCTCACAAGCAGAAGAAGAAGCAATTTGATAGCCCCCCTGTGCATCGGTGCTCCTGTGGGGGCCACATCGCTGTTCGGAACCGACATAACTTGTGTTCATTCTGCCTTGGCACTGACCACAGTATGGACAGATGTGACACTTCCTTCTTGATGGACTACTGTCCCCTCGAACTCTGTGTGTTAAGGTGGGGCCATACTCTGTCCACCTTCAGAAGGAGGCATTGCACCAGGTGCACCAAGGAAAGCTCTCAGGGCTCTTCTTCCGAGCCCTTTCCCAATACTTTATGTACTGAGGATGACCAGGATTCTCCATGCACTCATCCTGCCAAGATGTTGGAGGATCTGAGGTAGGGGTCTGGTGGATAGTCAGTCTCCTGTGGGATGCCGGCTGAGCAACCCTCCCAGTCCTTCAGCCCTTCAGGGCAATGGACACCCTGGGTGGTCAGGCCGGAGCTGTGCGCTGGGTCTACAGTGGTGGATACCTTGGTGTCGCGGCCCAGCACTGTCTCGGCTCCTAGTATAAAGGTCAGTACCTGTGAATGAGGTGGTGACAACTGTAAGACCAAGTCCCCTTCTGGCACCATTTTTGGTGACAGAATAAAGAAGGTCAGTGGAGCTGGCTCAGTGGTGCTTAGAGTTGAGGCTCTGGACACCACACCTTGCATCACGCCAGTGGTCTGGGGACAGAAGCAACCTTGGGTTGCTAGGGGTTGGCAGGAGAGGGAGAGGACTGAGCATCTGACTGACTTCTCTCCTCTCCCAGGGGAGGAAGATTGCTGTCCTGCTCCTTGACTGTCCCCTAGTGGAGGCCGGAGAGCATTGCTGGAGTCAGGGAGGCACAGGAGTGCAGGTACATGGTGTGTGCATGCCTCCACAAGCGCACGCTCATGCCACAAAGGGGAGGGAGTGGGGCAGAAGACAGAAAATGGTGTAGACTGGCAGGATGACATGGTCCTCTGCAGGCTCCGCACCCAACCAGCTGAGCACTTCCATGCCATTAAGGTAAGTCCTGATGGATGCCGGGGTGACAGGGCAGGGGGGACCAATGGAAGGGGCCAGTTAACACAGGAGGAGCAAAAAACTACAAATAAAACAAATGAAAAAAAAAGGAAGGTCAGTGGAACTGTTTTTTCTTGTGCCCTCGAGGTGGTATTCATTTCATCTCCTGAGCAGTGGATGACCCAGGAGAGGAGCTCGGTGTCAACTTTGGGCCTATGGTTGGGACTGGTGAGGATGGAGGCTTTCTTGGGTCTGATTACAGGTCTAACTCAGGGCTGGGAGCCTTCTGTTGGTGGTCTCTTTAGTTGGCACTGGGCATGGTGCAGGACCCCTTCTGGCACCGTTTACGAAGCCAGTTCAAGTCACAGTGCCATTCCTGGTGCTGACCACTCTCCTGGCACCATCTGTGGTACTGGGAATGGAGCCTGTACTGTTCACGCTGCTGACTTTAAGACTCCTGGAGGCTCCAGCCTAGAGTCTGGGCCTGGCTTGAGGGGCAGGGTTGGCTCTGGCGAGGGGGGACACTTAGATTCTGGACCTGTGGCTCACCCCTTCCCTAGAGTTGGTGGTAGCTCTGGCAGGAGTCACAGTGCTGATTCAGACCCAGTTTTCTCTGTTTAACTGGCTAACCCTGTCACTGGTGGGGATTGGTACCACCCCATGGGACATATATGGCTCTGCTCTCCCTAGCTGGGGGCTTGCCCCCAAGGGCACTGTCCTGACCAGTCTGTAGCTGTTGATTGCTTGTTGGCAGGTGAGTTTGCTGGGACCTCCCCCTGGCAAGGTCTCCTGATCACTCTTGCAACCCTGGCAGAGGAACTGGCCTGGTTTCTCATGACCCACCCCTCCTCTGCCCCATCTCTTTCAGGCATTTTTGGTCCTCTCAGGACTATGACTTGGGATCAGTTCAGGACAGTGGCTGTTGAGTTTCAACAATACCACCTTAAAGATGATCAGGATATCTTCAGGCCTGAAGCCCCTGCACTACTGCTTCCTGAATGTAGCTCCTCTCTCACTTCTTACTCTGAGGAAGAGGATTCCTCTGTCCACATCTCCTCTGATGCTGAGGAATCAGGGTGGCAGAAGTTCCTAGTGGAGATGATGCCTCAGGTCGTAATACTGCTCCTCTGACACTGTCATTCCTTGGGAAATACAGCGGAGACACCACTGTCATCCTTCCATGGCCTCGGCTGTTTACGCAGGTATCCTGGAATGCCTAGCTCAGTCCATTTGTCCTCTATCCAACTCCTAGGAATGTTCAGTGCAGATATTGTGCTCCCATGGGGTCTCCAGGGTCCATGCCTCGTCCCTCCTCTGAGATTTTGGTACTGCAAACCCCCTCTAGGCCTAGGTGCCTGGCACATGACCGCTGCCCTGACACTGCAGAGTTTGATGTCTGGGGCAGATAGTTTTTCCAGCAACATGCACCATAATGTGCATCCCTGCACATCAAGTGCAGCAGGTGGCTTATGGCAAGTGTCTGTTGGTGACGCTGAGTCAGCGGTTAGCATCCATGCCAGATGGCAAGGTGACCAGGAAAGCCATTTGCATTTCCACCCAGGGCTTGGAGCCGGTGAGATACCAAGTGAGGATGTCTTTTGATGCCAAAAAGGTAGCTTCAGGCTGGTGGAAACTGCACTCTGCATTTGATTGGTGGATGGCACAGCTCTGTCTTTCACAGTTGGCACCCTTGGCTCGGCATAGGGTGCTAAACTCATGTTACCAGGGGACTCATTTTTTCTCCTGTAGAGTCAGGCGTGAAGTGTTGGGGCACCTTCCTGCTCCCAGGACATGGGAGCCTCCACCTACCCCTGACCAGTCTCAGGTCCCACCAGACCTGTGGGAGTCCCTGCCCTCCTGTGGTTATCCCCCACAGAGTGCTGAGTGAAGAACCATTTCCCTCAGGGTGAGCCAAGTCCTCCATTTTTTGGTGGTAAGCTCGGTGCTGTGAGCCATTAGCAGGAATAAATGGTGAAGACTGATTCTTGGAAGATAGAAATTACATACTCACTGTAATTCTTGATCTTCCAGAATATCTTCACCATTTATTAAAACTCCCACCCACCGTCCCCCACTCGGCTAGGAGCCAGGGCCTCTGGGGAGCTCACCCTGTGTTTTCCGTCTCTTAGCTCTTATCGTCTTGTCACTACCTCAGAGCTTTTTGTTAGGCACACGCCTGCTCTCTTAGACAGGGGTACCCCCCCATTCCCCCTTTTTTCCTTCTGCCTTTGTCTTTCCAAAAAAAGGGTAAAGGGAGAAAGACTCCATGTATAGGAATACCTATCCATCAAAAAACATAAATGTTTTTCTTGTTAAGGGAATTGTCATTCCCTTGTTTTTTCTAATCCCGTCATTCTCCCTCTTCTTTTTGAGCCTTTTTCACCCACAGCTGTTTTAATTTTAACATGGGCAAGCTCTGACAACTGCAGTTCATCCTCAAGTGGGTGCAGGCAACCTTTTATCCTGGAGGGGGAGACATCTCCGGGGTTACCCCTCGTTTGTATTTACTAAACACCATCTATTGCTTCACAGTTTGTCTGATTCTCCCTCCGGGACTGGCAAGAGGATACTTGTTTCTTCTGTCCTGCTTCTGTTCTTTCTGTGTTCTTTCCTGTCCTTGTACTCGTAAGTACAAGGCTTTTCTGTTTACCTTACTTCTTTCTTTTGGAGATTCCTTCTGGTTTCTCCAACTTAGCCAGAGCTCCATACTAGAGCTACTGTCCCCCTCCACCTTCCTGTCCAGGTTGCTAGTAGGTTCGGGCTCCTTTTACCTGCTACCTTTGTGCCATCTAGTCCCCTTCGTTAGCTTTTTTCTCAGTTGGTAGCAGAGTTTTATTGTTTTTATGATTTTATATCCTATATCCGTTACCTATCCCTTTGGGCTAGAAGGCTTTAGTCACAGTCCCCCTCTCTCATTTTCTCTTCCACTAGTTTCTCTCCTGGCTAATGGAACTGAGGAAGTTAGGGGCTGGAGTCTGTTACTGGCCAGCCCATGAGGGCCACGTCATGACATCTGCCTTGTGAGCGGTGCCAGCACCGATGTCGGTCCCCTAGGCTGCGAAAAACTTTGCTCCTTAGGGGGTTCTGGTGCCTCCAGCACAGACTTATAAGTGTGAATAAATGGTGAAGATATTGTAGGTGATCAAGAATTATGGTGAGTACGTAATTTTCATATCTTCTAGGAATATCTTCACCACTGATTCATACGCCCACCCGTCATCCTCCAGGATCACCTCAGTATGTGTATTAGTCTTCACCCCTTGTTGGTTTGGGCTGTGAAGATGCTGTGTTACTGGTTTGTTGACCCTTCTTACACGGGTCAAGAGGGTTATCTTATGCCCTTAGGTTAAGTGCATAAGTGCTAGTCAGGTTATGCTGCACCTCCTTGGTAAAAAAAGGTACTGAGGTAGTTGAGGGCTGGTGCTGAGGTAAGCCTTGTGCTGCAAGCTCTCTCTCACAATGCCACGCATGTGCGTAACTTACTTCGGTGCCAGCCCTCCAGGAAAGTTCTGACTCCTGCAGGGACCTTGCACCTCCAGCTAATACCCAGTAATGTGAATCAATGGTGAAGATATTCCTAGAAGATCAAGAATTACAGAGAGACGTAATTTTAATTTTTATAGTCTGCGTACATTTTTTTTACTGTAAAACCCATTTTATAAACACAGTGAAACACTGCAGGGTGTGGGTTAGGCTAGATAATTGAACTTCCAAGGGGCTGTACTCTGTGGCATGGGGCACAGAATTCTCTCTTAAATATGTTTTTATCACCGGAGAAAAAATGTAAGGTAAACAAGAAACAAAGAACCCTACACTGCTAACGCACCAGCAAATCAAAGCATGCGCTGCAGGCTTTTGGAGAGTTCTCAGTTCCACAAAGTCAACAAAAAGTACATATCCCCCCTTCTTATTCCAAAGATAAATAAAATGTTATTTCTCAGAAAGAAAATCTTGATTAAGTGCTGTCTTCTGTAGGGTGGACTCCTACACCCTTATTTAGGAAAGCAAAGCCCAGTGTACTGAAGCGGGGGAAATCAGGATTAGTAGTGTTTCTGTATCTGGCATGTGTCTGTGTTCATTACCTCTGCTTCATTAGTTGACTTTGAAACCATTTAAAAGTAATCTCTCTCCTTGCTGGAACCACATTCTGTAAGATTGTTTCTCTCCTTCACTCATCAGTAGATTAATTTTACTTACACTTCCTTGGGACCATATGTCTCCTAAGCACAGAAACTGCTTCATGTCAAGATTTAAGCATATGTTAATTAGGTTGTCTTTTCCTTTTTTTTCAATTATACTCCTCTTGCAGCATTTACTGGAAGTGGTAGAGTTAGGCATATCAGCATATGACGCTGGTCATAACTTTCTTAATGAGCTCCAGACACAGCAGGAAAACACATCTGTGCAGATTCCGTGGCCTCTAACTCTTTTTCTTCCTTTCGTTTTTACAACTGAGGACATTTGCATAATAACAAGGATGTTTGTCCCTGGGGCTTTCTTTGGTCTTGCTGCTCGAGGAGTTCCCCAAAATTTCATAAAGTCTGCCTGCAGAACTATGAATTCTGTGGATCTCTTGAAGAAAATGCTGCAGAAATTCCACCCCGCGTAAAATAGAGAACCTGCCACCATTCTGTTGGTGAAATGTAAACAGTTTGCACACCTGTATTTGTCTCAATGTGGCACTGTAATTCACTGCTTGTGAAGCCCCAAAGACATCGCCATAGCAACTGACTGATATCATAAGCAAAGTGATTTTTCTTCTTGCTCTGCAACCCCCTTCCCCCATCACTGATCTTCTCATGAACCTACTGGTTAATTACTATGTACCCAGGACCCAGACTGTGGTGAGTGGCCTGCCGTGTCAGTCGTACATAGGCCTGCAGTGCATGCCAAAAAAATGGCAGGTCAGAGCTTTTTTCCTCAAGCTCCTGTTTTCTCATAAAATAGTAGTAGTAGTAATTTTATTTGTAACCCCTAGATGGCGCTATCCCAGGGGCTACTACCCCTGCCTGATTTGCCATTAACAGGTTGAGGGGCCTGGATCCAATGGCGGGTGCCTCCACCCAGAGGTCAGGGTTTGCAATAGTTAAACTAACTTGGTCACAGCCCTCTGGGACACTGCAACCCCCTTTCTTCCCACTAGTGGCCCACACAATATATCAGAATTACCTTCACAGTATACACTTCACCCCAGGTCTGGTTCCGCACTGGGACCTCCTGTGAAATGAGATACAGTGCAACAATCACAGTACAGTACTTTAACATAGACAAATACCTCAGGCAGTATAACTTTGCTGAAACAAGCAGCTCTGATTTATTTAGGAGGATATAACAAGGACAGGGGAAATCAGGTTAATTAGCTTATCACTCTAATAATCTACCTTATGGCTCTGTGCACAGGCCTATCCCTATCAGTTACTGTCCCTGGGTACCCAAGCCTAGTGGCTAGTCCAAACCGTGGCAGCTGGTAGGGGCCCTTTCACACAGAGAAAAGGAGAATTAAACAGTCAGCAGTACAGTAATTCCATTTGATTTAATGTGGCAATTCAACAGGGAGCGACCCCTGAATTAGTACTCACGACCTCCAAATAAGATAGGGTCCTTCAATGTCAGCAGGGCTCACTTGAGGTACACAAACCTCTTCACATCCATATAAAAGAAAGCACTATACCAGGCAGGCTGCATCTGTATCCCGATCGCAATTACTGCACAATACCCGGAGAACACACAGCAGATTCAGTTCCTGACAGACCGAGTGCAATTTTCAGCAATTCCTCCAGTCTTACAGGGTGAGCCTGGTTTCTACTTTCAGAGATCCTTTGATTCTTTTCACAGGACGGATTCAGTCCTAACAAGCTGTTACACAAGCTGCAGACCGAACTCTGGGCCTTACACACGCTTTTTTGACTAAAACTCACACTGAAAGCACAGGGCTCTTCCTTCTTCACTGCCAAAGCTCAACTGAAACTCCAACCGACAAAACCGGCACTTCCTTTGAGTTCCTCCCAGTTCTTGACTGGATTGGCTGTCACTCACAATAGACTGCTGCTGTTGGTCCAAAAGGCACTGAAGTCTAAACTACATCTCCCAGAGTCACTGCCCATACAATCCTCTTGTGGCTGGCCCAGATTATGAGTCCAAGTTCTGATTCGTCCAAGGCACCATTTTAGAGCTAGCTTACCCCACACTGATTGGTCCAGTTCAGCAGTTCAAAACTAGAATGGGAACTAGCAGACACAGTTCTGACTGCAAAGAAAGCAGGTTAGACAAACTGTAATTTCATTATTACTCTAAATAATTTCTGGCAAACAGTTACATCTTTCAGATAGGTTCCCTTTGCACTCCTAGTGACTGCAAAATGAAGTGAATTGGCAGCAGCTCGAGTGGTACTCAGAGAAGCACACAGTCCCCCCATACAAACTAATTATGTCTGCAAGCAGACAGCTCTTAAAGAGACAGTACCAGAGGCTCTAAAAACACTCACTGATAAATGGCTTAAATGCCAAACACCATTCAGGCTTGGAGCATTCAAGCAAGCTCCTGGAAGTCTTTTGGGAACCCCCATTTGCAGGGGGGTTACATATTTATTTATGGCACTGTTCCCCAGAGGCCCAGGCCGCCATTACAAAGTAATGTACATCAACAATCACCTAATACATGGCCTAATATAGACATGAAAATAAATTTCAAACCAGTAAACAATAAGTTAACTAATTCAATTAAAATATACAGTAGAGCCAAATACTGTATGTGCATCATAAGTAAAATTCATAACCATTCGTAAATTAACTAAAATCAAATCAGTTAAAAGTCTGTAGTAGAGCTGAATGCCTGGGTAAAGAGGTAGGTTTTAAGTTTTTTTTTTTTTTAATATTTCAACGGATGGTGCCTCCCTCAGAGCCTTCAGTAATGAGTTCCTAAGTGTTGGTCTAACCACCCCAAAGGCTCTGTCCCCAGATGTTTTCAGTTGAGTTTTGGGGATTACCAGGAGGCTCTCATAAGAAGAATGGAGGGGGTGAGTGGGACAGTAGGGGGTGCAAGAGATCACGCAGGTAGCCAGGACCCATAAAGGGTGACACTGTGCAGTGCCATCCATATGGTGGCGCTCGTGTGTGCCAACGTCCGGCAGCGCCTCGCCATGGTGCAGTCCTGTCGTATTGTCCCCTGTCCTCTTCCAGATGGCTGGCGAACAGCGGAACACTGTACCCCCTCCCCCTCCCCAAAAGAGAGCTATCACTAGGTTGCTCGAGCCTCCCTCCCCCTGAGCAAGGTTGGTTTATGTTTAGGCACCCTTTTCTGGAGGCTCAGGGTGCCATACAAGTTACAGAACACGTAAGTGCAGAACAACAACAAAACTGCTTGGGTGCAAGGAGCGTGCACGTAAAAGAGCAGCTAGAACAGTAAAAGCAAAAGACAGCACAACTCGCAGACAGTATCAAAAAAAGCTTTATTAAATGTAAACTGTTAAAAAGGCGTACCAAGCTCCAAAGCTCCACACTGGTTTTGCTCCCAGAGCGTCATCAGGGAGATGGTCTTAATGCTGCATAGTAACAGTCTTAAATAGAGGGATCATTTAAATGCTCCCTCTGTTTAAGACTGTTACTATGCAGCATTAAGACCATCCCCCGATGATGCTCTAGGAGTGAAACCGGTCGGAGTCTCTTTTTGCCAGCCTTTTTAACAATTTACATTTAATAAACTTTTTTTGATACTGTCTGCAAGTTGTGCTGTCTTTTGCTAAAACATGCAAGTGACAAGTAGAATAAGACAATAAATAAAAAAGTGATAAAGTGACAAGAAATAAACACAGAAATAAATACAGCTCTTTGAACAAACTCGAGCAACTCGAGTCCATTCCTAAACCCAGGTAACCGGCATAGCAAGCAGTAGAGCTACAACCGCACTGTTGGGTAGGCTCTTTAACTAAACAATTCCCACATCAGAATGTTGCAAACAAACAGAAGGAGCAGATAAAAGCTAAATATCATATTTTCATGCACCCTTCCTCTGTGACCAAGAAGGAGGGATGAAAAAATAAAGAATATTAACTCAGTACAAGTTGAACTGTGTCTACAAAGTTCCCAGGTCCTCCCAAGGGCATCAGAGCTGCTTTAATGATGACAAGGACTGTCTTGCATCATGACACCAAGCTGTAGAATCCGTTCAGCCTGCTGGTGTCCCAGGTTCATGTCCCGAACTTGGGCTTTCAGGAGTGGAAGCCTTCAGAGGAGGAGTGGAGGTCCAATCAGATGCCTCTCTTTCTGGGGAAGGAGGGAGGGAAGGAGGGAGGTAAAGAACAGCTCACTTTTTGGCTGTTTCCTAGAGCTAGACAGGAGGCGGTGAATGGGCACCCTAGGATGGGAAGCAGGAACTCTAAGAAAGCTGATGCTCAGGGGATACTGACATTGTACCTAGGGTCCCTGAGGGAGGGGCTTCAGACAGCATGTAAATGCAGTCACTCGTATGTCACCTGTTGGCTTCCTATTCCCCCATGCTTCTGGGCCTGCTTGACTAAGGCTGTGCCTCCTTCAGTGCTCCTCCTCTCTCCCATTGCTTGCTCCCCTGGACAGCCGTGTCATTCAGCAGGGACCTGGGAGCAGAGGCCTGGATTCAGAATGGTGGAAGACAAGGTGCAGGGTCCATGGTATGAGGTGGAGTTGGGCAGCACGTGAAGGAGAGGCATTGCAGTGACCTGGGTATGATGCAAAAAATGTCAGATTGCAGGGGCCCACAACAGCAAGTTATAGGTGTGTGTGTGTGCACGTGTGTGGCGGGGGAGGGGGACAGAATATAGTAATGAAGAGTCAACTGTTTTTCTGTTCATCCATGATGGTGAACTGCTTGAAACTGTTCCAGCAACACCCACCACAAAGGCGATCACAAGGTCATCAAATGCAAGCAATTTATTAAGGCAAAATAAGTGTGCAGGCAGAAAAGAGTGCTAACCTCAAAAAGTGCAAATGCACCAAATTCAGGAACAACAGGCAGGGCCCTCACAAACTTCAACCTGTTTCGCCCTAAGGCTTCCTGATCCAGTGGGAATAGTATGGAGAAGGGACGGAGATGAAATTGTGCTCCTGCCAAATGTGGAATGCAACATTGCCAGTGTAGTGAGACTGAAAAAGGGCGTTAAGAACCAGATATTGATGTTGGATTCTCCGGACGAACATGGATTGCCGGTGGGACTGTTAGTCAAGCCCTGCATCCTGCCAGCCAAGGCGCATGTATATGCTTGAAGGGTGAATGTACAAGTGAAGAATGTTACAGATAAGGAGGTGGTGGTACGGAAAGGACGGACACTGGCTCAGATATATTGCACTGACACAGCAGTGCATACCGCTGCAGCAAGCAGAGGCATGTCAGTGGGACTTGATCCCTAGTTGTTCAGCTTGCGTGACTCCCCCATCCCGGAGGAATGGAAAGAGAGAGTGAGGAAGAAGCTGGCTGCTTGGGCGGATGTATTCTCCGTGCACGAATGGGATGTAGGGTGCATAAGTGGAGAGCAGCATCGGATATGACTCACTGATGATGAGTCTTTTTGGGAGAGATCAAGGCAGCTGGCCCCAGCGGATATAGATGATGTCTGGCGGCACTTGCAGGAGATGTTGGCTATGGGTATTATCCGGGAATCCTGGAGCCCCTACGCGTTACCCATTGTGGTGTTGAGAAAGAAGAGTGGTGCCATATGCTTGTGTGTGGACTACCGCACCCTGAACAAGTGGACGGTGCCAGACCACTACACTATGCCCACAGTGCAGGACGCACTGGACTGTTTAAATGGAAGTTGATGGTTCTCGGTTTTGGACTTGTGGAGTGGCTATTACCAGATCTCGATGGACCCTCAGGATTGGGAGAAGATGGTCCTTAAATGTCCCCTTGGGTTCTATGAGGTTCTGAGAATGCCCCAAGGGATCTCTGGCACCCCTGCCACCTTTCAGCACCTGATGGAGAAGGCTGTTGTGGATATGAACCTGCAGGAGTGTTTGGTTTACCTGGATGACATCATCATGTTTGGGAAGACACTGGAGGAGCACAAGACCCAGTTGATGAAGGTGTTGGACCACTTGGAAGAGTTTGAATTGAAGCTATCCATTGCCAAGTGCCAGTTCTTCTGGACCTCAGTCAAGTATGTGGGGCACATCGTCTCCAAGAAAGGCATACAGACTGATCCCAGCAAGGTTGAGGCCCTCACCACCTGGCCCATGCCACGCACCTTGAAGGACTTGCAGTGACTTTTGGGTTTCTGCAGCTACTATAGGAGATTTGTAAAGGACTACACCCGGGTGGTGTGGCCCCTTTTGAATCTGCTATAGGGGTATCCACTCATGAACAAGCAAGAAGACTGCCAAACCCACCAGTTATTTCCACCCATCTGAACCCTTCGGTGAGAGGTGGAATGAAGACTGTGATAGAGCTTTTGAGGATATCATCTATTGCCTGACCCATGCCCTGGTGCTGGCCTGTGCAGACCCACAGAAACCCTATGTCTTTCTCACTGATGCCAGTTTCAGTGAATTGGAGGCTGTATCGTATAAGGAGCACCCCGAAGGTTTACGTCCAGTTGCATTCGCCAGTCGGAGCTTGAACCCTTCAGAGCGAAGGTATCCTATCCGTAAATTGGAGTTCCTGGCGTTGAAGTGAGCCATAATTGATCAGTTCCATGATTATTTGTATGGGGCCCAGATTACTGTGAAGATGGATAATAATCCCATTACTTACGTACAGACCATTGCCAAGCTGGACGCATCTGGTCGTAGGTGGCTGTAAGCCTTGCCCACCTATGATTACTGAATGGAGTACTGCCCGGGTCTAAACCATATTGATGTGGATGCTTTGACTTGGCAGCCCCAAGCCTGTAACGATGAGCATGCAAACTGGGTGCACATCTCGGAGCAAACTGTCAAGGCCCTATGTAAGATGCTTGATGGTGAGGAGATCTTTACCACAGAAGATACCCCTTGTCTGGTGGACTGTGTGGGAGCTTCAGGGGATTGTCTTCCAGTTGCTTATTGTCGGCTGGCCATCCTAGATGCCAGATCCCTCCCGCAATTGACTACCCAAGATCTGCAGCGGGATCAGAGGGCCAACCCAGTCACTGGGCAGATTGTGCAAGTGTTGAAGTGGCAGGGGAGCCAGGAGCAAGTGGACACCATCATTCCTCAGGCTCGGCTGTTTTTACGTGAGTGGCCTAAACTGTGTTTAAAGAAGAGGTTGTTGTACCGAGAGACCCAGGATCAGCAGGAGGCCCCACGAGAACAAATGGTACTCCAGTAGAAGCATGTTGCGACTGTGCTAAAAGTCCTGCATGATGACATGGGGCATTTGGGAGCGAACACACGCTGGACCTAGTCAAGAGCTGTTTCTATTGGCTGAAGATGGGGGCAGATATAGAGGCATACTGCAAGAGTTGCATGAGGTGCATAAAGCAGAACACACTTCCCCAGAGGGCTGCCCCATTAGTCAGCATCAAAACTAGTGGCCCTATGGAGCTGGTATACATAGACTTCCTTACGCTGAAGCCTGACTCATAAAATATCTCCAACATATTGGTGGTCAAAGATCATTTCACCCGCCACGCTCAAGCCTACCCCACCAAAGACCAGAAAGCTTCCACTGTGGCCAAGGACCCCCCAAGAGAATCCACTCGGATCAGGGACGTGATTTTGACAGCCGGCTCATCAAGAATAATTGCCACTGTGGGCATCTAGACATTCCAGACCACACCTTACCATCCCCAAGGTGACCCCCAACCCAAAAGATTCAACTGGACTCTGCTACACATGTTGGGCACCTTGGACCCCCAGGACAAGCATACTTGGAGTCAGTGGGTGAGCGCTGTGGTCTGCACTGGGTCTGAAGAGCGCCGACAAGAATAGCATTGGCATGGTGCGTGCGGTAAAATAGGCACCTTCCCCCCCATAGGATTCTCACTCTGAGGGGGAGTGGATCCTGAGGAAAGTTAAAATTCTTCGGGCAGATACAGTCCCATTTAAAAAAAAAAAGTCCCAAATCGTGATAAAATGTTGGCGACCATGATTAGAACCCTGGTCTCCACTGTTGCTGGTCAAGCTGCTCGATGCCTCAGCCCTCCACACCACAGGAGCAGCTCAGCCAGCCTTCTGTTCCCTGCAGCCCTTGTCCTGTGTGGAGCACCACGGACAGCAACCAGGGGAGTGCTTACAGCTAGCACTGTATATTCTCCATCACTGTTCCTTACCAGACTAGCACCATATAGTGCAGCGCTATTCTGGTAGCACTCACTTGACGGGATACCCTCTGGTCCATGCTTACAACTGCACCCGGAATGATGCTATGGGATTCTGTCCCTACCAGCTCATGTTTGGGAGGGAAGCCCGTCTGCCAGTGGACCTGTGTTATGGAGTCTTCTCGAATGGATTGGGAGCAGGAGACTACCTGCAGTATGTGAAAACTCTGAGACAACAACAACTAGATGATGCATACCGGCTCCCTTCTGAGATGGCCAACAAGAGGAACTAGGCAAATAAAGAGCGATATGACAAGAGAGTGCGGGCTTAAGATTTGGGAGCGGGAGACAGAGTTCTACTACGTAGGTTGGGCATACAAGGAAAGCACAATATAGCTGATAGATGGGGAGACACTCCATGTATTGTAGTGGAGAAGCTTTCAGACCTGCCAGTGTACAAGATTCAGCCTGAGGGAGAGACTCGTGGACATAAGGTTATTCATTGTAACCATCTGCAGCCCATTGGTGACAAGGTAGTGAATGCTGAAAACATTGCAGAAGACCCTTCATCACCTCCCACCACTCGAGCTGCTGCACGCAGAAGACAGAGGTGGAGAGACAGTGATGCCATGGGGTTTGGGTCTGCCCAGGGTGGGGAGGTCTCAGGTGAAGGAGACACCGAGGATGAGTCTGAGGGGATGGATAGAGAGACCCCCCCCCATAGTCATTACCCTACCTGGGAATTGGCTAGGTTGCTTCAGGGATCTCCTTTGGTCAGGGATATATCTAGAAGGCAGGGTAGGGTTGGGGAGTCTGTTCTGGCCAAGACCCTCGGGGGGACTACTCCGGACTTGAATATTGGCTCTGCTGAGCCACTTGATTGGTACTGGAGCAGCTCCCCTGAAGATACATCCAGGGAATGGATGCAGGGTGATTCTGATTATCAGGATGAGGTGGGGGAAGATGTGTTTTTTGAAGGGCCTACATCAGAACTTGAATACTGATCTGACTGTGCCATTTGAGGGAGCTTGGGTTAGTCCCCCCAGAGCTGTGCCTGAAGATAGAGGTGTTAGAGTCATTCACCCCTCTAGTTGAGGACCAAGATGAACAGGCAGAGGGTGAAGATGACAAGGAAGACATCGATGACCATGGGGTAGGTAGGGGCAGAGGTATTCAAGGGACCCCTTGTAGGGCAGAAAAGACAATAAGGCCTCTCCTTAAGCTGATGTATGATGCCCCTGGGGTTCCTATAGATTTGCCCCTGTTTGTAGTGCATAAGGGAGTGTACATTACTCCTAGATCCTTACTGAAGGTGGTCATGGGCCGTGTTGATGCTAAGCCCCCTACGTCAGAGGAAAAGGTGACCCGCGGAAGGAGAGGAAGGTGAAAAGGGTACTGCACAGGTTTTGAGGCAGCATAATGTATCCTGTAGGACTTTAGTATCCTATATCTAATGGATGCCACTCTTCATGTGGCCAAAGGGTTCAATGGAGGGGAAAGACTTTGCCTGATGTGCATACTGTTCTGTGTTGAATGTTTTTATGGTTATTACCTGCTAGATAGGAATCGGGTATATAGACAGAAAATGTTATTAAGGGTTGATGTGTTTCTTGGGTATTTCCTTTACATTTGCCGTGGAAGCAAAGCGTTTTAAGGAGGGGGTGTAACCCCCAGTAGGGGCTTATCTGATGTGCCCCGCATTGACTCTCGTTGTCAGCCAGCAGGCTGGTCCTTTTCTGCCCCGTTTGGTGTAATTTCTTCTTTGCAAGGGCCGGCAAGCTGTTTTGGCCAGTGCTCGCCCCAGCGCATGAAGTGTTTTGATGTGGTGACTGCCATTGCAGTCAGGCAAACCGGGAGACTGTCCATGTTCCCAGTGCCTCTCCTGGTATACTTGTGGACCGGGGACCTGTGAAGAGCTGGGTAGAAGCCCAAGGGAGCAGCCGAAGGGGAACTTACATGACGGTGCAGCTTGAAGCTCATGAATATTAATGAGCAACTCTATGCATATGGATGAGATGCTACCTGCCACCTAGGGGGGACATAGTTTCGGGGCAGTGACAGCATAACGGTTGGGGTCACAGTCTTGAGAGTGGGCTCATTTGACAGGGAGCAGTCTGAGCTACCATCTGGTGGGGTGTTGGTGCTGATGGGACTAAGCACTGGGCTACACCAGAGGTTAGAAGGGGGTAGACTGCATAAAACTGAGATGGACTCCATTAAGACTGAATGTGAGCTGACATATTGGTGACATTTAACCCCTTTATTTTAGCCAATCAGTGATCTAGGCTCTCCTGGTCTACTCCCCAGCCTCTAGCATATTAGAACTTGATGTCTCTACCCCCTTTTTTTCCATCCTCTCTCCTTTTCCCTTTCCACCTGCTCAAGAGTCCTACCCAAGATTCCCTGAAAGTCTTCTCACTGTTTTGATTATCTATTTGTCTTAGCACTTTACCTGTATACAATTTAGACAACAGCTGCTGTACCATGTTACCTACTTCTGCATTGTAATGACTGTGTTTGCTAAACCTTCTTTGTATCTGGTTCCCAAGTTATATTTACTGTGTAACTGAATTGTTGATTCCCTCTACACCTAATATTCTCTCCACCATGTCTGTATCCTGTTCCCAAGTTGTATTTACTGCGAAACTGAATTGTCTGATTCCCAGCCCACATTGTATCTCTGTAACCTCCTGGGTCGTGCCTGAAAATAGTCACATTTGTGGCTAAGGTGCCCATCCGGTAAACAAAAACTAAATAAAAAAACAGGCACCCAAAACTGTGACAGAGGGACTCCTGGGAAAAGGAGGAGACTAATTCTGGTGCCTAGATCATGCCCCAATAAACGAGCAGGAAATATTGATCACTATGGCTATTGCCTATTGAAAGGCTTCAACAGCCAATCAGAGCATTGGAATTTCAGCAAATACAGTGAGGACTTACTGGGATTTCTTCAGTCTGTTGCTGGGCTCTGTATGAGTCAGGACTGTGATGTGAAAGCAGAATGTGGACTTCAGGGGCTAACCCTGGCCTCAATCCAAGGAGTGTGGTTGCTGAAGGATTCCCCAGGTGCTGAGAGCAGGACTAGATTGCGAAGGGGAAAAATAGAGAAAGAGAGACTAAACAGATCCTGTTTCTCTAGGTACAGAGAAGTGGCTGAATGAGTGTGGGAGAAACTAAAGATGGCAGATACCATGCATTGGGAAATTGAGCTAACCAAAATGACTGAGTCTTTACAGTTGCTGCGGAGAGGTCACTTGTTTGTGTGGACTGCAACTGCATTTTCTTGAAAGAGGCAGAACGTCTCAGGTCGTAGGGTGCTAACTGGAAATGGTGTGTGTCCTGAGTGAACTGGTTAAAGTGGCTGAGACTGGTGGACTTGCTGCAGCCGAGTAAAAGAGTTGGGGCATTGCTAAGCTGAAAGTGTGGACTGGTGTGCAGGGGGATTGTTGTTGCTGGATGCCCCTCTGTTAAATTCACTGACACTGATTGAATCGGAGGCTAGCACCAGCTAAAATTGGCACTGGATTTCAGTGACGTAACTGCCTATAACTTTACTTGGTGAGAGCTCAGTGCAGGGACTGCAGGAGGACCCCCACCATTTGGGAATCCTCACCCAGAGTTAGGGGGGACTTGCTAACCCCTCCCAAGTGGGACTCACTGTCTCAGGAGGTCACGGGTCTTGCACCTAAGTGCTAGGGTGCTCCAATCAGGGAGTCAGGCTGTGGAGCCACTCCCAGGTCTGGGCCTTCTGGAGCTGGTGTTGTCCTGCCACAGTGCCCTGCATTGGGCCAGAAGCGGCTGTAGGTGACAAGCGGCCTAAACTGCAGTCAAGGTGACCAGCTGCAGAATCCTCAAGCAAGTTCCATCCGGGTGGAAGGATCCTGGCTGGCCTATTTCTGTGTTGCTGCATTAAGATTTGAGGAGCTCCACTTCCCCTGGCGCCGAGGACAACTAACTGTGAGTACCCAGGACCTGGTTCCTGGGAAGGGTCAAAGGGGAAATTGTTCAATTTAAAGTTCAAACTTCATCATTTCAGGGCCTCAATAGCTTTTTCTTTTGCTTTCACATTTACCCAGTATCCTGGTATCCTTTTCCCTATTCCCTACTCCCAAATAAAGCTGTGAATTTGTTGTTTAAATCATATTTGTGAGTGACGTACAGTATGCACTGCAAGCCCATTGGTCCACAGTGTGGACCAGTGGGCTTACAGCTCATACTGTACACTGTCATTGGCAGGCGGTATGAGGGGCGGGTTGCAGCTCTTGTGTGCGAATGGCGGGGGTGAGGGTGGGGGGCACTGGACCACCAGAGAGGTTTTGGACTATGGTTTACCGGTGATCCTGGTCACAGGCGGGGTCGGGGGTACCGCTAGACTATCAGGGATTAGTACATATTATTGTATGGGCGGTGCGGTTACAGGCAGGGAGGGGGAGTGCCACTGGACTACCAGGGAGGATGTATCTATTCATTTTACCGTGATCGGGGCTACAGGAGGGAGTGGGGTGCCACTAGACTACCAGGGTACATATGGGTGCTTATGGACAGTGTTCTGGGTGGGTGGGTGGCCACCCATGGCTGATGGTTGCTGTGTTGCGCCGTGCAGCACAGCAGCATGCCTGTGGGTGGCCAACATTTTGAGCCAATTTTTTGCTCCAACTGTTTGTGTGCCCATTGGTATCGCGGCGCATATTGGCGTTGTGCCAGCAGATGCGCCGCACATCCCAGGCTGAATATTGGGATGTACTGCTTATGCATGGGCACACCCCCTTCAGATGCACCGCATACATTATCATTGCACCATGGCGCATTGGGACTTGCACTGCGCTAGTCCCCCTTTTGAATATTGCCCCGGGGTGCAACCACTTTGAATATCTAGGCCATAGTGTACAGCCAGTGCTTCTCTGTGTTTCAAAATGATTGCTGTATTGTGAAGTATCTCTGTAGTTAATTCCGGGTCGCCCCCTTGAAAAGGGTCTCTTGGAGGCACAGTGGGTTTACCCGGTCAACAAATTCAATACAATAACATAAAATAAGCTTTCTCCAGCGTACTGTACACAAATGGGGGAGGGGGGGCACTGTTGTTAGAAACAATCAGTGTTGCAGGGTACTTTATTAAGTAATTTGAACCTCCTACAGGGTGGTGGGAGGAACTTAGCTTAAAGACATTCAAAAAATCAGCAGTTCCAGTGGAACTGCCAGAATGTGGATGTGAACTATATACCACCCCTAGAACTACAGTTACAGGTGAGTAACCTATATTTACACACCTGTAACCGTAGTTATAGGTATGGTATACAACACACATTCACACAACCCAAATGGCCTCCCCTGGCAAAGTGGCACCTGGACCCCTGCTTCCATCATGCAAAGATCTGATGTCACAGGGCAGAATCACAGGATATACCACCCAGGTGATGGAAGGAGTTTAGCTTGAAGATGTCCAGTGAAGCAGCCTGCTCCAGGGAACTGCCAGAGCATGGATGTGAACTGTATACCACTCTTAGAACTACAGTTACAGGTGAGTAACCTATATCTGGAGCAGAACCCAGTCTCTATCTCCTTGAGCTCAGTGACTCTCTGTTAGCGTGTCATGCTGCAGGGCTTCCTTGTGCATCTTGGTGCTGGGGGGGACCTTGGTTGGAGCAGAACTCAGTCTGTTAGCATGTCGTGTTGCAGGGTTTCTTTGTGCGCCTTGGTGCCGAGGGGACCTTGGTTGGAGTAGAACCCAGTCTCTGTTCTCCAGAGCCCAGTGTCAGTGTTTCATGCTGCAGGATTCCCTTGTGTGTCATGCTGCAGAGTGGAAAGCCCCTGGTTGAAGCAGCACTCAGTCTTGCTCTCACGGAGCCTAATGACTGAGTGTCATTATGCCGTGCTGCAGGGTTCTTTTGTGTACCATGTTGCAGGGAGGGAAACCTGTAGTTGAAGCAGCACCCAGCCTCACTCTTCCTGCACCTAGTGACTGTGGTAGTGTCCCGTGAGCAGGGTCCCCCTAGTATTCCATGCTGCATGGTGCAAGAACCCAATGGTTGGAAAAGCGCCAGGTCTGTCTCTTTTTTCTTTCCCTATGCCTGGTAATTGCTGGTAATATGCCATGCTGTGGAGTTCCCCTAGAGAAACCTTTTACAGTTGGGGAGATCCTCTGGGTCAAGGCAGCAGCGGTTTCTCTTTCCAGCTGAGCTGTAGAACTCCCTGGTTGCATTGTTGAGAACATGCATTTGGCCTCTAAGGGGTGGGGGGGAACTGATTTCTGTCATACAACAGCACCTCCTGCTGCTTCTCCTTTACAAGAAGGTCTTGACTTTATGCTCAGAGGACACGGCCAGCATACCTTGCAACTGAGGAAAAGGTTCTGCACAGCACCAAGGTCAGTGCAGGAGACAAAAGGGCAAGAGGGGAGGTTTAACACAAAGCTGTGTGTGTCAGCTCCTGTGGGCAGTCAGTGGTATGGGCTGTTTTCCCTTGCTAGCTGAGACAGATTTTTATGTTCACCCTTGTCCTTGTACAAAGCAAACATTGCTGTGATACTGGATTTCAGAGAAACATAGAAACATAGAATCTGACGGCAGATAAGGACCGCTTAGCCCACCTAGTCTGCCCATTTTCCTACATAACAGATAAGCGAAGGTAAGAGGTGTGTCGCTGTTGGGTCTAGTGCAACTCAAGCTACAGTGGGCTCAGCCATGACAGTCCAATGGTCAGCAAGGCTGACCATGACGCTCCTCTGCTGGTTGATGGGCGGAGACCTTATGTAGTTGAAAAGAGGTAGCCACGCCTATCAAACAGCGGCTACCTTCCTTCATCTGCATGACACTGCCTACTAAGCAGCTGAGTGGCATTTCTGCAGATCATGGGAGAGACTCAGCATGAGCATAATTTATAGAGGAGTACTTCTGTCTCCCCAACATTCAAGTCTCTGAGTCCCAAGCACGTTACCTCTCTGCCAGGCTCTGTGATCACACATACTGCCTGTTTTATAGCTCAGAGGGACTTTCGCTTGTGGCTTAAAAGCAGTAGTATTTGTTAGCAGGTTTAAAAATGAGTTGTATCTGTAACTTAAATGCAGGAACTGTGTCTGAAAAAGCATCCCACATTTTAATATTTTCTCTTTTTTAAATAAGCACTTATGTCATTAAATGTATCTGCCCTTGTTAAACTGAAACTGCCGTGAGCAGACGTGATGACATCAATGTAGCGCATTTACATATGCGTGTTCACGTGCCATTGACTTTTATTTACAGCTGGCCCCCCATCCTCTCTCATAACATGATGCCTATAAGCTGCTGCAGTAGTCATGAGATATGGTGGTTAGTGTGGTGGTTATGAATAAAACTAGTGTCATTGTCTACTGTGGTATTTGATCAATAAAATAAATAAATTCTTGGCTGTTTCCTCATGTAGCTGTTAGCTGTCTCTATCCTGATTGCTAATATGTGTGCTTGATTCATTTGTTATGATGATGATCTCGAGACAGTGCTGTCTAAACCACAAGAACAGTTCCGTAGGTGATATGTAGCTAGCCATCTTTTATTTCTAATAAAAGAATTCTAACTGAACCGTCTAAAGGTTTGTTTCTTTTTTTTTTTATTGTTTAACCAGGAGTGGCACACTAAGCTGAAAGCTTGTTTACAGGTGCAACCTGGGAGCACAGGGAAGTTGAGTGACTTGCTTAGGGTTACACAGTATGCAAGTGGTGGCTGTGGGATTCAGACCCAAGTCTCCAGATTTGCAGCTCAGAGACTTAAAGCACTGCGCTATACTGCCTTCTGTTCTGTAGGATGGTGGATAGTGATAAAAGAATCAGGGAAATGCATAGGGACTTACAAAAGCTAGAGGGGTGGTCTAATAAGGTTTGGCAGTTGAAATTCAGTGCCAAGACGTGCAAGGTAATGCACGTCGGGAGCAAGAATCCTAGAACAGAGTACTGGATGGGTGGAGTGAGACTGAGCACCACGGCTGAGGAACGAGACCTTGGAGTTATCATCAGTGACTCCCTAAAACAATCGAGTCAGTGCAACAAGGTGTGTAGCACAGTGAGTAGGATGCTGTGTTGTATCGGGTATTGAAGGCAGAAAGGAAGAGGTAATACTTCCTCTCTATAGACCTTACTGAGGCTCCACTTGGAGTACTCCACCCAGTTCTGGAGTCCTCACCTCAGAGATGTACTCGATCTAAACCCTGACAGCACATGCTCGCTGTCAAAAAATGCGTGGGTATAAACGCATGCATGGTGTCAGAGTTTGTTTAATCTAGTGCGGTTTCAGAAAGCACTAGATTACACGGACCGTGCAGTGTGGTTTTTGCCCATGCTGTTTTTCATTGCAGCGTTCTGAGACGCTGTCCCTCAGGAAAGATAGGGCTAGGCTGGAGACCATGCACTGCAGGGTGAAGCAAATGATTCAGCCAACTGGGCAGGTCATCTCAAGGCAATGAACATGTACCTGCTGGAGACCAGAAGAGGGGAGATATGGTACAGACCTCCAAGTTCCTAAACGGAGTAAACAAAATGAACTGTGGGGAGCTCTTTAGCATAAATACTAGCTAACGGTCATGTGGACATGAGTGGAAACTAGCAGGGCAGAGGTTCCTGAGGGACTTGAGGAAGTATTATTTTACAGAAAGGGTGGTGGAGCCATGGAACAGTCTACCAGCTGAAGTGGCAAGTGCAAAAACCATTGGTGTTCACATCTGGGACAGAATAAAGGGTATAGTGCTTGCTCAGGGCAGCAGAAACTGGGAGGAGAAAGGGGGGAAAGTTGGAGAGGGTTAGGATCCCGGAGGGACAGCTGGTCCAAAGGCTCAATAGTGAACTCAAGCAGACTGGATGGACTATGGGTCTTATTCTACCATCATTTTCTGTTTCTGTGTTTAGTCACTATTTGTTTTACTTCATTTGTAGAAGGGTTTTTATTTATTCATTTACATAATTATGTGAGAATCTATCATTTCATTCATAGCGGGGTGTGTTTAAAGGTGTATTATATATATGGGGACAAGGGCGCAGATCCCCCCATTTCTGTATATTGCCCCCCCAGGTCCTGCGGTCAGGGTGCCCAATGCCGATGCAGAAGCTACATTAGAGGGTGCTATCTATAACCTAGGCAGCTACAGTCCAAACACAGGCAGCAAAACTTGTGGCTGAATCAGGCTTTTCAATGCAATCAGCCACAGTTTTCATCTTCACTTTTCTCCTCTTCCAAAGAGGAGTGCGGACCTTTTGTGGGATGGCCAGACCAATTACAGCACCCCCCCCCCCGTCTGCTCCTCCTCTCACCGGAACCCCAGAAGCCTGCAACTCTGGAGGGACAGCTGCCCACGCCTATAGTCACCCTCGGAGCATACTCCTTTTGGGCGCAGAGCCCTGAAATAAACAAATACAGGACTCCTTAAGTCCAGTCCCTCCAACTTTGAAATAGTTCTGGAACCAGGGGCTGTGCTGGGACCCCTGGTCACCTTGCCTCACAGGCTTCAGTCCTCCTTTTCTTCCCCCTGCCACTTATCAGTGCACAAAGGCAGGCAGACGCTCCTCCCGTTCCTCTCACTGGAACAACTGAGTACTCCAAAGGGAAGAACACTGCCTCCGACCTTTGAAAGGGAATGAACTGCAGTCCGGCCCCACCTTGGGGCTCATGAATAAATGGTCACCGCCACGTCCTCCTTCCGATGGCTGCATGACCCAAACAAAAAAAACAGACACGGCTGCATGGCTGAGCGGGTGAACGCCCCGCTCTGACCTCCTCCTCTCTTTGCTCCCTCCTGAACCTCTCCTCTCTTCTGCCACTCTCCCTTATATCTCCTCAGATCCACTGGTGCCAAAAACTCACAGTCCAATCCTGGACCAGCTTTACGGCACCAAACCCTTTTCTCCCCGATGCCCCCTGGGACTGGTAGTCCCAATTAAACTATTTACCACTGTGCCCCGAATGGCTCCAGCCAGCACCGAATCTACCATCCTTAAAAGGAGCTCTTTAAATTTCCTCTTCTCAGCTGCTACACATGTGCAGTGCATGAGGGTCCACCATTTTTATTTACATTTATTTATTTACAAAACTGAGCGGTCCCGAGCCCAACCATTGCCAAAACCGGACCCGAGACCTTCCTTCTCAACTCCGGAGGGATGGACACAACCCCGCTGCTCAGCCCGAGCCTGAAAAGGCTGAGACAGCAGGGAAAGCATCCGCAGCTGCAGGCCACACCAACGGGGGGTCACCAGCCTTGACTCCCACCCGGAGCCACAGGACCACCAGTGCTGCGGTGGAAACCGGTGCCATGGGGCTCCACAGGTAAGCCCACTTGGGGGGGCTTACACTTGAAATCAAAGTTTGAGTACTAGTACTAGCTGAAGTTTACTGCACCCTGTGTAGTGAAATTCACCATTTTATGGCTCTTGATTGGGTGGGTGCTTCATAGACCATATGTAATCTAAGAGAGCGGTAGTGACCCACAGTACAGTGGCTCCCAAGGGGTGTTGTTACATGCTGGGAGTGCTCAAGCTGAGATGCAACTGCCTGACCCCCTCTTTTCCTGCAGGTTCCAGGCCTGAGTTACTAAATAAAAGCACTGTTAATTTGTTATATTTCACTTCCGTGTATGCATCCACTGTGTGTAACCTGTCTGTGAAGGTAACCACTGTCTTAATGATCCCCATGGTGTGGTCCAGTCCAGTGTAAGGAGGTGGGTAGGTACTGCATCCCAGTGGTGGTACTTCACACAACATCTGGCCCACTTATTATCTCTGGGTGGAGGCACTGCACTATTCCCTATTTGTTCTGGAACAAGCGCCCCTACTGCAGGAGAAAGGACGAACCCACCCCTCTCAACCAGGTGGACCCGCACAGTCACCAGGCAAGGGTGTGAACCCAGACATGGCAACCCAGGGGTCACAGAAATGTTAACACTTTGAGCACACCTTTATATTTGTCAGTCCTTGAGATGCAGCTACAAAGACATTATCTGAACAATATGGTCCAAGAAAATAGATAAAGTTACAGCCTACCTTTTGACTGCTTAGATTTTGTACATTTGAATATTCTGGACACACCATGCACTTTCAAATAAAGAAAGTAAATCGCCTTTGAGTGATGGTTCTTCTCACTGCTACTGAGCAGATACTGCTGCCATTCCACTGCTCTGTGATCTCTTTAAAATTAGCGGTCTTCTTCAGGAATATCTCTTGCAGCAAGCCACACCTTTAGAACTATAGCCTCCAGGCACTTGGACCACATGGAAGCTTTTTAGCTAGCAGTCTACTGGGGCCGCCCACAATGACTACATCAGCTGACGTCGCCACACCTTTATGTATGTGGGCTGCCCTGCGCCCTCCTCAGTTCTTTTTCTGCTGTCAACCAGTGCATATCGGACTTCTTGGAGACACGCCGCTTCAGTCGACCGACAAAACTTCTACCTCTTCCCCGTCTTATTTTCTCACCCTAGTATTGCAGATCACTTTATTTTAGTGATTCGTTCGATTGTGTATGCCAACGGATTCTTCTAAACTTTTCTGTCTCTGTGACCACAGAAGGAAAATCTATGATAAGGACGTCCACGTCGCCTGCATCTGTTGCCTAGGCCTGGACCACAACATGAAAGCCTGCAAGGTCTGCCTTGGGTTCAACCAGGCCACACAGAGACGCCTCCAGAAGGACCTCAAGAAATTCCTGATGGAGAAGCAAGTAAAAGCCATGTAACAGGAGCTCCAGGCCAGAAGCTTCTCAGCCTCCGTGGCTCCCACTCCTTTAAGTCCTGGGACAAGTTGACCAGGAAGCACAAACTCCATGAGAAGGACAAACACCAAGACTGGTCCTCATAGGCTTGCTCGCGATCACTGCATCAGACACCCAGTGCAGCAAGGCTGTCGTCCATGGCATCAACCTCTGCTGCAGCTCACATCCTTTCCTCTGAAGGGTCAGCATTTGCAGCCCCCCCCCTGCATTTTTCTTTTGGGTGAGAGAGCTTCAGCGTTGGGCCTGATCCCGGCCCTGCCGCTCTCTCAGCCTCTGTTGTTTCAGCTCCCTTTCTCAGTGGGCCTACTGTCAGGCAGCTCCACCGGTCTAGTCCCTGTGTGCATGAGTCCATAGTTGGCTGGAGCCCTACCTCCTGTGGAGTCACCCTTGGCCCTTTCTCAGGGCCCACAACTAGGCCTCTCTTCTATCCTGCCCTTGGCCAGCTCCAGCCTGTCACCTTTGGGGCACCAGTCTCCCTCAGCAACATCCACAGCCTCTTCTGTGGGCTGCGTTCTAATGTTGGGAGCACAGCCTCCCCCCATCACCGCCCCAGACCACTTTCTCAACTATGGGAATCCAGTCCCTCCCGTTGACATCCCAGGTGAATCCAGTGATGCCAGGCTCCTAGCATCTGCCGCTGATGCATCAGCCTGTTATGCTAGCACTGGGCCCTCAGTTGCCCTCGCCGATGCCGCAGCTTACTCTGACAATGCCTATGGGCTCTCAGTTTCCACTCCTGACACTGCAGCCTACTCTGATGCTGCCTATCATCGATGTCCAGACCACGTTCATGTCTTTTGGGGAATTCATGCTTCATCTTGCCCCTCCATTGGAGCCAACAAAACCGAGGCCTGCGACAATGGGGCCTACCATACCTCTTCCCATGCCGTCACCACCTATGGCACCACGTCCATCTCATGCGCACTTTTACATCCTGTCGGTACCCACTTCTGACCATGGAGACGAGGATGAGTATCACCCAGATCTCCTGCCAGGGGATGATGATGAGGACAATAATGATGAGGATGGCACTGCTAGCCCCACTCCCTCGTTCTCTGTGGTTTCCTTTGGGGGAGGACTCTGCGAATTACAAACTGGTTCCCTCCCCCCAGTGAGCCCTCTATTATTGCCATCATGAGGCAGCCCCAAACTATCAAGGGGTTCAAGGCAGAGGAGCAGGACATTGTCAGGAGGAGCCTTTCAGTGTACCTGGAGTTATCAGACTCCCGCCTATCATTATCCCCCCTTTGATAGATGCTTTTGAAGATGCCACTATGGCTGCCAGGTACAGGCTGAACATGATCCCTGCCATGCCTAGGAAGGCCCATAAATTATAACAGGCCCCTTCAGGGAAACCTTTCTTTGGGGAGCACCCTCAGGTGGACTCCGTGGTCATTAATGTGGCCCATGATAGGACCAAGAGGCCCAAGCATCTTAGCTCTCTTCCTCCGGACAAGGAATCCGGAAAGCTGGACTTGATGGATAAACGGACATTTGCCTCTGCCACCCTGGCAATGAGGGTTCCCAGAACATTGTATAATATTGTTTTTCCAAATGTGTGTGCCTGTTTGATGCAGGGTACTATGGCTACCCTCAGTATTATCCTGTATCCTGTGTGTATCACCTTGACTGTCTTCGCCAGAACCTTGTATAATATTGTTTTACTAAATTTGTGTGTTTATTTGACACAGGGTACTACGGCTACCCTCAGTATTATACTTGTACCCTGTTTGTATCACCTCTGTTCTAACTGTTTAATACCATGTCCTAACAAGATGTGGAGTCTTTGCAAAGGAGTCTCTGACTCAAAGGGTTGTAATTCCGATCTGTTCAATAAATTAAATAAAAAATAAAAAAAAATATATATATATATTGGCCATGTGGTGAAATATCAAAATTCTGTCTGGAGAATGGCCAGAGCCATTGCAGAGGCTCTCTAAAGGTACCCAGAAGCGAGAGTTGCTCCAGGCCCTTCAAGTGGGGCAGATGTAGGCAAGCATCTCCTAAGGTCAGCCTATGATGCTATCAATGCTTCCGTGAGGGCAGCTGCAGTAGGCATTTCTCTAAGATGCTATTCTTGGCTCAGGGTGTCTGGTTTCATCACAGATGTTCAACAGTCCATCTTTAATGCCCCCTTCAGAGGCTATAAGCTTTTTCAAGAAGATGTGCAAGACATTCTTTCCAACCTGCAGGCTTTGAGTAGGACCCTGCGGTCAGTTCACTCCCTTTATCATACCCAGTCAAAAGGTCCCCAGAAGGTGCCCTTTTGTCAGGCCTACAACAAGCCTAAGCCAGGCATCAGAACACCAGCCAAGCGTCGGGCGGCTTCAGCCCTGTCCACCCCTCCTGCCCCAGCTGCCAAAGCACCCAGAGGAGGTGATGCTGCCCCGGCTGCAGGTGCCACCTCAGCCTGACTCCTTACTGTACCCCCATCCTCCAGATCTTCAGGAGGCAGTGGTCGGGGGTCACTTCTCCCTCCACCTCGACAAGTGGCGGAGATTACAACAGACACCTGAGTATTACAAATCATAGAACATGGCCACACTGTAGAACTTCTAGATAGGCCTCCAGAGTGTCCTCCAATTCAGTCTCATTACCCACCCAGATCACATTCCTGTGCTGCTGGAGTAAATTCAGACCTTGTTACAAAAAAGAGCCCTCGAACCTGTTCCGGCGCACCAGAAAAACAGGTGGTTCTGTTCCCACTTCTTTCTCATTCCCAAATCCACGGGGGATTTGCTGCCCATTCTGGACTTACAGAACCTCAATTACTACATCCAGTACAAAAAGTTCAGAATGGTGACCTTACAGGGCCTATTGTCCCTGCTGCAACAGGGAGACTGGATCTGTTCTCTGGACATGCAGGATGCTTACACATATCAAAATGTTTACCCCCCACTGGCAGTACCTCAGGTTCCACTTCCAGGGGGAACATTACCAGTTTCAAGCCTTGCCCTTTGGCTTGTCCTCAGTGCCCTGGATCTTTACCAAGTGTCTGGCACTGGTAGTGGCCACCCTCAGGAGACCGGGTTTCTACATCTTTCCTTACCCAGATGATTAGTTGCTCAAAGCACCGTCCCAGGACTTGTTAATTCTGACTTCACAGCACACCATTTAGCTGTTCCGGGTGCTGGGCATCACAGTCAACCTGCCCAGGTCAGTCCTGACCCCTGGTCAGTGCCTTTAGTATATTGGGGCAGTGCTGGACATGGCTCAGGGCTTTGCCTTCCTGCCACAGGAGAGGGCAGACAGCCTAAGGCCTGAGGCTCAACTGCTGTACAACAGTCGGTATGTAACGGCCAGAACCTTCTTGAGGCATCTGGGTCTGATGGTTGTGGTGATAGTCACTATGCCCCTAGCAAGGTTGCACATGAGGATTCCTGAGGATTCCCCAGTGGACATTAAAGGTCCAATGGGATCAACGCACTGACAACCTCGAACAGCCAGTTCTAGTCTTCTCTTTGGTCAAAAAGCGGCTGCAGTGGTAGATGGAACCCAGCAACCTATTCAAAGGGGTTCCCTTCGTCCTTTCTCCCCTCAGCAGATCCTCACGATGGATGCCTTGGGGTCAGGCTGGGGGCCTAGCTGGGGTCCCTCAGACACAAGGGACATGGTGCCCAGTGGAGGCTACCCTCCACATCAATGTCCTGGAGATGAGGACAGTTTTGTATGCCCTTCAGGCCTTGAAACCCACTTGTCCCCAGGACATCTGCTGGTCCAGATGGACAACAACAGTATAGTCCATTACATTAACAAACAAGGAGGGAATAACTCATACCCCCTGTGCCAGGAAGCGATGAGGGTCTGGTACTGGGCTCTATAACAGTCTTGAACTTTCAGCCATCCATGTTCCAGGTATGCAAAATGCTCTGGTGGACAGTCTCAGCCACTCGCAATCCAGGATGCATGAGTGGGAGCTGCTGACCGTGGTCATAGAAGACCTGTTCGACAGGTGGGGCCTTGAAGAGTTGGACCTGTTTGCATCCCCACTCAATGCAAAACTGCTGCTTTTCTTCTCGCTCACTCTAGGGCCTGGAGTTTTCTGGTGAGACGCGAGACAGTACATACTGCAAGCCCACTGGTCAACAGTGTCGACCAATGGGATTGTAATTGTTACAGTAAGCTGTCATTGATGACAGTTTAGTTGGTGGGCTACTGTGGTGGTGTGAGGAGGGGTGCTGCCTGCTGGCTGCAAGGCCATACTGGGACGGGGGAGCGGGGTGGGGTGTATGTTCCTCAGTGGGTGGGGGGTCCACTAGACTACCTGGGACATTTGGGAGTTTCTCTATTTTATGGATGAGGTTTCAGGGGTGGGTACCACTGGACTACCAGGGATATTCGGGTGTTACCTCTCATATGGATGGGGTTTTGGGGTTGGAGGGGCCACTAGACTACCAGGGTGTTTTGGGGAAATATTATTATTCAAACATGGTCTGGGGATGGGCAGGGGGGACACTAGACTACCAGGGATAGGGGGATTTATTTTTATTATATGATCAGGGATGGGTGGGGGGGACACTAGACCACCAGGGACGGCTGCATTTTTGTTTGGCATGTGTTCGGGGATGGGGGGGGTGTAGCCATCCGGGGCTGGGCTGCTGTGTTGCGCTGTGCAGTGCAGCAGCCCACTTGTGGGTGGCTATGACTTAGGCATGCTTTTTCCATGCCTATCTTTGCATGGCACATCTCTGTGATGTGCGGGCAGCAGCACTGCACATCTCGGCTTAATATGGTGATGTGCCACATATGCAGGGGAACACCCCCTCCTGATGAGCCGCATGCATTATCTTTGTGCTGCGGCACATCCGGAGTTGCGCGGCGCATCACCCCCTTTTGAATATGGCCCAGGGGCGCATTTCGGGGATGCACCGGGCACATCTGCTTTGAATATCTGGGCCCAAGAAAATAACGGGGAAAATTATACAGGTGCATGTAAAACAAGTTCAATTTAAAATTTCCTATTTTGGCAGAAACTTAGAATGCACAGACAGGGGACAGGCTACATCACAGGTCACCCAAGGGAGCAAGAGCAGGTAGTAGTGGTCAGTAGGTGCGTCCTCAGGAGACAGCAGAAGTGCCATGGGGAGTCAAGGGCTTTCAGAGAGGGTTGCAGGCTGTTCCAAAGTATGTCTAGTCTCCGGCGGGGGAACTGAGAAGGGCATAGGGCTGCCCACAAGTAGGAATGGTGATGTCAGCTGACGTCATCGTCGTGGGTGGCCCCAGAAGACTGCTAGCTGAAAAGTTTCCATGTGATCCTAGTGCCTGATGGCTGTAGTTCCAAAGGTGTGGCTTGCCGTGAGAAATTCTCATGAAGATCTACTGTTACAGTAAGTTCTTACGTAGCCTGCATTTTCAGAGAATGCTTTTTGCACTATACCCCTTTATAGAACAGCTTCCTCAGTAAAGGTGTGGATCCGGATTTTGGAAGCCTGTGCTAGATATGGGTAGAATGGGTGTCACTGCCTGTAATGACTAGTTTCCATCATTAAATATCCTTTTATGCTTTAGGTCTGTTTTTTTAACACTGTTTTCATGGAACTATTCTGTTTTTCTAACTTAATTAATTGTTCTTTTTTTTTTCCTTTGCTGTCTTTCTACAAAGAAATAAAGATTTCAGGCATAGGTAAGATAAAAGCCTTGCTATGCATCTGTTATGCACACTTGCCTTTCTTGCATGACTGAAGCTGCGTGGTTTGTGAATGTACTGCAATAGAAAAGTAGTGGTCAGTGTTGGGGACTATTTTTAAATCCCACCTGTTCTTATTGTGTATTCATGGTATAATGAACATATGGCACTGTTACTGCAAATCTCAAAGATCCTTTCTCTGCTGTTTCTTGTTATAGCTCTCAAAGTAATAAAACAAACAGATGCATGTGCTTTTAAAATGTTAATTACAGGGGGATCCGTGGTGCAGTGGGCGACTGGCCACGCCCTCATGGAGCTCTACTTTAAGGCCCATCCTGCAGCATCATTTGGACGCTCACTTCATTGCTATCACTGCGTTTCCTATCTCCTCTTATCGCTCACCTCTCTCCTTCCAGGTATTTCCCTAGGATACCTTAAGCCAAAAGGGCACGTGTTCTTGCAGCATTTTTAGGGATGGCACCCTTCTGAGGAGCGTTCCTGTGCTGTTGGTGCCCTGAAAGGGTGGTAATCACTTTATAGAACGGAGTGGGAAAGTCGATGAGTACAGCACATAAACATAGAGCCAATCAATTTGTCACTAGTACTTTGCAGTTTTTTACAATCATCTACATTGCACAAAAACAGTGCTGTACTGTACTGTGTTGCACAAGCCCCATTCTGTGTTCCCTCATACTTAGTTGCCCACTGAACCAGTGAATCATACTGTATATACTAGTAGGTGTCGACAGAGTACTGGAGATTTTAGTGTTTCTGAGTGTTCAGTACTGCAGTCATCAGTCCTAGTGTGCAGGTACTGTACTTGCCCAGACTAAACACCACCATTTTATAGATAACCATGCAGGATATGGAGAACCTAGGAGATGCAGTGACAGCCAATGGGAGAGTGCCAGCACCTCGATTTTTTTCATTTCCTTTCCCACTTTTCTCTTGATGGTGCCACCATGCATCTTCCAGCTGGGTGGGCAAGTGGACAGTTGCCTTTGTAACCAGCCCCTGCCCCACTTCTTGTTCCAAAATCCACACTCTCGGCCCGCAGCCAATAATAGTGTCAGATTCCAGGGCCTGCACACGAACCTTGCTTTCTCAGGTGACAGTGCGTCATGTCTCTGATGCTGTTCCTCTGCTGTGGCCCAGCATCAGCACTTTATAATGTCCGCCGTCTAGCAAATGAGTGGTCTTGGAACAGAGCGGCAGCCCCGCTGGCCCAGCAGCAGCATGTTATACTTCCATGGAGGCAACCAGAGTTCAGGAGTGGACTCCAGTTACCATATCAAGAGGCAGACCAGGCTGTGGGCCAGCGCACCTCAGTCAGGGAGGGCAGTGGGTTAAGGCGTGCAGCAATCCCTGCAGTTGGGCCATGAAGCCTGCACCTTCCATAGAGGCTTGTTATACAACGGAGGTTGTAGGGCAGGGCTCAGGCCATGGGGAGGAGGGAGGTATATCCTTAATAACAGTATATCCCTGGCTGGGGAAATAAAAACTGATGTGGAATAAAAAAGGATAGCACAAAAGTGAGATAGCCTGAGGGGCGTTGGACTGGCAAAAGTGGCCATGAGGGAACTTTCCCACAGGGTGTAGGCATATTGGACGGAATTCTGTATAGAATTTGGGGGGACAACCAGTGGAACGAATGGGGAGACACCTGGACGGAGGCAGAAGGAAGGAGCATAAGCAAGCGACCTTGCAGTGGGGGGTGGGGGGAGGCACAACACTCTGGCAGTGCAGTGATTGCATGACAGCAAAATCGGCAATGTACCCCCCCAATATACTTCATCCTCCTACCTGAAATGCTGCCTGGACTTCCTTCCACCATCACCAATTCACAGCTTTATGGCCATGGAATCCCAGCCAGTTGCTAAACTCAAGCCATTCTTATGCTGCAGCTCTGTAACCTCCACAGATTTATTACCTGGGGTTTAACACTTCAGTTCAGCCACTCTCCGGGTAAGTGCAACATATCCAAACAGCTGTTACGGTCCTTCAGATTAGCTCAGCCAAGACAGGAGACAAAGGATTGAGACCTGAGGTGGCTGCGGAGGTAGGTGTGGCTTTATCTGCCATACAGATGCCAACCATTTTCCCTTTTTACTACGCTTCCCCTAGAGTGAGCACTATAAGCATTCACTCACAGTACCATTCCTGGTGCCTGTTTCTTGCTGCACTTGTGCCTTCCTTCCTCCTCCAAGGTAGAGAGCATCCTGTGGGACCCCCAAACCTCCTCACACCTAATTACCAGTGTCTCAAGCAGCATTTCTACTTCTGTGCCAACTGGCTGACCACTGGCCAGCAGTTCATCTTTTTACTGAAAATATTTCAGACATCTACCACAGTTGTTCACTTGTAATATCCCCAATGTCCCCAGTAACCAGCAGTGCTTTGTAAGAGAAAATCAAGAAAACAGTTGGACATAAACATGTTTCAGTTGTGTTTTGCTAACTTCTTTTGTTTTTATTGTCAAGCAACAACCCGGCCCACAAGTACTTCCTGGCTGTGGACCCTGTCTCTGGAGCACTGTTCGTCTCGGACACAAACAGCCGGCGCATTTACAGGGTCAAGTCCCTGAAGGGTGCCAAGGACCTCTCCACGAACTCTGAGGTAGTGGCAGGAACAGGGGAGCAGTGCATACCGTACGACGAAGCCAGGTGTGGAGATGGTGGGAAGGCAGTTGAGGCTCCACTTATAAATCCAAGAGGTATGGAGAAAAATGAAATGAAATGTTGGTATAGCCTATGCATCACTGATTACGGGCTGGGTTTTCAGAGCTCCTGAAGTCCCCACAACTGCGGGGGAAAAAACTGGCACAAGTGGGTTGCCACTTGCAGAGCTGCATTTTCCCCCGCAGCCGTGGTATTCTCAAAGTGTGAGCCGGTCTGTGACCAGTTCCCTGATTCATGTTAGCTTGTGGTAATTTTTTCGCCTGCAGCTGTGCCAAAATGATACGCCTAGAGGAACCAGGTGTACCATCTTCTGCAGTGGTGCAGACTGAAAATATGAAAGTCCACAGGTGTGTCGATTTCAGTCCGCACCGGCCACTGCGGAGTGGGACTTAGTCCCAGGAGGGCTGAAGATCCAGCCCTACATTTTCAAATTATGACTCACAAAACATTGAGATTGTTTTCTCTAAATATTACTCCAGGTTGCTGCCCTGGTGGTCCTGTATGTTGCCATGCAGGCTACCTGGGTTCAGGGGTGCACTTGGGTGGCCGTATCAGAAGGCAGGCCAGGATGATGTAGCTGATATACGACAGTGTGCCTCGGCCGGGGAGGGCTGTCGGTTGATTCCAGCATCGTGGTGACCTCTGTGGTTGGGCCAGGGAGCTTGCTTTCATCACAGGGTCCCTGTGTGTGCACAAGACAAAGAGTTGCTGAGCTTATGCCAATGGGTGGAGGAAGGGACTTTGGTGTAATGGTGAAAACTAGAGACAAAATGTATGTGCCCCGAGCTGTCTAAATGGCAGTCTCTGGCATCCTCAGTCCCCGCTCTATGTGGATTGCTATCAGCCATGATGGTAGAGGGAGCAGCAGATGGGCTGCGGGGTCACTAGCAGCACAGACTCATAGGTACTGCACAGGTGACAGCTGAGTGGGCCAACAGCTCTTTAAAAAGAAAAACTGCTCTCAGTTAACTATATATAGTATTCTATTATGAAAAGGGGCTATATAAGGTATTTATGCCAGTTTTTTTTTTATTTGTTTTTTTTTTATGTAATACAGGATCTGAGATCTAACCCACTAAAAAATGTCATGGTTAGTGGGGTCACAGGGCAAGAGACAGCATATCACAAAGATTATAATAACTTATTAAAATACAATTAAGCATAGTAGTAAGTGCACAATAAGAAAAGATTCCATGCTGAAATGGAAAATTTCATCCTGGCAAAGATGTTTTTCTGCTCCTTGAGCTGAAGAGCAAGACTACCACCAAAGCTGGGAATAAGGGATCTCAGTTAACTGTGTCCCCCAAAGGAGGACACCTCCAACAGGCAGCACTGCCCAGGGGCCCAAACCCCGGTGTAAGACTTGAATCTGTGATATCTGGCCCTGCAATGAGAGTGCTGCAGTGCCCACTAGCTGAAGAGCAAGACTACCACCAAAGCTGGGAATAAGGGATCTCAGTTAACTGTGTCCCCCAAAGGGGACACCTCCAACAGGCAGCACTGCCCAGGGGCCCAAACCCCGGTGTAAGACTTGAATCTGTGATATCTGGCCCTGCAATGAGAGTGCTGCAGTGCCCACTAGCTGAAGAGCAAGACTACTACCAAAGCTGGGAATAAGGGATCTCAGTTAACTGTGTCCCCCAAAGGAGGACACCTCCAACAGGCAGCACTGCCCAGGGGCCCAAGCCCCGGTGCAAGACTTGAATCTGTGATATCTGGCCCTGCAATGAGAGTGCTGCAGTGCCCACTGAAGCTAACGGACATCGCTGTTTGTGCTCCCTAGGCATTGCCGTTGATAAGAATGGATTGATATATTTTGCGGACGCCACCATGATTCGGAAGGTTGATCAGAATGGAATCATCTCTACTCTGCTGGGCTCCAATGACCTGATGGCTGTTCGGCCTCTGAGCTGCGACTCAAGCATGGATGTCAGCCAGGTAGGCCCCTCCCATTCACACCTAGAATCATCTGCACGGGTTAGAGTTCCTGAAAGGGATGCTCAGGTACAAAGCCATTAGTGTGTTTTCTACTGAATGATTGATCTATTGGGGGGGGGGGGGATTATCCCTGCAGTGCTCTGAGCTTAGCAGATGCACTGATTTATTGTATTACTGAACTGTAGCCAAAGTCGAGATAATCCTGGGATTTGTTTTTTCACACATCCTATGTCAGTTACTAGCTTGTTCCTTTACTACATCTCGTTGAAGTACTCTTTAGTACTGGTATGCACAGTAAATAAGGTACCAGTGGTCACAGTGTGTACAAACTCACATAGTACTATGATGACGGAAGGGACCTAGGGTCCATCTTGTCCACCCCTTCTGCTGCACATCAGTAACTGTACCCCATTTGAGTATGGGCACACATCCAAGCTTAGCAGCAGGATTGCTACCCCCTAATCATGCTGTCTTGTGTAATCCTCAATGCTGTTCTCCCCCAACAATGTGTGTATTTCTACTGTAAGAACCTGAACAGTGGCATTTTCCACATCCTCACTGGGTAGGTTATGCTACGTGTTAGCCACCCTTTGTGCGAAGTCATGCATTCTAATGCCCCCGCTTGATGATTAATACCTTCTAGAGTAGTTCTGCTTGTGTTCATCAACCTAAACATCTGTGCATATGCCCACCTGTCTATCCTCTTTCATATTCAGAACACTGTGATCATATCCCCTCATAGCCTTCTCTTTTTGTAAGCTAAATTATCTGAGTATAACAATCCCTTCTCATGGCTGTTACCTCCTAAATTGGGTTGTGCAAATTAACAAATTCCGATGAAATTTTGAGAAAACTTTCTAAAATTGTGGATGTTTGAACCCTCCCTGCTACTGCAAGCACAGACCTGAAATTTGAAATGCATACCTAATGTCTGTAGATCCTGAAATCTGTCCGTAATATAGCTGCAGAAATTGGGTTCAGTCGCTTTAAATTTACAGTGGAAATATCGTAAATTACTAATTGTTAAACTAGTCTCAAAAATTCATGGAAATGTATTAGGTAATATCACCAGAATTCCACCTGTGGAAGTTCACTTTCACAAAGCACTTTCCTTTTAAGATCAGAGAGACACCTGTTCCTTTACCTGTCAGCCTTATCTCATTGGTCTTGTAGCAAATGGAATTCCTGTTTCTTTATACCCCAGTCATATTCTTCACACTATGTCTTTCAGTGTGCCTCTAACTCTTGGACATTCAAGTACATTAGGCTCTCAAGCTAGTTGGTTTTGCTTGGTGGGATCCTTATATGACCTGTCAGAATAATCCCTCTATGCTTCTTTGTTCAAACCGGGGGTCTACTATTCTTATGTTACCCAGCTCAGCCATACTTCCCTTTGAGAAACCATCCCCCTGTACTAGGGGCTTCCCCAACCACTGTCCCTTAGTTTAAATCCCGATGACTGCCCTGTCCCTTGACAAGACCAGTACCCCATGCCTCTTGGCACAGTTGCTGCTCATTCAGAGCATTAAGGCATGCATTGCCCCATAATGCCATCCAGCTGGCCAGAAAATGAAGACCCTACCTTTGTCAACACAATCTTACCAAAAATTAGCTTGTCTAATTTCTGTCACTGTCATTCTTCACAGGCCCCAGGTTCATGATTACCTTGTTGAATAGTGGGCTCAAGTGGTGCAGCGGTAGTGTCTTGGGCATCACAAGCAAAGGGTCAGAGGTTCGAATCCACCCAAGAACAGATTCCCAACATTTGGGCTGGCAGTATAGCCTAGTAGTTAGAGTAACAAGCTGTGAAATAGCTTGGTACATCCAGCAGACCTGGGTTTGATTCCCACAACCTCCACCTGCATACTGTGTGACAGAGCAAGTCACTTAACCACCCCAGTGCCCTGGTCACCCCTGAAAACAGGCAGTTGTGCCTAATAGACTTTATCTAGTTACCAAAGAATAATAAAAAAAAAATCTCTCTGGCTAAAGTCCCCCTTAGGGCCATTCCTAATTTGGTAAGTGAGCACCTCCTGTCCTCAGAACTTGTACTTGCTAACACAAAGCTCACAACAGTCAGCGCCCAACACTTGCTGCAGTGCTTGGATATGGGCAATCCTCATTTGACTTGTACTGCAAGCAAGCAAGTCACCCTATTCACACTAGCATTATGGTCCCGCAATGTCCCTCCAACTCTCCTGCTACTGTTACAGTGGAGTCCGCTATGAATTCATCCTCATTACCTCGCTACCCAGCAAGTTTCTTCAGCATGGTAGGTCAGGTGTATTTGTGGACACAGTTTATTGATATTGCTTCCACCAAATTAGCACAAAATTCCCCAATTTTCCCCAAAACTCAAAATTCGACTTTGGGTACTGTACTGAAGTAATTTTGCACTTTTGGCTGCTCGTGGCGTGGACAAGCAATTAAAAAGTTGTGTCAAGTACAGTAGCCTCCTTTTAGGATCCTTGAGCCTGCATTCTTTATTTTAAAAATGTGCGGATATTTGGCTGCTTTATCTCTTTTAATGCAAGAGATCTGAAACTTGGAACACATATATGTGGTAACTGCAAATTTGGAGGAATTTGTCGTTCTAAAATTAGGCGGCAATGACTGAAAATTAAATTTTGGTGAAATTTTGCAAGCTTTTGCAGAACAGTAATTTCACCTGAATTGCACTGGTGGAAGTTTACATTTTCCACAACCACACTCCTAAGCCACTAATCAGCTGGATGACCCAGTGCCAGACCTTCTTGATCTCTTCAGTGTGATTTCAGTGTTGCAGTGACCAGAACAGGATGCAGTGATCCAGGTGTGGTCAAACCGAGGCCTTGTACAGGGGGAGGATAACATTCACTGATCTGCTCTTTAACCCCCCAATAATATATTCCAACATTGCATTTGCTTTCTTCACTGTGGCAGCACACCAAGTGTCTGGCTTTAGCTTATGGTCCACAGTTAGCCCTAGATCTTTTTCATCAGCTGGGAGCACAGCTTGACAATGTTCCGGAGATGGTGAAAGCAACTCTTGATAGCTGCTGATACCTGGTACTCAAGTAAAAGGCATATCTTCTTCAAGGATATCTCTTTCATCAGGCCACACCTATGGAACCATGGTCACCAGGCACTATGACCACACAGAAACTTTTTGTAAGCAGTCCACTAGGGGCCACCCACGACAATGTCCTAAGTCGGCTCTTCCTGTATAAATGTTGGCAACCCCTTCCCCCTTTAGTTCTTTTCCTGAAGTCGACCACTTTCTAATATTTCTCTTCTTAATTACCCATCACTTTTTAAAAAGTGATTTTTGATGTGTATGTTGACTAAAGAGCCATCAAATTTGCTTTGATACTGTGAATGGGGTGAGAAAATATACTCGGGCAACTCACATGACATCTGCATAGGCTGCCTCGACTTGGCCCATAAATTGACAGCCTGCCAGATTTGCAGAAACTTCAACACAGCTACCCAGCAATGCCAAAAGAATCCTTTAGTACCTTCTGAAGCAGCAGGTACCCAGAATGGAGAAAGAGCTCCATGGCATCGCCAGTCCGCTCCTTGGCCTCTCATTCCTCTAAGTCCTGGGAGAAGACTTCAGGGCAGCATAAACATAAGCACTGGGAGAGGGAGCACAGCAAGGACAAGGACTCCCTGGTTCACTCATGGTCGCCCCTCCACTCCAGCGCAACTACCTCAGTGCCATCAACCGCTCCAGCGATAACACTGCCAGCTGCCCAGACCGTCGACCCTCCCAGGTCAGGGCAGGCTAAAAGTGCCACCAGGCCTAGTATGGCTGGTGTGTCACCATTGGCATCTGGGACTGCACCTCCCCCGTTGAAACCATCCGGCATTCCCATCGATCACAAGGGCGCTGACATTTAGGTGGTATTCTTGTCCTTTATGGACATACTTAAATGCCTGCTACCTCCTCCTGTAACAGGAGATACATCAATGGGGCCTTCACAACAAACCCCAATGTCGATGCCTGCTAAGCCGATGTGCCAGCTCCCATCTCGGCCCTCAACAGCTTCACCTGCTCCCTCCTTGCATCCTATCGAACATGTTGATGAGGACCAGGAGTACAGTCCTGACCTTATTATGCAGGATGAAGAGGAGGAGGAGGAGGAAGATTATGTGAAAAGCTCCAATAAGAGGACCAGTTCCATTGTATCCACAGGGAATGAAGACTCTGTAGTATACACACCAAGGTGCCCCTCTGAAGAGCCCTCTTTTATCACCATGATGGAGCAACTACAGACTGCCATGGGATTTGATTTGGAGGAACAGAACATCACTGAAGAACCTGGTGGAGTTCTTGGAATTGGCTGATCCCCCCTCCCCCCAAATCATTATTCCTCCTCTTCTGCCTGCTTTGGAGGATGCCTCCCTTGCTGCCTGGCATAGGCCCAACATGATACCTGCCATACCTAGGAAGGCATACAAGATGTATCAGGCCCTCTCAGCAAGCCTTTCTTTGCAGGTCAACGTGAGGCTGTTTTGGTGGTCATAAATGCTGCCCACAACAGATCTAAGGCACCAAAACACCTTAGTTCTCTCCCTCCTGATAAGGAGTCCAGGAGGCTAGATGTCCTGGTCAAAAGAACCTTTACCTCTGCCCCTTTGTGTCTGAGGATTGCAAATTACGGGCCCTTATGGTTAAATACCTAAATACCCTCTGGAGGAAGGCCAGAGCAGCTGCTCAAGCCCTTCAAGAAGATACACCTAAACAGGAGCTTCTGAAGGCTCTGACAGTGGGGCAGACATCGGCAAACACCTCCTATGTTCTACCTATGATATCTCTGATGCTTCTACCAGGGCAGCAGCAGCCTCTGGGATATGCCTCAGGAGTTAATCATGACTCAGGGTGACAGGCTTTGCAAATGATGTTCAACAATCCATTCTGAACGTTCCATTCCGAGAACATAAATTATTTGGTGCAGATGTGCAAGGTATCCTCTCCAATTTGCAGACCTCAGGCAGAACCCTGAAATCTGTGTATTCCCTCTATCATACTCAGCCAAGGAGTAGACAGAGGGTGCCTTTTCATCTGGCCAGTAACAGACACCATTCCACTGGCAGACAACAGGGTAAGGGTAGAGGAGCAGTAGCCCTGCCTACCTCAGGAGCCACCCAAAGTGCCCTTTCAAAAGCCCCTAAAGGTGACACTGCGGCAGCAGCCACAACAACCGGCTCTGCCTGACTTCTTCCACAACCCCCAGCCACCAGTGTCTCCAGGATTGGTTGTCGGAGGTCACGCCTCTCTCCACCTGGACCAGTGGAGGATGGTAGCATCAGATGCTTGAGTCCTACAGATAATAGCACAAGGTTACATTCTGGAACTTCTGGACTTACCTGCAGGCCATCCACCAGTGCCTTTTTCATTACCCTCCAGAACATTTCCCATTGCTTCTGGAGGAAATTCAAACATTGCTTCAGAAAAGGGGTATAGAACCTGTTCCCTGGGAACAAAGGAACACAGGGTTCTAGTCTTGATACTTCCTAGTCCCAGAATGGACAGGAGATTTGAGGTCCATTCCAGACCTCAGAGACCTGAACTTTTTCATCGATTACAAAAAGTTCAGAATGGTCACTCTGCAAGGCCTACTCCCACTGCTGCAAGTAGAGGGGGCTGGATTTGTTCACTGGATATGCAGGATGCCTACCTACATATCAAGATTTGCCCCCATCACAGGAAATATCTAAGGTGCCTGTTTCAGGAGGAACACTACCAGTTCAGGGTATTACCCTGTGGCTTATCATCTGCGCCATGGGTCTTTATCAAATGCTTGGCAGTGGTGACAGCAGCCCTCCACAGGGAAGGCCTATGCGTCTCTCCCTGTTTGGACGACTGACTTCTCAAAGCTCACTCCAAAGAGCAGTTTTATCACACCCTAGAACACACCAGACACCTGTTCGATGCTCTAGAAGTCATTGTCTATGTGCCGAAGTCAGTCGTGACCCCTTGCCTGCCCTATAGTACATACTAGGGGCAGTCCTGATACAGCCCAAGGCTTAGTCTTCCTGCCCCAGGACAGGGCCGAGCGTCTTATTGCACAAGCCCAGATGATGTACAACAACAGGCATGTCACAGCCAGGACATTCCTGAGGCTCCTAGGCCCGATGGGAGTGGTCATTGTCACAGTACCAGTGGCCAGGCTGCATGTGAGAATACCACGATAGACACTAAAAGCACATACAGATGACCTAGAACAGGAGGTTTTAGTAACCTCCCCTGTCTGAAAGGTACTTCAATGGTGGATGAAAGCCAGCCACTTACCGAAGGGGGTTCCCTTTCTGATTCCCCTCCCTCACCAGATTCTTACTACAGATTCCTTGGGGGTGGGCTGGGGGGCACATCTGGGGCCTCATCAGATATAGGCTACGTGAACCAAAGTGGAGAGCACCCTCCATGTAAATATCCTACAAATGAGAGCTGTTCTGTACAACCTACAGGCCTTCCAGACCCATCTATCCCCAGGTCCTCTATTAATATAAACAGACAACATAAGTATGATGCACTACATCAGCAAGCAGAGGGAAACTCATTCCTCGCCCCTGTGTAGGAAGGCAATGAGAGTCTTGTATTGGGCTCTGGAACACGGTCTAGGACTGTCAGCAGTACATGTTCCAGTGGCCCAAAACGTCCTGAAAGACAGACTAAGCTAGTCACAGTCCAGGATGCAAGAGTGGAAACGGTTGACCTCTGTCACAGAAGACCTGTTCGACAGGTGGGGTTGTCCAGAGTTGGACCTTTTTATGTCCCCACACAATGCAGAACTGCCACTTTTCTGCTCACTCGTTCAATGGCCTGGTGTTTTCTGGCCTGACGCAGCGTCCCTCTCTTGGAAGGGGAGGTTCCTGTATGCCTTTCTTCCATTCCCTCTAATCCAGAGAGTGCTAATCAAGCTCCAAATGAAGGGTGCAACTCTGATACTCATTGCCCTCTGTGGCCTCGTCAGATTCATTTCCCCTTACTGCAGCAATTGGCAGGGGAACCACCACTACCTCTGCCATTATGCCGGGGTCTACGGTCACAGGAACAGGGAACCCTGGTTCAGCCAGAACTCAAGTCACTCCACCTTCATGCATGGCTCCTGAAGACATAGCTATTGCCAGGTTTGGTGTGTCACAAAAGGTGGCTGTTGTCTTGGTGGCTGCCAGAAAACCTTCTACCAGGGTCACTTATTCCATGGAGTGGAAGTGGTTCACTTTGTGGGCTTTTTCTCACCAACTGGATCCATTTACCTGTCTGGTAAATCAGGTTCTATGTGATATGGGCTAATTTAAAATATCGCAGAGCAAAATAACAAACAAACAACAGCGATGAGCAAATCAGTGAGTAGCATTACAGCATGCCCTCAAAGCAACAACCAGATGAATTGTCTTTTTCTGCAGGGGGCTCTGCCCGCCCCCCGCAACCCCCATCCCCTTACTCCCCCTACTTAGAATATCTACCACTGGTGGGGGATGCAAGTCTGGGACAGGGACAACCACAGGATGGGGGGATACTCCGCAGAGGAACAGAAGTTGTGGAGGGGAGAAAGTTGGGAGGGCAGTGAGATCCAGCTCGGGGAGACAGACGCACATGGGGGGGGCAAAGGGGTAGAGGGCACCAAAGTCGGAAGGGTGGGCAAAATGTGAATACAAAAACAAACCCCCTCAAAAAGTACCACACAGTCAGTCTCGAACCCAGGTCAGCCAGCTACACAGACAGTGACTGTAGCAACTACAGTACGTAGACAGCCCAGATTTGGCCACAAGAACAACCAGCTACCTACTTCAAAGTGACTCCAGACTGCTGACGATAAAGCGCTGAACTTAACAGGTACGCTTAGTACAAAATAGATAATTTAACATGAGCTATTTTGTAGTCGCTCAAATTGAGTCGCTCTTTTCATGGGATACAATTCTGGTGTAGCTGCTGTCCTTGTCAGACTCAGGATTGCAGTACTCTTTTATCAGTGTGTACTTGGCTGCCATTTCAGCTTTCCATGTGCCTATTGATTGTCATACGGTTGCTCAGCTGGAGGTTGCCGACACATTTTTGAGAGGCATTCTTCACTTGAAGCCTCCTACCCACAATCTAGTCCCAGCATGGGACCTGAATTTCACGTTGGTAAACCTTATTTTGACTTCCTTTGAGCCAGCCATACTTATGGTCTATACTTCCTTTCTTGGAAAGTGTTATTTTTAGTTGCTATTACTTCTGCTTGAAGAATTTCAATGATTCAGACTCTAATGTCTGAGCCTCCGTATTTGATTTTTCACAAAGACAGGGTGTCCTTGCGTACCTGTCCTAAGTTTCTACCAATGGTGGTGGTTGAGTTTACTTTGATTCAAACCATCCACCTGCCGGTTTATTTTCCTGAGCATGCCAGTCCAGGAGAAGCATTGCTCTATATTTTAGATGTACATAAAATACTCAGGTACTATGTACACCGTATGAAGGACTGCAGGAAGTCCTCACAGTTTCTTGTTTCATTCACCCCCTGCAAACAGGCTACTCCTGTTTCTAAACAGCACCTGTACAAATGGTTGGCTAACTATATTACTTTCTGTTACAGGAAGTACAGCAAGGAACTTCCTGGGGTTTCTCGTGGCCATTCAACTAGAGGCATGGCCACTTCTGTTGCCTGTTTTAAGAATGTCTGCTGCTGAGGTTTGTGCAGCTGCCACCTGGTGTACTGTCCACACCTTCACTAAATACTGCAGTCTGGACATTGCCTCCTGAAAAAGAGCTGGCTTTGGCTTACCTGTGCTTCAAGGCCTCCAGGAGCCCTGTGGGCTCCAGCCACCCAAACTGTTTTATTACCAGAACTGCTTGGTACTCATTCCATAGGTGTGGCCTGATGAAAGAGATACCCTCAAAGAAGATGGAACAGTTACGTACCTACCATAACAGTAGATCTTCAAGTAAATCTCTTTATTCAGGCCATGCTGTCCTACCCTCCATCCCCCAGAGGGATTTGAGCTCTGTAACCCCTGTCTCTGTCTCTAGGAAGGTTTACTTGCTGCTTCCTACCTCACCTGGGAGACAGAGCCAAAGATTCTCTCTTAGTTCCCTGGAGGGAGGTCCTCCGAGCATGTTCTCCAGCAGGGAACTGAGGGGGGAAGGGGCCTCCCATGTTTATGTGGTAAGAGCCACCATAGGACGTCGTCATGGACAGCCTCTAGTGGACTGCTTGCAAAAAGTTTCCATGTGGACCTAGTACCCGACAGCTATAGTTCCATAGGTGTGGCCTGATGAAAGAGATTCTCTCGAAGATCTGCTGTTACAGTAAGTTTATACTGTTCTGTCCTCTTTCAAGGGGAACATTACCAGTTCAGGGTATTTCCCTTTGGCTTACCATCTGCGCCACAAGTATTTACCAAATGCTTAGCAGTAGTGGCAGCAGCCATCTGCAGGGAAGGTCTATATGTCTTCCCTTACCTGGACGATTGGCTTCTCAAAGTTCACTCCAAGGAGTAGCTTTTTCACACTCTAACATGCACCAGGCACCTGTTCTATGCTCTAGGAATTACTGTCAATGTGCCGAAGTCAGTCTTGACCCTTTGCCAGCGTCAGCAGTGCATAGGGGCAGTTCTGGATATGGCCCAAGGCTTAGTCTTCCTGCCCTAGGACAGAGTTGAATGTCTGATAGCACAGGCCCAAATGGTCTACAACAAAGGGTATATCACAGCCAGGACATTCCTGATGCTCTTAGGCCTGATGGCAGCAGCCATTGTCACAGTACCACTGGCCAGACTGCATATGAGAATCCCACAGTGGATATTAAGAGTCCAGTTGGACCAATGCACAGATGTCCTAGAACAAAAGGTTCTAGTAACCTCTCCTGTCTGAAAGGTGCTTCAATAGTGGCTGGAACCCAGCCAATTGTTGAAGGGGGGTCCTTTCCTGATCCCCTCCCCTCATTAGATTCTCACTATACATGCCTCGGGATGGGCTGGAGGGCATATCTGGGGCCCCATCAGACACAGGGTACATGGACCAAAGTGGAGAGCACCCTCCACATAAACACCCTAGAAATGAGAGCTGTTCTGTGTGACCTACAAGCATTCCAGACCCATCTATCCCTGGGACCTCTGTTAAAACAGATGGACATCATTGGTGTGATTCATTACATCAACAAGCAAGTGGAATTTGTTCCTACCCCCTGTGCAGGGAGGCAGTAAGACTTTGGAATTGGGCTGTAGAACACAGTCTAGAACTGTCAGCAGTACATGTTCCAGGGGCCGAAAATATCCTGGCAGACAGGCTAAGCAGGTTCCAGTCCAGGATGCACGAGTGGGAATTGCTGACCTCTGTCTCAGAAGACCTGTTCGACAGGTGGAGTCATCCAGAGCTGGACCTTTATGCGTCCCCACACAATACAAAACTGCTGCTTTTCTGCTCGCTTGTTCCTGGGCCTGGAGTTTTCTGGTGAGATGCGGTGTCCCTCTCTTGGAAGGGGAGGTTCCTGTATGCCTTCCCTCTAATTCAGTGAGTGCTAATCAAGCTGCAGATGGAGGGGGCTACTCTGATACTCATTGCTTCCCTGTGGCCTTGTCAGATTTTCTTCCCCTTACTGCAGTAATTGGCAGTAGAACCACCAATACCTCTGCCATTATGTCGCGGCCTACTGTCACAGGAAGAGGGAATCCTGATTAATCTAGATCATTCCACCTTCATGCATGGCTCTTGAAGACATAGCCATTGTCTGATCTGGGGTGTCACAAAAGGTGGCTGATGTCTTGGTGGCAGTCAGAAAACCTTTCACAAGGGCCACTTATTCCATGAAGTGAAACAGTTTTCTTGGTGGACCACTTCTCACCAGCTGGATCCTTTTACAGTACATGTCCAGTAAACCAGGTTCTGGAGTATTTGCTGTCCTTGTCAGATGCAGGTCTGCAATACTCTTCTATGAAAGTGCACTTAGTTGCCATTTCAGTTTTCCATGTGCCTATCGATGGGCATACAGCTGCTCAACTGGAGGTGGCCCGTACATTTTTGAGAGGCATTCTACATTTGAAGCCTCCTATCCGCAATCCAGTTCCGGCTTGGGACTTTAATGTACATTGGAAAAGCTTAGTTTGGCTCATTTTGAGCTAGACGCAACTGGTGGCTTATGCTTCCTTTCTTGGAAAACGTTATTTTTAGTTGCTGTTACTTCTGCTCGAACAATTTCAGAGCTTCAGGCTCTAATGTGTGAGCCTCCTTCTTTGATTTTCCACAGAGACAGGGAGTCTTTGGTACTATTCCTAAGTTTCTACCTAAGGTGGTGTCTGACTCTACTTTGAATCAAACCATCCACCTGCCAGTTTATTTTCCTGAGCAAGCTAATCCAGAGAAGCATTGCTCCATACTCTATATGCACAGAGAATAAACGGGTACTATATACACCATACGAACGACTGCAGGAAGTCCTCACAGCTTTTTGTTTCATTTATCCCTGGGATAGAGGGTGCTCTTGTTTCTTAACAGGTCCTGTCCAAATGGCTGGCTAACTGTATTACCTTCTGTTACAGGAAACATGGTAAGGACTCCCTGGGGTTGTTCATGGCCATTCAGCTAGAGGCATGCATGGTCACTTCTGTTGCCTCTTTCAAAAATGTGTCGACTGCAGAGATCTGTGCAGCTGCCACCTGGAGTAATGTCCACACTTTCACTAAACACTACAGTCTGGACATTGCCCCCCGGAAAAGGGCAGGCTTTGGGCTAGCCGTGCTTCAAGGCCTCCTTTCTTAGGCCTGTAGGCCCCTGCCACCCAGACTGTGCACTTGTCAGTACTGCTTGGGACTCATTCCATAGGTGTGGCCTGATGAAAGAGATATCCTTGAAGAAGATCGAACAGTTACGTACTTACCGTGACAGTAGATCTGCAAGAGAATCTCTTTAATCGGGCCATGCCATCTCTCCCCCCATCCCACTGAGGATTTAGAGCTCTGTAACTCCTATCTCTTTTTCCAGGAAGGTTTACCTGCTGCTTTCTGCCTCACCTCATAGGCAGAGGCATGGGTTCTCTCTTGGTTGCCTGGAGGAAGGTCCACCGTGCATGATCTCCAGTGGGGAATTGAGGAGGGAAGGAGACACCCACATTTATATGGGAAGGGCCGATGTAGGACATCATTATGGGCAGCCCCTACTGGACTGCTTGCAAAACGTTTACATATGGTACTAGTGCCTGGTGGCAATAAGTTTCATAGGTGTGGCCTGATGAAAGAGATTCTCTCGAAGTTCTACTGTTACGGTAAGTACATACTGTTCTTTATCTATACTATCCCAGGACTATGTACCTCCATCATCCCCGCAAGCTGGACTCCCTACCATGAGCAGCCTGTGTCCACATTTAAAGCAGCAGTATTTGCTATTCAGCGGCCCCTAGTGGACTGCTTGCAAAATGTTTACATATGGTCCTAGTGCCTGGCGCCTGTAAGTTCCATAGGTGTGGCCTGATGAAAGAGATTCTCTCGAAGTTCTACTGTTATGGTAAGTACATATTTTTCTTTATCTATACTATATACTAGATACTATCTATATCTATATCCCCAGACTACGTACCTCCATCATCGCCGCAAGCTGGACTCCCTACCACGAGCAGCCTAAGTCCACATTTAAAGCAGCAGTATTTGCTGTTCGGCAAAAATTTACCTCTTACATTGTTTTAGGAAACATGCATTTCTGAATCCTTTAATTAGCCATCAGTTTAGTTTTCATTTCCTCAAATATTAAAAAAAAAAATGTATAACCTTTTTTTTAATTTTCTTTTTATTGATAGATTTTTCATTGTACAACATGTAACAACAACAAAACAAAACAACTGGTAGCTGTGGTTAGGTCTGTTACATTTAGGTAGTCATATATTACTACATATTTTTCTTATCTCTATAGTGTGTTCTACAGTACTGTAATAAAATCTTTGTTTCGTTATTTATAACTGTTTTTGTAATAAACGGCAGAAATCATTAAAGCTGGATGCCATTCTCCATATTTAAAAATGTCTTCTGTTGAGGGTATCGTTGGACTGTGACTACTGGATTTGTACTGTCGATGTATTATAATGGTGCTAGAACATGTCTCTGATGGTAAAAAGCACGGCACCACATCAAGACGTTTCATGTTTACATGGTGGGCATTGCAAGGAAAAAATGTGTAAAAACTCTAAATCACGTATCTCAGTTCTGAGAAGAAAGAAAATAGAGAGAAAAAATAGTACAGTGGTGTTCTTTACATTACTACTAAGGATACAACATTATGACTATCAAATACTGAAGTTTCTTTCGAATAGGTTGTTTCCGCCTGGGCACACCGTGGGCAGCTGAGATCAGCCGTGTTCCCACCTCCCAGGTCTGTCTACCGCCTTTCTGACTCTGCCGAGCCCCATTCCCCCATGGATTTCCCCCTGTGGCGGGGCCTGGAAGGGAGGGCTGCCTCTATCTACACAGGCAATCACAATCCATACTGGGGTGTTGGCAAGCCGGGGACAGAGTGGGACGAGGGCAAGCAGGCAAAGCTTCACGTGGCCCACGGTTGCCATTTTCTTCTATTTTTCCCCCCTCCCCATGCCATGGTGCAGTAAGTGTGTGTGTGTGGAGGCGCACACCCACTACGTAGCTGGGGCCCCTACTTGCTGCTCAGACTCTGGCGCTGACACCCGTTCTTCACCAGATGGCAGCCAAGGAGCGAGACAGTCAATCCCCCCTCCCCGGTAGAGGAGAACAGTCCATCAGACACTCGATCCTCTCTCTCCCCTGCCAACTCCAGGCGACCTGAGCTTGCTCCTGAACATGGATCATCGGTGTGGCACGAGGTGTAGAGTCCAGCGCCTCAACCCTCAGCGCCACTGGGCTGGCTTAAATACTGAAGTTTAAATGCTACTACCTGCTTCCCCGAACCCAGTAGCCGCACTTCTGTCTTCCTGGGTTAAGCACTAACCAACAGGAGCCAATTCTGGGTGTGATCTCCTCAGAACAGACCAGGGAACCATAGTCAAGAGCAGGTAGGAAGGTTCCTTTAGCAAGCGTCAGTCAAACTTCAGACATTAGCCAATGTTTTAACCTGAACAGTGCCCTGAGTTTTTTGGGTGGTTGCTTTGAATATTATGGAGATACGCTTAGAGTATGTCAAAGTAGGGTACGGAGTGACACCCACCCACCCCGGTATTTGAAAGTCAGGACAGGAATTTGGAAGCCTTTTAAATATTGCAGATGTATTAAGTAATTTAAAGTTATTAACCATATTATTGTTTTCAGGTACGCTTGGAATGGCCAACTGATCTTGCTGTAAACCCCATGGACAACTCATTGTATGTCCTGGAGAACAATGTGATTTTACGTATCACAGAAAACCACCAGGTTAGCATCATTGCAGGGCGTCCCATGCACTGCCAGGTTCCCGGCATAGACTACTCTCTAAGTAAACTGGCCATCCACTCCGCCCTCGAGTCCGCCAGTGCAGTCGCCATTTCTCACACTGGTGTGCTATACATCGCTGAGACAGATGAGAAAAAAATTAACCGAATACGACAAGTGACGACCAATGGAGAGATCTCGCTGGTGGCTGGAGCGTCCTCTGATTGTGACTGCAAAAATGATGTCAACTGTGAGTGTTATTTCGGTGATGATGGCTATGCCACTGATGCCAGCTTGAATTCCCCATCATCATTAGCAGTGGCACCTGATGACACCCTCTACATTGCTGACCTGGGGAACATCCGTATCAGGGCCGTGAAAACGAACAAGCCTATCCTTAATGCCTTGAATCAGTATGAGATGGCCTCGCCCAGAGAGCAGGAGCTGTATGTCTTCAATGCTGAGGGAATCCACCAGTACACACAGAGCCTGGTCACAGGGGAACACTTGTTCAACTTCTCCTACAATGCTGATGGCGACATTGTGGAGGTGACTGACAACAGCGGCAACTCCATTAAGATCCGCAGGGATGCTAATGGCACGCCCCGAAGCTTGCTAATGCCCGATAACCAGATTGTTACATTCACTGTTGGCACCAATGGCGAGATGAAGTCAGTGTCAACCCAGAAACAGGAGCTAGCTGTGATGACTTACCATGGGAACATTGGTCTCCTAGCAACAAAGAGTGACGACACTGGGTGGACTACTTTCTATCAGTAAGTCTGATGTTCCTTTTATTTATTGTTATTTATAGATTTGGAAGCCAAAGCCTTTTGCATTCTCGCATACCTGGTACTGTACAGCACAGCTGGGTACTAATAATGTACATATGAATCAGTAGTACTTATTATAAATCTCTTAAATGATTTCAGCCAACCAGCTTCCAGTGTGTCCTATCCTGTGTACAGTTGTCTTATCATGTGATGGCTTGAAATGCAATGTTCTCCTTGAACGAGGGGGGGAATGAGTGAATTAGCAGCGAACTCCAGTAAGTTATAACAAATATGTGTGTGTGTGTGTGTGTGTATATATTTGGGGTTAGTCTGAGGAGTTTTGACTGAATACATTTGTCAACGTGTGCAGTCTGGGCCAAAAACCTTTTGTCGCTAGAACTGAACAAGGTTACCAAGAACTCTCACGTTCTGTGAGACATCTCAGTGAACCTCATAAACATATTTAAACAAAGCAGAAAAAGCAAGGGGTATGCAATTGCCTTTTCTCAAATATTCAGCTAAATATTCAGTATTCAACAGCCAGATAATCAGTATTCAGATATTTGGTATTTGTGATAAAAAAAAAAGAAAAAAATGCTCTTCTCCCACCCCTGCTTATTTTTAAGTGTCCCATCCTCCTCACTGTGCCCAAACACAAAACATATAGTAACCCCATGTCTGCCCACTGTCACCCCACCCTCCTTCCCCCAGCACCTACTGTATTTGTAATATTTTTAGTCCCATGGTACATGACCAGCACAACCCACCCAGCTCTATGGCCAGCCGACATCTTTATCAAGCAAATTGTGCTAAACAGAAATGATTCTTAAGTCGCACCTGTCTCCGCTCTAGCAACATTCTTATCCCCTCCCCCCAGCACCTGATTTAATATGTGGAAGGCGAACGGCACAACCTGCCCTCCTCAACAGCCTGTTGCCTTCTTTTTTCTTTCTATATGTAGTTTGTAGTGTTTGTCATTTTCTCCTCATAACCTAGCCCCTACCTCAGGCGCGCACGCGCGGGCGGGCGCATATGCCTCGATCTCGTACCCACCCGTTACGTGTGGCTCTCTATCACCTCGCTGACCACTGGGCCTCCACCCGGTGGCAGTGGGACTGCGGGAAGGGGGTGGTGACCACCCTCCGGAGATAAGAGCTGCCTTCTGGCTGCTCAATCCTGCTCTGACCCTCTTCACCTCTCCCCCCATGACGGCACCCTGACAACCCAAGTCCGTTCCCGAACTTGGGATGCCGGCGTGGCACAAAGTAAGGCATCCAGCGTCTCAGCCCTCAGTGCCACTGGGCTGGCTGCCAGTTGCCTTTTAACGAATGAACGTGCTTGTGCTTTCTGTAAAAGTAAAACCAGCTGATCATGTGATCTCACCGAAGATTCTGGCTTCTGTCTCGGTGGACCCAACATAGGGGCAAGCCACAGAGTCCTTGGATTAACAGGTAAGTCCCTGGCGAAGGCGGGGTGATGAGGCTAGGGTGGGGCATATCCCCAAGCCAGCAGAAAAAAAAGAGAGAGAGTTTAAAAATAAAAAGATATCTCCATTAATTTCTATGCAGAGCACCGCAGTGTGTTCCAAACTATTACATTTTAGAGATTGTATAGTACAGAAACTAGAGAAGGCATCACATGACAAAATCAAGGCTCACCCACAGCCATATGTTAGTGGCCTACAGGGTCTCTGGTGGATGGGTCACATGATGACCCCTCTGATCTTTATTATTTATTTAATCATACATAATCGGAATTACAACCTTTGAGTCACAGACTCCTTTGCAAAGGCTCCACGTCAACAGTACAGGGATGGGAAGAAGACAAAGTGGTACGGCAATGAATACACAAAGCATGTGTAACCCCTAGATGGCGCTATCCCAGGGGCTACTACCCCTGCCTGATTTGCCACTAACAGGTTGAGGGGCCTGGATCCAATGGCGGGTGCCTCCACCCAGAGGTCAGGGTTTGCAATAGTTAAACTTACTTGGTCACAGCCCTCTGGGACACTGCAACCCCCCTTTCTTCCCACTAGTGGCCCACACAATATATCAGAATTACCTTCACAGTATACACTTACCCCCAGGGCTGGTTCAGGCACTGGGACCCCCTGTAAAATAAGATACAGTGCAACAATCACAGTACAGTACTTTAACATAGACAAATACCTTAGGCAGTATAACTTTGCTGAAACAGGCAGCTCTGATTTATTTAGGGGGAATATAACAAGGACAGGGGGAAATCAGGTTAATTAGCTTATCACTTTACTATCTACTTATGGCTCTGTGCACAGGCCTATCCCTACCAGTTACTGTCCCTGGGTACCCAAGCCCTAGTGGCTAGTCCAAACCGTGGCAGCTGGTAGGGGCCCTTTCACACAGAGAAAAGGAGAATTAAACAGTCAGCAGTACAGTAATTCCATTTGGATTTAATGTGGCAATTCAACAGGGAGCGACCCTGAATTAGTACTCACGACCTCCAAACAAGATAGGGTCCTTCAACGTCAGCAGGGCTACTCTTGAGCTCCAAGAGACTCCTCACACATTTATATGGTAAACAGTCACAGGCAAAACTCACTTAATGGCAGCAGGATTCACTTGAGGTACACAAGCCTCCTCACACATTTATATGTTAAAAAGAAAGTACTATACCAGGCAGGCTGCTTCTATCCGATCGCAATTACTGCACAATACCGGGAGAACACACAGCAGATTCAGTTCCTGACAGATCGAGTGCAATTCAGCAATTCTCCAGTCTTCTACAGGGTGAGCCTGGTTTCTACTCTTCAGATATCCTTTGATTCTCTTCACAGGACAGATTCAGTCCTAACAAGCAGTTACACAAGCTGCAGACCGAACTCTGGACCTTACACATGTCTTTTGACTAAAACTGTGCACTGAAGGAGCACAGGGTTCCTTTCCCTTCACTGCCAGAGCTAAAACTGAAACTCCAACAGACAAAACCGGCACTTCCTTTGAGTTCCTCCCAGTTCTTGACTGGATTGGCTGTCACTCACAATAGACCTGCTGTTGGTCCAAAAGCGCGAAGTCTAAACTACATCTCCCAGAGTCACTGCCCATACAATCCTCTTGTGGCTGGCTCAGATTATGAGTCCAAGTTCTGATTCGTCAAGGCACCATTTTAGTGCTAGCTTACCCCACACTGATTGGGCCAGTTCAGCAGTTCAAAACCAGAATGGGGAACTAGGCAGACACTGTTCTGACTGCAAAGAAAGCAGGTTAGACAAACTGTAATTTCATTATTACTCTAAATGATTTCTGGCAAACAGTTACATCTTTCAGATAGGTTCCCTTTGCACTCCTAGTGACTGCAAAAATGGAGTAAATTGGCAGCAGTTCGAGTGGTACTCAATCAAAGAAACACACAGTCCCCCATACAAACTAATTATGTCTGCAAGCAGACAGCTCTTAAAGAGACAGTACCAGAGGTTCTAAAAACACTCACTGATAAATGGCTTAAACGCCAAACACCATTCAGGCTTGGATCATTCAAGCAAACTCCTGGAAGTCTTTTGGGAACCCCCATTTGCAGGGGGGTTACACATGTTGAATACAGTAGGAAAAAAAAAACATTAACATAACATGTAGAAGAACAATAGATCTAAGATCAGGTAGACCCGACGTTCACAGTAGATCATGCAATAACAAAAAACACAGTGCTAGGGCAGGTAGTTTACCCAGTGTCAACTGGTGAGATATCTCCTAGAGATACACTAGCAAATGAGGTCCAGCGATAATCTAAGTACGAGCCCCATGGAGAGTCAAGGGTGAGTGGGTCTGGGTTAGGGACAGTCACAGGAGGATAGCTCAAGTAGATGACTTTTGAGGGACCTTTTGAAGAGGCCGAGTTTGGGTGCCAAGGTGATGGTGGCGGGGATGTCATTTAGCCCTTTAGGTGCCCAGTGAAGGAAAGTCCTTTGGCATAATGAGGTTCTGCAATGGGGCACAGAGTGGGAGGGCTAGGTGTTGCTTCTGGATGTTCTGATAGAAGGGGCAGGATTAGTGAGGGAGTGGAGCCCAGGCATGGCTAGTCTAAGAAGTACTTTTTTTAGCACGGAGGCAAGTATGATATTTTAGCTTCCCGTCAAAATTTAGCCAGTTTGTAGATTTGTAGAGATCACAGGTATGTGTGAGTGAGTTGCAAACCGTGACAAGACGACATGCTTTATTTAATGTGGTTTTGGCTCGGTGGAGGACAGTCAGGTCTGCTGTGCCATATATCATTATACCATAGTAGAGGAGGGAGAGGACCGAGGAGGATACTACAAGTCGAAGGGCTTCAGGGATAAGATAGTGCTTAAGACGGTGTAGAATACCAATCCTGAAATTTAGGGCAGAGGAGAGATGATGAATATGTGAGTGGAAGGTGAGGGATGAGTCAAGGGTTATACCCAGGTACTTGAAGGTTGAGACTTGCTCAAGAGGGGCATTCATGGAGTTACGGATGTTCAGGCAATAGTCACAGTGCGAGTTCCGAAGGTGGGGGAAGATCATGGACTTGTTTTTTTTTGTAATTGAGGATTAGTCTGTGGGCCACAAACCAAGATTCTACTTCTCTAAATAGGTCCTGGAGGGTGTGGTGTAGTGTGGGTGGGTGGGTGCGGGTGGCTCGCAAACATGACGGCATCATCTGTGTAAAGAAGCAGTGTTCCAGGGCAGGAGTTGGGAAGGAAGTTGAGAAAAAGACTAAAGAGGAAGGGGCTGAGTATCGAGCCTTGGGGGACACCAGAATGAACAGGGTGGCTGGAGGAAATAGTGGAGTCAATCTTAACTTGTTGGGTTCTGACAGACAGATAGTTAGCGAACCAGGATACCGACTCTTTGGAGAGGCCCAAGGTGGGAAGCGAGTTTAGGATTAAGGCATGATTAACGGTGTCGAACACCTTGGTTAGATCAATATAGTCCAATCCAGTCAAGTGCCCGCTATCGAGGGCGTGGTGTATAAAGGACACATACTCAAGGAGAGCAGTGGTAGTGCTGTGGCCCAATATGGAAACCATGTTGTGCGGGGGATAGCAGGTTATGTTTAGTGAGATAGTCTGTAAGTTGATCTGAAACAATCTTCTCCAAGCCTTTAGAGAGTGGGGGGAGAATGGAAATGGGCGGTAGTTGTTGGGGCAGTGTGGTCATCTCCTTTTAGAATGGGGGTGATGACAGCATATTTCCAGGGCATTGGGAACTGTCCTAGGCAGAGGGACACCTTTAGGATTTTGGTGCATGGGGGGGAGCACTTTGTCTAGTGTGAGGTGAAGGAGTTTTAAGTCCAGGGAGTCACCGCTGTGATGGGACTTGCTCAGAGATTTGGAGAGATCTCTTCTGGCAGCACAAGTGGGGGTGATCCAGAGACCAAAAGGAGGGTATTGTCCAGTTTGGTGTGTGCAGGTGTGCATGCTGGGAGGGGGTCAAAGAAGTTGGGTGGAAGGACGCCACTGAGGTCAGAGAAGGTTTCATTGAGGGTGTTTGAGATGGCTAGGGGGTCCTGGATGCTGGCACCATTGCTGGTGAGCTGGGCCGGGGTGCAGGATACCACTTTCCCACTGGGCTCTTTAACATTTTTCCAGAAATCGCGATCCGAGTTCCATGTTGATGCGAGGGCATGTTAATAATAGGATGCCTTGGCATGGCGGATAGCCCAGCTGCATTTATTCTTGGCCTCCCTGTAAAGTCGTCTGTCATGGGGAAGTCGGGAGTCCAGTGCCTTATACCAGAGGTTATCCCGATGGCGCATCAGGTCAAGTAGCGCCTGTGAGATCCAGGGGATGTCTTTATTTTTTGTGTTTTGTTTTGAGAACGTGGCAAAGATGTCGCAGGCGGTATTGAACTTGTTAATGAAATAGGAGAGGGTAGCATCTATGTGATGGGCATAATCAATAGGGGACCTGTCACAGTCCCTGAGGTAGGACTTGAGCCTGGGAAGGGAGCCTTTTTTGAGGCTCCTTTGGTAAGTGGTACTTGGGGGGGATAGCGAGGGCCTTGTTTGACCACTGGCAGGTAATGGGGGAGTGGTCACTGAGGGTGTCTGGGAGGATTTTGACCTGCGAGAGATTATTGGGGTGATTGGTGAAAATGAGGTCAAGTAGTGTGGAGGTTCCTGTTCTGTCATTGAGCCGGGTGGGGGTCTGGACAACCTGGGAAAGGTCAAGTGACGTGGCGGAGTCTTTGTAGCTGTAGGGGGTGGGGGACATCCAACTAATATTGAAATCTCCAACAATGATGACTTCATTGTTAAAGGGAAGTTGCGCAGCAGCGGACATGATTTCAGCAAATGCAGATTTTTGGTTGCGTGGTGGGATGTAGACGACCATAAGGTAGAGAGTCTTGCCTGGGTTACCCAGCAGTAGCTTGGTTGTGAGGATTTGGACACCAAGGGTGGGGGAAGGGGCAGGGGGGCCTTGAATGGATTCCTTTATGTAGAATGCACATCCATCTCCCCTCTTGCCGATCCTGTCGGCCTGGAATATCGAATAGCCATTAAAGGTACCACAGCGTTAGGGGTGTCTTTTTAGAGTCAGGTTTCTGCCAGGGACAGAATATCAGGGGAATGTTGTGCAAGCCAGGCCTGGAGGGGGGTACGTTTCTTCTGCAGACTGCAGATGTTGATGGAGGCGATTAACAGACCATGCAGGTTTCTGGTGTGGGGGCAGATGGGTGCAAGGGTTGGGGTGTACATTACCCGAAAGAAGGAGAAGAAAGATGTTGTGGCAGAGGGGTGCAGTCTTAAGAAGTTTAAATTTAGAGTGGCAGGTATAGCATGAAGTGGGTGGCCTGGAAGCTGCCACAGGGATGGAGGGAGAGCGCAACGAGTAGGCAAATAGTAACTGGGGGGGTGGGGGAAGGTGGTTGTTTGGCTAGTTGGGAATATGGGGCAGAGAGCACGCTGGGTCAGGCAGGAAGTGCCTGGATGTGAGAGGGGGTGTGTATGCACGGTGTTTCCAGCTGACTGGGTTGCAAGGCACAGAGAGGTGTAAGAAGTAGGAGCATGCAGCCTAGTATAAGTAAAGGACACCAGAAACAATCCATGGTGTAATGTATGTAAGCACCTCACAGGGGAGTATGCTAGCGGGAAGGAGACAAATATGCAGGCACAGTGGAAAGGTGGCCCCCCCTCTGGTGCAGAAGGTACAGAGTTTGAATCCGGAATAGGGAGAGAGGCAGGCATGTTACAGAATAATACAGAGAATGTGGTGACCAGATTGGGAGGGTGGGGAGGACTATAGGAGCAGTGGGAGGAGCAGGCTAGAAGCAGCAGTAAAAACAGGACGCAAGCTGACTCAAGGTGGTGAGGTAATAAAACCCTCAAATGGGAGTTTGGGCACTCAGACAAAAAGGGGTGGGGTCACGTGACCTGTCACTTGATCAGTGATGTCATTAAATTGAGGGTCGGCCTTGGGTGGGAGGGTAGCACGGGCGGGGAGTCAATGCGAAGCGTCAACGAGTAAACACTCAGACAGAACTGCAGCTGGAGGGAAGCTGCCTTTACCTTTCACTTCCCAAAATAGTCCGCTCCTGCTGGAAGTGTGGCCACAGCATGCGAGATGCTGCTTGCGAGATGATCTCTATGTACTGTATTGCATAAGACAACATCAGCAAGCTGGGACAGGGTTTCAGACTTGAGGAAGTGGAAGGGATCAAGATACTGACTTCTTAGAGTAAAAATTTGATGTCATCCTTCATGGATAAAATGAAAAATGATGGCACGATAACTACATTTGTGCTCAGAAGTCCTACATATTTGATTTTTTTTACTTCATTTTATTTATCCCTCATCACTGGTACTTCCCACCTCTGCCCGTATGTTTCCCAGCCTCATCTGACCTCTTGTCTTTCTCTTATTCCACCTTCAAAGAAGTCCATGGAGCAAATACTGCTCTGTGACAGATTCTGTTGGGGGTGGAGGCAGCTCCTCTCACCCCCCCACAGGTACATCATTTGTGGAGATTTTGATAGCCTTACCCTTTTTTGCCCCATCCCTGTTCTTACTGCCTTTGCCTTTTTCTCCATTTACCCCTGCCCTTCTCCCTATTGACTTCTCTGTCTTGCTGTTTACCTCACTAACTACCCCAATTTTCTGAGGAGGCTAGGATTTCCCTGCTCCTTTTCAGTGCTTCCCCCCTTGGCTAGTTTAAATGCTTGCCAATGAAGCATTTAAACCTATTACCTAGGATCCTGGTTCCCCTCCTGGACAGATGCAGACTGTCAGGCCAGTATAGGTCTGCATCCCTCCAGGTGGACCCCCAGTCCCCAATGAAGCCAAAACCATGAGCTCTGCACCAGTTTTTCAACCACTGATTGAATCCCATGGTGCAGAGCACTCTAGCCTCACCCATGCCATAGACAGGCGGCACCTCCGAGAAGGTTACCGTGTGTGCTACTTGTCTAAGGCCCCTCCCCAACTCCACAAACTCTTCCTGCACTGCTCTGATCCCATTCCCAGCCAGGTCATTTGTCCCTAGGTAGACAATGATGTCCAGCTCCCTCCCCCATGCAGCTGCTCCCGCGATCCTGTGGATTCGCTCCCTGTCCCTCCAAGCCATGGTGCCAGGCAGGCACCTTACCTCCCTCTCCCCCACCTCCCTCCTTTTCTAAGAACTAGAGTAGCAGCAGCACTACTTGCTGCCCTCCTTGGAAATGGAGGACAGCATCCTCAGAACACTTGGTCCTCCTCTTCTCGACCGGCCCCCATATTTGAAAAGGTAAATAAAAATACAGTCCTGCCCAGGTGGCCAGACACCCCTTCTCTCCCACAGTTGCATCATTTCATCAGAATTATAGGAATTGCAAAGTCCCATTTTAGCAGAATATTATGGGCTGCAGAGTTACCCACTCAACAATTTTTTTTTTTTAATCAATTCTGGAAAACCTGGTTTTACGGGTTCCTAGGGGTTATAGTGGACATCATAGGTGTTGCAAAGAAATCACAGGGATCTGAACCGCAACCCCTAAATTACATCCCTGTCCACCCACTGTAGCTGCTTGCAGATTTATTAAGGTATTTATTCTTAATAAGTGGGAAACAGGATTGATTGGAGCTGTTGCTAAAAATACAGAAAACAAACTAAAACCTGACAGCTTCTATAATTTAGTACCAAACTAAGAATCTTACTGCAGGAGTTGGGTAGAGCTAATAGGCTTACTTTGCCAATGGTAATACAATGAAAGGAAAAGAATGGATTATTGCAAGATAATATAAAACAGAATAAAGGGCATAAATAGTTTAATAGATGTTTAAAGTTATACATAAAGGTAAAAGTGACAGTGAGGCATACCCAGTAGTTTGGAAATATTCCCCCTCCTTCTTCCCTGCCCTTTCCCAGGTGTCACACCATAAGTGTTGACTGGAGGTTCAGTACCTGTCTGCAGTCCAGGTTCTTGAAGTAGATAATTGCTGCCCCTCCCCGGCAAAATACAAGGTAGTTAGCTGTGTAATTCAAAAGAGGGCCATCAGAGCTCTGTGTTAAATAGTAGATCAAGCTGCCTACCTCTTGCCACTCTGTGGTTAAGGGATTCAGAACTTTGCTTTCAGGTAGTCTCACCCTTAGGCCAAACAAACTGCTTGTATCTAGTTTTTTATACCTCCACTTCCCAGTTCACAAAGTGAGTAAATGGTGGTTGTCAGATTTTGCCTGAGTCTTCAGTTTCACAGTTTAGCACTCTTATCGGACAAGGCTAAACTTCCTGCCTCCTAATAGTCCCACTGGTCACAAAAGCCCTGTTTACAAGGCCATTTCTGTATTGGTGTAGATGGTTTGGAGAGCCACACCAGTGTACATTTGTGTGTGTAAACTGCTTAGGCATGAAAGTGGTGTGGCTCTTCTGCTCCTCTCCTGGACAGAGTAGCTGAATTTGTGTATATGGTTTCAAATGCTCTGTAAACAACCACTGTTCACCTAACTGCTTGAGAATAATTTAGCAACACACAGGGAACTCTTTGCAGGATGGATCCCACAATAGATTTCCTAAGAAACGGGTGCGACACTGGTGTGGAAGACGACATCCTTAAGTTGGGTACACCGCTGGTTTCATAAACAACCAAGTGCAGACTCACATTGGTGTTTAACAGCTTGGTCAGTGTAAACGGGGCCAAAGTGATGACTAGACCTGCCTGTGTTAACTTTGCCCCCTGCCCCTGGGTCATAGAGTAAGCGAAAATAGTGAGCTTAAAACATGAGTGTCAGGGTTTTAAGCTCTGCACTGTAATTACTAATTCAAATAAGCTTGTATACACAAATACCAGTGAACACAGACGGGAGGACTCATACAGCCTCGTGCCAGCTGGGGCTTTCCTGGGTAAATGAAATACAAAACCTTACAACAAAATAGACTGATACAGATGCAGTGAAGATGAATGTAATGCATAGGTCCCAAGTTTCAGCAACTGGAATGCTGGTCCAGACGCGGCTGAGCGGGGGGTATCCCCGCTTCAAAAATAAATAGTTTAACAAAAAGTTTTGTAAAATGATTTTGCAGTCAGGTGCTTAAAGAGTGTTACTTAGGCGGGCCTCTTTTGACACTGGATGTGATTTCAACCCAGCCCACACCAGATCTCCTTTGCAGTGAGTCAGGTCCTGTAGTGACTAGGCAGGCCACTTTGACTGGATGCAATTAGGAAAGCTGCTTATAATATTTTTTTTAGAATGTCTGAATACACCCAGCATAACCCCAGCCCATACCAGATCTCATTTGAGAACAGACGGAGATTCTGAGGGGACTGGAGCCTGAGGATCCAGCTTGTTTCCTTTTCAGGTTTTACCCAGCCTGGCCCAAGTCACTCTGCTTGTGCATTTTGCTAGTTTTGGAAAGTCTGTGCTGGTCTGAGGATTTAAATGTTACTTTGTGGGTCTGACCATCGAAATGCTGGTCACTTGGGGGCTATGTAATATCAATGCAGAAAGAAAACAAAACCAAGCTGTGGCTGCAAGTATAGTGTACTTCATTCAGTTGATTGCTCAGTTACAGTGAGTGAATTAAACCTACTCTCCATTATGGTTGTGTAACGAACTTCAGTGCAGCGATAAAGTCAAAAAGTCATAGTGTAACCCCCCTGCAAATGGGGGTTCCCAAAAGACTTCCAGGAGCTTGCTTGAATGCTCCAAGCCTGAATGGTGTTTGGCGTTTAAGCCATTTATCAGTGAGTGTTTTTAGAGCCTCTGGTACTGTCTCTTTTAAGAGCTGTCTGCTTGCAGACATAATTAGTTTGTATGGGGGGACTGTGTGCTTCTCTGTTTGAGTACCACTCGAGCTGCTGCCAATTCACTCCATTTTTGCAGTCACTAGGAGTGCAAAGGGAACCTATCTGAAAGATGTAACTGTTTGCCAGAAATCATTTAGAGTAATAATGAAATTACAGTTTGTCTAACCTGCTCTTTGCAGTCAGAACTGTGTCTGCCTAGTTCCCCATTCTGGTTTTGAACTGCTGAACTGGACCAATCAGTGTGGGGTAAGCTAGCTCTAAAATGGTGCCTTGGACGAATCAGAACTTGGACTCATAATCTGAGCCAGCCACAAGAGGATTGTATGGGCAGTGACTCTGGGAGATGTAGTTTAGACTTGCCTTTTGGACCAACAGGAGCAGTCTGTTGTGAGTGACAGCCAATCCAGTCAAGAACTGGGAGGAACTCAAAGGAAGTGCCGGTTTTGTCTGTTGGGGTTTCAGTTGAGTTCTGGCAGTGAAGAAGGAAGGAGCCCTGTGCTTTTTCAGTGTGCAGTTTTAGTCGGGAAACGTGTGTAAGGCCCAGAGTTCCGGTCTGCAGCTTGTGTAACTGCTTGTTAGGACTGAATCCGTCCTGTGAAGAGAATCAAAGGATATCTGAAGAGTAGAAACCAGGCTCACCCTGTAGAAGACTGGAGAAATTGCTGAATTGCACTCGGTCTGTCAGGACTTGAATCTGCTGTGTGTTCTCCCGGTATTGTGCAGTAATTAGATCGGGATAGAGAAGCAGCCTGCCTGGTATAGTACTTTCTTTTGCCATATAAATGTGTGAGGAGTCTCGTGGAGCTCAAGAGTAGTCCTGCTGACATTGAAGGACCCTATCTTGTTTGGAGGTCGTGAGTACTAATTCAGGGTCGCTCCCTGTTGAATTGCCACATTGAATCCAAATAGAATTACTGTACTGCTGACTGTTTAACTAATTTTTCTTTTCTCTGTGGGAAAGGGCCCCTACCAGCTGCCACAGTTTGGACTAGCCACTAGGGCTTGGGTACCCAGGGACAGTAACTGGTAGGGATAGGCCTGTGCACAGAGCCATAGGTAGATGAGTAAAGTGATAAGCTAATTAACCTGATTTCCCCCTGTCCTTGTTATATTCCCCCTAAATAAATCCGAGCTGCTTGTTTCAGCAAAGTTATACTGCCTGAGGTATTTGTCTATGTTAAAGTATTGTACTGTGATTGTTGCACTGTATCTTATTTTACAGGAGGTCCCAGTGCCTGAACCAGCCCTGGGGGTAAGTGTATACTGTGAAGGTAATTCTGATATATTGTGTGGGCCACTAGTGGGAAGAAAGGGGGGGTTGCAGTGTCCCAGAGGGCTGTGACCAAGTAAGTTTAACTATTGCAAACCCTGACCTCTGGGTGGAGGCACCCGCCATTGGATCCAGGCCCCTCAACCTGTTAGTGGCAAATCAGGCAGGGGTAGTAGCCCCTGGGATAGCGCCATCTAGGGGTTACAATAGTATAATTACTGGTTGTGTTTTTATAACCTAAAAAACTGGATTGTAAATTCTCCATTATACACAAGTGTGTATAATGGTACAACAAGCAGCTGAAGCAAGCCTAGCAACAAAGAAATACTGTTGATCTTCCGGAATCAGTCTTCACCATTGATTCACACTAATGGATTCTGAGCCAGAGGTGCAAGGGCCCTGTGGGAGCTGGAACTTTTCAGGAGGGCTGGTGCTGAGGTAAGCTGTGCACATTCATGGCACCATGAGGAGGAGCTCGCAGCACAGGTTTACCTTGGCACCAGCCCTCAATCACCTCAGTTCCTTTTTTTCCTGCCATCGAATCTGCTTCAGGGATGATGTCGCTCACCCAGCGGGAGTCAGAACTTGTTCCGTTCTTCTCAGTTTTTAGTGTTTTAAGGTTAGAGTTTATTTTTGTGTCAGTTTAGTAAATTTACAAAAATATTTCTCTCAGTCTGTCATAGCCCTACGGAGTCAAAATTCTATGGCCATGGACAATGACAGTAGGGAGCCCCCTCAGGCAAGCTGCTCCAGCAGCAGCTCTGTGTCCAATCCACTTCCCCCTTCAGGGGAGGGTTCTTTTTTTTTATTTTTTATTTTTTTCCTCTTTTTGCTGCTTCTGGCCACCGGACATCTGTCCTGTCACAGACCCCTGTACTTCTATCTCTTTGTTTTGCCTTCACTCTCCCAGCATCCCTGGCTTCCCCCCAGAGGGTGGGGTCACGGCACCGGGCCTTAGTGCCGCAATCCTGGTAACTGATCCAGGAAGAGCCGGCCTGGAGGCTAATTGAAGCCAGAGGCAGGCTTCATAGAGGGGAAGGTTCTGATGACAGGTGGTCCTGTGCCCAGGAGTAAGGGTAGTCCTCCCAGAAGCACTAAAAGAAGCAGACCCATTCCCTATCCCATTCGGGGTCACAGTGCCACTTGACCTTGAGTTCTTCCTGTTCCTTTTCCCATAGGAAGAGGAAGAAATGGTATCACTTGAGCTTGCCCTCTCAGAGGTCTGCCATGAGGTCCTTGATGTCCCTGAGCAGAAGGCCCTCACTGGCACCATCAGCATCACCAGGGGCTTCCCTTCAGGGGAGGCTGAGGTCTTGGGCCCGGAGTCCCTCCTTGTCTATTAGAGGGGACTGCAGTGGGCAGTTCCACTACTGGGCAGCTCTTATGGAGCAGTGGGTGCAGCATCTGGCTCGTTTGCCTCTGCCTGCATAACTGGTCCCTGGCCCTTTGTGGCTGGTTGCACTGGAGCTGCAGGCGGGCCTTCAATCTGGGTAGATCATCTGACTCTGACAGCAGTCCCAGGGCCCTTGTTGGTGATCATGGTGCTAACTCCTATCCCACTGGCTACACTCCTATTCAGTGTGGCTGTGATGGGACCAGCCACGATGCACTTGCTGGTCACTTTGGGGCTGGCTGGATCACCTCTCAGGGCCTTTCCCAGTGTCAGCACTTTCCTCGGTGCCAGGAGACCTCCAGGCACTGGACTTATTTCTGGCCACAGCACTGTCTCTGACACTGGCTTGTTCAAAACTGGGGCTGGTGTTGGTGTTGCCTAGGCCTTCTTCTGGATTGGGGAACTTGCAATCCATTCCCCTGCCTGATCCTCCTTCTGGGGGGAGCTGAAGGGGGATGAGTCTGATCCCGAACTCATTATTTCTTAGGGTGGTGGTGATGACATTTTCTATAGCCTGGACTCTTTGGACCCAGGCCCTCCTCCTGTTCCTCAGGAGGATTTGATTTTCCAGGCTTCGTTAAAAAAAATATATTATGCACGTGATTTTGAACCTTCAGTTATTGACCCAGGTAAATATCTCCATCTGTGGTGGTTAAATGTTTCTACCATGCCAGTCAATTTTGTTCTCCCTATTCCTTCAGCATTTGAAATCCTATCAGATGCAGTTTGGAATTGGCCTGCCTCTATTCCGTTTGTCTGTAGGCAGATAGAAAGTACTCTGCCCCTAAGGTCATATCAGTGTATGTCTCTCTGCCAATAGCTGATGCTATTGTTATTCACACCGAGAATGACAAAGGTGTTCTGCCCCAAGATGTCACTGTGCATTCCATTAACAAGAAGTCACGCCAGATAGGTGTAACCCCTAGATGGCGCTATCCCAGGGGCTACTACCCCTGCCTGATTTGCCACTAACAGGTTGAGGGGCCTGGATCCGATGGCGGGTGCCTCCACCCAGAGGTCAGGGTTTACAATAGTTAAACTAACTTGGTCACAGCCCTCTGGGACACTGCAACCCCCTTTCTTCCCACTAGTGGCCCACACAGTATATCAGAATTACCTTCACAGTATACATTTAACCCCAGGACTGGTTCAGGCTTTGGGACTCCCTGTAAAATAAGCAGATACAGTGCAACAATCACAATACAATACTTTAACATAGACAAATACCTCAGGCAGTATAACTTTGCTGAAACAAGCAGCTCTGATTTATTTAGGGGGATATAACAAGGACAGGGGGAAATCAGGTTAATTAGCTTATCACTTTACTCATCTACCTATGGCTCTGTGCACAGGCCTATCCCTACCAGTTACTGTCCCTGGGTACCCAAGCCCTAGTGGCTAGTCCAAACCGTGGCAGCTGGTAAGGGCCCTTTCACACAGAGAAAAGAAAAATTAGTTAAACAGTCAGCAGTACAGTAATTCCATTTGGATTCAATGTGGCAATTCAACAGGGAGCGACTCTGAATTAGTACTCATGACCTCCAAACAAGATAGGGTCCTTCAACGTCAGCAGGGCTACTCTTGAGCTCCACGAGACTCCTCACACATTTATATGGCAAACTGCAACAGGCAAAAGTCCTTAATGGCAGCAGGATTCACTTGAGCTACAAAGCCTCCTCACACATTTATATGGTAAAAGAAAGTACTATACCAGGCAGGCTGCTTCTCTATCCCGATCGAATTACTGCACAATACCCAGGAGAACACACAGCAGATTCAGTTCCTGACAGACCGAGTGCAATTCAGCAATTTCTCCAGTCTTCTACAGGGTGAGCCTGGTTTCTATCTTCAGATATCCTTTGATTCTCTTTCACAGGACGGATTCAGTCCTAACAAGCAGTTACACAAGCTGCAGACCGGAACTCTGGGCCTTACACACGTTTCCTGACTAAAACTGCACAATCGAAAAGCACAGGGCTCCTTCCTCTTCACTGCCAGAGCTCAACTGAAACTCCAGCAGACAAAACCGGCACTTCCTTTGAGTTCCTCCCAGTTTCTTGGCTGGATTGGCTGTCACTCACAATAGACTGCCCTGTTGGTCCAAAAAGGCGCTGAAGTCCAAACTACATCTCCCAGAGTCACTGCCCATACAATCCTCTTGTGGCTGGCTCAGATTACGAGTCCAAGTTCTGATTGGTCCAAGGCACCATTTTAGAGCTACCTTAACCCACACTGATTGGTCCAGTTCAGCAGTTCAAAACTAGAATGGGAACTAGGCAAACACAGTTCTGACTGCAAAGAAAGCAGGTTAGACAAACTGTATTTTCATTATTACTCTAAATGATTTCTGGCAAACAGTTACATCTTTCAGATAGGTTCCTTTTGCACTCCCAGTGACTGCAAAAATGGAGTGAATTGCAGCAGCTCGAATGGTACTCAAGCAGAGAAGCACACAGTCCCCATACAAACTAATTATGTCTGCAAGCAGACAGCTCTTAAAGAGACAGTACCAGAGGCTCTAAAACACTCACTGATAAATGGCTTAAGCATGAAACACCATTCAGGCTTGGAGCATTCAAGCAAGCTCCTGGAAGTCTTTGGGAACCCCCATTTGCAGGGGTTACACCCTTCCTGGCCTGGGAAAGCTTGACGTCCAGCGTCAAGCAAGTACCCATAAGTTTTAACTGCAACCATATACATTTGCATTAGGCTCACACATGTAATCATCAGTCAATATATCATTTTACCAAGAACACATTTCTGAAACATTGCAGTAGTCTCTTTACACAGTATTACACACAGTGTACCATAACTCAAGTTATTACCTCTTGTACATGAAACCTGAAGAGAGGGCCCTTCCTAGTTACCTTGGGGCTGGATGGGGCAAAGGCACCATACTTAGAGGGCAACACAAGTAACTTGGAGTTAGCACTGACGCTCAGTTTCGGCAATGAGCTCGGGGACACATACACTCCTTTATGGACAACATTGAGAGGCAAGTCCACAGGCCTCCCAAGGGAATCATAACTGAGGTGCACCACAGGCTTTACAGCTCGACCAGTCTTTCTAGGGGGAACTGTTATAGTCTTTGCACTCTGAGCCTCATTTTCAGCATTGTCCTCACTTGTCAGGGGTCTCCATGGGGTACAGAGGCTAGAACTTGGGGCACTTTCAGCTCCAGGAGTTACAGTTTCTGAGTCCACAACATTTGGCTCGCATGGAGAGCTTTTGGACACTGGCAGTGGACTGTCAGGGCACTCAAAATACTCTTCTTGTTCTGGTGTATCACCAGTCTGCCCCAATCCATCATTTTCCTCCCTAAGCTCAAACAGTTCAACCATGCACAATGATTCCATTTCATCTGATCTGATACTTTGCACTTCACTTTCTGGGAGCATTGCTCCAGGGACAAAGCTGGGGCTTAGACAGTCCAGAAGGCCCAGCTTTGTCTTCAGTATTGACTAGGGATTGCCCCGAAACAATTGACTCAGTTCGTAAGAAGGATAGTATTCAAAGTCACTCTCACTTTCTTCTGATATGGACTGACAGTCATGCTCAACTGGGACTTGTGGAGGAACACTTTAACTCTGCTTCTGTAGGTGCAGACTTTCTTGATCTTTTCTTAGCAGCACCTCTAGTCACTGGTCCAGAGGGGCATCTTCTGGGGCTCAGACTCAATCAAGATTTGTCCAATGGGCAGTAAATGATTTCTATGCATTGTTTTTACATCTTTTGAATTATTCTCAGGCCTTACTTTGTACACTGGCAGATCATCTAGTTTGCCCACTACAATGTGAGGAGATGGTGCCATCTGTCAGCAATCTTGTGTTTGCCATGCAGTCCCAGATTTCTTAGCAATACCTGATCTCCCTCCTGGAGTTCCTGTGCTCACCTTTTATCATACCTTTCTTTGTTGGCCAGATTTCTTTTGGCAGCCATGGTTTGAACCAGTTGGTACGCATGAGTTAGCTGGGCCTTTAACTTTGCACATACTGTAAATAGTTGTCAGCTTGAACCCCATCAGAGAGACCCCAAAACACACATCTACCGGTAGTCGAGCTTCTCTTCAAACTTCAAGTGAGGGGGAGAGCCAGTGGCATCACTTTTGGTGCAGTTATAAGCATGTACCAGGGTGCTAGTTTGTTGGCTCCATCTAGGCTTGTCCTTTGGGTGCAGGGTGCCTATCTAGCAAAGTGCGGTTGAAGCGTTCAGGCTGTGGGTCCCCTGGGGTGGTAAGAGTGGTTCTGGACTTTCGCACTCCCCACAGAAAAGCATCTCTTTGATCAGACGACTCTCAAAGTCTCTCCTTGATCAGAATGGATTCTTTGTGGAGCCCATAGTGAACAAAAAGTTTTCTACAAGTACTTTGGCCACAGTGGATGCTTTCTGGTCTTTGGTGGGGAAAGCTTGGCATATCTCGTGAAATGGTCAGTGACCACCAGCACATTACTGATATTTCTTTGATCTGACTCCAAACTCAGAAAATCAATACAGACCAGCTCCATGGGTGCACTGGTGGTGATGTTAACAAGGGGAGCAGCCCTCTGGGGCAAAGCTTTCCTCTGTAAGCAGCGACTACAAGTTCGAATGTGTTGCTCCACATCAGCCCCCATCTTAGGCCAATAGAAGCTGGATCTCACCAAGTCAAGTGTTCTGTCTATACCAAGGTGCCCCATGTGGTTGTGCAAGGACCTCAGTACTGAGTCTCGAAAGGCAGTGGGCAGCACTAGTTGTTGTTTGTCTACTTGTTCCCTCTGTCTACTGTTTCTCTGTATAACAGTTTATTGATCAGTTTCAACTTAGGACCTTCTTTGTATAACAGTGTAGTTCTCAAATCAGTGGAGCATAATTTGGACGATCTTTTCCTGCATAGAGGGCTTCTAAAGCTGATTTGATCATGGGATCGTGGATTGAGCCCACTAATACTGTCATTGTCCAGCTGAGGCAGTGCATCAATGTCTATTGCAGAAAAGTGGCAATAAGCAGCAGGTATGCAATTCTCAGAGGGTCCAAGCAATCCACCATGCAGTCCATCGTCCGTGGGACATTTGTTCCTCCCTTGTCAAACTTCCGCAGAGTGCCTGAATGTCAGGTTCTGCCAATCTGACCCAATCATTCTGGGGAACAGGCCTCCGGGAGAGAGCATCAGCATCTATGTGGTTCAGATCTGCTCGGTATTCGAGAGCATAGTCGTATGCAGATAATGCAGAAAGCCACCTATGGCCAGTGGCATCCAACTTAGCTGAGGTCTGCACATAGGTCAAAGGATTATTGTCAGTTTTTACTAGTATTTTAGCCCCATACAAGTACTCATGGAATTGGTCAACAGCCCACTTCAAAGCTCGGAACTCCAACTTATGTACAGGATAGTTCTTTTCGGATGGGGTCAGGCTTCTACTGGCAAAGGCCACTGGTCTCAGGCCATTCTCATGCTCTTGGTACAACAGCCCCTAACCCTTGCAAGCTAGCATCAGTGTGCAGGGCGTAGGTTTTCTTGGATCGGCATAGGCCAGCACTGGAGCATGGGTAAGTTGATATATGATCTCATGAAAAGCAGTCTCACAATCAGGAGTCCAGCGGGCCCCAAATACTTCACTCGGATGAAAATACACTCTTTCAGTCTTGAGGATGCTGACTTTTGGTATTTTTGTGGGTTGGGGATACCCTTGAGTAAGGTTAAGTAAAGGGCGGATCACTCTTGAATAGTCCTTGATGAAACGCCTAATAACCACAGAATCCGAGGAATTTTACAGTTCTTTTAGATTTTGGGCTGTGGCCAGGTGGTCAAGGCCTCAACTTTACTTGGTTCGGTCTCTATTCCCTCGGTGGATACTATGTGTCCCACATACTTTACTGATGTTTGAAAGAATTGACACTTATCAATGGACAGTTTAAGGCCAAAGTCCTCCAGTCGGTCCAATACCTTTAATCTGCTCTCATGTTCCTCCAGTGAGCTGCCAAACACAATAACATCATCTAGGTATACCAGGCACTCTAGTAAGTTCATGTCCCCCACTGCACGCTCCATCAATCGTTGAAAAGTGGCTGGGGCACCTGAAATCCCTTGAGGCATCCTCATGAATTCATAGAAGCTAAGCGGACAGATAAAGGCTGTCTTCTCACTGTCCTCTGGGGCCATCGGGATCTGGTAGTACCCACTGCGGAGATCCAACACAGAACCACTTGCTCCCGTTTAGGCAGTCCAAAGCATCCTGAATGCGGGGCATTGTGTACTGATCAGGATAGTCCGCCCGGTTTAAGTGCGATAATCCACACACATCCTTACTGTCCATTCTTTTTCCTCACTACCACAATGGGGAAGCATAAGGGATTCTGGATTCTTGTATTACACCAGCAGCTAACATCTCTTGCAGATGCCGTCTCACATCATCTATGTCAGCAGGTGCCAGGCGTCGAGACCTCTCACGAAATGGTCTTTGTCATGCAGCGGATATTGTGCTCAGCTCCTTGCACACATCCTCGTCCCATTCCTTTAAAGAAAACACCTGGTCTCTCTGGGCAAGCTTCTCACTGATCCTCATTTTCCATTCAGCTGGCAGCGAGAGTCGCGAAATCAAACAAGTCAGGCGTTACTCTGTCATTCTTCCTCGAACTCTTGCTGCTGGGTAGCACTGCAGTGTCTGCACAATGCACATTAGCCAGGATGCAACCTCTATTTCTCGAATGTCTCTTTCAGACACATTATGAACTTGGACCATTACCCTTCTGGCATAAGCATGGGCTCTAGCAGGCAAAATACTGAGCTGACAGCAGTCCCTCTGGCAATTTTCCATCGCCTGGTGCATCCAACATTAATATTTTATTCTTAACATCCTTTCTGATACGGACCTCTCCCTGTAAGGTACACTGGGCATTTGGTGCCAGGATCAGAGACTCAGGATCCTTCTTCCATACAATTCCGACCGGTTCCTCTGGTTCTATTTTTCAGCATCTCTGTGCCTCATAGGCCTTCTTAATTAAAGCCAGAACTCTTAAAGCTCTACTAGTCTTTGACCCCTGTTTTCATAACACAACTGTGCCAGCCTTCCGAACATATGAGCATTTGTTCCAATCAACAAAGGACACCATCATACAGTCCAGTGGGGGACACACTAAGCTAGAGGTCTCTACTTGTTCGGCCACTTCAGCCACGGAGGTGGGGAAAGACAGCCAAATTCGGATATACCCGGAATAGGGGTAGGCCTTCTCACTAACCCCATACATGCAGTCTTTCTAATGGTTGTAAGGTACATCTGACAAATGCTTCTGATACCAATCCTGGAACATAATTGTCACTTGGGAGCCACTGTCTAATACAGCTCTTGTAGACACTCCATTCACCTTTACAGTGGTCTCCATGGAGGACCCACTATTCTGGACCAGTCTGGAGAGGCGGTAGTGGGGGCCTGGGCAACTGACCTTGCCACAAAGGGCGTGAGTTAGCATTTTGGTGCCCTCACTGGGATCATTTGTGCACCTCTTAACCACTGATTTGTTCTCCAAGCTCTCCTTGTAGCCTATATGCAACTTTGTCAGTGTCTTTTGGGGATCAGCATTCCCTTTTCATGTGCCCATCCTTCCCGCAATTATAGCAAAACATACTTTCTGGAGTTTGAGCTGTCCGAGGCGCCACACTGGGAGCCAGGGCGGGGGTACTACTAACTGGAAACCTTGGTGCCATCTCTGTCTGCGGCGTGATAAGCATTTGGATACATCTCATCAGTTTCTCCACTTCCATGGTCAAGGAATTGAGTTTGGAGCTGTTATCAGCAGGAGATACATGGGTGGGTACCCCCACCCCCATAGCAGATGCAGTCGGATATAGGTCGGGGTCCGTACTTGCAGGCGTGGCCTTCATAAAGGGACTGTTTTTGAATTCCCGGATCTCTCTCAACAGTTCGCCCCATTGTGGCATATCTTTTTCCTTGTCAGAGCACTCATTGACTGCCAACCTCTGCCCCTGAACTTCACTTGATGGGTCACCCTCAGTCACTCGGGTCGTAGCTAGCTATTGGTGCAGGTCCCTCCCGAGGTCGCCTTTTCTCAACTCCTCGAATTTCTCTCATTAATTCATCATAGGAGGGTGGGGATTCCAGTCGATTTGCCAGGCGTAACTGAAGCAACAGCAGTTCTGAGAAGGGGCAGACTAGGATCCTGTCCAGCCTGGTTCGGTCCAGTTCAATCGCTGGCAAACTACCCTTTCTGAGGCATTCTTGCAACAATTTTTCCAACGAGATACATACACAGACAACAACTCCCTTGGTACTGTTGTGCATTTCTTACTCTCCACCATAGGTCCTCGTCAGAATCTGGACTCCCATACACATTCTCCAAGGCCTCAAGATAGGCCTGTGCAGTCACTTCAGGGTTACTGGCCCGTTTAGCGGATGGTAGCCAGGGCAGGACCTCGGGCTCTCACTAACCCTCTTTCAGCACTGACTTCCGAGCATTGCCATTCTAGCACTTGGGAGCAACATAGTCTATCCAGGTCTCCCAGTCATCCCTTCCCTTGGGGGTGGGAGGGTGCCAGAGAAGATCCTCAACCTCGGTAGAGTGCGTGACTAATAGCACGTGCAGAAATAGGAGTCTGCATTGGTTCAGCCATCATTACAGGTACTGGAGCGGGAGAGGGTGTTGGGGGAGGAACACACCCAGGTGGCAAGAATAGTTTCTTCAAGTCCTCCACAGTTTTCCCTTCCCCCAGCAACCATTTAGCAAATTTCTCCTCAAAAGTTTCAGACAGTGGTGGGGGCTCATTCCTCCGCCGGGTCTTTACTGTCCTTAGTTATCACTCTCCAGGCAGTGAGGGCTCCCTCTGGGGTAATGGTCTGTGGCACTTTGGAGCTATCTATGGGATCCTAAACTCTACTAGGGCCAGGAAAGTGTGGGTGAGCAGATTAGCATGCCGACCCACCACCACAGGGTTTTGTAAACCTTCCACCTTGGAAAGTACTCCCTGTACAGTGTCCGTATTGATACCCAGGGAGATGTCCAGTATAAGCATAGCATTTTGGGGGTCGATCTCCTCCCCAGTACACCACTCCACCAGCCGGTGCACAGCCACTTCTGTCGGGGTACCCATTTTTTCTTAACAATGGTTCGTAAATATGGCCACTAGAGGACACACAATCCCAGCGGTGAGCCTCAAGATGTAACCCCTAGATGGCGCTATCCCAGGGCTACTACCCCTGCCTGATTTGCCACTAACAGGTTGAGGGCCTGGATCCGGTTGGGGTGCCTCCACCCAGAGGTCAGGGTTTGCAATAGTTAAACTAACTTGGTCACAGCCCTCTGGGACACTGCAACCTTTCTTCCCACTAGTGGCCCACACAGTATATCAATTACCTTCACAGTATACACTTAACCCCAGGACTGGTTCAGGCTTTGGGACTCCCTGTAAAATAAGCAGATACAGTGCAACAATCACAGTACAATACTTTAACATAGACAAATACCTCAGGCAGTATAACTTTGCTGAAACAAGCAGCTCTGATTTATTTAGGGGATATAACAAGGAGAGGGAAATCAGGTTAATTAGCTTATCACTTTACTCATCTACCTATGGCTCTGTTGCAGGCCTATCCCTACCAGTTACTGTCCCTGGTACCCCAAGCCCTAGTGGCTAGTCAAACCGTGGCAGCTGGTAGGGGCCCTTTCACACAGAGAAAAGAAAATTAGTTAAACAGTCAGCAGTACAGTAATTCCATTTGGATTCAATGTGGCAATTCAACAGGGAGCGACTCTGAATTAGTACTCATGACCTCCAAACAAGATAGGGTCCTTCAACATCAGCAGGGCTACTCTTGAGCTCCACGAGACTCCTCACACATTTATATGGCGAACTGCAACAGGCAAAAGTCCTTTAATGGCAGCAGGATTCACTTGAGCTACACAAGCCTCCTCACACATTTATATGGTAAACAGTCACTGGCAAAAGTCCTTTAATGGCAGCAGGATTCACTTGAGCTACACAAGCCTCCTCACACATTTATATGGTAAAAAGAAAGTACTATACCAGGCAGGCTGCTTCTCTATCCCGATCGCAATTACTGCACAATACCCGGGAGAACACACAGCAGATTCAGTTCCTGACAGACCGAGTGCAATTCAGCAATTTCTCCAGTCTTCTACAGGGTGAGCCTGGTTTCTACTCTTCAGATATCCTTTGATTCTCTTCACAGGATGGATTCAGTCCAACAAGCAGTTACACAAGCTGCAGACCGGAACTCTGGGCCTTACACACGTTTCCCGACTAAAACTGCACACCGAAAAAAGCACAGGGCTCCTTTCCTCTTCACTGCCAGAGCTCAACTGAAACTCCAGCAGACAAAACCGGGCACTTCCTTTGAGTTCCTCGCAGTTCTTGGCTGGATTGGCTGTCACTCACAATAGACTGCCCCTGTTGGTCCAAAAAGGTGCTGAAGTCCAAACTACATCTCCCAGAGTCACTGCCCATACAATCCTCTTGTGGCTGGCTCAGATTACGAGTCCAAGTTCTGATTCGTCCAAGGCACCATTTTAGAGCTACCTTAACCCACACTGATTGGTCCAGTTCAGCAGTTCAAAACTAGAATGGGGAACTAGGCAAACACAGTTCTGACTGCAAAGAAAGCAGGTTAGACAAACTGTATTTTCATTATTACTCTAAATGATTTCTGGCAAACAGGTACATCTTTCAGATAGGTTCCCTTTGCACTCCTAGTGACTGCAAAAATGGAGTAAATTGTCAGCAGCTCGAATGGTACTCAAGCAGAGAAGCACACAGTCCCCCCATACAAAACTTATTATGTCTGCAAGCAGACAGCTCTTAAAGAGACAGTACCAGAGGCTCTAAAAACACTCACTGATAAATGGCTTAAACGCCAAACACCATTCAGGCTTGGAGCATTCAAGCAAGCTCCTGGAAGTCTTTTGGGACCCCCCATTTGCAGGGGGGTTACATAGGCACTATGGATAAGCAAGTCTCTGCTGTTGCTACCCTGAGCATAAGAATTGCCACCTACCAATGGCATTTTTCCAAATACGAATATACCCTTTGGAGCTCACTTAATTCTCTTGCAGAGTCCTTTCGTGACTCTAAGATTAAACAGAAGATCCTGCAGACCATTACTTGTGACATTGAATCTAACAGTCATCAGCTTAAAGCAGCTGTGAATTTGCCTTTGACACTGCTTCTCGCCCTACTGTGGCAGGCATTTGTATCCGAAGGCACTCCTGGCCTTGAGCTTCCGTATTTTCACAAGATGTCCAACAGCAGGTTATGAATGTTCCATTCAATGGCACGTAACCTGTTTGAACAGTAGGTGGAGAAGTCTCTTGAAGCCTTTCAGAAAACTAGAATGGCTATTAAGACTTATAGGCCAGCCTTTACTAATCCTCAGAGAGGGAAAGGGTGAGGTTTCTTTCAGAACAGGCAGTCCTTTAGAGGAAAAGGTGTGGGAGCTCAAAGCAAATCTCAGCCTCCCCAACTGCAAAAGAAGGTGCAGCTGAAGGCACAAGCACCGATAGCAACTAGTGCCACCCTCTGAAACTCCGGCCCCAGTCCTGCTTCAGCTTTACATGGGAGTCCATCACGGTGGACAAGTGGGTCCTCAGGATCATCTGAGAGGTATGCTCCCTGAACATTACAGAAATCCCTTTGGACTTCCCGGAAACATTCATGACCTGGTTGAAGACTATTTATTTGGAACCTAGGGCCTATGTTTGGGTTAATGGCTCCATGTTATCACCTGTATATTGACAACAAGAAACACAACAGGGGTGTCCTCTTTCCCCACTTTTATTTGCATTATACATGGAGCCCTTGGCGGCTGCAATTCATAAAGAGAAGGGGAGTTGAGGGTATACCATTGGGGCAGTTTGAATACAAGATAGGATTGTTTGCTGACGATGTTTTGTTGACGATGTTATCACCTGAGAAGTCTGTTCCAGTGGTCTAGACCATATTAGATCATTCTGAGAGGTCAGTTGGCTTGAAGTTAAGCTTGACAAAAACGGAAGTCTTAACTCTGAATTTCAGACCATCTGCATCCCTAAAACAGGTGTTTCCGTTAAAATTGAATAACATAATTAAATATTTGGGAATTTTTATTCCAAAAGACTTGCATAATTTGGAATTAGTTAATTATGAACCTCTCCCACAGGCAATACAACCTTGAACAAATTAATGCTTTCCTTTTTAAAAAAAAAAATAGAGACTGTACGTATGAATGCATTGCCAAGATTACTTTACTTGTTCCAAGCTCTTACAGACACTCTGCCACGTTTTTACCATACCTCTTGGAATAAAATGCTGTCCAATTTTATATTGGGGGTGGGGGAGCGACTTCCGATATGAATGTCAGTTCTCCAGTTGTCTTTGGCCCAGGGCAGTGTGGCCTTACCAAATTTAGAATTATATGTCAAAGCGGCACATTTTAGGATGATTTTACTCTGGGTGTCCTCCCAATACAAAGCACCGTAGAAGGACATTGAGTTTTTGCTTAATGATCTACATGACGTTGCTCCAATACTTTTTGCCACAAATAACCCCCCCCCAGATGTTTTACCCATGTCACTTTGCAAACCTTAAAATTCCTTGAGGGAGGCAGTATAGCGCAGTGGTTTAAGGCTCTGAGCTGCTAATCTGGAGACCTGGGTTTGAATCCCACAGCCCCCACTCGCATACTGTGTGACCCTGAGCAAGTCACTTAACTTCCCTGTGTTCACAGGTTGCTCCTGTAAACAAGTTTTCAGCTTAGTGTGTATCACCTGGTTAAACAATTGGGAAAAAAAAGTGTGGTATAAACTGAGAAATCATCATAAAATGGAAGATGTATTTTATTATACACGGCTACTATGAGCAGATGAACAATTTCTACCCAACCGTATGGATATAACATTTAAACAATGGCGTCATTTGGGACTTCACTTTATGTAACAGTTTCTGAAAGTGTCATCCCCTTCAAATCTGTTCAGCAAAATTATGGTTTACCTATGAGGGATAAATATAGATTCAGGCAGGTTTGAGGGTATATTCAACAAGAAAGAGACAAACACCAGACTTCCGACACCGAAACCCCCTCTTCTGACCCTGTTAGTGAATCGTATAGATGGGAACATTGGAACACACTTAATAGGCCAAACATATAAGATCTTGAGAGATAATGTGGAGGAATCCACCTCTTCTGTGCTGGAGGGCTGAAACAGGGATTTGGGCCTATCAGTATAATTTGAAATATGGTTACAAACTGCACTACCGGGAGTCAAAATCACAAATACAGTAATATGGCAAGAATTTTCTTGGAAGTGCAGAAGTAGATATTTCTGATCACCAGCCTTCTTAACGAAATACCTTCCAGCACAGTCTGCAGCCTGTTGGAGTGGCTGTCACTGTCAATTAGCGGACATGGGACATGTGTTTTGGTCCTGTCCCGTATTGACTCTGTTCTGGTGTGCTCTGCAAGATGAGCTTAGAGACTGCATGGGAGAAATAGTTGAGCTGACAGATAAAATGGTTCTGCTAGATATATTGCCCAGCACTCCCCCTCCTGGTATAAAACTTTGCACCTGTCTTGATATTGGCAGCAAAAAAGGGATAACTAGGAAGTGGATGAAACTAGAGATACCAATCAGAATATCAGTTGGAGAGGTTAATGGCCAGTGTGACAGATAAGAGGCCACTCTTCAGCCTCAGGTGGCAAAAGTGGATATGGTACATGGCCCAAGTAGATGGAACTTTCGATAAATAAAAAGGGGGGGGGGTGCCGCTCCAATTGACAGATGACTGTAAGGAAAGTATAGTTAATAGGTCTACCTCCCTTTTTCCATTACCTCTTTTTCCTTTAAGTAGTAAGCATTGAGAAAATGTCTTAGGAAAGTTTACAGAATTGTAGTATGTGAATATCACCCAAAGGTGTAACTTCTACTGTACATGGTATCAACTGTTGAGTGGTATTAGTCCATAAACACTACTCTGTAATATATATGTGTGTTGTCTCAAAATAAAAATTAAAAAAAAAAAAAAAAAAGAAATCCCTTTTGACTATCCACCCAGAAGACAACCCCTCTTAGCAGCTCACACGTCAGAGTTTCTGGCGCAGGAAATTACTGTCCTTCTGAGCAACAGGGGCAGTGGAGGTATTGCCAAAGTCAGAGTGCAACACAGGCTTCTACTCCCAAAGAAATCAGGGGGCATGCATCCCATTCTTGACCTCAAAAATTTGAACAAATTCATGGATCTAAAGAAATTCAGGGTGCTTTGGAATCTCTGCTTCTCTTCCTGAAGCCTCAGGATTGGTTAGCCTCCCTCAAGATGCAGGGTGATTATTACCATAGCCTAGTGCACTCCAGCCACCACAGATACTTCCAATTCTTTGTGCTGGGACAGCATTATCAGTTCATAGTCCTGCCCCTTGGACTGTCCTCGATGCCTTAAGTCTTTACAAAGTGCTTTGCCATACCCACAACGCACCTGAGAAAACTAGGACTCCAGGTTTACCCTTACCTGGATGACTGTCTGATAGCCAGCTCATCCACGCAAGAGATGGAACTAGCAGTGGCCACGACCGCTCACTTCCTTACCTCCATGGGAGTTCTGCCAAACCTAAAGAAATCTCAGCTTCAGCCTTCTCAGCAACACCTATCATAGGAGCTCTTCTAGATACTACTAAGGTCTAGACCATCCTTCCAGAGAGTAGGAGGCCTAGAATCCTGCAGATGGTGTGCTACATAATAGAGGACAAATTTGTTCAAGCGCATTCCATGCAGTGCATGCTGGGTCTGATAGCCTTTTCAGTGTTCACAGTGCCCCTGGCACAGTTACACATAAGAGTGACTCAGTGGATGCTCAGTGCACAGTGATCACAAGCATCACATCCTCCGACTTACCCCATTGTGATGACCAAGCCCCTGGTTCTGTCACTTGCATGGCGGACAGAGAAGGACAACCTCCTCCAGAGCCTTCCCTTCTCTCAGCCTGAGCCTCAGATGACTATCACCATGGGTGTCTCACTGATGGGATGGGCACCCTCTGTCAGTCTCGAAACACAAGGCATTTGGAACCTCTCAAAGACTCATCTCATAGAAACATAGAAACATAGAATTTGACGGCAGATAAGGACCACTTGGCCCACCCAGTCTGCCCATTTCCTACCTACTGGATAAGCTGCAGATCCTAGTTAACCAGCAGCCTACTTCTTCCTACCCCCCAGAATTGCCTTATGACTATCCCATGCATGCTTGAATTCCACCACTGATTTTGACTCCACAACCTCCTCTGGAAGGCCATTCCATGCATAAACCACATCAGCAAGCTTGAAATGAGAGCAGTATTGTAAAGCCTTCAGTCCCTAGTGGACCTCGGCAGCCACAAAACAGTCCTCCTGCAAACAGACAAGAAGTCAATCATATTTTACATAAACGAGCAAGGAGGAGCACACTTTTCCCCTCTCTGCAGGGAAGCAATAAGAGTGTGGGAATGGTGCCTGGAGCAGTGGATCCTGCTCCAGACAATTTACCTGCTAGGAGTGCAAAATGCTCTAGCAGACATGCTCAGCCGAACAGAGGCTGATCCTTATGAATAGTCACTAGCACCAGTCAGCAGGAGATTGTTGTTCAATGAGTGGGGAACACCAGATGTGGACCTTTTTGCATCTTTACTCAACACCAAACTGCCTCAGTTCTGCTCCAGAAATTCAGGATTTGGCATTTTCTGTCAGGATGTGTTCAGATTGCAATGACAAAAGCTATTTCTATATGCATTTCCTCCAATTTCCTCTGGTTCAGAAGGTTCTGCTCAAATTGGAGGTGGACAGAGGCAAGATGATTCTAATCTCCCCCTGCTGGCCTCGACAGATATGATTTCCTCTGTTGAACAGTCCATTAGCACACCAAGGATCCTCCCACTCAGGACAGACTTACCGACTAAGGGTCACTGATCCTTCCCAACCTGCACTCCATTCACCTTCAGGCAAGGCTTCTGAAGAGGCAGGTGTAAACAGGTACAAGGTATCTCGGAGGGTCTCTGAAATACGTTGGGCTACCTGTCGACTTTCCACCAGGAAAACTTACACAGCTGAGTGGAAAATATTTTCCATCTGGTGCCCCAAAACCCACATGAACCCATTTGATGCCCACCTAACAAGGTTCTGGAGTACTTGCTGGACCTTTCTGATGCTGGCTTGTAGTATTTCACAGTCAAGGTCCACTTGTGTGCTTTATCTGCATACCATGAGCCCATCGATATCCTCTGTCTGGCTCAACTGCCACTTTTTAAAAGGTTTTTTAAGGGCACTTTACACACAGGCTCCCACTATCCTGTCTGGTTCAACTGCCACTTTATCAGAGGTTCTTTAAGTGCATTTTACACACAGGGCTTCCTATTCTGTTTGGTTCAACTGCCACTTTTAACATACCCCCCCAAGTGACCCACATTTCGTGGGTCAAACCCAAAAAAACATGAACGAACCCGGTCACCCCCACACTCACAGCACTCACATGCAGACCCACTAAATTGTTCTCTTGCCCTCCATACCTGTGCACAAAAAATTCAGTCAGTGAGTGTGCTCACAGAGCTTGTTCCAGGCCGCCTGACCCTTGGGTCATAGTGCACAGTTGCGGACGTCCTCCTGTGCATGCGGATGTATTGTTTTTGAGTGGGCAGATTCGAGGACTGGAGCAGAGCCGGTAAGAGAACAGTCAGCTAGAATTAAATTATTTAGTAAAAAGCCGGGTACTGTGTTTTTATTTCACGGCCACCGGCAATGTCCGACATTGAGATGATGACTCATGAAGAGGACCATGATGGTGTCGGTTCCAATTAAGAAGTTGAGGAAGCATTCTTCTGCTTTCGGAGAGACTGTCCAGGATGTTCTTCGAGATCATCCAGGATGTGGCCCTGTGTGCAGCCTGTGTGAAAGGCAATCCAGCATGCCTGCTGTTCGGTAAGCCCATTTAGTCCTTAACCACTGCAAGAGTAATTCATGCTCACCTGTACAAAAATGAAATTTGTAGTAAAAGGAACTGACTCTGACTAAGCTGCACTGTTTGACAGAGGATTGTAGCACACTAGAGGATCCAAGGATCATTGGAGGGAGCTTGTGCACAACATGAGTCTTACAGCAGCTCAAGAGCTCAGAGCTTTGGTGAGACAGTACTGAGGTAGAGGGAAATTACCCTAGTTTGAAAAAAATGAAAAAAAAAAAACACGCATTTGATTTATTTATTAGTAGCTAGCGTGCCTGTGAAATGGAATTGCGCGTGAGACTCTGGTGGTGGCTACATGCACATTTACCCTAGCAACAAGTCAAGGGATAGCTTCTAGGCGAATACTTATTGCTTGCTGCTGCTAAAAGCTTAAGGTCACATTAATTATTTTCGAAGCCCCTCTCAATACCCCGACCCCCATTTGGCAGCAGTGACCAGCATTCCAGTTGATTAAAAAAATTGGGACCTATGCCTTATCAGAGGTACTTTAAGGGCATTTGTAACACAGGGCACCCCCCCCCCATCTGGAAGCCAGTAGCTGCCTGGGACATCAACTTTGTGTTGGACATGCTCATCTGCAAGCTTGTTGAGCCTCCTGTGACATGTGAGTCAAAGTTCTTAACTTGGAAAGCAGCTTTTCCAGTGCAATCACTTCAGCTTGCAGAGTATCTGAAATTCATGCCTTGGTCACAGGTCCTCCATATACTGTTTTCCATAAGGACAAGGTGGTTTTCTAAATGCACACTAAGTTCCTGCTGAAAGTGGTGTCAAGTGTTCCACGTGAATCAGCCTCTAATGCTCTAGTGCTGCCTGCCTACTTTGCCAGTTTCTAGAATGAAGGAGAACACATTTTCCATTCATGGAAGTTACGAGAGTCCTTAAGTTTTGCCTGGACAGAACTAAAGACTTCAGACAATCCAAAGAGCTCCAGCTCTCCTTCAGTCCCAATTGTTACGATCAAATGCATTTGTGCCTTCAGTTCTTGAAACTAATCTGGTTAAAATGTTATCGGATCTGTTGTTATCTGAATTTTGGTTACGTGGCAGAACTTCTCTTATAAATGCTACCAATGTAATGGTCTTTATGGTGGGTGGGGGTCATATCAACATGAGCTATTGAGTATAATATGTCTGGAATGTTATTGTCTTTTTTTCTAGGTGACCACCCAAAGTCCTGCGGGATGCAGCAATTTTTGGACCATTATTTATGAACTTTACTATTTTGGGGATACCCCCACTGTCGGTAAAACAGATTGTATAAACCAAAACAATATTGGATGCTTCCTGCTGTAATGAGCTCTCTTGTATGAGAATGCTATATGTTGTTGTTTTTTAAGTAAAACAATAAAATATAAATGCAAAAAAAATGCATTTGTGCCTGGATTGTGAGCTGTCTACACCGTTGTTATGCCATGGTGCATGTCAGGCTGGAAGGTCAAGTACGTGCCCACTTCACCAAAGCAGTTGCCACATCCCTGGCAGAGGTTCACTTTGTACCTATTGGTGATATTTGCAGAGCTGAGACCTGGAGCACAGCGCTCATTTTTGTTAAGCACTATGCCTTGGATGTCCATACTAAGCAATATGCCTCCTTTGGTGGGACTATCCAGAATGGACTTCTGTCCTGAGTGAGCCTCAGCCCATACCACCCTAGTCCAGTAGACTTTGCCTGAGCATGGTACTCTAACCCATTAGTGTGAATCCATGGTAAAGACCTGATTCATGTGTAAGACCCCCCTTAAAGAGGGGCTTGTGCTCCCAATTAGGAATCCCTTTCCTTCTCTCATCCCTCCCCCAGAGCTAGGGAATTTTTAGTGCCCTGGGGGATAGTGGCTGCTGGATGCCTCAAGGTGGCAGCAGAGAGTAGGCTTAGGGCTATATAAGGAAGCAGACAGGAAGTTTTGGAGCCTTTCCAGCCTGGGCATTAGGCCGGGGCTGGAGGGGGTTGGCTGGAGGAGCAGAGTTAGGTGGGCAAGTAAGGGAGCTCGGTGATCCAGGTGGGCCAGTGGGGGCCTCCTCAAAATGTGTAGACAAGATGGCCTTCTCAGCATCATGGTGTTGAGGAGCTGGTGGGAATGGAGCTCCATGGAGGAACTATGGTTAGCCAGGTCCTGCGTCGTTGGAGGCAGGGAAGGTTGGTGGCCATGTGGGCCCAGGACAGGTAGGAGCCCTTAGAGACCCCATTCTAGTGTGAGATCCTGGGCCGCCAAGGCTGTGGGGGCAGTGGGAGGGTCCCCACAGGACGGAACCGGTGACAGTGGCTCTCCCTCATACCTGCTGTGTCAGGGCGGCCTGGGGGCAGAGGGAGTCGGAGGGGCCCTTCACCCAAATATGGGGCCTGCTTGGAGGGGCAGGCCCTGGGGCGCCAGCACATGGAGGTCGGGTGGGTCATAGGCTGTAATGGCAGACCTTGGAGGGTGTCCCTCAGCTGGAGCTTAGGGATGAGGGCCTGTAAGGGATTCCCCATTAGAGGAACAGCAGGAATTGGAGCAACTTTTGGCCACAAGTTTTTTTTTTTTTTTTTACTTTTTCCTGCCATCGGCCGCCCGGTGCCTCAGCCTGGTCATGGACCCCCATTTCCACTCCCAAATTGGCCGCGCCTTGTCGTTACCCCCTGGCTTACCCCCCAGGGTGGGGTCATGGCACTGGCCCTAGAGTGCCACAACGAGGGGATAGGTCGATGCGACGGCCTGGGAGCTTATTGCAGCTGAGGGCGGGCTTCATTTGGGGTGGACAGCGGCATTTTTCCGGTATGTGTGGGCGGGGGATGTGCAATGATGACCAGCATCTGCCCCCCCCCAAGCTACTGGCATTAGCGTGCTCGGTACACCCAGCCTCCGCTAGGTGTCCGTGTTGTGCTGAACACTCTACACCACCCCCAGAGAGGGAGAGCAGTCCTTGGATGCTCAGTCCTTCTCTCCCGGCCAGCCCTCTGACGTCCCGGGTCCGTTCCCAAACCCAGGTCACCAGCGTCACAGGTAGGCAACCTGCACCAGTGGGATGGCTAACTTTTGCCCACTAGTTTTGAAGGCAGATGGTTCAGAGGGACCTGGGTGGTGGCATTGCCCAGGATCTCCCCAGTGGCATGGCAGCCAGTAGCAGGGGGCTGGAGTACTGGGGCAAGGCCGGATGTTGGGGTCACTGCACCAGGGGAGCCGTTAAAATGAGAGACTGAGTGAAATGAAGGGGCAGGTGCTAAAGTAGCACCAGCACAGAGCCAAGCTGAAGTGGGTTATGGGGCCTGGGTCATAAGGAAAAATCCTTGCACCCCCTGTGGCATGGGCCAGCACCCTGGGGTCGAGGTGGGGGAAGTAGCCCGCTTTCACCCATCAGAGTTTGAGGTGCCGACCAGTGCCATTGAGAGTGGGTAACCTGTCAGTTAAGAAGAAGAAGGGGCTTGGCTTACCAGATTCAGAGAGCCAGGAGATTGCAGGGATCTGCGTTCAAGAGGTTTTGGGCAAAGCATCCAAGGGAGAGAGCGTAGAGAAATCCTTGCTTGTTACTGCCTTAAAATCCATTGTTTCTGCTGCCTTAAATGTCAAGTCAGTGTGTCTGTAAAAAGGTTTGATTAGCCCCATGGAGCTGCTTTATTTATCTGAATGAAGTATGTGACCCCTGCATTGCTGGGAATCATTTGCTGTGCAGGAGCTAAATAAAGAACCTAGTTGGAAGAAGGACATCAGTGATGTGCTTTATTTAAACTGAAAGGGGGAAGCTAATGAAATGAAATCCTTCTTCCCTTTTCCCCTTTCTTGTGCAGCTAAATTAGTTTCTCATAAGTTATATTCCAAGGCTGGCCCATCGGCGCAGCGGTTGGATTTCCATCTGCGACACCAGCGACCCGGGTTCGGGAGTGGACCCGGGCTGCTGGAGGGCTGGCCGTGGGGAGAAGGTTGGAGCGTCCAACAACAGTTCGCCTTCTCCGGGGGAGGGTGGGGACATGGCTCAGCGTGTGTGGACTCCTGGTGGAGGCCAGGGGCACAGCAGCATATTGGTGCCTTGGGCTTGACTGGCCACAGGCCAGAGTCCGGGGATCGGCAAGCTCCAGGGCTCACACAGTGGGGGAGGATGTTACAGGCATCGGCGTGCGCACCTGATGTCAGGACACCCACGACGCCTGCAAGAAAAACGGAAAAAAGCCCTCCAGCTCTGGGTAGATGGAGCTCCCGGAGCTAGCCCTCATGTGCCTCCACCTGCCATTCCACTATGGGACTGTCCAGATGTGTTCGGGCTGTATGGGCCCCACCTCGATCCCTACCATGGGGGGATAGCTGCGGCTCCATGGGGGACCATAGATGGATCGGTTAAGGTGGAGTGCAGGGGCAGACTCCCAGGGTCTCCTGAAGAGACGCAGCTGAAAGGGGTCAGGGAGATAAAAAAAATACATATGTAAGTTATATTCCAGATGAAATTTTCACCCCACCCTTAGCGGGGCCAAGGGGGCTTCACAGATGGTAGATGTGCAGTGTGGAGTTCCTGGTCCAGTGTGCCAGCGTTTGGGGAGAATCCGTATTCTGTGGGTGAAGTTGAGCATGCACGGGTGATTGAAGATGCCAGAAAGGTAGGCCACAACTTTTCCTGCCTTGTATGGGAGTGCAGTTATCTCGGTGATTTAGCACTTGAGGTGACTCATTCCTTATTGCCCCCGGACCATCTGTAAAAGAATGTATGCCCCTAGATGGGGGGCCGGGGGGGTTACACATGGAAGATAGAAACTTATGTACTCACTGTAATTCTTGATTTATTAGGAATATCTTCATCATTGATTCACATGCCCACCCACCGTCCCCGTGGCTCATTCCAGGTTGTTTGTTGGTCGTTACCCCTTGTTCTTGGTTTGGGCTGTGAAGACACTGCTACTGGTTTGTTGACCCTTCTTTTTTTCCTTTTTTTTTTGTTGTTTAACTAGGTGAGACACACTAAGCTGAAAGCTTTTTTAAAGGTGCAACCTGGGAGCACAGAGAAGTTAAGTGACTTGCTCAGGGTCGAACAGTATGCAAGTGGAAGCTGTGGGATTCAAACCCAGGTCTCCAGATTTGCAGCTCAGAGCCTTAAACCACTGCGCTATACTGCCTCCCTAATACATGGGTCATTAGGGCTATCATATGCCCTTCGGTTAAGTGCGAGTTAGGTTGTGAAGCACCTCCTTGGCAGAAAAGGTACTGAGTGGTTGAGGGCTGGTTCCAAAATGAAACTGTACTGTGAGTGCCCCCTCGTGGCACCATGCATGCATGCTGCTTATCTTGGTGCCAGCCCTCCTGAAAAGTCTGGCTCCTGCAGGGTCCTAGACTCTCTGGCTTAGAACCCATTAGTGTGAATTAATGGCGAAGATAATCCTAGAACAATAGTTCTTAGACTTTGTCACAGTGAGCCTCCCCAAATCCATGAAAAAGATTTTGAGCCTCCCCAAGCACTGAAATAATCTTGGGCATCTGCAAAGAAAAACACTGTACTTTGTGCAGTACACCATGAATAAACTGAAATCCCTCTGAGCACTTGGCTCACATTCAGTTCTTTCATTCAATTCTTTGTCTTATCCTGATGTGGTACCTTTGAAAAAGAGCTCCTGTGCTCAAAGGTTCTATCTGAATAACAAATAAATAAAATAAATATTATTCAGCTTATTGTAAACACACACACGTCATATTACTTGCTCTGCTATTTTCATTCTTGAACCATTGTTAGCCCTTGTTACAGTACCTTCATGGATCAGACTACTTTCTCTGTTTCCTCTCTATATGAAATAACCTTCCTACGTACTTCGCCTCTCCCCCTTCTTCCCTGCTCCTAAGCAACTTCTCCGGGATTACTTTGCTCCTTCCTGCTATTGCTCTTAGCACTTCAATGCTCAACCCTTGTATTTGGGCTGTCCTGCCATCAGTCTACAAATTGATCAATTACCATCACTCATTATTAGTTTACTGTTCGTATTTGTTTGCACTATTGTTCATTGTGTATTTCTTGATAATTTTGCAGTTACCTTTTGAAATGTATTTACTCCCTACCCTTCCCCGAGTACACCTGGAATGAGCCTTGGCTCATTCACCTTCCCTTGTCCCCTATTAGTAAATAAATACATAAAATTCACCTACTATTATCCTCTTTCGGTTTGCTTCATCTCGCCACACAAAATACATAATTCAAAATTTAAATACAGTACTTTTTCGGACTTGCTTGAGTCTCCCCTGAAATAGGTTGGGGCCTCCCCAAGGAGGCTGGCCTCACCATTTGAGAACCCCTGTCCTAGAAGATCCACAGTTATAGTGAGTATGTCATTTTCACTTTTCTCCTATACTGGGCCAGACAAAAAAATCTTCTTGGAACCTGGTGTTTGCTTTTGTGGCCCTTGTTCTCTGGAACTTGCCCCCTAGGGACCAGAGAGCAGCTTCCTCGGTGGAGGCCTTTATAGGAAAACAGAACTAAAGGTCATCCAGCATGCAAATGAGTGCTGCCAACTAATGGCAGAAGTCAAATGCACTCATTAGCATATTAAGTGCAGAGGAAGCAGTTGGTGTGCACATGATGGCCACAGCCGACCCTGTTTTTAGGAGTTACCGCATTCTAATATTAATTGATAATACATATTAAAAAAGGTACTATTAAATGTTCAGTTATGGTTAGAACCCATGTTTATGTCACTATGCAAAATAATGGCCTTTTGTGCTATTTTCCTCTCAGAGAGGCCTGAAATATCATCTATTTCAAAGAGGCTTTTGGTGGCACTTAATGTGGCAGCAAAGGTATTAGTGCTGAAACCATTCTATTGGCTGTCATCTTTTCGATGATTTTCTGTGAGGTTTAGAAGTGTTATTTATTATGTATATTTTATGTGTGATGTTTTTTTCTAATTTCTTGTGATACTGCAGTGTGCGGCGCCCTGAGCCTCCAAGGAAATTAAATAAACTGCTACTACTGCACTGCTGTTCCAGTTTCACTAACCAAGGGAAGGAGCAGCATGGTACAGCATAACTTCTGGCCACTTTTAAAACCAGCAATTAAAAAATAAAACATTGGAAATATGGAATCTCTGCTGTTGTTATCTTGTTTGTTTTTGTACACACCCTTCATGTGTGAGGTCTGGTTAAACCAAAGGAGCTTCACTCTGGAGGTGTAAGTGAGAATGCCAACATTCAAGCCCAGCAATGGCCGGGATCTTCGTGCTGCAGTGGACGTGTAAAATAAATTTCTACTACACCAGGCTACTCGAAGACTAATGAGGGCTAGATCATGGTCTCAGATGGCAGAGGGGGAGTTAAGCATCTTTAATTCAATATCCTCCCCTCCCTAACCCACTCCAGACCCACAGTTGCTTCATTTAACAATTACCCTCCTCCAATCCGCCATTTGAGGTAGCCAGTAATAGTCCAAATTCCACTCTCCTCCCAAGACTCAGTGCACCGTTACTTTATTGCTTATACAGCCATCGGACTGCACATGCACAGCACATGCGCCCCTGGGGGGGAAGGGGCTGAGCGAACTACGCAACAGCTTAACACTAGTCAGACTGCTGACAGTAATTAAGTTAAGCAAGTTCAACTTTTCAGGTTTAAGCTTTACTGAAAACAGGAGCCCAATGGTGTCAGAAGTAAAAAACAAATCACAAATGCCATTATCAGACATGTTGCCACAGTTGTTTACATATATTAAACATATAAAACAGACTTCAGATTTTTCTGGAATCCTGGCAACTTCATTGGTTGAAACACATCACCCGACCATTCGTTAATTCCTAGTAACTGCATGGTTTATCGCCAGCCTAATGTAATCTACCAAGCAACAGCCTTTCTGCACAAAAACATAACTTTTTGATAAAAAAAAATTCCATTTTAGAATCGCAGTAAACCCATTCAAGAGGTGCATTTCTTGAAAATAAATGCACTTCCCAGGTAACAACCTCAAAGAATGCTGGGCTGTGTAGGGAGGAGTATCTCTGGTGGGATGAGTGAGGTGGTGGTGCAACTGTTTCACTCACTGGTGAGACCTCACCTGGAGTACTGTGCCCTGTTTGGAGGCCACACCTCAGAAAGGACATAGACCAGGTGGAGGCAGTCCAGAGGAGATCAACTAAAACAGTGCTGGGGTTGCACAAGGAGCCCTACAAGGAGAGACTGAGGGATCTCAGCATGTACTCCCTGGAAGATGGAGAAGAGAGAAAGGTGACATGATGGATGCCTATAAATACCAAACAAGGGTTGACAGGGTGCAGGATGGGAGTATCTTTCAAATGAGAAGGAGCACCAGGACTAGGCGGCATGCATTGAAGCGGGGGTAGGGGAGGTAGGAGAGAGATGAGAAAATATTCCTTCCCTGAAAGAGTGGTACACATCTGGAACAGTCTGTCAATGGAGGGGTGGCAGTGAAAACAGTGGAAGGCTTCAAGCATGCATGGGATAGACAAAGAGGTGTATTAGAAAAAAGGCAAAGAGAAGGGATGGTTGTTGGAAACCAGTTAGGTTATGTACCAAACATGTCTGCTCGCAAAAAAGTAAACCTTGACTTGATGCCCCCAGGCGTACAGGAACTCCTCACCCCTTCCACCAATCCTTGCCAAACCAGAAGCTCGGATAGCCAGATCTTCAAAACTCCCCACTGTCACACCTCACTAGGTCAAAGATCTTTCACCTACTGTGCCCCACTGTGGTTCAACTCCTTACATGCTGACATTTCCTCTGCACCTGCACTGAGCTCTTTTAAACCTCTGCTCAGACAATACCTCGTCACTAACGCCAGATGTGACTGTTTCCACCAATTGTCTACCTAGTGACGGCACGTCCCGCCCTACTTGTCTCCCCAGCTAGTCTCATCCTTCCTGCTTCCATGCCTCCCCTCTCCCCCCTCACCTGACCCTTCCTGCTCCCGGCCTTGTAGCCACCTTCCCCCTTCTTACCTTTGTCTAGGCCCCTGAGCATTTTCACAGCCTCTCCCCTCTTGTTGTTCCTGTTCATTCCTTCCTCCCACACTCATGATCCTTATGTTCTCTCCTCCCTCCCTCCCTCTAACTTCTATCCTTCCTGTCTTGACTTGGCCCTCTGGGCTGTAACTTCCATCCTCCAGGTGTCTTCCCACCTTACACCACTTCCTCACCAAATTCCTATTTTTTGGTTTTGCTTGCCCATTGGCATTCTCTGCTTCTAGCCACGTTCATTAGCTCCTACTAGCTCCTAATGAACATACCTTCTGAACATGTTTGAGTTAATTGCCTCCGCACTTCCTTGACGAGGCCTCCTGGGCTTATTCGCCACCTCCCCGGTTGTTGTACCTTCTTCGCCTCTTCACCCTCATGCCTGCCCTCCTGTCACTTCTCCCGTCGGAGTGAACCTGTGTTACTTCATTACTCGCTCCCCTCCCTCCACTTTTCCCACCGTGATCATAATCGCCCTGATCTGTTCCCCCCCAACTCCTTGATCTTCCCTTGTATTCTAACTAATTTTATTCCTCACTCATATGCTCCCTATACCTTTGACCTCACCGTTCACCTAGTTACCCTGCTCTGGCGCTCCTTCTATCCCCTCCCCCTGGTATCATCCTACTTCCTTTGCTCTCTTACCCCCTCACCCAGTTCCCTTCTTCGCTCAGCCCTGCCACCCACTTCTTGTTGGCCGATTTCCACAGTTCTTTGGAGGTGATAGTCACAAAAGAACTCATGAAAGATGAATCTCGGCTCATGAAAGAAGGCAGTGAACTTTTTTTTTCCATAGTTCTTTCGTGTGTCGACCTTCTTATTTTATTATTGTGAAAGAACTCATGAAAGAAGAATCTCAGCTCATGAAAGAAGATGGTGGACTTAGATTTTTTTTTCCATAGTTGTTTTGTGAGCTGGGATTCTTCTTTCATGAGTTCTTTCATGATCACCAAAGAAGAAGGTCCGCTCATGAAAGGACAGTGGAAAAATAAACTAAGTCCACCATCTTTTTTCGTGAGATGGAAATCTTCTTTTATAAGACTCATGAAACAAGAATGTTGGCTCATGAAATGAGCCTCGGTATGGATTTTGGGGATATCCCAAAACCATATTTTAGGGTGGGTTTTAAAAAAAACTCTAGAATCAAGCTAAACAGGTACCATCTAGCTAGATTCATATGTTTGTTTTTCTCCAGGGCATCATTTTTATGGGTTTTCAATTTTTTGTGCAATCCCTCCCTTCCTGCCCCATCTAGGGACATACTTTAAATCATTGCAGATGGTCCAGGCAGGAAGAAAAGAGCACTCCAAAGAACTGTCATACGAGACATTATAGTACAGGACCATGGTACATTGATGGTCCTTACCTGCTGATGTCTTCAAGGTTTCTGGTTTACCGCCTCACTTCTTAGAAAACAGATTCACTCCCTAAGCCGACCAAATCGACGTCGGGACTTCCCTTTTATCTTTTGGAGGTCCCGCGGAGCCCCTGCAGCACCCAGAGGTTAGATTCTTTCCCCTGGAATATAACTCATGAGAAATTAATCAGACTGCAGAGATAAGAGGGGAGACAACTATTTCATTTCATTAAAACTCCCCTCTCCCAGTCAAATAAGGCACAAACCACTGTTTCTCCCTAACTGGCTTTTATTTTTACCTGCATGGCAAATGATTCCAGCGATACAGGGGTCACCATTCCTTTATGAAAAAATAAATACTCAGCTCTATGGGGCTACAAACTTTTTACACTTTGCCTGGATTTCATAAACAGCAGGACAACTGATTTGGCAGACACCAGAAGGACACTCGTTTTTCTATCCTCTCACTCCCGGGTGTTCTACCCAATTACCTGAATCCCTGCAATCTCCTGGCATATAAGGATCCGGTAAGCCAAACCTTTCCTTTACTTGTTTTCCTATGTGACCCTTTTCCTCTGCGGCACTGGTTGTCCCCCCTTTCTCCAGTGTGGGAAAGTGATCTGCCTCCCCCACCTGGACCCCTGTGCTAACTGCCTAAACCACAGGGCAACCAGGATTTTTCCTGATGACCCAGACCCTGACTGTCCTTACAATGGCTGGCTCCGACATACAGACTGAGGCCCCTTCTCTGATCACTTGCCTCTGCCTCAGCCCTCTTTGGCCCTTACCTCTCTCCAGAGTTGTTACAATGTCACCACCTCCTTCCTACGGGGAGTCCCTGCCAGGCCCACATCCCTACCTACAGTTACTGGGCTTGAGTTAAGCACCAGCATGGGGACCACCCTTCAAGGCCTACCAATTTTGGGTCTGCAGCCCGCTTGGCCTACATGGGCTGGCGCCCCAGGACCTGTCCCTTCAAACAGGCCCCACCTACAGGTGAAAGGCTCCCCAGCTCCCTCAACACCCCCAGGCTGCCCTGACATGCCAAGTACAAGGGGAACCCCTGCCACTGACTCCCCTGCTGAGAGGGCCCTGCCACTGCCCTTCCAGCCCTGGCAACCTGGGTACAAACACCTTTTGGGCTTCCTTAGGGCTCCTACATCTATCGACTGGGCTTGCGAAAGCCTCCCTAACACCCTAGCCCCAACGACGCAGGACCTGACTACCTGTGTCCCCACAGAGCTCCATACCCCCATTCCTCGTCGACCCGGTGCAGAAGACCGTCCTGACTGCATTCTACTTGGGAGGTGGGTTCCCCATTGGCCCTCCTGGACCACCGAGCTCCCTCATTTGCCACCCATCCTGGTCCTGCTTCTACTGTCCAGCCTCCTCCTTCCAGCCCCACACCTAATGCCCGGGATGGAAAGGCCATGATACTTCCTGTCAGCTCCCTTATATACCCTGTTTCTGCCCTCTGCTGCCACCTTGAGGTGTCCAGAGCATTAAACCCGGTTCCTAGCTCGGGGGGGGGAGGAGGGGAGAAAGGGATGCCTAAACGGTGGGAATATAAGCCCCGCTTTTGCAGGGGGCTTACATTTGTTTTTGGAAACAAAAAACAAACAAACCAGAGACAAGATGGCTACCATGCAAAAGAAGAATTTTGGCTCAGATTTTGGCAGGAATTCTTTCATATCAAACATCTGTCTGAAAGATATTATCCTATCCTATCCTATTGATCATGCTGAGAACCAAAATTTCAAATCCTTATAACTCTGGAACAGATTACTTTTTTCACGAAACCAACAAAAAGCACCAATTTTATGACAAGCCCTTTCTGCTCTAAACATTTCAGAACAAAATTCAACACCATCTGGGCTGTAGGTGAGAGCAGAAAAATAGTAAAAAAAAAAAAAAAAGATTTTTCCTCTTTTTGCTCTATCCAGATCTCAGAGTCTGCACATCTAACTGGAACGAAACATGCCAAATCAAGAGGCACTGTCCCCCAGATCACGCATGCAAAATTTCATGCAATTCCATTGAATGGGGGGCAAAGCACTTAAAGTGCAAATATAGGGGTTTAATATTAAACACCCTACTCAACCCTACCTATAGGGATGCTATTGCATCCCTATAATATATATTCTTTGCAAAAAAACTGTGTTAATACACCAGTTCTTGTTCAACTTAACACCACAAAAGAAAGGAAAGGCGGTGTTAGGGTTTCCAACCCTAACCACCCCATTAGCAAAAGGACAAGACCACACAAGCAACCACAGACAGCCGTAAGACAAACAACATATAACTGTTTCCAGACGACACAAATGCGGTAGTACTGATGTGCTATCTATGTGGATTTGTATCTGCAGCATGCACACTGCAAGACATACGTACTCACTATTTGCTGCAGATATAAATCCACGATACACAAGTCAACATACTGCTTCTGTGTACAGATGCACAGGTCTCTGCAGCCAGATACAAATCCATGATGTCCTATTTACAAGAGTTCTTTTGTCTGATGAAGTACAGGCCGCTATGGGGCTAGTGCTTCTGCAGCCTCAGATCCTCATGGACACTTTAATATATACACACATTTGATGGGCCTCTGCTACTGCAGCCGCAGGTGCAAGATATACACAACAACCTCTGACTGCAGAAGTGCACTTGCTACAAAATCCATGATACCAAAATTGCAACAGCACTTCTCTGTGTGGATGCGCATGCTCCCTAAGAGGACCAGTGCAATAAGTGATTTATTTTCAGAAGAGCTGTTTGACCTTGGGTTACCTCATGAGTGGTGTAAGCCACAAGTGATGTGCTTAAGATTAAACAGCTCAAGTAAAAATAAATCCTTTATTCCACTAGGTCTCAGCTGCATATTTCATTTATGCAGCAGGCAACTTTTAGGAAAGTGGAAGCAGATTTGTTTGCAAGTGTTTTTCTATTGGATAGAAATTTATAAGGGGCTTTTTGGTGCTTTTCCATGTGTAGCTCTGCTTTTTAGAGTGGTTGCTAGGCAGTTGCTATGGATGCTGCAATGTCTTGATGCCCCTGGTAGCCGCAGCGTGTGTCTTGATTGGCTGTTATGTTGTTTTATGTATAATTAAGGTAGGAAAATGGGGGCATCTTGGAGTTTGTTTTCTTTTTTCTTTTTAAATATTTGCAGTTTGTTTAGGTTTGGGGAAAGAAATGGAGCAAGTAAGAGAGCGGGGGCGGTGACACTGCACTGCAGGCAGCTGGATCGAGTGGACCACAAGATGTAAATTCGGTGCAGGAGGGTGTTTTGAATATTTGCAGAGGTACTATTTTTTTTGTGTGTGTGTGTGTGTACAGTTGGGATGGTGTGAGAAATAGGATTAAAAGGGACCTGAGCATCAGATTAATGTTGTTGAAGTTGTGGCGGTGGGCGCGGCACATAACCTGAGCTGTAGCACGTGGGTTGAAATTTAAAAAAAAAAAAAGTGTGGTTTGAATAAAAAAAATATTAATAAACTGCTTTGGTGTGCTTAAGTAGGGTATTGGCGTGGAGGATGGTACAGAACCAGTAGAAGCTGTGTAGAAGGAACAGGAGAGGGAGAAAGAGACTAAGACAGGTGGGCGGAGGGAGAAAGAAAAGATTCAGTGAGTGGTTTGTTTTAATAGAAAAAAACATTGTCTGTAAACTGCTTGTGTACAGAATAAATTGTGTAAGGGTCTAATATCCTAGTGGCAGAAATTCTAGTTCTTTTGGTAGTGATACCGTGGGAAAGAGTGGATGCTTTTGAATAAAGTGAAAATAATCTTAAATTAAGTAGTGCCAGCCCACGGGGTTGTGGCCAACCTATGATACTATATGTATAAACCTAATGAGTTTAACAACAGAAGCTCTGTTAGCAGGATTTATACAGTGGGTTTTGGGTCCATGCCTATTGCATAAGTGTGTGTGTGTGTGTGTGTGTGTGTGTGTGTGTAAAATGTAATGGCCCGACTTAAAATATGCAATTTATTTTCAAGTGTGAGTGGGCAAGCCCATAAAAGTCCTACCCAAGTCTCAAGTGATTATAAACTGCATATTATTTAGACCATTTCATAATTGGTTTATACAACCTGGCCCCAATATTCAGAGCCTGCCTATACAGTAGCACTGTGCTGAAAATAGCATACGGCCTGTTCTGAGCTGTATTTCGCCAGTTAGCACACTCTAACAAGGCACACTAACTGACAGAATATTGGGCAGTGACAGTGCAGTGATGAGTGAATATGGGCTGTACCAACAAGGCCCAAGGCTGATATGGCCCACAGGAGATACTGGGCCCAAACAGATATAATACCAGGGCTCCTGTGGGCCATATTCAGCACTAGAATGCAAATGAGCCCATTGGGCATGCACAGCGCTACGGGGCCATTTGCATGTCTATTATCAGCTCATTTGCAGGCACAGCACCCCCTAGTGCCAATGCATGGTGGGAGCAGTAAGAATTCCTTGGTGTCTAGCGGACCCCTTCCCCCTGATTGCCCCTGTTATATTACCCTGACCTCTCTGGTGTCTAACGCCCCACCGGAAAACAGCCCACTGACCGAGGTCAACTCCCCACTCCAGCCACCTACTAGGACCTCTGCCATGCACTCACCACAGTCACTGGTCATGCTGTCAACAACAACTGGCACAGTCCTTCATTCACCTCCATGGCTGAGTGCCATCTGATATGCATTAAGCATGATTGCGAGTACTGTAGAAATAGCTGTTTCTGCAGTACTCGCGCTTAGTGTATGTCAGACAGCGGTCATCTGAGGAGGAGGAGTGCAGAGAGCTGTGCCAGTCGCCATCATTGATAGCATGACTAGTGACTGGGGGGAGGGGCAGGGAGTCCTCAGCAGGTAGACATCAGTTGGGGGGGGGGGGGGTCAGGTAGTGCCATGCTAACCTTTTGACTATTGGGGCCTCTCTGTTTACTAATATAATACTAGATGATAAACCATGCAGTATGCAGATCACTACATTTTCAATTTATACATTAGTTTATTAACTATAACTTTTTAACCTCTTGTTTGTGTGAAGATTTAACATGCTTCAGTGCTGCACAGGGCAGTTGTGATGTAATCAGTATTATGAAAGCTGTTCTCTGATTGTTTCTGTATTCAACTATAGTAACCTTCAAGATATCAATTTTATTCTACTTAACAGCAAAAATACGGTATCGTGAGGTTAGAAACATCATCAGCAAATATATCAGTTGTTGTCTTCCATTTTTATCTCCACTGGTGACATGACAATTTTTGAGTTTTTGTAATGCCCTTACCCCCTCCCTAAGTGACACAAATGTCCCACAACTGATTCTCAGAGTAGCTCCTTTCTCAAAATGTAAATCTAACAGCCCCCTCCTTATAGTAGGAGGAGATGGTTGTCCACCACAGAAGGCCAGAGGAGGGAGTGACACTCCGGTATCATCCCCCCTCAAGGGTTTAGGCAATGGAGAATGCTTTAGTACAGATAAAAATAGGCTATCCTTGTGGTGCCAGGAGCAGAATAGTAGGAAACAAGTGTTAGGAGGGAACTTCACACCAGGTGTCCTCACCTGGCAGGTACCCTTGGGCCTGGGCGTAGACTGGCTGGGCAGCCCTAGGCATGAGTGCCAGCCAGGGAAGCTGCAGACACAGCCAGCAGGAGGCTGGTAGTGCCAGGCTGCCTTTGGGCACCATGGTGCCATTCAAAGTGCCAAGGAAGGTGGGCTTTGGCTTGTACCCACCAAGCCGCTGTCACGATACATAAAAGGGCTGGTGCCCAGGTTTTAGGGTTTTGGCTTGGGTAGGGGTTTGGCTGCAGGACACAGGCCAAGAGCAATGGAGGCCTTGAGAGGTAGGACTCCCACCTGATGCATCAGAAACTGGGTGATAGCCACTATCGGGACAGGCCCAGAGAGTGGCAGAGATCCTGGACATCTTGAGGTTTCAGCGCATCTGCATTGAGGTTTCAAGTGCATCTGCAAACAGTGAGTGAGACCCTAGTGGCTACCATGGAGTGACCACAGGCACTAGGGGGGATAAGTCCAAGCTGCTAGATCTGTCGGGCACATTGAGTGTGTTGTCCCTAGTATGGAGCAGTAGTGGGACCATCAGGAGGATACAGGCACCCCAGGTTGTGTATCCTCAAAGGAGACCTTCTGATGGCTTTTGGGTCTGTGACAGTTTTCCCCCAAAGATATTTCAGGGGGATCCATGTTGGAGAAATGCCCCAAAGACAGCGGGCAAGTTCTAGTAAACTGCAGCAAGACTAGGTAGGAGCAGTATCTTTAGGCAGAAGGGAAGAGGGAATCCCTTGTAGGGCATTGGCAATGGTTTGACCCATGGAGGAAGGGATATGAGTGGGAAAATTGTAGGGTTTGCTAGGTGGCACACATGGCTGTGTGTGGGATGTAACCCAGTAGATCCTTGCTGGGATTAGACAGTAGGACTTTAAAAATAGTGTAAAGAAACTAGAAACAATTTTAATTAGGCTTGGAAGATTTAGTAGATTATACGGTGGCAACTCAGCAGAGGCAGCCATTACCTTTGTTTTACCAGGAGAGACACACTAAGCTGAAAGCTTGTTTACAAGTGCGACCTAGGAACACAAGAAAGTTAAGTGACTTGCTTAGGGTTACACAGTATGCAAGTGGGGGCTGTGGGATTCAAACTCAGGTCTCCTGGTTCGCAGCTCAAAACCTTAAACCACTGCGCTATACTGCCTCCATTAGGCAAACAAATGATATGTTTTCTTAAAAAATACTTAATGGTGCAGAGATATGAAGTACTAAGAACCTGGATCTGTTCAATAAGAAACTGACAAAATTCTAGAAACAAAAATGTTGGGTCTTCCATAGGGTGTCCCAGTTTACACAGTTAGGGCACAGATGAGACAGTTAATGATGCCGGTCAGGCAGACAATATATAGTGAAATCCACCAGGATCAAGCGCAATGTTGCAGTTTCCTGCATGACAAAAAGGACTAATTCCCATTGGAACTGCATTGTTTGCTGCAGCATACTGCAGTATTGGGCTGAATGCTGGTGAGCTTCACTGTACTCCTCTATGCTGATGATGCAGTCATCAATTCCCAAAACCCTGACCTTGACAGCCTTACTGCCACTCTGCAAAGTAACTAGGTCACTAGAAACCTGGTTCTCCAACAGCAAACTGGTCCTCAGTTACAAAAAAGAAGAGCCTCCCACAGAAGAGGAAAGTTCCACCCTTTGTCATCCGAAATGGCCAAGGACAAAACCTTGAATTGGTGGAGACCTTCAGATACCTTGGAGCAACTCTGGATGACGCCTTATCTTTTGGCCCCTATGTTGACAATCTGGTGGCCATAGTTAACAAAAGACTGGGTGCCCAGTACCGTAACTGAAATAATCTCTTTGGGGATGCTAAACACCTTATTGTGGCGAGCTCCATTCTGTCACTTACAGATTATGGCCTCCCTGTCTATGCAACTGCCTGTGACACAGTGCTGAACAAAGAAAGGCTGATCTGTAATATGGCATACTGCTTCATACTTGGCAGAGAGAACTGCTTTAATAGTTTTACCCTTTATGCACTCACTAACTAGCTATGTTTACGCAGCAGAATAAAGCTCCAGATCTGTTTGCTAGCCAAAAAGGCACTCCTGGGCCTAACACCCCCTGCTTTAACCAACTGCTTCTGCACCATCTCCAGCCAGTACAACACAGGAACAGGGTCAGGAATGCCCTTAAGCCTCTTTTCCAGCATACTTAGCTGGGCAAGTGGTCATTTGCTACCGGGACTGCAGTAACTGCTTAAATGAACTGCCTGATACACTCCTGAATCTCCCTATGGTTAATCAGTTTAAGAGAGCTTTTCAGTCTGCCTTTGTAGTCAAATGCAACTGAACCATTAAACTGTTTTATTTGGTTTCTGTCTGTACATAACCTGTGGCTTTTTATACAATGATCTACAAATATTTTTTCAAAACTATATGTATGTAACCTGGGGGCGCTGTCCACTACGGGGTACTACCCCTGCCTTGCTGGCCAGACAAAGTTGAGGGGCCTGGGTTCCATTTCTGATATTAAAAGGGGTTCTTTCCCAAGATAGAAGAATGAATAGCGTGGTGCCTCCACCCAGAGTAAAATTACAAGTGGGCTCTGATATTTAGCAGGCAACCCCCCGAGATGCTGTGCTGACCCACCTCCCCATACAGTCACACCACACATGGGTTACCATTAACCAGATTTTCTGTACTTTGAATTAATGACTTGCACTAATAATATGCTCACAAGTCCAAGTTTTCCAAAACAGTTAAACCACCATTTATTTACATGGGGAGGATTAGGAAAGGATAAAAATGGAGTAGAGGTTAAGCAACATTTGTTTTTTGTACTAGCATTTGGCAATTGGAAAACATCAAATAATCATTTTACATTTTTAATTGAACACATCCTTTAATGCAAATCACCCACCAGCCTTTTGATGGTTCATAGCTAAGCTCTCTGACTAACCAAGCAGATGTATGGCATACAGACCCCCACTGGTACCAGTCCCCAGTTCAGACAAGAACCCCGCTATTCTGTCCCTGGGTACCCAGTACTAAACCGTTGCAGGCCTGTGATGTAGGTGATTGGTCAGAGTTGGCGCGCTTGCTTAAATCAAAGATTAATTATTTTGTCCCTCTATTAGCTACTTAGCAGAACTTGAAAGCAACTATTTACAGTTCCCGAGGTGCAGGACAACCCTGCTTTTACTCACGGTTCTGCAGATAGTCTCGGGTGGCATTGGGACTCTAGCTCTGGGGTAGTTAGATTCTGCGTAACTCCGGATCTTGAGAAGCTTGAGATGTGAAGCAGACACCTTGCAGCTTGAACCTTCCTTTTGCAGAAGGCTCTTGCAGATTCAGATGGCTGGCACCTCTCTCAGCTCCATTAGGTGTCGGAACCTGAGTGCGGAGGGTGCTGCAACACCCCCAACATCTGCTCATGAGCATTCAAAGTGCCCCTTTGCTTGGGGAAACCACCTTTTTTACCCTGTGCCCTTTTGAATTTTAGCACTCCCACTTTTCCCCATGTTCCAGCACCCATGCCCTTTCAGCCACATCTTTCTGCAAAGGGGCTGGAGTCTTCCTCTCTCTGGAGGGGCCTGCTCCAAACTGAGACCAGAACCAAAAGTCTTTGGGTCTTGGGAGCTCCAGACAGCTCCAGATTGGCTGAAACAACTGTCCCTTCTCAAAATTAATATGCAACAGGCTCTCTTAATGCCTGATTTGTCCTGTAAAAGGGCGCTAAGACTTTCCCCAGCTTTTTCCCCCACAAGTCCTTTTTACTGTCCCATAAGTCCTTTGGCAAATCCTGACATTCTGATTGGCTGTGCTGAGGTCACAAGGTTGCAGATATGGCTGGAAGACAACACAGTTCCACTGCAGTCCATATACTGCCCCACTTCAATGTCCTGTCGCAGCCAAAATATACATTCATAATTGCCCCACTGTTTAGTAGCAGCTCGTTTGCCCTTTCAAACAGTTGCAAAGATTACATGTCCATTAAACCCCCCCTGCCTATCACTGCTGCTGAAATATACAAAGTAAAAGTTACCAGAAGAGGATGGGTCCACCCCCTTTGTGTAGGGTAGAACCTTAGCGAGTTTCCAGGCTTGAGGGACAGTGGCAGTATGGAGTGAGAGGTTTAGAGTGTGTATGCCAGGGAGAGGCTGTAGCAGGATCGGAGATTTGGAGAAGCTTGCAGTGGAGTCTGTCTGGGCTAGTTTTGGATAGGTTTAGAGAGACAAGTGCATTGTAGACTTCTTCAGCAGAAATGTCAGGGAAGCAGAAACCTGCAGAAGGGGGTGAGGGGTTAGAGGAGATGGGGAGGGATGGTCGGAGGGAAGTGGGTTGGTGGAAGAGAGGGTGGGATGGTCAGGGAGTGCACAGGTGGAGAAGAAAGTGTTGAATAATTCTGCAACAGTGGAGGGGTCTGAGATGGGTTAGCCATCGACAATGAGTGTGTGAGGGAGGGGTTGTTGGGCAGGAGGGTCGAGGAGTGAGTGAATTACTTTCCAGAAGGAAGCTGAAGAGTTTTGATTGTTTTGTAAGTGAGATTTGAAGTATTTAGCCTTGGCAAGGTGGATGGCTTTAGTGCACTTGTTTCTAAGGGCTCTGTAAGACTGCTGATCAGACTAGGATAGGGAGGATTTGTAGGTTGCCCAGGCTTGGTCTCTAGCTCTACATAGTGCTACTAGTTCAGCAGTTATCCAGGGATGATGGAGGCGTTTTATTCTGGATTTCTTTAAAGGGGCATGGGAGTTCCATATGGTGGTGAGGATACTGGAGGAAGAAAGGAGGGCTGAGTCAACATCTGGGGCGGAAGATACAGGCTGCCAGATGGCGACGAAAAGGTCCTTAAGGAGGGCAGTGTGGTCAAGGGCATGAAGTGGATGAGCCCTAATGTACTTTGGAGAGATATGAGGGGTGCTGATTTTTCTTACACAATATGTGATACAGTGATCACTGAGGGCATCTGGGAGGACGCCTGAGGAAGAGATGCGGTGAGGGTGAGAGGAGAGCACCCAGTCAAGGAGTGAATAATTTTGGGAGTGGGGGTTGAAACATGCAGGTTCTTTAATCAGCTGTGTGAGGTTTAAAGGGTCAATCTTATGGAGGTTGGCTTAGAGGAGGGGGAGAGCCCATCAAGGTTGAAGTCCCGAGGAGCACGAGTTCACCTCTTATTGCGTGGGAGCTGATGGAGGAAATAACTGAGAACAGTGATTTATGGGAGGTTTTGGGATAGTCGTAGAGAGCAGCGATGTAGATTGTGACTGAAGAGGGAAGGGCTAGGAGGGCAACTATAACTTTGTGGGAGGAGGGGCAGGATTCCTGAAGGGTTATGGTGCAGGAAAGAGACTGCCTGATATACAGGGCTGCTCCTCCACTGCGTTTGCCTCAGTCTTGACGGAAGAGGTTGAAATCAAGGATTGCAAGTGAAGAGTCTGGGAGTTATTGGCTTTAGGTCAGACACACATCCCCTCCATTTCACTAGTGGTTTCTGTCCATTAGGCAGCGCCAGAACCAGTTAAATGCATGATCGTCCAGCCCAATATGACTGAGTTTGGACAGCAGAAGCTCATGATTTACAAGGCCAGATGCCTTGGTTAGGTCTGTGAACATGGCTCCTGTTGCCAGTCCTTGGTCCATAGCTCCAAGTATATCTGAAGTGAGCCGTACAAGGGCAGTATTCATACCATGATTTTTTCTAAAACCATGTTGTACATCAGAAAGGGAGTAGTGCAGCTGCATGTAGTCCTGGAGCTGGTTGTATGCCAGCTTCTCTTGAATCAGCTAGAGTGCTAAGAAGAAATATGGGTCAATAATTTTCAATAGGTCTTTTTAACACCACCTGAAGGTGATGTTCCATCTGACAAGAAAGCAGCCCAATAGTAGGGATTTATTAAATAGTTTGCTGAGAGGAGTGGCAATAATAGGGTGCAGTTGTCAAAGATTTTGGTTCTAGTTTTATTTTAAAACCTGGTGAGCCATTTGATCTGACCCTTCTTAGCTAGGTAAGAACTTCCCATCGGGTGAGTAAATGGAAGTGAAATTGAGGGGAGGGTGGATCTGAATTAAGGGAACAGCTCAAATTCCCAGTTTAAGTTGCTAAATACTTGTACAGATAATGAAAAAATGATTAAATGCATTAGCTGAGGCAACAGGTTCGGAGACAACATTTCTTTGTGCTATAATGTCCTGTGCAGCATCTTCTGAGCACTCTTTCAGGAGGCATTTGATCTGTTTCCAAAAGTTTTTTGCATCAGATAGATTCTTAGCTTGGAGATTCTTAATATATCTCCATTTTACGCCGACCTGGTGGTGCTGAGGGTTGAGGTGATGGACGCCACACCTCTCTGCACACCGACGCCCCAGTTTCGGGAACGGACTCGGGCCGCCGGGGGTTGGCAGGGGCAGAGAGGGACTGAGCGTCCGAGGGACTGCTCTCCTTGTCTTGGGGGTGGTTCAGTGGCTGGCACACTGGTGGCCCCTAGCGGAGACTGGGGGATGCTGTACTTGGCACTGTCCTTAGGGAGTGAATCAGAGCATGGCACCAGGAGGGAGCGTGTGCGGATGCGTGCGCGTTCCCCTCCTTTGGCGTCCTTAAACGCCCCGCTCACGCCACAAGAAAAGGAGGAAAGTGGAGAATGATCATGGTGGCTTGATGGCCGTCTACGAGATGCCCGACCTCTGGGGCACTGCTGCGGATACTGGATCCTGGTCTCGGACAGAGAGTGAGAGGGGGGCTCTCCGCCACCCCGCCACGGGGGTAGCTGGCAGCAGGGGTTCCACTGGGGGCCGAGAGCGAACTGGACGGTGGCCGGATGATTAGGATGCCGGGACGCATAAGGCAGATCGGGAGCCTCAGGTAAAAAGGACTAACTAAAATAAAAAATGTATATATATCTCCATTTCACGTTTTTAAGATCCTGCTTACAGGAGTTTGTGCCAGTCAGCAGCTCTCCCAGATAGCTTGTATTGACCCCAGGCCTTGTCTCGGAGTTTCATATTGTTCCTTAGGTCAAGATCCAGCCATTTAGAGCAGTGGTCTTTGACAGAAAGATCTTGACTAGCTGACTTCTAAATTTAGCATATAGCTAGCAGGGTGGAAAAGAACTCACAAGTTGGAAGATCCTGTAATTACTCTATCTTTTATAAGGTTGCGCCAATCTTACACAAAATTCAGGTTTCAAACCGTTGATCCCAATTTTCTCTGAGCAAAGGCAGTTATTCAGGGGGCTAGTAGTAGGACTGGGAGCAAGGAGGTGGATAGGTCTCAGGTATGATACGGTGCTGCGGGGAGACCGGGTGGACCATTGGTCTTTTTCTGCTCTCACTGTCAATGTTTCTATGTAGGGGGAATCCTGGCATTATGTATTGAAAATTTGTGGGTGTAGGCTAGGAGTCCCTGAAGACACTGTTCATGCGGTGCTGTTCTACACCAAGCTAGAATAGCCAGCTGAAATAGTGGCTTGGCCCTTTTCTGGCGAAATTCCTTGATCTGCCAAATAAACAACTCAAGCTTCTGTTAGCAGGTTCCTATAGATTGTTAATGTCAAGATGTGCAAAGTTCCTGAAATCAGTAATTTTGATAAGGAAAAATTTCAAATGATTCACTGCAGATGTATTCTTCCAAATTTTAATATTTTGTGTGAAAGTGCAATGTATTTTGATGTGCCTGCATTTTGAGTAGATTGTATTTATTTTGTATTATGAAATGGCTTTTTTATCTGATCAAAATAAACTATTACTTCTAGCACCATAGGAATGTCAGTAGGATGCAGTCCAGGAAAGCGCAAACCCTGGTTGTACCTCTGGGGACCAGCAAATCTTGCACTTAGTGAAAGGATGCTCTTTTGGTGTGCTGCACCAATTTAAAGGAATTTCCAAGGACAGGGGAGCCCCTTCTCAGTCTAAATGCAAGCTATAGACAGATCAGAAGGGTAATAGGGAATTCTCTGGTGCAACTATGCTCTGGTGATCATGAAGAGGCTGTCCATGAAGCAAATGGTACACCCAAGAAAAAGGACGGAGTGTGTCAGAAAGTAGATTGGGGAACACTGGGGATGAGAAAGGGTTAACGTTTGTTCTAAGGAGGAGGCTAGATTAAGAATGGTTCACCCGTGATAGCCTGGGAGGAGTTTGGGAGTCTGCCCAATACCCCAGAATAGTGTATGGGAATGTAAAGAAGCTTGCCTGGAGTCCCTGAACCTCAAGTATTATGAATAGATGAACTTTGACGGACCCTTGCAGTAAAAGTCAAGTGCTTGAACTTTTGGGGCATATGTGTGATTTGTTACAACCAAGCTGAAATTAAAGTGTGTCCCACAATCCTTACCACTCAAGAATCCATGTAAGCAACAAGAATATCAAATGTAATGGACCTCCTAGACACGGGAGTTTCCTTGGGCCTTGCCCAACCCCATGTCAAGGCAGTGATGCAGACCGTGTACACTGCCTGAAAGTGTGTGTGTGTGGTGGGGTAGCATAGGACAGCATCAGGGAATGTAACTGAAATCTGACTGTTGCTAATATATGTCCTTATCTTTAATGCATTTTCTTTCCAGCTATGACAATGAAGGACGGCTCACAAATGTGACCTACCCAACAGGAGCAGTGACCAGTCTGCATCGAGAGATGGAGAAATCGATCACCATTGACATTGAGAACTCAAACAGGGATGATGACGTTGAGGTTATCACAAACCTCTCTTCGGTGGAAGCATCCTATACTGTGGTTCAAGGTACGGTACACAAGACTCAAGCAGCCACATTTTGGCTAAAAGGAGAATTTGCTTCTACCTCTCCATCGAGTTATCTGTTATCTATTATCTCTCTTTCTTTCCCTTGCTTGCTCCTCTCATATCACTTTTCCTCTCTCCATCTCCCTCATCTCTTTGCACTTCCTGGGTGATCAAAGGCCCTTGGCTTGGCCTTGTGCCTTACAGCGCACTTGAGGTGTGCATTTCACAAAGAAATAAAATTTAGATTATACTTGGAATAACTGGCTGATGTGGGTGATTAAACAGCCAATGCTGAGGTGCTTGGTCAAATGCCGGAGTTGGGTATTCCAAGCATACTCTGTCTAATTACTACTACTGTTACAAAACTAGAAGTTTTGAAACCAGGATTTTAACAGATTCATAGTAGCTGAAGTGGATGGTTTCAGCTATTACATTTTTTCCTTTTATTTGTGGACGAGGAGATGTCGGTAAACTACAGTATTGTGGGCATGCCTTAAATGTGGAAAGCTCATTTTATAAATCAACTAACACAATCCAGAGTTTGTTGTCATAAGGGAATAATGCAGTTCTTGAATGATTGTGGTACTCTGCTGTGCCTCGTGCCTAAGAACCACCTGAGGCATACATAATTTAACTGCATACCAAGTCATGTGTTATGAATGCAATGATAAAATAGTGGATTTACTATCTTTGCCAATAATCCGACTGTCTCCTGGAATTAAAATACTGGTCTTTCAACTCGATCCACACTCAGATTATTACCTCATACAGTAAATGCACAATCATATCATCACTTAAGTAACAACCTAACTCTCAGGGGTTCAGCTAATTTATTTTTAGTGGAATTCTAAAATTTCCAGGAGTTGAAATCTGGAAGACATTCCAGTTTTTTTGGAAGTCAAAATACTTCCAGAATCCCACCTTTGGAAGTCAATATTCTAGGAAGGGCAAATGTATGGATGTTAATATAATATATTAGTAGTAAAACACAATTTCTTTCAGAAAAATCCATCATTCCTGACATCCAAGCCTGCAATTTTGGAAGTTATCTCATTTTTGGTTTTACATCTGGAAATCAGTGACTTCCTCCCTTTACATTTTGGAAGTTTTTGCCGTATTTTTGAAGTCAGATACTCCCAAAATGGAGCTAACTGAAGCCCTGCCAACTCTATGTATCTCCACAGATCAAGTGAGAAACAGTTACCAGCTGTGCAACAATGGTACCCTCCGAGTCATGTACGCCAACGGAATGGGCATCAGCTTCCACACGGAGCCTCATATCCTGGCTGGCACTGTGAGCCCCACAATTGGACTGCGCAACATCTCGCTGCCCACAGAGAATGGGCTCAACTCCATTGAATGGCGTCTGAGAAAGGAACAGGTTAAAGGGCGGATCACTGTGTTTGGGAGAAAGCTCAGGGTAAGTAAAAGAGGACTTATTGCATGAATTACAGCTATACCTGGATGTCAGATACAAGTTTTCATGGGCCATGGTGTCTGACATCATCTACTCTGGCTGATGCTACCACCAACCTGACAAAGTTGCACTTCAGGCACAGATTATAGCGCTTTTACCCCTGGGCTAGGGCAAATACTAGGGAGTTTACTGCCTGAGGGAGTAAGTCGGCCTGTAATTGAAATATTTTGCCAATTATTTAAATAATTATCACAATAGCCAGTGCATGTAACTTCCAAATAAAAGGTGAGCCATTGCTGAGCGCTGAAGCCCCGTCCCAAAAACAACTTTTTTTTTTTTTTTGAAATTACGCTTTATCTCTCCTCACTGCCTGCCTGCCCCGACCCATCAGGACATCCACAAATAATCCCTTTACCACCCACCCACCAGGACTCACCTCTCGCTCCTCCATGGAGCTTCGGTCCCCCCCACCCCGAGCAGGGACGAGGCGGGGCAGAACACCCCGTAATCTAGTTTCGTCAGGCCGAGATGGTGGTCCTGGTGAGCGGGGCACATCGAGGGCATGCTCTTGGAAGTCCGTCTTCCTGGAGCAAGCAGGCGTCTTTCCTTTTTCTTCCCTCCCCTACAGTGCGTAGTCTCCTGACGTCAAGGCGACATCCGCACTGTAAAGCGGCCGCCCGTTCCCCATTAGTTGGGGCTTGTAGTACCCCGAGCCTCCGCTCGGGGTCAGACAAGTGCTCGGGCATCGGCCGCAACCCTCCCTGGAGAAGGTGAGCTGTCGTTGAACGCTCAAGCCTATCTCCCCCTGGCCGACCCACCAGCGACCCGAGTCCGCTTCCGAACCTGGGTCGCTGGCATGGAGCGAAGTGTGGCATCCAGTGCCTCAACCCTCAGCGCCACTGGGCCGGCTTCAGAAACAACCTTTTGATGACACATAGTGAGGAACAGGGCTTTTCAAGCTCCTTATGGAATGAGATTTGGATGGCGGTGACTATATAATATTTATAAACTTTGTAGGCATTGTACATGTGGTTTTGCTTTTGTGAACTTTATTTATCTCTGGACCTTGGAACTCTCTCTGGCAGGCCCCTCTCACACCTATCACTCTACCACCCTGCCTAGTGCTTGCCCGCTGGGAAATCGCAGACAGACACTCCCCAACCACCATGGACGGACGGACCCCAACCCGGCTCTGAACCCCCAAGGCGGGGCCACTGTCCACCCTGGTGCTCTATCTAGAATCTAATGCACCAATCGAAGGCAGGGTGAGGGGCCGGGAGAGCCAGCATGACGAGCCCAGCATTGGGTGTGTGGCGATGGTGTCCTGGAGGCTGCCATCGCCTAGCCCAGTGCCAGGGTTTTTCCTGTAGTGTACTTCCCCCTGGAGCGTGGACGTGCAATGACGTCTGTTGACGCATGGTGCTGACGTCTGCCGTCACTCCACCCCGTACAGTGCCGGTTCCTGTAGTGCCCCCGATCTCTATCGGGGGCCACTAAGGAGCCAAGCACAACCCGCATCCCACCACAGGAGAGGAGAGCAGTTATCTGGATGCTCAATTCTCTCCCTCCCCTGCCGACCCTCAGCGGCCCGAGTCTGTTCCCAGACCCAGGTTGCCGACATGGCGCGAGGTGTAGCATCCAGCACCTCAACTCTCAGTGCCACCAGGCCGGCCTATTGTACATGTGTTGAATTATCATGTTTATATGCTATATGTTGTATATCGACAGAGGAGTCCATAAATTAAGTGTTAGAAGCTTTATTCTGGATCATTTGCACACGTACAGCTGTGCGGTCACCATTTGGATTCTGTCTGAACCTGGGGAGCATGCTCACTACAGCATAAGGAATGCCAAACCTGCTTATTCCCACTATGGCCACAAGGTGGCATCTCTTAGTTACTGTAATTCAGATTCATCAGTCATGAGTTCCCTTCTATGTATACTGTCCTGAGAGAGGCAACCAGTGTAATCCGAAGGCATCCCTTCACAAATCCCCTGCTCTGAGGAGCCTCCTGACTAGATGCCTGGTTCAGGTTGAGTCTCCTGGAGATCCCAGTTAACCCATAGTAGGGGCTGACGTCTCTCTTGACACCAATGGGGAGCAGATTTGTATCTGCGACTAGGCCATACTCCCATCATCAAACTCTTGGCAGATGGACACTTTGGGGAGGGAAATGCTTACCAAGGTTAAGTTATCCCTAACCATAGCGTCACACCAGGCCCACATGGCAGCATTCCAGTGAAGACTGTGGTCCCATATGAATACACTATTCTCTGGGATGCCTGCAAGTGACAACATTTAGGCCAACCTTGCCATAGCTGCTAAGGCTGTGGAGGCAGCCCGGCACCAAACGAGGGTTACTTATGGCCCTTCAGAGTTGGCCTCCGCTCAGCGGTATCTGCCGTTTGTCTCAGACAGTAGTCATAGCAATGCCTGTCCCGGCTAGGTCCACTTGCCCACAGTAAGGCCCTTGATGCCCTTTTCCAGGGAAATCCTTGTTCTCTCAGCAGGTGATGCAACAGTGGTTGGAGCCAGTTTCCCCTCAGTTCCCTTAAGACCAGCTGCTTTCGCTCGACCTGCCATGGGCGAGGAAGACCTAGACACACCTCATCCTTAGCTTTCCCTTGCTGAAGACTGAGAAACTTTGCCTTTTCAGTTGAGCGTACCTCCTTTATTGAGAAGACTGAGCCATGGAAGATAGGAAAGTTACTTGCCATAACTCTAGATTCTCAAGATCTTCAAATATAGAGCCCTGCTTACCCACTCACCACTGTCTTCTTCCTCCTCGGCCTCTGCGTTTATCCCGCTCTCCCTGGGCTCCTCCTACACTGCTTCTTTCAAGGAGCTTTGTCAGTCCCTCTCCACCAAGGGAGAAGGACCCTCGGAACACTCAAGTAGGTCGAAGAAAAAGGAACCGAAAAGTAAGTCCAACCCGTCGGCGTTCATGGAGTAGGAGAGATCCCTTCCCTGGACAGTTGCTCTCGACTTCGGTCGAGGTTGCAGCTAAGGCCACTGGTTTTCACGGTGTCCCCATCAGGTCAGCCCGGCCAAGACACCCATTGATCACGATCGAGATTTTTAGACCCGTTGGACGGAGTTGTCGACTGGAGAAGCCGACAACCCTTCTTCACCGGTTCCCCGGTGGTAACCGAGGACTTGCCGTGCCTCCTGTGCTAAGTCGGTCAAGAGACCCTGAACAAGGGATGGTAGTTTCCCGCCTCTTGACCCACCATTGGCGACCCCGAAGGTCTCGGTCTCGGTCCTCTTCCGTGTCAGGTAGATCCCGCCAACATCAGCGGTCTCGGTCCCAGCATCACAGAAAGTGTCATCGCCGCTCATCCTCATCGTCCTCTTCGGAGGATAGGCTCCGACGCAAGTTGCATCGGTGCTATGAGGACATGATGCGGCAACAACTCTTGTTAGCTGGTAATAAGCCGACTCCATCCCCTTCTCCGGCCATTAAGTGGTTGTCGCCCGAACGACCGAAGCAACCCCTCGTTATAGTCGAGGAGCCAACCCCGGCACCGGTTGCTTGGCCAAAACTGGCTGCTCCACCCATTGTGGTGGAACCACCACCTCCTCAACCTAAAACTGGGGCCCCGACCAAGGATTCACAGTCGAGTCAGGGCTTGCCCCACAGGTTGTCGGTCACCCTCACTCCCGATCGGCCTCAGCATGTGAAGGGTGGCTCAGGTGCTCCGCAGCTGTTCGTGGACTCCTCGGAGTCCGACGACTCCTCCTTGTACTCCAGGCCCCTTGACCTGGAATCTGCAGGGGTCAGCTGGTGGACGAGAGCCATCCTCATTCTTGGGAATCCTTAGGCTAATCTCAGAGTCCACTAGGATGCAGCTCGAACCAGTACAGAAACGGACCAGATATCCCCTCACGGAGATACTGGACCGAGGGGATTCCCCTACGAAGGCCTTCCCTGTGACCGAAGCCATTGTTGGCCCGGCCCTGGAGTTGTGGCAGCGGCCTGCATCCTGTCCTGCGCTTTTGGCTAGGATGGCTCGCAAGTACGCAGTGCCCACCGGTTCCCTCTCCGGTTTTTCGGAGCACCCCTCTGCGGAGGGGCTGGTGACCGATAGTGTTTTCTGGCGTTCCGGGAATGCTCGGGGCATGGACAAACCACCTGACAAGGAGTCCAAAAAGCTGGACTACTCAGGGCGGAAGGTTTACGCTGCTTCCTCCCTAGGTCTTCGACAGGCTAGCTCAGCCATGCTAATGGCACATTTTTCACACGCCCTTATGGGTTCCCTGGATGAGGTGATTCCTCATCTCCCGGCTGATCTTCAGATGACGGTCAAGCAGATGCGGGGATCAGGGAAGGACAGTGGCTAAACAACAGCTCCAAACTGCTTTGGATATTGGAGACTCTTGTGCCTGGTTAGTAGTGGCCGCAGTAGCCATGCGCCGCAGAGCTTGGCTGCAGATCTCCACCTTCACGGCGGATACCCAGCACAAGCTGGCAGACGTTCCCTTCCTGGGCACTGACTTGTTCGGGCCGGGGGGTGGAAGGCCATCTCCAGAGAATTGAGAAGTCCAGTGCCACCTTGGACTCTGTCACATCTGCTCAGAAGGACAAAGGCTGCCAGCAGCAGCGTAAGCCCTTCCACCCTTGCAGCACGTCTGGCCCAGCAGCACCAGCAACAGGGCCAGCAGGCTCACACTTGGCACCCTAAAGCCAAGTCTGCCACTTCCTCTAGTAGGAAGCCTGGAGGGAAAGGTCCAGGCGGCCCCTCGGCCGGCCCTTCCTCCAAAACTGCCCAGTGATGGGTTGAGGAGTGCCACCCCCAACCTCATCATTCCTCTCCAGGTTTCCCCCATGGGGGGGGACAGCTCTACCACTTCCTTTCCTCCTGGTCCGCTATCACCATGGACCATTGGGTGCTGGAAGTGGTTGGCAGGGGTCTGCCTCTGGAAGTCGAGCAGTCCCCTCCCCATCGAGCCGTCGCCCCACAGGGGGCTACGGGTTCCGCAGCCTCTCTGTCAGCTTGTCAAGCCGACATTGCTCTGCTCCTCCAGAAGGAGGTAATCAGTGAGGTGGTGGATCCTCCTCCAAACCCGGGGTTTGTGTCCAGGTACTTCCTGGTCCCAAAGCGGAAGGGGGGCTGGCGCCCCATTCTTGATCTGCACGACCTGAACAAGTTCCTAAGGCCGCGCACCTTCAGGATGGTCACTCTGGGCCTTCTTGAGGCCGTGGACCCCGGGCCTCTTTTACGCCTTCCCTCCATTTCTCTTGATCCACAAGGTGCTTCTCAAGGTGAAGAGGGACAAGGCGCAGGTGATTCTGGTAGCCCCAGACTGGCCTCACCAGTTCTGGTACCCAGATCTCCTCAGCCTCAGCTCCAGGCTCCCGAGGCGGCTTCCAGCCCACCTGGACCTGATCTCAGTCGACAAGGGGAAGGTTCTCCACCTGGACCTTCAATCCCTGCACCTGATGGCCTGGTTCCTGAGCGGCTAGAGTTACAGGCCTTAGGTCTTTCCAACAAGGTCCTCAACGTCGTTGAGGCGTCCCATAAGGAGTCAACCAGAAAATGCTACGCCTTCAAATGGAAGAGATTCTCCGTTTGGTGTCAGGACAAAGGGTTGGACCCCTCTTCCTGTCCATTGGCTAGTATTTTGGACTACCTGTGGTCCCTTTCTCAGCTAGGGCTTCGGTCGACAACCCTTAAGGTGCACCTGGCAGCCATCTCAGCTTACCCGGCATGGGCTGGAAAGTAGTCAGTGGCACAGGAGAAGGTGGTCAGGTGCTTTTTCAAAGGCCTAGACCACATATCCCCTCTGGTGCGAGAACCTCCACCTCCGTGGATTCTACTGCTGGTATTGGCTAAGCTCAGGGGCAAGCCATTCGAGCCGATGCACAGGTGTGTGACATCTCTCACCTGTCATGGAAGACCGCCTTCTTGGTGGCTATCACGTCAGCCAGAAGGATGGGAGAGCTCCAGGCACTTTCCATTGAGCCTCCCTACCTGGAATTCACAGGGACAAGGTTATCCTTCACCCCCACCCGAAGTTCTTTCTGAAGGTGGTGTCGGACTTTCACCTTAACCAGGTGTTGACTCTGCCGGTGTTCTACCCCAATCACACCTCGGAGGCTGAATGTAGGCTCCAATCTTTGGACCCTAAAAGGGCGCTCACTTATTATAAGGAGTGGACGGCTGAAGTTTGGGGAGAGGTTCGCCAGCTGTTTGTCACCTACCCTGAAGCCGCACCTGGCAGACCTGCAGCCAAGCAGATGATAAGCAGGTGGGTCACCTCCTGCATAGATCTCTGTTATAGGTTGGTGGGCATAGAGCCTCCCAAAGGGATAAGAGCTCATTCTACCCGCCATACCGCTGCTTCCGTGGCTGCTTCTAGGAATGTCCCTATCCAGGAAATCTGCAGGGCTGCTGCCTGGAAGTCAGCACACACCTTTATTTCTCATTACCACATTGACCTAGAGTCATGCCAGGATGCTGGTTTTGGGACCTCGGTTCTCCAGTCCTTATTTCCTAAGTAGGGGGTGTGTGCCTTGCCTCCCTCCTCCCGGAGAACTGCTAGGAGTCTGCCAGATAGTGTGGTTGAACAACATATCCACATCCCTAGAAATACAGGTTACTCACCTGTAACAGGAGTTCTAGGAGTGGTATATGTTATTCATCCACACAACCCACCCGACCTCCCCGTCTTTGGCGCACAACCTGGCTTCCAGCGGGCTAGATCTGGCGTTATGGGGCGGAGCTGAGGGTTTTACCACCTGGGTGGGTGGGAGGAGCCTGCTTGAAGACCTTATGGCAAGATTTAAAGCGGCAAGGAATCTGCCAGACAGTGTGGATGAACAACATATACCACTCGAACAGAACTCCTGTTACAGGTGAGTATCCTGTATTTCTCTACCACCGCACCATACAGTTCATGACAAACCTACCCTACCGAACCCACCATTGCGATTTGTACCTAGCCGCTGGCTGGACATCACTCTCAACTAGACACACGCTTCATGCTGGTATCTGGATGCTTAAGCTACTCCTGAACAAGCTCCCGCACTATCTCACAACCCTTTTCCGTATTTCCCATAGCGCCTACTCTCTTAGGAAAAATGATCTCCTCCTCCTCCTCGATGTACAGAAAACTCGCACCTCACTCGGCAAGCGGGCCATATCGAGCGTACTCCCAACTGTCTGGAACCAGCTCCAAGGCATACTGAAGCTTCCCAGTACTGTCCCTGTCAGCCTATTTAAAGGTTGGCTACAGCAAAAGTAAAAGATACGTACAGCTGCTTCTAAATCCCAGCTCACTGCTCTAACCCTAGCCCACTGCTTCCTCTTACTTACCTAGAAATTAGCTGCCTTGTTACTCCGAAACAAGCACTTAGTGCCTTTTTTCTGTACTTGCATTTTTCTATGTCATTGTCATTGTTATGCAACATGTTAATGCTTGCCCATAATTCTGTACTTGAATTTGTACTGTTTTTTCGATTATGCAGTATGTAACTACCTGTCTGTGTCAAAGGACCTCCTTGTGAATGAGCTTGCTCAACGGAGTTTTCCTACAATAAACTTGAACTTGAACATCACATCCCACATTGGTGCCATCTTATGGCTAGATTGCGGTGTGATTTTTCTAAATGGGAGGGGGATGTTTACATTGTTTAAACCTGCTAAAAACACTGAAAATGGCACCAGTCAAGGTAAAGAGTCCCATATTCTAAAATGTTAGCTCTAACGTAACTCGCTACGATTTCAAATTTTTGAAATACCGACCACACAAAAAAACGTTTAGGTACCCTTTAAAGCACAACCAGCCTAAATGTTCATGGTGATTTTTATATATAGTCTGTGAAGCTTTGCATTATGGAGATGTGTGTGAGTTTGTATTTCTTTGAAACATGGCTTTTCTGCCAGTGCTCTTTCTTGGTAATCCCTACCTCAGTGTTATTATGCTGTGGTTCTTAGTATTTTTAGAAATATAATATACTCTCCATACTTAAACTAGCAGTGTAAGTCGGTTGGTGGAACAAAGAGATTTTAGTTGGTGTTTGGGGCACTTTGAGACTTGTCTTTCCATTTATGACTGGTAATGTGGGGAACCTAGCACCTAGCTCAGGAAATTAATGTTGGGCAAGAGTAGATTAAGAAAGCCCTGTGAATCAGGTGTGTGTGATTGGAGGATGAAGCTGCCAAAGGCTTAGTGCCTTCTAACAAGAGAACTATAAAAGACTCCCTTGCCCAACGTGTCCCATCACATGCGTGAGTGGAACAGCGCAGGAGTGGAGCATCTCCCTGAAACATCTGCAGGCATCCGCAGATAGTCCACAGGAGTCTCTGCAGGAGGAACAGCAGGCCAAGATAGGAGAAAGCTAGCTGCTGTGTTCTGGTACACTGAAACAGTCAGCTTCAGTGTAGGTAGATACAGGTAGTGCGTTACCATCTAGTGTGTAAAGAGTAGTAAGCACCAGGATAAGGTAGGTACGGATTGGAGAGTTTGGAAAGGTAAATTAGGAGACACCCTATTAGCTGCTGTCCCTGTACCTTTTCCTTGCTTATGTACACTTCATTCCAATAGGGCTGCACCTCTGGGCATATGTAAATCATGTGGATATGGGTACCCTCCACTGCCTTACGCTTGGGGCATACCTGATCTGCCCCATGCTGCATTTTGTGTAGCCTAATGGGAGAGTAGTGTTCTATATAAGAAATAGTACTGCACTTGCCTCAGACGGTTGTTCTTAACACATGTCCTTGCTTGTTTTATTGCCCTGTCCCAGATTTCTGGGGTAGTTTCCACACCTAGGTCCTCTTCCCAAGCCTTGCAGTAATGTGCATGCTGGGATTGTTCACGTCTCAAAAGCAGCTGATAGTGCACAGATAAAGGTCTGGTACCTGGCTGGGGGGTATAGTATCACACTCCCTATTAGGAAAATGTCTGAGATATTCTTCCTCACCTTGTTAATATGGTATCTGAATACAAAGAACAGTCTCACTCTGGTTCTGCAGTATGTGTGTGTTCACTCCGTCACTCAGATAGGAGCTGGCTGAGGTGCTCAGCAGAAGGGCTATGCCAGTTGCCATCTGTGGACCTGGCAGCATATGTACTGTTCACCATTAGGAGAGGTGAGTCTGGTACTGATGGGGGAGGGGATGCTGAGTTGGTGGGCCGATGAGGGGGGGATTAACAGTGACCGGGTTGGGGGGCACTAGGCTGTTATTTCTATGACACATCAGTATGACGATCAGGGTTGGGGGGGCCACTAGACCAGGGAGTGTGCTATTTCTGTGACACATTGGTGTGACAATTGGGGGGTGGCTGGACTAACAGGGAATGGGATATTATTATGACACATCACTACAGTAATTGCGGGGGGAGCAGGTGATACTTGCCAGACCAGGACTGACAGCTTTTGCTATCAGTCTGCTACTCAGGGATTGGGAGGAGTGTCCAAGGCTCTGCACAACATCTCCACATATAGTGTTTCTATGCACAATGTCTCCATGCACAGTGTCTCCATGTGCAATGTCTCGATGCATTTATGCATGGTGGCACTTTGCTGAGATGCTAATGGACACATAATGACCTGCAAGTGGCCCCTTAGTGCCATGCTTATACTCTTTAGCTTGTCAGTTGCTGAACATGCCTCAAAGGAGCAATTGTGCTATCTGGTTTGGGACGCGTTAACTCCCTTTGCTCCTGTGAGTCATTTGCCTGCAGGGGGTCTGAATTGTGGTAGTGCTTAGTCACTGGGTTTGGCACTACCACAGGTCCATAATAACACAGGCAACACACACGGGTCAAGGCATGCTTCCTATTTGAATATATCTCCCCCCAGCTGGTCATGCACTATATCACGTGCACCTCTAATGGGTGGGTGGTGCAATTGGCCGGCTTTGAAAATGGGGCCGCACCTATTCTGTGAACCCTTACAGAAATACAAGCACTCAGCATGTGTGGAGCAATAAGCATGTGGTATGCATGATGCACGCATACTGCACGCTTGCATTTCTGTAAGGGAACACTGTACTCACTTAAGACTGTGGGCTGTTGTTACATGAACAGTTTCAAAATGATGTGAACCTGAGTTGTTTTGTTTTTGAATATGTCCAGGTGCATGGAAGAAACCTGTTGTCGATAGATTTTGACAGAAACACACGGACAGAGAAGATTTATGATGACCATCGCAAATTTACCTTGCGGATTATCTACGACCAGCTGGGTCGTCCAACGCTCTGGCTGCCCAGCAGTGGGCTTGCACCAGTCAACGTCTCCTATGCATCAGACGGGCGACTGGTTGGACTTCAGAGGGGAGCAATGAATGAAAGAATCATCACAGATGGGCAGGGCAGGATGATCTCACGCACATTCGCAGACGGGAAAGTCTGGAGTTACACTTACCTTGAGAAGGTAAGCTGAATTTTACAGATGAAAAGGAACAGTTGTATCACCTTAGTTTTTCTAACACTTGGTATTAATTCTTATTTAAAATGGGTTCCGAAAATCTTGTATTCAGAATCATAAAAACAGGTCACCTGGCCATTAATTAATTCCCCTGTAAACCCACAGTTGCCTTGCCACACTACAAAATCCTAAGTGACAGCAAACATAAAACGACCTGGTCAGATCACTCCACCAGAGAAACATGTAATAAACTACAACTACAGCATCCTCATTAGGGCAAATCCACCTAGTGGAGAACTACAACTATGGCATCCTCAGAAGGAGAAACTCATTAGACGGAAGAACTATTTTATCACAAATGCCTGTAACCAGTGTTTTTTTTATAAATATTTGTTTAGGTAAACCTCCAAAATAAAGCTGGCCTTTTTATAAGTGAATTAACCCCCACTCTAGGGCATGGGTTTCCTGAGAATTAATCCACGCCTGGGTGGTTGAAGTCTCTCGGAATGCTGTCTTGTGCCTCCCCCCTCCCCCCGGCGTGGATTCATTTTCAGTAAACCCATGCCCTGTTGTGGGTTAATCCTTACTTAATATCAAGTGTTAGTACTTAGTATCATAAGAACAAGTAACATGTATTAATATTACAAGATTAATCTGTTGCCCACTGACTTCAATAAAGTAACATTATTATTCACAGTTCACACTCTGTTCATCAGTTTAAGCTCAAATGTACGGTTGTCGCACTACACCTAAGCATAACAGTGTGAAGGGTGAGTGGACTGTAAACGACAGTGACTCTCAGCTGCACTCAAGTGTCTTAAAATGCCACAAACCATACAGCAAATGAAACATGGGTATCTAAGCTGCCCCATCAGTGCAGTGATAGGGATTCCACTCATGATGCCAACAAACCAGGCTTGGTAACAAGCCTTGATCGTCAGGGCTGGCCAGTGGCAGATGGACTGAGTGTCCCAAGTGACGCTTCCCTTCTTTAGGGAGGGAGGCAGAGTGACATCGCTATGGTAGTGCCACATATGTGCCTACAGGTGCCAGCTGCATGGTTGGTGGGACAGGGGCTGAGGAGATGCTGGCGGATGCAGTGTGGCAGCATAGCTTGCATGCATGCCTACATATGTCACCACCACTGGCACCATGAGAGCTCAAAGAGAAAATCAGTAGAAAATGGCCCCAGTGCTCAGGGTGATAGACCCAGGGTATATCCAGGGCTCCCAAACCACCACAGCCTGGTGAGCATCCGCTGTTGGGGTTACATTCCCCACACCTGCCCCATCTGGGGGGGGGGCAAACCATGGAGGCAGGTGAGTGCAGGTGATTGTTGATGGGGAATCAGGTATACCCTCAGAGCGCCTGAGTGGGATGAGCATCGGGAATGGATGAGAGTGTGTATACAGATTAAAAAAAAACATGGCTGCCTGAGGACAATTCAGAGGTGGTTTCATCCTGTCAGGCTAGGAGCCTTGTGGCTTGCTCTGTGCCTCCTTCAGTTGATGAAATTAAAACCTTGTTGTGTTCCCAGGCACCATTGCATTATTCTCTGTATTATATAGAGAATAAATGATGGAGAAGTGTGTGATATGAGAATTTAATGCACACCCGAGGTGTGGGATGCCACATAAACCCCACACCAAGGGTGAACATTAAATTAGCGTACGACACACTTCACCATCTATCAGATCAGCATTTTTTTCCTGCCTGACTTTAGTGTACACACATACACACATACATACACACACACTCATACTCGTACACACACACTCTGTCTCAGACTCCCTCTCTCTCCTGCCCTCTCCCTCCCTTTACGTAGTTCTTTCTTTTTTTTAAATGTTGGATGCCTCTCTTGCCTTTTTTTTATTTTAACTTACAGTTTGCCTCCTATAAGATAGTACCTACTGTGCTTCCTGGGATGCTCTGTTGCAGCTGTTTGCTTTGTCCTAAAACAGACAAAAGGCAGCATCAACCAGATATATCTTTTTAGCCGGGTAAAAGGTCTTTGAGGTAAAAGTAGCTAGAAAATATAATAACTTAAAACATACAAACATAAAAAAGGAAAAGAATAGATGCGTCTTGTGGCGGCTCCTCAGGAAGCGAGAGATGGAGCCGCCATGTTTGTGAGAGTGTTCAGCCAGCCCACAGACGTTCCGTAAGCCAATGAGGGAATAGAAAACTTTGAGTGGTAGGGCACGTGAATGCCGTAATAACCAGCCGGTTATTATGGCAAATATCAACTGGTTCAACCCATAGAGGAAAAACTGCTGACCAGTTGTTATAGTTATATAAAATGTTTAATCTTGAATAGGCCCACATTAACCTTGATGACAGCGTGGCTCATTTGGTAGTACATCTGCCTCTGCACCACAAGGTCATGGGTTTAAATCCCGCATCGAGATTTGGCTCATACCATAAACACTGGCCCCCATGTGTAGCACCAAGGAGATGCTATATTGTCAGGGTGTGCCATCCTTCATACGAGATGTTAAACTGAGCTCCTGTCTGCCTGTGGTGGTTGTCCAGGTGGATGATAAAAATCCCATGGCACTTTCCAAGAAGAGAAGAAGGATTTCCCTGTGTCTGGAACAAGGCTGAAAATAGGCAGCATCGTCTGGGTCTTCTTTCCCAGTCAGCAAAACTTAAATGAGACATCATGGTGAGGTCTTTTTTTGTTGATGACAGGGGAAAGGTTACATCACTTAGTATTTACAATAAAATATTACCATTAGGAGCAAACAATTACAGGTGATCCAAAAATAAAATATTTTTGATTCCTTTTAAGATGCTGAAAAGAGCTGACTTGGCCTAACTTTGGGGGGGGGGGTGGAATTCCAGAACTGTGCAGACAAGTACCCTAACAGTTTCCTTATGCAGTGTAACCCTAACATTTGGTAACTGGAAAAAATCCATCATTAACGTCATGCAAGGACATAACGCTGTGTTTTCTTTTTTGTCTTCCTGATCTTTAGAACCAGCTATGTATGTAGCACCCCCTCCCCCCCATGCCATTATAGGAGCATTAACCAGCAACATCATTGACTGTGGTTAGTCAGTGGTTCCTGACGTTCCCGCTAGTTGCGGTGAAGCATTCATGAACATGGAGCTGCTCCTCAGATGAGCTTCATTTTCATCGAAGTGGTAACTCGTGCAAGTAGTGGTAATACTGCAGTGTGAGGAACTATTGACTGATGTCAGCCGATGATGTCACTGGTTAAAGCAGCTACAGTGGCACAACACGAGGCTACTGTACATACAGTGCTGGTTTTAAAGAGCTAGGAACAACAAAAATGGCAGGCAGAAAATAGTATTAAGTTTTAAAAATACTCTTTTTTACTGTTGATTATTGAAGTATTTTTCCATTTGCTCTTTAGAAATGTTTCTATCTGATAGTATGTGGTGTGATGAAAAAATAGTACATTACCTGAAGGCTGACATATCTACAGTAATTCTGTTCCTCTTCATACCTCATTAACATCGTGACCTCACTTACTGTGATGTCACAAACAAGGGTAGCATGTTAAAAGGGCAAACCAAGAATGTCGAACTGTCGAAAGGGCGAAGGAACAACAGCACTAACACATTAGAGCGACCTTGGTTTTGCCCCCATCTAGTTGCACCCCTCACCCGGAGTAGGAATCTAAATAAAGGGGTTGTGGGGGCAAAAGCTCTACATGAAAACACTTTCTGAAAAGTGTTTGCCCTGTGGGTTTGGCGCCATTGTGACGGATCGCCGTTATTTGTTCGCCCTTTTGACATGGAACCCATCACAAGTGACCAATCTTGCTGCAGAAAAATGGCTCCTCCTGATCAGTTGTGATGTCACAGAGAGTGAGGTTACAGTGCTGATGATGTATGAGGAGGCATGAAACCAGCTATGTTAAAAGCATGATAGGTTAGGTTCTATACCACAAAGTGCAAAATCATGCACCTTGGGTGTAGGAACCCAGCAGGCATGGAATATAGGATGGGAGGAGAAGTACTAACAGTCGCTAAATAGGAGAGGGACCTCAGGGTTATCACATCTGACAATCCCAAAGTGGCAGGGCAGTGTGACAAAGCAGTGGGTAGGGCTAGTGAAATGCTGGGGTGCATAGGAAAGGGTATCGCCAGCAGAAGGAGGGAGGTGATGTTACCACTGTATTGCTGGCTGGTGAGACCTCACCTGGAGTACTGCGTCCAGGTTTGGAGGCCACACCTCAAAAAGGGCATAGGATGGAGGCAGTCAGAGGGCAGCTAAAATGGTGCAGGGGTTGCACGAGAAGTCCTACCAGGAGAGACTGAGGGATCTCAACATATACACCCCGAAAGAGAGAAGAGTGAGAAGTGACATGACAGAGGTGTACCGAGTGCCTCACATGGGTGAGCAGGGTGCAGGAGGGGAGTCTCTTTCAAATGAGAAAGAGCATCAGGACTAGGGGACGTGCGACGGAGCTGGAGAGGGGAAGTGTAAGAGAGATGTGATGAAATATTTTTTCACTGAAAGTGTGGTGGGTGCCTGGAGCAGACTTCCAGCAGAAGTAATGGAGGCAAAAACAGTGGGGGATTTCTTGCATGCATGGGATAGACATATGGGTGTATTAGAAGACAGGCAGGCAGGAGGGAGGGTCGCTGTAGGCCATTTAGGGTCTGCAGAGACAGATTTGGCAGGGAACATGCGGACACACTAGGTGGGCCAAATGGTCCATTTCTGCCAACAGATTTGATGTTTATATGTCAGAAGCCGATATTAATTTCAGGTAGTACACTAACTCTTTAAAGATGAGGGTAAAGAAAACAAAAATTTAGTTAGGGTGATATGAACTGGGAATTCTACAGTGCTTCCCTTTTAAAATATGGCCCAGCTCAGACTGGCTGCAACAATCTGGGTCAGATTCCTAGAGATCCCAGCTGGCATCTGAACCAGATCACAACTGCCTCACCCAACCCCTGATAGTCCAAATAACAGGAACTGTCAAAGTAAGGATTCTAGTACCAGCTAGGCTTTGCAACCAGGGTATTTACAAATGCGTAGACGGCAAAAAAGATCCGCTCAAAATGCTCTAAAAGGAAAATGCATTTTTCAAGCTTCTGTAAGGGAGCAAAATGATCATCGGGTATTATTTATTTATCTAGGAAATCAAAATTACAACCCTTTGAGTCATAGACTCGTTTCCAAAGGCTCCACGTCAGAATAAAACATAGACATTCATACAGTACATACATAGAATAAATGTGGGTGAGCAATCATACAGAGTATAAATACAATGAGCACCGGTTAATGCCTATACATTTGGTAGCTAAAACAGGGCAGAGCTATCGACATATTTTCCTAAGCAGTTAAGACATATACAATTGGTAGCTAAAGCAATGCATGATATGAGTTGGTAGTAAGCCGCCTCAGGGAGGCCTTGTCTTATACATAATACAATGCATTCATAGTCTAGTGTAACTATATGGTAACCGAGGGAGTAAGGAGCCTGTAGGCTAGATTTTAGCAAGGCATTTGATACAGTCCCACACAAAAGATTAATACACAAGTTAGCCAGCCTTGGAGTGGATTCCAAGGGGTTAGCCTGGATAAAAAATTGGCTAGACAACAGGATGCAAAGGGTAGTAGTAAACGGAGTCCACAGTGAAGAAAGGAGGGTTACTAGCCGGGTACCGCAGGGTTAAGTACTGGGACAGGTCCGTTTTAATGTCTTTGTAAGTAACATTGCAGAGGAACTGGAAGGAAAAGTATGTCTCTTTGCAGACAACACAAAGATCTGCAACAGGGTTGATACACAAGATGGAGTGGAAAGGATGAGAAGGGACTTGGCAAGGTTGGAGGAACGGTCAATTGTATGGCAGCTCAGATTCAATGCAAAGAAGTGCAAAGTAATGCACCTGGGAAACAAAAACCCAGGGGAAAAGTACACAATGGGGGGTGAGATACTGACAACAGTAAAATTGGAAAGGGACCTGGGGGTAATTATATCAGATGACCTAAAGGTGGGCAAGCAATGTGAGAAGGCAGTAAGGAAGGCTGGGGGGATACTGGGATGCATAGGGAGAGGCATCAATAGTAGAAAACAGGAAGTTGCTATCCCTCTGTACAGACAGTTGGTGAGACCCCATCTGGAGTACTGTGTGCAGTTTGGAGACCCCATCTCCGCAAAGACATAGACAGAGTAGAGGCTGTCCAGAGGAGGGCAACCAAAATGGTGCAGGGTCTGCACCAGAAGACATACGAAGAAAGACTGAAGGAGCATAATATGTATACCCTTGAGGAAAGAAGGGAGAGAGGGGACATGATAGAAATTTTCAAGTACCTCAAGGGAATCAACAAAGTCCAAGAGGGTAGCATCTTTCAGAAAAAGAGAAGTGCAAGAACAAGGGGCACAGTTTGAAGATAGAGTGGGGACGGCTCAGATGTAATGTGAGGAAGTATATTTTCATGGAGAGGGTTGTGGATGCATGGAACAGCCTCCCTGAGGAGGTCATAGAGTCAAGAACAGTGGGGGAATTCAAGAATGCATGGGACAGACATAAGGCAGTCTTAGTGGGGGGGTAGGAGGAAGTAAGCTGTTGGTTAACTAGGATCTGCAGCTTATCTGTTAGGTAGGAAAATGGGCAGACTAGGTGGGACAAGCTGTCCTTATCTGCCATCAAATTCTATGTTTCTAGAAATAATGAGGGCTCTTCACTGTCGTGGGGGTCGTGTGCCTATATTTTAAATATATATGTTTGGCAGCTTTTTCCTTTTAGAGCATTTTGAGCTGACTTTTTTGCTGTGTACTGATATGGACTTTAGGTTGTATACTCTGCTATAATCCAAGAGCGGCTCTTTTTGTGTTTCTGTTTACAAATGCCACTCCTGCATGCTGCATCTTGTAACTTAGACACTAGCCCTTTAAACAACTCAACTTGCAGATGTACAGCAGGGATTTGACACAGAGCTCTCATGCAAAGGGGCCATTTTGTGTTTGTCACTTGCCACCACCCACCCCAAATAGGTCAAGTAACTTTCAAAAAAATCTATTTTTGACATGATAGCAGTACAGCCTGTTTCCAGCATGGTTTAACATACTGAGAATTCTCTCTATAGAATAGAATGGTATGCCTGCGTTTTGGTGTTACCAAACTAATACGGCACCATGTTTTATTTATTTATATTTTTAAAACTGGACCACATTTAAAGGCCATAAGCAAAGATGTAAATTCTGTGTTCTACACTCTTACCAACCCCCACATTAATTTAAAAGGGCCAAAATACGATAACATAACATGACATGGCATGGCATGACGACATACAACAGGATGAGATAAGATTAGATTCCAGACCGTGAGGCCATCATGGTAGAGGACCGCCTGGATATTGTGGCTATTACCAAGTCAAGGTGCACGAAAAACCATGACTGGGACATGGCCAAACTAGGCTATACTTTGTTCAGGAAGGACTGGTTGGGAAACAAAGGAGGGGATGTGGTGCTTTTATGTGAAGAAAAGCATACAGGTAATACATGGAGAGGCAGAGGTACTGTGGGTCACCCTGGAGATGGGGAATGGAGCCACTATTCGCACTGGTGTGATCTTCAAACCTCCAGGATGGGGAGGAATTAGATAAGGAACTGGGGGAAGACACAGGCAAGATGTCAGAAGAGGGGAGGTGCTGGTGGTGGGGGACTTCAACCTATCGGATGTAAATTGGAACTTCCCAGCTGTGGCTTCAGCTAGAAGCAGGGACATCCTAGACTCTGCAAGGGCGTTCCTCAGGCAACTAGCCAGTGAACCACTCATGATGCCGAAAGACTGGGCCTGGTACTCGTTAACAGGGATAGAGTTGCAGACGTCAAGGAGGGAGGCCACCTGGGGACCAGTGATCACATTACTGTGTGGTTCAAGGTAAGGATAGCTGCGGAATTAAACCATGTTAGGGTGAGGGTCCTAGACTTCAGGAGGGTGGATTTGATTAAGATGGATGAATGCCTCAGGGGTGATCTGGCAGGGTGGGGATGGACAGGGTGGGGTGGAGGAACATGGGCAAAGCTAAAAGGGAGCATGGTAAAGACAGCAAACCTCTGCATTAAACAACTAAACAAAAGCAGGAGGAAAAAGAGACTGCTATGTTTCTTGAAAGAGGTGGCTAAAAAAATAAGGGCTGAAAAGGTAGCATGCAGAAGGTATAAGGAGACGCAGGAGGAGGAGGATAGGGACATGACTCGGGAAAACAGAGGGAAGCAGAGAAAGCAGTATGGAGCGTGAAGGTGCAAGCTGAAGAGAGAATAGCCCAGGAGGTAGTGAAAGGGGACAAGACATTGTTTAGGTATGTAAGTGAAAAGAGGAAGACCAGGGGTGGGATTGCAAGGTTAAAAAGGGAAGGAGGAACTGTGCAGAGAGGACCAGGACAAGGCAGACATCCTGAATAAATACTTTTGCTCAGTGTTTACAGAGGAAGGAGAAGGGGAGGGCCACAAAAAACTAACAGAAGATGTTACTTCGAGAAGGTTCCTGCAGTAGGTCTTTACATGTAGGACTGCACCCCTTGGCGCCAGGACCACACAAAACTTCTAGCTAGCAATCTCAGAAGTAGGGACCGCCCTGGCATTACAGATGACTGGGACATTGGCGTGATCAGATAGGGGCGGTCCCCATGCCCCCACTCCAGTTCTTTCCCAACGACCTGAATAGATGGACCAAGAGTGAACAGCTTCACTCATCCCCATTTTTCAATAATGTTCCAGTTTTTCACTTAACTCTTACTAACGCGAATCATGTTGTATGTCCCGTAGACTGAGAAGAAAAAAGATTTGGTCGCGGCACTCAGATCCCGCATGGGGATGACCATTCACCTCGTTCTCTGCCTGGGTCCCAAACATAAGGTAGTGGACTGCCAGATTTGCCAATCCTTCAACCAGACCATGCATACCTGTCGCCATAAGGCCCTCGATGCTCATCTCCTAAAACAATTCCTTGTATCGATGGAAAAAAGCTCCAGGATCTGAGGGAACACTCTTCTTCACCTACCCTGGAGAAAAAGGAGAAGCACTGGGAGCAGGATCATTCTCCCTCTCAACGTCGTCAGACAGTCAACGCCACATCGGGTGGGGCCTCCATGTCAGTGAGTACTCCACCTCCTAGGTCTCCATCTGCCCCAGTGGATCAGACGCCTTCTCCCCCTCCTGCCTTGGTCACTGGGCAGTAAGGCATATCCTCTCCAGAGGGTCTTCCTTTGGGGCCTGTGATTAGCTCGGCCGATAAGTCACCTTCTGGCTCTGCTGCCAAGCACTCGGCTGTGGTCGACCAGCCACACTCCAGCCTCTCGGTTGTTGTCGGCCCGACCTCAACCTCTAAGCCAGGTTGACACTGTTAAGTCAGTCGTCGGCTCACCTGATGTCCACTCAGCAGTTGCTCTCCCGTCGGACACTTCTGTGGTTCCCGACGTTGCGAAGAGCGAGCTTCCAGGCTCCCCCTGTCTCGCAAGTGTACTCCCTCCCGGGCCTCACTGACCCAGCCCGACGTCTCATTTTCCCCGGATTCCAGGGAATCGAGTGTTGTTGTCCAGGAGTCTTCCCCTGCGTCGGGCCTACCTACTGAGAATCTGCCTCTGGCAGATCCATCGATGAGGGTTTCCATTTACCTACCCCCCTCGCTGGTCTCAGATCTGACGTTGGGCGCCTTTAGACCCCTGACGCCGGGCCAGTCCTTGGTCCATACTCCCACAGATTTAGACATGGACCAGGGGCTTTTCGCTCTGACGCCAGAGCTCCCTGGCCCATCAGGGGTCCCCCTACCGACCCCAGGCCTGCCGGTGGACCCTACTGGCCCCAGTGGTCCCTCAGCACCACCACTCCCTGGGCTGTCTGCCCCTTCTCCGTTGGGCCCCACGGGCAACTATCCTGGCTACCCACCACCTCAGTTCCCCTACTACCTGACACCAGGAGGGCTGTCACCGGGCTACCTGCTGCAGGCGCCTACGCCAGGGTACCCGAAGCGGGGCCAGGGCTACATGTACCAAGGCTACCACCCATACCATTACTGGTACCAGATGCCTGGCTACCCCCCCCCATTCTACGGAATACCCAGGTTACCAGCCTCCACCCGCCCCAGCCAGAGCCCCAAGGGACTATCCCAGCGTGGTGGAAGGACGCTAAGTCCCAACTTTTACAGGAGTTGGGTCAACCCCAACTGGTCATGGCTGTCACCCCGACTCACAGGGCACTAACAAGGAGTCCATCCACTATGGACCGGCCTTCCGATAGGGATTCGGGCAGGCGTTCGATGGGGGTTCCCTCCGGAGCTATAGCCACGGAGGCGGTCCCAGATGTCACTTCTTTGCCCAGCAGACTGGAGTCTTCCAACTCGGATTCGGACTCCGACTTTGTGGGCCATTTGGAGCCTCATTCCCCGATAGAGCCTCAGCCGAAGGAGTCTCCAAAGTCTCCACCGGAGAATCCGTCCTTCGTGGAACTCCTCCAGACCATAGAACAGGCCTGCAGTTGGGTATCCCAGGGAGATGGACCCCAACAGAAAGAGGCTGGCAGAACATCTGGATCTCACTAATGTGGACCCCCTCCCATACCTCCATGGATGGGGTGGCCACATGAGGACTTAACCTGCACCATATGGCAACAACCTTCATCTATTCCTGCAGTTTCCAAGAAAGCCACTAGGACCTACCATCCCCCCCCCCACCCCGGAAGGGGCTTGCCATTTGACTACTCAACCTAAGACTGACTCTATTGTTATTGCAGCAGCCCACAATAGGTCGGCTCAGCCTAAACACCTGAGTGCCTCTCCGCTGGACAAGAATTCCAAACAAATGGACCAATATGGCCCGCAAGGTCTATGCCTCTTCTATCTGAGCCATTACATCCTTGAATTATGTGGCCCATGTGGTGTCCTTCTAGAAGTCAGCCTTATCCAACTTGGAGAAGGAACTCCAGGCCATACCGGATGAGGACCTCAGGAATAGGCTTCTTGAGAAGGTAAGACTAAATAAGTCTTCCTGCCACCATGCCTTACAGACCACTTATGACTCAGTCGATTCTGTGGCCCATTGTACTGCTATAGGAGTTTGCCTGAGGCATCTGGCTTGGCTCTGTCTTGTGGGACTGACACAAGACATCGAAAGCACCCTACTGGATGCCCCATCCAGAGGTTCCGTCCTTTTTGGGGGCAACGCTAAAGACATAATTACGGAGCTACAAGAGAGTGGGAGATCTCTTAAAGATGTCCTCTCCATGTACCACTCAGGACAAAAATCCAAGCAGACTTTTCGTCGCCCTCAGAAGAGATGGAATAGGCAGAACCAGGGTAGACGTCAGGGCAAGCATCGTGCCACCGGTTCTGGTACCCAGATTCCTCAGGCAAAGTCCCAAAAGGGCGGCTGCAAAGTGGCCCTCCCCTCTGCTTCCTGACTCAAGGGGATCCCCTCCACTTCCTCCCGTACTTCTTGAGGAACCAGTGGGGGAAGGTTCATCCTCCACCTGGAAAGGTGGAAGGCAATAACTACAGATGCTTGAATACTCCAGCTCATCGCAAGAGGGCACCCCATCGAGTTTCTGGACAGATCCCTGGGCAATCCGCCAGGAAGGTCTCACTACCTGTTAGGCCATCAAAGCCTTATTCAGCAGGAAATCCAAGCTCTATTGACAAAGTCGGCCATAGAGCGGGTTCCGCCAGGGCAAATTGGAAGGGGATATTACTCCCACTTCTTCCTAGTGCCCAAAAGGACGGGAGATCTGAGACCCATTCTAGATCTCAGTCTGCTTAATCTCTTCATAGAATACAAGAGGTTCCACATGCTGACCCTCCAGGGACTCTTACCCCTGCTCCAACAGAATCATGGCTGTGCTCACTGGACATACAGGATGCTTACCTGCACATTCCAATCCTCCCAGCCCACCGCCATTTCCTGAGATTCTCCTTTCAGGAGAACCATTATCAGTTCAAGGCCCTCCCTTTTGGCCTCTCGTTGGACCTCGGGTTTTCACCAAGTGCCTGGCAGTGGTGGCTGCGGCCTTGCGCCACAAGGGGACTTATGTGTTCCCTTACCTGGATGACTGGCTGCTGTCAGCCCCATCTCAGGACAATCTGATGGATTCTCTTTCCACCACCCTGGACCTTTTCTCTAGATTTGGCATCACTGTGAACTATCCCAAGTCTCAGCTCTCTCACCCTCCCAGTGCCTTCAGTTCATTGGAGCAGTGCTGGATACGGTCCAGGGCAGGGCCTTTCTTCCTTCAGACAGGGCGGAAACCCTGATTCATCAAGCTGCATTGGTGTCCTCCTCTCGTCAGACCACAGCGCGCACTATCCTCTGCCTGTTGGGTCTCATGGTGGCTGTCATACCCACAGTCCCTTTGGCCAGACTACACATGAGGGTGACCCGGTGGTCCCCCAGGGTCCAGTGGGATCAACACATGGATGACATGGACCACAGGGTCCTAGTCTCCAACAGTTTAAAGAGGCATCTCCTCTGGTGGCAAGATCTAGCCAACCTTTCTCTGAGGGTCCCCTCCCCTCCGCCCCCTCCATGACCCTCACAATGGATGTCTGGTTGGGGAGCCCACCTGGGATACCATCAGACTCAGGGGACATGGTCTCCCCTAGAGGAGCATCTGCACATAAACATTCTGAAGATGAGGGCTGTGCTCCATGCTCTCTAAGCTTTTCAATCCCTCTTAATTCCGGGAACACTTCCGCGAAGCAGATCGACAACACGGCAGCGGTCTGGTACATCAACAAACAGGGAGGCATCTGATCGTACCCCCTCTGCAGGGAGGCAACGTGGGTGTGGTACTGGGCAGTCCAGCATGGCCTGACATTGATAGCAGTCCATGTCCCAGGAGTTCACAGTGTCCTGGTGGACAGTCTCAGCTGCACCGTCGCTCGAGCTGACAAGTGGGAGCTAATACAGGAAATAGTGGAAGATCTCTTCCTCCAGTGGGGTCGGACAGAAATAGATCTCTTCACCTACCCATCCAAAGCAAAACTACCCAACATTTGCTCGCTCGTTCCTGGGCGTGGTGTTTTTTGGCAACACGCACTGTCTCTGTCCTGGACAGGGCAATTTCTATATGCTTTCCATCCACTTCCTATTTTACAGAAGGTTCTGCTGAAGCTCCAGGTAGAAGGGACCCACATGATCCTCATAGCCCCTCTTTGACCTCGGCAGATCTGGTTGCCTGTGCTGCAACAGCTGATGTTGTAACCCCTGGTACCTCTTCCTCTCTCCCATGACCTTCTGTTTCAGGAGCAGGGCAGCCTGGTGCATCCAAGCCTCAAGTCTCTCCACCAGCATGTGTGGCACCTTTGGACATAGCTGTCTCATGCTTTATCGTCTCTTCCAGAGTCGCTCAGGTCCTAGTGGAGGCCAGAAAACCCTCCACTAGATCCATGTATGCCATGAAATGGAAGAGATTTTCTATTTGGGCCATGGCCAAAGGTCTGGACCTTTTTCCTTGCTCGGCTCCCCAGGTCCTCAAATTCCTTTTGCATCTGTCTGATTCGGGCCTCAGTTATTCCCCTCTGAAGGTCCACCTCTCCCTGGTTTCTGCCTACCACCTTCCGGTGGAGGGCAAAACCCTCGCTCAGTTGGAGGTTTCCAAAACCTTTCTTAATGAGATCTCCCACCTCAAGCCTCCGGTCCATAATTCAGTTCCCCCTTGGATTTGAATTTTATTTTAGAGAAACTTACCTTGCCCCCTTTTGAGCCTGCAGCAAGTTGCGACATGCGCTATTTATCCTGGAAAATGCTCTTTTTAGTCGCTATTACTTCAGCTCGAAGGATTTCAGAGCTTCAGGTCCTCATTTGTAAGGAACCATATCTGATGTTCCACAGAGACCAGGTTGCTTTGTGGACAAACCCTTTCTTTCTTCTGAAGGTAGTCTCAAAATTTACTCTGAATCAGAATGTTGAACTGCTGGTATATTACCCACAGTATTCTAACGGGGGGGGATACCTCTTGCACACTTTAGATGTGCACAGGATTCTGAGATATTACATCTCTAGGACCAAAGAGTCTCGTAAGTCTGACCAGTTGTTTGTGGCTTTCGCACCCAAATGTCAGGGTAAGGCCATTTCCAAACAGGGTTTGTCTAAATGGTTGGCTAACTGAATCTCGTACATTTACCACAAGTATGAGAAGCCCCTTCCGGGGGACGTGAAAGGCCACTCGACTCGGGGCATGGCTGCTTTGATGGCCTTCCAGAGAAACATGTCCACTGCGGACATTTGTGCAGTGGTGACTTGGTCTTGCATCCATACCTTCACCAAGCATTGCAGTCTTGACAGTGCCTCTAGGCGCCGAGCTGGTTTCAGTCTCGCAGTTCTGCAAGACCTCCTGCCCTAAGCAGACCTCTAGTTGGCAGACGCTTCCTCCTCCCGGAAGTTAGTCTCTGACTTTCATTTTCCTTGACTGCTTGGTATTCAGTCCTATATGTAAAGACCTACTGCAGGAACCCTCTCGAAGTAAGATACAGTTACGTAAGAACTTACTGTAACAGTAGATCTTTGAGAGAGGTTCCTGCAGTAGGTCTCGATTTCCCTCCCACCTTCCCCCAGCTCCTGTATTTTTACTTTTTTCCTTTCCCAGGGCTTTGTTTTAGTAGCTTAGGGCTTCAGGAGTTTCTGCTCCTTTCTTCTCTTTTCCTCTTCCGAGGTCTCCGGTGGGAGAACTGGAGGGCAGGTGTGGGGACCGCCCCTATATACGATCACGCCGCTGTCCCGTCACATGGTGCCGGGGGTGGTCTCCCACAATAGATTGCTACTTAGAGGTTTGCTGTGCGATCCTGATGCCAGGGTGCACAGTCCTACATGTAAAGACCTACTGCAGGAACCTCTCTCAAAGATCTACTGTTACGGTAAGTTCTTAAATAACTGCTATCTTTGCAGGCTGGGAGGGGGACACTAGTCATTTTTTAGAGGACAGAGTCCTGAAGGGACTGTCTAATCTGAAGGTAGACTAAGCAATGGGGCCAGACGGTATATCCAAGGATACCGCAGCAGCTCAAGGAGATACTGGCTGCACCTCTGACGGTCCTGTTTAACATCTTTCTGGAAACAGGAGTCATTATAGAGGACTAGAGGAGGGCAGATATAGTCCCACTACACAAAAGTGGTAGAAGTGAGGAAACTAGCAGTCATAGGCCACTCAGCATGACATCGGTGGTGGGAAAGTTAATGGAATCACTGCTGAAGGAAAGGATTGTGGAATGTATTGAATCCAGTGGGTTATAAGACCTAAGGCAGGGTGAGTTCACAGGGGGAGGTCATGTCGTATGAATTTGATCGATTTCTTCGACTGGGTGACAAAGGAATTAGATCAGGGTGGAGCAGTGGATGTGATCTACCTAGATTTCAGTAAGGCTTTCGACACCGTTCCATGTAGGAGACTAGTAAGCAAGCTGGGTAGCTTAGGAGTGGGTCCAAATGTGGTAAACTGGATAAGAAATTGTTAGGGAATAGCAGACAGGGTGGTGGTAAACAGAGATCTTACTTCAAGAAAGAGCTCTTGCAGCAGGTTATACCATTAGGACTAAAGCCAGCAGTAGCCAGGACCCCACAGAAATTTTCTAGCTAGCAGTATCCAGCGGGGGCCACCCCCAACGTCAGGCATCATATAAAAGGGAGCGGTCCCCCAGAATCCCCAGTTCTTTTCCCGCCGTCGACTCACCAGCATCTGCCTCACGGTCCCACTCTAGCGTACGATGACTAGAACTTTCAAGTTTTACCTACTAAATGTTGGCATCTCCAACTCCTTCCTCAGAAGGACATCCCTCCAAGTGTGCCTGCGGCAAACAGATCCCTTTCAAGGATCTTCAGTCATCCTGCCTGCGGTGCTTAGGCCCGGAACACAACACCAAGGCCTGCTTCTTTTGCCAGGGGTTCAACAGTCGCACCTGGATCTGCCACCAGAAGGCACTTCAGGGGTTCCTCTTGGAAGAAAAGTTAAAAAGCATGAATAAAGACCCTGCCTCCAGAGGTGAGTCTACCTCTAAGTCCTGTAAGCACTGGGACAAGCATCAGGAGAAGGCCAGGTCCAGATCCCCTAACCGGGCCTCGGACTCGCACACCAGCTCAGGCTCCACGCGCTCAGACCGCTCTCCCTCCAGGGCCTGCTCTCAGCCCCCTCCAGTAAAGGTCAAGTCTTCAGGCAGCACTTCGGCTTCTCTGCATTCCATCAAGACTTCCAGGCCTTCGGCTTCCTCAACACCCTCCCAGGCCTCCTCGAAGTCTTCAGACCGTCACCAGTCCAAGTCCTCTTCAAAACTAGCTTCCTCAGACAGATGCTGGGACTCCGACGCCAGATCGGCCTCCCAGCCTCCTAGGGGTCCAGATCCCCCTCCCAGGAAGACTAAGGACCTGACGTCCCTAAAATGACGACAGATCTGAAGCGGGCTTCCGACCCTTCATTGGTAAAATGCCCATCGGGCCAGACGTCGGCTAAGCACCTGACATCAGTGAGACATTCGCCGGAGCCAAAGACTGCCTCCCCGTGACCGGTGGACACCGGTCACCAGGACTCTACAGAGGAGGACCTGACGTTGCCTGATGACCAGGCAGGCAACAATGAGGATGTCGGGCTTCCACAGGAGCCTTCGCCAAACCCGGGGACGCCCTCGGACCCGACACCCGATACCGGTGAAAGACCACCGGTGCCAGGTCCGTTGTCCGGTATGAATGTTCAAGAGGTCAAAGATCTCTTTACCTTTTGGTGGGACACAATAAAGAAGGATGTGATCCCAGTCAAACCTCCTCCTCCTACTCCTTCACCTCCTACTCCCCCTCCTCCCCCGCAGGAGCCAGCAGGAAGACCACCGACCTCCAAGGAGCCTACTCCACCTCCTAGGGGAAGATCCAAAGAATGGAGAAGGCCCCTTCAGATCTCCCTCAGGGTCTCCCAGTCCTGCGCGACCAGACATCGGACGCGGTCCACTCTGCAGGGATGATTCTAGACCTGACACCTCAGATACCTTCAGGTCTCCTTCTCCAATCAGCATCCCATCACCTGACCCACGAGACCTGCCCAGGTCACCTCTGGATGATCCCTCTTTTTCCGAAATCATGAGGCACATACAGGAGAACATGGGATGGGATTTGGAGGATCTCGACCCCGAGAGACAGCGCCTAGCACGTTACCTTCGGCAGAAGGACCCTAAGCCTGTTGGTGGACACCTTCGTGGACGTCACCAAGGCTGCGTGGAAGCGTCCGCACTCCACCCCCGTGGTGCCGAAGAAGGCTGACCACCTGTCCAGGGCCCCGGCAGAGGACCAGTACTTGGCGCAACAACCCATGGCTGATTCCCTGGTCATTATGGCCTCCCATGATAGGTCTCAATGGCCACAGCATCTGAGTACATAGCCACTGGACCAGGAATCCAAGCAGTTGGATTGCCTGGGGAGGCGCATGTATGCGGCTGCTACATGCTCCATCAGGTCCCTGAACTATCTGTCTCATATGGTTCAGTTTCAGAATGCCCTGTGGGAACAGGGTCAGGACCTGGTTGACAAACTACCAGATGGCGAGCAGAAGGTGGAGCTCTTGAACCTCCTCCACACAGGGTCAGACATGGGGACCCAAGTGTTAAGAGCTGCATATGATTCTGCTGACTCATCTGCCAGGGGCGCAGCTTCAGGCGTCTGTCTCCGGAGACACTCCTGGCTCCATGTTTCTGGTTTTATCCCGGACGTACAGAAGAGTATCCTGGATGTCCCTTATAACGGAGAGGTCCTGTTTGGTGAACCCTCTGAAAAGGTCATCCTCAAACTTCAGGATGCCGGGAAGGTGGTAAGGACTGTACAGGCCATGTACAGACCCAAATCTGGTTCCTTTCATAGGAACCAGAATAATTTTCACAGCCAGCAACAACGACAGCAGCCACGTTCCGGCCAGCAGCAAAGGGGCACCTTCCACCGTAAGGCCCAACCTAAGTCTTCCCCAGGCCAAGGTCAGTGGTATACCAAACATGCCTAGCCTGCGGGGGGCACTGCTGCCACAGCATAACTCCTTCCCGGCCCCCGGCCCTCCTCTGGATCAACGGGCAGAAAAGGTTGGGGGTCGCATTGCTTGCCACTTTTCAGGGTGATAGTCGATTACCGCCGACCGGTGGGTCCTTCAACTGGTCAAGAGAGGTCACTTTATAGAATTCCTCGACCACCCACTGTCAAGACCTCCCTGCTTTCCCGTTATTTGGGTTAGGACGCACTGCTCATAAAGCAGGAGGTGCGCGCGCTTCTGGGAAAGGAAGCTATAGAGCACGTACTGAGGAACCAGAGAGGTGCAGGTTACTATTCCCACTTCTTTCTGGTTCCCAAAAAGACAGGGGACCTCTGTCCGATACTGGATCTCAGCGATCTCAATGCTCTGGTCCTCTACAAATGCTTCCACATGGTGACCCTTCCCGGTTTGATACCCATGCTCAAGCAGGGCGCCTTCCTAGCGTCCTTGGACATGCAGGATGCCTACCTGCACATACCCATTGCTCAAGCGCACAGGAAGTTCTTGTGCTTCCAATTTCTAAGTCACCATTATCAGTTCCGAGCCCTCCCTTTCGGACTGTCATCGGCACCTTGGGTATTTACGAAGTGCATGGCAGTCGTAGCGGCGGCTCTAAGGAGACAAGGCCACTACGTGTTCCCCTACCTGGACAACTGGCTTCTCATGGCACCCTCTCAGGAGGCTTGGATGTCCGCAATTCACTGTACTCAGTCCCTGTTCAGGACATTGGGCATCATTATCAATCAGGAGAAGTCACACCTTGTTCCATCACAGAATCTGCAGTTCATAGGCGCAGTTCTGGACACTATCCAAGGGAGAGCTTTTCTGCCCCAGGACTGAGCGGAACACATCAGATCCCTCATCAGGGACATCTTGGCAAAGAAGATTGTCCCAGCCAGACTGGTCCTTTGCCTGCTCAGACACATGGCTGTGGCCATTGCAACAGTCCCGCTAGCCTGTCTCCACATGCGGGTAACCCAGTGGATGTTACAGGTTCAATGGGATCAGAAGCAAGACCATTTGCAGCTTCCAATTCGGATCACGAATGCTGTAATCCGGGATTGGCAATGGTGGCTAGATTCAAAGAACCTGTTGGTGGGGGTTCCCTTCATTGCACCGTCTCCGATTGTGATGCTCTCCATGGATACCTCAGGGTTCGGTTGGGGAGCACACCTCGACGGGGTCAGGTCTCAGGGCTCGTGAACACCCCAGGAAGCTCATCTCCATGTAAATATTTTGGAAATGAGAGCAGTTCTTTATGCCTTGCAGGCCTTCCAGTCGGAGATCCCACCGTGTACTGTCCTGTTACAAACAGACAATACCGCGGTGATGTATTACCTCAACAAACAAGGAGGCACCCATTCCTACCCGCTTTGCAGGGAGGCCATAAGGGTGTGGTATTGGGTCCTACAACACGGCACAAACCTCATTGCTGTTCATGTCCCAGGAGTGGACAATGTCATCCCAGACAGCCTGAGCCGCTCTCAGGCCAGAGTCCATGAGTGTGAACTACTCCAGGAGGTAGTAGAGGATCTGTTTCATAGATGTTGCACACCAGAGTTAGACCTTTTCGAGTCCCCATCCAACACAAAACTGCCTAATTTCTGCTCGCTAGATCCAGGGCCTGGTGTTTTCTGGTGGACGCGTTGTCCCTCTCCTGGATGGGCAGATTCCTCTATGCATTTCCTCCCCTCCCATTGATCCAGAGGGTCCTTTTGAAACTCCACAGAGAGCAGGCGACGCTGATATTTATCGCGCCTTTTTGGCCCAAACAGATTTGGTTCCCTCTGCTATACCAGCTGTCCCAGGAACCTCTGGTGCCTCTGCCAATCAGCTCTCACTTATTGTCCCAGGAGGCAGGTTCTTTGGTCCATCCAGACCTTCACTCTCTGAACCTGCACACCTGGCTCCTAGATACATAGCTATCATGCGGTACGGGGTCTCGCAAGAGGTAGCAGATGTTCTAGTGGCTGCTAGAAAACCGGCCATTCATGCCACATATGCCATGAAATGGTGCAGATTTTGCCTCTGGGCTCAAGCACGAGGACCTTCCCCGATGGATTGTCCGGAAAGGTCGGTCCTGGACCAACTCCTGTCTCTCTTCCAGGCAGGCTTGGCCTACTCCTCTGTTAAAGTACACCTTTGTGCCATTTCAGCCTATCATATACCTATAGGCCGACGTCCCATAACTCAGTTGGACACAGCACAAGCCTTCCTCAGAGGTGTTCTCCACCTTAGACCTCCGATTAAGGATCCTATTCCTCCATGGGATTTACCCTTTGTCCTGGAGCAGCTCACGCTGCTGCTTTTTGAACCAGCCGCGGATTGCGAGCTACGTCTCCTAACATGGAAGACGTTATTTTTAGTTGCTGTTACTTCGGCCAGAAGGATTTCTGAACTTCACGCACTGATGTGCAAAGAACCTTATTTGGTTTTTCACCAGGACAGGGTGTCCCTAAGGACAAATCCAAAGTTTCTACCTAAGGTGGTCTCAGCTCTCACCCTCAATCAGGACATCGACTTACCAGTGTATTTTCCTAAATACTCCAATAGAGGAGAGGCCCTGTTGCACACTCTAGATGTGAATTGGTGTCTAAGATACTACCTGACCAGAACCAGGCACCACTGTAAATCTGATCAGCTTTTCCTCTTTCGCCCATAGGATGTTGGGAGCTCCAGTTTCTAAACAATCGCTGTCCAGGTGGCTCATCCATTGTATCACATTCTGTTACCAGAGGGGCATTCCTCAAGGGGGGTGGCTACCTCCTTTGTGGCCATGAAGAACGTGTCCACTTCAGCCATCTGCGCAGCAGCAGCTACTTGGAGCACCGTGCACACCTTTATCAGGCATTATCGCCTGGATGTTGGATCACGGCGAAGAGCTGGTTTTGATCTAGCAGTCCTTCAGGGACTCCTGTCCTAGGCTTCGGTCCAATTCGTGATCTCTACCTAGCCTTCTCCCACCTGCGAGGGATTTCCAGTATTGCTTGGGAATCAGTACTAATGGTGTAACTTGCTGCAAGAGCTGTTTCTCAAAGTAAGATGGTACAGTTACGTAAGAACTTACCGTAACGGTAGATCTTCGAGAACAGCTCTTGCAGTAGGTAGTTTCCCTCCCACCATCCCCTCTGGAGGTAGAGTTGTTCCGATATCTCTTTTCTAGGATTAGGTGTTTCTAACACCGCTCTAAATACCTTTTGATGGTGGATCCTCAGTCTCCACTTCTGATGTCATCTAGCGGCCGGGGTCTCCGGTGGGAGAACTGGGGATTCTGGGGGAACGCCCACTTTTATATGATGCCTGACGTCGGGGGCAGGGCCAACGTCGGGGGCTGTCTCCGCTGGATACTGCTAGCTAGAAAGTTTCCGTGGGGTCCTGGCGCTTGCCGGCTTCAGTCCTAATGGTGTAACCTGCTGCAAGAGCTGTTCTCGAAGATCTACTGTTACGGTAAGTTCTTACGTAACTGTACTTTCACTCAGAGGAAGGGAGGAGGAACAGCGGGATGTCTCAGAGATCAGTGCTGGGATGTGCCCTCTTTAATATCTTTATAAGTGACACTGCAGAGGAGCAGGAAGAGGTCTGCCTCTTTGCAGATGACATCAGAATCTGCAGTAGGGTGGACACCGGGGTGGGGGGAGGTTGGAAGGGATGAGCAGAGACTTGAGAAACTAGAGGAGCGGTCATGGGTATGGAAGCTGGGTTTCACTGCCAAAAAAGTGCAAAGTAATGCACTTAGGACACAGAAACCCAAGGGCGGAGTACAACAAAGGTGGAGTGGTACTGATGACTACCAGGCAGGAAAGAGACTCTGGGGTAATCATTTTTGATAACTTGAAGGTGGCCAGGCAGTGTGACGAGGCAGTCAGGGGGGCTAGTGGGATGCTGGGGTACATAGGGAGGGGTATCACCAGCAGAAAAAGGGAGATGTTACTGCCAAAGTATAGATCATTGGTAAAACCCCACCTTAGAGTACTGTGTCCAGTTCTGAAGACCACATCTTCTGAAAGACAGAGTGAAGGCAGTACAGAAGAGGGCAACTAAAATGGTGCAGGGTCTGCATCAAAAGCCCTATGAGGAGAGACTAAAGGACATCAATATGTACACCCTGGAAGAGAGGAGGGAGAGGAGGGATATGATAGCGAAAACACAAGTAACTGCATGCTTAGAAAGCTCAGCTGGTGCTAGACAGATTGATAAACATACAAAGCACAGAGTCTGCACTCATTCAGTAAAGTAGCAGACAGTGAACTGCAAAAGAACTCCCAGATTATTTCAAAAAAACGTGGACAGGAGAGTGTTGCTCAAAACCCTGGCGCTTTGGGACGGAAACGTGTCCCTTTATCATGGGACTTTGGGATATGATAGTGGCCTTTACGGTGTGCCTACTACCCCTCTTTCATAGAAACATAGAAACATAGAATTTGGTGGCAGATAAGGACCGCTTGGCCCACCCAGTCTGCCCATTTCCCTACCTGATGGATAAGCTGCAGATCCTAGTTAACCAGCAGCCTACTTCTTCCTACCCCCACCCCCTAGAATTGCCTTATGACTGTCCCACGCATGCTTGAATTCCACCACTGTTTTGACTCCACACCCTCTCTGTGAAAAAATACTTCCTTAAATTACCTCTGAGCCGCCCCCTTCTACCTTCAAATTGTGCCCCTTGTTCTTGCACACCTCTTTTTTTGAAAGATGCTACCCTCTTGGACTTTGTTGATTCCCTTGAGGTACTTGAAAGTTTCTATCATGTCCCCCCTCTCCCTCCTTTTCTCGAGGCTATACATATTAAGCTCCTTAAGTCTCACTTCATATGTCTTCCGGTGCAGACCCTGCACCATTTTAGTTGCCTTCCTCTGGACAGCTTCCATCCTGTCTATGTGTTTGTGGAGATTGGGTCTCCAGAACTGCACGCAGTACTCCAGATGTGGTCTCACCAGCTGTCTGTACAGAGGGATAATAACTTCTTGTTTTCTGCTGGCGATGCCTCTCCCTATGCATCCCAGTATCCCCCCAGCCCTCCTTGCTGCCCTCTCCACATTGCTTGCCCACCTTTAGGTCATCTGATATGACTACCCCCAGGTCCCTTTCCATTTTTGTTGTTGTTAGTATCTCACCCCCCATTGTGTACTCTTCCCCTGGGTTTTTGTTTCCCAGGTGCATTACCTTGCACTTCTTAGCACTGAATCTAAGCTGCCATACATTTGACCATTCCTCTAACCTTGCCAAGTCCCTTCTCATCCTTTCCACCCCACCTTGTGCATCAACTCTGTTGCAGATCTTTGTGTCATCTGCAAAGAGACATACTTTTCCTTCCAGTCCCTCTGCAATGTCGCTTATAAAGACATTGAAGAGGACCGGTCCTAATACTGAACCCTGTGGTACCCCACTGCTAACCCCCCTTTTTTCAGAGTGGACTCCATTTACTGTTACTCTCTGTGTCCTATTCTCCAGCCAATTCTTTACCCAGGCTGTCATCTTGGGACCCACTCCCAGGCTGGCTAACTTGTATATTAATCTTTTGTGTGGGACTGTGTCAAATGCCTTGCTAAAGTCTAGGTAGGCCATGTCCACAGCCCCTCCTGATCTACTACTTTGGTCACCCAGTCAAAGAAATCTATTAGATTTGTCTGGCATGACCTTCCGCTGTGAATCCATGCTGCCTTGGGTCCCGTGCCCTCTGGCCTCTAGATACGCAAAATTCTTTTCCTTCAGAAGTGATTCCATCATTTTCCTACCACTGAGGTTAAACTAACAGGTCTGTAGTTTCCTGCTTCTGCCTTGCTCCCACTTTTTGTGAAGGGAATCACATCTGCCCTCCTCCAGTCCTCAGGTACCACCCCATCCTCCCATGATTTGTTAAAGAGGGTAGTCAGTGGTGTCACTAGTTCTATCCTTAGTTCTTTTAGAATTCTGGGATGAATCCATCAGGCCCCATTGCTTTGTCCACCTTCAGTTTTAAGAGCTCATTTCAGAACTCTTTCTTCTGTAAATGGGCTGGTATCAACTTCTGTATCCAGAGTGTTTCTACTGTTTGTTTTAGGTACCTCCCCTCTTCCTTTGTAAATACTGAGCAAAAATATTTGTTTAGTATCTCTGCCTTTTCACAGTCACCCTCTGCCCACCCTCCCTCCCCTTTATTAAGCCTCACTATCCCTCCCTTGGTCTTCCTTTGCTCCCTGATGTACCTATAAAAGGTTTTATCCCCCTTCTTAACTGAGTTGGCTATCTTTTCCTCGGTTTGGGCCTTTGCTGTTCTGACTGCCTTTCCAGCTTCCTTTGCTTTTAACTGATACAGTTCTCTGTCCTGTTCCTTCTGTGATTCCTTGTACTTCCTGAATGCTTTCTTTTCTCTTGAACCTTCACTGCCACTTCCTTTGAGAACCACAGTGGTTTCTTACCTCATTTCGTTTTGTTTATTTGCTTTACACAAAGGCTTGTTACCTCTGTGATGGCAGTTTTTATTATTCCCCATTGTTCTTCCACCCCTCCTTCTTGCCCATTTGCTAGTGCATTCCTTAGGCACTCACCCATTTTGGCACATCTCGCCTCCCTCCTCTGTGTCCTGCAGACGCCTACTACAGCATATTACCCTTCCGTTCAGTTGTAATTCTGTGTGTTATATAATTTTCTATTATTTTCATCTTGTTGCTGTATGTCGTAACCGAGAACATATTTGTATTTGTATTTTGCCTGTCGCAAACTGACTTCTGTAACTGTGATCTGGTTGTACCTACTGTATTTGTATTTTGTATATTTTCCTTGTCTCATTCCCCCGGGCAAGATCCGAAACTAGCTACCCAGCTCAGTATGCCTTTCCTGGTGAAACATTTTGAAATAAATAAATAAATACTAGAAAGGAAGGGGTAGGGGGAGAAAAAACTGTAACTCATGTATGGTCTACAGCGGTAATATAGGTAGAATAATGTAGGTAGGGAAAATGTGTAGACTGGGTGGACCAAGCAATCCTTGTCTGCTTTCAAATTCTATGTTTCTGTGAGTCAAGAGGTGGGGAAGGGATGACATGCTTGTGCATCTCAGTCACTCCAGTTTAGGAGTCTTATCCTCTGTGGTGCCAAAGAGAGAGGAGGAACAGAACAAACTGTCACCTTGGCACCATCAGTGTCAAACGCACATCATCAAACGGGTGTCTGTTCCAGCAAACAATGTGATTAGTTGATTTGAGTCACTTGCAGACCAGGGTTTTACATGACCCAACAGCGTGGGCACCATTTATTGTATTGTATTGTATTTATGTTATTCTGTTTTACACATATTTTATCAGGTTAACAAGCAAAGCCCTGGAAGGCATATTTCCAGTCATGGGGAGGGGGTTGGGTATAGAGGACTTACAGTCATATATGCAACAATTGCTGCAGCATAGGAAATATGTAGCAGTGATAAAACAAGTACAGAAAACATTGTACAAGAATCAGAGTAACAAAATTTACAAGATTTACAAATTGCAATAATATCCTCACACACTAAAAGCAGCATCAAAAATCCAAAATCCAGAGGCAAAATAAACAGCATGGGGAATCCGCATGGCTTGGCTTAGGCAACTAGAGTAGTAAGAGGTTGGTAGAAGTAGTGAGTAGGCAGTCAAGTGGCAACTGGGAGAAGGCAGGCGAGGCAGGATCGAGGGGCCCTACGATACTTCTTGAGCTCAGCCTAGGCAGACCAAAACATAGAAACACAGAAGTTGTCAGCAGATAAGGACCACTTGGCCCACCTAGTCTGCCCTAAATTCCCTACCTGCATTGCCTCCGGAGACCCTACTTGAACTCTGACTTACAACCCTTACAGAGCAGTCAGGCAGAGGCACATCCCAGATCCTATTCCTCTCAAGAACTCATATGCCACACTGGCAAATGAGGACAACCAAATAGAGGTACCCAGGGAAGTGGAAGGAAAGGATGTGGAGGTTAGGCAAGGAGGTGACCTCAGTGGGGAAAGCAGTGGACCCCAGAGGAGGAGGAAGCGAATCCTGGTGGGGGACTCCATCGTAAGAGGGATCCAGCTAGGAACACAGGAGGGGGAGGACAGGGAGGTGAGGTGCCTACCAGGTGCCACAGCATGGAGGGATGGAAGGAAGATACTGGGGATCACTGGGAAGGCAAGGAGGAGGGTGAGCTGGATGTCATTATCCACCTAGGTACTAATGACTTGGCAAATGGGGAGCCAAAGGAAGTTCAGGAAGAGTTTAGGAAACTGGGGAGGGTTCTCAAGCAAGTAGCTACTTCTGTCACTTTCTCAGAAGTACTACCTGTGAGAGGCAAGGGAGAGCATAGGAGTGCATGCACCAGGAACTTTAACTCATGGCTGAAGAACTGGTGCTGTGAGGAAGGGTTTGGATTCATTGGTGACTGGGGACCCACCTGGAGGATGGAGGTTTGTTCAAGCCTGAGCGCCTGCATCCATCCTGGAGGGAATCAAGCACTCAATGATAAGTTTAAATGCTACATTGACAAGCATTTAAACTAGCAAAGGGGGTGGCAGGCCAGCAAGGACGGTACCTACTTGCTCACCCCCACAGCTAGTAGTGGAACCAGTGAACCAGAGGAGTGGCTATCTCTGCAAAGCAGTGTGCAAAGATGGAGATTAGTGTCCAAAAGGTGGATAAGCAGAAAAGGGCAAAATTCAGCAGAAGGGCAAACAGCAAGGAGAACCAGGGATAAATGACAACCAAGGAAGGGGCTGGAGTAGAACAGTGAAGCAGTCTAGGGAGGTCAAATCATGGAAAGCCATGTGTGCAAATGCCAGGAGCCTTAGCAACAAGATGGAAGATCTGAGGCTGTCATGGTACAGTCAGACCTGGACATTGTGGCCATCACTGAAACCTGGTGTAATGATAACCATGACTGGGAGATGGCCATACCTGGCTACAACATATTCAGAAGAGACAGAGCAGGCAGGAAGGGAGGAGGAGTGGCACTGTATGTGAAAAATGACATAAGGGCCACACAGATCCAGGAGGAACAAAATGGGGGAGAGATACTGTGGGTTAAGCTGGAAAGGAAAATGGGGCCAGCCAGCCATCCGCACAGGTGTGGTCTATAGACCACCAGCCCAGGAGGAAGAAACAGATAGGGAGCTGATGCTAGCCATCCAAAGGATGGCAGACAAAGGTGAGGTAGTACTGGTTGGAGACTTCAATATACCAGACGTGGACTGGAGCATCCCAGCAGCAGCATCAACTAGGAGCAGATTTATCCTGGACTCCCTTCAGGGTGTCTTCCTCAAGCAACTGGTCATGGAACCAACTCAGAAGGCAATACTGGACCTTGTGCTCACAAACAGGGACAGTGTGATGGGGGTAACAGTGGGGAGCACCTGGGTAACAGTGACCACCAGTCATTGTGGTTTGAAATCACAGAAGGGCAGAACCAAACCACACAAAACACGTATCCTGGATTTTAGGGGGCAGACTTTGGGAAAATGGGGAGATACTTGAAAGAGGCATTAAGGAATGGGACAGGAATCAGGGTTGAGGAACAGTGGGCAGTATTTAAAATGGGGATTATAAGAACAACAGAATTATGCATTAAGCAGGTTAGCAAGAGGAAAAGGAAGAGGAGACCATTATGGTTTTCCAAAGAGGTAGCAAAGAAAGTGAAAGCCAAAAGATTGCATTCAGGCAATACAAAAGACACAGGCAGAAGGGGATAGGGAGAAGTACCAGGAGAAACAAAGGGAGGCAGGGAAGTCAGTAAGGGAAGCCAAAGCTCAGACAGAAGAACACATTGCAAAATCAGTGGGTAAAGGGACAAAACCTTTACAGGTACATAAGGAAAAGAAAGACAAAGGAGGGATAGTGAGACTAAAGGGGAGGATGGGAGCCATGTGGAGGATGACAACAATAAAGCTGACATATTGAACAGGTATTTCTGCTCAGTCTTTACTAAGGAAAGAGGGGGTAATGGGTCTGAAGGGAGTACAAGGGGTGAGAATGGTGCAGAAATGGACACAAGTCCCTTTACACGAGAAAGGGTCCTGAAGGAACTGGAAGTAATAAGAGCTGATAAAGCAATGGGGCCAGATGGGTGCACCCAGGGTCCTTAAAGAACTAAGAGAGGTGGTGGCTGAACCTCTGGCTATCCTGTTCAGCCAATCACTGGAAACAGGGAGGTACCCAAAGACTGGAGGACAGCAGATGTAGTCCCCTTATACAAAAGTGGGAACAAAGAGGAAGCAGGGAACTACAGACCAGTCAGCCTCACCTCGGTAGTGGGAAAGATCATGGAAGCACTACTGAAGGAGAGATTGGTGGAACATCTGGTTGTCAATGGACTACAGGACCCAAGGCAGCATGGTTTCACCAGGGGAGGCCATGTCAGACCAACCTCATTGAACTTTTGACTGGGTGACTAGGGAGGTGGATCAGAGGGCAGTGGACATGGCCTATCTGGACTTCAGCAAGGCCTTTGACACTGTGCCATAGAAGACTATTACACAAACTGGGGAATATGGGTGTGGGCAGGACAGTAGTGTGGTGGGTAGGTAACTGGCTGGGTGGCAGGACACGGAGGGTGGTGGTAAATGGCTGTCACTCCACAGAGGGAAGAGTAACCAGTGAGGTGCCACAGGATCAGTGCTGGGACCGGTCCTATTCAACATCTTCATCAGTGACATTGCACAGGATCTAGAAGGCAGAATTTCACTGTTCGCTGATGACACAAAGCTCTGTAACAGTAGACACACCAGAGGGTGTAGACAGAATGAGAAGGACCTGCAGAAACTTGAAGAATGGTCAAGGGTTTGGCAGTTGAAATTCAATGCAAAGAAGTGCAAGATAATGCATATGGGGCACAAAATCCTGGCACAATATATCAGTTGGGGGTGAGGATATAGCATGCACCAAGCAGGAAAGGGATCTTGGGGTTGTCATCTCTGATGACCTCAAGGTAGGGAAACAGTGTGACAAGGCATCAGGTAAAGCAAATGGATGCTGGGATGTATAGGCAGGGGTATCACCAGCAGGAAAGGGAGGTCATAATTCCGCTATACAAGACACTAGTGAGGCCCCACCTGGAGTACAGTGTACAGTTCTGGAGACCATACCTACGTAAGGACATAGACAGGGTAGAGAAGGTTCAGAGGAGGGCAACAAAGATGGTGCATGGGTTGCATCACAAGTCCTATGAAGACAGGTTGAAGGAACTGCACATGTACTCCCTGGAGGAGAGGAGAGGAGGGAGAGGGATATGATAGAGACATACAAGTATCTTACAGGGAGGAACAGGGTGCAGGAAAACACTATTTTTAAGTGAAAAAGATGTTTCAGGACTAGAGGGCATGGGATGAAGTTGGAGGGAGGACGATTCAGAGGAAACATGAGAAAGAATTTCTTCACAGAACGGGTGGTGGACAAGTGGAACACCCTGCCAGAGGAAGTGGTGGGGGCTGAAACAATCACGGGATTTAAGAATGCATGGGATAGACATAAAGGAATTCTAGAGGGCAGGGGTAAGGGGAAACAGACTTCTAGGAAAACAAACTGAACTTACAAGCTCAAATGGGCAGACTAGGTGGGCCATAGGCCCTTATCTGCCGACACTGTCTATGTATCTATGTATCTATGTAACCCCATCTGGCTTCTAAGATTCCCTTGTGTCTAGCCCATGCATTCTTAAATCCTTTGACTGTTCTAGCCCCCACCACTTCCACTGGGAGTCTGTTCGAAGCGTCCACCACCCTCTCTATGAAGAAGTACTTCCTTACATTTCCTCTAAGCCTCCCCTCCCCAGCTTCATTTTGTGACCCCTTGTCCCTGAGCATCTTTTTTTTTTGGAATGCTCAGAGAAGTGGACAGGGGAATGAGTAGACCATTCAACTGTGGGGAGTCTGTAAGAAACAGAGCCTATAATAACTCTGCAGTTTAAAACCATTATATAAGTACACTGACACCTATAAGGTGGCCAGTCTTGCACATTTGACACACTTCTCTGGTGATTGAAGGCTCAGATGTCTGTATAATCTGCATAACAGAGCGTGCATTACTTCAGTATTAGGGCACTCCAGGTTGTGCTTTGTACTGGTTCCACCACTTGAGTACCTTGGTTCCACTCACTGGAGTATCTCATTGCAACAATTAAATAGGTCCATTAGGATGAGTAAAGAAATAATTTAAAATAGTTTTTTTTTCCTTTAGATAAGTAAAATTAGAAAATGGTAAAAACAAAAGAAAAAGGAAAATTATTCCTGTTGAGCCATTGTAATTTTGCTGTTTGGCCAGTAGATGGCAGATGCTGAATTTTAAAAATAAATGAATTGAGGTGTATTGCTACCGCTGTGCCTGCTTAATGTAAACAGGTCGGTAAAGTCACAGACCTTTTTCTAGTGCCATTGTGATGGGATGTTAGCACTAGAATCTGAGCTCCTCAGCTAATTAGGTTTCTGGATTTAGACTCAGTCTGTGTTTCTGGATAATATTAAGGTATACTCCTCCCGCCGCGAAACCCCTTCAGCGACATACGTCACTGCCAACCACAGCAGCATGTTGCTGTAGGGCTTGCACCTGGGACCCGGCAACACTTTCCCCTGTCTTGCACCCCCTTCCCGAACCAACTCTGACTCAGAGTTGGCATCCATAGTGACGGGGGTGTGGGGGGTTAATGGGGCCAAGCCCCGAAGAAAAACACAGACACCCTGCTGTGCGGCTCCCTGCCAACTGCAACCGCAGTCAACAAGGAGCCTGGCGCTTCAATGCTGGTCGACGAGTTCGTTGTCGACTCAGCATCGTAGACCCTAATGTTAATGACGCATCTTGGCAACCGAAACATACAACACAAACAAGTGGTTTAAACACCCTAGAAATGTAATCGTTTCACAGTTATTCACATCCTGGAGTGTCTAATCGCTGCTATAAAATGATTCCACTGAATTGTTCATTTTAAAACCGAGTGATGGATTTAGAAAATTAAGCATTTCTGTCATGTGCTGTTATGCTAGAGTAACCCATGGTCATGTGATCACATTTGACCAATCTCATGCCTTGGCTTCTTTTACCCATTGTATTGTGCTGTCATATTGGTCAAAGTCATGCAGCCTTCCGGTTGATGTGTTTGCTTTAGTTCTTCCTCTCCATTTTGTCACTGTGGGGCAGTTTCATCTATAGAATCTGCTTATGTGAATATAAATAAGTGCATTCAAAAAGCATGGCACCTCTTTCTAGATATGGAAGGAAATAAAAAATCTGTGTTTTCTCTTTTCACAGTCCATGGTACTGCTTCTTCAGAGTCAGCGCCAGTACGTCTTTGAGTATGATAACTCCGAACGTCTCTACGCCGTCACCATGCCCAGTGTTGCTCGCCATACTATGTCCACGCACACGTCCATTGGTTACATTAGGAATATCTATAATCCGCCTGAAAGTAACGCATCCGTTATCTTTGACTATAGTGAAGATGGCAGAATTTTAAAGAAATCTTACTTGGGAACGGGGAGGCAAGTGTTCTATAAGTATGGAAAGCTGTCCAAGCTGTCTGAAATTCTTTATGACAGCACTGCTGTTACTTTTGGGTATGATGAAACAACGGGGGTCCTAAAGATGGTCAACTTACAAAGCGGTGGGTTTTCTTGTACAATCCGCTACCGAAAAATTGGCCCTCTGGTTGACAAGCAGATCTACAGGTTCTCTGAAGAAGGTATGGTCAATGCTAGATTTGACTACACGTATCATGATAACAGCTTCCGAGTAGCCAGCATAAAGCCTGTCATCAGCGAGACACCACTTCCTGTTGACCTGTACCGTTACTATGAGATCTCTGGGAAAATAGAGCATTTTGGGAAGTTTGGGGTTATCTATTATGACATAAACCAAATCATCACAACATCAGTGATGACCTTAAGTAAGCACTTTGATACCCATGGGCGTATTAAGGAAGTTCAGTATGAGATGTTTAGGTCGCTTATGTATTGGATGACAGTTCAGTATGACAGCATGGGGCGTGTAATAAAAAGAGAGCTTAAGCTTGGCCCCTATGCCAATACAACGAGATACACATATGACTATGATGGAGATGGGCAACTCCAAAGTGTATCTGTGAATGACAGGCCTAACTGGCGCTACAGTTACGATTTGAACGGCAACCTCCATCTTTTGAATCCTGGTAACAGTGCCCGCTTGATGCCACTGCGTTACGATCTGCGAGACAGGATCACTCGTTTGGGTGATGTCCAGTACAGGCTTGATGATGATGGTTTCCTGTGTCAGCGAGGGACAGATGTATTCGAGTACAACTCCAAAGGTCTTTTGATCAGAGCTTACAATAAGGCCAGTGGCTGGAGTGTCCAGTACCGCTATGATGGTTTAGGCCGAAGAGCCTCTAGTAAGAACAATTTGGGACAGCACCTTCAGTTTTTTTATTCTGATCTACACAATCCAACAAGGATCACTCATGTATACAACCACTCCAATTCAGAAATTATTTCATTCTACTATGATCTTCAAGGCCACCTTTTTGCAATGGAAAGCAGCAATACAAAGGAGTACTACGTTGCTTCTGACAACACAGGAACACCACTGGCTATCTTCAGCAACAACGGCCTCCTAATAAAATTGCTGCAGTACACAGCATATGGCGAGATATATTATGACTCCAACCCCGATTTCCAATTGGCGATTGGATTTCATGGGGGGCTGTATGATCCTCTGACCAAACTGGTCCATTTTACTCAAAGAGACTATGATGTCCTTGCGGGGCGTTGGACCTCCCCTGATTATATGTTGTGGAAGAAAATTGGCAAGGACCCTGCCCCATTTAATGTATTTGTGTTCAAGAACAACAACCCTCTCAGCAATGCACTGGACTTAAAGAACTACGTAACAGGTCAGAAAAATGATAAAAGTGTAGCTGTCTTTTGTTTGAATCACATGCAACTTGTTTGAAAATATTATTGTTTTTTTTAAATAATATATAGCTTTTTGTCCAACAGGCAACTAGTCCCTCATGGATCTGGCTCACACCCCAGCAGCCCCCCAGGCCCAACCCTGGCCACATCTGGTGAATCTAGGCTGCAGTTGTACTTGAGAATACTAGATAATGGGAGTCATCATCAGAGCATCTGCCAGGTTTAACCTACTTTTCTTTCATCCCTCTCCCATCCTCCCAGAGGCAAAGTGTCACGTCCCTTAGTCTGGAGCACTTCCAGGTGGAAGACTGGGGAGTGCCTTCCTTCCATCACCAGGATGCGCTGCCACTAGACTGCAGGTTGCCTGCATGATAGCACAATGTGCTACTGATTTTTGCTTTTAATTGTCCTTGTTTTCATTTAGCCTGACGGTGCTGTCAAGGTGGCACTGTTCCTCCAAGATGGATGGTGAGTGACTGCCTCCCCAACCAGTGCCATTTCTTAGTGAGTAGGGAATGCATGAATGCAGGGTTGCCTGTGCCCTTTCTCTAACCTCCATGGTGCATTGTGGCCCCTAGCCAACCTCAGTGTGGCATTTCAGGGTTCACACGGGAACCATGGTTTGCCAGGTGGCAGTGAAATGCTCTATTGTTACAATCCTGCTCATGCCCCTTAGCAGCAGTGCATGTTATGGTTAAGCAGTAAGGTACGCCAGGGTGTGTGTCACACTGGGATAACATCATGCCTCTGGAGCATTGTGAGGCACACGGCTACAGGCTGAGTGCCTTTTAACCACCTGAGAAGTGACATCATCCCAGCGATGCAGACCCTGAAGTACCATGATGAGATTATAAAATGGATCCATTTATCTGTTTAGTCATAAGAAGGCTGTATTGTGGGCACTAGTTTCATCTGTGAGGTTGTTCTGAGATAATATGATTGGTAAAACTTGCGCTCCATCAGTCAGCTTTCAACATTTTTTCTATGCATTCATGAACATTTAGTACCCTTACCTTTTTATTCTAATTAAAGAGTTAGTATTACGAGGAATAGCAGCAAATATTACCTTTTCAAAAGTAATCAGCTGTTACTTTTTTCTGATGTCTTTTTCTTTTTCCATTTGATCATTAGAGGGGTTCCCACCTGACAGTATTAAGTGTAATGTAAAGTGCAGTGTTTAATCTGGAGACTGACATATCCAGTTCTATGCCTCTTCACGCCTCATCAGCATTGTGACATCACAAATGACTGATCTTGCAGCAGGTGATTGGCTCTTCTTGGTCAGCTGTGATGTCACAGATTGTGAGGTCACAGGGCTGATGATGTTTGAAGAGGAACAGAACCAGCTGTGTCAGTCCCCAGAAAGCCTACTGCTCCTCACACCACACCAAGTGTTGTCAGGTAGAACATCTTCTAATCAGCAAAATGGAAAAGAATCAAATACTGCATATGTAATCAATTTATTTTATTTAATTTTATTTTATTGAACTCTAAGGTATAAAGATCATGTAGTCATGCAAATGTGTTCCATAATAAATAATGAGGAGAAGAAATCTATAGAATATATATGGAATGCAGGCTGAATTGTACCTAAATATCGTGTTTTTCAAAGTTTTCTTTGAGGCTTCAGCAGCTCTTCAACATCACTTTTCTTCTAACATGGCCGAGATTACTGATGAAAAGCTAGGGACAGCCATATTAAAATGAGGGCTTAGTTTAATAACAGAAAATGCTCAAGCAGTTTCTACTCCCACCTGTGTGACCACAGGTGGCAGTGCATGCAGAACCAACGTGCTGGGATGGTGGACGGAGCCACACTCTGATGTGATCGCATGCACCTCATGCGCCTGCATCAGAAAAGCTTCCTCTGCATCCTAGGGGAAGGGAGAAAAAGGAAAAATGCTGCCAGTTGATAAAGGAGGGCATCCAAACCTTACCGCAGGCTCCACACCACCGGCCAAGTGCACTCTCCCCTGATCACTGACTGCATCTCCATCCAGAGGTAGGGTCCCTCCAAAACAGCCCCACCCTGGGGGTAAAGCCAGGATGCACTCAGGAACAAAAGGTAAGTCTTGGAGAAGGCGAGTGATGGAGCTGGGTGAGAGGGTAGGACTGATGGAGGCTGGCTGACTGAAGGAGATAAAGCACAGTAAATTAAAAGGGGGGGTAAAGGGCATTCTACGAGACAGGAGGCAAAGGACAGGTTGCAATACAATAAAAGGGCTCTGTAACGGGCTATCTGATGGTAAGCAACACTGCACTACACCAAGATGTTTAATTTTAAGGCCAGCTCAGTGGCACGATGGTAGCGCTACCGCCGCCACACTGGGGACTCAAGACCGGGAGTGGTCTCGGGCTGCTGGAGGTTGGCAAGGAGGAAGATAATCGAGCATCCGATGGACTGCACCCCTCTCCAGCGGAGGGCATGTTGGCTCCAGGGAAAGACTGCCAACAGGTGGAGGCCTAGTGGCAATGTCGGTGTCAGCGGCTCAGTAGGTAGCACAGTCGCCTCTGAGGCCGGGAGATCAGAGGGCTGTGGGTTCAGTTCCCACATCTGGCACTTGGGTTAATATCCCAGTACTGACACTGCAGTGCAGCATGAGAGGGGTGCTGCACTTCTGAGGTGCCGTCTTTCGGATGAGACGTTAAACCGAGGTCCCATCTGCCTGGATTGGTGGTAGTTCAGATGGATGTTAAAGATCCCATGGCACTTATCGAAAAGAGTAGGGGAATTTCCCCGGTGTCCTGGCCAAATTTCCCTCATTCACTAAAAATACCACCAACAGCTTAATCTGGTTCAAAGTCAGTTGGCATTCATCTGTATCCCCCTTCCCGGGTCGTGCCTGAAAATAGGCAGGATTTGTCTAGTGCACTTACCCGGTCAACAAAAGCTAAATAAATAAAAAATGTGGAATGGGAGCGGTGTGAAGGGAGGGAGCTGCAGGGCTCTGCAAAGTGTGCATGTCTCCACACACATGGGCTGACTTCCCCTTCCCCAACTAGGGTAGGCAAGAAAACAGGAGGAAAGGAACGTGAGGCAGGCTTCTATGAGATCCTGCATGCCAACTTTCCACTCACATCATTATCAGGACCCTGCCGACCCAGATCTGGATGTGAGACTCCAGGGGGGAGGAACAGCCCTCACCCTACTGGCCCCTTCCATGTGGTGCAAACTATGTTGGGGGAACAAGGGCTGGATAGGCAAGTCCTGGATTGGTGGTCACTGGTGGAGGGCAGTGGGGGCAGGACAGATGGAGGCCTAGCCTGCCTTGGCCCTGGAGCATACAATCTTGATTGAAATTTTAGCTTAGTGAGCCTGGAAAGTAAACAGAATTTTAAAAACATCAAAAACCCACATTTCAGATATAAAATAAAATGAAAAGAAAATGGGTATACAGTACTGATGTTTAATCGATGATGATCAGCCCATTTGATGAAGTTTTCAAAAAGTCATTCTTCACATAGAATCACATAGAAAATCTTTTTGAGAGTGTGAAAAATGGGTTTCTTTTGGATACTAGGGAAACAGCTGCAGCAGAATTATTTTTCTGTACAGAGCTGATCTTCTTCGAAGATATCTCTTCCATTAGGCCATACGTTTAGAACTATAATCACGTCAGCACTAGGACCACATGGAAACCGTTGCTAGTTGGGGGCCACCCATGATGATGTCATGCGTCAGAGTCTGTATAAACATGGGTAGCCCCATCACTCCTCAGTTCTTTTCACAAAGTTGATCATACTCGTCAGACCCTGCTGCTGGAAACCATTGCCATTTATCCTTTATTTTGTTATACCAAGTGTTTTTGTCATCTCTGCATGCCGCCAAAATCTTAAAGATGCTTTATGTTGTACTATGAGCATGGAGATGACATTTACAAGGAAAAAACACACAAGGTCCATGTGTGTTGTTTGGGCCTATTCTCACAATGAGAGGAACTGTGAGATCTGCCAGTGCTTTAACCAAACTACAAGGTGACCCCGAAAGAAGGCTCTGGAAATTGTCTTTCTCCTTAAAACTTTAGCAGTCATAGAGAAGGAACTAGGCCCAAACTCTGTGTCTCCAGCCCGTTGGTTGAGTCATGACAACTGAAGTCTAAGGACTGGGAAAGGGCCAGGTCATCAGGGCCCTCCTCATTGTTGGGCCACAAGCACAGGGATGAAGAAGAGTCTGCAGTTGAGAAAGGTAATTCTAATGTGTCATCGACCACTCCAGCGTCAGTGATGACAGCCCCCCCCCCACCACCACCATCTCTGAGACACCAAGATTGGGGCTTGTCTCAGGTGCTGCCATACCTGCTATGGACAGTACAGCTTCATCATCATCAGGCCCAGGTCTGTCGGTGACAACTGTTGTCACGGCCCATGGCTAGGGCGTCATTGACACTCAAATTGTGCTGGCATTGTTTTCTGAGATGATACGGTGTATTCTACCTGGCCTGCCTGTGCGGCCTATTATTCTGTCGAGGGGCTTACTGGCTCCTTGCCACCATCAACAACTTCTTCAAGCACACAGCAGATCCCTTCTTCTCAGCTGCCACCAGCATCATCGGTGCACTCGGTGATTTCTGTTATTTATTTATTTATTTATTTGTACACTAGTTTTCTGCTCCAGTGGACCAGGGCATCTCTGGGGAGTACCCTCTCAACTGACGCCTTTACTCCCAGCCTGAAACCACCCTCCCCGGAGGCCTCTGCCCCAAAACCACAGACTCGGTCAGCCCCCCCCCCGGGTCACCACTGGGGGAGGGGCCTGGTGGCCTGTCTGAAATTAGAGGAGCGATCCTGGATCAGGGCCAGTGGATGGCTGGTCCAGCAGTGAGATGTGGGCACCAGTTCCTGGGGCCTCCATCGCCCTCCTTGTCCTCCGGGATTTTTGACTTGTGTTGCTGTCCACTCGGAGCACGGATGTGTAATGACTTCAGCGCACGTTGTGTGCAGACATCCGCCGCCGCTCTGCCCTGAACACTGTTGTGGCATCGCTTCCTGCAGGGTTCCCTGATCTCCATCAGGGGCCGCTGGGGAGCAAGGCATGCCCCGATATTCACCCTGGGATGGGAACACAGTCCTCCGGATGCTCGATCCCCTCCCTTCCCTGCTGACCTCCAGTGACCCAAGTCCATTCCCAAACCTTGGTTGTCAGCGTGGCTCGAGGTATGGCGTCCAGTGCCTCAACCCTCAGCACCACCGGGCCAGCCAGCGGTTTCTGTCATTGACAGAGATGCTGACGATGAGGTTGAATATAATCCTGACCCCATGATGGAGGAGTATTATGAAGAGGAGGAGGGATATGAGGGAGAACAGTAAGTACTAAGATCCAGTTCTACTCTCTCCTCCTACAGAGAGGACTCAGTGGTGTATACCCCCAGGTCTCCTCCTGAGGACCCTACCTTTTAGTCCATGATGCAGCAAATGCAGACTGCAGTGGGCTTTGCTGTGGAGGAGCAAGACTTTGCAAAAAGGAACCTTATGGATTTTCTGGAGGTCCCTTGCATTTCCTCTATTATTATTCCACCAATATATCCTGCATCAGAGGATGCTACCTTTGCTGCATGGTGCAGACCTAACTCACTGCCTGCAATTCCTAGAGAGGCTGACAAGCAGTATCCTGCCCCATCAGCCAGAAACTGACTCGGTGGTCATCATGGCTGCTCATAATAGGTCTAGGGCACCTAAACACGAGTACTTTGCCTCCTGATGAAGAATCCAGGAGGTTAGATGTGATGGGCAAGTGCATGTATGCCTCTGCCTCACTAGGCCTTAGAATTACCAGGCCCATATGATTAACTGTCAGAACAGCCTGTGGAAAACTGCCAGAGTTGCAGCCCAGGGATTGCCTGAAGGCTCTGCCAAGAATGAACTGATTAAAACTTTAACTTCTGGGCCTGAGGCTGGCAAACACTTGCTCCACTCAGCATATGATGTGTCTGATGCCTCTGCTAAGGCACCTGCTTCTGGCATCTGCTTGAGAAGATATTCTTGGCTAGGGGTTGCTGGTTTTGCAAATGATGTGCAGCAAGCCATTTTAAATGCCCCTTTTAAAGGGACCAAACTGGTTGGCTAGGATGATGAAGAGGCACTTAGAGCCTTTAAGACATCTAAAATGATCCTATGGTCTGTCAGATCCATTTATCCAACTCTTGTTAGGGGGCATGGAAGGGAATCCTTTCATCAGTCTGCTGCCTCCAGTGGCTGTCCCTACTGTCAGCAGGGATGAGGTGAGGGTGGTGGGTTCTTGCCAGGCCCCCTCCCTGCAGGTGCCCATATAAAAGCACCCAAAGCTTCTCGAGCTGGTGGCTATGCTTCCACCAGTTCAGCATGACTCGATACAGACCCTCCCAACCCACTTCTGCCTCCAGGGGTGGTTGTGGGGGGCAGACTCTCCCTGCATCTCAGACAATGGAGGGAGATCACAACAGACAAATGGCTACTGGAGATAATTGCAAGGGGGCATGCTCTGGGACTTTTAGAAACCCCTCTAGATCATCCTCCATCCCCTTCCAGTTATCCTCTGGGCCATTTGTCCCTTCTGAACGAAGAAGTTCATTTACTACTCCAAAAACATGCTACAGAACCAGTTCCTCCTCGTCCGAGAAACAGAGAGTTCTGTTCTTGATAGTCCCAAAATGAACAGGGAATTTGCATCCTGTATTGAATCTCAGGGATCTCAACTTCTACATAGAATACTAGAAGTTTCAAATGGTATCCCTGCAAGCTCTGATTCCCCTTCTGCAAACAGGGGACTGGCTTTATTCTCTTGTCATGAAGAATGCGTACCTTCATGTCAAGATCAGCAAAGCTCCCAGGCAATGTCTCCGTTTTATGCTGGAAGGGGAGAATTATCAGTTCAGAGCATTTCCCTTTGTCTTTTCTTCTGTGCCAGGGGTCTTTACCAAATGCTTGGCAGTAGTGGCAGCAGCGCTTCTCAGGGAAGGCCTGTAGGTTTTCCCATATCTGGATGACTGGCTCTTGAAGGCCAGCTGCAGGGAAGCTGTGCTTCATACCCTGTCTCGGCACGGCAGATGTTTGACAACTTAGGGGTCATATTGAACATGCCGCTGTCTGTTATGATGCTCTGCCAGAGACTGCAGTATGTAGGGGCATTCTTCTTGGACATAGAGAAGGGATGTACTTTCCTGCCACTAGACAGAGCAGAAAACCTGATTTTCCAAGCACAGCTGGTGTACAGAAGTCATTCTGTCCCAGTCAAGATCATGTTGTATCTTCTGGGACTCATGGCTATGACCTCTGTAACTATGCTACTGTCCTGCTTACATATGAGGATCCCTCAGTGGACATTCGGGGTCCAGTGGGATCAGCTGACCAGTGAACTGGACCAAATGGTGCTTATCACAACTCTGTTGCACAGAGCATTGCTGTGATGGCTGGATCACACAAATCTATTATTAAAGGGCATTCATTCCTTGTACTAACTGCTGTATAGATCCTCACCACAGATGCCTCTGGCTTTGGCAGGGGTGCACATCTGGGACCTTACCAGACACAAGGGTCCTGGTCCAAGGTGGAGGTCAAGTTATACATAAATGTCCTGGAGATGACAGCTGTCCTGTACAGCCTTTAGGCATTTCAGGGGCATCTGTGCCCAGGTTCTCTGTTAATACTGACAGATAATGCCAGTGTGATGCATTATATCAACAAATAGAGGAGCACTCATTCATATCTCCTATGCAGGGAAGCAGTGAGAGTATGGTACTGGGCACTGTCACATGGCTTAGAACTGTCAGTTGTGCATCTTCTTGGAATCCAAAATGTCTTTGCAAACAGGCTAAGCAGGTCACAATCCAAGATGCCCAAATGAGAACTGCTGATCTTCTTCAAGGATATCTCTTGCAGCAAACCACACCTTTGGAACTATAGCTACCAGGCACTAGGACCACACAGAAACTTTTTAGCTAGCAGTCTACTGGAGCTGCCCATGACAATGACGTCAGCAAACGTTGCCACTCCTTTATATAAGTGGGCAGCCTGCACCCTCCTCAGTTCTTTTCCCACTGTCGATCAGTGCACGTTGGACTCCTCGAAGACACACTGCTTCTGTCGACCACCAACATTTCTACCTCTTCTCTGTCTGTTATTTTCTCACCCTAGTGTTGCAAATCACTATCTTAAAGTGATTCTTTCATTCGGTTGTGTATGCTGACTGAGTCTTCTAAACTTTTCCGTCTCTGCGACTGCGGAAGGAAAATCTACAGTAAGGATGGCCACATCACCTGCAACCACTGCCTAGGCCTGGACCACGATGCAAAAGCCTGCGAGGTCTTCCTTAGGTTCTGTCAGGCCACATGGAGATGCTGCCAGATGGACCTCAAGAAATTCTTGCTGGAGCGGCAAGTAAAAGCCATAGAAAAGGAGCTCCAGGCCAGAAGCTCCTTTGCCTCCCTAGCACTGTTCTCGGGTTCCCTGTCCTCCCAAGTCCCGGGACAAGTTGGCTGGGAAAGGTCCTCCCCAGCTTGCTTGTGGTCATTGCATAAGGAGCCAGCCACTGCTGGGTCATTGTCCTCACTGACGTCTCCCTCTGCTGCAACTCACACCCCTCCACTGCAGGGTCAGCGTTTGCAGCTCCCGCTCCCTGCCTTTCCCCTTTTGGGTGAGGGAGCTTCAGCGCTGGGCCTGATCCTCGCCCCTTGTGCTCTCTCAGCCCCTGCTGTTTTGGCCCCTTTTCTCAGCAGGTCTACAGTCAGTGAGCTCCACTGGTCCAGTCCTGGCGGGTGTGAGTCCATCATTGACTGGAGCCGTACCTCCTCCGGCGCTGCCCTTGGCCCTTTCTTAGAGCCCGCAACTAGGTCTCTCTTCCGACCTGCCCTTGGCCAACTCCAGCCCAACACCTTTGGGGCACCTGTCTCACCCGGTGACATCCGTGGCCCCTTCTGTGGGCTCTGTTTTGATGTCAGGGGCACAGTTTTCCCTGTCACCGCCCCAGACCATTTCCTCAATGATGGGAACTCAGTCCCTCCTATCAATGTCCCAGGCAAATCCGGTGATGCCAGGCTCCTTGCTTCTGCCGCCAAGGCCTCAGCCTGTTTTGCTAGTGCCAGGCCCTAAGCTGACCCCGCTGACGCTGCAGTCCACCCCGATGATGCCTCTGGGCCCCTCAATTTCCACTCCCAACACCTCAACCTGCTCTGATGCTGCTCAACGTCGATGTCCAGACCATGTTCATGTCTTTTTGGGAATTCATGTATCGTCTTGCCCCTCCTTTGGGGCCGACGATGCCAGGGTCTGCAATACCAGGGCCTACCATACTTCTTCCCACACTGTTGCCTCCTACGATGCCATATCTGTCTTGTCCATGTTCTCACACACCATTGGTACCCACTTCTGACCACGTTGACATGGATGAGTATCACCCAGATCTCCTGCCTGGGCATGATGATGAGGACGAAGATAATGATCAGGACAGCGCTGCTAGCCCCGCTCCTTCTTCTTCTTCTGCAGTCTCCTCTGGAGGGGAGGGCTCTCAAATTATACACTGCGATCCCCCCCCCTTGATGATCCCTCATTTATTGCCATCATGAGGCAGCTCCAAACTGCCACGGGATTTGAGGAAGAGGAGTAAGACATTGTCAGGAGGAACCTTTCAGTGTACCTGGAGTTGCCAGACTCCTCTCCTATCATTATTCCACCTCTGATAGATGCCTATGAGGATGCCATTATGGCTGCCTGCAGCAGGCCAAATATGATTCCTGCCATGCCCAAGAAGGTGCATAAATGATACCAGGCCACCTTAGGGAAACCCTTCTTTGGGGAGCAACCTCAGGTGGACTCTATAGTCATTAATGCAGCCCATGATAGGACCAGGAGGCCCAAGCATCTTAGTACTCTTCCTCCAGACAAGGAATCCAGAAAGCTGGACCTGATGGACAAATGGACATTTACTTTATTATTTATTTTATTTAAATTTTGGTGACCGGGTAGGCCCACTGAGACCAAAACAGTCCCTTTTTCAGGGGACACCCAGAATTAATTATACATATCTATAAACATAACAAAATATATACATGTAATTTCACAATTAACAGTCAATATAGACATAGTGACCCAATCAAGGATATAGTGGCAGGTTAATTACAATCAACATCAATGTGAGAGGAAGTACTATTATACATGAGACAGTCACAGTCAGATTGATGTCCCAATGAGGTTAGATCGGCAGCAGGGGAGTCGGCTGACTCAGCGGTAGCAGGTGCAGAGGCTCAGTTCCAACAGGTGGGTTTTAAGCAGCAGTGCAACGAAAATGGGCTAAAATTTGACCCCACGTTTTTTTTCTTCCTAAGCAATGCCATATGTCTTCCAGTTAATTTTCTTTTTTTGTACTCTATTTTCTGCACCCTACCTCATTGGACTCTCTCCAGCATGGTCGTTCGCTAAGCCGGCTTATCCCGTCCTCCTGAAGCCATCAGCCACTTCTGGTCTGTGTCTCCTCCTTGTCACATCTCCCGAACCCTCCAGATCTAAGTCCCCTGGAAGCAAGGGCCGCCACTCCACCCGACGCTCTTTCTGTAGTGTCTGTCGGGGATGGACGAGAGAAGAGCCAGTAGGACTTCTAAGCCGGGATTGGATGTGGTGCCAGAGCCCTAGACCCGCCTGCACCTGCCAATGGGAAGGGGATTTTTTTCTTGTTTCTTTCCCCCCATTGGCCCAGCAGTGCAGTGCGATCCAGCGTGGCATGTGAACTTTCCCGTTCACGCCCACAGAAGCGCTGCTGCAGCCATTTCGTGGCTCTTGCCAGGACCAGACTGCTGCTTGACCTCCAGTCTCCACTAGGGGTCGCCAGATGACGAGACCTACGTCCCCTCTCCCTCCCAGGAAAGGAGAGCTGTCCTCTGGATGCTCGATCCTTTCCTCCCCTGCCAACCCAAGTCCACTCCCGAACCCAAGTCGCCAGCGTGGTGCGAGATGTGGCATCTAGCACCTCAACCCTCAGCTCCACCGGGCCAGCTTCTTCCAATTCATTTTGGTGGTAACATTTTCAGTTTCCATTATCATTTAAAATGTTATGAACGTTTAAAATAATTATTTCTCAAGAAAAAAGATGGCTGCCTCATTTTTGCATAGAAATAATATTGAGGACCTGAGGAGGGTAAGAATCCAGACAAAAATGAAATGTACAGTACACAGCATAGGAATCATCCAGAAAACCCAAGTTAGCAGTTCTGCCAATATTTTTTATAACTTTAGCAGAAAATTAGCTTTTTGGAATAACTTTTTTCATTGCACTGCTGCTTTAAGACACTTCTTGAAGCCCCCAAGGGAGGTACATTCCTGAAGACTGCTAGGGAGACCATTCTAGATGGGAAGGATGAAGGCAGCATAGGACCTTGCCTCTGCCACTCTTGCAATGTCTGTGTAACATTTACCTGAAATCTCTGTATATCCTTATCCTGTATATAATTGCCTCCGTATTTCCTTGTAACCTCCCGAGTCGCACCTGAAAATAGGCATCTGTTTTGTCTAGTGTTCTTACCTGGTTAAAAAAAGCTAAATAAATAGATATGGTGAAATACCAGAATTCTCTCTGGAGAACAGCCAAAGCCATTGCAGAGATTCTCCCTGAAGGTACCCAGAAGCAAGAGTTGCTCCAGGTCCTTCAAGTGGGGGTAGATGTGGGCAGGTATCTCCTAAAGTCAGCCTGTGATGGTTTTGATGCTTCCGCGAAGGCAGTCTCAGATGGCATTCTTGGCTTAGGGTGTCTGGTTTTGCCACGGACATTCAACAGTCCATCTTGAATGCCCCCTTCAGTGGCTATAAGCTCTTTCAAGCAAATATGAGAGACATTCTTTCCAACCTACAGGCCTCGGGTAGGGCCCTGCGGTCAGTTTAATCTCTTTATAATACCCAGCCAATGGGTCCTCAGAAGGTGCCTTTTCGTCGAGCCTACAACAAGCCTTAGCCAGGCACCAGAACTCCAGCCAAGCATCTGGTGACCTCAGGCCTGCCCATCCTCCTGCCCCAGCTGCCAAAGCACCCAGAGGAGGTGGAGCGGCCCCAGCCACAGGTACCTCCTCAGCCTGACTCCTTATCAGATCCCCCACCCTCCAGATCTTCAAGAGGCAGTGATCAGGGGTTGCTTCTCCCTCCACCTCGCCAAGTGGCGGGAGATTACAGACACCCGGGTGTTACAAATCATAGAACATGGCCACACTCTAGAACTACTAGACTGGTCTCCAAAGTGTCCTCCAATTCAGGTCTCTTTACCTACCAGCTCACATTCCCGTGCTGCTGGGGGAATTCAGACCTTGTTACAAAAAAAGAGCCCTTGAATGTGTTCCATTGCACCAGAGAAGCAGGGGGTTCTATTTCAACTTCTTTCACATTCCCAAATCCACATGGGATTTGCAGCCCATTCTGGACCTAAGGAACCTCATTTACTACATCCAGTACAAAAAGTTCAGAATGGAGACCTTACAGGGCCTATTGCCCCTGCTACACCAGGGAGACTGGATCTGTTCTCTGGATATGCAGGATGTGTACCTGCATATCAAGGTGTTTGCACCCCACTGGCAGTATCTCAGGTTCCATTTCCATGGGTAACATTACAAGTTTTGAGCCTTGCCCTTTGGCTTGTCCTCAGCACCCCAGGTCTTTGCCAAGTATCTGGCAGTGGTAGCGGCCACCCTCGGGGGCTTGTCTGTCTTCCCTTACCTGGATGATTGGTTGCTCAAAGCACCATCCAGGGACCTGTTAATTCAGACATTGTAGCACACCATTCAATTGTTCCAGGCACTGGGCATCATGGTCAACCTGCCCAGGTCAGTCCTGACCCCTGGCCAGCACCTTCAGTATATTGGGCAGTGCTGGACATGGCTCAGGGCTTTGCCTTCCTGCCAAAGGGCAGGGCAGACTGCCTGAGAGCTCAGGCTCAACTGCTCTACAACAGTCGGTGTGTAACGGCCAGAACCTTCTTGAGGCTTATGGGTCTGATGGCTGTGGCTGTCGTTATTGTGCCTCTAGCAGTGTTGCACATGGGAATTCCTCCAGTAAACGTTAGGGGTCCAATGGGATCAATCTACCAATGACCTCAAACAGCCAGTTCTAGTGTCCTCCCCAGTCAGAAAGGTGCTGCATTGCTGGAAGGAACTCAGTAACCTATTGAAAGGGGTTCCCTTCCTCCTTCCCTCCCTTCAGCAGATCCTCACAATGGACACCTTGAGGTCAGGATGGGGGGCTCAAAGTACCGGTGGCAAGGTGAGCGCCAAAAAAAAAAAAGGATGGGGGGCTCATCTGGGGTCCCATCACACACAAGGGACATGGTCCCCAGTAGAGGCTACCCTCCACATCAACATCCTGGAGATGAAAGCCATTCTGTATGCCCTTCAGGCCTTCCAGACCCACTTGTCCCCAGGACGTCTTCTGGTCCAGATGGACAACACCAGCGTAGTCCATTACATCAGCAAACAAGGGGGGATTCGCTCGTACCCCCTGTGCCAGGAAGCGATGAGTGTCTGGTACTGGGCTGTAGAACGCGGTCTCGAACTTTCAGCCATCCATGTTCCAGGCATGCAAAATGCCCTGATGGACAGTCTCAGCAGCTTGCAATCCAGGATGCATGAGTGGGAGCTGCTGAGCTCAGTCGTAGAAGATCTGTTCAACAGGTGGGGCCATCCAGAGCTGAATCTTTTTTTTCGTCTCCACTGAACACAAAATTGCAGCTTTTCTGCTTGCTTGCTACAGGGCCTGGAGTTTTCTGGTGAGACGCGTTGTCCCTCTCCTGGAAAGGGAAGTTCCTCTATGCCTTCCCTCCCTTCCCCCTAATGTAGAGGGTTCTGATCAAGCTTCAGATGGAAAGGACCCCTCTAATCCTAGTGGCTTCCCTCTGGCCTCGACAGATCTGGTTCCCCGTACTACAGCAGTTGGCAGTGGAGCCCACTGTACCTCTGCCTCTGTGCCCCAGTTTGCTCTCACAGGAGCAGGGCACTCTTGTCCATCCAAACCTCAAGTCTCTTCATCTTCATGCATGACTCCTGAAGACATAGCCATTGCTAGGTCTGGAGTTTTCCAGAAGGTGGCTGATGTCTTGGTGGCCAACAGAAATCCATCCACCAGGGCCACTTATTCCATGAAGTGGAATCACTTTGCTCTGTGGGCTGCTTCCCATCACCTGGATCCTTTCACTTGTCCAGTGAATCAGATTCTGGTGTACTTGCAGCTCCTGTTCCATATCAGGCTATAATATTTATCCATTAAGGTTCACCTGTCAGATGTTTTGGCCTTCCATGTGCCTGTTGATGGCCGTACGGTGGCCCAGGTGGATGAGTCCCATACGTTCTTGAGAGGAACCCTGCACTTGAAGCCTTCCATCCACAATCCAGCCCCACAGTGGGATCTGAATTTTGTGTTAGAGAAGCTTACTGTGGCTCCGTTTGAGTCAGCCGTGTTTTGCAAACTACGCTTTCTGTCATGGAAAGCATTATTTTTAGTTGCTATTACTTCTGCTCGGCGGATTTATGACCTTCAGGCTCTCATGTGTGAGCCTTCTTATTTGAATTTATACAAAGACAGGGTGTCTTTACATACCAATCCTAAGTTTCTGCCTAAGGTGTGTATGAGTTTACTTTAAATCAATCCATCCACCTTCCTGTGTATGACGAAGAGCATGCCAGTCCAGGGGAAGCATTGCCTCATACCTTAGATGCACATAGAATACTCAGGTGCTATGTACCCCTTCCCCCCAGGTTGTACCAGGAGACAAGTAACTTGCTGTTCAGAGTGCTTTCCTGGTGAAACATTTCAATAAATAAATAAATGTTCATGGTACGAAGGATGTTAGGAAGTCCTCGCAGCTGTTTGTTTCTTTTACCCCTGGAAAGAGGGCATTCTAGTTTCAAAGCAGTGCTTGTCCAAATGGTTGGCTAACTGTATTACTTTTTGTTATAGGAAGTATGGTAAAGAACTTCCTGGTGCTGTGTGTGGCCACTGAACTCGCGGTGTGGCTGCTTCTACTGCTTGTTTCAGGAATGTTTCTGCAGCTAAGATTTGCACAGCTGCTACCCAGAGTACAGTCCTCACTTTTAACAGACAGTACAGTCTGGACATTGCTTCCAGAAGAAGGGCAGGTTTCAACCTTGCTATGGTCCTAAGCCTCCTTTGTTGAGCCTGTTGCTTCCCCCCACTCAGACTTGGGACTCGTTCCAATGGTGTGGCTTGCTGCAAGAGATATCCTCGAAGAAAATAGTGCAGTTACATAAGAACTTATCTGTAGACTGCTAGCTAAAAAGTTTCTGCTAGATAAAAAGTTTCTGTGTGGTCCTAGTGCCTGACGACTATGGTTAGGCTTGCTGCAAGTGATTCTCTTGAAGATCTACTGTTATACAAGTTCTTACATAACTGCACTATCTCCATGGTAGATTATCTCTTTGCAAGATGGGGTCATCCAGAGTTGGACCTTTTTCCATCCCCACACAATTCAAAACTGCCACACTTAGGAAAAGGAATTTCCTGTACACGTTTTCCCCAATTCCGCTAATACAGAGGGTTCTACTCAAGCTGAGGATAGAAGGTGCCACTCTCATCCTCACTGCTCCACTATGGCTTCGCCAGATAGACTCTCCCTTCTGCAACAGCTGGTAGTGGAACCTCCTGTACCCCTCTGTGTCAGGGTTGTTGTCACAGAACAAGGGGTCCCTGGTCCATTCGGACCTGAAGTCCTTGCATCTGCATGCTTGGCTCCTGAAGACACAACCGTAGCATGTTTTGGAGTATCCGCTAAGGTTGCTGGCATCCTGATTGCAGCTAGAAGGCATTCCAACAGACATACACATTCCTTAAAATGGAAGCGATTCACTTTGTGGACTGCTTTTGGGAATTTGAACCCATTTACATGCCCTGTAAATGCTGTGGTGGAATACTTGCTGTCACTGTCAAGACTCTGGTCTACAGTATTTCTCAGGTAAGGTGCATTTGGCCACTATACCAGCCTTCCATTCCCCTGCTGATGGTCTCACGGTAACACAGTTAGAGGAATTCAGTACTTTTTTATGAGGCAGGTTACATATGAAACCTCCTATTCACAATCCACGTCTGCTTGGGACCTGAATTATGTATTTGAGAAACTGCCATTAGCTCTTTCTGAGCCAGCTGTGAGTTGTGGTTTACATTTCCAGTCATGACTGACAGACGCTGGGGTGTGCCATTGGGGTTGTGAGGCCTAAATCTCACCCCATTCTCCTTTACTGTAGCATGTCAATCTGCTTACACATGGAATGGGGTGAGAGTTGGGCCAAACGACCCCAATGGCACACCCTGGCATCTGTCACTCTGTGGAGGATGGGGGTGCGGGGTGTGTGTGGGGGGTTAGGGGCTCAACTCTAATGTTTCATTTCCTGACTTTTTTCGCTTTACCCTAAATGATGCATCAAAGGCAGTTTTTGCTATGATATATATATATATATATATATATATATATATATATATATATATATATAATAAATGGTAGCACGGTAGTGCTACCATAGTTAGGGTTGAGTAGCCCTCTTAAGGTTAAAGGGTCAAACTTTGAACCTTAATAACTTTGCCACTGTTCAACGGATTTGCCAGATATTTGGAATACATGATCAAGAACCATTCATCTTGGGATCTGCCAACTGTCGTAGTGGTTGGATATACGGCTGTGGAGTTATTAAGTGAGATCTGCGTGCGCATTCACAGTTTTTGGTGAATTTTTTGCTCGCGCCTATAGGTCGCATGGTTTGCGCGACCAGTCCGAAAACTTCAGGAAACATGCGTCCAGGGTCCCCGATGTGCCTTTTAAGATTTCATGAAAAAATATTAAACGGTTCAAACGTTATTCAAAAAACAATTTCCCATTATAAGTCAGTGGGAAAAGTTAACAAAAAGTTCGACAGTGTCGCAAATGGACTTCTTACTGTCACAAATGGCCCTAGTAGTGTTGCAAATCCGCTATTTTGTTTTCAGTTGGTGATCAGAAAAATGCTTGGCGTTTAAAACTGGGACCATCTAGGGACACAATTCTTTTTGTGTTTACCTAGTCGGACCCTGAGAATGCTAGGCATGTCTTTATTTTGGGATTAAACATCCTAGAAATATGTTTTTCAAATTTTTGGAAAAAGTAGTGTTGCAAAGTAGTGTCGCACTCATGACAGTTTCGCAAATTTTTGCGAAAGCTTTCATAAATCACGACACTACTTTTTTCAGACTATAGCCAAAATGACAGCAGTTCTTTGCCACCCTGCTGCAAAAGAACGGTTTGGTCTTTGAGCTGAAATTTGGAGGAAGGCAGCCAACATCTCACAGAGCCGGCATCGGAGTGCAGCGTTGGGGTCATCGGTTCTAACTCTCACCCCATTCTCCTATACCTCTGCTTCTTTACACATGTGATGGGGTGAGAGTTAGGGTCGATGACCCCATCGCGCACTCCTGATGCCAGTTGGGGGTGGGCTGGGGTCCAAGGGGGCTTTCAACCCAACACCGAATTTCCTCACTTTTGTCACTGTGGAACAACCCTAACTGATGCATTAAACAGAGTTTTTTGCCTTTTATATATGTAATAGATAGCCCACTCTAAGGTGTGTGGTCGCGCTCTGTTATACGCGAGCCTTGTCAACCACACAAGGCGTGCGTATATCAGAGCGTGACCGCCTGTCTTAAGTGGGTTATCTATTCCCATAAAATAACAAAATTGTTTTGGAGGGCTGAAAGTGCAGGTGTGCAGTGTTGGGGTGATATCACATGCGGTCATGTGATGTGTTTCAACCAACCAGCAGAGATAATTTTCCTACCCATTTTATATATATATATATATATATATATATATAAAATATATCTACAGGGTTTTAAATAATTGATTAGCATTTTTTCTGGGACAATACTAATTATACAGAAAGTATTTATATAGGTTTTCTAGAAATGTTATGTTTGTTAAACACAGTGAGGCAAGTGCTATGCATTTTCACAATGTTTTAGCACTTTTATGAGCAAAACGCTAATCAATTTTTAGAGTTAAATAAAACCCTGTATATTTATATATATAATGTGTGTGTGTGTGTAGCACCCCCCTTCCTCATAACAGCTAGGGGTATTGCTGTTCCAGGGGAAGGGGGACTACAGCACAAAAACCTCACCAGACTTTATCAGAAAATTCGTGGAATAAGTGCAGCCTACCTTGGGATGTCTTCTGATCACCAGGACCCAAGGCTTCTCTGTCAGGAACTGGCACGTACACCCCAAGATTTGCCAAAAAGAGGGGGCCCTAGCTCTAGTTCTTCTCCATTTCTTAGCCTCTTGGACCCTCACTAGCCCGGAGACATGAGGGTGCAGCATCTGAAAAGAACCTCTGCAAGCAAACTGATAGGGACTTTTAAAACTTAAGGATTATTATTTCATTAGATCCTTATTTACAAATAAAAATTGGAACTTCAAATTTCTTTGCCCAAACAGTCAGTTTTATTCGCCTGAGCCCCAAATGATCAGCGGGGCTCAGGGGTCCATTAGCTTAAAATAAAGCTCACAGCTCCATGGGGCTAAACTTTTTACAAGATCCCGATTTTGGAGAGAGACATTACTTTCAAACCAGGTCTTAGGCAGAGAAAGATTAGTTACAGCTCAAAGCCCAGCAGCAGTTTTTTACCCAGGACACAAGGACTCTTTGCTAACCTGGAACGTGAAGCTCTATAACCCCAAATACTTCCGGCACTGGTAAGCTCCTGCCTTAAAGCTTCACCTTATTCTCTTTAATGCTCTCCCCTTTCCCAAATGAAGAACTCCCTCGCTCTCTTCCTGGGGAAGCGAAAAGCTTCTCCCTAATCCACTCCCTGGCTCTCTTCCTCAGCCCAAGGGCACTGATGGTGCAGCCTGCTAATACCCTAACTACCACCATATCTCTCACCCATCCTGAAAGCCCACAGTCTTTGTCCTGCCTGCACCACTCACCCAGGCCCACTCTGAACCTCTGCAGCCTCTCAGACCTCTGGCTGCCACCGCAGGGCCTCCCATTAAACCAGGTAGTTCCACCAGCCACACAGCTACGTCTCCCTCACAAATCCACTTGTGCTGGCTAAGAGCTAACTGGCACAGGGAGCCTAAAGGGTCTCCATATCTTGGAGAACCCACCCAGGCAAATTCATCCATTGCCCCAGGCCTGTCCCTCCAAACAGACCCCACAACTGGTAAAGGCTCTCCCAGACCCTTCACTTATGCCTGGGCTGCCCTGCCACAGGAAAGGAGGAGGAGGCTGCTGCCATCAGCCCCCATCCTCTGCAGAAACACTGCCACTACTACTGTAGCCCTGACAGCCCACTGAGCTAAACCCCTGATATGAGTCCTATAGCCATCACCCGGGGCCTACCCTACTCTACCTGAGATCACTCTCCACCCCAGTACCCCAGGGACCCAGGACCCAAACGACCCCATCTGTGGTTACTTACCACCACCCTCAGAAGCCCAGAACCTAGGAGCCCAGCATTTAGCCGCTGAACTGGCTGACCTGCTGAACAGAGGGGGGGCCCCCCCTTCACTCTGCCCTGAATGCTGTGTCTGCTGGTCTCCTCTTCTCTCTCTCTCTCTCCAAAAACTCCCTCCTCACTCTTCTCTGATCTCCACTATTTATACCCTAATTACCTGATGCCGCCAAATGGCAGCCAGCAGGAATTACTTCCCCCAGAGCACTAAAAACCTAAAGCTCCAGGGAAAAAGAAGGGGGAAGGGGTTCCTAAGGGGAACATAAGCTCCTCTCAAAGGATACATTAGTGAAAGGAAAAAGTCCAGAGGGATATTGCTAAGATCAGAGATAAGGGGGCGTGTGAGGAGGAGGACCATGTAAAAGCATCTATCCTAAATTGATACTTCTGCTCAGTATTTACTGAAGAGAAGAGCAACTAGAATGGTGCAGAGTCTGCAAGAGAAACCATACGAGGAGAGACTAAAGGAGCTTAATATGTATACCCTTGAGGAAAGAAGGGAGAGGGAGGACATGATAGAAACTTTTAAGTACCTCAGTGGGATCAGCACAGTCCAAGTGGGTAGCATCTTTCAGAAAAAGAGATGTGCAAGAACAAGGGGACACAATTTGAAGATAGAGGGGGAAGGCTCAGGGGCAATGTGAGGAAGTATTTTTTCACAGAGAGGGTGGTGGATGCATGGAACCAGGAATGCCAACTTTTAGGAATCTTTGTGGGTGCTCATTGCCAGTAGGTAGTATTTTTTCTGTGACCAGGTTCCCTAGTAATCCTTTGTTGCAGGCTGCCCTTGAAAAATTGAGGGTGCTTATGTCAACTTTGTGGGTGTTTGAGCACTCAAGCACCCATGGAGTCGGCTCCTATGCATGGAACAGCCTTTCTGAGGAGGTTGTGGGGTCTAAAACTGTGGGAGAATTCAAGAATGCATGGGACAGACATAAGGCAGTTCTTGTGGGGGGTAGGAAGAAATAGGCTGTTGGTTAACTAGGATCTGCAGCTTATCCTGTAGGTAGGGAAATGGGCAGACTAGGTGGGCCAAGCGGTCCTTATCTGCCATCAAAGTCTATGTTTCTATGTTTCAGGTGAATTAACAACATTACGTAAGATCTTGAGCCATAGCTGCAATATCCAGCACCATATCTTACCCTGTACGCCTGGTACTGGTCTGATCTCCTGGTTCCTCACATTAGGAGGTTCCCTGAGTCTAATCTCTGGCAGGGAACTGAGGAGTGACGGGGTCGCCCACGTTTATATAGATGCAGATGCACGACATCCTCGTGGGCAGCCCCTGGCTAGCAGAAAGTATGGTGTGGTCCTAGCGCTGATGCAGGTATAGTTCTAAAGGTGTGACCTAATGGATGATAGTCTCTCGAAGATTATCTTTTATGATAAGTTTGTAACTGTTCTTTCCCAGCTACATGGAAACAGTTGACTCCCCCTCCAAAATAATGATGCACTTATTTCACATTTTTGTCCACTTGTATTAATGTCCATCAATTTGTGTAAAAAAAAAACAGGTTCATTGGTCAGTGGCAGACTCCTCCTCTTTCCATCACCAAGGTTTTTTTTAATTTATGTTCACATTTTAAATTGAAAACACGCATTGATGCCAGCTGATTGTAACCCACTCAGCTGATGTAATATCCATTTCAAAATAATTGAAATGATTTTAATTGTTACTCAGCAAAAGGGTCCATTGACATATGATGAATCTTCATCATTCAATATTTCCAGCTGACTGGAATGCCTTTTTACGCTGTGGCATCACTCGTTTGGCCGGAACCATCAAAACAATTTAAGATTATTCATACATCATTGGATCTTTTTGGCCAATTCACATTAAAAACAATTTCAGCTATCATGAAAGGGATAATATAGCAGATGAGTGGGTTATGGGTCACTGAGAGCAGGGCAGCTTTTCAATTATTAATTAAACAAATGTCTGAAGTAAAGTAAGTGTGTGTGTGTGTGTGTGTGTGTGTGTGTGTGAGTTTGACAAAGGGGGATTCTCCAGTCACACATTTCATAGTAATCCTTTCTAGACTGTGGCAAACCAGGCTAAGCAACTTTAATATGAAATAGAAGAGTGGGGCTTTGAAGAACCCCTCTATCCTGCCAATTTAGGGTTCTGGTGACATCATAGAAAGTGTTGTGCTTCGCCCTAGTGGCAATGTGATATCATCAGACCCACCAGTGGCAGAATAGCGCCTTTCTTTCCAGTCACCAGTTATTCTGTTTTTTCCCCAGAAGTACATTAGCACCAAAACAAGTATATGAATAAACTGTTTGTTGTCTGATAAATACTGCTGCATTAAAGATATTATAGATGCTAGCTCTGTGGCACTGAATCATTGGGGACCACAGTACTGTAGATGGCATGGGTGACTCCGCACCACCAGCCACACCCCAGGCTAACAGCAAGTGTACTCATCGCTATAGGAGAAGGGTGGAAGTAAACCTGAAATTGGCTGGCCTGTCTAGAGATGCACTGGATGACAGCCTCTGTGCATGTTACCCCATGCCACCTGATCCTCAGTGGTGGCATGTCCATCGCCGGCCCTGGCTTCATTCACAAGGTGTTCTCCTTCCACTCCATTTGTCACAAGGTGGAGCCCCCTTCCCCCACCTCACAGTAGAAATAGATCTGGAGATCAAGATGAGGGCACCCTGGGATCTGGCAGCAAGCATAACCTTCATGCGAGTGAGTTCAGCTAGTAGAAGGAGAAACCACTTGTAAGCTGGGCCCTCCTCCACTTCCAAGCCTGCCCAGTGATGGGATGGGAGGTGCCCTCCCCTCTCCCATCCTGTACCCTCTGGGTCCTCCCATGGGGGGTTGGCTCTGCCACTTCCTTTCCGCCTTGCCACTGTTACCACGGACAGGTGGGTCCTTGAAGTGGTCGGCCAGGGTCTGCCTCTGGAATTTGAGGCTTACTCACCCAGCTATGCCCATGCCCCACAGGAGGACATGGTGTCAGTTGATGTTCAGTCGGCCCTTTGGGACAGCATTGTCCAACTCCTGTGCAAGCAGGTAGTGGTTCCTGTCCTGGATTCTCCACCTCAACCAGAGTTCATCTCCAGGGGTACTTCCTGATACCGAAACGGATGGGGGGGCTGGCACCCCATCTAAAATTTGCACAACCTGAACAAATTCCTTTGGTTAATGCACATTCAGGATGGTAACTCTATCACAGATTATACCATCTCTTGAGCAAAACATGTGGTTTTGCTCTCTGGATCTCCAGGATACATTCTTTCACATCCCAGTCCATCTGTCTTACCAGTGATTCATCTGCTTTTAAGCAGACGGGACACTTTACAAGTTCCAGGCCATGCCATTTGGTCTGTCATCAGCCCCCATGGTCTTCACTAAATGTGCAGCAGTGGTGGCTGCCCATCTGAGGTGCCATGGAGTCTGGGTATACTCCTACCTGGATGACTGGCTCATTGCAGGTCCCTCCAGGCAGGAGGTGGAGCAGTCCAGGGACCTGGCCCTTCAGACTTGTGGCTCTCTTGGCCTCCTGGTCAATGAGGCCAAATTGGAACTCGTGCCCTCGCAGGTGATTCACTTCATCGGAGCAGAGCTCGACTCTTGCAGAGCCAGGGCTTGTCTCCTGGCAGACAGGGCAGAGGCTCTTACCTCCTTTGCCCGATCATTTTGGGTTTGGCAGTTGCGCACTGCACGGGACCTCCTGCGACTATTGGGATATATGACAGCCTGCACCAGCATAGTCCATTGGGCTTGCTAGAGAATGCGCTCCCTGCAGTGGGAGCTGGCCAGCCAGTGGTCTCAGAGCAGGGGTCACTTCAACTAGTTGGTCACCATGACCCTGCAGATGTGGGATGCACTAGAGTGGTGGTTAGTCCCAGAAAATCTGTAGGAGGGTATCCCATTTGTCCGTCTGGAGCTGACAGCCATCCTGATGACTGATGCCACCTGGGAGAACAGAGTCTATGGGCTCTGGACGCCCAAGTAGTCCCGATGTCACATCAACCTGCTGGAGCTCAGGGTGGTTCAGCTGGCGCTGACCATTTTTGCAGTGCATCTCAGGAGTCAGGTGGTTCAGATCCAGATAGACAACACCACAATCTTGTAGTACCTCAACAAGCAGGCAGCACACACTCTTTTCCACTGTGCAGGTAAGCTCTCAGCATCTGAACCCTCATGCACAGCCTGGAGGCCGATCTCCTGGCCACCCATGTGGCCAGTGTCTCCAACGAGTTGGCGGATGCTCTCAGCTGGGTGAGTGAGGTGTCTCATGAGTGATCTCTCCATCCTAAGGTAGTGCACACTCTGTTCTCCCAATGGGGCACCCCTCTGGTGCACCTGTTTGCCTCCAGGGAGAATGTAAAGCTGAGGCTGTATTATCCCATCCCCCTCAGAAGGGAATTCTGCAGGGGGGTGCCTTCTCAAGGTCCTGAGCCCTGGGCCTCCTCTATGCCTTCCCTCCCTTTCCCTTGATCCACAAGGTGCCGCTCAAGGCACAGAGGGACTAGGTACAGGTGATCCTGGTGGCTCTGGACTGATCCTGCCAGTTCTGGTATCCCAATTGCCTCAGCCTCAGCAGCAAGCTCCCAAGTTGACTTCCTCTCCACTTGGACCTGCTCTCAATCCATCATGGGAAGGTACTCCACCTGGACCTTAAATCGCACCTGACAGTCTGGTTCCTGAGCGACTAGAGTTCCAGGCTTTGGGCCTCTCCGAAGATGTCTTCAACTGGAGGCTTCTTGGAAGGAGTCCACCAGGAAATGCTACACCTTCAAATGGAAGAGATTCTCCATTTGGTGTCAGAGCAAGGGGCTGGACCCTTTGTCCTGTCTGGTGGCTAGCATACTTGACTACCTCTGGTTCCTCTCCCAGTTGGGCCTCAGTTCGATGACCCTTAAGGTGCACCTGGCAGCTATCTCTTCCTACCGGACATGGGCTGGTCAGTGGTCGGTGGCACAGGAGAAGGTGGTTTGGTGCATTTTCAAAGGCTTGGACCACATTTCCCCTTCGGTGCATGAACTGCCACCACCTTGGGATCTGTTGCTGATTTTGGCAAAGCTCATGGGCAAGCCATTCGAACCGATGCACAGGTGTGAGATGTCACACCTGTCATGGAAGTCCGCTTTCCTGGTGGTTATCACATCAGCCAAAAGGATCAGTGAGCTCCAGGCACTGTCGGTGGTGTCTCCATACCTGGTCTTCCACAGGAACAAGGTTGTTCTTTGCCCTAACCCAAAGTTCCTCCCAAAGGTTGTGTCTGATTTTCACTTTAATCAGATGATTAATCTTCCAGTGTACTTCACCAACCACACCACAGAGGCTGAGCGCTGGCTCTGCACATTGGACCTGCGGAAAGTGCTAGCCTGCTATAAAGGAGTGCACGGCTGGAGTTTGGGGAGAGGTTCGCCAGCTATTTGTCACGTATGCTGAAGCGACACCTGGCAGACCAGCAACTAAGCAGAGGATTGGCAGGTGGATTGTTTCCTGCATCAACCTCTGCTACAGGTTGGCAAGTAGGGTGTCTCTTGCTGGGCTAAGAGCTCATTCCACCCGCCATACCGCTGCCTCGGTGGCTGCTTCCAGGGACGTCCCTATCCAGGAAATCTGTCGGCTGCTACCTGGAAGTCAGCACACACCTTTATTTCCCACTACCACATCAACCTTGGGTCATGCCGGGATGCTGGTTTTGGGGCGTCAGTTCTCCAATCTTTATTTCCTAAATAGGGTGTGTGTATCTTGCCTCCCTCCTCCTGGAGAACTGCTAGGAGTATGCCAGAATGTGTGGATAAGTACACCATACCCACATCCCTAGAAAAATGGGTTACTCACCTGTAACAGTAGTTCTAGGAGTGGTATATGGTGTATGTTCAGTTACTGTTGCTCTTTATCATTACCTCTACTGAAAGACATAAGCACTATTATTTTCCTTCAAAAGAATTACTGTGTTTAGATTCTTGTTGAAAATGTTTGTAGGCCACCCTAATGGCCCAGTGGCCTGAGTTCAGGATGCCACCTCAGTTGGCAGGCCTGTCGGCAGCAGCTGCCGCCCAGCAGTGCACTGCAGTTGGGAAGGGATGACGCTAAGCACCCAATGCTGCAACAACCCCAGCGGTGGGCTAGGGTGGCTTTCTCCCTCCACAGGATGTCGCTACATGTATCTGAGGCCTGAAGGGTCTACTCCATGCCAAGTGGAGGAAGGAGAATGAGGAGAAACCAGGAAGAAAAAAACATGTACCATCTACATGACAACCTGAGTTCTCAGATTCCCCTCAGTTGTAGTGCCTACCTGACACTGAATCCTAGCTTACGGAGCTTTCATTTCCCCTTCCCCTTTCCTCCGAGTCACACCTGGAAATGAGCCACAGCTCAGTGTGCCTCTCCTGGTTACCAGTTTTAAATAAATAAATATATAAAATAGTAAGCTACGTTGTGGGACACGTGGGGTAGTGGTGGCATTGAACCCAGGGGAGACCGGGCAGGGATCAATGGACCAGAACAGCATATCTCCCTAGGGGTTCCACCAAGCCGCATTGACAGCAAAGCTGTCGAAATGCAGCTCGGCAACGGAAACAATGTTGACAGGCGAAATTTTGCCTGTCCGACATTGAGTGTTTTCTTTGCAGGGGGCTGTGCTGAGTCGGAGTTTGTTCATAGGGGGAAGGGAAACTCAAAATCAGTGAAATTTCGCCGAGGTTGTCGCTGTACTGGATTTCAAAGTCCAAATTTCACCAGAGTAATGTGATACAATCCATAGGATTAGAATATATATCCGTGGAAGACAAACATTGCTAAGGGAGAAAATGATTTTGGGGGGGACATTAGTGCACTCGGCCCAGTGGTGCTGGCGGAGCACTCTGTGCTCCCATGTAGGAGACCTGGCTTTGCACCCTGAGCTTTATGGCATCCACTACACAAGAGAAGTCCTAGAGGCAGCCCACCCAAATCCTGGGGGAGGAATCCACCAACCCCATTGCATGTGTGCCCCTCTGATGAGCTTGGTGGAGAGCTCTGACATTCTGAGTGACCCAGCAACATCTCCCCTTCCCCTCAGAGGTCAGCCTCTGCATGGGCTAAACAACCAGAGGGAGGTGGGTGGAGAGGGCTCTACTGCGGAAAATGTCCAACACTGAATGCATGACATCAACACGGCCCCCCACCACCACCAATGTCACTGCACACTTGTTCCATCTTGTCTCCTCCTCATCCACTGGATGAACATATAGTCAATCCAGGTGCGCCAGCACCCCACTGCAGGGGGAAGGGGGTTCTTTGTGAGGTGGAATCTGAAGGAGAGCTGTAGGAGTGTGATGACTAGTGCTGCCGGACAGGGATCCAGAGCCTCAGACTGAAAGAAACAGCAGAGCAGGTGGTAAGGCAGTTGAGATTAACAAACAAAACTGTATATTAAAACCCTGTTTATATTGCCCGGTGCCAGTGACCAAAGTTTGGGAGTAGACTCAGGACACTGTAATTGAGTCAGATAGGGCTGTTGAAGTGCTACCCCGGGGGGGGGGGTGGCATCACATCTCTTCACCGCAGCAATCTCTGTGGCGGGCCAAGTAGCTTGCCTCTCTCACAGGGGCATTCTGCAGGCCATATAATGGCCATACCTTGTCACTGGGGACAGTGGAAGGATGGTACATGAGAAAAACAGCATGCAGAAACAAGTCAGCTAGCACAAAGATAAAGGCGTCCTGTACTCTTGGGCCATGGTCCTCCACCAGGTCCCCAGCTTCCTTGGAAAGCTTATTAGGGTCTGCCAGGACTACGAAGGGCAGCTATGCCTGAATGTAGGGGGGCAAAATCAAGAGGATGAACCTGGCCCAGTGGGTAGTGTGTTGTGCTCTCATGTTATTGACCCCGGTTTGGGAGTGATCTTGGGAGCTGGTCGGGAGGTTGAGGGGGCTGGGGTGCTCCAGAGAGAGAGAGAGAGAGAGAGATGATGTTTTGGTTCCACTGCAGCAACCCCTGTGGTGGTTCATGGAGCTTGCCTTTTCCCTTGCTGTATATATGTGAGGCCCGATGGGGCACCCCCACCTTAGCATTAGGGGAGGGGGAGGGCTTTCAGAAGACCTGGGAAAGAACCAAAAAAAAACATTTTGTCATTTGGGCCACCTGTATGATGGCCATACGAACATACAAAATGCCAGTAGAAACAGGCCACACGGTCTAACGAGTTTGCTCGATTATGCAGCTAGCCCCTCAACTTGCAGCTTCCCCACCCTCCCCTCCCCTCCACTGGTACCCTCTAGCCTCGACAGTAGGGGGGAGTGGCAGGTAGGACTGTGAGACTGCCAGTATAAGAGCCTGACTGTAGACATGTGGTGGTCTGGGTCAAATAGCAATATGGGGAAAAAACATGGTCAATGACAGAATATTTTATTTAAGTATAATAACTAGCTAGCATTTTTTCCCACAGAAAACCCCAGTCATAATTCTTATAACTGTGAATATGCACCGGGTTTCCCTCATTCCACGCATGCACCAGCCACTGCTCTTTTCTTCCTCAGCGCCAGACTCTGACGCTTCACCACAATTCACAGTTGGTAATGAGTACAGAAAAAAAAATTGCCTCTCAGCATCCAGACATTATGTTTTTATGCTTTCTCCTTCCAGCACATCATTCACGGTAGACTTGTTCTGGTGGTGATTGTCATTGCTAGGTTCTGAGCAGGAAGGCGGTCATACCCACACCCAGTTCCCAGCAGGATCTCGCCTCTCTGCTACAAGACTGCTGCATCTCCTAACTCTCTGAATCCCTGTAAACAAACCAGCCAGATCTGACTCTTGGCCAACAGAAACACAAGATTTAAAAAAAAAAAACAAACATGGAAAGTTTTTAACAGTTGCTCGTCCGCGGACTGCACTTAATCCCGACTGGACTGCAGCTGAACAGCCATGTATGCTGTGGTGAAAAAAACACTCCCCAGCAATTATATAAAATAAAGGCTGTCTCAGTGTGGGATGCCTTTATAAACCCGAGAGCGATTATGTGGCATCCCACACCTCGTGTGTGTGTGTGTGTGTAAAGTTCTAGTTACAATCACCTATCCAGCCAGTATTCTATATATAATCCAGATTTTTGCAGATATTACATGTAAACACCTCAAAATTAAGGGAGCCTGACCTCAATGTTTTCTTAGCAATATAAACATCGTTTGAGGTTTCATCAGTTTTCAAAGTAGTTCACACACATAATGCTAAAAAAAAAGAGAGCACTGGCAGTGAGGACACAGACAAGATGGTGCAGGAAAAGAGGGCACCAATAAATAGTGGCGCATCCATCCATCTGTAATTCAGGGGGCTATACCCCCCTCACCCCCGTCATGGAGGGCTGTGCATTCTTCCCCCTCAAATATATATAATCACCCCCCCTGCCCCATATGGGTGAGGAGAAGGGTAATGTCGGGGGAGGCAGCAAGAGTGGGTGGGAGACAGAAGCTGCCTGCAGCACCATGCGCCCACATGATCACGACCAAAACTCCCACATGCCGCAGTTGCCCACGGCCTATTGCCGGTGCCCTCTTTGCAGCACCATTGTTCCTGTGCCCTTTTGACAGAATACCCTTCAAAGTTTATAGCTTCATTTAACCCCATAGTAAAGGGTCCAGGACCCCCTGAATAGGGCTTGAGACTCCTTATTTAAAGAGCAATGGGGTTCGTTGATGCTGCAGTCTTTTTAAGACTTACTTTTACCATTTATTTTTGTTTTGGGATGTTTCAAAATTCCTCAAATCCCACATTTTTTACAGAAGTTATCTATCTGGAGCTCTGAAAAGTGCATTTTGCATGAGTACCACTGATGGGTTGCAGAAGGGCTCAGAGTGCTCAGCAACCAGAACATTCTGCCACCCACTCTGGCAGACGTTCTCGCGGGTCCGCTGTCAGATGTATTCAACACCTCCCTGAATACTGGGTGTGTGCCCAGGGACTGGAAGATGACACATGTGGTGCCCCTCCATAAGAGTGGGCCCAGGGATGAACCAGGGAACTATAGACTGGTGAGCCTTACTGCCATTGTAGGAAAGCTAATGGAGACTATCCTCAAGGAGAGGCTGGTTATATTTCTGGAGGAGAATGGTCTCCAGGATGGCAGGCAGCATGGGTTTGTCTCCAGCAGATCCTGTCAGACAAACCTGGTTGACTTTTTTGATTGGGTGACGTGAGCACTGGATAAGGGACATGCGGCGGACATCCTTTATGTAGACTTCAGCAAGGCATTCGACTCAGTGCCTCATGGAAGGCTGACCAGCAAGTTGTGCATCCTGGGGGCAGGGAGGAAACTGATTAGGTGGGTTAAGAGTTAGTTAAAAGATAGGCAGCAGAGGGTAGTCGTGGGAGGTGAGCTATCAGAGCCCAGAGCTGTAACAAGCTGGGTCCCTTAGGGCTCAGTGCTGGGACTGGTATTGTTTAATGTTTTCATTGCTGACATATGGGATGGGATAAAAAGTAAGTTTAGCCTCTTCACAGACGACACAAAGATCTGCGCGGATGTGGATTGGGATGGGGGCAGAAAAGTACTCCAAGAGGATTTAGCAAGACTTGAGGGCTGGTTGAACACATGGCAACTAGGGTTCAATGCCAAAAAGTGTAAATTCATGCACTTGGGGGCCAGAAATCCCAGGAATAGTTACTGGTTGGGGGGGGGGAGTGCAGTTATCCACTTCAATAGAGGAGAAGGATCTGGGAGTACTAGTAACAGGAGAAATTAACCACTCAGCGCAGTACGGGGGACAGCGGCAAAGACAAATAGAATGCTGGGGTGCATTGCAAGGGGAATCACCTCTAGGAGAGAGGAAGTCATCCTGCCCCGTACAGATTCCTTATGAGGCCGCATTTGGAGTACTGTGTGCATTACTGGCGCCCCTACTTGAAAAAGGACATCAAGTTACTGGAGGGGGTATAGCATAGGGCAACGAAAATGATCCTTGGATTGGGAGATAAACCATATTAGGAGAGACTGGGAGAGCTCAGTATGTATTCCCTGGAGGATAGAAGGGAGAGAGGGGCTATGATTGACACCTAAGGAGATTGACAGGATGGAGGCAGTCCAGAAGAGGGCAACTAAAATGGTGCAGGGTCTGCACCAGAGCCATACAAAGAGAGACTAAAAGAGCTTAATATGTATACCCTTGAGGAAAGGAGGGAGAGGGGGGACATGATAGAAACTTTCAAGTACCTCAAGAGAATCAACAAAGTCCAAGAGGGTAGCATCTTTCAGAAAAAGAGATTCGCATGAAGGGGGCATAATTTGAATATAGAGGGGGGATGGCTAAGGGGCAATATGAAGAAGTATTTTTTCACGGAAGGGGTGGTGCACGAATGGAACAGCCTTCCTGAGTAGGTCGTGGGGTCAAACACAGTGGAGGAATTCAAGACTGCATGGGACAGACATAAGGCAATTCTAGTGGGGGGGGGGGGGTAGAAGCCAGTAGGCTGTTGGTTAACTAGGATCTGCAGCTTATCCAGTAGGTAGGGAAATGGGCAGACTAGGTGGGTCAAGCAGTCCTTATCTACCATCAAAGTCTATGTTTCTGTGTACCTACAAGTATCTAAAGGGCATGAACAGAGTTCACACCAAGGGTATGTTTAGATTAAAAGGTGGAAGGGAAACCAGGGGACACAGTCTGAAACTGGAAGGAGGAAGACTCAGGATGGCAATGAGGAGACACTATTTCACAGAAAGGGTGGTTACAGGGTGGAATGCACTGCCAGAGGCGGTGATATCATTGAGGTCAGTGAGCAGCTTTAAGAGGGGTGGGACAGGATCAGAGGAGGGTCCAAACTGAAGGTAGGCTGGGGGGGGTGAGAAGGAAGTAGGAGGAAATAAAACGGAAGGGGGAGGGCAATGGGGAGACAGATGCAGTTTAAATGGTTGAAGTGCTGCACACTCGAGCAGACTAGATAGACCATAAGGCCTGTATCTTCTGGCAATTTCTTGTGCTCATATTTAATATTTTGGCTAGTTAACGTGTGCCGTACATGTTATGTTTGCCAGTACATTAAAACAAATTGTTCTTTCCCTTCCAGATGTGAAGAACTGGCTGGCAATGTTTGGGTTTCAGCTCAGCAACATCATTCCTGGTTTCCCTAGAGTGAGAACGTACTTTGTGGAGCCGCCGTATGAGCTGACAGAAAGTCAAGAATGTGAAAAGGGACAGGTAAGTCACCACTTTCAACTACAGATTCCCTACTAGGGTCATTTTCTTATTCTTGAAATGAACATCCAGATTATTCCATCTGGGACATCTCTAGGGACACTGAAGGAACACGAAGAATAATAGATGACCTACGCACAGTGTTTATGATGTCAAAAGATTTCTTTAATGGGAACACGGCCTTGTTGTGCACTGTTGACCACTGCTCATGCTATTGATTGCTCGAACAGGGCTGTGAAACCTTGTGACGTACACCATGAGAGCAAAGTCTGAGTAATCAGTAGCGTAAACAGTGGTCAGCAGTGCACAACAAGGCCGTGTTCCCATCAAAGAAATCTTTTAACATCATAAATCATGAGAACAGAGGTCAAGTAATCAATAGAATAATAGGTGGGCAATGTACACAACAAGGTCGTGTTACCATTGAAGGGGTCCTTGTGGCATAATAACCCATGCGCGCAAAGGTCAGTCAGTAATTGGCAGAATACTAGGTGGGCAATGGACACAACAAGGCTGTGTTCTCATTGAGGGAATCCTTGCAACATCATAAAACACAGGAGTGAAGCTCCAGTAATCAGAAGATACACAACATGCTGTACTCCCATCAAGGGAACCTTATGACATCATACACCACAAGAGAGGAGCTTGAGTAATTGAATAGAATAAGAGATGGCCTATGTAGCACAATAAGGCATGTTCCAATTGAGGGATCCTTGTGACATCATAAAAAGTTAAAAAAAACTGTTAGAAAAAGTTTGAGGAAAACTGGTGTTTTTTTGCAACATTTGCTCAAGCAAGAGCCACTTGCTGTGTACTGTTGTACAATCAATTCAGCATCAGCACAATGGTAGACCGGTATCTTAACACCTTAGCAATGGTACACAGGCATTCAAGTACCACATAGGTAGTACACCAGTATCCTAACATCATATCAGTGGTATACCAGTATCCTAACACCACATAAGTGGTACACCAGCATCCTAACACCACATCAGTGGTACACCAGTATCCTAACGCCACATAGATGGTACACCAGTATCCTAACACCACATCAGTGGTATATCAGTATCATAACACCACATAAATTGTACCCCAACATCCTAACACCACATCAGTGGTACACCAGTATCCTAACACCGCATAGATGGTACACCAGTATCCTAACACCACATAGATGGTACACCAGTATCCTAACACCACATAGATGGTACACCAATATCCTAACACCACATAGATGGTACACCAGTATCCTAACACCACATAGATGGTACACCAGTATCGTAACACCACATAGATGGTACACCAGCATCCTAGCACTACATAGATGGTACACCAGCATCCTAGCACTACATAGATGGTACACCAGTATCCTTACACCACATAGATGGTACACCAGCATCCTAACACCACATAGATGGTACACCAGCATCCTAACACCACATAGATGGTACACCAGCATCCTAATACCACACAGATGGTACACAAGCATCCTAGCACTACATAGATGGTACACCAGTATCCTAACACCACATAGATGGTACACCAGTATCCTAACACCACATAGTTGGTACACCAGTATCCTGTCACTGCATAGATGGTACACCAGTATCCAAACACCACATAGATGGTACACCAGTATCCTAACACTACATCCATGGTACAGCAGTATCCTAACACCACATCAGTGGTACACCAGTATCCTAATACCACATAGATGGTACACCAGTATCCTAACACAACATCAGTTGTACACCAGTATCCTAACAACACATCAGTGGTACACCAGTATCCTAACACCACATAAATTGTACCCAGCATCCTAACACCACATAGATGGTACACCAGTGTCCTAACACCACATAGATAGTACGCCAGTATCCTAACACCACATCGGTGGTACATCAGCATCCTAGCACTACATAGATGGTACACCAGTATCCTAACACCACAGATGGTACACTAGTATCCTAACACCACATAGATGGTACACCAGCATCCTAACACCACATCAGTGGTACACTAGTATCCAACAACACATAGATGGTAACACTAGTATCCTAACACCATAGATGGTACACCAGCATCTTAACACCACATCAGTGGTACACTAGTATCCTAACACAACATCAGTTGTACACCAGTATCCTAACACCACATAGATGGTACACCAGCATCTTAGAACTACATAGATGGTACACCAGTATCCTAACACCACATAGATGGTACACCAGTATCCTAACACCACATAGATGGTACACCAGCATCCTAACACCACATCAGTTGTACATCGACATCCTAACACCACATAGATGGTGCACCAGTATCCTAACACCAAATAGATGGTACACCAGCATCCTAACACCACATCAGTGCTAATCCAGCATCCTAATACCATATATGGTGCATCAGCATCCTAAAACACATGCATGGTAAACCAGCATACTACCACTACATCAATTGTACTTTAGCATCCTAACACCAAATCAGTTTATGCGCCAGCATCCTAATACCAATTGATAATACACTGGCATCTTGACACCACATCGATAGCATACCAACATCCAAACACCACATCAGTGGTACACCAGCATCCTAACACCACCTTGATGGTACACCAGCATACTGACACCGCAATAATGGTACCCCAGATCCTACCGCAACATCAATGGTACAGCAGCATCCAAACATTTATAGATGGTACCTCAGCATCATAACACCACATTAATAGTGTACAACCTTCTTAACACCACACCAGTGGTGATCCAGTATCTAACACCGCATCAGTGGTACATTAGCATCCTAATGCCACATCAATGGTACACCAGAATCCAAACATCACAGGGATGGTACACCAGCATTCTAACACACGAGTGTTCCACCAGCATCCTAACATTACATCGATGGAGCAAGAGTAGGGCTGTGGTGTCACCGTTCCTGGGGTAAAGTGGCCATTTGTGCAATATTGCGTAGACACATTATGTAATCTTTTTTGAGGATATTTCTTTCATCAGGTCACACCTTTGGAACTATAGCCACCAGACACTAGGAGCACATGGAAACTTTTGCAAGCAGTCAAGCAGGGCTGCCCACAATGACATTAGACATCAGCATATACATAAAGGTGGCAGCCCCATCTCTCTCAGTTCTTTTCCTGCTGTTGATCAGACTTGTCAGACCCACCATCAAAACATCGCTGCTCATAGCTGCCATTTTATTTTGCATATGTGGAGTAATAACTTTTATAGTGATTTTGGTGACCTGTATGTTGTTGGAAAGAACCATCATTAACTCTTCTGGTACTGTGAGTGCAAAAAGCAGATCTACACAGGAGATTCCCATGATGTCTGTGTCTGCTGCTTAGGCCTCTCTCACAACGTGAAAGCTTGTGAGATCTGCCAGAAGTTCAACTCTGCAACCAGGCAATGCAGAAAGGAGACTTTGGAGAAATTCCTCCTCCAAAAGACCATCGAGAGAATGAAGAAGCAGCTACAAGAAAAATTCACATCGCCCAACTCGTCAACTGAGTTGCAGTCATCGAAGTCCCAGGAAAAAGCTTTGGGGAGTCATAAACAAAAGGGACAAGGACACAGCCTCTCCAGCACACTCCAGGTCACCCCTACGGACTACGGGTACGACCTCTGCTTCAATGTCGAACACTGCGGTGGCGATGCCGACTACCCCCTAACCGTTGACCAGACACCAAAGCTGGGATATGGGGTGGGCACTCTTGGGCCTACTACAGTCATTTCATTGCCACAGTCGAAGGAGATTGAACCTCTGATGTCGACTGCTTCAGTCGTGCCTACAAACCAAAGTGGCGCCAGCTCTCTGGCAGTCCTTATCACATTTTCAGCCTTGTTTTTTTATTATTATTATTATTTTGATAACATGATAAGATGTCTACTGTCTGGCCTCCCTTTTCCAGGGTACCCATGAACGGGGATTACTACAAATACCCCATCGATGCCACAAGGTACTCCCTTGCCACAGAAACCTCCTCAGCCACCACTGATGTCATGGGCACAGTCTTTTGTTCCCGTCGATGATACAGTCCACAACAAATGTGAGTATAACCCTAACCAAGAAGCAGTATATTGTAATGGTTAAGGGCACTGAGCTGCAAACCTGGAGACCTGTGTTTGAATCCCATCAGCCCCCACTTGCATACCGTGTGACCCTGAGCAAGTCACTTAACTTCCTTGTGCTCCCAGGTTGCACCTGGAAACAAGTTCAAATTAACCAATTTCCCCTTTCCCTAATGATGCAGGAAGAGGAGGAGGAGTAGGAGGAGGAAGATTATGCTGATAGCCACTATGGACAGGGCACCAGCACCACAGTCTCCTCTTGTAGTTAGGACTCTGTTGTGAACACACCCTGGTCACCTCCAGAGGATCCCTCATTTTTCAATATGATGCAGCAAATGCAGACTGCTGTGGGCTTCACTTTAGAGGAGCAGGATTCTACCAAAAAGAACCTGTGGGAGTTTATAGATATGCCAGAATCCCCCTCTGCCGTGGTTCCTCAACTATTTCCAGCCTTGGAGGATGCCACTTGTGCAGCCTGCTGTCAGCCAAACAGTATACCAGCTGTATCCAGAAAGGCAGACAAAATGTATTCTACCCTTTCCGGAAAGCTCTTTTACGCTAATGAGCCTGAGACTGACTCAGCGGCGATCGCAGCTACAGTATCTATGATAGGGCCGGGGCACCTAGGTACCAGAGTTCCCTGCCTCCTGATAGAGAATCCAGGAGGTTGGATGCTATAGGCAAGCATTCATGTGGCTCTGTTTCATTGGACCTATGTGTTGCCAATTACCAGGCCCATATGATAAAATATCAGAACACCCTCTGGAGGAAGGTTGAGCTGCTGCACAGGCCTTGTCTGAAGGTACCAAGAAGCAAGAGTTAATGAAAACTCTCACTGCTGGTGCTGATGTGAGAAAGCATCTGATCTGCACAGCATAGGACATTTCTGATGCCTCTGCAGGGCTGCCTCTGGCATATGTTTTGGGTGATACTCTTGGCTTAGAGTGGCAGGTTTTGCCACTGATGTACAGCAAACAGATGTTACTTAGAAAACAGCTCTTGCAGCAGGTTATACCATTAGGACTGAAGTCGGCAGGCGCCAGGACCCCATGGAAATCTTCTAGCTAGCAGTATCCAGCGGGACTGCCCCTGACATTTCCCCGCCCGACATCAGGCATCATATAAAAGGGCGTCCCCAGAATCCCCAGTTCTTTCCTGCCGTCGACTCACCAGCATCAGCCTCTGATGGTCCCACTCTAGCGAACGACGACTAGAATCTTCAAGGTTTTACCTACTCAATGTCGGCATCTCCAACTCCTTCCTCAGAAGGACATCCCTCCAAGTGCGCCTGCAGCAAACAGATCCCTTTCAAGGATCCTCACTCATCCTGCCTGCAGTGCTTAGGCCCGGACCATGACACCAAGGCCTGCTCCTTTTGCCAGGGGTTCAACAGTCACACCCGGATCTGCCGACAGAAGGCACTTCAGGGATTCCTCTTGGAAGAAAAACTAAAAAGCATGGATAAAGACCCTGCCTCCAGAGGTGAGTCTACCTCTAAGTCCCATAAGCACCGGGACAAGCATCGGGAAAAGGCCAGGTCCGGATCCCCTCAATGGGCCTCAGACTCGCGCACCAGCTCAGACTCCACGCGCTCAGACCTCTCTCCCTCCAGGGCTCACTCTCAGCCCCCTCCAGTAAAGGTTAAGTCTTCAGGCAGCACTCGGCTTCTCTGCATCCCATCAAGACTTCCAGGACTGGCTTCCTCAACACCCTCTCAGGCCTCCTTGAAGTCTTCAGACCATCACTAGTCCAAGTCTCTTCTAAACAGGCTTCCTCAGACAGACACCAGGACTCAGACGCCAGATCAGCCTCCCAGCCTCCTAGGGATCCGGATCCCCCTCCTAGGAAGACTAAGGACCTGATGTCCCTAAAACGGATGACAGACCTGAAGCAGACTTCTGACCTTCCATTGGCTAAACGATCGTCGGACCAGACATCGGCTAAGCACCCGATGTCAGTGAGACATTCGCCAGAGCTGAAGACTGCCTCCCCGTCACCGGTGGACACCGGTCACTGGGACTCTAATGAGGAGGACCTGACGTTGCCTGATTACCAGGCAGGTGACAACAAGGATGTTGGGCTTCCACTGGAGCCTTCGCCGAACCGAGCGACGCCCTTGGACCCGACGCCCGATACCGGCGACAGACCACCGGTGCCAGGTCCGTCATCCAGTATGAATTTTCAGGAAGTCAAAGATCTCTTTACATTTTGGTGGGATACAATAAAGAAGGATGTGATCCCAGTCAAACCGCCTCCTCCTACTCCTTCATCTCCTACCCCCCCTCCTCCACCACAGGGGCCAGCAGGAAGACCACCGACCCCCAAGGAACCTACTCCACCTCCTAGGGGAAGATCCAAAGAACGGAGGAGGCCCTCTTCAATATCTCCCTCAGGGTCTCCCAGTCCTAAGCGACCCAGATGTCAATGGTCCACTCCGCAGGGGGATGATTCCAGACCTGACACCTCAGATACCTCCAGGTCTCCTTCTCCGATCAGCATCCCATCACCCGACCCACGAGACCTGCCCAGGTCGCCTCCAGATGATCCCTCTTTTTCCGAAATCATGAGGCACATCCAGGAGAATATGGGATGGGATTCAGAAGATCTCAACCCCGAGAGGCAGCGTCCAGCCGTTATCTTCGACAGAAAGACCCAAAGCGTGGTAGTACCACCCTTGGTGGACACCTTGTGGACATCACTAAGGCTGTGGAAGCATCCACACCCACCCCATGCTGCCAAAGAAAGCTGACCACCTGTACAGGGCCCTGTAGAGGGCCAGTACTTCAACAACCCCTGGCTGATTCCCTGTCATTATGGCCTCACATGATAGGTCTCAACGACCACAACATCTGAGTACACAGCTACCGGACCAGGAATCCAAGCAATTGGATGCCTGGGGAGGCGCATGTATGCGGCTGCTACATGCTCCATCAGGTCACTGAACTATCTGACTCATATGGTTCAGTTTCAGAATGCCCTGGGGGAACAGGATCAGGACCTAGCTGACAAACTTCCGGATAGCAAGCAGAAGGCGGGCTCGAACCTCCCTCCGCTGGGGTGAGACATGGGGACCCAAGTGTTAAGAGCCGCATGTGATTCTGCGGACTCATCTGCCAGGGCGCAGCTTCAGGTGTCTGTCTCCGGAGACACTCCTGGTTCCGTGTCTCCGGATTTACACCAGATGTACAGAAGAGTATCCTGAACGTCCCTTATAATGGAGAGGTCCTGTTTGGTGAACCCTCTGAAAAGGTCATCACCAAGCTTCAGGACGCCGGGAAGGCAGTAAGGACTGTACAGGCCATGTACAGACCCAAATCTGGTTCCTTTCATAGGAACCAGAACCGTCTTTGCGGCCGACAACAAAGGCAGCAGCCACGTCTCGGCCAGCAGCAAAGGGGCACCTTCCACCATAAGGCCCAACCTAAGTCTTCCATGGCCGAGGCCAGAGGTATACCAAACCGGCCCAGCCTGCGGGAGGTAATGCCACCACAGCATGACTCCTTCCTGGTCCCCGCCCCTCCTCTTGATCAACGGGCAGAAAAGGTCGGGGGTCAGGTCGCTCGCCACTTTTCAGGGTGGCAGTTGATTACCGCTGACCGGTGGGTCCTTCAGCTGGTCAAGAGAGGTCACTTTATAGAATTCCTTGACCACCCACCGTCAAGACTTCCCCTGCTTTCCCGTTATTCAGGTCAGCATGCACTGCTCATACAGCAGGAGGTGCTCACGCTTCTGGAAAAGGAAGCTATAGAGCCGTGCCGAGGGAACCAGAGACGTGCAGGTTACTATTCCACTTCTTTCTGGTTCCCAAAAGACAGGGGACCTCTGTCCGATACTTGGTCTCAGCGATCTCAACGCTTCAGTCCTTTACAAATGCTTCCACATGGTGACCCTTCCCGGTTTGACACCCATGCTTAAGCAGGGCGCCTTCCTAGTGTCCTTGGACATGCAGGATGCCTACCTGCACATACCCATTGCTCGAGCGCATAGGAAGTTCTTGCACTGCGAATTTCTAGGTCACCATTATCAGTTCCGAGCCCTCCCTTTCGGACTGTCATCGGCACCTCAGGTGTTTACGAAGTGCATGGCAGTCGTAGCGGCGACTCTAAGGAGACAAGGCCACCACGTTCCCCTACCTGGACGACTGGCTCCTCATGGCACCCTCTTGGGAGGCTCTGATGTCCGCAATTCACTGTACTCAGTCCCTGTTCTGGATGTTGGGCATCATTATCAATCAGGAGAAGTCACACCTGGTTTCATCACAGAATCTGCAGTTCATAGGCGCAGTTCTGGACACCGTCCAGGGGAGAGCTTTTCTGCCCCAGGACTGAACTGAACACATCAGATCCCTCATCAGGGACATCTTGGCAAAGAAGACAGTCCCAGCCAGACTGGTCCTTTACCTGCTCGGACACCTGGCTGCGGCCATTGCAACAATACCGCTAGCCCATCTCCACATGCGGGTGACCCAGTGGATGATACGGGTTCAATAGGATCGGAGAAGACCATTTTCAGCTTCAACTCGGATCACGAATGCCGTAATCTGGCATTGGCAGTGGTGGCTAGATTCAAAGAACCTGTTGGGGGGTCCCTTCATTGCGCTGTCTTCAGTTGTGACACTCTCCACGGATGTCTCAGGGTTCGGTTGGGGAGCACACCTCGATGGGGACAGGTCTCAGGGCTCGTGGACACCCCAGGAAGCTCATCTCCACATAAATGTTTTGGAAATTAGAGCAGTTCTTTATGCCCTGCAGGCCTTCCAGTCGGAGATCCCACTGGATACTCTCCTGTTGCAAACAGACAATACCGTGGTGATGTATTACCTCAACAAACAAGGAGGCACCCATTCCTACCCAATTTGCAGGGAGGCCATGAGGGTGTGGGATTGGGTTCTATAACACGGTGCAAACCTTATTGCTGCTCATGTCCCAAGAGTGGACAACGTCATCGCAGACAGCCTGAGCATCTCTCAGGCCAGAGTCCATGAGTGGGAACTACTCCAGGAGATAGTAGAGAATCTGTTTCACAGATGGGGCACACCAGAGTTAGACCTTTTTGCGTCCCCATCCAACGCAAAACTGCCCAATTTCTGTTCGCTAGATCCAGGGCCTGGTATTTTCTGGTGAGACGCGTTGTCCCTCTCCTGGATGGGCAGATTCCTCTATGCTTCCTCCCTTCCGTTGATCCAGAGGGTCCTTTTGAAACTCCGAGAGAGCAGGCGACGCTGATATTTACCACATCTTTCTGGCCCAGACAGATTTGGTTCTCTGCTATACCAGCTGCCCAGGAACCTCCTGTGCCTCTGCCAGTCAGCTCTCACTTATTGTCCCAGGAGGCAAGTTCTTTGGTCCATCTGGACCTTTGCTCTCTGAACCTGCATGCTTGATTCCTAGAGACATTGCTATTATACAGTACGGGGTCTCGCAAGAGGTAGCAGATGTTTTAGCGGCTGCTAGAAACCATCCACTCATGCCATATGCGCCATGAAATGGTGCTGATTTTGCCTCTGAGCTCAAGCACGAGGACCTTCCCCGATGGATTGTCCAGAAAGGTCAGTCCTGGACTACCTCCTGTCTCTCTTCCAGGCAGGCTTGGCCTACTCCTCTATTAAAGTACACCTTTGTGCCATCTCAGCCTATCATACACCTATAGGCCGACATCCCATAACTCAGTTGGACACAGCACGAACCTTCCTGAGAGGTGTTCTCCACCTTAGACCTCCAATTAAGGATCCTGCTCCTCCATGGGACTTACCCTTTGTCCTGGAGCAGCTCATGCTGCCACCTTTTGAACCAGCCGCGGATTGCGAGCTATGTCTCCTGACATGGAAGACGTTATTTTTGGTTGCTGTTACTTTGGCCAGAATGATTTCTGAACTTCACGCACTGATGTGCAAAGAATCTTATTTGGTTTTTCACCAGAACAGGGTGTCCCTAAGGACAAATCCAAAGTTTCTACCTAAGGTGGTCTCAGCTCTCACCCTCAATCAGGACATCGACTTACCAGTGTATTTTCCTAAATAGTCTAATAGAGGAGAGGCCCTGCTGCACACTCTAGATGTGCATAGGTGTCTAAGATACTACTTGACCAGAACCAGGCACCACCGTAAATCTGATCAGCTTTTCATCTCCTTCGCCCATAGGATGATGGGAGCTCCAGTTTCTAAACAATCGCTGTCCAGGTGGCTCATCCACTGTATCAAGTTCTGTTAACAGAAACGTAACAAACCTTTACCGGGCGCAGTTAAGGGACATTCCACAAGGGGGGGTGACTACCTTCTTTGTGGCTATGAAGAACGTGTCCACTTCAGCCATCTGTGAGCAGCTACTTGGAGCACCATGCACACCTTTATCAGGCATTATAGCCTGGACATTGCATCACGGCAAAGAGCTGGTTTTGGTCTAGCAGTCCTTCAGGGACTCCAATCCTAGGTCGGTCACTACAAGCAATCTCTACTCCACGCCCACCCACCCGCGTAGGGATTTCAGTATTGCTTGGGAATCCGTCCTAATGGTGTAACCTGCTGTAAGAGCTGTTTCTCGAAGTAAGATAGTACAGTTACATAAGAACTTACAGTGACAGTAGATCTTCAAGAACAGCTCTTGCAGCAGATAGCTTCCCTCCCACCATCCCCTCTGGAGGTAGAGTTGTTCTGATATCTCTTTTCTAGGATTAGGTGTTTCTGACACCGCTCTGAATACCTTTTGATGGCGGATCCTTAGTCTCCACTTCTGATGTCATCTAGCGACCGTGAGTCTTCGACGGGAGAACTGGGGATGGGGACCACCACTTTTAATAGAGATGCCTGACGCCGGGAAGGGCCAACGCCGGGGCAGTCCCCGCTGGATACTGCTAGTTGAGAAAATTTCCTAGGGTCCTGGCATCTGCTGGCTTCAGTCCTAATGGTGTAACCTGATGCAGGAGCTGTTCTCGAAGATCTACTGTTACGGTAAGTTCTTACGTAACAGTACTTTCTGCATGCCCCAGTCAGAGGGCAGAAACTGTTTGGCCAGGATGTGGAAGATGCTTCATGAAATCTTCAATCCTCTGGCAAAATTCAGAAGTCAGTACCTCCCTGTACTATACACATCCAGGGTAGGAGCAGGGCTAACTTTACCATCTGCTGTCATGGGAAAGCATTTGGCCTGCAGACAGCAGGAAGCAGGCAAAGTTGTGGGGGCTTGCCAGTCCCCCACCACTATGCCCAGATGTGGAAGATACTTTGTGAAATCTTCAATCCTCTGCCAAGACTCAGAAGTCAGTACACTCCTGTGCCATACCCAACCCAGGGGTAGGAGGAGGAGGAGTAATTTATGCCCATCTGCTGTCAAGAGACAGCGTCTGGCCTACAGACAGCAGAGAAGAGGCAAAGGTCCGGGGACCTTGCCAGTCCCCACCACCACCCCAGGTGCCCATTCAAACACACTTAGAGGTAGTGGAGTTGGTGCCTCCACCCCCACTGGCTCAACATGACTCCTTTTACACCCCCAACCACCTTTACCTCCAAGAGTGGTTGTAGGGGGGTCACCCATCCTGCCACCTGAACCAGTGGAGGGAGGTAACTACAGATGCATGGGTTCTGGAAATTATATAGAAAGGTCATGCTCTGGAGCTTCTGTACAGTCCTCCAGATCATCTGCCAGTGGCGACAACATACCCACCAGGGCACGTGTCCCTGATGCTTTAGGAAGCAGAGACTCTGCTTCAGAAATGAGTCCATAGAACCTGTACATTAGAACAGAGGAACCGTGTTTTATTCCAGATACTTTCTCATCCAGACATGGACAGGGGATCTGCAGCCTATTCTGGATCTAAGAGGTCTGAACTTCTTCATAGAATACAAGAAGTTCTGGATGGTCACTGTGCCGGGTGTCCTTCCTCTGTTGCAAACGGGGGACTGGATTTGCCCCCTGGATATGAAAGATCCATATCAAGGTTAGGAAACCTCGGACGGGAATATCTGAGGTCCCTGTTTCATGGGGAGCATCACCAGTTCAGAGTGTTGCCCTTGGCTTATCTTCTGTGCCATGAGTATTTACCAATTGCTTGGCTGTGGTGTCAGCAACCCTTCCTAGAGAAGGCCTGTATGTTTTTCCTTACCTGGATGACTGGCTAATAAAAACCTAATCTGGAGACCAACTGCTCCAGACCCTAGCTCAAACCAGACAGATGTTCGATGCTCTAGGGGTGACAGTCAGCATACTAAAGTCTGTACTAACACCCTGACAAAGACTGCAGTATATGGGGTGGTTCTGGATATGGCCCAGGGTTTGGTGTTCCTGGTACTGGACAGGGCCTGATTGCCCTGGTACACGACAGCCATTATGTCACAGCAAGGATGTTTCTACACCATCTGGGAATATTGGCAGTGGCTATTGTTACTGTGCCACTGGCCAGACAGCACATGTGGATCCAACAGTGGACCCCGAGAGTCCAGTGGGACCAGCTGACAGACGATCTTGAACAGATGGTTATAATCACGTCACCCTTACACAAAGTGCTCATCTGGTGAATGGAATGGAATAACCTGTTCAAAAGTGTCCCATTCTTGATCCTCTCCACAGATCCTTTGGGATCAGGATGGGGAGCACATCTGGTGACCTCTGCAGATGCAAGGCACGTGGAACCTGGTGGAGCATGCTGCGCATATAAATGTCCTGAAAAAGAGAGCGATCTTATACGAACTCCAGGCCTTCCAGAACCACTTGTTCCCAGGTACTCTATTAATACAGATGGACAGTGTCAGTGTGATGCATTACATCAACAAACAAGGGGAGACTCATTCTTACCCATTGTGCAGAGATGCAATGAGAGTTTGGTATTGGGTTCTGGAACATCGTCTGGAACTATCAGCAGTAGATGTCCCAGGTGTCCAAAATGCCTTGGCAGACAAACTAAGCTGGTCACAGTCCAGGATGCACGAGCAGGAACTGGTGACCTCAGTGGTCAATAACCTATTCGAAAGATGGGGTTGTCCAAACTGGACCTTATTGTGTCCCCACAGTGCAAAACTGCTATGTTTCTGCTCACTCTCTTCAGGGCCTGGAGTTTTCTGGTGAGATGTGTTCCTGTCTTAGAAAGGAGGTTTCTGATGCCTTCTCTCCCTTCCTTTCAATTCGAGAGAGTACTACTCAGGCGAAATGGAGGGGCAACTCTAATAATCATTGCTCCCCTATGGCCTCAGCAGATGTGGTATTCCCTGCTGCAACATCTGGCAGTGAACCTCCAGTACCTCTGCCCCTGTGCAAGGTCTGCTGTCACAGGAACATTGAACCCTAGTCCATCCAGACCTGAAGTCCCTGCATTTGCACACATGGCTACTGAAGATATAGCCATAGCTTGCTTTGGGGTATCACGGAAAGTGGCAGATGTTCTGGTGGCTGCTAGAGAACCATCCACCAGGTATAATTACCCCATGAAATGGAAGCAGTTGGCTTTATGGGCCACTTCTCATAACCTGAATCTGTTCACCTGTCTAGTCAATAAGGTTCTAGAGTACATGCTGTCCTTATTGCATTCAGGCCTACAGTATTCCTCAGTCAAAGTGCGCATGGCTGCCATATCAGCTTTCCATGTGCCGGTGGATGGCCATACAGTTGCTCAGCTGGAGGTAGCCCATATGCTCTTGAGAAGCATTTTGCACACCCAGACTGCCCTTGTCAAAGCAGTGAGTGACCTTCAGATGAGCCTGGACAGGGGAATGATGATTGGTGCTGTTTCTATAGATTTTCAAAGGCATTTGATGTGTTGAACCATCATGTTCTCCTGACCAGGCTTGCCATTCTAGGTTTATCTAGCCATGTACTGACATGGTTCAGCTCATATCTACAGGATCGAAGGCAACTTGTGGAGCTGGGACCGTATAGTTCTTCCTCAATTTATGCAAAATCAGGAGTGCCTAGGCCTCCATTTTGGGGGTCCCTACTCTTTAACGCTCTTTGTCAATGGACTTAGTTTCAGTGACATAGATGTTAAATTTCATTGTCCTGATGACATGGTGATATAGACTGAGGGGAGATCTGTTGAACATATACAAACTAAACTCCAGTCCGCATTTGATTACATTTAAGATTTTTTCAAAGCTCAGCTGAAGATGCTTAATGTTAAGGAAACCCAAACAGTACTGTTCAATAGGACCCCCCCAAAACAGATAGTGATCCCACTTTTTGAATTCAGACACTTGATGGGGAAACAATTAAACAGGTCACAAATTATAAATATCTCAGAATATGGCTGGACAGCTCACTAAAATGGGATAAGCACATTAACAAGATCTTGGGTAAGGCTAGCAAAAATCTAGGGGTATTTTATTGGATGAAACATCACATGTCATCAGATGTAAGACTAAGAATGGTAAATACCATGATTATTCTGGTCCTAGACTGTGCGATGGACTGTATTCAGGGGCACCTAAAATGTGGCGGATAAAATGGATGTACTGCTTAATATATTAGCTTGTTATGCATTGGACGCCCCCTTTAGGACACACCATTGCCATCTTTATCGCACCTTGAACTGGCCCAGATTACAACAACTTAGGTGAGGTTTGTATACTTCGTTATTCATGCTCAAAGTTTTTAAGGGTGAGGTTCCTGAATATATCTAGGACCTGTTTCAAATCAGACCTGTCAAACAGTGTCTAAGATCTGCTTGAGGCATTGATTTCCATGTTAAGAATTGTAGGCTAGAAACAGGGAGGTCCTCAATCCAGTACAGGGGTGCTGTAATATGGAATTCAATTCCATTAGGACTGTGGGGTGTAAATATCATGATCAAGAAATGTCAGCTAAAAAAATGATACATGGATTTGGACAAAAGCCCTCTGCCATGCTGCCATACTGGAGTTACCGGAATGCTCTACTTGAGACTTGCTGTATTCAGTAAGAAATTTGCTAAAATACTGTACTTATCCGTCTATCTGCATTTCTCTCTATGAATAGGTTATGACCTATGCGTGTACTGTCTACATAATGACTTATTTTTTTATTTGAGTAGTTAAGCTGAGATGTGTGGGAATTGAACACATGTATTATGGGACCTCATTAAAAATGAGCTCAGCCCAATTGAGTTATTTCCCTTTGATGGTTTTTGAATAACATATATTACTACTACTACACATAAAGCCTCCTATTTGAAATCCAGTCCCGGCTTTTCATCTGAAGTTTATTTAGGAAAAGCTGACTTTGGCTTCTTTTGAGCCAGCCACAGGTTGTGGCTTACACTTTCTGTCTTGGAAAGCACTATTTTTAGTTGCAATCACTTCTGTTTGAAGGATTTCAGAGCTGCAGGCTCTAATGTGTTGAGCCTCCTTATCTGATTTTCCACAAAGACAGGGAGCTTGATTTTCAAAGAGCCAAGAATGACACAAGGTGCTTGCACCAGAAAAGAATGATTTAAGGAGCCAGCTGCGTCAAAACTTGGCGTCAGTTCTGATTTTCTAGCTGCTTGCATCAGAAGCAGGACTTGGTGGTCTCAGAACTGCAGCCAACATTTTGTAATCTGGACCCAGGTCCAACATGGTCATTTGGGCTTGGTGTTCACCGAGATTGTCCAGTGTTCTCTGTTGGAGGGCTGGTTCCAGTAGCTTTTAAATGTGCACTGGTGAAACCCTTCAGAAAACATCCCTAGACCCGGATGTCTTGGGAACTATCATCCAGTGTCTAACTCCCTTTCTAGAGAAAGTTATTGAGAAAGTTGCTGCGCTGCAGCTGGAGGAACCCCTGGTGCCCTTTGACTTCTTTGAGCCTCTCCAGTCTGGTTTTAGAGCTAGGCATAGCATGGAAACAGCACTATTCAGGGTGCTTAATGACCTGCTCAGGGCAAGGGATTGAGGAGAATGATCGATTCTCATCCTCCTTTATCTCTCTTCTGCATCTGATACTGTGGACCATGACCTACTTTTGGACCATCTCAGGGAGTGCACTGGACTCACCGGCACCATTATTTGCTGGTTTGAGTCCTAGCTGTGGGATAGAACCCAGAGGGAAGTGTTAGGAAAATGTTCCTCACAACAGTTGGTTCTGTCCTGTGGTGTTTCCCAGGGTTAGATCCTGATCACAGTCTATATGCTTCACCTGGGCAAGGTCATTAGACATTACGGGCTTGGGTTTCAATGCTATGTGTATGACGAACAGCTCTATATGTCTTTTGCTCCAGGGACTCAGAGTGCAGTCGACGTGTTTTTTAGGTGTCTGGCCAAGATTCAAAACTGGATGGCATCAAGCTGGCTAAGACTCAACCCTGAGAAAACTGAGGTTTTAGTGATTGAGCTGGGACATGGGGGTTGTGGGGAGGATTGGAGCTGGCGCAGGAGGGACTGGGCTTCGGCTTGGTAACTCTAGACTGTTAGTTGCCCTTAGGTGAAGAATCTAGGAGTCATACAGGATGAAGGTTTGACCCTGGAGGCTCAGGTGTCTGCCGTAGTCTGGAATGGCTTCTTCCATCTTCGGAATATCCACCAGATCAGGTCCTATATCCCTCCCTAGGACCTGATCACACTGATCCACGTGTTTGTAACCTCCCGGTTAGACTACTGTAACACTCTGTACCTTGGGTTTAGTGGGGGTATGCTACAGTGCCTGCAGCTGCTGCAGATCACAGCTGCCCAGGCACTCATGGGCCTTCCTAGATCATGCCATATTTCTCCGACACTGCAAGACCTGCACTGTCTGCCGGTGAAGTGGCATTTCTGATTTAAAATAGGTTTATTAACCTATAAATCCCTACACGGACTGGGTCTAGTCTACCTGGCTGAGCTCCTGCACTCACATATCCCGTTTGCTCATTGTGATCGGCCAGGAGGGCCTCCTGATGGTTCCTAGGCTAAGCTGAAGACCTCAGAGGATCGGTCCATTGAGGTGGTGGGCCTGACCCTCTGGAATTCTTTGCTCATGACCTTGAGGAAGGCCCCTCAGTTGAGGCCTTTAAGTAGTGCCTTAAAACCTATTTATTCCAACAAGCAGTTGGAGAGGAGATGTATTGTAACACATTTCTCATCACATTGTGTAGTTTTATTGAGTGTTTTAGTGTAGTTATTTATTGTTATTGAGTTGGGGTTGGATTGCTTAATGTGATTGTGGTCATCCTGTTTTATTGTGGTGGTGCCCTGGGCCTCCGGGAAGGGTGCCATAAATAAATAAAGATTACTACTGTTTCTGCTCCATTTCACTTCATGCATCATATTTTTGACTCAGCTTGCCTTATTCTCAGCCTGCGTCATTCTCACACCATGTGTCATATTTTTGACACAGTGGTCTTCTTCCATCATTTGGGAGGACTTTGCCACAGAGAAGATTTTTCTTGCAAAATATGGTGCACAGTATTTGGCGCACCTGGATTTGACGCAAGGTGGATGTTTGTCACATCTTGCGCTATCTAAGGGCTCTTTGAAAATCCGACCCAGGATGTCTTTGCATACTAATCCTAAGTTTCTCCTAAAGGTGGTGTCTGAGTTTACTTTAAATCGGACCATCCACCTGCCAGTGTATTATCCAGAGCATGCCAGTCCTGAGGAAGCATTTCTCCATACCTTAGATATTCATAGAATACTCAAGTACCATACACACCATTCAGATAACTGCAGAAAGCCTTGCAGTTTTTTTTATTTCATTTGCCCCGGGAAAAAGGGTGCACCAGTTTCTAAACAGTGCTTGTCCAAATGGCTAGCACATTGTATTATTCTCTGTTACAGGTAGTACAGTAAGCTGGTGTGGTTTGTGGTCATTCATAAGAGGCATGGCCACTTCTGTAGCTTGTTTTCAAATGTTTCCACTATAGAAATAGTGCAGCTGCCACATGGAGTACTCTACACACATTCACTGCGCATTACAATCTGGACATTGTCTCTCTTAGATAAGCTGAGTTTGGCTTAGCTGTGCTACAAGGCCTACTGTCATAAGCCTATAGGCTCTAGCTGCCCAGTCTGTTAGCTTGCAGCACTCTTGGGACTCGTTCCAAAGGTGTGCTTGATGAAAGAGATATCCTTGAAGAAGACAGAACTGTTATGTAGTTACCATAATAGTAGATCTTTGAGGGACTCTCTTCATCAGGTCCTGACGTCCCACCCTTCTTTTCCCTTAGTGGTTGCGCAGAGGATACATGTGTTGCTGTCTCCATTGTTATATTTTCCAGCACTCTGTTTCGCCTGGTATGCGGAGTGCTGGGGGTCTCCCTGGTTCCCAGGAGGTCCTCCAAGCATGATCTCCGGCGGGGAACTGAGGAGAGGAGAGGCCACCCACATTTATGTATATGCTTATGTCTGATGTTGTTATGGGGGCCGCTGACTGACTGCTTGCAAAAAGTTTCCATGTGGTCCTAGTGCCTGGTGGCTATAGTTCCAAAAGTGTGGCCTGATGAAAGAGATTCTCTCAAAGATCTACTGTTATGGTAAGTATGTAATTGCTCTTTATCTGATGTCTTTGTTCTATTTTCTGCTTCCTCTTTCTCTCCAAAGCAACAAACCTTAGTATGAAAATGGACCTCACCTGCTCTGGCTGCTTATCAACACCTGATGTCACAATTCCTTGCCTGTAACATCACAAACTGTGGCTGCGCAAACAATTATAATGATTTCATAAACAGCGGGGTATGATGTTGCATGTGGACAAGCCTCCAGAGCAGATAACATTTAGCAAAGTCTCTACATACCTACCATTTTAATGTCAAATGGTACTTAAATTCATCCTGGCAACTAACAGATATATACAGGTATGTCACATGTGGGAAAGTGGCAAAATGCCTGGTAAGGCCAAGCTATGGCACACCGTACAGTAGCAGTGAATGTAAAGCCCAATACAGGGCGCTACACAAGGGAGAGGAAAACCGTGGAAGCATCTACACACTTGGGGGGGTGGTGGTTCTTGCTATAGTCAAGTAAAAGAAGAACATGGGCATCATGATAAATACGGAGCTAAACATGACAGGCAGCGCAAGGGTTGCTGTCAAGAGGGCCGCAGACTGCTGAGCTTCTCTGCATGATCTATAACACTGCATTACAGCTGTTCTGCTGTTGGCATCCTGCTGAATGACCATCCCATGGACTGAAAAAAGTGAATGATTTGTCTTTTCCAGTTGTGCCACACCCACTGCTCCCCTTACACTAGCAAAATATCTACTTTAACAAGCAGCCTTAATAACATCAAAATCACTCAAAGGAGACGTACAGGCAACAGTAAAGACGCGATCAGAGCATAGTTATAATTCAGTATCCCTACTCTCTGCAGTCGTGATATACATTTGCATAAGTACCAAAATGCCGCTCTGCAGCTTGAGGATTCACAGAATTTACGGGTGTTAAGGTTCAAGTTTCAAGTTTATTGCAGGAAAGACTCATGAGCAAGCTCATTCACAAGGAGGTCCTGAGGCACATACACATACAGTTCGCAATTACATAGAGAAGAAGACATAAATGTAGAACAACAAAGAAAAAATATACAATACAAGAGGTATACACAATAGAAGTCCTTATGCTATATATGCAGTACATCCCAGCTTTAACCTTGACCTAAATTATGCAACACATTTCAGCTTAATAAGTAGAGGGCCAGTTGGTACCTAGGAAGTTGACTTGGCGTTGGGGGCCTAGTAGCACCTACATATGTCTTTTAATTTAGAGATAGCTAGTGTTTTGTAGGAGTTAATTGATACGATGCTGGTTAGCTTCAGCATTGCTTGTAGTTGGTTCCAAATGTTTTGGAGGGCGTATGAGACAGCTCTTTGGCCAGCTGTGGTACGTGTCCTGGGAACATCTAGTAGAATAAGGTCGGATTTCCTTTGGTAGTAGGCGCTATGCGAGATGTGTATGAGAGACGTTAACTAGACAGGCAGTTTGTGGAGTAGTAATTTGAGGGTCCAAATGCCATCATGCAGGAGGCGCCTGGAGGCAAGAGAGGTCCACCCAACTGCTGCATACAGATCACAGTGGTGGGTCCTGTACGCAGAGTTAGTAATGAAGTGAAGAGCACGGTGATAGAGTACGTCCAGTTTAGATAGGCTCAAGGTTGGGGAGGAGATAATGATAATGTCTCCGTAGTCAAGCAAGGGAAGGAATGTTGCTTGGACAAGTCTTTTGCGGGTTGCGAGAGAAAAGAGGGTCCTATTTCTAAAGAAGAAACCCAAGCGTGCTTTAACCCTCTTTGATAGATCCTCAATGTGGTCATCGAAAGAAAGCTTGTTGTCTATCCACATACCTAGATATTTAAATTTAGGTACGACTTCCAAGGGTTCACCTAAGGAGGTAACTATGAAGTTTTTAGGTGGGGTAGGTAGGGCACCAGACAAGGCAACTCTCAAGAAAATCATTTTCTTGGTCTTTTTGGCATTTAAGAGAAGCTTGGCATTGATAAGGTTGCTTTCTAACCGGATAAAGTCATCTTTGGGTGCTTCTCTGACATCAGTTAAGGACGAGCCTGATGCGTACTAAACCGTATCGTCCACAAAGAAATGTATGCTAGAGATCTTTATGTGGGAGTCAAGGTTGTTGATGTACAGGGAAAAAAGGATTGGTCCTAGGATGGAGCCTTGAGGGTCTCCTCTGGCTGTTGCAAGGGGGCAGATAGCAGGCCATCAGCTTTGACTTTCTGTATCCTTCCCATGAGATAACTGTTAAAGCACTGTAAGGTAAGTGGAGTGGCACCTATGTAGGCAAGACAGGTGATTAGGAGGTGATTCAAAGGCCTTACTGAGGTCTAGAAAGACTGCACCAGTAACCTTCTTGGTGTCCATAGCATGGATTCAGTTATTAGAGACTTTAGTCAAGGCTGAGTTGGTACTGTGCTTTGACCTGAAGCCAGATTGGGCCGGGTTTAGGAGTGAGTGTGCTTCAAGGTGATTTTTTAGTTGGTTGTATATAAGTTTTTCCAGCACTTTGGAGAGAACAGGCAAGATAGAGATAGGACGGTAGTTGTTTAAGTCACAAGGATCTCCTGATTTGAAGAGAGGAAGAACTTGGGCAGATTTCCAGCAGGATGGAACAGTGGCTTTGGTAATAGAGAGGTTGAAGATATGAAGGATGGGGGCTGTGAGCTGGTACTTAAACGAGTAAATGTATAATGTGACTGCAGGGGGGGACTGGGATACTGGAGCCCCAAACTGTGATCTGATCACGTCTTTACTGTTGCTTGTAGTTCTCCTTTAAACCAACTGTGGATTGCAATAGAACAGAAAGAAAACTCGTCTGTTGATGCTTTTGTCTGTGCTTACTGATGACTATAAGAACAGGATATTATTTCCAATCTGCAGCCGTTTGAAATGATCCCATTTTAGAAAAGGTAGGACGTCAGCACAACGAAAATAATACAGCAAAGTTCACCACAGCAAGAAATCTTGCCAGGTCGCTGTGGTGGTCCGCTGTACAACGGGACAACGACTCCGTGTTTTGCCCCACCCCGAACCAGCTCCGGCTCGGAGTTGGATATTTAGAGATGGGGGGGGGGGGTGCAAGGGGAAAAAAACACTTTGTCCCGATGGAAACAAATGCCGACAGTCAGCACTGTTCCCGTCGCTGTAGGTCATGTCGACAACATCGTTGTTGATCTGCTGACATGGAACCATTTAGAAATGATATCTGTATCCCCAAATGACCAACATTTGACTGTGCAGATATAAGAATTCATGTGAAAAACAGTGTTTCCTGTTGTTGTCTTTGTATGGGCTACATTCTTTACAGTTCGATTGGAAGCAGTAATTTGGAGTTTATAAATCCCAGACATATATAAATGGAGGCATAGATACTGTATGTATATTTCGACGTCCCCCCTCCCAGATCTCGCTGTTCTATATACAGACCTGCGGCCTCATTCCCTACTTTGTGTCATCAAAGTACTACTGTTGGGGATGGGGCTGCAGTGCTCGGTATCCACGCAGCTCATACTCGGAAGCTACAAGCCAAGGCTTTCAAATGCAAATCCTCTCTTAATTATTGCATAAAAAACAAATTGTACTCTAGGTTAGCTCCTCAGACAAGCATCTCCTTCGTATGAGTTGCCTGCCCGTGACTGAATATGGTGTCGGCTGCTCTTAAAACATGAAACATTTAGTGGCATGGATCTCTTTTCTGAAATACTGTAGGACCCTTTCATACAGTAGAAATAGTTTCTGGTCTTCTAAATTTGGCCCACAGCAGATAGGAACTGTGTGTAGTTTAATATGCCATGTTCTACATTTTCTGTAACAGCTATGTTTCAATACTAGTTTACACTCTGATTGTGTTCCACCCCCACTTGTCATTCAGTAAAGTCACTGGCTGTTTCAGACACACACTCTGGTATTAAGAACCAGTTTAGAACTCTGATGTAGCTCATGTCCTTACTAAGTGCTTACATTTTTGTCACCACTGATCCATATTCTACTATAGAGTGCTGTGGTCGAAAGGGACATACACTACATCACAGAGTTCTAAGATGTTACTTGGAGTGAATGTGTTAATCAGAAACACACCAAAAGACCAGTAACAATGAAACGATAACAACACTGGAACAATCTACCACTGTTAATTGTTCATGATGCCCCGCTCCAAATTGGGGACTCAGTCTCCAATGACCCTTCTAAAGTGGCTGAAGCCTTCAGTGCATCCTTTGCAAACCCCAGTGGCCACCTCCCAACAGTGCCTGTGACACCCTCCCTTCCCCTCTCAGACTGGGTGCCACCTCGCCCCTTATTCCACCTGAAACTAGTTGAACCCAACACAGTACTGCCCCTCCTCCGCAAAATAAAACCCGAGTCTTCTCCTGGCAATGACCTCCTGGAGCCCCGGCTGCTGAGGGTCGCAGCTCCAGCCATCACCTACTCCGTCACCCTGCTCATCAATAGATCCCTCCAAGAAGGGACGGTCCCCTCTAAATGGAAAGTTGCGACTATTGTTCCAGTCCACAAAAAAGGACCTCGGGACAGAGTGGAGCACTACAAGCCTATCTCTCTTCTCTGCCCCCTGGGTAAAATTCAGGAAAGACTTGTCTATGACCAACTTCAAGCCTACCTGGAACAACACCTGCTCCTCTCCAAAGTACAGCATGGCTTTTGGAAAGGTCATGGAACTGACACCGCTCTCATCCGCTAACATCAGACATACTCCACGCCATGGACCTAGGCACCCCAATGGGCGCCCTATTTATTGACCTATCCAAGGCCTTTGACTTGGTCAACCATGAGCTTCTCCTTACCAAACTTCTCTGCCTCAGCCTTGATCAACTCGCACTCACCTGGATCTCTAGCTACCTTACAAACAGATTCCAAAGTGTCCTCTGGTGGGGAGCACACTCTAACCCCAGACCCGTGACCTCCGGTGTACCCCAGGGCTCCATCCTGGGCCCCCTACTATTCTTGCTATTTCTAAATGACCTTGAAGGAGCTTGTTCACCATGCAACCTTATCCTCCATGCGGATGACACTGTAATCTATTACAGTGACCCCCAACCCTCGGTTATCACCGCCAAACTTCAGGCCAGCCTCTTAACGCTCAAACTCTGGTTCACTACCAATCACCTAAAACTTAATGAGGAAAAGACAAAGGCAGTCCTCTTCGGGACCCGACGGCTGGGCAAAGACCGTAGTGGGTTACTCCAACTCTCATCAGCCCTTGGAAGGCCTGTTGAAGTCGCTGATCAGTTCAGGTACCTTGGGGTACTCCTTGACCAGGAGTTAGCCTACAAACCTCATTTTGAGGCCTTAACTAGATCCATACACCAGAGGCTTGGCCTCTTATACCGCTTGGGCAATGCTCTTTCTGGAGAAGCACGATGAGCCATTGCAAACTGCAACCTCATTCCTCACTGCTATATGGCTCCTCTCATTCCTGTCACTCAGGGAGGCAGAGCTAAACAAACTCACTACCCTCTACCACCGCATCGCTCGCTGGAACAAACTCCTCCCTAGGAGGCATCATCGAGGCCCTCAACGACCTACGCTGGCCAACCCTACAGCATAAACTAACCTATGCCTCCACTTGTCTCACATATAAACTCACCTCCCTTGGCCACGCCTCACCTGGAGTGACCTGCTCACCCCAAAGTCTCCCTCCTAGAATCGTCCACCACAAGTCGACTACTGAACATCCCTCGTGACACGGACTAACCAAGGTAAACGCCCTTTCAGTTCACGGGCCCCCACCTCTGGAACCGCCCCACAGGCTTGCTAGACAGGTTCTCAATCCTCGCTAGCAGGTCTTAAAGCATACTTCATTGAGCTGAGCCTCTGCGGCTGCAACCGCTAGTTCATGTCCTCAACCACATACCCCTCCCTATGACAAAGGACTAAAATCTCTCTCTCTTTTGACTGCCCTGAGGCAAAAATCCAATTAATGTTGTAGCCCTTATGTTATGAAACTGTAATTGTCTAATGTACCCCCTGACTATGAATGTACTCTTATACTGTGTTACTTTGTGCTTACCTAATGTAAAGTGGTTGGTTTTCTCAACCCCGGGTCGCCCCTGAAAAAGGGACCTTTGGTCTCAGTGGGCTTACCTTGGTTAACAAAATCTAAATAAATAAATAAATAAACATCTACATGTAATCTTGTATTATGTACAAAAAAATGTTGAAGTTTGTCTCTGTACCCTCCTGGGTCGTGCCTGAAAATAGTCTTTTTGGCTAGTGCACCTACCCGGTAAACAAAAACTAAATAAATAAATAAATATTTCCAAAATAGCTTCGGCAGGGAATATGACTTTCAGATTTGACTCAGTTCTCCTATAAAAGAATGGGGGTGCGGGGGGTAGAGAGAGCCATCCGTCAGCGTTTCAGCTCAGAACCTGTTAATCTTACTTCGAGAGTCAGCTCTTGCAGCAGGTAACATATGTAGGACTGAAGCTGTCAGGCGGCAGGACCCCATGGAAAACTTGTAGCTGGCAGTCTATGTTGACCCACCCCAACGTCATGCATGGTATAAAGGTAGGGCAGTCCCTGGCGTCCCTCAGTTCTTTTTCCACTGTTGACTTGCAGTCATCGGCTCCATGGATCACCTCTTGCTAGCTCGATCACCATTTTGCTAAGGCTTTTTATCCAGATTTCTTTCTTTTTTCCTCCAAAAAAGTTTGTTTTTTCTGCTGTGATTGTTTCTGTATGTCGTCTTCTCTGACATTCTCCATCGAAAGGCACCCCTCTAAGTATGCCTGCGCCAAACAAATCCTATCCAAGGACAGACACTCTGCCTGCTTACTGCTTCCGGGTCAACACAATTCAATAAATAAACAATAAATTAATAAGTAAATATTGTGCCTAGGCCCTGACCACAACACCCAGGCCTGCCAGCATTGTCAGAAATTCAATAGCAGGACAAGGATATGCTGTCAGCAGGCTCTTCAGACTTTGCTCACAGAGCAATGTTTGGCCGCGACGCAGAGAGATTTCTCTTCGGGGAGGAGTACTTCTCACCACAGATCTTCAGGTAAGCACAAGGAGAAGTGGAAGGAGACAGAAAAGGTGATATTTCCCTCCAAATCCAGATCCTCAGGCTCCCACTCAGCCTCCAGGAGCAGCTCCGACTCTGCCTCCCAGGTGACTCATTCTCCTTCCAGGCTAATGGTTATAAAACCCCCTGCCCTGGCTCAGGCATCAGGAACAAAGGACCACGGCCCTGGGTCTTCGGGTCCCACTCTGCAGCCACTCAAAGCCTGGCCACATGATCTGGCCTCAGGTTGGCACTCTGACCTCGGTGAGGGACCAATATCAGCTCACTCCCGGTCGGCCTCTGTCTCTGGTGCCAACTCCCAGGATAAGCATAAGGCCTCCAGGCACTCCTCCGGGAGATCTGCCTCTCAGCTGCCAAGGTCATACAAGCATCCGGTGACACAGCATTCGTTGGGTAGTGATTCCCACCGATGACAAGCGACTGATGTCGCTGCTTTGGTGGCCCAGCCATCAGCACCACCAACCCAGTCCCTGATGTCACTGGTTTCCCCCCCACCACTGGTCAGTGATTGGTCAAGCCACAGCCCGCCCGAGGACCGCCAGATGATGGTCTCCAACCAGACATTGGCTACCAACGTCAGGCCTATCTCTGTAGCCCCGATGCCATCTCCTGTTTGCCCACTGTCACCAGGTCACGGCTTGAGACCGGACCATGGCTCTCAGCCGGCATCGTGTCTAACGACCGATTCAGAGCCTAAGCTCCACCTGTCCCAGGTTAAGGACCTTTTTGGCTACTGGTGGGAGACCATCAGGATAGACTTCCTACCACACAAAATTCTGCAGGCAGAGGATCCCCCCGTTGATACAGGGGCCCCTCCGACGAAAGAGCCCACCCCTTCTCCGGGCAAAGACAAGGGCAAGACTGCTCACAAGCACTGCTCCAGGTCCCGGTCCAGGAGCCTGAGTTCTTCCGGCTCCTGCGGCCGCCATAGGCACAAACTCTGGCGCAATAGGTCTAGGTCCTCCTCCTTCTCTGTGGACTTGGACCACTCCTCGGACACATCCTTCTCCATACCTCGTCTGTTGGGGACCTTCCCCTCAGACCCAAGGAATGTTCCCAAATCACTGCCAGATGATCCCTCCTTTATGGAGGTCATGTGGCACATCCAGGCAAACATGGACTGGGAGACGGACGATCTGGACCTGGAGAGACTCTGCTTGGCCAAGTACTTGCACCAAAAGGACCCAAAACCGGTGTTCATCCCGCCCTTGGTGGACACATTTGCGGATGTCACCAAGGCGGCCTGGAAACACCCCCACACCTCCTCCATGATACCCAAAATGGTAGATCGCCTTTACAGAGCTCTGAAGAAGGAACCCTTTTTGAGTGAGCAGACTGTGGCAGACTCGGTAGTCATCTCGGTTGCCCATGATAGATCCCAGAGGCTGAGACATCTCAACACTCAGCTTCTGGATAGGGAATCCAAGCTGCTAGAATCCATGGGGTGTAAGGCGTACTTATCCGCCACATGTACCATACGGAGTCTCAGTTACCTCACTCATATGGTACAATTACAGAATGCCCTTTGGGAACAGGGGATTGACATTGTCAGAGAGATCTCAGATTGTCCTCAGAAGGCAGAGCTAGAAAAGCTGCTGCAAACTGGTTCAGACATGACACACATGTCCTCCAGTTGGCCTACGACTCAGACATGGCCTCCCAGGCTGCGGCCACTGGAGTTTGTGTCTGATGGCATTTGTGGCTCCAGGTATCTGGCTTTGCCCAGGATGTGCAGACCAACATCTTGGATGCACCATTTTATGGTTCCATCCTCTTTAGTGAGGACTCCAAAAAGATCATCACCAAAGTACATGACTCAGGCAAGTCCATTCGCACTGTACATTCTATGTACAAGCCAAAACAAAGACCCTTTCAAAAGCCTCACTTTCATGGAAGAGGGGGACAGCAATCTTGCTTTCAGCCACAGCAGTAACAGCGAGGTGGTTATGGCCATAAGGGCTCCTCCAGAGGCACAACAGGATCTGCCTCAGGGGCCTCCAAACCAGCCCAAGCAGCCCTACCCCCCTTCCCACCACCCTGCCTCCTGGTTGGACCCACTCCCTTCCATAACCATGATGGGGAGGCGGTTGGGAGCCACTTTTCTCTCTACACCATGGGTTGGTGAAAGATCACCTCCAACCAGTGGGTCCTACAAATGGTCGACAACAGACACTTGATAGAATTTGTCCAGATGCCACTGGACAGGCCTCCTCTTCTCTCCTGCTGTTCCCCAGCTCATGCTGAGCTCATCCAGGCCAAAATTCAGGCTCTCTTGATCAAAAGGGCCATAGAGTCAGTTCCCCTCTCCCAGAGCGGCACAGGCTTCTATTCACACATCTTCCTTGTGCCCAAAAAGACCAGAGACCTGCGTCCCATCTTGGACCTCGGTGACCTCAACCAGTTGGTGGAATACAAAAGGTTTCGGATGGTCACACTGCAGGGATTACTGCCTATGATCCATTAAGGGGATTGGCTGGTGTTGCTGGATATGCAGGATGCCTACCTCCACATCCTAGTGGCCAAATCTCACAGGAGGTTCCTCGGAAGGCTCTATCAGGTCAGAGCGTTGCCCTTTGGCCTATCCTCAGCACCAAGAGTTTTTACTAAGCGCCTGGCAGTGATTGCAGCAGCCCTCCAAAGGAAAGGGCACTGCGTTTTCCCTTACCTGGATGACTGGCTCCTAATGGCCACATCCAGGGAGCAGCTGCAGCGCATGATCCAGGACACCTGTTCTCTTTTATCACCATCAGCACACCAAAGTCCTCCCTGCTCCTGACCCAATCCCTCCAGTTCATTGGGATGTTACTCGATACCACTCAAGGAAAGGCATTCCTCCCAGAGGACAGGGCACGTTAACTCTGGGCCCTAGCCCACCACATCTCGTCCCTCCCAAGAGTCCCAGCCAGGACACTTCCCTGGCTGCTAGGCCACATGGCCACCTCCATTGTTACAGTCCCTCTTGCCAGACTGCATATGAGGATGATTCAGTGAACTCAAAAGTTCGTAGCAAGTCCTGACATCAGATGCCTCTGGCATTGGTTGGGGCGCACATCTGGGTGTCCACAGGGCACCTGGTCTACGGCCGAGGAGCCCCTTCACATCAGTATTCTGGAGATGAGAGCAGTTCTATACACCCTACAAGCTTTGAGCACAGTGCTTCACCCAGGACACTTCCTAATTCAGACAGACAACATGGCGGTGGTGTTTTACCCCAACAAGCACTGTGGCACTCACCCATACCCCCTTTGTTGAGAAGCAATGCGGGTCTGGAACTGGGCCTCTACTCACCGCCTAGATATCTTGGCGGTTCATGTCCCAAGGGTTCAAAACACCCTGGATGACTCTCAGCAGGACTCTGTCCAGAGCACATGAGTGGGCCCTTCTACAGTCTGTAGTCGACAATCTCTTCAACAGATGGGGAAAGCCAGAACTGGACCTCTATGTATCCCCTATCAACGCAAAGTTACCCAGTTTTTGCTCGCTAGATCCAGGACCTGGAGTTTCCTGATGAGATGCGTTGTCCCTCTCCTGGTGAGGGAGGTTACTCTACGCCTTCCCTCCCTCCCTTCCTGCTCCTACAGAAGGTACTTCTCAAGCTGCAAGTGGAAGGGGCACTAATGATCCTTGTGGCCCCGTTGTGGCCATGCAAATTTGTTTTCCCTGCAACAACAGTTAGCAGCCAAACTCCAAATTCCACTGCCTCTGAGCACTCACCTGCTCTCCCAGGACAACAGGACCTTGGTTCCCCAGAAACTTTGATCTCTGCATCTCCATGCCTGGCTCCTGAGGACCCAACCAAGTCATGCTTTGGGGTCACGGACAGGGCTGCCAGCGTTCTGGTAGCCACAAGAAAACCCTCCACCAAAGCCACTTATGCCATGAAATAGAAGCATTTTTGCCTCTGGGCTGCTGCCCGCCATATTGATCCCTTGACCTGTCTGGTGAGCTTGGTCCTCGAGTATCTGTTGTCGCTCTCAAACTCAGGGTTGGGCTACTTGTCAGTTAAGGTTCATTTGTCTGCCATCTCTGCTTACCATGTCTCTGTTCAAGGCAGAACTGTGGCACAGTTGGATGTAGACCGCACCATTCTGCGGGGTATTCTTCATATAAAGCCCCCCATCAGAGACCCCGTCCCCCCTTGGGACTTACCCTTTGTGCTGGAAAATTTCACCTTACCCCCGTTTGAACCAGCTGTGGACTGTGAGCTTCACTTCCTCTCCTGGAAAGCAATTTTTTTTAGTTGCTGTTACTTCTGCTCGAAGAATTTCCGAGCTACAGGCTCTGATGTGTAAGGAGCCTTATTTGGTGTTCTACAAGGACTGGGTGGCCTTGAGGACCAATCCTAAGTTCTTACTGAAGGTGGTGTCCAAGTTGACCCTGAATCAGGGCATACACCTCTCAGTGTATTATCCCGAACACTCAAACCGGGGTGAGGCTGTTCTCCACACATTGGATGTCCATCATATTCTGTGTTTCTGTCTCTCCAGAATGCGCAAGTGTAGACTCTCTGATCAGCTTTTTGTTTCCCTTGCCCGCAGGAGCCAGGGAGCTCCTGTAGCCAAACAGACCCTTTCTAAATGACTGGTTAACTGCATTTCCTTTTGTTACCAGTAATATGACAAACACTTGCCGGGCTCAGTAAAGGGTCACTCCAGGAGGGGAGTAGCGGTGTCTTTTGCCATTCTTAGAAACGTGTCTGTGGCTGACATTTGTGCCGCAGCCACATGGAATTCCGTCCATACCTTTATCAGATATTACTGTCTCAACATTGCCTTCAGACGCAGAACGGGCTTCAGCCTTGCGATTCTTCAGGGACTCCTCTCCTGAGGGAATTCCCCTGTGGGCATTTCTCTGCTTCCTCCTCCAGGGTTAGGCCTGGGTCTCCTTTACTGCTTGGGACTCAGTCCTACATGTGTTACCTGCTGCAGGAGCTGACTGTCAAAGTAAGACAGTACAGTTATGTAAGAACTTATTGTAACAGTGGATCTTCGAGAGAAGCTTTTGCAGCAGGTATGGCTTCCTGCCCACCTTCTCCCTAGGGGACTCTCCTCTGCAACTGGTTTGCATTGACCATGTTACGATTGCTCTATGTGGAAATCACCTCGGTTCTCTGTTCCTGATCACCTTCCATCCTCGTTGCTGGAGTGTCCGGCGGTAGGACTGAGGGACACTGGGGACCGCCCTTCCTTTTTACCATGCGTGACATCAGGGCGGTCGATGTCGGGGGCGATCTCCGCCATAGACTGCTAGCTAAAAGTTTTCCGAGGGGTACTGCCGACTGCTGGCTTCAGTCCTACATGTAATACCTGCTGCAAGAGCTTTTCTTGAAGATCTACTGTTACAGTAAGTTCTTACATAATGGTAATTTAACAATTTGACAGCAAATAACTGGTTAATGTGCTGGTGAACTGGATCTGTAACTTGGCACCTACCAGGAGAACCGTAACCGAAGTGTCTACCCTGTTGCAGATTTTAGTGTCATCTGCAAAGAGGCATACCTTCCCTTTCTAGCCCCTCTGTAATATCGCTAATAAAGACAGAAATGTAGAAACAACAGATTAATAAAGAAATAATAAATAGCAGCAACATCAGTCAGTGTATATAGATCGAGGCGTCACAGATCACCAAATGCTTCTCTAAATAGGTGCGCTTTCAGACCCCTCCTAAAGGCAAGGCCTTGACCAAGGGAGCCTTCCTCAGTGCTCTAGGTATAAGAAATTATATACAGAGAGTAATGCATAGGCGACTGTGTGTTGTGAAGTTTTATTTTTGACACCAGAGGTGTGTGATGGTCCCACAAACACCTTGCTGCTATTAACTTACTGTTGCCTATAATTGTGCTGTTTTTATCATGCTGAACCTTGTTGCTGTATTTAAGCACAAGGTAGGTGGTTAAACTTAGCACAAGGTAGGCTGCTGTATTTATCTGCACCTGTAAAAAATGTCCCTTTTTGTACTGCGACCGCACTTATGTACTAATGATTTGTATCAGTTTTGTACCTGTGATTTGCTATATGTATGTCACTTATGTCTTCTTCTGTTCCCTATTCCCTGGGTTGCATCAGAAAACAAGTCTTGGCTCAGTGTACCTTTTCCGTAACCAATTTTCTTTTTTTTTTTACTTGCATTTTTATACTCCCCTCTTCCCCACTTCCTGAGCCCCGCGCCATTGGGAGTCACCTATGGTGTCTGCCCCTGTGCTCTCCACCTACCTGAGACCTGTGGGTGAACCCCCATGGAGCCATGGCTATACCCTCCAGACAGGTACAAAGTGGGGCCCGTACACCCTGAAATCCTTCTTGTTTTTGTCAGGCACTGAACAGGACAGGCAGACGGGAGCTGTGGTGTCTGCACCGAGTGCTCCATCTTCCTGGTGCTCCGGGAGCCAATTTTTCCGTTGTTCTTGGGGGCGTGACATGTGCCCAGATGTCAAGACGCTACCGTCGATGTCTATCATGCCCCAACCCTCGGACTAGCTCTGGTGCTTACTGTGCCTCCAGCTTCTGCCAGAGGCCAGTCATGCGTTGAGCTTCAAACCCGCCTCCCCCCGAGAAGGCAAACGGTCCTCGGACACTCGAGCCTCCTCCCCCGTGACAGCCCTCTTGTCTCCTCAGGTATGTTCCCGAACCCGGGTCGACAGCGTTGCAAGCAGTGGTGCTACCGCTGTGCCGGTGGTCTGGACCCAATAACTAATTTTCAAATAAATAAATAAATAAATATATCAACCTTGAGAGTGACGCTCGAGAAGCTGATGTGGACATCACACACCAAGGGTGGAACTTCATAGACACACAGTTGCCTATGTTTAAAATAACTGGTGCAGGGACATGAGCACAAAAGAAGACAACCAGGAAGAGCCATGCAAGTCACGTTTCCTGCTGTTGAATTTAGAAAGGGAAAGCGAAGTGTGAGCGCTCCAAAGGCTGTAACAACTGGGTATGATGTTACACCTGGTTAATGTGGCATTTGATCACACTGATAATCAGTGTGATAAAGGGGGTCACCAGTTATTATATAATAAATACTAGAGGGATCGTCATGTGATCCTCCATTCATTTACATATTATTCCCACATACACAGTATAGCTCACTTGCATATGGTGGGATGAAAGACCCAAGTTCTCTACATGATGTCCACTCTAGGTTTTATATATAGGATCTGTATGACACATCCCTGTTCAATAAGAGTCTGCCTGACCAAGTCTTCTGCATTAGAGAACCCTTTAAAGACTTCCCCCTAATTATGTTTTACATTTTAATTAGGTTAACAAGTCAACCCAAGATACTGTGTCTGTGATGTTGTAAACATCCTCCCCATCAGAAAGAAAATAGGATTTTCCAAGTAATTCTGAATTAAAAAGACTGTAAGATTAGACCCCCCCCACACACACTCACACAAATTACAAAGAAAATAGCCTTTTTCCTCATGCCCCATGTTGCAGCAGGTCTCTGGTGCATAGCTGTCTGTCAGGCAGACTATTACCTTAATTGCAGCACTGTATAACCAGGCTTCAGCTGCTTCCTCATAGACCATGGTGTTGAAAGGTCCCAGAGGCAGTACGCCAGCTGCTGAGCCCTGGAGATGGCAAGTCTGGTTCTTGGAGGTGAACACTCCCTGACATCCATACTGCAGTACAGTATGAAATTAGTGCCGTTGAGACAAGCATTACATAAATAGCAGGTCTTTTTTCGGCTGCAGTAATTGGTACACATGGGAGCTGACTTGTGTTATGGACATGTCACACCAAGGCCTTTGTGCAGCTTATTTCTATTAGTTCAGCTTGGAAAACAAAAAACAAATCAGTTTTTTTCCAAATATGTTTTTGTCTCCGTGTCTGTTGCCTTTCTCCATCGTCACCAGCAACCTCCATGCCCTGACACAGCCATTCTTTGCAGTGTAGGGTCCATGAGTACCAGCAGTCATTACACAAACAGTTGCCATTGTGTCCCACTCCTTTTCCACTGTCCTCCAACCACTGACAGGTGCAGAACACAGCCCACAGCCATTCTTGTATGCACACAGCTTCTCAGAAGGAAGATGAGCTCTGCGGCCCACATCCTGAGTCACTGTCATAGCCATAGCACCTCTTTCCCCCTGGTCAGAGAAGTGCTGTCATGGGCCACACTTTCTGACCACAGGCCATTTCAGAATTCTGAGAAGATGCAAGCTCGAACTGGTTGTGGGGGGCCGGTGGGGCTTCATCGCCCAGCAGGCACCAGTTTTTCCACTTAAGTCTCTCCCCTGGGATGCCACCATGCATGTTAGTGCAATGGCAGCCTCTTCATCTGGTTACATAGCTCTGCGAGGTGCTGATCTGTCAGTACGGTGTCAGCATTGCTTCTTGCGACACCAGCTAGTCCGGATCATGAATGAGCCGAGGTTGGAGAGCTGGTAGGAAGAGGAGGATTCAGCAATCCATGGGAAGCTCTTCTCCTTTAAGGTGAGCAGAATGTGCCAGCCACTGAACTACTGCTGCCTGGATGAACACAGATGGCGGTGCAGCTGGGAGCGCAGGCACGAGACTGGGGAGCATGATGTTGGCGTACTCCTCAGAATGGGGCCTCGTAGGTTTCGTGAGCACTCACACGTGGGTGGAAGAACAGGGCAAGTCTATGCCACCACACAAGCAGATGAAACCTTGCCCACCAAACATGGCCCTCATATGTTCCAGTCCCTTGACGGCCCCTGAGCCCCCTGCTGCCAGGATTTGTCCATCGCTGGCCTGATAGAGGACTAAATGCTTGCCACAGCATCTGAGATATTATCATCTATACTGAAATATTACTACTATATAATATCTTCCAAGATGACACACTGAATAAATCAATGGGAATCACATTAAGGAAACTGAGAGAGCAATCAGAGGTCTTTCTGAACAATTTAACCACGAGAAAGCAAATAATACTTGCAGGTCAAGACTGTATACACAGAGAGTGGTAAATCTCCGGAATAAACTATCACTTCAGTAGTAGACACTGTGAATAAGACATTTTTTTATTAAAGAAAAGACTAGGAAAAATAATCTTAAATGGGTACTTTAGAACAGTAAACCACCGAGTAGTGGCTAGGCAGTCTCGATGGACTACATGGTCTACTTCTGCCTATAAAACTGTAGTAAAGGGTGGAGGCCCAACCTCGGATGGCGGGATCTGAGGAGGTATTAGGTTTTTATTTATTTTATTTATTTAACAAATCGGAAAGACCTTTGAGCCAAGGGCTCTTTTACAGAGGTTCCACGACAAGTCACAAGAATAACAAATTACGATGGTTTCAGTAAGTAGTACAACATGAGGAGAGTAATTACATACAGAAAAGAATAATATGGCAAGATAAATATTTTGTCAAGTGCAGCCAGTGGCCTTGTCTGAAGAGGGGTGGAAGGATTACAAAAAGGATAGAGGGTAAATTGGGGGATGAGCAAATTAGTTAGATAGATAGATACTTTATTTCTATAGCCCTTTCCAGATACTCTGAGCGCTTCACAATCAATACAATACAACAATTTTATAAATATACAAAAATACTATTAAAATCAGCACCATTATCCAATCAAACATAATAAATAAAACTATCTATCTAACCAATCCCAGTAAACCCGATTATCTAAAAATTAAAGGCCTGGTTAAATAAATAAGTTTTTAAACCTTTTTTGAAGGTATCCACCAAGGATGCCTCCCGTAGCTGTTTTGGTAGTAGATTCCATAGGGTAGGTGCAGCCACCGAGAATGCTCGATCACTTGAGTGGTGCAACCTCGTCCTAGGAATATCCAGGAGACAACCCTCGGTGGAACGGAGAGCCAAGGATGGGCGGTGAGGCACAAGGAGATCTTGCAGGTAGACTGGTCCCTCTTCATGTATGGCTTTATAGGTCAGTACCCCGACCTTGAAGGTAATCCTCCACCTAACCATCAGACAGTGCAGTTTGCGGTGGACTGGTGTAATATGATCATACTTACGCACACCAATCAATAATCTTGCTGCCACATTCTGCACCAGCTGCAGTCGGTGGAGGTTACCTCCAGATAGCCCTAGGTACAGGGCATTGCAGTAATCCTGTCTGGATGTTACAAAAGCATGTACTAGTGAGGCTAGGTCCTCGGGGGGTAACAGGTTCCGTATCCAGGCATTGTTCCTCAGATGATAAAATACACTCTTAACAATTGCCGAGTATTAAGAACAAGGAGGGAGCTGCCACAATGTAGATTATGCAGAAAAGACCCATGGGGGGTTAGAGGAGACAGAGACCAAGGTGAGGAAACAGAGGAGAGGAGGAGTAGGGGTGGGAGGGAGGGGTAGAGGAAGGGGGGATGAGGTAGGATGAAAAGAGGGCAGGGATGGGGATGGGAAAGGGATGAAGGAAGAAAGTGCTGTATGTGGAACAGCACAGCAACAGGGTAGGGCTATACAGGGGCGAGTGGTAAAAGAGGGAGGTCCCAGTGCATTTAGCTGCCTGGAAAGATTAGGTGTGGTAGTCACAAGATGCTCTGGAAACTAGGAACTGATGCAGCTTCCGTTTAAATGGTCCCAAGGTTGCAGTCATCATAATCTTAGGAGGAAGGGAATTAAATAAATTAGCAGCTCTAACTGCAGTGGATCGCTGTTGGAGCGAGGTTCGACAGCAAGGCACAGTAAAAGTTTGGCTCACAGAACTTTGTGTGTTACAAGTGCCCCAGAAGGGACCGAAAAGCTGAAGGGAACCTGGTGGTAGGAGACCAAGAGCTGCCTTCTTAGCCAGAAGGCAGGCTTGATATGCAATGTGAGCCTGGAGTTCAAGCCAATTTGCTTGCCCATAAAGGTCACAAGTGTAAGTGCGATACGCTGCACCAGTTAGTAGACAGCATGCCTTATTCAGAGCTGTGGCGAACTGCCATAAGGTTGTGTATGTGGAGGTACCATAAATGACCAAACCATAGTCAATAATAGACACAATTGAACTTTGATAGCTGTCTGAGGGCTTCGGTAGTAAGGCAGTGTCTGTGTAGAAGACCTAGATGAATGTTAACTGCCTTGGCAACATTCTCAACATGGTTGCCGGGTAAGTGGCCCTAGTAGGAGGTGCATACCAAGCATTTCACTCTGCAGCAGAAAATGTGGCATATGGCAGTAATGGAAGGAACGTCTGTAGGGAGAGATCAAGAAGAATAAAATATGCTAAAATAAGCAACTCTGCAAGACAGAGGGTCCTTCTCAGCACCATTTAGACAATGGACAGATGACATGTGGACACAGTAGAATTCCTTATTCATTTTTAATTTTTAATTAGTAGTCTGTGATAACCTAGTAAGGCCAACTGGGTACAAAAGCCTGTTTATAGGGCTTACTCGGGAGCACAATGAGGTTAACTTGCTCAGGGACACGCAGTATGTAAGTTGAGGTTGTGGGACTCAAACCCAGGTCTGCTGGATGTACCAAGCTTGTTCACAGCTTGTTGCACTAACCTCTAGGCTATACCGTCAGCCCAAGCCATAACTCATAGCTTGAGTCAAAATCATGGAGTCCCTTTTTCTACATGCCCACAACTACCACACATATCCCATTATGCAAATTCATCTTTTTTGACCACAGCGTGTCTCTTTTATAAGGTCTTAGAATCCATAATGAGCTTGCTCACTAGTACCAAATACTGCCAGCGTACAAAAATCACAGCTTGCTCTGTACCAGAACATGGTAACGTGAACGGAGTGTAGCATACAGGTGTGGTTAAGGGAGCTACAGCTCAGCAACAAGAGCACCAGATGCTATGCAATCAAACCATTGTTGGTAAGGATACGTTGCTATGTCAGAACATCAGCTGGCAATGTTTTAATGGCACTCCAGAGGACTGTGTCTCTTTGACAGTTATAAGCTGTTTTTATCAAGTGAAGACACAGTAGTGCAAACTTTGCAACATCAGCAGGCTATGAGCTTATTAGAAAAGTGTGCAGGGGCTGTTATTCCTAAAGCTTACTGCTGGTCTGGGACATATTTCTTAGCAGCAGTGCAGTATAAAGCCATGTGCATTTTGAAGTAATTAAGCCCAGTTAAGCTGATACAGGGGAAGCTTGTTGGTATAAAGAGCACTATTAGTAAAAGAAGAAAAAATAAACTTGAGCATATTGGGATTTTAAATTCCTGCCATGTTTAGTGGTTGAAAATCATAAGAAAGTGATTTGTATTAGGACTTCATCGTGGCTCTGGACAACTCAACTTAAAGAGCAGGGGACACCATTGAAACAACTTTAATAAACATAGCACATAGACACTGCTCTGCTTATATTTTATATATTTTAGATACACGGCCTCTCTTTTTTCCCTTTCTTTATTATTGAGAACATTTACATGAAAACATGATCACTGAGCCAGCTAATTGGCTCAGTGTTAAGAGTTACTGCCCGCCATGCCAACAGCCTCAGTTTGGGAACAGACTTGGGTTGTTGGGGGTTGACCGAGGGACAGAGGATTGAGCGTTTGATGTAAAGAGTTGTCGTCACTGCTGTAGACTGCCACCTGGTGGAGGCTAGGTGGCAGTGCAGCTCAGAACAATATGGAGGGAGGGAGCTGTAGGACTCTTGAATTGTGTTGCATGCCTCCACACACACGCACGGTGATGTGTGCGCGTCCCACCAGGGTTTGTAAGAAAAACTGCCATGCGGGCACAACTGTAACTCTCTGATCGAGAAAAGGCAGAGGGAAAAATAGTGGAACAGGATCAAGTGAAGCTCTGCCTGTCTGCTCTCTGCTTGCACCTCCACCAGGACCCTGAACCCTGATCCTGGATGAGCATGGGGGGAGGATGGCTTTCCTGGCCCCATCATGGGGGCAATCCATGGGGGACTCTGTGGGCCAGGTGAGTCCTGGGTAGGTGGCTGCCGGTGGAAGGAGGTGGGGACAGGGCAAAACAGTAACCCTGCTCCAGCCAGGAGTATAAGCAGCTTTATCACTTTACATGGAAACATGATCCCTGTCCCTCAGAGTTCAGTGGCTTCAGCTGCTTGTCCCCCACTTGAAGTCATACTAATCTTCTGCTTGTGACATCACAGTATGTGTCCATGGAAATGACTGTGGTGTCACATACGGGGCACTGTGAACTCAGATGGGGAATAAGCAGCTATAGCAGATAAACTCTAAGGGGCAAAGATACTGTTTTCATGCAGACTACCAAAATAACAAAGAATATGTGGTAGAGTACTGGACAAAAATGTGAAATACAAGCCGAGCTATATCTAAATACTGCCAGCTGCTCTTCAAAGTATTTGGATCCATATTCAGTTGGGGAGGAACTTGTATTTGGAATCTTTTAGTTGTGTCTTGATTCAAAGAGCAACTGAAATTTGCAAGGGGAAACTTTGCAAAAACATGATTTATTAGACAACTATTCAGGTTGTATTTAATCTGTGTTCTGTACTTGGCTTTAGGGATGTGGTCGAGGCACAGGTCAGGAAGCACAGGCAAACCAGGATAAGTCATAAAATTCACAAATATTATTTTATTACTGTCAATAATAATAAAATAAAAAATACAATTGTACAGGATAACTCTTATATAAGCAGTTCAAACAAAACAAAGTCCTTCATCTGAGGGTATCTCTAAGGTCCTGTTCACACTATAGCACGGTAAGGAGAAAGGGTTCTTAAAACAAATTAAGCCTTACCGTGCTGCAGCGCGTGCACTGTCCGATCCATTTTTTAAACCATTTCTTCGTAAGTGTGCTTATCCATTCACACTGGTGCCAGTATTCGTGCTCTGTGTAGCACAGTGCGGTAGCATGTTTCCGGGTATTAGGGGTCAAAACAGGGGTCAACACAGAGGAGAGTGGGAACATGAATCTACCGCAACACGGATACAGGGAAAAGAGTGTTCACACTGTAAGTAAAAACAATTTACTAATTGAAGCGTTTTCACAAACTGTGCTATAGCCTAGGTCCGATCAGGGTTTTAGCACGTTCGTGAAAACGTGTCCCAAAGGGGAAAAGTGCGAACGCTAAGGGTGCTGGCACAGATCTGAAATGGTTTAACCCCCGAGAACCATTTCAGATCATGCAGTGTGAACAGGGCTCTATCTCAGTATCTGTCTCTGGCTCTAAATAAACATTGCTCTCTTTTGTTTTCACCTGGCAATTAAATTTTGCATCCTATTCTCGTTTAGCTACATCTCCTGTTTTCACACAATGTACCAAACTTTCTCAGTTTCTTTCCTGTGACTAGTACATCCAGTCTTCTCAACAGGTGCAGCCAATTAAGGCATTCTGGCCAGAGCTGGTTTTCCTGCTGACAGCTCTGCAGACAAGCTTGTGGAAGGTCAAAAGGATTCTCAAGGTCAACTCCCCTGTGTTCTAGCTTGCTATCTTGTCTAACAACCCCCAAACAGCTTTCTGCAATTCATTTCAACAAAACAACTGTGTATATTTGCAAACCAATGGATTTCAGTTTCACGTAAAGATTCACATAGCGGTTTTGACTGCAGAGAAGCAAGGGGAGAAAGAAAGAAAGAACAGAAACAGCAAGTAAAGGAAGGGAGATAACGAGGAAATTGTGGGATCATCAGAGTGGCTAGTTCCAAGATTCCACAAGGATAATTTGATTGCGGAATCAGACAGACATGAGATAGACAAGTGACAGAATAGGAGAGGACAGAAAAATAGATCCTTGCTTTTAACTCTCTCTGTATAATGAATGGGACATGGTCTTATACAACCCTGGTATAACACCCCCATATAAGGGAACCTTTTTTTTTAACAGGTTTCCAACCTTCTTTTATTTCTCTTTTAACATTACCTTATAACATTTTCAGTTCTTTGTATATGCAGTATCCCTTTTCATGACACTTTATTGCCGCAAACATTTCAGTTAGGCAGACACATTCTTTTTCAACCGTCTGAATTCTCAACTCCTGAACCATGTCTTGACAGAAAATCAGCATTGACATTCTCTTCTCCAGACTTGTGCATCACTTTGAATTTAAATGGCCGTAGTGCCAGACAACACTATGTGATTCTGGGATTTTTATCCTTCATTAAGCCAACAGAGAGGATTGTGATCTGTTATAAGTACAAATGCAGCTCCTAGCAAATAAAAATTAAGGGACTCCACTGCCCATTTTGTAGCAAGATATTCTTTTTTAATAGTGGAGTAATTCTTCTCCCTGTTGTGCAACTTCCAACTGATATACAGAATGGGATATTCCTTCCCATCTATATTCTGACTCAGGATTGCAACCAGGCCTACCTCTGATGCATCTGTCTATAACAGAAATTGTTTCTCAAGGTCTGGACTTCTTAAAATAGGCACTGAATATAATGTCATTTTGATGGCCCAAAAAGCCTCATCACACTCAGGGGACCATTTCTCATTACTCGGGTACCGTTTCTTTGTGAGTTCAGTGAGGGGAGTAGCTGACTGGCCAAAGATGGGAACAAATCTCCTGTAGTAACCAGCCAGCCATAAAAATGACCTGACATGTTTCTTTGTTTCGGGCACAGGACTGTTAACTACAGCTTCTATCTTAGAAATCTCTCACTTTACTTCTCCATTTCCCAAAATATAACCCAAATATCTGATTTCCTGCATGCCCAATGCACACTTAGTAAGATTAATGGTCAGACCGGCATTTTTGTTGGATAACTGTTTGTAGGTGGTCCAGGTGGCTTTTCTAGTCTGGACTGTACACCACAACATCATCCAGGTATGCAGCACAATAAACAATGTGAGGGGCTATAATTATATCCATGTGCCACTGGAATGTAGCAGGTGCACCATGTAAACCAAATGGCATGGTGGTGAACTGCTAGAATCCAGTTGGAGTGGAAAATGTAATTTTGTCTCTGGATTCTTTATCTAGGGGAATTTGCCAGTAACTCTTGGTGAGATCAAAGGTACTAATATACTTGACGTTTCCCACTCTGTCCGCCAAATCATCTGTCTTGGGCATAGGATGGCTGTTAAATGCGGACACTTGATTAAGTTTTCTAAAACATGTGACTGCCACCCCTAACTTCCCCATTGAGATCAACCACCCCCCTCTGATGTTCTTTGACAATGCCATGAGCTGCTCTAGTGTCTTTTTCAGCTGCCACCCCCCTATCCTCTCACCCTTCCTCCCTGATTTCTTCTAGGTTTCTGAAATAATTCCTTGCATGTGTTATTCATGCATCCTATTTACCGTGATGCCGCACCTGAACTGATGAATATGGTTGTACGCGGTCTTTAATGTTGTATGCCCTTGTTTAACATGTTTAAAATGTATGTACTCTCCTGACGTGGAACCTTCGTAAAAGAGCCTTGGCTCAAAGGTAATTGTAGTCCTAGATCTAAATAAACAAATAAAAATCAAGGCAGATTCTTACACCCCCTTCTTTTTTATTTACAATCACCACCCATGATGGAAAAGCACTTCTTGCCTCTTCAATGATACCCATTTCTTTCATTTTTTGTATTTCCTTAACCACGTCTGCTCTTAACCACTCTAGTAATTTGTGTGTCTTTTGTCTGATACGGTGAGCAATCTCTGTCACTATAATGTGCTCAACTCCTTTTGCTAACCTGGGTGTGGTAAAAGTACTTTAAAATGCCTTTATCAAGTTACGAATTTCTGCGGTTTGTTCTTTGGGTACAGAAACTTTCACCTTTAAAGCATTAGCAGTTACAGTAATTTCTGGTAAGACTAACAAAGCAACCTTTGGTGTTTTTTCAGCTCATTTCTTCAGAAGGTTAGCATGGTACTGTATATCTTGGTAGTTTTTTTTTTCCCTATCAGGTGTCTCAGTCTCATAATTAACTGTACCAGTACATCTAATCACTTTATAAGGCCCTTGCCACTTCAATAACAGTTTCATTTCTGTAGTGGATACAGTAGCACGACTTTTTTACCTGGCTCAAAAACTTTTTCTTTTACACTATGGTCATAATATACCTTCTGCTGTTATGGGGCTTCTTCCTGGTTACTGTGGGCAATTGCAACATATTTTGCCAGTTTCTTTCTCTGGGCAGACATATAAGATGTAACAGATTCTTTCTGAGCAGGGTTATCTTCCCATGTTTCTTTCATTACATCTAGTGGCCCTCTAGGTTGTCTACCATACAGTATTTCAAAGAATAAAAAACCTGTTGATGTTTGTGGTATTTCTCTGTAAGCAAAAATTGCAAATAGTCGACTGCACCTCAGGCTACTTAGGACCCAGTTTCTATATATTGTTTTAATGTTGCTACTAATGTCAGGTAATGTCCACCCCAACCCAGGCCCTCTGAGCCAAGCCAGGGGATATGACAAGAAGCAAGGAACACTATCAGTCGCCTCTATTAACATATGTAGCTTACTTGCCAAGTTCGACGCGCTAAAGGTATGGATTACCCAACACAGGCCAGACATACTCTCAGTAGTAGAAACCTGGCTCACGCCAAAAATTCCCAACACTGCCATTGACATAGATGGATACACAGTCCATAGACAGAACAGGCTAAGCAAGAAAGGTGGGGGCTGTGCTAGTTACCTTAGAAACACCCTCCAGGGGCACACCATCCCTTATCTGCGAATAAATAGCAATATCCAAGCACTAGCTTTAAAAGTCCTATTAGGTAAACATAACGAGACCCTCACTATCGTGTCAGTCTGTATCCCTCCTAAAGGTCAGGTGGACAGCCTTAAAGGGGTCATAGACTACTACAACAATCTTAATCACAACTCCGAAGTAATTATGGTGGGTGGCTTCAACATGAATTGGTTGTCCTCTGATGCAGCCCCACATAAAGATGCACTATCCTCCATCAACGTGGCCCAGCTAGTAGACTCCCCTACTAGAATAAATTATCGGATAGGAAACAATACTCTCCTTGACTGGTTGCTCACAAACAGGCCTGAGAGAATCAACAGTACCTCTGTTCTCCTCGATTCAATCAATGACCATTCCCCCATTCTGTGTCACTGGTCAAATAAAGCTGCTAAAACCCCTGCAAAAACCATTACAAGTAGAGTTCTGAAAAAAGGGCATCTTGGCTCCTCAAAGTCCCAACTTAGGATGCAAGATTGGTCCCCCATCAGCGACTCTGATGATGTAGACCAAGCCCTCGATAACTTCATTAATACCTTTAATGCAGCCTGTTACATTTTTGCCCAATGGGTAAATGTAAGATCAAGGGCACTAATACCCCATGAGTTACACTGAAGCTACTTGAGGAGATGGCAGTCTGAGACAACCTGTGGCACTGGGCTAATGCCACAGGCAAGCAGGCCAACCGGCAGGAATATAGAAGGGTCAGGAATGCCTGCACAGGTGCGACTCGAGAGGCCAAGAGCAGTTATTTCAAAGATGAGCTGGCAAACTGCTGGGGTGATAGCAGAACATTTTGGGGAAACATTAAAGAGCTGATGGGTAAATCCAGTAAAGGCGCGCCAACTGTGTTGAACATAAACAGAATCATATCCCTCGACCAGAAAGCCATTGCTGATGTGTTCAACACTGCTTTCACTGACCTCAGCAGTGTCCTCCCCCCGACTATTTTGAACCGGCCGACCTCAGCAGTGTCCTACCCTCTGACAATCTCAAGCTGGCTGAACACTCTACCAATGCTATTAACGTACATCTAGTACAGGGCCCCCCGCTCCTGTCTATTTTAAAGCAGTAACCAGGAAGGTAGCAAAAAAATACTTTCTATGTGTTCTTGGGAAATCTAGGTCTAGTGGTGACACAGTCGACCTCAAGCTAATCGTCCTCACCCTTGATCAAATTCTCTCCCATTAACTCACATCCTGAAACTATCACTTCGATTTGCCAAATTCCCTCACAGATGGAAAGCTGCTACTGTCACACTGATATACAAGAACGGAGATAGAACTTTGCACTCTTAACTTCCGCCCTATATCTATCCCGCCCCCCCAAAGCGCTGAAACGTATAGTCACTTACCAGCTAGTTGATTGCCTGGAAAAATATTGGATACAGTGCACCCAACAGGATGGTTTCAGAAACACGCACAGCACTACCACGGCACTAATTGAATTTACCAGCTACATACATAACGTCCTAGACCGTGGCTTAATGCTCGGGGCAGCCTTCATAGACCTCACCAAGGCCTTCGACATGGTGAATCATGAAGTATTATTAAATCAACTGGCCATCGTCGGGCTCTATGGCAGTGCCATTAACTGGTTCAGCACTTACCTCACTGACCGAAGTCAGCGGGTAAAGATCAGTGGAACCCTGTCTGAAAGTCGGGTAGTGCACACTGGGGTTCCTCAAGGATCAATCCTGGGCCCCTATTTTTTCGTTTATTCCTCAGTCATCTCCCTATTGAATGTCCTGAGAAAATGCTCCTGTACGCAGATGATGCTGCGATCTTCAGAAGCAGCAAGGACCCAACTATCCTGGAGAAGCAGCTTCAGAAACAATTTACTTGTGCCGAGAACTGGTTTCTAAAGCACAAGCTTCTCATGAATTACAAAAGGACAAAAGTTATGACCTTTGCAAACCATCACAACAAAAACAGTGCTTACGAACTCAGCATTGTAAATAATCTCAACATCCCCCTTGACGTGGTCCATTCTTTCAAATACTTGGGGGTAACCCTCGATTGCAACCTATCCTTTTCCCACCACATTGACAATGTCACCAAAGCCGTCAACACCAGACTCGACATGCTGCACCAACACAAACACTGTTTGACCTTCAAGGCGCTACAGACTGTGGTAGACAGCTCTGTCTTCTCAGTCATTGACTACGGCCTGGCTGTCTATGGTGCTGCATCTGACACTGCCCTCAAAAGGGTCATAGTTGCCTTAAATAAAGCATGCAGACTCGTGACTGGTTCACATGGGCTCACACACACCTGTGACCTGTATGCCCAAATGGAGTAGCTGCATCTAATGAGTAGATTGAAGTACCAGACATGTCTGCTAGCCAAGAAGGCTTCTCTGGGCCTCAACCCCTTATGCACCCAGGAAATACTGTGCCACACAACTAATTCTCATTGCTCCCGGGAGCCTGGTTGTCAAAAGTATTAAGTCCCTTTCTGCCGTACCTCACAGGGTCAGAGGTCCTTTGAGTACTGCGCCCCCAACTGGCTCAACACCCTCCCAGGCAACATTGTGTCAGAATCCAAACTGGGTCAATTCAAGCGTAAGCTGTGGGAACACCTCATCTCTTTAGGCAGCTGTGACTGCCCATCATAGCATACACTAGCTAACCTAAATAATGCCCCTCTCAAGGAACAATTTTGGTTCCCTTAAGCACTTGCCTCTTTGACCCCTTCCCTTCTCTCTGCCAAGTTCCTTTTCCCCACCCAGTAATATTGGCCCTTCCTTTGCTGCCTATTAGATAATACCTATTTGGATACTGCACTACCTCCTCCTCTTTGCTCTACCTCCGCCTCTACCCCATCCCACCTCCTTCCTCTTTTTGTGTCCTTGTATATTCACCTTTGGACTGTTCCTTGGTTAAATGCACCCTTGAATTCCCCTTCACTGTTTAGTCACCGTTTAGTTCTACAAGACAATGCCTCCTGGGCTGCTGTTGATGCATTCTAGTATCTTGTAGCTAGGTTGTTTAGTCCTGTATTCTGCTATAAGTTATGTCTGGTACCCTGGGCTACCCACCCCTCTCTACACTACCTCCTCCTCTCTTCAGCACTACCTCCCCCCCCCCCAACCAATATATCACCACACTGATATTGACACAACTTTACCTTGTATATCCACTGTTCTCATATCTAGATTTCCTTATAGTTACAATACTCAAGGGTACTCCAGTTTGCACTTATCCTCTGTAACTGCCTCATAACTGATTGTTTTAAATTGTACCTGTGTACCTGTTTTTGTCTTAGACGTGGAACCTTTGTAAAGGAGCTTATATCTCAAAGGTATATTGTAGTTCCAAGAATCAAAGAAATAAATAAATAAAAAGCAGGTAAGGAAAATATTGGTCCCAGTCTTTCCCTTCCCCCTTCCCCTTTCACAAACCTTTTTAACATGCATTTTAGGGTCTGATTAAAATGCTCAACAAGACTGTCTGTCTGAGGGTGATAAGTGAAGGTTCTTATGTCAGTGATACCTAGTAGTCAGTATAGCTCCCTCAGTAATGCATTACCAAAATTACTACTCTGTTCAGTAATAATCTCATTAAGTATGCCCATCCTGCTGAAAATGTTGGCAAGCTCTGCTGCTGCTTTTGTGGCTGTAACAGTATGCATTGGAATTGCCTCTGGGTATCGAGTAGCATAGTCACACACTACCAAAATGAATCAATTATCTTTTTTACTTTTGTCTAAGGGGCCAACCACATCCATTGCAGGTCTCTGAAAAGGCACATCTGTCAAGGGTAGGGGTACCAAGGTGCACCTTGTCTTTTAGTCACTGGGGCTACTTTCCAACATTCAGTGCAAGAAATAGGTAGCACCATCCTTATGAATTCTAGGCCAGTAAAATCTGTACAACAGTCTGGCAAGGGTGCGGTCCCTCCTGAGTGACTACCATAGGACTATCATATGCTGTCTGTAGCAACTCAGTTATATACTTCTTTGGTATGACCAACTGTTCTATCTATTCCTGGATTTGAGGTTTACCCTACTCTGCAGTAGTCCATTACATTTTTTTAAACATTGGTTCACCCTGTTTTTGTTTTGCCCCCAGCTGCTTAAAATAACCTTGCAGAGAAACATTGTTAGCTTTCAGAAAGAAAATCACAATCAGTTATCAGTTTAGTGTCAGCATTTTACATATCAGCCCTTATGTCCATCAGTCTTTGTTGCCACTGTTTTTCAGGCATCTTCTGTCTTTCCTGGTCTTCTGGATCTTGGAGTTGGGCTCAAACAAGTTCAAATCAAAATCACTAAAAGAAAAGAGTCCCCAACATCTGAGATTTTCTTTGCCTGTGTTCTTGTTATCACAGCTGCTGACACAGCAGGATTTACGACTTTGTGATTTGGGTCTCCTTGAAACTGTAGCAGGCTTGTTTCCAAGCTTCTTCCCAGCCGTAGGAAGGGATGTCATGTGTAGTTCCATCTCCCAATGTTCCTTGTCTCTAATAGTTAGGGCTATAGATGAAATAGAATCTATTAGTAGCTTATACAGAATCCCTGCTTTTGTGCCTAGCATCTGTAATTTAGTTTTCAAACAACATGAAGCCTTGCTGTATTCTGACATATGCAGTTGGCCCCAGCACTTGAACTGCTCTGGAGAGGAAAGTGTTAATTTCTATACCAGGCATAGAACGTTGAGCTCGAGCTCAGTTTTCAAACCTCTGTGTGCAGTGCCTCAGAGTGTAACCATCAGATTCTTTACTCTGCCTAACTGTGAAGTTGTTCGAGATTGATCTTTTACTATTGTCTGTAAAGTTTCAAAACGCATTGGTTTTTCAACCGATTTGTTTATTTTCGTTTAGAGACTCTGTCTACGATACAGTAAGTAGAGATAGATAGATAGTGAACTGTGATTGTGTGTTTTCTTCTGTGAAATTGTAACTTTGTTCTTCTCGGTCGGTCCAGTTGGGAACCGACCTTTGTGTTTAAATTTAATTTTCTGGGATTTTAGCAGTGGTGTGCTGGTTCCTGTCGGTTTAAAAAACAAAAACTTTTTGGTTTCTTTACACAACCCATGACACGGATGGTAAACCGATAGGGTGTATTACCTGGCTAAAAGCTGTAAAGGGTAATTTCTTCTAGTCTGGCCATGTCTGAGAAACCCAAGGAAAAACGGTCCCACTGGGTTTCAACACTGTGCAGAGTGTGGGGAGGCCTTTGCTAAGGCTGACCCCCACCTCGCCTGTGTTTATTGTCTGGGGTTTGACCACCTCAAAACAGACTGCCAAATCTGCAAAATTTTTCCTAAGGTCACTCTGGAAAAAAGATTGGGTAGGCTAATGGAAAAGGAGGCCGAGAAGTCCATTGACCTGGATGGCCAGCCCTGTTCGGTTCCAACTGAATCTGAGGAGGTGCCCACTGACCTGGGCGAGACATCCTTGGGCAAAAGGAGAGTCAACCCTGAGGGGTTGGTTCCATCAAAAAGACGAAAAAAGTCAGCCGGTTTGGATCCAGCATCCCTTACTCCAACCGCCGAAGAAATAGCCAAAGTGATCAGTATTGTGCAATCGCTTATCCGGTTCCATCCAACTGGCGCTGGTTAGGCACTGTTCGTCGGATCCAACTCCATCGGATTATGATCCAGATGCTTATTATGAATTGGAGTGGAGGGGATGAAGAGTCACCTGATGATGATGACAATGATTATGAAGGTCTGATGTGCCTATTTAACCAGACATCTCCCCAGACAGACTCTTCAATGTCTCCTCCAAGGCTTTCTGAGTCACCATCTCACTTTTTGTTTTATAAAAGGTGGCTGAAACCCCCAGTTCCCTATGGTTGAAGCTGTTGAGGAGGAAGAAGAGCCTAATTTTGTGGAGATGATGGACATCCCAGAGTCCAAGAGGTTGTCTATCCTCCATAAATCCCTGGGGAAACAGACACAAAATATTTTACAGACACCAAATTCTTACCTCCTGTGTATAAGAGAATGGACAGGAGATATATGCTATCAGGCTCAGGTACAGAGTTTTTGTTCAATCATTGTAGCCATGCTGGGGTAGTGCAAGCTGCAGCCTGTGACAGGACTAATATATCTTTGGCTTCACATACCCCAGATAAAGACTCAAGGAAGGTGGATGCCATGGCCAAGAAACAATACTTGGCATCCTCCTTGGGGCTCAGGCAGGCTAATTATATGGCCTGCACAGCCAGATACCAGAAGTCCAGGTGGGATACGGTTCTGGAATTGGCTAAACAGGCTTCCCCCAGCTAGTCAAAGAGCTGGAGGAGGTGGATGCTGATGGGATTGAGGCATCCAAAGTGCAATTCCATGCTGCTGTAGACTCTAACGATGTGGCATCGAGAGTCATGGTTACATCTGTGTCTCTCGGGAGATTTGCTTGGCTCAGATGCACTAGCCTTTCTCAGGACACCCAGGCTAAGGCCATGGATTTCCCTGTGGTGGGTAACTCTGTTTGGGAAGCAGACAGAGGCTTATATGAAGAGGATGGATGAGTACAGGACCACCTACAGGAGTGCACAGGCCAAGGAACTGCAAGCCACTCCTCAAAAGCAGCAGTCTTGGGGCAGGGGCAAGTCCTTTCACAGGTCTTTCTACCAAGCCCAGGCCTCTCTCTCTTCCACAGAGGGGTTATTTCGAGGGAGAGACAGGAGGGGATGAGCAGGGCTGCATCCTCTCCCAGTCCAAGGTTCCTGCCAAGCAGACACCCTGATGTGTCAGCCCAGGTCGACTCCCCAACTCCAGTAGGAGGCAGGCTGGCTTACTACTTCCAGGCCTGGAAGTCTGTTACTCAGACAAGTGGGTCCTGAGATTGTAAGTTGTGAACTGGCCTCAGCTTCAAAAAGTTTCCAAAACTGAGGGTCAGGTCTTTTCCACCTGCAAACATCTCCAAAACCATTGCTCTAGAAGCAGAGGTTTCCTCTGTTGGCTCTAGAGCTGTGGAGAGAGTTCTACTCACACAGGGCAAGGATCTGTTCTCCAGATATTTTCTTTCCCAAAAAGACAGGGAGTGGTGACCCATCCTATACTTAAGGTATTTGAACAAACACATCTTAAAACCAAAGTTCAAAATGTTGACTCTGGGAGTAATTCTTTCCTCTCAGAGGCCAGGAGATTGGTTAACATCCCTGGACCTCAAGGATGCCTATTTCCACATTCCTATCAGGTGCTCCCACAGAAAGTACCTCAGGTTCAAGCTGCCTTCAGGCCATTATCAGTTCAGAGCCATGCCTTTTGGCCTTACATCGGCTCCAAGAGTGTTTACAAAGTGCCTGGCAGTATAGTGGCCTTCCTAAGGAAGCATGGGATATCTCTATTCCCATACCTGGATGACTGGTTCACTGTAGGACAGTCTCCTGACCGGGTGAGGTCAGCTCTTCAAGTCACTCAAGATTTGTTCAGTTCTCTGGGATTTCGTCTCAATCTGCCAAAGTCAGTTCTCGAACCAGTACAACTCCTCACTTTAATAGGGATAGAGTTAGATACTGTTCAAGCAAAGGCCTTCGTCCCACTAGCAAGGGTAAAGGCCCTTAGAGATCTTGCTTCCTCTTTTCATCCTCTGGTTTCTCACCCAGCAAGACATTGTCTTCAGCTCCTAGGCCACATGGCAGTTTCCACTGCAGTGGTACAGGGAGCCAGGTTCCAAATGAGGGACTATCAGTTTCACCTAAGGTCTTTTTGGTCTCAGAAAAAAAGATTCTCTCACCAAATTGGTTCCAGTGACTCAGACTCTGGTCCAAGCTCTCCAGTGGTGGCTGGATCAGGACAATCTCAGACAAGGTGTGCCATTCCTCAATCAATCTCATTTAGTGGTACTAACCACAGCTGCTTCTCTCCTGGGCTGGGAAGCCCACCTAGGAGCCCTCACAGCACAGGGGGTTTGGTCTCCACTAGAGTGTCTCTTTCATATCAATCTTCTGGAACTCAGGGCAGTATTCCTAGCCCTTCAAGCTTTCTCAGACTCAGTAAGGGACAAGGTGGTTCAGATCAGGACAGACAACACCACCACTATGTGGTACATCAACAAGCAAGGGGGCACTTGGTCTATGACCTTGTGCACAGAGGCCATGAAAGTATGGTCTCTGGCCTACTCACTGCAACCTTCCTAATAGCAGTCCACCTCCCAGGGAAGGACAATGTGTTAGCAGATGCTCTGAGCAGAATCTCCCAGGGCCATCATGAATGGACCTTGGATCCTCTCATACTGAATGTAATCTTCAACGGGTGGGGCACTCCAGTGATAGATCTCTTCACAGCCCCAGACAATCACCAACTTCCTCTTCTGTTGCAGAACCCCAGTCCTAGGGACTGTTCCCTGGATGCCCTGATATTGGACTGGAAGGCAAGTTCCTTTATGCCTTCCCCTTCCCTGTTGTTCAGGGTTCTAGCCAAGATCAGGTCACAACCTCTGCATAGTGACTCCCATTGGCTCCAGACTGGGCCAGACAGGCTTGGTATCCCTGTTGTTGTCCCTAGCAGTCTCTCTCTCCCCTCCTATCTCTTCCCAAGAGACACAATCTCCTAACCTCCTCTCAGGGGAGGATCTGGTACCCCAATCTCCAGTCTCTCAATCTCAAGGCCTAGCTCTTGAAGAGTTAGAATATGCAGGCCTGCATCTTTCTCAGGGAGTTTTGGACATTCTTAATGTTTCTCGGAAACCCTCTACCGGAAAAACTTAATTCCAAATGGAAAGGATTCAGCATTTGGCATTCCCATAAGGATATTCTACCAGATGCTGCTGGCATTGCTACACTTTTTGATTACCTAGTTCACCTTAATGGCTTAGGCCTTAGGTCAGCCACTTTAAAGGTTCATTTAGCAGCCATGTCTGCATTCCTCTCAGCAGGGAAGGGCTCTTCCTGGTGTCTCACCCTGTTTTTGGATGCCACATAATCCCTGAGAGCAAAGCTCGAGGGGTTTGTAAATACATCCTACACTGAGGATGTGTGTAAAATTCAAGTTTTACACACCTATCCAGAATTTATTTTATATAATTGCTGGTGATAATTTTTTCACCACGGCAATTATATGAAATAAACACCTATCCCTGTGCAGCCGTGGACTGGTAACGTTTCTACGCAGTCCAAACTCAGAAGCAGGTCATGAAACAAACGTTTCTTTTTTTTGGTTAGCAGCCCAGTTTAAAAGTAAAACAAGTAAAGACCCTGCCCTGAGGAAGGCCCGTTGAAGGGCTGAAGTGCTTGGGGCTAGTGGGTGCATGCCGGGCATCTTGCCATAAATAAATCTTGCACTTTGCATTTAAAACTGACTCTGAGTGTTTAGCGTTCTTTTCTTCAGTTTAAAAGTAAAATAATTTTTTTTAGCCCAGTTAGTTTTATTTTTTTTTAATGTGCTTACTGCCTACTCTGGGTGGCAGTCAAGTGTCAGTGCTAAGAAAGGGCATGTGGTAGGCAGGAACGGAAGAGTGGCAGCTGGCTCATGTGCAATAGAAAGGAAACCCAGCTTGTGTTCGCTGCTCTAACCCACAGGTTATAATGAGAAATTATAACTGGGTTTCTCTTAGGAAAAGATAGCACCAGTTATTATAATGTAATATAAGATTGCTATATTATATAATATATGTTATATTATCATACTGCATTTAAAAAAGGTTTTATTTTATTTTTAGTTTTGTTGACGGGTAAGTGCACTAGACCAATCCTGCCTATTTTCAGGCACGACCCAGGGAAGGGGGATACAGATGAATGCCAACTGACCTTGAACCAGATTAAGCTGTTTGTGGTATTTTTAGTGAATGAGGGAAATTTGGCCAGGACACCAGGGAAATTCCCCTACTCTGCTGTGTCTTGCTGACGGCAGAGGGCACTGTTTGCAGCCTGGTGAGGCTGCTCAGTGTACTTTCAGTCTACGATGGAGGAGGAGGTTGTTGTGTTGGACTCCGTCGGAGTCTATCGGAGATATGGCTGTTACTTCAGAGATTTCCTTGCGACACTGGTATTTTACGTGGACTTCGAGAAGCTTCAGACTGAGTTGCAGTCTGATTTGGGTGTTACTAAGCTTGTTCCGGTGTTGGAGTCCATTTCTTTTACTCTGCCTTCCTTAAACCTTTCTACGGATCCATTCATGCAGCCGCCTGCCGCGGATCGATTGGATAACTGCAGCGCATTGCCGGAAACAACTGAGGGACTTCAAATGGGAGTGCACTCGCCATCTGGTTTGCCGGTTGCTCAGGCTGTGGCCTCTGAATGTTCCCCTGCTAAACAGAGTACCTCTCAGATGATTAGGCAACAGTTTGATTTGCCACCGCGGAAACTATCTTATCCTTCCATGGACTGGTCGGCTGAGGATGCTCTTAATGACTCAGGATGGATTCGGACATCTACAAGACAATGGATCCCTGATCCTATGTGGAAAGACTGCCCGCAAACTTCTCCGGCCTCTCCTATGCATGCCAACGTAATTGCACCACTGAGCTCAGGTGTGGACTGCCATGAGAAGGGGGGGGGATGTTGTTATAGCTGCGCAGCATTTAGGTGAACGTTCTTTGGCCTTTTCTAGGCCAGGTTCGTTGGGGGAGTGTTGAAAAACTTATACCTGTATTACAGGACAATACTGCTTCTCATCCCTCAGAGGTTCAACCTGGCTTACAACACCCTAGAGTTCCAATGTCTGAACTGTTTAAAATAAACTGGAACAAGCTCCTAGAGAAACGCAGTTCGCTTGTGTTATAGGGTGGCTTGCAAACCCACCCTGATAGGTATTATGTAGCAAATACTTTACTGAAGGATTCCATGAATTTCTTCCCAATTGATATTTTTGCTCTGATTCATATTTCAGGTGAAGACTCCTTTGATATCAGTTTTAAGACATCTCGTGGTTTAGAGAAATTCTAGGATAAATATTCTACTTTAAAATCTTCCCCCCTCTGGGTTCCCTTCTATGCTTTGCCTCTTACGAAGCCCCTGATTCAATACATTACAGTTATGTTTTGGAATGAAGGGGTGAATGTAGGCAATATATATCACTGGTTACAAAAACGATGCGAGGTCCTGGGTCCCCCTGAAGCTATTTTAGATCTAGAAGGTATTTGGACAGGCAGTTGGAAATTTAAGGTAAAACTGTCTCAAGTGGATGGCGAGGTAGTGCATTTGCCCAATAGTTTTTTTTGTTGGTAAAGATAGGGGGGTTTGCTTCTACAGAGGACAGCCTTGTGCATGTTATAAATGTGGTACTCGAACTCATCTTAGTAGCTCTTGTGACCTACTGAAATGCTCTCTGTGCGGGGTTTGGGCATTTGGTGGACAGGTGTCAAAACATTTTCCAATGTAATTTATGCGATGAGAAGGGTCATGCCTTTCACCAATGCCTGTGGCACGACAATAAATCAGGGGTTGGGATCCTGATGACTTAGTTCATAAAGCCCAGGCCAACCGGAAGATGGTGCTACTCCTTTGTTTCCTGCTGAAAGTGATGGTGGACTACTACAGGAACCTAAGCTAAGGCCCCTCTCTACTGCCACTGAGGTGGCCCCCTCAGTTACGGTTGCTGCGTCCACAGTTCCTGTGCCTTCTGTTCCCTCTGATATTTCGGATTCACAACTGGCATCTTCCTCTATGCCACCTCCCTTTGAGACTGTTAAGCCTAGGAGGTTTACTAGGGCCTCTCTTAAACACTCATCTGTTACCCCTGTTTTGGTGGAAATTTTTTTTTCGCCTTTACAAGGTGAGGGGAGGGAATCGAACTTGGAGTCTGATACCTCTCACCACTCAGAATTGATTTCGGATGAGGATGATAGTAAAGCTACCGAACTTGCTAAAGAAAAGAAGGGGAAGAAGGGTAAAAAAAGGAAGGCGAGTTTTTCTCAGAAGACTGGGTCCTGCAGCTAATCTATTCAATCATGGCTGCGCTTAAAATTGCTTCTTTCAACATGTGTAGTATTAAAAATGTTAAGAAAAGGCTCTCACTCTTTTCTTTTTTTAGTACTTTACAAGTTGATATCATTCTTCTGCAAGAGACTAGGTTGTCTTCTCTTGCTGAAATTGCCTAAGCACAGAGGAGATGGGTGTGGGACCTTCTTTTGGACTTTTGGACCTGATGTAGCAGATGGTATAGGTATTCTTTTACCTCTACCCTTTTTAGATTTCAAATTAGTGGATGTCTGCCCTGCGTGTTTCTGCTCCTGGATTTTAGTTGTCGGACTTTGATTTCCGCTTGTAAACATTTATGCTCCACAAACCAAGACTGCCCGGATTAAATTGTTTGAGGACATTAAACCTTTTCTTTACACCAGACACACGTCATTTGGGGAGGCGACTTTAATTGTGACACTGACTTTAAATTTAAGGGTGATTCTCAAAAAAAATGTATTGTGACTCACTTGCCTTGTGGCAGATTGTTAAAGATGCAGGCCTTACGGATGTGTTTCGGGCCCTACATGCTACAGGGGGTGCTTCTTACCATAGAAGTAATTTTTCTACCCGTATAGATTTTCTTTTTGTTTCTAAGTTTTTGAAAACTTATTTTTCTCAAGTGAGACCAACTGAGTTTTCAGATCATCATCTTCTGACTGGGCATTTAAGTTTAGATGGGATACCACCTAAAGTACATTCAGCGGGCCCCAGATGGCGCTTTGAATGTGTTCCACTTGGAGGATGGGGATTGTGTAACTGGTTTGGAGGGTCTATTTCGGTAGCATTATTCTACCCTCTGTCTTTATGACAATCCTTTTTTGTGGTGGAATGATACGAAAACTGAGATTCGGTCCTTTTTGGTTTCTAAAGGGAAATCTATAGCTAATTCCAGTTATCTTACTTATTTGCAGTATCGGAATCAGTTCTATAAACTGATGTCCTTTCCCCTGGTGATAAACATCTCTTTCAATCTCAGATCACTGAAATCAAGAAACAGATGTCCCTATATCAATATGATCGGACTAAATCCCTTGATATGGAGTTCAGGTATGGAGTTCAATCACAGCCTGCCTCTGATCCTTATTCAGCCTGTAAACAGCGTCTTGACAGGACCCTGATGTCGGGTTTACTATCTTCGAAGGGTACTATGGTAACCTCAGATATGGACATGATGTCTGTTGTTCAATCCTTTGTCTCTGACTCCTTTGGTGGGGATCCCGGTAACTTTGAAGGCTTACCAGCTGAATTCTTGACTTTTCTTCCTGTTATGGGTGCCAAATATCGAACCCTTTTATTGCAGCCTATTTCTTCCTTGGAAGTAGAGAAGGTTATAAGGTCACTTAAATCTAAAACGTCCCCTGGTTTAGACGGTATTCCGAATGAGTTTTATAAGAAATTTCTGCCTTTTATGTGTTCCCTTCTCCCTATGGTGTTTAATTTTATGTTGACCTCTGGTTTAAGCTTTCCGGATTTCAGTATTTCTCTATTGAAATTTATATATAAAAAAGGGGATTCTTTGTTACTAACGAATTGGAGGCCCATTAGTCTCCTTAATAGCGATTACAAGATTCTTGCTAAAATCCTTATTAATAGATTAGCTGTGGTTTCTGACTCACTTATACACCCAGCACAGTCCTGTGCTATTGCTCAGCGAAAGGTTCAGCACAGTCTATATCTTTTGAGGGAATTGTTTGAGAATAACAGTAGGGGAAAGGGGTCAGGTTTTATTGTAGCATTTGATCAGATTAAGGCCTTTGACAGAGTTCGCTATTCTTATTTATTTAATCTGTTGTTGTCCTATAATATTCCACGGCCTTGTACATTGGATTTCTGTTGTATTCTGATGCTGCTGTACATCCATTGGTGAATGGTCTAATGGGATCTGAATTCCAGTGGTTAGAGGGGTTAGGCAAGGCTGCCCATTGAGCCCTCTCTTGTATGCGTATGCTCTGGATCCCATTATTCAATCTATTCAAGGATAATGTGGGATTATTGGGATTGCCCCTGATGTTTCTTTACCCATGGTGAAAATCACAGCTTATGCAGATGATGTGACATTGTTCATGCAAAATGAGACCTCCCCTTCAGACTGCTTTACATTGTTTTCAGACTTGGGGACGGTTTTCTGGAGCTGAACTCAATGTAACTAAGAGTTTTATTTTTTCTTTACACCCTGATCAGGCTTGTCTTTTTGACACGATGGGTATACCTTTTGCATCTGCACCACATAAAATTTTGGGGGTTTGGTTTGGCTTAGGTGGTATGGCTACTTTTAATTGGGAGCAACAATTATGTTTGGGTGAAGCTAAAGTTAATTTACGGAAACATTGGAAATTTGGAAAAAAAAAAGGGTTTTTATAGTCAAGAAATTTTTGATCCCTGTGTTTTTATATGTTAGTTATCTTTACCCACCACCGGTTTCTTTAGAAACTAGACTTTATAGTGTGTTTTTTTCAAATGATTTGGGGTAATCGATTGAATCCAGTACGCAGGGATGTCACCTATCTACCAGTTAAAAAGGGTGGCCTGGCTATGATTAACCCGATTGTGTTTTTTCATTCTGTTTTTTTATTTAATTCTTTTAGTTTTCTATGGGGTCAGATTACCTTACCCTGGCAGGTCTGGTCTCACTTTGTTTGGGACCGTTTCTTTCAGAAATGGACTACATATCCCCCTAAAGTTTTAAAACAGGACCAGTTGCCATTTTATGGGATCTCTACCTTAAAGAAATGCAGTCAATGGAATTTATTGTTTTCACTCTATTGTCTCACTCTTAGGAAATCCTTTTATAATTACATTGTATTTACAGTGCAAGGTATATTTTTGCTCTTTCCAGAGTGTGTTCCTACTAGGATGTTGTTTGCCTTATACAAATTGACTGATTTTAGGCTTCCTGCCTATGTATGGGATATTGTCTGGATGTCTGCTCAGGGCAAGTTGGAGTGCAGTGGTAACCTTTAAATATAAACCTTTACTGATAGGTATTGTTTAAGACCGTCCTGTATTTTCATTGAAGAAAGTTCGTGACTTTTTCTTGATTGTCCCTTTGTTAAAAGTTTTGGACTACTGCGGCTGGTCACTGGGGATGTCTTTATTGTCACAGGTAACTTATAACACTCAAATTTTAGGGATTATACGGGCCTTGGCAAACTTTTCATCCTAGTACCTTGAATGTTTTTTTTGCACTTATCCAGTTCTATTTATGGCAAGCCAGATGTCAATTTATTTTTCAACAACAATTAGTACCTCCTTCTACGATTATTTCTCAAGTAGAGGCTGGTTTATTGAATGTTAAATCTAAAGATCAGCAGAAATTCTCAGCTGTTAAGTTTTTTTCTTTCTGGAATCACTTCTTTGTTTAACCTTTTATGTTTCCTGTTGGATTACTATTCTACATTCATTGTGTGTTTGCTTTATGTTATGATTTATGGTGATGTTATGTTGTCTAATAAACTTCCCCTACTCTTTTCGATAAGTGCCAGGAGATATTTAATATCCACCTGAACTACTGCCAGAACAGGCAGATGGGACCTCGGTTTTACGTCTTATCTGAAAGACGGCACCTCAGAAGTGCAGCACCCCTCTCATGCTGCACTACAGTGTCAGTACTGGGATATTAACCCAAGTGCCAGATGTGGGAACTGAACCCACAGCCCTCTGATGTCCCGGCCTCAGAGGTGAGCGTGCTACCTACTGAGCCACTGACACTGCCTAAAAGTATATAGGTATCTAGGTATATATGAATTGTGATATAATATATTATAAAATAAACAGAATAATGGCTGGGTAGATGGTTATAATGTTGTAATAATTAATCACAGTACAATTATAGTATTATAATTACTGGACAGCGCTTTTTCCCATAGGAAACCTGGTTATAATTTGCCGTTATAACCAGCTCGGCTGGTTATAATGGCAAACACGCGCCAGGTTTCCCTTGGAACAGCCATCCCTCAGTCGCTGTTCTCCGACGTTCACCTTCACTGACGGAATCCCACGGCTCAGCACACTTTCTGGTCCCTCGTATTCGGGGAAACTAACTCTTCATTAAGGGAGCATTCCACAGCTCAGCAACTGCTATGGACCACGTTAAAACCCTTATGGTCCGCGGCTTGACTCGCACAGAAATCTAGTTATTTTGTATAATTGCTGTGATGAAAAATGACCCCAGAAATTATATATAAATAAAGGATGGATAGGTGTGAAAACTTGGATTTTACACCTCCCCCAGGTGGATGTTTTAAACCCCTCGCTTGCATTCGGGTTTATGTGGCATTCCACTTGTGGGTGTAAAACTTTGTTATAACTACCTACCCATTCATTATTCTCTACATTATAATTACTTATAATTATTATAATCACCATAAAAATCACAATACTTTTAAATGATATATTATGATATATGATATTATATACTACAATAACGTTCTATTTATATATTCCCAAATTATAACAGATTTTGAATTTACTTTTTATTGCTTCATGCCAGAAACATTCATACTTTGATACATTTGGCTGGCACTCCATTACTGATATTGCGAGCCCAGAAATGTGCTGTTTATACATTCTTATTTGTAATGTGATTTACTATTCTCCTACAGGGAAGGCCTGCAAACTCGACCACTGTTTACTCCAGATCACAATTTACATTCTCAAGAATAAAATAAGTTTTTTTTAACATCACAGAATGCGGAAATGCAAAGATAATCTCCCAAAACTATTTAACCTTAAAATGGACAATATCTTTAAGAACAATGTTTATGTTATTACTTTTATCAAACAACATCTGCTTGTCAGTTATACTTCTACTACAATTAACAGGACAAGAGTTGCTGTATTGAAATTTTGAAACCCCCTTTATGGCTGTACATTACCAATGTCCCCTTTTGTACGATATTGTTTCTGTTTGAAATAGCTTAAAATGATTTTGCTAGGTTTTGCAGATGCTTTTTATGTTGATTGCGTGCATGCGCAAGAAACATGTTGCAACAGGTTTCTGGAGAAGCAGGTTGTGGAGGCGCGGCACTGTTGTGGCCAATGCCCACAGCCTGCAAAGGCTTGCCCCGCTTCCCCAATGCCGTGGCATGCTGCTGCTGACACTAGTTCAGCCAGCGTGCCACAACTTTCTAAGAAACTCAGCCGCTGCAATCAGGGGCCGCCTCGTCATTGCAGCATCAGTCATCCGCTGCAATGAGGGAGCGACCCGTCATTGCAGGGTGGGATGTAAAACCCCTGAGATTGTTTGTGAACATGGCTGTGGCTTGCTGCCATGTTCACAAACAATATCACCCCCCCGCACATTTAGTTGCCGATGGGGGCCCCAATCCCCGTCGGCATTCTGTGCCCCCCCCGCTTTTGTTCCTGATGACGGGTGGCCAATCCCCATCGGCTGTAGTGTTCCCTTATTTGTTTTGTTGCAACGGGGAGCCCACCCGTCAGCATTCTGTTACCCCCTTTTGTTGCTGCCGATGGGGTGGCCAATCCCCGCAGCTGTAGTGTTCCCTCGTTTGTTCTGTTGCCGACGTGGGAGCCCACTTCCTGTCGGCATTCTGTTCCCCCCCTTTTGTTGCTGCCGACAGGGTGCCCAATCCCCATCGGCATACTGATGACCCCGCTCCCACCTGTTTGCTGACAGGGGTGCCCAATCCCCCATCGGCTACTGCTGCCCCCGGTCCAAGAAGCCTCTCCTGGCACACTGGGAGCCCACTCCAGTGTGCCAGATGCCCCTGCAAGTCAGAAAACGGTCCCACGATATCTGGTTTATTTTTTATTTTTTTTTAAATCCTGGAAGAAAGGAAACCTTCCCTCGGCGCTCGCCCCGCTTCCCACCCGCAACCCGCACCCAGCCACTGCACGCCCTGCCTCCCCCCCTCGCCCCATACTTACCTAAGAAGCTCGGCGCGAAGATCTTTGGTGGACCGGGAACACGTCTGCACTCTTCAAAGTGACCGCGAACTGAGGAAATGCCGGTAAGCTGTATAATGTAATACATAGGGTTTTTTCAACTCTACTGCATATCTCGGGCATTTTGGGGAATTTTTCCACCAAATTTTCAACATGGGGTTTTTGGGACCCCTCCTCATGAATTCTTGAACTGTTATGGTGTTAATCAGCCCGGAAAGGTGATTCCGCGGTCACTGCGTGGAATCACCTTTCGGGGCCAATTAACGAAACGACAGTGCCAGTGTTCAAGAGGTGGGTTCTCAAAAGGCCTATGTTGCAAATTTGGTGGAAAAAATCCAAAATGACTGTTTTACGAGCGTGCACTGTGCAGTTGCTACGCACGCTCGTAACTTCGTGAATGTGCAATATTTTCACACCAGATTTCCAAAATTGGCATTTTGTCACACCTCCTTGTGAAAAGTACAGCTGTCATTGTTCCCATCCTGGCGGAAATTGTTTTTGCACTTCCGGCACAGAATAGCGTGGTCGCTGTGGGAAATCAGTGTTTGGGACAGATTCAAAAAATGACAGTGCCACTGTTCATGAGTAGAGGTCCTGAAATGGCTATGCTGAAAATTTGGTAATGATACTCCATAAAATGACTGTGTTACGAGAGTGCGTTGCGCAGTTTGCACGCATGCTTGTAACTTTGCGAATTTTTATATTTTCACTCCAGATTTCCAACATTGCCATTTTCCCACACCTACTTATGAACAGTAAAGCTGTCATTTTTCCCATCCTGGCCGAAATGTGTTTTCACAGTTCCGGGCGCAGAATACAGCAGTCACTGTGGGAAATCACTGTCCGGGACAGATTAAGAAAATGAGAGTGATACTGTTCATGAGCAGAGGTCATAAAATGCCTATGTTGAAAATTTGGTGATAATAGCCCATCGAATGACTGTGTTACAAGTGTGCATTGCACACTTTCCACACACGCTTGTAACTTCCTCAGATTTGTAATACTGTCACGCCACATTTTCACCAGTGGAATTTTCCCCACACCTCCTTATGGGCTATGCAGCTGTCATTTTTCACATCCTGACTGAAATGTGTTTTCACAGTTCTGGCGCAGAATAACGCGGTCGCTGTGGGAAATCACTGTTCGGGACAGATTAAGAAAATGACAGTGGCACTGTTCATCAGCAGAGGTCCTAAAATGCCTATGTTGAAAATCGGGTGACGAAACTCCATAACATGACTGTGTTACAAGCATGCGTTGAACTGTTTCCACGCACCCTTGTCTCACTTTTGTAATATTTTCACCCCACATTTCCAACAGTGGCATTTTTCCACACCTCCTTATGAACAGTACAGCTGCCATTTTTCACATCATGGCTAAAATGTGTTTTTGCATTCCTGCCGCAGAATAGCATGGTCGCTGTGGGGAATCGCTGCATGGGACACATTAAGATCGAACAAGTGAGAGGGAGGAGTGACCGCGCTGAACTGAGGTCTGTCGGGACTGCTGCGGATTTGTTTGTGGGCAGAGAAAGGGCCCAACATAAGAGCCCAGTACAAAAGGGCAGCCTGCAGCACTGGGAGAAACAGAACGAGAGAGCGAGTGAGAGAGAGGAGTGAGCTTAAGTCAACCGGGAGTTTTTCAGGACTGCTATGGAGGTCTTTGTGGGCAGGACAAGGCATCAGTGCAGTAGGCCCAGTGCAAATGCCAGCCTGCAGCGTGGGAGAAACAGTATGAGCAAGTGAGACGGGGACTGAGTGAGCTCAACGGAGCTCTGTCAGATCAAGCTGCGGATTTCTTTGTGTGCAGACAAAGGCATCAATGCAGGCAGGAGTCCCGCATAAAAGGCCGCAGCAGTGCCAGGACAAAACAGAATCAGCATGCGAGACAGGAAGACTGAGCAACCTCAACAGAGCTCTGTCAGGACAGCTGCAGATTTGTTTGTGGACAGACAAAGGTGCCAGTGCATGCAGGAGCCCAGTACAAATGGACAGCCTGCACTGGCGGGAACCCAGAATGGCCGAGTGAGACAGGATGGAGCTAGCTCAACAGAGCTCTATTGTAACTACTGAAAATTTCTTTGTGGACAGAAGAAGGCGTAATGCAGGCAGGAGTCCAATAAAAAAGGTCAGCCTGCAGTGCCAGCAGAAACAGAATGAGTGAGTGAGAGAAGGGGAGCGAGCGAGCTAAATGGAGCTTTGTCGGGACTGCTGCAGATTTCTTTGTGGGCACACAAAGGCGCCAACAGAGGCAGGAGCCCAGTACAAAAGGGCAGCCTGCAGCGCCAGCACAGACAGAATGAGTGAGTGACACAGGGGGAGTGAGCGACCTCAATGGAGCTCTGTCGTGACTGCTGGATTTCTTTGTTGGCAGAAAAAGGTGCCAATGGCAGGAGCCCCATACAAAAGGCCACCCTGCAGCGCCGGCAGAAATGGAACGAGTGAGTGAGAGAGGGGGAGTTAGCAGGCTCAACAGACCTGTGTCGGGACTGCTGCAGATTTCTTTGTGGGCAGAAAAAGCCACCAACAGAGGCAGGAGCCCAGTACAAAAGGGCAGCCTGCAGCACCAGGAGACACAGAATGAACGAGTGAGAGAGGGGGAGTGAGCCACCTCAACAGAGTTCTGTCGGGACAGCTGCAGAATTCTTAGTGGGCAGAACAAGGTGCAAGTGCAGGCAGGAGCCCAGTACAAAACAGAAGCCTGCAGCACTGGACGAAACAGACTGAGCGACTGACAGAGGGCCAGTGAGCGTGCCCAACACACCAACGCAATCAACATTCAGCATTGACAAATGCTTGTTTCACATAGTATGCCATTGCTGCCCATGCTTCAGATGTTGATGCTGTAGTTTGTTTTATAAAAAAAAAAAAAAAAAAAATCTGTCATAGTCATTTTATTTATGTTTTATCAGCACTGTGTCCTTCAGTTTTTATGTGCGCCACACTCCCAGAATGATGTAATGCAAGGAACTGTCAATGTTTACATACAGCAGCAAGGAATTCTGGGTAATTTATAATATTGATTTAAATGTTAGAATTACTCAGAGGTGCAGTCCTTATTTTGGTGGTGGTGACTGCACCTAATATGTAGATGTGTATAGCAATGCACTGTGGGTACAATAAGAAGTTGTTTTGATTCCCTACTGGGAGGTGCAGTCTCATATTTCTGTAGTGGCTTCAATAATAAATGCTCTCATAAGTTTATTTTCAAAACAAGGCATTGTGCATGTAGTATCTAGCTGACAAGATTTCTTTACTGAGAAATGTAGTCTCTATGTCATTAGTGTAGATGTCTGCAATATCAAGACTGACCAACAGAGGTGTCTGTTTCAAACAGTGCTTAAAAACTTTGTTTCCTTTCATGATGTCACACTTGGGGGTTGCAGCACTGAGAAAACAAGCATTTGTCAATGCTGAATGTTGTCGCGCTGGCATTGGCTTTGGTAGTGCAGTGCGGGAAAACATTTTGGGCAGCATGTGAAAAATGACAGCTGAACAGTTCATAAGGTGATGTACGAAAATGCCAGTGCTGAAAATGTGGCATGTAAATATTGCAAATTTGCAAAGTTACAAGGGGTGTGGGAAATCACGCAACACACGCTATAACACAGTCATTCTGAGACGTTCGGCACCAAATTTTCAACATAGGCATTTTAGCACCTCTACTCATGTACAGCATCACCGTTATTTCCGAATCCTAAAGTGATTTCGCATAGCAACCGCGCTATTCTGCACTGGACATGCGAAAACACATTTTGGGCAGGATATGTGAAATGACAGCTGTACTGTTCATCAAGAGGTGTGGAAAAATGCCAATGGCGAAAATCCAGAGTGAAAATATTACAAATGCACGACGTTACGAGCATACGTGCAATCTGCCAACGCACGCTCGTAACACAGTCATTTTATGGAGTGTCATCACCAAATTTTCAACACAGACATTTTAGGACCTCTGGTCATGAACAGTGTCACTGTCATTTTCATAATGTGGCTCAAACACTGATTTCCCACAGTGACTGCGCTATTGTGCGCCGGAAGAGCGAAACACATGTCGGCCCGGATGTGAAAAATGACAGCTGTACTGTTCACAAGGAGATGTACAAAAATGACAATGTTGAAAATCTGGCTTGAAAATATTGAGAATTTGTGAAGTTACGAGCCTGTGTAGTAGCTGCGCAACACACGCTCGTAAAACAGCCATTTTTGGGGATTTTGTCCACCAAATTTGCAACATAGGCTTTTTGAGAGCTCACCTCATGAACAGTGGCACTGTCATCTCATTAAATCAGTCCCAAAAGGTGATTCTGAGCAGTGACTGCGAAATCACCTATCGGGACCGATTAATGATATGACAGTGCCAGAATTCATGAGGAGGGGTCCTAAAAACCCCATGTTGAAAATTTGGTTTAAAAATTCCCAAAAATGCCCGAGATATGCATTAAAGTTGAAAAACCCCTATTTATTCCATTATACAGCTTACCGGCATTTCCTCAGTTCGTGGTTGGCTCTGAAGAGTGCAGACATGTTCCCAGTCCACTGAAGATCATCGAGCCGGACTCCGGAGGTAAGTATGGGGTGAGGGGGGGTTGGGGAGGCAGGGTGCACAGTGGGTGGGTGTGGGTTTTGGGAGGGCAGGTTGGAAGACTACGATAGACCGTTTTTGCTTTATAGGTTAAAAATAAAAAATTAAAAGACATCGGGGGACCGTTTTCATTTTCATAGGTGCTTTGATATGCTGGGGTGGACTCCCAGCATGCCACCTGAGTGTGTATGTGTGTGGGAGAGTAGGTGCTTTAGCTGACGGGGGATTGGGCACCCCCGTCGACAAACAAGGAAAGGGGGGGTGCAAGAGCCAAGGGGGATTGGGCACCCCCTCAGCAAGCAAAAAAAAAAGTGGGGTGGGAAACCCATTATGCCAATGGGGTGGGCTCCCCATCTGCAATATTCTAGGAGGAAGGGATACATGCCGATGGGGACTGGGCCCCGTCGGCAAAGAAAAACTGTTGGGGGCGCATGATGCTGAGGGGGATTGGGCACCCCCTCGGCAATCAAATAATGGGGGGTTTACATTATGCAGATGGAGATTGGGCACCCCCATCAGCACACAATAAGGGTTGACAGGCAACAGCGACAGTCACTGCTGCCATGTTGCCTGCACGTAGGGGGAGGCGTGTTGTGGTCACGCTGCATGAGAGCTTCGCTCTCATTACAGCACACCTTTCCTCTGATCTCTTCACCTCATTAGCTAGGCAGGGTGTCAGCCCCTGCTGCTGGCTGATTGGGGAATGCAGGACACACCTACTGGTGCGTGCCCTGCATTCGCCCAACCGTGACCGCGCCTCCAAATCTGCACTACCGCAAGATGTTGGCTGCACAAGCATGCCAACATTAAAAGGGGCAGGTTACTACTCCAATTTATTTTGGCAAACCTCACAAAATCACTTTAAGAAAAGCAGAGACAATTATATTTTGCTTAAAGCATCTCTGGCACTGTAAAAATGGAAATAGCTAAACACTGTAACCACATTTAACCAATAACCTCTGATCTTTGCACACTCTAGCCTCGGGGGGGGGGTGATACTAGGGAAACTTTTCCAAGGACCTAGATCTTACTAAGATTCAGCCAGGCCAAAGCATTCCTGGGAAAGTAACAAGGCATAGCTCCCTGAATTTCAGTTATGAAATTAGAACAAGCATTTGTCAATGCTGAATGTTTGCTTGCTGGTATTAGCACTGATAGTGCAGGAGTTAGAGAGATACATAATAGGAATGGCAGTGAGGTGTTGAAGTAACGTCAACTCCCACCCCCACCCTGCAGAGACTGACAGGTGTTCGGGTGTGCCTTTGGTTCATCAGCCTACGCGCCAGTGCTTTTCCACTCACTTACCCACCCTGCAGACACTGACAGGTGTTGCGGTGTGCCTTGGAGTCTTCGGCCCTTACGCTCACCCCATTCCATAAGGAAATAAACTGTGATGGATGCAGTATAGGAGAATGGGGTGAATGTTAGGGCCGAAGACCCCAACTCACACCTTGATGCCTGTCACTGGCTGCAGGGTGGAGGTGGAATGGCCTGAGCATTATAGCCGCTGAACCTAAGTCACACCCCCAACGCCTGTCAGTCTGTACTGGGTGGGCATTACAGTTGGAAACCCTAATTCTGGTGTTTGAGTTGATATTTCACTCCAAATTTTCAACATGGGCTTTTTGGGACACCACCTCATGAACAGTGGCACTATCATTTCATTACTCAAGCCCAAAAGGTGATTTTTGCACAGCGACTGTGCCATTCAGAGCCACAAGTGTGAAAACACATTTCAGGCAGGATGTGAAAAATGACACCTGTACTGTTCATGAGGAGGTGTAAAAAAATGGCAATGTTGAAAATCTGGAGTGAAAATATGAAAAAGTGGCGAAGTTACAAGCATACGTAGAAACTGCACAATGCACACTCGTAATGCAGTAATTTTTTGGAATTTTTTCACCAAATGTTCAACATGGCCTTTTTGAGACCTCTCCTCATGAACGGTGGCACAGTGATTTTGTTAATCTGTCCCAAAAGTTGATTTTGCACAGTAACTACTCCATTCTGCCCCACAGATGCAAAAAATGATAGCTGTACTGTTCATCAGGGGGTGTGGAAATATGGCAATGTTGGAAATTTGGAGTGAAAATATTAAAAATTGATGAAGTTAGGAGCATACGTAGAAACAGTGCAATGTACACTCATAATGCAGTCATTTTTTGGAGTGTTTCACCAAATTTGCAACATGGGTCTTTAGGGACCCCATCTCATGAACAGTGGCGCTGTCATTTTGTTAATCAGTCCCAAAAGGTGATTCCGCTCGGTGACTGCAAAATCACCTTTTGGGGCTGATAAACTAAATGACAGTGCCAGTGGGATCCCAAGAACCCCATGTTGAAAATTTGGGACCAAAACTCCAAATATTGGCTGAAATATCAACCTAAGTTGACCCCCCCCCCATTGACTGCCATTATAGGGCTTACCGTGATTTCTTCAGTTCCCGGTTTGGCTTTGAAGAGTGTAGATGTTTTCCCATTCCACTGAAGACAGCTGCTCCTGACCTCTGCAGGTAAGTATGGGGTGAGCGGAGGTGCAGGGAGGTGGATTCATAGAGGGAGGGTTGGGATGGGGAGGGGGCAGCGAGGCTACAAGGGGCCTTTTTTCAGATGTAAAAAAAGACCTTGGGGATGGTTTTTTCCAGGTGAAATATTATTAAAACAGATTTTGGCACACTGGGTGGGCTCCAGTGTGCTGGACTAGTGAGGGGGGATCAGTGCTGACCCAGGAATTTGGTACCCTGAGGTTGGCTGGGAATATAGGAGCATGGAGGGTGAGCCAGCACATCTGACACTGGGAGTGGGCATTCCGGTGTCGGAAACATAAAGAAGCATTTTGGCACACAGGGGTGGGCTTCCAGAGTGCCACATTAATGGGGGGGGAGGATACATGCCGACATGGAGATTGGGCACCCCGATGTTGGCTTTCCGGAGAGAGTGTATGGCTGGGGGGGTGGCAGGAGCCGCCAATGTGGTAAGCAGTGCCATGGCTTATTTATTTTATTTATTTAACTGTTTCACCAGGAAAGGCACACTGAACAAACTGGGGACAGGAGCTGACAAGAATGGAAACTCTGCCCGTGTGCATTACTGTGCACTGTAATGCGCATGGCCAGATTCTTGTCATCTGGATGTCTGTGTGCCTGGTTGGGAGGGAGGGGCTGCCATTACAATGACAAAAGGGAGGCTGTATAGCGCAGTGGTTTAAGGCTCTGAGCTGCAAATCTGGTGACATCCAACAGAACAGACCTGGTATGAATCCCACAGCTTCCACTTGAATACTGTGTGACCCTGAGCAAGTCACTTAACTTCCTGTGCTCCCAGGTCACACCTGTAAAAAGCTTTCAGCTTAGTGTACTACTCCTGATTAAACAAATAAATAAATAAAATAAAAAAAAACCTGTCCCTGATTGCAGCGGCAGATTTTTTCAAGTGTGGTTTCGCTCTGAAACTGCCATCATTGACAGCTTCCTGGCTGATTGGTGGCCGAGGGCATGCCCATTAGATCATCTGCTGCATTGGCCACAACACGGACACACCTCTGCAATGCTGTACTTTATCAATATGTTTTTTGTGCGCTGCACATGCAAGCAAACATAAAAAGCAGGCAAGCTAAAGAGTAAGCTGAGGTCAGCTAAGTGGAAAATATAAAAAATACAAACAACATTACACGGGCAGCTAACTGCCAATGTCAGTGAGGTCAACACCTAAAACCCAAAAATTCAAGGAAGAAAATGGACTGGAATGAGTCATTCATTAGTGCCTGAGTTATGAGAACATGTACAAATGCGAACAAAAAATAGCTCACCCACATGAAGACTGATGCAGCAATGCAGTGAGACGTACCAGGAAAAACTTGCCACTTCCAGTGCGCATGGATGTAAATTGTAGGCTCCGAATGCAAAGCACCTTCAGACCTAAACGCAAGATGACTGTAACTAAAGTCAGAATTTGTAGTTGCAAATCCTGTTTGTTTTACCTCAAATGAGCCATCCAAAATGAAAAGCCAGTGGCTAAGTTGTCCCTTCAGCATGCTGTCATAAGGATGCATGCTTACGTATCGACCCTAATGGTCATCTTCAAAGCTCTGAAGGGACGACATAGCCACTGGCTTTTCATTTTGGATGGCTCATTTGTGGTGAACAAACAGTGTTTGCTGGGGCTGCTGATTCAAGTACATTTTCTGGTGTTAAGTTCCCTATCTGTCATTGCTGTATTCCTCACAGAAAAATGTATTACATTTAAATTATATTATTATGAAATATAGTCACTCATGCCACTGCAGCAATGCTGAGCTGAAAAATCTCATCCATTTATAGTCAAGCCTAGCTAGTAAATTCTCAGAAAAAAATCATATATTTTTTAAATTTCTTCTTGGGCACACAGCCCCAAAGTTAGAAAAAGGCACTGAGTGCACAGCCATGCACAAACACAGAACTGAAAAGCAGTTAACTGAAGCAGTGGGAGTCAGCCGACGAGCCCCACCCTACCAGCTAAGGTGCACTCGCAGATGCATAAGTGGTCACGGAGAGACCCAAGGCTGGGTTCCTCACAAGAGATGTGTGATATTAAATTTTAATTATATTTATTATGAAATCAAGTCACTGCAGCAGTGCTGAGCTGACAAATCTCACACACTACAATCAAGCCTGACTAAATTTTCAGGGAAAAAAATATTTCTTTAAATTTCTTCTTGAGCACACAGCCACAGACTTAGAAAATTTCTTGAGTGCCCAGCCATGCACACACACACACAGAACAGAAAAGTAGCTAACTGAAGCAAAGGAGTTAGCCAACTAATCCCAACCTACTTACTACGGTGCACTTGCACTTGCTTAAGTGGTTGTAGAGGGACCCAAGCCTGGGTTCCTCACTGGAGATATGCGTAATATTAAATCTAAATTATATTTATTATGAAATCAAGTCACTTAAGTCACTGCAGCAATGCTGAGCTGACAAGTCTCACTCAGTAATAGTCACGCCTGACTAAATTCTCAGGAAAAAAATATATTTTTTTAATTTCTTCTTGGGCACACAGCCACTGATTTAGAACAAGCATTTGTCAATGCCTAATGTTTAATGCTAGGTAAACAAATTAGTTTTTTTTTAAATTTTGACCCCAAATTGTGGACCACTTTTAGCTGTAACAAGCTCTATCTAAATGAGATCAGTGCAAGGAAATGTGTTGGGGCTAAAGGCCGCCCTCTCCTACCTGACCATTAGAACTCAGAGCAGCAGCAACAGCCTTTTACCCTGAGAGAGACAACCCTCACCCCACCACAAATGAATAAAACATATACAGACTACATATAATAATAACTCCCATACCTGGCCATCAGCCTCAGATCCTGAGAGACATCCCCATCCCACCTGAAAAATAAAATATATACAGACCATATATAATTCCACTTACCTGCCCATTAGCACTCAAACAGAAGCAACAACCTCAGGTATATACCCCTAGAGATAACCTCTATCCCACTTTGAATAAATAAAACATATAGACTGTCTTTATTGATCCCCCACTTATTTGACCCAGAAAGTGTCATATCCTGGCAGACAGCCCCACCACACCTCAAATAGGTCAAACATTTACAGAATGTATGTATACCAGGACACATTTGGGAACAAGTTCTCACTAGCTAAATATGTCTTTCCTGGTAAACATTTATAAATAAATAAATAATAAACCCCCTTACCTGACTCTTATCACTTAAACAGTAAGAAGTCTCACACCCAGAGAGAGAACAAGAGGCAACCCCCACACCATCCCAAATAAATAAAATATATACAGGCTGTATATATATTCATCTACCCCCTTATCTGACCCTTGACACTCAGCAGCAACAGTCTCAAACCAGAGAGAGAAAATCCCTGCAATACGAATATGAATATAAATCCCTATCCATTAAACCATAGCATCCCCATTATGGCAATATGTATTCGGCACATCCCTACATTTCAATGACAGAAATACAAATGCTGAAATGTAGACTACTGAGGTAAAATCAGGGATATCCCTGGAAATAAGAGACAGCTGAGAGGTAACCCTTCAGCCCTCTTTATTTGCTATATTTGCTGCAAGGACAGAGGCTGATGTAAGTGTGGACTGGGGTAACGTGCTCTCCTGGGACCGGTCCTTTTTAATGTCTTTATAAGTGACATTGCAGAGGAACTGGAAGGAAAAATATGTCTCTTTGCAGGTGACACAAAGATCTGCAACAGGATTGATACACAAGATGGAGTGGAAAGGATGAAAAGGGACTTGGCAAGGTTGGCGGAATGGTCAAATGTATGGCAGCTTAGATTCAATGCAAAGAAGTGCAAGGTAATGCACCTGGGAAACAAAAACCCAGGGGAAGAGAACACAATGTGGGGTGAGATACTAACAACAAAAAATGGAGAGGGACCTGGGGGTAGTCATATCAGATGACCTAAAGGTGGGCAAGCAATGTGAGAAGGCAGTAAGGATGGCTGGGGATACTGGGATGCATAGGAAGAGGCATCAATAGTAGAAAACAGGAAGTTGTTATCCTCTGTACAGACAGTTGGTGAGACCCCATCTGGAGTACTGTGTGCAGTTCTGGAGACCCCATCTCTGCAAAAACATAGACAGAGTGAAGGCTGTCCAGAGGAGGGCAACCAAAATGGTGCAGGGTCTGCACCAGAAGACATAAGGAAGAGAGACTAAAGGAGCTTAATATGTATACCCTCGAGGAAAGAAGGGAGAGGGGGACATGATAGGAACTTTCAAGTACCTCAAAGGAATCAACAAAAAAGGGTAGTATCTTTCAGAAAAAGAGATGTGCAAGAACAAAGGGGGCACAATTTGAAGATAGAGAGGGGGCAGGGCTCAGAGGTCATGTGAAGAAGTATTTTTTCACAGAGAGGGTTGTGGATGCATTGAACAGGCTTCCTGAGGAGGTTGTGGAGTCAAGAACAATGGGGGAAATAAAGAATGCATGGGACAGACATAAGGCAGTTCTAGTGGGGGGGGGTAGGAGGAAGTAGGCTGTTGGTTAACTAGGATCTGCAGCTTATCCATCAGATAGAAAAAATGGGCAGACTAGGTGGGCCAAGCAGTCCTTATCTGCTGTCAAATTCTAAGTTTCTATGTTTCCATGTCCTGGTCCTAGCTGCACAATATGCGGATAAATGTCTTTTTAAACAAACATCCCAAGTGATGGGAATGACTTGCATAACAGGTAGATTCATGTTGTTGGTACTGCTGCTAAAAAGAGTCCCCTGTAGTGTTGCTCCTCATTCACTAGCTGCCTGGTGCTCTCTGCTCCTTCTCTCAGAACAGAAGACCATCTCCTCCCCTACTCTTCAGCATCACTGATGGCTGATTGGCCCTCATTCTTCCTGCCATGTGGCCAATGGTGGTCCCAACTGATGCGATGACACCTCTAAACACAAATGCAGCCAAGCAGCCCACACCTGCCAAGCAGCCCTGACTTCATCTGCACACTGCCCGCTCAACCTCTCTCCCGACCCTTTTTGCACTTACACCTACCCCTACAAGTTTGGAAATACTCTCACAACATTTTTTTTTTTTTACAGTCAGCCTGGATGGTCGGCAGAGCCATCCTCTGACCTCCACTCTAGGGGCCCGACCACCCAACTCCCAAGTGCTGCTGCTGGCCCACCTTACCCTTAACACAACCTAAGCCATCACCCGGTCCCGAATGATGACGAGATGAGCAGTGCTCTCCATCCCCTGCCTTACCACCTGCCCCACAGAATGCGGCTCATGGTCGTGGTCTGGCTGTCAGGGACTTGATTCTTGCTTGGGGTTCCATCACTGCTGGTGGTGATGATGGTGAGTCAAGTGAGGGGAGCAAACATGCTGTGTCCTGCTGCTGCTCTGCTACAAATTGGTGATTGGTACCAGCAGCAGCAATCAGTGAGTGGACAGCAGCTTCATGTGGCTCATGATGTCACATCTGTGGAAGCTGAAAATGAGAGCCATCGTTGGAACTCCAGAGTCGAGTGGGAGGGGGATAAGGAGGGTCAGCCACAGGGCAGAGTGAAGCCGCAGCGTGCTCAGCTCAGCTGAGCCAACTCTTGTATAGGAGTACAAAAACTGAAAATCTCAACAAGGACCTCATACTACCGCACACATACTGACAAGATCAGTATCAATAATGAAAGCAAAAGTTCTGAGGAGGGGGTCTGCCCAGCCAGCCGGGAGGAAGGCTGTGGACCACTGATGAGGCGGCAACATTACCAGAGGGTTTTTCTACTCTGCGGTCATTAGCATTGCGGATCGCCAATGAGAGTGTCCGGGAGGCGGCAAGCATGGAGTGGATTGGGAAATAGCACCAACAGCAGCCTCAGCCATGCATCGGTGGTGGCTCCTACATAGAAACATAGACTTTGACAGCAGATAAGGACTGCTTGGCCCACCCAGTCTAACCATTTCCCTACCTACTAGATAAGCTGCAGATCCTAGTTAACCAATAGCCTACTTCCTCCTACCCCCCCAACTATAATTGTCTCATGTCTGTCCAATACATTCTTGAATTCCCTCACTATTTCTGACCCCACAACTTCCTCAGGAAGGCCTTTCCATGCATCCACCACCCTCTCTGTGAAAAAATACTTCCTCGCGTTGCCCCTGAGCTGTCCCCCTTCTATCTTCAAAGTGTGCCCCCTTGTTCTTGCAGATCCCTTGTACTAAGTGAGCCAGCATAGAGCCGAGATGCTGAGCAATCTGAACCGGCAGCGCAAGAGTGGTGGCTGCTTTTGTGACGTGCTGCAGTGGGTGGGTGAAGAAAGCTTCCCAGTGCACAAAGCCATGCTGGTGGCCTGCAGTGAGTACTTTGAGTCCATTTCCAGCTCACAGCCTGATACCGGGGTTAATAAGGAGATGGAGATGCACACAATCAGCTCCAAGGTGTTCCAGGACATTCTGGACTTTGCCTACACTTCACACATGTCAGAACAGTGGGAAAGGCTTCCCTAGGCCAGACCACTTGAATGGACACATCAAACAGGTCCACACAATGGAGAGACCTCACAAGTGTCTGACCTGCATTCCCTCATTTGCTGCTCGGGACTGATTGTGCTTGCACTTGGCATGCCACAAGGAGAAGATTCCCTACCAAGTGTGCAGCAAGTACCTGCAGTCAGCGTACATGGCGGACCACGTGAAGAAGCACACTGAAGGGCCAACCAACTTCTGCAGCATCTGTAACAGAGATTACCTGACGTGTCCCCACCAGGGACAGCATGACAACTTTGATTCCTTTGGTGACCTTTCAGAAGGCAGTGATCTTAAGTCACCGGACAAGCTGAACCAAAGTGGCCCCATACTGCCTGTTGGTGTAACATATTATGATCTCCACCCACAACCTGCCACACACACTTTTTCCTATGCATCCAGTGAGCTGCTTGCTGACTGGCTTCATGAAAATCAAAGAACCAAAGCCCTCTCTGATTGGAGTGGCTTCAGTCCATTGAAATACACAAAGTTTCCACCCAACAAGCTGCGAGTGGTGTTACGACCACAATGGGTGGTCACCGGTCTAGACTGTCGAGCCCATGCTTTTTTAACTGCATTGGGCTCGGCGGTGACACCCCTCCTAATCCCCTTTCACTGTAGCAGAATGTTTGGTGCGCATATGCATCAAACATAAAATATTTTAGTGCACAACCACACACACAGACACAACAGAAAAGTATCTAACTGAAGTGGTGGAGTGATCTGACTAGTCCCACCTACCAGCTGGGGTGCGCCGCACTTGCTTAAGTGGCCGTGGAGGAACCCTAGCCTGGGTTCCTCACAGGAGATGTGTGCTAATAAGTTTAAATTATATTTACTATAAAATCAAGGAGGCAGTATAGCGCAGTGGTCTAAGGCTCTGAGCTGCAAATCTAGTGACATCCAGCAGACCAGACCTGTGTTTTAATCCCACAGCTTTCACTTGCATACTGTGTGACCCTGAGCAAGTCTCTTTACCTCCTTGTGCTTCCCAGGTTGCTCCTGTAAAAAATCTTCCAGCTTAGTGTGCTATACCTGGTTAAACAACAAAAATAAAAAGTCACTCAAATCACTGCAGCAATGTTGAGCTGACAAATCTCATTCACTACAATCAAGCCTGACTAAATTCAGGGGAATGTTTTTTATTTTGTTTTGAGCAGACAGCCACAAACTTAGAAGAATGGCTTGAGAGCACAGCCACAAACTTACAAAAATATGTCTTGTGTGCACAGCCATGCGCGTTCACACACACACACACACCAAGATTAAGTCTTATAATCTTATAAGGCTTGTCTAGAGTCAATTTAGAGTTGTGATGTAATTCATTGTTTATTCTTATTTCATATTTATATATATATTTTTTGTCTCATAATTGTTTGTATTTATTAATAGTCTTACTTTAAATAAGTAGTCCAGCTGTTTAGGTATTTGTATTCCCAGATATCTTACTGAGTCTGCATCCCATTTGCAGGGCAGCATTTGTTTGAAACTCATTGGGACTGACCCACTGAAAGTGATTGATTTCTGTCTTTGCTGTGTTCATTTTAAACCCCAAGATGATACCATACATTTTAAAGCAGCAGTATTTGTGAGTAACCATATATTGTAGGTTTTTTTCAGCAGTACTGTTCATTTGGTAACAATATCAAGATACACATTTTTCTTCTCATTTTCTTTTATTCCTGAACTAAGACATGGGGGGCCCAATTCCAAAACAACTTATGCATGGCTCAAGGTGCTTTACGCCAGACCCAATGGTGTAAATCGCACCTTGCGCCATGCATTCCACAAGATGGTATTCCAAGTTACAGCTTGCGTTATGCCACATGTGGGTTGCACCAAAGGTGGGCTATGCCACCCACTATGCCTGCAACCCACTGCAGCATGGTGCAAGGGTGGATTACGGCAGCAACTGCAACCAATTCTGGAAGGGAAGCTACCATAATCCACTAACATCATTCCAAGACCTACTATGGCTCTATGGACTTAGACCAGCATGGAGGTGATCTAATGGGCATCTGTCCATGCTAACTGATGGATGCCCACTCTGCAGCATCTCAGGAAGCACGTATCCTGCTCCATGTTCCCCACCAGCAAGGTCATCCCCCCCCTCCCAAATGTTGGGGACCCCTGGTTCCATTTCCTGCACTTCCCCCAAAACACCTGTGCCATCTGGCCAGCTCCCACCCAATGCTCCCAGGTGGTTGCAGGTGTGTTTCGGGGTGGGGCAGTAAATCATGGCTGCAACTTGTGGCACTCCAGGTCCATTGCACCATACCTGTGGCACCAGCCCGGCGGCTGCCACAAGTCGTGGACGTAGGTCCGTGGACCCTGCCTGTCTTGGAGTATGCTGCAGATCTCGCATAATACCACATGACACAATCTGCATACGCCTGCAAGTTGCGCCATGTGAATTGAATTGGACCTGGGTTTTGAAGTTTTAAAAGTTACAACTCCCACGTCATGCCCATCATAAACAAGCATTTGTCAATGCTGAATGTTGATTGTGTTGGTTTGTTGAGCTCTCTCAGTGGCCCTCTGTCACTCGCTTCAGTCTGTTTGTCCCTGTGCTGCAGGCTGCTCTTTGTACTGGCGCTGCCTGCATTGGCACCTTGCACTGCCCAGGAAGAAATCTGCAGCTGTCCTGACAGAGCTCTGTTGAGGTGGCTCACTCCCCTCTCTCACTCTCTCATTCTGTTTCTCCTGGCACTGTAGGCTGTCCTTTGTACTGGCTCCTGTCTGTGTTGGTGACTTTTCTGCCCACAGAGAATCTACAGCTGTCCCGACACAGCTTCGTTGAGGTCGCTCACTCCTCCTGTCTCACTCACCCATTCTGGTTTTCCTGGCACTACAGGCTACCCTTTGTGCTGGGTTCCTGCCTATGTTGCCGCATTTTATGCCCACAAAGAAATCCACAGCAGTCACACTAGAGCTCCATTGAGCTCGCTATCACCGCTTCTGTCACTCGATCATTCTGTTTCGCTTGAGCTGCAGACTGCGCTTTTGTATGGGGCTTCTGGCTGCATTGGCACCTTTGTCTGTCCACAAAGAAATCCACAGCTGTCCCAACAGAACTCCATTGCGGTCACTTAGTCTCCCTCTCATGTGCTCATTCTGTTTGTCCTGGTGCTGCAAGCTGCCCTTTTGTACGGGGCTCCTGCCTGCATTGGCGCCTTTTTCTGCCCACAAGGAAATTCGCAGCAGTCCTGATAGAGCTCCATTGAGCTCACAAACTCTCCCTGTCTCACTCGCTCATACTGTTTTTCCCACCGCTGCAGGCTGGCCTTTTGTACTGGGCCCCTGCCTTCATTGATGCCTTTTTCTGCCCACAAAGAAATCCACAGCAGTCCTGACAGCGCCCGGTGAGTTCACTCTCTCCCCACCACTTGCTTCTCTTGTTCTATTTCTCCCAGTGCTGCAGGCTGCCCTTTGTACTGGGCTCTGGTGTTGGGGCCTTTGTCTGCCCACAAACAAATCTGCAGCACTTCAGACAGAACTCAATTGAGCTCAGTCACGCCCCCTCTCACTCGGGTTGATCTTAATCTGTCCCAAACACTGATTTCCCAGAGTGACCGTGCTATTCTCCGGCAGGAGTACAAAAATATATTTTAGCCAGGATGTGAAAAATGACAGCTGTACTGTTCATAAGGAGGTGTGAAAAAATGCCAATGTTGAAAATGTGGAGTGACAATATTACAAATTTGCGAAGTTACAAGGGTGCGTGGAAACAGTTCAATGCACACTTGTAACACAGTCATGTTATGGACTTTCATCACCAAATTTTCAACATAGGGATTTTTGGACCTCTGCTCATGAACAGTGCCACTGTCATTTTCTTAATCTGTCCCAAACACTGATTTCCCACAGCAACCACGTTATTCTGCGCCAGAACTGTGAAAACACATTTCAGTCAGGATGTGAAAATGACAGCTGTACTGCTTATAAGGAGGCGAAAAAATGCCACTTGAAAATCTCGTGACAATATTACAAATATGCAAATTACAAGGGTGCATGGAAAGTGCACAATGCACACTTGTAACACAGTCTTTGATGGGCTATCATCACCAGATTTTCAACATAGGCATTTTAGAACCTCTGCTCATGAACAGTATCATTGTCATTTTCTTAATCTGTCCTGAACGGTGATTTCCCACAGCAACCTCTATTCTGCGCCCGAGTGTGAAAACACATTTCGTCCAGAATGGACAAAATGACAGCTGTACTGTTCATAAGTAGGTCTGGGAAAATGGCTATGTTGAAAATCTGGAGTGAAAAATATTATAAATTGAAAGTTACGAGGTAAGGGCAACTAAGCAATGCACCAGAACACAGTCATTTTATGGAGTATCATTACCAAATGTTCAACATAGGCATTTTAGGACCTCTACTCATGAACAGTGTCACTTATTTTTTAATCTGTCCTGAACACTGATCTGCCACAGCTACTGCGGCTTATTCTACGCCTGAAGTGCGAAAACACATTTCAGCCGGATGTGAACAATAACAGCTATACTGCTCACAACGAGGTGTGACAAAATGCCAATGCTGAAAATCTGGCATGAAAATATTGCAAATTTGTGAAGTTGCGGTCATGCGTAGCAACTGCGCCAATGCTGCGGCTCATAAAATAGTAATTTTTAGATTTTTTCCACCAAATTTGCAACATAGGCTTTTTGAGAGCCCAATTATGAACACTGGCACTGTCATTTTTAGATCAGCCCCAAAAGCTGATTCTCGCAGTGACTGCAAAATCACCTTTCGGGGCCGACACGCCATGACAGTTCAAGAATTCTTGAGGAGGGGTCCCAAAAGCCCCATGTTGAAAATCTGGTGAAAAAATTCCCAAAATGACCTAGATATGCACCAAAGTTTAAAAATCCTATTCATTCCATTATACAGCTTACCGGCATTTCCTCAGTTCGCGGTCGGCTTTGAAGAGTGCAGACGTGTTCCCGGTCAACGAAGGTCATCGCTGAGACTCGGTGGTAAATATGGAGGAGAGGAGGGTGTAGGGGGCAGGGTGTGCAGTGGTGGGCACGGGTTGCAGGAGGGGGTGTAGGGAGACCTCCGAGGGACAGTTTCCTTTTTTAAAGGGGGTTAAAAAAAAAAAAGACATCACGGAACTGTTTTTTATTTACGGGGAATGTGGCACCCTGGGGTGGGCTCCCAGCATGCCACCGGAGTCTTGCTTTTGGGGGGGCAGCTTTAGCTGACGGGGGATAGGGCACCCCCACCGGCAAACAACAAAAAAGGGGGGGAATTCCTTTCTTCAAACGGGATTGGGTACCCTGCTGGCAAACAACAAAAGGGATTCTTTCTGCCGACGGGGATTGGGCACCCCATCGTCAGACAACAAAACCGGGGTTACATCATGACATGGGTGTGGCTCCCTGTCAGCAAATAAACACATGGTGGGGTATTGTTTAGAACACGCGGCAAGCCGCCGCCGTGTTCACAAACAATATCAGGGTTCCTACATCCCACCCTGCAAAGACAGGTCGCTCCCTCATTGCAGCGGATGGCTGACGCTGCAATGATGAGGTGGTCCCTGATTGCAGCGGCTGATTTTTTAGAAGGTTGTAGCACGCTGGCTGAACTAGTGTCAGCAGCAGCGAGCCACGGCATTGGGGGATGTGGGACAAGCCTTTGCAGGCTGTGACGACATTGGCCACAGTAGTGCTGCTGTGCCTCCACAACCTGCTTGTGGAGAAAGCTGCCGCAACATGTTTCTTGCGCATGCGCGCAATCAACATAAAAATGAAGTATCTCGGTACAGTGCTGTGCTGTTTACCACCAGAAATGTGATAGCACCATCCTGATATATTTACAGTATGAATGCCCCACCCTTTTTATTCACTAATATTCCACATATCTCATGCATGTTTGAACCTCTACAGTTTGCGTCCCTACTGCCCCATGTGGTAGGTTGATCCAGGCATCCATTACTTTTTCAGTGAAGTAATATTTCCTCACACCCCTCTTATATGTCCCCCCCTTCTAGCTTTGTTGCATGCCATCTTGTTTTGTTGCACTTTTTCATTTGATACAGGCTCTCCACTTCTGCCCTGTTCCCTCTCATGAGGTACTTGCAGGTCTTTCTACCTTGTCCCCTTTCTCCCTACTCTCCTCCAGGATGTACAGTATTGAGATCTCTCAGTCTCTCATCATACAGCTTCTCATGCAATCCATGTGGCATTTTAGTTGCCCTCCTCTGTACTGCCTCTGCCGGATCCCTGTCTCTTCTGGAGACGGACCCAGAACTGTATGCAGTATTGAAGGTGTGGTCTCACTAGTACCGATGCAGTGGCACATGACCTCCTCCTGCTCATGATACTTCTACCTACGCACCCCAACATTCCACTGGCTCTGCACACTGCATCGTCACACTGCCCTGTGACTTTGAGATCATTAGAAATTATAACCTCTATGTCCCTTTCCTTTTTAGTGACTGGCAGCACTTTCCCTCATTTTATGCACATCTTCTGGTCTCTGCGCCCAGATGCACCATTTTGCACTTTTTAGTACTGAACCCTAGAAACCTTAATGCTTTTTTTTTCCAGGTACTAATTTCTACTTTTTTCTGGCCACCTCAGTCTATTCCCTCTTTCTCTGCATCTGGTCCAGGGATTCTGGCCACCATCCGCCTCTACCCGTCAGTCCCAGGCACCCATATGCCCCTGCGGTTGTACCCTCCGTAGCAGGGCTGCAGGGAGCTCTCCAGACTCCCATGGAACATGAATCCACCCTGGGTGCCCGGCCACTGGCTTAAGCTTATGGATCGCCATCAAGTTGCTCAAATGGGTGCCCATTTTTTGTCCCTTGAGTCGAGTGCATGCAATGATGTCACTGGAGGGGGTGCACATGCGTTCTGCATGAGCTCCCTCCATACGTCTGCCCTAAGCTCACCCCTATGTGCAACGGAGTATGTAGTCTCCCAGCTCTCCGCCAGGAGGCAACCATGCACTGACTGCCGTGGACCCCCTCCCCAGAGAAGGAAAGCAGTCCTTCAGATGCTCAGTCCTTCTCCTCCCCCAGCTGACCCCCGGTGACCCGTGCTCCTTCCCTGAACACCGGTCGCCGCATGGAGCGAGTTGTGGTGACTGTCGCCCAGCCTCAGTGCCACTGGGCCACTGAAACCTTACCCTTAACCAATCCTCTAGTTTCCTAAGGTTCCATCTCATTTTCTCCACACCCTCTTGAGTATCCATCCTGTTGCAGATCTTGATGTCATCTGCAAAAGCATACTTTCCTTTCAAGCTCTTCTGTGAAGTCATTTATAAAAATATTGAATAGTGATGACCCCTGTGGCACTCTGCTAGTCACTCTCGCCTCATTAGAGATGAGTTCCATTTACCACCACCCTCTGCCACCTGTTAACCAGATTTATTCTCAGTTTACAACTTTAGCTCCCACCCTAGCCTATCCAATTTGTTAATCAGTCTCTAATGGTTATTTATTTATTTTAATTTTCGGATACAGCTTTTGAGCTCAGAGCTTGTTTACAAAGGCTCCACGTCAAGGAGAATAATACAGTGGCAGACAAGCATATTGGATATATAGCAGCAAGTATGAATTTACAGAGCACATAACATCAGTAGTCAAACCAAGCACAAGTAATACTATACAATAAGCAAAAATATGACACATAGACGAATTATAAAAATAAGGGAGGATATGGAGATCCATAGGCCAGCACACAGAGAAGTGGGATTGTCACAATTGTATCAGTAAAGTGGGGATGGGAGACCAGAAGGCGAGAGATAGGTACAGTTGGTTAGGGGAGGAGGGGGAGAAGGTTCCATGAGGAGGGTACAGGGTTAATGGTGTGCAGTTGAGGTTGGGTAGGCAGTGGAGAAGAAGTAGTAGAAAGAGGAGGCTGGTGGCAGGGAGATGAGGGGGATGTAAAAGGGTCCATTAAAGGTCCCTGGGATAATGATGGGGTGAAGTCAGCTTCACTAAAGCAGAGAGGAAAAGCAGTCTTGAGGGCAAAGAGTTTGAGGTCGTTTAGCAGTCACAGCTGCTGGAAGTAGCTAGGTAGTTCTTCAATTCTTTTTTAAAAGAGCTGATGTTGTTGGAGTTGGCTAGATCAGCAGGGAGTTTGTTAATCCAATGTGGGGCTCTGCAAGCAAAAGAGCGCTGCACGCGAGAGAGGTTCTCCTGAATGATGCAGATAGAGAGCATCATGCAGCACCCATGTTGCAGTGCTGGGTGTGCAAGAATTGCAGTAGGTTGCAGATGGGAGGCGGGGTGAGACCAAAATGCGTTTCTTTCCCATGAGGCATACTTGGTACTTTACTCGCCCTGGTAGGTTTAGCCATTGTGTTTCAGCATACAGCTTGCACGTGTGGGTGAGCCTGTCGGCATCCAGGATGAGACAGCAAGCTTTGTTGAGTGCTGTTGTGACTCTCTTTAGAGCCGTGTCAGTGGCAGCACTATATACAATCAGCCCATAGTCAATAATTGACAGGACTGACCTGGTGTCGACGAGGCACAGGCAGCAGGGGTTAAATGGCTCCTGTGCTTATACAGGACTCCAGTTTGGCATTGACAGCCCGACTATTCTGTCAATATATGAAGAGAAGGAGAGGGAGTCGTTGATATGTACTCCCAGGTACTTGAATGTCCTTATTTGATCAAGGGCTCCATTTTTTTTTTTATTGACTACGTTGAGACTAGGGTTTTTTCTTTTGGGTGTGGGCCAGTGAACAGCATTATTTTGTTTTTTTATAGTTGAGCAGCAATTTGTGTCTGGTGAACCAGTCCTATAACTGGTAGGCACTGTTTTGCAGGTCCTGGAAGAGAGGGCCTAGTTGTGGGCTGCGATTAATGATTACAGCATCGTCCATGTGAGGATAATTTTGGATGTGCAAGCTTCAGGAAGGATATTGAGAAATAGACTGAACATCAAGGGTCCCAGGATGGACCTTTGGGGAACCCCTAGTGAGACCTTCTTGGGACTGGAGAGCACAGAGCCTGTCTTCATGCACTATGTTCTGTCTGAGAGGTATTTAGAAAATCAACCGATGGAGGTAAGGGACAGACCGAGTTCTAGTAACTTTTCTAGCAGTGGGTGGTGGTTTACTGTATTAAAAGCTTTTGTGAGGTGCCAGCTGTCAACTGCATCATGTAGGAGGCTTGAGAACTTGATTAAGGTGGTGTTAGTACTATGGCATTTGCGGAATCCATGTTGTTGGGGGCATTGCAGGTTGAATTTATGAATCTACTCATTCAACTGATATGCTACTATCCACTCTAGGGCCTTTGACAATGGTGATAGGATGGAGATGGGCCAGAAATTTCAGGTACTTGTGTGGTCCCCGCTCTTGTGTACTGATGTGACAAGAGCCACTTTCTAGAGGTTCAGGAAGTTACCAAGTGTGAGGGACGTATTAAGATTTCGGTGGTGGGGCTGTACACCTCATCAGTCTGAGCTCCACTATTTTTATATATCTATGTTGTCGCTGGCCACATTTTCCTTAATACCTTGACGTATTCCTTGGCTTCAGAAATAGTTATGCATTTGAGATAGAACTGTGGTACATTGTTTACTGGCTGGGTTGATGGGTGGGGTCTAGGAGATGAGGGGCTTGTGGTGACAGATAATCGGCTGATAGGATGAAGCTGAGGTCCGTGAATGCCATGTTAAAGGCTTCAGCAGTGGAAAGGGGTCCTTAGTGAGAGTGCCGCTGATATTTAGAAATGAAGGGGGTGGGGAATTGGTCCTTCCCAATCAAGTCTTTAATGTTATCCCAGAAACCCTTACTGTTACCCCAGCTCCTTTCTAAATGGCTTTTGTAGAAATTAGCCTTATCCAGCCTGATTGCTTTTGTACATTTATTTCTGGCTGCCCGATAATTTTGAAAATCATGCGGTATCTGGTACAGTACTGAAGGCTTTGCTGAAGTCCAAGTAGGCCACATCCACTGCCCTTCCATGATCTATTTCCCTGGTCACCCAGTCAAAGAAATCTATCATATCTGTCTCATATGACCTTCCCTTCATGAATCTATGCTGTTTTTGGTCTTGTAACCCCCTGAATTCAATATATTTAACTAGCCTTTCTTTTTAATAGGTTTTGTATTAATTTCCCCACCACTGGTGTGAGACTGACTGGTGTATAGTTGCTATCTTCCTCTCTGCTGCCTTTTTATGGAGTGGAATTACATCAACTGTCCTCCAGTCCCCTGGAACCTCTCCTGTTTACAGTGATATGCCAGTGGTGCAGCAAGCCCCTCAGTGAGTTCCCTTAGCGCCCTTGGATGTAACCTGTCTGGTCCCATGGCCTTGTGTTCTTTCAGGTTTGCAAGTCCCTTCAAAACTCTTTCCTCTGTAAATGGACTTGTATTTATCTCCCCCGTCTGTGTTCTTGCTACTCATTGTTGGTCCATTCCCGTCCTTCTGTACTGTGAAGATCAAGCAGAAATGTCTTTTCAGGATGTCAGCCTTTTACTTATCATTCTCGGGGCATTCACCATCGACCGACTTCTCTATCCTCACTATTTTACTATTACACAGGTCCTGCATTTGTCCTCACCTTGATATGGGCTCCCCCTTTTGGAGTCCATATCTAAGACAAGATGTGGAGTTATTAGAAAGGGTGCAGAGAAGGACCATCAAGATACAGTGAAGCCTGCCAGGATGAAGTGCAGTGTCACGGGTTTACTGCACGGCAGAAGGGATTAACTCCCATTGAAATTGCATTGTTTGCTGCAGTAACTCTACTGCAGAATTCTGCAGTGCTGCGCTTCATCCTGGTGGGCTTCACTAATTCCTAGGTTAGCATCACTACCACATGAAGATAGATTAACTAAAACAGGGCTGGTCAGCCTTGAAGAAAGGTGGAGAAGGGGTGACCTGTTAGTATTGTACAAACTCTTAAATAATCCAGTATTAAAAATAGAATGTGGGTTCCAATACAATAAATGTCTACCTAATCTGAGAAGCCATAACCAACAACTACATGTCCCCAAATCTAACACCACTAAAAGGGACATCTTTTATACGGTAAGAGTTGTGAAGGCCTGGAACAACTTGCCTCAGCATGTTGTAAATGCTATAACATTATTCATTTATTCATTACAAATCGGGTTTACAACCTTTGAGTCAGAGATTCATTTACAAAGGCACCTCGTCGCAGGGGAGGCAGACATCCAGACAGTTATTACAGTGCAGATTAAAACAGAGGATAACATTACAAGTGCAGTAAAAGGTGCATTTAACATAGATACACTTAGGTTACATAATGTAGTAGTTTGTGTGTTACTTAGGTTACATAATGTTACAAACTTGTGAGTTACACTCATGGATATAGTAGGTCATTAGAAATGTTTATATCTAGATTGGACTCATTCCTTGGATGGAATCATAGAAACCCTTGCTACACCCTCAATGTCTTGGAAGACATTCTAGATGGGTGCAAAACTACTTACAGGTATGTCTTACCAAACCGAGTAAACCAAGTATCCCTACCTTGATTTCCTTGTCTCACTTATGTACATGAAGAAAGTCTTGTCTCCTACTGTCACTCCTTTGGCTATCATTCCTAGGTAAGCATTTTGCTTGTCTCACTGCCCTACCTGATTTCCTGTTTTACCCGATAATCCTCCCTATCCTCCTCCCTCTGTGTTTCTTTGTACCTCCTAAATGCCATCTTCGTTTTTCCTTCAGTTTCTTGGCCACCTCCAAAGTATACAATATTGGCTTTTTCCTTCACTTTCTTGGCCACCTCATAGAGTACCATAATTGCTTTTTTTCCCTCCTGCTTTTACTCACTTCTTTCACACAGAGGTTGGTTGTTTTCAATATTCCTTCCTTAATTTGTCTCCATTGTTTCTCTGCCCAACTGTGGCCATCAACCTTTGCAAGGTAGTCTCCCATTTCTTTAGACTTCCCTTCTGAAGACAAGGACCTTTGTCTTTGTGTGGTCTACTTCCATACCCATCTCGATACTGAACCACGCTGTATGATGATCCCTGGCCCCCAGTGGACTAGACACCATGACATCTGCCACTCTGTCTTTGTTAGTGAGTATCAGATCCAGTATTGCTTCTTCCCTAGTGAGTCCACTTACTAACTGCCTGAGAAATGCTCCCCGTAAGGAATCTAGGATTACCCTGCTTCTAGCTGAAACTGCTGCTGGAAGGCAAGCAAGCAGCACCTCCCCCTTATTTGCCATCCTACTGATGTTTTTCCGCTAATGCTTTGTCCAATTCCTCCCCCTGTGCTTGAGGTTTGCATACCAATCCTGTGAAAATAATGGCCCCTACTCCTGTCTCTAGTGTGACCCACAGCACCTCCAACCCTTCTGCTGCCTCTAGGTTCTTTTGCAATTCCATAGCCCTGATTCCCTCCATCACACACAGGATAACCCCTCTTCCTTTTCCTATCCCTTCTGAACTGAGTGTATCCTGGTAAGGCCACATCTCAGTTGTGATTTTCAGTGTACTGCAACTTGATTATTGTCACTATACAGTATCTAGATCCTCCTCTGCTATGATGACCTCCAGGTCTGAAAGTTTAGTTACTAAACTTCTTGCTTTGGTGCACATTGCTCTCCCAACCTTGCTTCCTCACTGCTTGCAGACCCCCTTACCTCCCCCCTTACTGGCTGTTATGCTTCTTGCAACTTCAACTAACTTCTCTCTCTCTTCTTTGCTCCACCTTTTTCTTATCCAATTATCTCCTCCTTAACCTGCTCTGATGGGAGGGGGCCTGCTGGCTTCGCCTCCCCAGAAACTCTGGGTATTAAACCCAATCAGTCTCCTCCCCATTAGTTCAAATTAACCATCCCAGTTATTTACTCCCCCAGCCTATCCATAAGGACCCTGGAACCCTCTCTGCTGAGGTGTAGCCTGTCTGTGGCGCATAAGTTTATGTCACTCTAGGTCCCCTTCCATTCTTCTATGCAGTCATAACCCTCCCTTATACACCATTCTCTTACCCAGCTATTGAAATCTTCTATCCTCCTCCTCATCCAAGCTGCGCTTTTTCTAAGTACAGGAAGCATGTCAGAGAAGTTGACTGAGTTTTTTTGCATGGGATCTAACTGACCGGTGGGCCCGCTCTATTGTGAGAGGTATATCTGCTGGCAGCTTGAGGGTACTGTAGTTTTTAATAAATGTTGAATGAATGGGAGCACAGAGGGGAAGTTGTCTTCTGTCCTTTCTTTTAAGCCATGCACCCTAAAATTGTTCTGACTCTTTTCTGCATCTTCAATGCGGTTTTGGAGCTCCCTTTATTGCTTAAACAGACAGTGAAAGTCGATCTTGAATCACTTGCTTGTCCACTACTTCTCTCACCTTTTTTTCTGTGGCACTGATTTTGCAGTCAATCACTCTCAAGTGGAGTTTTAGATCCTCAAAATGCAGATTTAATTTTCTCTACTGAATTTAGTTCCTTTTGTACTGTGCAATTAGACGCTGAGATTTCTTCACCGTCCTCATTGAAGTCAAAATTGGGGCCGGTGACTGTGAGCACAATGAGCAGGCCATTGCACCGAGTTGGGCCTCTTCTGTCATTGACTATAGCCTGGCTTCTAGCATTGATAATTTCACCTTGCCTGGCTTCCCTGACATTATGACTTGCTGCTCAGTGGAGTTTTGCAAAAATAATTAGATTTGGAGACTTGGATGCTGTCTGATTAGGGCAGGGGTCCTGGAGCTCTGAAGATGCCCTGCTTCTCAGCTCTTGATGTCACTGAGCTGCTCTTGCTCACTCTTTTAAGGCAGCTGCAAACTCTACAACCCCTTCTGTGATGGAAATCTAAGCTACAGGGTCCTTTGGTAGCCCACCCTTAGGTCAGGGGCTACATAAATAAAAAATATTTGTGTGCCCTTTATGTATGAATTTCTGTAAAGAGGCACTGTTTTCCAGTCTATACCTATTTCAATCTACCGGAAACCCTCATTTAATCACTCAAAGCCCATATGTTCATAGCTGTCAACCCTGCTACATTAGGAGGGAGTTGGGGCATCACTAATTTTCTACTGAAAACCCGTGTCCATACTTCTCAATTGTTCAGTATTAGGAAGGACATCCTTCATTTTAAACCTCAGATCCACTCTCTCTGTACTTCTCAACTGTCCTATATTATAAGGGATGTACCTGATTTTAATCTGAGGTCAGTTAGTTCCACAAACACCAATGGTGTTCTCAGAGAGGAAGGGCATTTCTTGTATTTAGCCCTTAATGATGCAGTGTTCAGGTCTGAGCTGTTTATGCTCCTTTTCTCTCTGTTTATGTCTGTGGGAAACAAAACTAATTATTTTGCCTCTTATGGTGACCTTGTAGGCTTCCCATATGTTGGTGGCAGAGGCCAAGCCAGCAGGGTTGTTCCAGAAGAAACCTTCAATCTCTTTCTGCAGCCATGGGGCAAAATCCTTGTCGTGCAAGAGAAGAGGGTCCAGCCACCACATAAGAGACTTGAAGGTTTATAGGGATGGGAGAAAGGTAAGGGACACCAGTGCATGATCTGAAATATATATATCTGGGAGATATTAACTCCCGTGTTGGCCATAGTCAAATTCGGGGAGGTAAGCCAGAAATCTAGCCTGTTGGCCAAAGCTTTGGGGGCAGAGAAGAAGGTGTAGTCCTTGTCCAAGGGGTGTAATATCCACCAGACAACGGGCAACTGGTTTAAGAAGATAAGTTCCATAAGGGCTTGTAAGGCTCAGGCCTAGCACTGGACCTGTCTGATAGGTGGTCTAACACCAGATTGAGTACCCTACCCATCAGTATGGCTGGATTGTCAAAGAAGACGTCCATGATTTGTTAGGAAATAACGTGAAAGAATTCTGGGGAGTCTTTACATGGGCCATACACATTTACCAGAACTAATGGACCCGTGGGGGTGGAGACCTTCATTATAATCCACCTACCTTCACCTTCTGTGTGTACTTCCACTAGTTGCCACTGTAGCTTTTTATGCAACAGAATGGAGACACTCCTTTTGGCTGACCCTGCAACACTATACCCCTCTTTACTCACAGTCCCTAGCCAGCTTAGTGGTTTTTAGAACTCAGCTTGGTCTCCTGAGAAAAGCAACCTGGGCACCCAGCTTCTTGAGTCAGAAAGTACCATTTTATTTTTTTCGCTAGGGAATTAAGACCCTCACGCTCCAAGAAGTGTATTAATATTAGTAAGGTTAGCCATAATCAGGGTGTTTCCATTTTATGTGCCAACACATGGGTACTGTGAATTCTAACGCCTTATGCGTTCTAATACAAAAGTGCCACATTTGTTACAACAGTTGAATCCCCCTATCTGAGAAGCCACATTATCTGAGAAGGTGCCGGTCATTTGTTGCAGTGCAGGTCCACAGGTTTCCCATGAAGTCACCCTCTTTATAAGCTTTAAATCTGTTAACCCCTCAGAAAGTTCCAGGAAGGCCTGGCCAACTGTATCCCAGCACTGGCCCATAGCTTGGGGCTGAGGATAGTCATAGTAGTTCCTTCCTGGAAATGCGTTTTCTATTGTCTCTGAATACAACAGAAGGGTAGGACATTGACCAAACAAGAGACCAGGTGCAAGAATATACCTTAAACAGGATAGCTTGGGCACTCACCACCACATAACACGCTGACACTGTATTAAAATAAAGAATTTTATTTCATGATATACAGCTGCCTAACGTGTTTCTGGTCCTTTACTTGACCCTTTCTCAAAGCCTTAGGCAGATGTATACCATGAAATAAAATGTCTTTATTTTTTAATAGTGTCAGCGTGTTATGTGGTGGCGAGTGCCCAAACTATCCTGTTTAAAGTATATTCGTTTTTGCTTGAAAGCACCACATTCTTCGTGCACACCCTGTTTGTATCTTTTCAGGTGCAAGAATACTTACATTATTGCCCATCTGTGGAAAGTGTAATACCATCACTGACCAGGAAGGAAGAGATAACCTGCCTCCCAACGGTCCAAGTGCTACACCTACGGGGTGGGTGGGATGATTGCTCTACCTTGGGAACCAAACTAGAATCTCTAAGGAGAAGTAGGTCTGAGCTGGGGGACCAGCCACCCAAAGGACTCCAGATCTACTTTCCCACTATCCTATTGCCTGTTATGCTGATTCTTGTCTATAGCCCAGGGATTACCTTAGTTCACCTACGAAGGGCCACAGCCTGCATACAGCCAAGCCGACTCCTATCTAAACATTCTGGATATAGTGAGCCTTCTGAGCCTGTGTTAATAACACCAAAGGGAAAGAACACTTAAGTATGGGCACCTACAGGACTGAGAGCTCACTTGCTGTCAAGGTAGGGCACACAAACCCACTGGAGCTTGCAAAGAGTCCTCCATGATGCTCTGTATGCTTGTAAAAAACACTGCATGGGCTACTGAATGCAAGGGCTAACCAGGGTCCTGTCAGGGCTGGAGCATTAGCCCCTAACAGCTATCACCCCCAGAGGAGCGGTAATATAACAGGCTGCTGTTGACTGGTTGAATAAATCCCCCCATGAGCCAGGACAAGGGTGTAGCCAGGGATTTCAGATCTGCACACCAAGTGGACTCACTGCTACCCCCCCCATTAGGGTGAACTTCCCCCCACCGGGGTGTAGCCAGACAATATACAAATGTACACCACGACTGTGTTTGTTGCCTCATTTCGCACAATAAATACAACTTTTGTATCTCATGACAGTGGTTGTTGCCATGTATGGGTAAATACAAATATCATGCATTGTTCCCTAAGACACCCACATACCAGCCCAGAGCCTGTAAAGTTGTATTATCCTTGAGATGTAAAGACAGTATTAGTGACCAGTCCTTCTAGTTTTGACTCCTATGAATAAAATTACAGAAAGGTTCAGTATTTTCTTTGTTAGTCTTCATAGAAAAAGGAAGCAGTTCAGAGCCTATTTGCTACCCCCTTAAATAAAATTGTACACCATGGAGTGCTTGGAGTATGCCTGCCTACTCCCTTGAGCCAGGACAGTATACTTGATAAAACCACTGGTGTATCGGGTTGTGGTAGCGGTTTACAATGGTAAAAACATTTTGCAATTTTTAACTCCCTCACAAATAGCCAGCAGGGTTTTCGCATGGGAAGTTGTGCCCATGTCTCCACAGCCCAAGTTTACGCAAGGCAATTCATCCCTGCCTGCAAACTTCTGTGTGATATGGAGCTATCCCAGTGCAATGGAGTGCCCTACCAGTACAAGGCAGCAGGCTGTGTGGCAGTGAATTGGAGACCCATCGCTTAACATATTCTGGGCTTACCTACTTCTTTATGTGGTTCAGAGAAGAGGTCTTGGCTGAGCAGGCTAATTTTAGGGGCTAGAAATGCAGCTAACAAGAAATATTAAACCAAGCCTCTCAGGTGTGTGACGATCGCCCCTCACGGAAGTGGCTGCGATCTTAACCAGGAATAGACAAGGAGCAATTATTCAATCAAGGCATAATAACAAGGGTGTAGACAGGCATACTCACTGTACACATCTGTGTACAGTTTTGTTGGCGGCCTGTCACAAACCATAAGCCACTCTGTTAATATTATCATTCTAATCTGTAGTATTTGGGTTGGTGTAGGCCACTGATGAGTGTCCAATATATGTATAACCTCTTTAGAGAGTAGAGGAGTCATCTGACAATAATCTGACTTGTTTGGAAGGGGGTGCCATTTGGAAAGGATGTGTAAATTTTTTAATTGGGGGGGGTGTAACTGTTGGAGATTGTGTACAAAATGAAAATTTCTGGCTACACTCCTGGGCATATTAATAACATATAACTGCACATTTCAAGCACTGCCCAACGAGGCAACAGAGGGCTGAAATATCACCCTAACAAATCGCTAACATTTTACAAGTACAACGGCAGCACCATTGGAACTTCGGTGCGCCATAAACACTGAAACGGGCTTGCGGCTATCAGCGGGAGGGATGGGAGAGCTACCTGTCCTTAGATCCTCTTGGTCCCTTCAGAATGGGACCACCTTAACCTCACAGTCTGCACCCAAGGAATGAAAGAAAAGAAAAAACTAGCACTTATACTGTGAAACACACCTGGGGATAGCTGCAGCCCCTTACCTCCACACTAAGATTAGCAGATCAGTCCTTCAACCAGCGTGCAGCTCTCTGAAGCCACAGCCTCTTCCTGCTCTGACCAGGGACTCCCCAAGTCAGTGGCCCAGTCTTGGTAAATCGAGGTCCAGTCCCTGACCAGCTCTTCCGGTGAGGGTTAAATCTTCGGTCGTTATCAAGCTCTTTGTGGAAGGTTGAAGATCACTGAGAAGCTCTCCAGTGGCTCAAAATGGTTAGACATTTGATGGGTGTCAAATAGTTCGAGGAGCCACTGCCTTCCGAAGATGTGCCTTCCTCTGCTTGCTGCGATCCCGTTCTTTGGGCCTTAGCCATCGGGTCGGTGGGTTTTACTCTGCTTGGAGACAGATTTCTTCTTTGTCTCCGCTGCGGAGTCTGCCATTCCGTCCCTTTTCAGCTGCCGGTGTTGGAGACCTGGTGCCAAATCTTGTATTCTCCTGCACTTCAGATGTGTTCATGGGGTGTTGGGCATCTGCAGGAGGCATTAGGCTGCTGGCGGGGAGGGCTCTTTCACCACGGTATCAGCTCAGAACATCTCCACTTCAGCAGGCGAATTGAAGGTGATCTAGTTGCCTCTGCACATGATTCTCAGCTGTGCCAGATCATACCTCTGAACCTCCTGCCTCATAAATCAGGGACAAGACTTAAAAAAAATCAGGAACGAAGGACCAAAATCAGGGACACATCTTCAAAATTTGTGATATCCACTCAGGAAGTTTGTGGAATAAAGGGCTTAATGTAAAATGCCTTTTCTAAGGAAGAACAAGTCTGTAACTTCAATGTTTGACCTTTTTTTATGCTTACAACCCCCACTGTTTAGCCACAGAAACAGAACTTTTAGGAGGGACAGAGCAAAATTCTGAGGCAAAATTAGGGACATACCTGAAAATCAGGGACAGTTGAGAGGTATGTGCCAGATACCTCAGTGACACCGATTACTGAACTTGTATAATGGTTGCTTTACTGGGCCAATGCACGCCTCCTGTGGAAAGGTCATAGGAATAATCCTGGTAGAGTTGGACTTGTACCCCTCCCAGTGTAGGGTTTTCAGTTCTCTAGTTACCTAGGAAAGTTTTTAACCAGGTATCTTGTGAATTTACGCAGGACTAGATGTGGTTGGTTGGCTGCGGCTGCGATCTTGGAAGCAAGGGATCTGTGGCCCCTCTCCAGCTCCAGCTCCTGGGGGTGGGGGCTGAGGTGGTTGTTCAGCTTCATCATTACAGAGAGGGCACATTGTAAGAAGGCTAGCGTGTCATTGCCTTCAGCCCCCTCCGGCAAGCCCACAATCCTGATGTTCTTTCTCCTCCCCTGATTCTCCAAGTCATTCACCTTTGCCAGCCGATACTGGAGTTCATTGTGATGATCTCTGAGCTGGCAGTGATGGTCATGTAGGATCTCTCCCTGTCGTTTGACATGAGCTTTGTTGTCAGTTACTCTACTTGTCAATTTCACGTCTACTTTGGTGCTAGTTGTAGTTTCAATAAGAGCAGCAGTGTCTAAGACAACCTCGTTTAGCAGGTAAGTTATGTTGCCCAGTTGTCTTTCCACAGACGGGGGGGGGGTAGCTGATTGTGAGTCCCTAGGATCCTCCATCATCAGTTACTGTGAGGTGGGTGCCAACTAGACCCTGGTGGCTTAGGATTGTCATGCAGGCCGGGCAGTTGCAATGAGGCAGGATCTGGTTAACTGGATACAATGCCAATCTGAGGACCAGTCTGCAGAATTCAGGTGTCAAAATGAACAGCTCAGTCTGTGGGATTTAAATCTGTGGAATAAATCCTGGATAGTGGGTGCTGGGTTGTCAGATGTGTCGAGATGGGTGAAGCTGGTATTGCAGTAATTCAGTTACACAGCTTCCATCTTGGATGGCAAGCTCCACCCCCCCCCCATTGTGAATGTTTCTACGTAAAAAACCCACAAAGTTACAGAAATACAAGAATAAGATAGGAACATAGGAATTGTGTCGGCAGATGGGGACCACATGATCCAGCCAGTCTGCCCCTGTTTCTGCCCCCTCTCCCTATTTAGACTGCAGCCTGATGTGTCCATAATGTCTATCCCATGCGAGTTTTTACTGTCTTGGATTCCACCACCTCATAATATGCTATTCACATACTATAACATAGTAAAATTTTAACAACCTGTAGAATCAAAAAATATTAAAAAGGACTAGCGCAAACTGTAAAGCAAAATGCATGATACAACTTTAAGGCAACATCAGAAATGAAGAGGGGAAATAAAATAATTAGTTCTCACAGTGATCTGAGCATTTCTCTCAGGATTAGCTGTGTTATTTTGAGGTCCTGCATCCCACATTTTGCGTGTCAGTGTCCCACATTTCAGTGACAAAAGGCCATTTGTGAGGTATGTTTATAACTTGCTTTTTGCTCCTTCTGGATTTAGAAATTTAGGATGTGTAATAAGCCATGAAGTGCTTATCTGAACCAGCAGAAGTGCAAAACAGAGAACGGGGCTCTCTCTCCAGAACTCCAGATTTAGGTTTGGAGAACTGGCAACAGTCCAGAATCAATAGAGCTTGAGATCCCAGTGCGCATTATTGATTTTCTTTTGTTCTGCCCCATCATTCCACAATAGGAAAACTGTCAGAACGGCCCAATTATAATATCATTTCTAATACTACAGCACTGGCTTGAAACCACATGATTAGGAAACTGCAACAAAGCTCAGAAGAAATAACAAAACAGAAAAAGAAGCAATATACGGTTGGGGACCAATTGTCAGTGGAATTATGCATATACTGCCCTATTCCCCTGTGGTATGGCAGGAGAGCATGGTCATATACCCTCGTGAGTCACTGCGGAGCATCGGTGAATATCTTACCTATAAAATCATCGTGACTGAAAATGGGTATCTTTATGCCTAGTGCACTTACCTGGTGAACTAATATAAATCAATGAATAAAATAAAAACAACTGTAAAAGAAATCTATCTTTACACAACTTTTCCAGGATTGGGTTTGTTTTCCTGCTGCAGCAGCCTTGCAGCTGGATTGTTGCGAATTAAATAGCTTCTTTCACAGGTGAAAACTGAAAAAATATAGTTTTTAGACGTACTGTATTTCAGCATATATTTAATATATTTTATTTATTGAACACCCCCTTTCTTTACAAATTTGCACAATTACGTATAAACTGAGGCAGTATAGCGCAGTTGTTTAAGACTCTGAGCTGCAAACCTGGAGACCTAGGTTTGAATCCCACAGCTCCCCACTTGCATACTGTGTGACCCTGAGCAAGTCACTTAACTTCTTTGTACTCCCAGGTCATACCTGGAAACAAGCTTCAGCTTAGTGTGCCTCTCCTGGTTAAACAATTTCCCCTTCCCTTCCTTCCTTCCTAAACTAGGATTCCTGTTTCCTCAGACCTTGTTGGTTCTGACTGCCTGTCTAATCCTTAGGTCACAATCCTCTACTAGTGACATCACAATCTGTTACCATGGAAATGATTACGATGCCACAAACGGGATTATGATGTCAGATGTAGAGAAGCAGTCAGACCAGATGAAGCTTCAGGCATAGTGATCCAATTTTATTATGAAAAGGAGGCAGCTAAATGCTTGGACAGCCATTGCTACCTACTCCTAAATGTTGCACTAAACTGAGTGAACTTGCTTTTCCTGCCCTGTGCCAAAACTTTGAAACACTCTCCCTCTAGGAGTCTGTTGTAGCTCAACACATCAGGGGTCAATAGTCAAGCGTGTGTGCTAAGCAAATTGGTGTTCACCATGGAAGCAAATGTTTTGCTCCCCATGTGTGTGATGTGGTCTATTTTCAGACACCCCAATAGCACCGGCAAACCCCATTAGCACTCAAGCATTAAGATACTGCTACACCTATGCAAATAAGGGGAGCCCTTGACCCAGCATATGGATGCAGTGATATATTCAGAGGTTTGCACTGGCAGTAAGGCTTTGGTGGCAGCCAATGGTACTGCAGCTACCTGCCCTGGCCTGGCCAGCCAAAGATGTCTCTGGTGCCCAGTGGTCCACCAATACTCCGCTCACCATCTGCATGCCAAGTAGTTATCCCTGGTGCCTAGTGGTCCCCCTCTGATCACCATCCCTGTGCTCACGTAAATTATCCTTGTTGCTTAGTGACCCCTCCTCTTATCACTGTCCCCTTGCCCAAGTAAGTTATCCCTGGTGTCTAGTGGTCCCCCTCCATCCAATCATTGGTCAGCTACACAAATCTAGCCCTCTGTGCCCATCAACCCTCCCCTACCAGTCCTAGCCTGTTAAGGGTAACTGATGTCTCTGGCGATAATGGTCCCTCCTGTTTCCTGATCCCTGGCATCGTTAGGTACATATATTTCCTGGTGTCCAATGGTTACTCCCTAGTCATGATCCCCATCCCCGTAACACAAACAACAGTCAGTCCTGTACATATGCTATTAGCATATTGTAAGGTGTGGGAAAAAAAAAAAAACGATACAGAACTGCTGTTGCAATGCAGTGATCACTGGCATCTAGTGGCCCCAGCCATGGCACTGACACCCACACTGCCAACCTCTCACATAAAATTGGCAGTACCATGGGAGCCATACAGCAACCAGCTGTTCTCCTCACACCTCCTCACAGCTGGCTGCCATATGCAAAGCCACAGAGAGTGCATGTCCTATGTACTGTACAGGGTGCTCATCCTCTGTACTGTACTGAGGATATGTGCCCTGTACTGTATAGGACAGTCTCTTTCTGTGGATTTTGCATACAGCGGCCTGCCGAGGGGGTGGGAGGGAGGGCTGTGCTGGTCACTATATGGGCTCCCATGACACCAACGATTCAGGAAAGCAGAGAGTTGGCAGGTGGGTGGTTAGTGCTGCAGTGGGGTGGGGAATTGCTAGACACCAGGGATTACTGCAATGCAATGCAATGCCAGTGATTGGGGGTACCAGGACACACCAGGGAATTTTTTTTTTGCCCTGCACCTATAGTATGCTAACAGCATATGCTAGGGGATTGGTGACTAGGAGGACCACTGGATGCCATGGAATATTTTACATAAGAGGACCGGGATCAGGGAATGGGTGGGACCACTGGATGCCATGGACATCTGTTACTGTTAATGAGCCAGGACTGGAGAGGGGGGTGGAACACTGGGCACCAAGGAGACTAGATTTGTGCAGCTGACTGGCGATTGGAGAGGGGACCACTAGGCACCAAGGATAACTTAGTTGGGCATGGGAATGGTGATCGGGGGGGACCACTCATCACCAGGGTTGCAGTATTTACATGCTGGGATGGTGACCAGAGGGTGTGGGGGACCACTGGGCACCACGGATGCGATACCCATGTCTGGCTGGCAATCAGAGGGTGGGGGACCACTAGGTGCTAGAGATTGTACCTCTATGGGACTGGGCAATTGGAGTGGGTGCAGTGCGGCACTAATCTGCCATGTTTCCCATGCAAATGAGCCCATAATGGGCATGCAAATGGCCCCTTTGCATGGGTCCTTTAAATATCGCACCTAACGCCCCAGCTCTGTTGGATGCGTGCTCAATTTCCTGCACAGTATGGATCCTTGTTGGGACAGCGTTACTTGACTTAGGCTGTGCTGCCATGTCCCTATATTCAGTTGGATAGTGCCAGAGTGCTGTCTGACTAAATATAGCATCCTCGGACTCCTGGGAAAGGGCAATGTGCAGTGCAAAACTTTGCGCTCCACTGTGCCCATTTTTGAATATCGGGCCTCAGGTGTTTAAAACTGTCTTAAGGAAACATTTACTCCTGGATTGTCTGTGTTCCTCCTCCTTATCAAATTCATGAATTGTGAACCCTTATGTTATTTGTCATAAAAGTTTTTATTGGGGGGGCAGAATCAGCAGCCTAGCTGGAAGCTTGCTTTTCTGTGAGCTTTTGTACAAGCTTCTCTCTTTCTGGTTATTTTTTTTTTTGCATGCTGAATCAGTCAATAAGTGGCCTATTGTTCTGGCTGAAGCTCTCCCACTGATTCAACCTGTCTTTGTGACTGCAAGAAAATATCTCTAACTGCCCGCATCTCTCCCTCTCTCTTGCAGCTGAAGCCCTGACAGGGCTCTCATCAGCTCCTGCGGGCCCGGTGATTTCCCCCGCCTGGCCACTCTCCACCGCACAGACCGCCCACCCTCCCTGACCAAGCAGGTACACTCCACAGCAAGCTTAGCTAGACATGAAAGCTGTGCAAGACATGGCCACAGGAGACTGCTGCTGATTCCTTATTGGATGCCACAGATCTCTGGCTCCATTTGTATTGGACATTGCTGCTTATTTCAACAAGCATTTGTCAGTGCCGAATGTTTGCTTGCTGGTATTAGCATTAGAAATGCAGGAGTTAGACAGATGCAGAATAGGAATGGCAGTGAAGTACTGAACTTCACATGAATCCACCTCCATCTTGTAGAGATGGACAGGATTTGGGGTAAGGTTTTGGGTCATCACCCATGACAGTCAAGCCATGTCACTTCACCCTATTCTGCAGACACCGACACAAGTTGAGCTGTGCCTTAGGGTGTTTGGCTTTACGGTCACCCCATTCCATAAGGACATACTGTACATTGAAATGGGTGCAGCATAGGAGAATGGGGTGAAGTCTTGGGACAAAGAGTCCAAGGTACACCTCGATGCCTGTCAGTGGCTGGAGGGTGGGGGTGGGATGGCATGAGCAGTACAGTTGGCAATCCAAAGGCACACCCCGATGCCTGTCTGTCTGTACAGGGTAGGACGTTATGGTTAGAAACCGTAATGCCTCAGGCATTTGTTGGTATTCACAGTACAAATTTTGAACATGGTCTTTTTGTGACCCCACCTCATGAAAGCATTTGGGACCTCTTTTCATGAACAGTGGCAGTGTGATTTTGTCAATGTGTCCTGAAAACTGACTTCGAACAGTGACAGTGCCATTCTGCAACCACATGTAAGAAAACACAGATCGGGCAGGATGTCAAGAATGACAGCTTTACCATCCATAGGAGGAGGTATGAAGAGATGGCAATGTTGAAAATCTGTAGTGGAATATTAAAAATACTTGCACTTCCGAGCATACGTGGAAACCATGCAACGCATGCATGTAACACAGTCATTTTATGGAGTTTCATCACCAGATTTTCAACGTAGGCATTTAACGACCTGTGCTCATGAACAGCGTCCTGTGATTTTGTTACTGTGTCCTGAACACTGATTTCCCACAGCAACCACGGTATTCTACGCCGGAACTGCAAAAACACATTTCAACCAGGATGTGAAAAATGACAGCTATACTGTTCATAAGGAGGTGTGGGAAAATGGCAATGTTGAAAATCTGGAGTGAAAATATTATAAATGTGCAAAGTTATAAGCGTGCATGGAAACTGTGCAATGCAACTCTAATAGTCATTTTATGGACTTTCATCACCAAATGTTCAACATAGGCATTTTAGGACCTCTGCTAATGAACAGTGTCACTGTGATTTTTGTAATGTGTCCTAAACAGTGATTTCCCACAGCGATCGTGCTATTCTGTGCCGTAAGTGCAAAAACACATTTCAGCCAGGATGTGAAAAATGACAGCTGTACTGTTCATAAGGAGTTGTGGAAAAATGGCAATGTTGAAAATATGGCATGAAAATATTGCAAATGTGCGAAGTTATGAGCGTGCATGGAAACTGCGCAATGCACGCTCGTAACACAGTTTATGGACTTTTGTCACCAAATTTTCAACATAGCCATTTTAGGATCTTTGCTAATTAACAGTGTCAGTGTGATTTTCCTAATGTGTTCCGAACACGGATTTCCACAATGACCATGCTTGTCTGCGCCGGAAGTGCAAAAACACATGTGGGCCGGGATGTGAAAAATGACAGCAGTTCTGTTCATAAGGAGGTCCGGGCAAATGGCAGTGTTGACAATCTGGAGTGAAAATATTGCAAATGTGCGAAGGTACGAGCATGCATAGAAACTGCACAACGCACGCTCATAACACAGTCATTTTATGAACTTTTCTCACCAAATTTTCAACATAGACATTTTAGAACCTGTGCTAATGAACAGTGACACTGTGATTTTCTTAATCTGTCCCAGACATTGATTTTGCACACCAACTGCACCATTGTGCGGTACATGCGCAGAAACATGTTTTGGGCGAGATTTGCAAAATTAAAGCTGTACTGCTGATAAGTAGGTGAGGTAAAATGGCATTGTTAAACTTCTGGACTGCAAATTTTTTTTTTTCTTATTTCTTTATCCTCCCAAGGGGCCACCGGTCTGCCTTACCTTCCACGTCTGGCATCACCCCCAAGTCTATCCGGCCGCTATCTCCTCGGACTACCTCCGATGTCCTCATTCGGGCCTCTCAGCTACCCCCACGGCTTGCCCCCCATGGTGGGGTGGTGGGGAGCACTCCCTCCAGAGCTCAACTCACCCCAGTCAGGATCCGGTACTGCCGCGCACCCTCGGCGCTGGGAGAGTCCGCTACGGAGACGGCCATCATGCCACCGTGACTAGTGCCCCAGTTTTCTGCTTTTCTTCCCTGAGCGGCGATGCAGCATGCGCCAATGGCCTAGCGTGCGCGTACCAATGCTCTGGCCAGGCGCCAGCCCTTGACTCTGTACTTGTGCTCCCAGCAGCAGTAGTACCTCTGGTCTCCACTGGGCCCCCTGCACTGGGATGCCCCTGATCCCCCCAGGGAGAGGAGGCTGTCCTTCGAGGCTCGATCCTACTCTCCTCCCTAGCCGACCTCCAGCACCGGCTCGCTCCAACCCGGTAGCTGGCGTGACGCGAGGTGTGGCATCCAGCGCCTCAACCCTCAGTGCCACTGGGCCGGCCAATGGACTGCAAATATTAAAAATTCCCGCACTTACGACCGTGCGTCGGAACTGCGCAACACACGTTCGTGAAACAGTCATTTTTAGGAATTTTTTCACCAAATTTTCAACATAGCCATTTTAAGACCTCTGTTCATGAACAGTGTCACTGTGATTTTCTTAATCTGTCCCAAACATTGACTTTGCACGCCGACTGCGCCATTGTGCACTACATGTGCGGAAACACATTTGGACGAAATGTGAAAAATGACAGCTGTACTGCTCATATGTAGGTGTGATAAAATGGCAATGTTGAAAATCTGGAGTGCAAATGTTACAAATTCGTGAACTTATGAGTGTGCGTAGGAACTGCTCAACGCACGCTCATAAAACAATCATTTTTAAGAATTATTTCACCAAATTTTCAACATTGGCTTTCTGAGAGTCCACCTTATGAACACTGGCACTGTCATTTCATTAATCAGTTCTGAAAGGTGATTTCGTTCAGTGACCGTGAAATCACCCTTCAGGCCCAACTAACGCCATGACAGTGACAGAATTCATGGGGGGGGGGTCCCCAAAAACCCCATGTTGAAAATTTGTTGCCAAAATTCCAAAAAATGCCTGAGATATGTAGCAAAGTTGAAAAAACCCTATTTATTACATTATACAGCTTACCGGCATTTCCTCAGTTTGCGGTTGGCTTTGAAGAGTGCAGAATGTGTTCCCGGTCCACCAAGATCATCGTGCTGGACTCCGGAGGTAAGTGTGGGGTGAGGGGGTATGGGAGGCAGGGTGCACAGTGGTGGCACAGGTTGCAGGAGGGAGGTGGCAGACCGCGAGGGACCATTTTCCTTTACAGGAAGGAAGAAAAACCAAAAAGACAACGCAGGACAGTTTTCAATTTTACAGGGCATTTGGCACACTGGGGTAGGCTCCCAGCATGGCAAGGGACTTTTTTGGGGGTCAACTGCAGCCGACGGGGATTGGGCACTCCATCGGCACACAAGACAAGGGGAGACATCTTGCCGACCGGGATTGGGCACCTTGCCGGCAGGCAACAAAACTGGGGTTACATGCTGATGAGGAGGGCTCCCCATTGGCAGATAACGAAAGTGGTCAGGGGTTACATCTTGCCAACAGGGAGTGGGCTCCCATCAGCTGAATAAACACTTTGCAGACCACTGAAGCAGAGTGGGATGAGCCCCGTCGCCAACAAAGATGGTTTTGGGGCACAGCTGCCGAGGGGGACTGGGCACTCAGCATGGGAGAGGTTGTTTAATATTGTTTGTGAATGCGGTGGCAAGCTGCCCACCATATTCACAAACAGTATGAGGCTAGCTAACATTCCGCTTCTGCAGTGACGGGTTGTTCTCATTGCAGCACAGTGACTGATGCTGCAATGACGAGGCGCCCTGATTGCTGTGGCTAAACGCTACAGCTTGGTGCACTTTTGGAGACCAGTGTCATTGGCACACTGTGCCTCCATTGGTGCACCAGTGCCAAGCCCCAAATGCAGTGCCTCCCTTGGCTGTAACACTGCCGTGCCTCCACAACCCACTTCTGCTAAGCTGTCACATCATGTTTTCTTGCGCATGTGCAAGCAAACATAAAATTAGTCCTGTAGAGCGAGTGGCGCCCTTATACCCCTGCTTTTTTTACAAGGGAATTAGTTTCACCTGTCAACCCCTGTCCCTGCACTCATTAAATACACCCCCGGCCCACCCCTGTCCATTGCTGTGTACCAGACAGTCTCACTTAAAGGCACATCCTCCCACTCCTATTTTAAAGGGAGAGACTCTAGGATGCAGTCATAATGGGTTTACCACTGCAAACAATTATTTTGACCCTCTTCCTCCTGTCTTCTCTGGCTGGGGTTCATGATGGAAAGCTAGGCGATACCCCCCACCCACCAGAGACCTGCCAACTCTTAATGTACCTCCTCCAATGACCTGCCAGTACTCGGCAGTGATCGAACATATAGTTCTGTTACTAAAGGTACGCAGGTTGCTAATGCTGCCAGCCCCAGTGGGGCTGCCACATCCCCTAGCATGCACCATCTGACACCCACCTCCCTCGAGCTTGTTACTGCCCTGATGTGCATAAATTCTTCCGCCAATGACTTCTCAAAACATAGGCACACTAGCTGCAGACAAGCTCAAACAATTAGACATTGGTGGAAGCACTACATCTCTAGAATAATTGTTATCCTCCTACTATTATCTGGAAATATACACCCTAATCCTGGCCCTGTTACCTCCCATAACACGCCACCTCACGGGCTAATAAAAATCACATCTATAGAGACAGGCAGCCTCCTGCCCAAATGTTCCCAACTGCAGGCCTGGGTTACAGTCCACAAGCCTGATATTATGTCTCTTACAGAATCATGGCTATCTCCCAAGACACCAGCTTTATCAGTCTCACTGGACGATTATACCACCTTCCGTATGGATTGGCTGGCCAAGCAAGGGGGTACTTGCCTTGTCTAGCTGAGCGACAGCATTAGTGGACAAGCCATGTCCTATAATACTGACACTAAAGAAGTCCAAATAATGTCTAATAAACTCTCCATTGGTCGACTAGGCAAAACAATGGTACTGACGACAATTTACATACCCCTTGGTAAACAATGACCTGGACTAAAGCTATTCTATGACCATATCAGTAAGACAAAACAAACATGAGAACAGGTTATCCTAGGTGATTTTAATTCAAACTGGTTAGCACAGGAAATGGTAGTTGTTAGGGATAAAATACATGGCCTCTACCTGACACAGTTGGTCTATCAGTCTATGAGGATGAATTATCGTACAGGGACCAGCACACTTATAGACTGGCTCCTAACTACATGTCCAGCACATATCAAAAACATCTCCATCCTGCCAGACACCTTGAGCGACCACTCCCTATAGTTTCCTCCTGGACTGACAAGTGTCATAAGGACCCCCACAACTCGCCAAAACACACACATTGAGGAAATGACATCTGAGTCTCTTAAGAATTTCCTGAGAGACAGATTGGTCCCTACTGATGTTTGTGATGACACCGATCTAGCCCTTGACTACTTTATCAAAATCTTCAACAAAGTATATGACCTTTTTGCTCCAGTCAGAACTTCCAAAATTAAAGGAACCACTAACTCCTGGCTCAATGGCTCCCTCACGAACTTGTGAAACTTAGGGATAATTTATGGCACAAAGCAAGACTGACCAGTAAACAGGCAGATTACACTGCATATGAAACTGCAAGGAATAAATGTTTCAGTTTGGTTAAGAATGCCAAGGCCACCTATTACAGAGAGCAACTAGAAAAGAACTGGGGGAACAGGAGAGAATTTTGGAACAACCTTAAGAACCTGACCAGGAAGGAATGTTGAGTGCCCCCAGATCTCATTGTCACTCCCTCGGGCTCACTACAGCAACCTAAAGACTTAGCTAATGCCTTGAATCAGGCATTCACGGACTTAAGTTCTGTTCTACCCCCAGTTGACCTTGATCCCCACCCTTAGAGGAAGCCCCCCCTCTCCAACATATTACCCACCCTAGATGCTGAACAACCTCCTGTCTATTTCAAGCAGATCTTAGGTCTGATACTATCAAATATGTCAGGAGGGTCCTAGGAACAAAACCAGAATGGGTAGTGACATGGTGGAAATGAAGCTATTCACCCTCGCACTGGAAGAGCTTGCCTATCCCTCACAAAGCTTTTTAACAGTTCCCCAAGACTGGCATATTCCTGGACAGGTGGAAAATTGCCTTCATCACTCCAGTCTTCAAAAGTAGTGACAGGACCAGTATGGCTAACTATCGTCTGATTCCATTTTACCACCCTCTCAAAAGCCCGGGAGAATCGTGTTGGATCAACCTACAGATTATCTTAACAAATATAGCCTACCCTGCCCTCAGCAGCATGGGTTCAGGAAATCCCACAGCACTATCACTGCACTCACAGGCTTTACTTCCCACCTGTATGATGCCCTTGACTCTGAAAATGGTTGGGCCTATCTTATAGACCCAACCAAAGCATTTGACACTGTCAATCATCGGATCTTACTTGACAACCTTTTTACCCTTGGCCTGTCCACTGACACAGTTTACTGCCTTTCAAGCTATCTTTCTCAAAGGTCCCAGTGTGTCGGAATAAAAGGGGTATCCTCTGAACCTCGGAAAGTTGCTCTGGGAGTCCCTCAAGGCTCAATTTTAGGGCCCCTGCTATTCAGCCTATTTATCAATTCTCTCCCTAGTGCACACCCTGCTAAGATGCTGCTTTATGCAGACGACGCAGTGATCTCTGTACCTGGGACCCACCTGCAAGAAAAACCAGTAACTGCAATTCTTCAAGATAGTTTTACCAAACTAGAGGCCTGGTTTTCGCAGACCAAACTCCTCTTGAATTACAAGAAAACTAAATCCACGCACTTCATTGTTCAACATTCAAAAAAGAACGCAGACCCTCTGATCATCCAAAGCCGTGATGGTGACACCGTTTCACTCACACCTGCTCTCTGTATACACAGGCTAACTGGCTGTCCCTGGAGCACAGAATAAAATTCTAAACCTGTCTCCTTGGCAAGAAGGCACTTCTGGGTACAGCTCCCCTGCGTCTCTGAACTTTTCTCCCAAGCTGGTTCAAAATATGGAACCAGAGGTAGAGTGTCAGGTGCGTTCGCTGTCTCATGCCGCAGAACTGCACTTGGTCAATGAACCTTCACGTATGGAGCCCCTCTTTGGCTCACTGAGTGCCTGGAAGTCACACACAGAACTACAAGCCTACCAGCCTTTAAGACTGAACATAAACAATATCTCCTCTCCAGGAACACCTGTGATTGCCCGAGGGGCACATAAAGTTATCCCTTTCTCCATGGACCATCCACTAAGCTGTCCTGCTTTTGCCTGTATCCCCCCTCCTATGTTGTTATCTCCCCTCACCCCCTCTGTCTCCCCCAACCCCTACTCTGACAGCGCCATCTACTTTCCCTATTTTCCCTACCTTCCTGACCCCCCTCACTCCTTCCTACCTTGCTCCATACAACCTCCTTTCACCTTGGCCTGCCCCTTTACTGTCCCCTACTTTCCTCTGCTTCTTCCAGAGTTCACCCACCTTTTCTCGTGATTCACCCTCCCACTATCTGGATCGACAATGTCTTCTACTAGACTGCTAAATTTCTCCTCTCCAACCTCCTCCCACCTGCTAGAGGTGCTCCCTGTACTCAGTACATTACAATATTGCCTTTGTCAAATGATGCCTTACATGTTGCCTTTGTTGATTGTTAATGTTGTAATCAGTGTCTGTTGTTTATTACATGTATTTATGTTGGCTCGTGCTTGTGTGCCAGCCAACATATTGCATTAGCAGCAGATTTGGAGGCATGGTCACTGTTGGGCGAATGCAGGGCATGCATCAGTAGGTGCGTCCCTCATTCCCCAATAAGCCAGCATGCAGGCACCATACCAGGAATACATAATGTGGCAAGCACATCTAAGAAAAGGTCCGCTGCAATGAGAGCCAAGCTCGTCATGCAGCGGCACCAAAACACATCCTCCCTACGTGCCTTTCCTGATGAAGCCCTTCAATAAACATGGCGGCGCTGACTGCCACCATGCAGAGAGCCAACTTCAGGGGTGTCTGATCCCCCTGTTGGCATGCCCCAACCCACTACATTTGCTGAAGAGGGAGCCCACTCCCCATCGGCATAATGCACCCTCCATTTAAAGTGTGCACTGAGGGGGTGCCCAATCCCCCTCTGAATCATGTCCCCCCTTCCCAGTTTAATTTGCTGACATGGGGTGCCCAGTCCCCCATCAGCTACAGAACTCCCCCAAAAAAACACTCAGGTGGCACACTGGGAGCCCACCCCAGCATGCCAAATGCCCCTGTAAAATGAAAATGGTCCTGCAATGTTTTTTTTGTTTTATTTTACAACCTGCAAACCAGAAAGCAGTCCCTCGTTGAGTCTGGTGGCCCTCCCCAACCGTGCCACCCTCTGCACACTCTGCCTCCCACACACCCCACACCCCATACTTGCCTCCGGAGTATGGCGCGACGATCTTCAGTGGACAGGAACACGTCTGCACTCTTCAAAGCCGACTGCTAACTGAAGAAATGCTGGTAAGCTGTATAATGGCATAAATAGGGTTTTTTCAACTTTGGTGCATATCTGGGGCATTTTGGGAATTTTGGCACAAAATTTTCAACATGGGGTTATTGGGACCCTTCTCATGAATTCAGTCACTGTCATGGCATTATTCGGTCCCAAAAGGTGATTTTAGTCACTGCATGGAATCACCTTTGGGACCGATTAACGAAATGACAGTGCCACTGTTCATGAGGGGGCTCAAAAAGCCTATGTTGCAAATTTGGTGAAAAAATCCAAAATGGCTGTTTTACAAGTGTGCATCGTGCAGTTTCCATGCACCATTGTAACTTCGCAAATTTGCAATATTTTCATCCCAGATTTTCAACACTGCCATTTTCTCATACCTCCTTATGAACAGTGCAGCTGTCATTTTTCACAGCCTGCCCAAAATGTGTTTCTGCACCAGTGGCGCACAATGGCGTGGTTGCTGTGGGAAATCAACTTTTGGGACAGATTAACAAAATCACAGCAACACTGTTCGTGAGGGGATGTCCCAAAATGCCTATGCTGAAAATGTGGCTAAAAATCCCCAAATAATTGGGTTACGGATGTGTGTTGTGCAGTTTCTTTGCATGCTTATGACTTCACCAATTTTTCATATTTTCACTCCAGATTTTCAGTGTTGCCATTTTTTACACCTCCTCATGAACAATACAGTTGTCATTTTTTCACATCCTGGCCAAAATGTGTTTTTGTCCCTGTGTCGCCAAATGGCATAGCTGCTATGAAAAACCACCTTTCAGCTAACAAACTGTGCCACTCTTCATGAGGTGGGGTCACAAAAAGCCTATGTTGAAAATTTGGAGTGAAAATACCAACAAACGCCTATGGCATTAGGGTTTCCAACTGTAACACCCATCCTGTAGAGACTGACAGGAGTCAGGGTGTGACTTGGGATCATTGGCTGTAATGCTCACACCATTCCACCCCACCCCCCACCTGCAGCCAGTGACAGGCATCAAGGCGTGCCTTGGGTGTCTGACCTAAAGTTCACCCTATTCTCCTATACTGCACCCATTTTCAGCGTATTTCCTTATGGAGTGGGGTAAGTATAAGCCAAAGACCCCAAAGGCATGCCATGACACTTGTCAGTGTCTACAGGGTAGGGTGAGGTAAAATGGTATGAGCATTATAGCTGATGATCCAAGGCACACCCCAATGCCTGTCAGTCTCTGCAGGGTGGGGGTTGGGTTGGCGTCAGTTCAATACTTCACTGCCATTCCTGTTATGCATCTCTAACTCCTGCTCTACCAATGCCAATGTCAGCCAGACAGCATTTGGCATTGACAAATGCTGTTTATTATTGTATTAACTGTGACTATGTCTGACATGGAACCTCTAGAAACAGCTCCTGTTTAAAGGTTGTTTCGAATAATTAATAAATAGATAGAACAGGTCTCCATCTTCAAATATCTTTGTGTACATATAGACAACAACCTCTTTTTCACCTTCCATATACAGTAGATCATGTCGTAAAATCAGCTACTATCAGACTTGGGATTTTTTACCGCCACAGAAAAGCCATGACCCCTGAGGCCCTCAACCTTGTCATCCAAAGCTCCATACTGACAATTGTATACTATGGCCTAACAATATATAGTGTGGCCACCAAAACCACGCTAAAACGGGTAAAATTGCTACTCAACAAGGCCTGTCAACTTGTACTAGGAGCCAATCACTATACCCACATGTGTAGTCTTTACTCTTCCACTAGTTGGCTTCCCTACACCTAAGGACTAGGTACCAAGTATGTCGAGACTGGCAAAAGCCATCCTGGGACTTACACCAGAATCGACTACTACTCTATTCCAACACCAATTAAACTCCAAGACCACCAGGAGTTCAATTAAGGGGGTATTGCATGTCCCTTTTAAATGAACCTCCTTTGCCTTGCGGTCCCTCTCTTATCACGGCCCCCAATGGATGAACGATCTACCTCCGCCCTATTACAGCACCAAAAAATGTGGCCCCTTTAAAAAAGAGCTTAGCAACTTCTGGTCAAACTCAACCACTGTGACTGCAATGCATAATTGGTGCCTACCCATATTCTGTGACTGAACCTTCTCTGGCTGTTATCTCCTTTCCACCTTCCACACCCTCTCCCTTCCCCCCTCACCTATTCCCACCTTTTCGACTAAGCCTTCTCTGGCTGCTACCTCCCCTCCACCTTCCACACCCTCTCCCTTCCCTCACCTATTCCCACCTTTCAATCATGCTTCTCTGGCTGCTGCCTCCTCTTCACCACCCACACACACACACACACCCTTATTCTTGACGAAGCCTCTCTGGCTACCTCCTCTCTCTTCACTATCCCCCTGCCCACACACACACACACACACACACTTACTTATTCTTGATGAAGCCTTCTCTGGCTGCTACCTAACTGCATCTAGCACTTAGTAACAAAACTATATGTCTGCTGCTTATTTCTGGAAAAGTGAATACCTGGTTTTGATGTCTGATATTCAACTGCACACGTTAAAACAGTTCAATTTAGAGACATTTGTAACTGCCTTGTTAGGTGTAATTTAACCCTAATGGGGTAAGGACTTTGCTGTGTGTTCCGAGGCTATGGAACTCCCTTTCAAACCACATTTGCATCTCCCCTCCCACCTGAGCTTCCAGAATTCCTGAGGGGTTACTTGAAACTGTACTCTGTGTGTTGGTGTCCTAAACCACTTTAATCAGGTCTCCAGATTGGTCTCATCTAATCCACTGCCCACTGTCTTAACTCTGGGTACATGATTGCTTGCTATCTGCTTATGAATTATGTGGCCCTGGTAAAAGGGTCACCATACAATGTAATTGCCATTGAATGTCTTAGTCTATTTATTCTGTATGTATATGTATATTTTACCTGTTACTGCTCACTGTAGACTATCTGTTCATCTTGCTGTCCTGTAACTATGTACATTACCCTTGTTATGAACCTTGTTTGAACCTGTATTTTTCACCGTACTCTCCTGGGTCATGCCTGAAAATAGGCATATAGCTTCCTGGTCAAAAAAAGCTAAATAATAATAAAGAAAGAAAGAAATAACTTCTTTATTGTATGTTCTTGTATTGTAATCCTGTTCATCTTCTGACTTGGAGCCTTTGTTAAAGAAAGTACAGTTACGTAAGAACTTACTGTGACAGTAGAACTTCGAGAGAAACTCTTGCAGCAGGTTACACATTGAGGACTGGCACCACCTGGAGGCGGTTCTGGCAACTTTTTCTCTAGTAGTATCGGCGTGGGACGCCCACAGCGTCGGCCCACCCCGACGTCAGCCTTCTATATAAGGGAGAGCACCACTGCTCCAATTCTTGAACGCCCTGCCCCTGTCAGGCAATCAAACGACAGGCGAGTTAGAAACTGGTTGTCAACGGACATCCCCTCAAGAAGGAAAAAATACCGTCCTGAACAGGACCTGATCCCTGGGGGAAGGTGGGCGGTAAATATATCTGCTACAAGAGCTTCTCTCAAAGATCTACTGTTACAGTAAGTTCTTACGTAACTGTACTCTCTTACTTCGAGGAGAACTCTTGCAGCAGGTTACACATTGAGGACTGAGTCCCAAGCAGTATAAACTTACAACAACCCCTGGGAGGGGGAAGAAACATGAAAGGACAGCAAGAGAAGGGAAGATCCCTCAGGAAACCAGGCCTTGCAGAACCACAAGGCCAAACCCTGCTCTGCATCTGGAAATGATGTTGAGGCTATAGTGCCTGACGAAGGTATGGACAGAACTCCAGGTAGCGGCAACACAGATATCTGCCATCGGTACCCTCTTTAATGCTGCGAAGGAAGTAGCAATAGCTCTGGTAGAGTGAGCTTTAATCAGCCCCTTTGTTGACCTATTATGCTTCTCATAGCAGTAGGAAATGCAGTGTACCAACCAGCACAAAAGCGTCTGTTTGGTGACCGGGTGACCTACGGACCGTTGGGAAAAGGACACAAAGAGCTGATCAGACTTCCTGTTTGCCTTGGTTCTAGCTAAGTAACTTCTGGAGCCCTGTGCACGCCCAAGGAATGAAGCAGGATCTCACCCTGTCTGAAGTGTTCCGAGTAGTAAACCGGAGCTGAACCGACTGATTCAAAGTGAGCTCCGAGACCACTTCTCGGCAAGAACTTTGGATTGGTGCGAGGATCAACCCTGTCCTTTGAAAAATAAGGCAGGGTTCTTTTACATGAGAGCTTGAAGCTCTGAAATGTGCCTCACAAAGTAATAGCTACCAAAAGCAAAGTTTTCCAGGAGAGAAAAAGAAGCTCCGATTTCATAGCCGGCTCGAACGGGGGGAGAGAGAAAGCTTCTCCAGGATGAACAGAAGATCCCAAGGAGGAACAGGGTCCCTGATGGGAGGTCTTATGTGGAGGATACCATGCAAAAAGGCTTTGGAAACCTCCATCTGAGTCACCGTCTTACCCGACACAGGTAAATGGTAAGCGGAGATGGCGTGCTAGGTGTACCTTGATGGAGAAATAGCTGAGTTTCTCCGTAGAGAGAAAGCAAGTTATTCTAGGATGGTATTAGCAGACAGACCAATGGATCTACATGCTTGGCTGTGGCCCAAATGCAAAACGTTTCCACTCCATAGCGTAAGTGGCCCTGGTGCCAGGTTTCCATGTCTCAGCCAACACCTGAGCGACCTGACCAGACACTCCAAATTGGGCCTTAACTAAGTCCTGAGGAGCCAAGCATGCAGGTGAATAGAACGTAGTCTGGTGCAGCAGGGACCCCTTGTCCATGGAGACCAGGAGTGCAGGAGAGGGAAGAGGCATTGGAGACTCTGCCGCTAGATGCTGTAGTAAAGGAAACCAGATCTGATGAGGCCAAAGCGGAGCAATCAAGATGATTGTGGAAGATTCCAACTGAGCCTTGAGGAGGACCTTCTGAAGGAGGGGAAATGAAGGGAAGGCATACAGGAATATCCCACTCCAGCAGAGGGATAACGTGTCTTGCCTAAAAGCTCCAGGCTCTGGACCTAGCGAGCAAAAACTGGTCAGTTTTGCATTGGATTGTGACATGAAAAGGTCTACCTCTGGCGTCCCCCATAGACAGAAGATGCAATCTGCGACCTCTTGAAGCAACTCCTATTCATGCGCTTTGTGATCTTGTCCTGTTGAGCATATCGGCTAGCATCGCTTTGAACTCGGGAACATGCACTGATGTCAAAAACAGACAATGTTCCAGAACCCAATCTCAAACCCGTATGGCTTCCCTGCAAAGGGGATATGAATGTGTGCTGCCTTGTTTGTTGATGTAGAACATCACCGAAGTGTTGTCTGTTTGCACCAAGAGATGGTCCAGCACCAAGACCGAGGCCAGGGCTTGAAGTGTGTAAAGCACAGCTCTCATTTCCAGGACAATGATGTGCAGACTCACTTCCGAGGGAGACCAGGAACCCTGGGTACGATGGTTCCTCAAGTGTGCACCCCATCCCTGGGACGAGGCATCCATGGTCAGAGACTGGGACAGCATCTCGGATTGAAAGGGTATGCCCCCCAGTAGATTTTTGGATGACATCCACCAGCAAAGTTCTCGGTGGACTGGCTCCAATATTCTGATCAAGGCATCCAGGCTGTCTGAAGTTTGATCTCACTGGACCCTCAGGGACCACTGAATGGTCCTCATGCGCAGATGAGCCAGAGGGACTGAGACAATGGCAGTGGCCATGTGCCCCAACAGCCGGAGAAGGAACTAAGCTGACACCTTTGAGGCTGATGAGATCTGGAACGCGATGATCCGAATGCATTCCGCTCTGTCGGAGGGAAGAAAAACCTTCCCAAGAGTGGTGTCCAGAAGAGCTCCGATGAACTGGAGAATCTGAGTAGGGGACAGATGAGACTTGTCCCTGTTTATGGTGGTTCTGAGACTCTGGAAAAGTGAGATGGAATCCCTGATAGTTTCTGACAGGTGAGACCTGGAGGGGGCCAGGAGGAGGCAGTCATCCAGGTAAGGAAACACAAAGTGGCCCCGTCTTCGAAGTGCTGTGGCCATGACTGCCAGGAGTTTGGTGAAGACCCTGGGGGCCGAGGAAAGACCGAAGGGGAGGACTCGGAATTGATAGTCTTCGTCTTTGAACCTGAACTTTATGAACCTTCAATGGTTTCTGGTGATGGGAATATGCAAGTAAGCGTCCTGCATGTCCAGGGACACCAGCCAATCTCCTGCTGCTATGAGAGGAAGGAGAGTAGGAAGAGAAACCATCCTGAATCTCTTGTAGGAGACCCACTGATTTAGATCGCTTAGGTCCAGAATGGGTCGGAGATCCCCTGACTTCTTCGGTACTAGGAAGAAGTGGGAAAATAACCCTTTCTCTGACTCGGTCAGTAGAATTGGCTTGATGGCCCTTTTGTCCTGAAGGGAGGAGATCTCCTGCTGGCTCAGAGCTCTGTGCTTCCTTGGGTATCGGGATGGTGGTGGTGGTCTGTCCAGAGGAATGGATTCAAACTCTATGGAGTGCCCGAACTCCATGAGCTCCAGTACCCATCGGTCAAAGGTCGCCTGGCCCCACGTGTCCACATAGAGTGAAAAGCGGCCTCCGACTGGCTCCCCTGGTTGCGGTACCAGAGGAGAAGGGTCGCCTGAATAGTGAGACGTTGGGTGGAGGAGGGAAGGTGGCTGCAGCTGCTCTGGGTGGTCTAGAGGGGGAGGCTGAATTGCCTTTGGCTTCGCCTTTATGACCAAAGCCTCCTCACTGCACCTGTTGCTGAAAGCGAGGTTGCTGTGACTGATGTCCCCCACAGCCACGAAAATGAGGCCTTCGTGCATGGCCCTGTTTCGGACGGCACATGGACTGCATGGAACGGACAGCCTTCTGGAGTCCTCCAGCCTGGTGATGATCACTCGTGTCCGTCCAAGAGCACAGAGCCTTGAAGGGAGCATCCAGAAGGTTGGTTTGGATGTCTGGATCGAACCCTGAGACCTGAAGCCACGTATGGTGTCGGAGGCAAATGCCAGTGGTGGCTGCCCTGAAGGAGGTGTGCGTAGAGTCATAGGCTGACCACAAAACATGGGTGCCCACGTCTGCAGCAACTTGGCAAGCTCTGTCCGCTGAGGACAATCGGGCAGGCCTTGCACAATGTCCAATCCCTGTTCCCAGAGAGCATTCTGGAATTGGACCACTGTGCAGTAGTTGAGGCTCCTGATGCTGCAGGTGGCAGCAGAGCACACCTACAGCCCACAGAATCCAGCTGCTTCAATTCCCATCAGGCGGCTGGGTGCTGAGATGTTTGGGCCTCTGTGAATCCATCATGAGCTCTTGAAATCACCACTGAGTCCGCAGTGGGTGGTCGGCTACAAAGGGTGGTCCACAGGTGCCTGGGTAGAGCTGGTGAGTCTTCTTCAGCACAGTGGAGGAGGAGTAAGGATGCTTCCAGGTCATACGGGTGACATCCTGAAAGGTGTCAACCATGGGAGGGATGACCACCAACTTTGGTTCTTTTGGTGGAGGTATTTAGCCAGCTGCAGTCGCTCAGGGTCCAAGGCCTCGTGTCCCAACCCATGTTGGCCTGGATGTGCCTCATCACCTCCATGAAGCTGGGGTCATCTGGAAGGGATTTAGGGAGGCCCTCCATGTCCCCTAGGTCTGGCTCCGAGTAGACAGAGGAGGAAGAGTCTGAGTACACATAGGAGGCCGTAGAAGAGGTTGAGGGGCTACGCCTCTTCCCTTTGTGCCTCTTGTCCGGAGGAGGAGAGGGAGAGCAAGAGGAACTGCTGGACCAGTCCCTTTTGGACTTTTTCTTGTGCTTCTTTGGGGGAGGCACCTCGTTTCCCCTCACCATCCAGTTCAACAGGGTCTAGAACCGTCTGTGGAGTGGGTGGAGGTGCACCTGATGGTAGGTCTTTTTTAACAGTCTCCCACCAGTGGGTAAAAGCCCTTAACCTGAGAAAGTGTAGTTTCAGTGAATCAGGTGTAGGCTGAAGCGCCCAAGCCCATACCGCGCCCAGCCCCTGCCGTCCGGGTGGGGGCTGGTGTTAGTCCGAACCCTTGTCGACTGGCGCGGCCCAAGGGGGACGTCAGGAGGCATCGGTTCTGCTGGCCAGGCAGACCGGCGACCTTGGAGAAGGGTGTCCGAACTGACGTTGGGTGTCAGGGACAGAACCAGCGCGGGCGGACGTCATCAGTTTAACAATGACCGCGGCGGAATAACCTTCGCGGAACCGGGGCCAAGGAGTTGGGCAGGCGAGGTCTAGGCAGTCCGCTGTTCTGGACCCGACGGACGTTGTTCCTTTCCAATGGACGGACGCAGTCACATTTGTAGTTCGAGGTTTTCGCCAAATGCCGGCTAGTAGCCCGAGGCTGGCATCGGTCCGAGCACCTGTTTTTAGGTGACAAGGAGGAGGCCCTGCCAGCCGAAGACCCGGAGGCCTTGCTCAGCTCCCGGGAGTCGGCTTTTGAGGAGGAAACTGAGCAGGAGGAGCCCTTGCCTGAGCCCTTGGATTTCTCAGAGGGCTGAGAGACCTTTAAAGGCTGGAGAGAAGTAAGAGGAACCCACAGACGAAGGCTTTACAGTCGTGAGGTGAGAATCATGGCCTGATGACCCAGACTTTGATACCGAAGACCGATGTTTTGAGTGGGATCTCCCTCTGTCTGCTCCCGATGCTTGTGGGTGGGTTGAGGGTCGGATTCCCCCGAGGAAGAGGCCCGTTCCATGGTGGCAAGTTTTGTTTCTGCGAGAAAAGCCGTGAGGGATTTCTGGCGCCAGATTCACGTCCGTGAATTGAAGGCCTGACAATGAGGGCAGGCGTCGGTGTGATGGCCGGGCCCCACAGTAGAGACACGCAGAATGTCCGTCTTTTGCCAGAATCTGTCGCTCACAAGCGCACATGTTTAAATGCGAGGACATAGATGTCGAAAATCAAATTCTGAGGAAAAACTAATACAGTAGAGAAGAGCAATCGGTACTAGCCAAAATGCTGAACTAACACTGACCGTGCAGCGGGAAAGAAATAGAGCACGTGGGGAACTCCTCCCTTATATAGGGCGATGTCGGGAGCGGAGCCGACATCGTCAGGGGGCGTTCTCACATCGGTACTACTAGAGAAAAAGTTGCCAGAACAGCCGCCACGTGGCACCAGTCCTCAATGTGTAACCTGCTTCAAGAGCTTCTCTTCAAAGTAAGATCTATGTTGGCTCAAAGGTTGTAATTCCGAAACTGAAATAAATAAGTAAAAATAATAAATAAATAAATAAATAAGTGTGCGATATAAGGTGAAACAGCACTTTTTTTTGTGAACTATGGCAGGATGGGGATTCCAAAGTCTGCTAAAATAGACTTTCAAGTGGCAGGGCCTTCAATGCTGCCTTCAGAGAAACAACGAATTTGGAAGGAGACACTCTGACAACTTTGGAGTCACTACAGAGGGCCATCATGATTAGAGATGTTGCAAAGTTTTATTTCGCTGTCGAAGTTTTATTTAGCTGGCTAAGTTCTGGCGAAGGTACCAAGCCCACCTCTGTGATCCAATTCGCAAATTTCCCCCATCAGCTTGTAAATTCACTTATTTAACTTCGCTGGTGACCTCACTGTAACTTCACCATTAAGACAGTTGGAAGTATGCTAATTTCACCGTGACTTTCACCATTAGACAGGTGAAGTCTAACCTGCCTGGTGGTAAACAAGTGCTTGAGGTCATATAGAAACAACTCCTGCAGGTCACTTGTTACTGTTCAATGTACTGATTCGTCTTAGTCTCACATTGCAGTCTCGCTTAGTGAGTGGAAGGACGGATCTTCTCTTTGATACTAAAACCTAGCCAAAACCCAATTATTTTAGCTTTTATATGTTCTACATCTTATTTGTAATGTACAGTTTGTGAGTCTTTTAGTTGTTCTTCAGCTGTTATTTTCTTTATATTAAACACTTTGTTTGTGCTATTTTGTATCTCTTTTAGCTGTTTTTTTTTTACTCTGTTTTTTGGGAGTTAAATGAGTAGGAGTGGTCAGGAGGAGAGGGGCATTCAGCAGATGGAGACATGCTTTTTGGATCCATAGGATCTGCCCCATGGCAGTAGGAGGTGACAGCAGCAGCACTCACCCCCCCCACAGTACAGCACCCCAGCGTTGAGAGGAGGCAAGGTCACCACCACTACCAACAGCTAAGGAAGCTCCAGCCCAGCCAGATATTGTACCACCACCTGTGCACCATGAGAAGGAGGAGACCCAGCCAGGACCATCTTGCTCCTCCCCTCATTGGCAGCAGCTGAAGTCCCTTGACTGGGACTTTTTTGATATTGACCCCACCGACAACAGTGTGGTCACCTGCAAAATATGCCACTCTGTTGTTTGGCATGGGGCAGGGGAACCATTTGGGACAGGTGGGCACACTCACCATAGAGGGAGACAGCACAAACAGTGGGTGAAGCATCTGCAAAAGAAAGTTGGTGAGATGGGTGGAGGTGATGCCACCCTACTGGTTCTTCTCTGCCGGGAAAGGGGAAGAGAAAGTAAAATGGTGTGCAGGTGCAGGAGGGAGAGATGGAGAGGACTGGGAGAGGGATCTGCAGTCTGACTCTGGTGCTGCAGGAGGGACCTGAGAGACAGGCCTCAGATCCTTCTTCCACATCCACCCATGTGAAGGTGGAACAGCTCCACAGGGAGGTAGGGGAGCTCTCCCAGCAAGTTGCAGGGATGAAGGAGCTGTTGGAAGCGGTGCTGCTTAATCAGCAAACCATTTTGGAGAGTTTGGATGAATTTCAAAGTGGCGGTTCACCCTCTGTCCCCAGGCCGTAATGCTCTAACCCAGATATTTTCTTTTATCTTTGTTTTTTACCCTCTGTTAAACTCTAAAAATGAAAAAAAAAAAATTAAAAAACTTTTACACTGCACACAAGCAACTCTGAACACGTAAACACCTGCAGACTACAGACCGGACCAGCGTGCTGCCCTGAAGAGCAGAGGGGTTTGTTGCCAGCAGAATCAACCCTTGCAGCAGTTTATAACTGTTAGCTGGACTTTTATTTTTCATGAGCCTGGAGTGTAGGGGACAAGGTGGAGCCGGCAACAGGGAATGGCATTCAGTGGGCAGGACTTTCATGTTTAAAGTCCTGTGCCACTCGCAAGCACAAGCGTGAGTAGCAACAAAAAGTCTTCATTTTAAAAGTTTTCTTAATCTCCAGGCATATTTTCATAATAACATACTAAGAAGCCAGCTAGTAGGCCCTATGATCTATCGAGTCTGCTCGGGGATCAGTGCCTGTTCAGGGCACTGTTGCTGCCTCTCCCCCTCCCCTTGAGGTCCCCCACTCCCATCCCCTGACTGGGCCTCCCTTCCAATGCTGACCCTTCTAAGATGCTCCCTCCCATATACCTATCCCAGCATCTTTTGAACCCATTTACAGTATCTACTTCCGTCAATTCCACAGGCAGAGCATTCCAGGGTTGCACCACCCTCTTAGTGAAGTAGCACCTCCTTGTCACCCCCCCGAGTCCCCTGCCAATCAGCCTCATAGGGTACCCCCTGGTGGTCCCCTCCTCTCTCAGCTGGAACACCCTATTCTGGTTGACCCTATTTATTCACTTAAGATATTTGAAAACCTCAGTCATATCCCCTCTGTCTCTCCTCTCTCTCCTCTCCTCTCCCTCTCCTCTCCTCTCTCTCTCCTCTCCTCTCTCCAGGAAGTAGAGGTTGAGCTCCTCATGTCTCTCCCATAGGACTTCTCCCCAGACCCTGTATTATCCTGGTCAGCCTCCTCTGACCCTCTCCAGGAGTGCATATCTCTTTAAGCACGGACGCCAAAACTGCATGCTGTATTCAAGTTGCAGTCTAACCAGGCAATTGTATAGTGGCAGGAGCACCCCGCTCTCAAGGTTATCTCCTGCTTTGCACCACAGCATTTTATTTACTCTTGCTGCAGCCCTTCTATACTGATCTGAATTGTTCATTTTGGCATCCCCAACCACCCCGAGGTCCTTCTCACCACTAGAAGCCTACAGTGTCTTGCCTCCCAAGGTGTACACATGAGCTGGGTTCCTGGCCCTCAGGTGGGGAACCCTGCATTTCTCAGTATTAAACCTCAGTTTCCAGGTGTGTGACCACCCCTCCAGAGTCTCCAGGTCTCCCTGTAGGGCTAACCTACCTTCTTCCCTGTCCACCACCAGTGCAAGCTTTGAGTTGTCGGTAAAGAGGCTCATCTCGCTCCTGATACCATTTTGATATCTGAGATATAAGCATTAAACAGCAGTGACCCCAGCACCATTCCTGTGCAACCGCGGTAATGACCTCCTAAGAGATAAAACCTCCTCCCTCACCACTACCTTCTGAAAATGCCCCACTAGCCAGTTTCTGATCCACCTGACCATCTGTACCCCTACCCCATTTCCCACAGCATCTCCAGCAGCCGGATGTGGCATAGAGTCAAATGCCTTGCTGAAGTCTAGAAAGAGAACATTCACTGGCCTGCCCTGGTCCAGCACTGCGCCATCCAGTTGTAGAATTCCACAGTGTTGGTCTGACACAATCTACCTGAATAAAGTCATGTTGGCAATCATCCAGGTAGCCCGTGCCTCCAGAAACCCCACCAGCCTCTCCTAAGATGATCTCCATCACTTTTCCCAACACTGACGTCAGACTTACCGCCTGTAGTTTCCTGGCTCCTCTCGTTAGCCGCCTTGTGGATAGGCATGATGTGGACCATCCTTCAATCCTGAGGCACCCATCCTGACTGAAGGGAGGAGTTAAAGAGGTCGCCAGAGGTGCGGCCATGACATCCAATTCCTTCAACACCCTGAGATGAAGACCATCTTGGCCCAGTGCTTTCTCTGCTCTTAGGGTCTTGAGAGCTTCCCACACCCTACTAACGGGGATTTCAGCATCCATGGCCTCCCCCACCAGCAGGTCCACCCTGCCCCACCCCATCTGACGCCATCCCACCATCCTCCCTAGTGAAGACTGAGGCAAAGTAGAAATTTAGTACCTCTGCTTGCTCCCCTGCCTCCTCCGCCCACCAACATACCGACCTCAGTCTACTAATCTGCCCCTTCCCTTTCCTCCTTTCCCTAATATACCTGAAGAACCCTTTTCGCCTCTCTTAATCCCCTGAGCCAACCTCCGCTCTCTCCTCCCCTTGGCTGACCTCACCACTCTGGTGACCCTCCTGGTAATCATATCATACTCCCCCTTGTCTATAACCCGACGCGAATGCCTATATCGGCTATAGGCAGCCTTTTTTTCCCTTACTGCCTCCTGGACCTCCCTTGTCCACCAGCTTGGCTTCCTGGCTCTGCCAAACATGCGTCACTCCTTTGTGCAGGCCTTGGTAGCTTCCAGGAGCCCCTTTTTTAACAATTTCCCACTGGCTGTCAGTGTCCATGGCCGGCCTGATTCATCTAAGTAGCCCCCAAGGATCCATTCCATACCCTTGAAGTCTGCACCCCTAAAGTCAACTAACATCATTTTCGTGTGATCTACTCCCCCCAGGTCCAGGGAAAACCAGACTGTGGCATGATCACTTCCTGTCAGAGGGTCCCAACTACAAGGTCCCTGATGAGGTCGCAGCCTGACAGGACCACATCCAGGACACCGCCCCCCCTTGTCAGGTCAGTCACCAGCAGGGTCGGACTGGCCCACCTGGATACCTGGAAATTTCCAGGTGGGCCCCCTCAGTTGGGTAAGTGGTTACATTCTGAACTCTGAAAACTTTTGCATTTATCATCTTTTTTCTAATTAAATGGGGTATCTGGGACACTGTTGATAAATGTAAGATGCAAACACTGAGCTAGTTTATCAGATTGAAGTGGAATATTGATATGTGTGTGTCAATCTGGGCCCTCCTCTAGTGATTTTCCAGGTGGGCCCTTGTATCCTCTTTCCAGGTGGGCCCTCTGTACCCCAGTCCGACACTGGTCACCAGCTGGGCAAGGAATGCATCCTGGAAGACATCCATCAGACACTGCTCCCTGGCCGATGAGGATGCCATATTTCCCCAGTTAGTCCCTGGTACATTTAGGTCACCCATTATCACCATTCTGCCCTCTCCCCGACCACAGTGGTCCCTAAGATTTGCCACCAGGCCTTCTTCCAGGTCCTCCACCTGCATGGGTGGCCTATTTACCACTACCAGCTTCACTCTGTTGCCTCCAGAAGCCTGCAAGGTTACCTATAATGCCTCCATGTACCCCTTTGCTTCCTCCACCCTGCTTATCCCTATGCCATCCTTAATGATAAAGGCTACTCCCCCATCCCTACCCACTTGCCCTGTCCTTTCTGAATGTGGTGTAACCCTATTAGGTTTAGGTCCCAGTCATGTCCAGCAGTGGCCCAAGTCTCAGTGACAGCCACCACATCCACTTCCCTTCCAATAGCAGTGCCTGAAGCTCGGCATCTTGTTTTCATGCTCCTGGCATTGGATCAGGACCACCTTCAATGCGTCCCCTTACCCTCCCTCCTTTCCCACCTGGAGAACTCCCAGGTAGCTGCCTGCTTGAGCCCCCTTGTCACAATTGGGTGGTCCCAGACTGCACTCACTCCACCTTGCTTGGGGGAAGACCATGCCATCTTGGATGGGCAGGCTATGGTTCACCCAGAGCCCCAGCCCCCTCACAAGTTTCAAACCCCATCGAGCTTGAATGAAACCAGTCAATCTTTTTTCAAAACTCTTCCCCAAGCTGAGATGGAGCCTGTCCCTGCATACAGCTCCTTGTCCTCCCAGGTTGCACCCCAGTCCCCCACCAACCCGTACCCCTGGCCCTCACCACTTTCAGAGCCATTCTGCTAACTTCCCTAATTTTTGCTTTTCCCCACACTGGCTGTTGGCACTAGGTAGGATCTCCAGAGAAGGAGACTGAGTACCCAATGGCATGACAGACCCTGGCACGCTCCCAAAATCAAGCCTGAATTCCAGCACAGCTTCCTCTATATCATTGGTGCCCAGGTGCACCAATAGATCAGGGGTACCCCACAATCTTTCACCAGAGCATAGACCAAGTGCTTGGCCTCATACACAGTCAAGCCAGATATACTCTTGACCTTGACACCACAGGGTGCTACCTCACCCCGCCTCTTCCCACTTAATACCCCTAATCATAGAGTCTCTAACAGGAGCACTCTCACTGCCTCCTTTCCCTTAGTCCTACTCCCTATCCCAGTTGCCCCCACCTTCCCGCCCCCTACCTCATCAGTTCCCCAGGCCACACTCCCCATCTGGCTGCCAAATGCAGTTCTGTCCCTCCTGTTCCAGCTCTTTCTCCTCACCAGCCTATCCTCCCAAGCCACCTCCCTTCCTGCTACACCACTCTGGTCTATTCCCGAATCTCCCCCAGAAATGCTTGACCCCTTCTGCCCCACAGGGGGATCTTGTATTTCCACCCTCATCATCCTCCTTTGTACCACTCTCCCCCTCACTGCATCCCTGTTTGTCCCTGTCCCACTGTACTATACCCTCCTCCCCCATTTTGTCCTCCTCCACCCTTCCCGGGGACTCCCTATTCCAAGCTCTCCCACCTATGCTGACCCTGACTCCTTTACCCCAGGTGCCCTGGCTCCTAGCCCTCCCCACCCTCTCTTCTGAACTGGTGCACCCTCTATTGCCTGCTCCCCCTGCCCCCTCTGGGACCCTGTGCATGGGAATAAACCCGCTGCTCCTGGCCTATGGAGCTTTCCATCAGCCCAATTTCCCTGCCCTCCTGGTGCCACCTCTGTTCTGGGAATCGTCCCCCCACATTTAGCTGTGCTAGAAGTGCAGATCTGTTACTATGCTGTAAGCATACCATCTTGACTCCCTCTGCTGGCTCACTCCCCTCATCAGCTCTCTTTTGTGCATTTCCCTGCATTTTCTCCAAACCACCTGCCAGGTCTCCAGGCCCCTTTCTTGCTCAGGACCATCCCTACCCATGCCCACTGGAGTTCTCCCCTGACCCACAGGACCCCTCCCAACACCCTCCTCTCTACTAGCATGGTCCCTTGTGCCCTACCATCCTTCTCCCAGTGGCTCCTGCCCAGTTTGGGTGCTGCTGCTTGACCCACTGCGACTTCACCATGATTCCCCCTTCTGCCCTCCCCATCTTACATCCATAGCAGAGCCTCCTTTTACCCCACCTCCCCTCACCCTGTCTTGCCCAATGACCATCTTAGCCAATTGATCTCCTCCTTAAGTTGTGCCAGCTGTTGGCACACCATGCACCCCCCCCATCCTCCAAGCCAGGGCTAGCATCATGGATGAACCACACCTTATGACCCACATCCTACGCACCCCACCACCCTTCCAAAGATTCCTGCCTTAGTGATCTGTGGGCCTTGTCTCAATCCATACCCCACTCCATTTCGATTTGCCCACCAACTCAGGTGCCCCATCCTTGTAGCCCACCAAATGCTTGCTGGGCAAGCTTTCGACAAAGAGGACCCCTGCAGAGTGTGGAAATATGTCACCAGGCAAACCTTAGTAATACTAGGAACAGGCAGAATTTCCTAACTTCACCCAAACACAGTAGAGAATAATTACATTATAATATTAGTTCATATATATGGAATTAGGTTGGCTGATTGGAAATGGCCGGGACCTGATTCATTTATTGACCATGTTAGGGGGAAATTCTGAAAATCAGCCCCTTGTATTTATAATTATTCATACTATTTCCTGGTTGCTTTAAGAGAAACGCTGATTTTCCATCTTCTCACAGCACTCCGGTAGATTTCAGTGAAGCAGCCGGGAAACTTTAAATTTTAATTTTAGTGTTTAGAACCTAGTTTAATTGTGTGGAATGCTAGAAATTGTCATCACTATGAAATACACTTGGGTAATGTTTAGGGATGGGTTGATATCCGATCTGATACCACGATCCAGTCAGATATTTGCCTTTTTAAATGAATCCGATCCATTCGGATATTCCTCTTTTAAATGGTCGGATTAGTGCTTCACACCCTTAGGTAATTGCACTACAAAGAAAACTGTGACTGTCTGATGATCATCACACAACTAATTTAATCTCTCCAACCACCACCACCTACAGTCAAATGCATTTAAAAACAAATCTGTTTATTGAAGGTGGAAGGGAAGGAAATAGGGAAAAGAGGGGAAGGGGAAAGAAAGGAGATAATCCTTTCTCCATCTTTTCCCTCCTCCTTCTCTCTCCCTCATTTTCCTATTTCCTTCCTTCCCCACTTCACTTATTTTATTTATTTATTTATTTATTTATTTATTATTTATTTATTTAACATCAGTTTAACAACCTTTGAGCGAAGCTCATTTTACAAAGTACCTAAATCAAGAAGAGACAAAGACATACATATAAGAGACAAAAGCAATACAGCACAGCAAAAGGCACAGGCAGGTACATGTAGGATGGCAATCAGCAGCACAGTTCAGCAATAAGGTACAGTCCTGTCACAGGGGATACGAGCCATAACACAGTTATCAGCAGAAAAGTAGGATATGTGATCCCTTTTTTTTTTTTTTTTTTGGTAGGAGGTAGGGCAGAAGAGTTGAAAGGGAGGCACAGCCAGAGGCGGGGAGAGCTGGGATAAGGAGAAATGCAGCTCAGCAAGCTTTGTCAAGGGGGGTGGAGGTGGGGGGTCAGGGGCAGTGGCAGGAGTGTGAAGTGAGCAGGTGAGTTTTCAGGCTGTATCTGAAGCTAGCCAGTGAGGGGGCATTTGTGATGCTTGCTGGAAGGGAGTTGTACCAGGAGGGGGCTCTATAGGGGAAAGCCCTTTGGCCCTGGGTGGTCCGTGCCCTTGGGACGACAAGGGCAGCTCTGCCGGAGGCGCGAGTACGCGCTGAGGAGTTGGATCGGTGAATAGAGTTAGCAAGGCCAGGCGGGGATAGACCATGGAGAGCTTTATAGGCAATTTGACAGGTTTGGAACAGGAGGTGCTCATCAAGGTTGAGTATAGAGGACATGGAGTATAGATGGCAGGTATGGGTGAGTCTATGGGCACTGGTAATAAGTCGACAGGCTTTATTGAGTGTAAGGCATACCTTGTGGTGGACTGTCCTGGTCTGCTGCGCCATACACAGGAAGGCGTGTCGATTAGGGATAGTATCGAGGAGGTAACAGCCAAGTGGAGGGCGTTTGCAGGAGGCATTTTTGTGCCGTAGAGGATACCCAACCGTGCATTGGAGGCAGAGGTCAGGCAGCGTATGTGGTTATGAAAGAGAGAGCTGAGTCAAAGATTATGCCAAGGTATTTATAAGAGCTACAAGTTCTATAGGGTGCTTAAGGGCAGAGTGGACAGAGAGAGAAAGTTGCTGGACTTATTTTGAGGGTGTGTAAACAGCATAGATTTAGTTTTCTAAGGTTGATGACTGAGACGGTGGTCAGAGAACCAGGTTTCTGCCGAGGTGTAGGCATGCTGGAGGGAGTTCTGGAGAGTGACGGGGTTACTGTCGGAGGCAAAGAGTACTGCATCATCAGCGTAGAGTAGGACATTTCCTGCACAAGCATTGGGCAGGGAGTTGAGGAAGAGAGAGAACAGTAAAGGACCGAGTATGGAGCCCTGGGGAACTCCCGAGCGGATTGGGCAGGTATCAGAGAGAGTGCCACCAATCCTAACATCGTTTGAGTGGTTGGACAGATAGCTGGCGCACCAGGAGACTGGGCCAGAGGCAAAGCCCACACTGGTAAGTGCAGCTAACAGGAGAGGGTGTGAGACGGTATCAAAGGCTTTTGATAGGTCTATAAATACTGCACCAGCGAGGGAGCCTGCATCAAGTGAGTTATGGAGGAAGTTTGCAAACTCCAGGAGAGCAGTATTGGTGCTATGACCGACTCTGAATCCATGTTGTTCAGGACAGAGGACACCATATTTCCTGAGGTAATCAGATATTTGGGTAGCAACAATTTTCTCTAAAGCTTTAGAGAGGGGGGAGAGAGGATAGAGATAGGACGGTAGTTGCCTGGGAGCGTCCTATCACCACCCTTGTGAATAGGGGTAACAGTGGCGACCCTCCAGACAGAGGGGAATTTTCCTAGGCAGAGGGACTTATTAAAGAGACAGGTGATGGGTGAATGACTTGTTCCAGGACCCATGGGAGAGAGGGATCGAGGAGTCATTGCCAATAGAGTTGCACTTAGGGCTTTTAGTAAGTAGGGCCTGACCTCATGGGTGGTGACAGAGCGAAGGTGGAAAGGGGGACGGGAGATGGGAGGGGCAGACATTAGGGGAGGAGGGTTGAAGAAGTTGCATGGGAGCACTGCACTAAGGTCAGTGAAGGAGTTATTGAGCTGTGTTGCAATGAGGGTGGGGTCAGTGGAGGTAGTCCCGTTGATGTCAAGCAGCGATAGTGGGGGGGAGAGTGCTCCACCACTTAGTTGCTTGATATTGTCCCAGAAGGACCTGGGGTTACCCCAGGAGGAGGTAAGAGAGGCTTGGTAATAGTCGGCCTCGCGCGGGACTGCCCACGTACACTTATTCCGGGCTGCCGCGTAGGCCTGTCTGTCAGCAGGCGGCCTGTTTCAACAGCGATGTGCCATAGGTTATCCTGCTGCTTAAGGTGTGAGCATGGGGCAGGGGTAATCCAGGGGTGGTCAGACTTAGATCTACCGGGGTTAGCGGGATACTGCTGCAGGCAGAGTTAAAGGTGTGAACAAGGAGGCAAGACCTTGTCAATATCAGGGTGTTTAATAGTGCGGACCAATCAGTGTTGGCCAGATGGAGTTGTAAGTCTTTTAGCCCACCAGGTCTAAGTCGACACTTACGGGTGATGTGAACAGTGGGCTTGGGCAGGAGGTTGTCCATGAGAAGAGAACTGGGAGTGGTCACTAAGGCAGTCAGGGAGGATTTGAATATTGTGGACACGGCTAGGCCTGTTGGTGAGAACCACGTCCAGAAGGTGCAAGAGCCCCTTCTAGGATTTAACCTGGTAGGCTGGGAGACTAACTGTGTTAGATCAATGGCAGTGAAGCGCGTCACGGGAGGCAGAAGCCTTAGGAGAAAGCCAATTGATGTTCAGATCACCAGGACTTGGTCAGAGGAGTTAGGTAGGAGGTCATATAGTCAATTAGGGGCCCAGTGCCAGGGCTTGGTTTTGGGGGTAGGTAGCTGTGGTCGGAAGATAGGACCCTGGAGGGTCAGGAGATAATTTTAGTGTTAAGGCCTGGGCATTATAATTATGATGGGGAGGAAGGGCAAGACCAATGGCGGGTCTTAATAGAGATGGCACATCCTCCACCTCCCTGCCGATCCGATCCAACCGTGAAGGGAGTAGCCTGGGAGAGACCTGGGCATTAGAGGTGGAGCCAGATAGCCAGGTTTCAACTAAGGCAATCACATCAGGATTATGAACAGTCACCCAGCATTGTAGGGAGTCCAGTTTTTTGAGGAGGCTACAAATATTTATGGAAGCAATACGGAGTCCACTGATTTCAAAAGGAGCCATTGGAGACAGGGCCTGGGTTGGGATGGATGTTGCCAGACAGGAGCAGAAGGAGGAGAGCTGCCCTGGAAAGGAGGTGGGAGGGAAGCTTACGCCTGTTAGGGGAGGGATAGGGGGATGGGGCTGTATAAGGGGTAGGCAGGGTAGCACAGACTGGGAATGCTAGTGTGATAAGATACAGGAGCGGGCTGGAGGGGTGGGGAGGCCAAGGGATGGGGGTGATGTGGGGGGAGTAGGGTGAGTGAAGGAGATGGGGTGGGGCTGGGAGGGGAGGGCAGGGGGACAGCTGGGGCACAAGAGTAGCTGAGAGGGGCAGAATGTAGTTCTAGGAGAGGTGAGGAATATAATGAGAAGGAGGGAGGGGAGCAGGTGGTAACAGGAGTAATAGCCATTGTAGGAGTGGGAGGGATTGTAGAGACACAGAGATGGGTTTGGAGCCCCAGAGGGAAACACAGGGGTAGTGGAGGGAGGTAGGGTTTAGGAGCTAGGAACCAGAGGCAGCAGCACCGCTTAGTGGCCACCCGGTATGATCTGCAAATGGGAAAGCGGGACTTAGGAGGTGACGAGACAGGAAGTGACGCAAGCAGCCGACGCCTATAAGTCAAGAGCCGACCCTGGGTGGGGGTGGTTGGGAGGGAGGGCTGGCTAGCTAGCACCCCACAGCCGAGTCCACAAAACAATCAGTGGGCTGTGGAGCTTAGGAAGCCGGGGCTTAGCAGGACACGGCCGCTGTAGTACGCCCAGAGCCATGTTGTTGGAGGCTTTTGTCTTTTACCTGGAGGTAGCGGCAGTTGGAGATCCTTCCTTCCTGTACCCACCGCGGTCAGTATCTTTCTGTGGGGGGCGACCTGCCTGTAAAGATAGGAAGGACCTAATTAGTATGCAGCGGGAGAATGGCGTGTGGCTAGCTTGGAAGGCAGAACTGCACACGCGCAGGTAAGCTGGTAGACAAACGCAGTGCAAGCACAGTAAACCCCCCACCCTGCCACGCTATCACAGTACTGGGCTTTCTATACACTTTAAACAGCACAGCACCACTCTGAGAATAGCTACGTAGAGGGCAATGCAGTTAAGCTGGAGAGCCACTTATAATGTGTGCTTGTACCACCATAACAAACAGGTTTTAACCTAGAGGATTAATTAATTCCAGCGTCAATAGATACAATAGATAGAGGATTAATTAATTCCAGCGTCAATAGATACACACAGACTGGGACAGTGCAAAGCAAATAGCTATCAGGCTCAAACTGTATAAGGTCAGAACAACAACATCAGCTACACGCTTATGCTGGAAAACATAGCAGGCAGTTACAAATCAGTGCAGCGGCTGAGTAGTTCATTTAAATGCAGTCAGGTCTAGCCTACTTCTGGCAATGTTTAGCGACCCAGCTACCCTTACAGGTAGCACCCCACAGCCGAGTCCACAAAAACAATCAGTGGGCTGTGGAGCTTAGGAAGCCAGGGGCTTAGCAGGACACGGCCGTCAGTACGCCCAGAGCCACGTTGTTGGAGGCTTTTGTCTTTTACCTGGAGGTAGCGGCAGTTGGAGATCCTTCCTTCCTGTACCCGCCGCGGTCAGTATCTTTCTGTGGGGGGGGGGGGGGCGCGACCTGCCTGTAAAGATAGGAAGGACCTAATTAGTATGCAGCGGGAGAATGGCGTGTGGCTAGCTTGGAAGGCAGAACTGCACACGCGCAGGTAAGCTGGTAGACAAACGCAGTGCAAGCACAGTAAACCCCCACCCTGCCACGCTATCACAGTACTGGGCTTTCTATACACTTTAAACAGCACAGCACCACTCTGAGAATAGCTACGTAGAGGGCAATGCAGTTAAGCTGGAGAGCCACTTATAATGTGTGCTTGTACCACCATAACAAACAGGTTTTAACCTAGAGGATTAATTAATTCCAGCGTCAATAGATACAATAGATAGAGGATTAATTAATTCCAGCGTCAATAGATACACACAGACTGGGACAGTGCAAAGCAAATAGCTATCAGGCTCAAACTGTATAAGGTCAGAACAACAACATCAGCTACACGCTTATGCTGGAAAACATAGCAGGCAGTTACAAATCAGCGCAGCGGCTGAGTAGTCCATTTAAATGCAGTCAGGTCTAGCCTACTTCTGGCAATGTTTAGCGACCCAGCTACCCTTACAGGTAGCACCCCACAGCCGAGTCCACAAAAACAATCAGTGGGCTGTGGAGCTTAGGAAGCCAGGGGCTTAGCAGGACACGGCCGTCAATATGCCCAGAGCCACGTTGTTGGAGGCTTTTGTCTTTTACCTGGAGGTAGCGGCAGTTGGAGATCCTTCCTTCCTGTACCCGCCGCAGTCAGTATCTTTCTGTGGGGGGGGGCGCGACCTGCCTGGAGGTAGCGGCAGTTGGAGATCCTTCCTTCCTGTACCCGCCGCGGTCAGTATCTTTCTGTGGGGGGGCGCGACCTGCCTGGAGGTAGCGGCAGTTGGAGATCCTTCCTTCCTGTACCCGCTGCGGTCAGTATCTTTCTGTGGGGGGGCGCGACCTGCCTGGAGGTAGCGGCAGTTGGAGATCCTTCCTTCCTGTACCCGCCGTGGTCAGTATCTTTCTGTAGGGGGCACCTGCCTGGAGGTAGCGGCAGTTGGAGATTCCTTCCTGTACCCGCTGCGGTCAGTATCTTCTGTGGGGGGCACGACCTGCCTGGAAGTGGCGGCAGTTGGAGATCCTTCCTTCCTGTACCCGCCGCTGTCAGTATCTTCTGTGGGGCGCGACCTGCCTGGAGAAGCGGCAGTTGGAGATCCTTCCTTCCTGTACCCACTGCGTCAGTATCTTCTGTGGGGGCGCGACCTGCCTGGAGGTAGCATGCAGTTGGAGATCCTTCCTTCCTGTACCCGGCCAAGGTCAGTATCTTTCTGTGGGGGGCGACCTGCCTGGAGGTAGCGGCAGTTGGAGATCCTTCCTTCCTGTACCCGCCATGGACATGTATCTTTTGTTTTTTAAATGCATTTGACTGTATTTATTGTAATTATTTATGGCACAGGACTTACACTGAAGAGATTCTTATGTATATTATAAAATGTAAAAACATAGAAACCCTTGTAAGTATATGAATTAAAAGTTATTTATTTCATCTAATGTCTTCCCCCTTTTTCTTTCCCCATCCAGTGCCAGTCCCCAAGCTACTGTACTACTGCTATTAAATGTTTCAACCACACACTGTTCCTCTTCTTCTTCTGTTTTTTCACCTCTTTTTCTCAGCCACTCCTTCCATTACCTTCTTCCCTTCAACCCTTTTCCTCCCTATCTCTCCCCTCCTCTTCACTACTACCTCCAATCAATTCGCACTCTTTCATCTTCTCCCTCCTCCCTGCTCCCTACCCCTCCTTTTTTCTCCTCCTTTCCTATCCATTTTTCTTGTTTAACAATTTGCCATTTATGTTACAGAATATACTGTACATAGCTGTGCCTTTTGCTTATCAGATTACTGCGCTTTGCTTATATTATGTATTTATTTCCACCCCCGTTCCCCCAGGGCACATCTGGAAACAAGCTTTATGGCTCAGTATGTATTTCCTGGTAAATCTCTTTCAATAAATGCATAATTAAGTGGAGGAGCCTTAAAATTGTTGATTATACAGCCTTTATGCTAGAGGTAGAAATAATACAATGGGAATGATTAGAACTAATTCCCACAGGTTTTGAGGCCTGGAGCTATTTCCAACAAGAATTTTTACAAGTGTGTGATAGACATGTGCCCGTGAAACAGAGAAAAGCTAAAAAAAACAGGTGCCATTTGGCAGAATGTTGACTTGCACAAGCTTAAGAAAGACCGAGATAAATAATGGCACAAAGCCAAAACACAGGCCTAAACAATGATTGGAAATTGTACAGGTAAGGCACAAAATAAATATGCTCAAGAATTAAGATTAGCTAAACAAAACTACCTCTGTTTAAAATTAGATAATATTGAACAAAATCCCAGAACTTTCTGGAATATCATGCCTGGGTTAATGGGTAAAAATAAAAAATATTCAGGTAGTCAAATTCCAAATAAATGGTCAAATGGTTCCTGTGGGCAATGAACTTTTAATAAATATTTTGTAGAAATGAGGGGTGGTGAGGGTGGGCAGCTGCAAGTTGAGGGCTAGCTGCACAATCGGGCAGAGAATATGGGTGTGGGCAGGACAGTAGTACAGTGGGTAGGTAATTGTCTGGGTGGCAGGACACAGAGGGTGGTGGTAAATGGCTGTCACTCCACAGAGAGAAGAGTGACCAGTGGGGTACCACAGGGATCAGTGCTGGGACCGGTCCTATTCAATGTCATCATCAGTGACATTGCACAGGACCTAGAAGCAGAATTTCCCTGTTCGCTGATGACATGCAGCTCTGTAACAGAGTGGACACACCAGAGGTTGTAGACAGAATGAGGAGGGACCTGCAGAAGCTTGAAGAATGGTCAAGGGTTTGGCAGCTGAAATTCATTGCAAAGAAGTGCAAGATAATGCATATGGGGCACAAATACCCTGGAACAACATATCAGTTGGGAGGTGAGGATATAGCATGCACCAAGCAGGAAAGGAACCTTGGGGTTATCATCTCTGCTGACCTCAAGGTAGGAAAACAGTGCAACAAGGCAGCAGGTAAAGCAAATAGGATGCTGGGATGCATAGGCAGGGGCATCACCAGCAGGGAAAGGGAGGTCATAATTCCACTATACAAGACACTAGTGAGGCCCCACCTGGAGTACAGTGTACAGTTCTGGAGACCTTACCCACGTAAAGACATAGACAGGGTAGAGAAGGTTCAGAGGAGGGCAACAAAGATGGTACATGGATTGCATCACAAGTCCTATGAGGAGAGGTTGAAGGAACTGAACATGTACTCCCTGGAAGAGAGGAGATATGATAGAGACATACAAGTACTTTACCGGCAGGAACAGGGTGCAGAAACACACTATTTTCCAGTGAAAAAGATGTTCCAGAACTAGAGGGCATGGGATAAAGTTGGAGGGAGGGCAATTCAGAGGAAACCTGAGGAAGAATTTCTTCACAGAAAGGTGGTGGACAAGTGGAACACCTTGCCGGAGGAAGTGGTGGGGACTGAAACAGTCACAGGATTTAAGAATGCAATTTCCCTGTTTGTAGCGCTTGAAAGAAAATGTATTATCTTTTTTTTTTATGAAACACTGTATGCTTGGCAAGGGACCTTCTTATTTTATCCCTGTTCATGGTTTTTATGAATAAAATGTACTACTATTACTACTACTAAAATGAAAAAAAAATGTTCGTCTATCCTTATTGTTATCCTTATCCTTATTGGTGACATGAAGTTGGTGGTCTTGTCCTTAAATGAGCTTGTTCGTCCCTTGACTGAAATATTTAACTTTTCCCTGTCTTACTCCTAGTTCCTGGAATTTGGAAAACTGCACTAGTCACCACAGTACACAGAAGTGGTGATTGCTCTAACATTGCCAACTACAAGCCAATTTCAATGCTTTCTCCACTGTCCAAGGCCCTTGAAAGAATTATAGTGGATAGGGTTACCACCTTTTAAGAAGTCCAAAGTGGGACATTTCTTACTGAAACATGCTTTTTCGCAGGACAGTACATAACCTCGACCAATGCAATAGACTTGTTTGCTATATATAATCAGAATTAAAGCTAAGCACTGTAGTTCCTTAGTTGCTTCTATTGTTTCTTATCATTTTAAGGTATTTTAGTTAAGGTATTGAAGTTTTCTACAACATTTAGTGGAAAGTTACAAAATATTTTTTCTACTGTAAAATCAGGACATGTAATATTTTTCACGTTTTTCTGCAGGACACAACTCCCCAAATCAGGACTGTCCTGAGAAAATCAGGACAGGTGGTAACCCTAATAGTGGACCAACTCATCACCTATCTCTGCAAGTATAACATTCAGTGCCTGTTTTGGGGGTTGCTTAGGTGGGTGGGACTTCTAGTCTCAGTGGGCTTACCGGGTCAGCAGAATTCAATAAATAAAGTGTATACAGCAACACGGATTCAGGAAGCTCCACAGCACCAGTACTGCCCTTTTTGAGTACACCGACTTCCTGCATGAGGCTCTTGATGGTGGCCACCTGGTGGGTGCCAGCCACATTGATCTGACAAAAGTGCTCAGTCTGGTAAATCATTCACTATTGCTCAAGAAGCTGCTCACCTTAGGCCTCTACCCAAACACGGTAACCTGGTTCTGTTGCTACTGTACCTCTGACTGCACACAATGGGTAAAGATTCCTGGTGCATTTCCAGATGTTAAAAGCATGTCAGTAGGGGTGCTGAGGGGCTCTATACTTGGCCTACTCCTTTTTGGCCTGTTCATAAATAATCTCCCTGAAGCATGCCTTACCTTGAAGGTGCTTCTTTATGCAGAAGATGCCGTTATCTATATGATCGGTACACGCTAGGAGACACTTTCCTGTGACCTGCAAAGTAACTGAGTCCTTGGAGGAATGGTTTAAGATAAATAAACTAGTCCTAAATTATGAGAAGATCAAGGCCATGCTGTTCTCTGGCCCACATGTGAAACAAAGGTCACTGTCCTTGCCAACCATAATGCTAATGGTACTAGATTGGATCAGGCTGAGTCATTCAAATACCTATGAGTCACCCTGGATGATATAGTTCCATTGCACCCTATGTGGGCAATATTATCGACCAAGCCATCAAACAGCATTTAAACCGTATGCCAGAAGCCAGGCACCTAGTGGTATCCAGCATGGTCCAGCTGCTATTATGGCCTCCCAGTCTATGGTGTGGCCACCAACTCTGTTCTTAAGAGAGTTAGGCTGGTACTAAATAAGGCATGTCGCTTTGCACTTGGGGCAGATAGGCTTACCCGTAGCTGCTCCCTGTAGTCCCTAACCAATTAAGACAGAATGAGGTAACAGGCCTGCCTGCTCAGAAAAAAAGCTCTGTTGGGCCTTACCCCACCTGCCATACAAAACCTCCTACACCTAGTTAATAATCAATACTCCACTAGGAATATGTCTAGGAATGCCCTGTTGATACTCTTCTGGAAAACAAACTGGGCTATGCGTTCCTTTGCAGTCAGATCACCCAAGTGGCTGAACCAATTTCCTGAAATCCCTGGTGTGTCTCCCCAAAATATCCCGACAACTGACATATTCGCCTATTGTAACAGATTGTACAGTATTTTATCACTGTCTTCTCCTAATAAGTTATTGTCGTATACTATGCACTAGTTTTCCCTGCTCTTTCATGCCCCTGACAACATAATATGCTGTAAAATTGATTTGCCTTACCTGCCTGTACTGATATTTGACAATGCTCCTCTGGAACTGCCCACTTTTGTATTCAGTTGTTAAGTTCTCTGTGTATATTGTCCTTGTCCTTGACATGGAGGCTTTATAAATGAGCACTTGTGCTCAAAGATTTAATTACGAATGAATAAATAAATAAATAACACAAATTGTTCATCTATCCTTATTTCCTCTGTCTGTATTTCTTCATCATCTTCCGGTTGTGCCTGAAAATAGGAAATGTTTGCCTAGTGCACTTACCCGATTAAAAAACTAAATATATACATTTCTGTTACTGCTGTGCTTTTTAAACCCTGAAAAATGAAAAAAATTAAAACTTAAAAAAAATTGTTCATCCATCTTTATTTCTCTGTCTGTATTTCTTGATTTCTGTTACTGCTTTTGTACTATCTATTTAAATTCTTCTGTCTTCATCCATTCAAAAGAAAACATCTGTGATTTCAACTCTGTTGTCTTTCTTGTGCAACTGCAGTCCTTACACTATCACTAAAATGGTTCTCAACTACATTTGCTAAATGGTGGTGCACTGTGTGTCTCACCCGCCCCCCACCACCACAGGCTGCCCTTCCTAACCCTATGATTCTTCTGTGTAATCCTACATGAATCCACAATGTGTCTATCGATATTTTCTTTCATGATGCTCTGTCTCCAATTTCCATACATCTCATATTTCCTTTCTTTTGTTTCTATTATCTTTACTGAACATTTTCTCAACTACCAGAATAAATATGTCAGGCGCTACAGGTTAGTGAAACATTGAAACATAGAATTTGACGGCAGATAAGGACTGCTTGGCCCACCTAGTCTGCCCATTTCTCCTACCTAATGGATAATCTGCAGATCCTAGTTAACCAGCAGCCTACTTCTTTCTATCCCCCAGAATTGCCTTATGATTGTCCCATGCATGCTTAAATTCAACCACAGTTTTTGACTCCACAACCTCCTCCGGAAGGCCCATTCCATGCACCCACAACCCTCTCTGTGAAAAAATACTTTAGGGACATGGATATGTTGTTCATCCACACTGTCTGGCAGGTTCCTTGCCACTTTAAATCTTGCCGGAAGGTCTTCAAGCTGGCTCCTCCCACCCACCCGGGTGGTAAAACTCTCGGCTCCACCCCATGACGCCAGATCTTCCTTACCGCTTGGAAGCTCAGGTTCCCTCCTTAATGCTCTGCGTATAGACTGGATCCTAACTCTTCGGTTTACCAGAAAATAATTTTAAAGTTTTCAAGACTTCGGTCAAATTCTTCTTTTGCAGCTGCGATGGACAAATCGACTCCCAGTTTTTGGTGGTGCCCATGCGGGCAGAAGATGTCCGGGACGGATCTGCACTCCACGTACATCTACTGCCTCGGCCTGTCCCGACCCGCAGGCTCATGGAGTTGTGCAGGTCTTTTCAGCCAAAGTCCTTGAAGACCATGCTTGGGCTACCGAAACGTATCTGCCGGGTGAAGTCCAAGGAGGCATGTTGGGCGGTGTCCGCATGGGCTGGCTCGGCTGAGCAACTCGAGCAGATGATTGCCCTTGAGGAGGAGAAGCCCGCGTCGCATCCTCATCTTCCTCGGTCGCGGCATTTATCCCACCTCACTGGGATCCTCCTACACAGCTTCTTTTAAGGAGCTTTGCCAATCCCTCTCCATGAAGGATGAGGGGCTATCGGGACACTCTTCTCGGTCAAAAAGAAGGACTCAAAGGGTAAGTCCCACCGTCGACGTTCGTGGGAGCGGGAGAGGTCCCCTTCCCAGACAGTTGACACTGACTTTGGTCGAGGTTGCGCTAAGGCTGCTGGCTTCACGGTGTCCCCGCCAGGTCAGTTGGCCGAGACAGCCATCGACGAGTCGAGATTTTTCTCAATTCGTCGGACAGGCTGTCGACTGTGAAGCTGACAACCCTTCTTACCAGTTCCCCTGGTGGAAACCGAGGACTTGCCTGTGCCTCCTGTGCAGGAGTCCCCGTCAAGGCTCCCGTCAAGGGAGGCGGGTGTCCCCGCTCCTCCCAGACCCACCCTCCCGGAAACACCGAGGGTCTGGGTCTCAGTCTGGGACCTGCGTCTCCGTCCAGCTGATCCCGCCGACATCGGCGTGTCTCGGTCTCAGGACTGAGGAAGGGCGGCGCTGCTCATCCTCATCTTCCTCCTCGGAAGAGGAGAGGCTTCGGCGCAAATTGCGTCAACGCTACGAGGACTTAATGTGGCATCAGCTCCTTTGTCCGGAACAAGCCGACACCGCTACCTTCCTGGCCATTAAGTGGCTGTCACCTCGGAAAGGTCGAAAAACCTCTCATGGTGGTCGACGTGCTCAAACCTGGGCCAATTTTTTCATCCGAAACCAGCTGCCCCACCGATTGTGGTGGAAACCTCCCACAACCGAAATCGGAGGCTCTGACCAGGACTCTCGGGTCGGGTCAGGGTCTGCCCCACTGGTTGTCAGTCACCCTCACTCCCGACCGTCCTCGGCAGGTGGAGGGTGGCTCAGGCCCCAGGCAGCTCTTCGCAGACTCCTCAGGGTCTGACAACGACTCCTCCCTGTTTTCCAGGCCCCTTGACCTGGAGTCCTCCGGGGGGCAGTCAATGGATGAGAGCCCATCATCGTTCATGGGTCTGCTTCGGCTCATCTTGGAGTCCACCCGGATGCAGCTCGAGCCCATATCCAAGTGGGCCAAGTATCCCCTCACGGAGATACTGGACCTAGTGGATTCTCCCACGGAGGCCTTTCCGGTGGCTGAAGCCATTGTTGGCCCAGCCTTGGAGCTTTGGTAGCGGTCGGCTTCCTGTACTGTGCCTTCGGCCAGGATGGCCAGGAAGTATGCGGTCCCTACCAGCTCTTTGTCCGCTTTTAGCACCCCTCTCGTGGAGGGGTTGGTCACCAATAGCATTTTCTAGCCCGGAATGCTAGGGATATGGATAAGCCCCCGACAAGGAGTCCAAAAGCTGGACTATGCCGGTGCAAGGTGTGTGCTGTGTCCTCCCTTGGCCTCCGCCATGCCAGCTCGGCTGTACTGATGGCGCACTTCTCCCACGCCCTCATTGGCTCCCTAGATGAGGTGATCCCTCATCTCCCGGCTGACCTGCAGACTACGGGTCAAGCAGGTGCAGGATCAGGGAAGGGCAGTGGTGAAACAGTAGCTCCAAACAGCTCTAGACATCGGAGACTCCTGTGCTCGATCAGTAGCGGCTGCAGTGGCCATGCGCCGCAGAGCCTGACTGAGGATATCCACCTTTACTATGGATACCCAGCACAAATTGGCACACGTCCCCTTATTGGGGACCGACCTGTTCGGCCCTGGAGTGGAAGGCCACCTCCAGAGGATCAAAAAGTCCAATGCTACCCTGGACTCAGTCACGTCCACTCAAAAGGACAAGGGCCATCGTCAGCAACATAAGTCCTTTTGACCTTCTGCCCCTGCAGCACGTCCGGCCCAGCAACACCAGCATCAGGGCCAGCAGGCTTGCGCTTGGCACCCCAAAGTTAAGCCTGTGGCTTCCTCCAACAGGAAGCAGAGAGGAAAAGGCCCAGAAGGTCCCTCGGCCAGTCCTTCCTCCAAGCCTGCCCAGTGACAGGTTGAGGGGTGTCACCCCCAGCCTCATGGCTCCCCCCGGGTTCTCCTGTGGGGGGACAGCTCCGCCAATTCCTTTCCACCTGGTCTGCTATCACCATGGACTGCTGGGTGTTGGAGGTGGTAGGAAAGGGTCTGCCTCTGGAGTTCGAGCAGGCCCCGCCGTTCCGAGCCATTGCCCCACGGGGGGCTACGGGGTCCGCAGCCTCCCTGTCGGCTCTTTGAGCCAACATTGCCCTGCTTCTTGAAAAGGAGGTGATCAGGAAGGTGGCAGATCCTCCACCAAACCCGGGGTTTGTGTCCAGGTACATGCTGGTCCCGGAACAGATGGCGGGCTGGCGCCCCATTCTAGACCTGCACGACCTGAACAGGTTCCTAAGGTCTCGAACCTTCAGGATGGTCACTCTGGCTCAGATCATTCCATCCTTGGAACGAGGCATGCGGTTTTTGTTCTCTGTACCTCCAGGATGCATTCTTTCATGTCCCAATCCGTCCGTCCCACCAGAGATTCATCCGCTTCATGGCAGAGGGGTCCCTCTACCAGTTCCGGGCCATGTCCTTTGGCCTTTCTCTAGCTTCCAGGGTCTTCACCAAATGCATGACAGTGGTGACAGCATTCCTGCAGCGCTGAAGGGTCTGGGTGTACCCCTACCTGGATGACTGGCTGATTGCGGTCTCCTCCAGAATGGAGGTGGAGCGGTCCAGGGATCTGGCCCTCCAGATTTGCTCTTAAGTTGGCCTCCTTATCAACGAGGCCAAGTCAGAACTCATGCCAAAGCAGGTGATCCAATTCATTGGGGCAGAGCTCGACTCTCTCCGAGCCAGAGCATGGCTCCCGGTGGACAGGGCCGAGATTCTTTCCTCCTTTGCCCAATCATTTCAGGTTGAGCAATTGCGCCCTGCCCGGGACTTCCTGCACCTCCTGGGCCTCATGGCGGCCTGCACCAGCGTGGTCCATTGGGCCCGTTGGCACATGCGTCCCCTACAATGGGGACTGGCCAGCCAATAGTCACAGCCCTCCGATCCTTTGGATCAGCTAGTGACAGTGACCCAGGAGATGTGGAATGCTCTCCAGTGGTGGACCATTCCAGCTCATCTGCAGGAGGGCATCCCATTTGTCCGCCCCGAGCCGATGGTCTCTCTCTATTGACCAATGCCTCTTTGATGGGTTGGGGTGCCCATCTGGGGGAGCACAGAGTGCACGGCCTCTGGTCCCCTTGAGAGTCCCGATGCCACATCAACCTGCTGGAGCTTTGAGCGGTTCGTCTAGTCCTCACCACCTTCGCTCTGTTTGTACGGGATCAAGTGGTCCAGGTCCAGACGGACAATACCACAACCATGCACTACCTGAACTGCCAGGGCGGGACACGCTCCATGCATCTGTGCAGGGAAGCTCTCCGCATTTGGTCCCTCATGCGCAGCCTGGAGGCGGATCTCCTTGCCATCCATGTGGCAGGAGCCTCCAACATTCTGACCGATGCACTAAGCTGGATAGGAGCTGTGTCCCATGAGTGGTCTCTCTTGCCAGAGGTAGTACAAGATCTGTTCTCCCACTGGGGCATGCCTCAGGTGGACCTGTTTGCCTCCAGGAGAATGCGAAGCTGAGACTGTTTCATGCCCGCCCCCTCAGCAGGGCTCGCTGCAGGGGGATGCCTTCTCGAGGCCGTGGAACCCGGGCCTCTTCTATGCCTTTCCCCCATTTCCCCTGATCCACAAGGTGCTTCTCAAGGAGAGGAGGAACAAGGCGCAGGTGATTCTGGTAGCCCCAGACTGGCCCTGCCAGTTCTGGTATCCAGATCTCCTCAGTCTCAGCTTCAGGCTCCTGAGGTAGCTCCCAGCCCGCCCGGACCTGATCTCAGTCAATCAGGGGAAGGTATTCCATCCAGACCTTCAATCTCTGCACCTGATGGCCTGGTTCCTGAGCGGCTAGAGTTCCAGGCCTTGGGTCTTTCTGACGAGGTCCTCAACGTTGTTGAGGCTTCCCGTAAGGAGTCAACCAGAGAATGCTACGCCTTTAAATGGAAGAGATTCTCCATTTGGTGTCAGGGCAAGGGCCTGGACCCTTCCTCCTGCTCCTTGGCAAGCATTCTGGACTACCTATGGTCCCTTTCTCAGCAAGGGCTTTGGTCGACGACCCTTAAGCTGCACCTGGCAGCCATCTCTGCTTACTGGGCATGGGCCGGGAAGCAGTCGGTGGTGCAGGAGAAGGTGGTCGGGTGCTTATTCAAAGGTCTTGATCACATATCCCCTCCGGTGCGAGAACCTCCACCTCCGTGGGATCTACTGCTGGTATTGGCCAAGCTCATGGGCAAGCCATTCGAACCGATGCACAGGTGTGACATCTCTCACCTGTCATGGAAGACCGCCTTCTTGGTGGCTGTCATGTCAGCCAGAAGGATGGGAGAGCTCCAGGTGCTTTCCATTGAGTCTCCCTATCTGGTCTTCCACAGGGACAAGGTTGTCCTGCGCCCCCACCCGAAATTCCTTCGTGGTGGTGTCAGAGTTTCATCTTAACCAGGTGTTGACTCTGCCGATTGTTCTACCCCAATCACACCTTGGAAGCTGAATATAAGCTCCATACTCTGGACCCTAGAAGAGTTCTCGCTTATTATAAGGAGCAGATGGCTGAAGTTTGGGGAGAGGTTCGTCAGCTGTTTGTCACCTACGCTGAAGCCGCACCTGGCAGACCTGCAGCCAAGCAGATGCTAGGCAGGTGGGTCACCTCCTGCATAGATTTCTGCTATAGGTTGGTGGGTATGGAGCCTCCCAGAGGGATAAGAGCTCATTCTACCCACTATACCGCTGCATCGGTGGTTGCTTCCAGGGACGTCCCTATCCAGGAAATCTGCAGGGCTGCTACCTGGAAGTCAGCACACACCTTCATTACCCATTACCACATTGACTTTGAGTCACGCTGGGATGCTGGTTTTGGGGCCTTGGTTCTCCAGTCATTATTCCCTAAGTAGGGGATGTGCACCTTGCCTCCCTCCTCCCGGAGAACTGCCAGGAGTCTGCCAGACAGTGTGGATGAACAGCATATCCATGTCCCTAGAAATACAGGTTACTCACCTGTAACAGGAGTTCTAGGAATGGTATATGTTGTTCCTCCACACAACCCACCCAGCCTCCCCAGCTTCGATGCACAACCTGACTTCCAGCAGGCTAGATCTGGCATCATGGGGCGGAGCCGAGAGATTTTACCACCCGGGAGGGTGGGAGGAGCCAGCTTAAAGACCTTCCGGCAAGATTTAAAGCGGCAAGGAACCTGCCAGACAGTGTGGATGAGCAACATATACCATTCCTAGAACTCCTGTTACAGGTGAGTAACCTGTATTTCCTTACATTACCTCTGAGCTGCCCCCTCCATCTTCAAATTGTCCCCCTTGTTCTTGCACACCTCTTTTTTAGTGGTACTGCGTTGTGTGTCACTGCCCCAACACTGTTGTTTATGCGTTCTGTGGAAGGCCCTGTCCACACTACGCCTCTGTAACGTTACAGAATGCCCAAACCGTTACTGCAACGGTTTGCGTTTACACCTGTAACATTACAGAAGGTGTTTTCGTAACCGTTGTTGAAACCACATATGAGGTGGTTTCAACAACAGTTATGAAACCGGTCCTGCCTTGGTAACGCTACCGGGCGGTGGTGTGGATGGGCGGGAAACGGTCATTGCAGGGTTTCAGCGTTAGCGCGAGCTGCATTGTGATCAGGCGCCACTGCACAGTCGCCTGCCTCCTGAAGTGTGGACCGCGGTTTCGGTCCCGTAATGGACACTGGTGTGGTGTGGAAGCACTGCACTGCTCCCCGGCCATAACGGATTGCATCCATTACCGGGCCGGAGCGGTGTAGTGTGGACAGGGCCTTAGTTGTGCATTAATCACAATACATATTACTTCTGTTTCCCATGATTTGTCTCACGTGTCCAAATCTCAAGTACTTTAGTACACACAACTGACAAGCACACTATATACATTTCTCACTTTTGGAAATTCTCTTTCAAACCAGAACTCAGTAATGCTGAACTGGTAATAACCTGCTGGGTCTGCTGCTGCTAAGTTGCCCTCATGGACAGTCTGTGTCATCAAGCACTTTGGTACACACAACTGTCGAGCACAATATATCAATTTCTCCTTCTGAAATTCTCCCCAAACCAGAAATCAGTAATGCTGGTAAAAACTGTTGCTGCTGCTGTTACTATGCTATTTAAGTTGCCCTCTGGGACATACTGTGTTGTCAAGCACTTTAATACACACAGCTGCCAAGCACAACATATAGATTTCTCACTTGCCGATAGAAGGACCATACATTATTTTTATAGTGTATGGTCCCCCACAAAAAGGAAAACGGCTCCTTACTTTTTGAAATATAGTCCTGCCATTAGCCGTTCAGTCCTTCCATAACCACTGCGTGCATCCGTCGGTTCCAGTTAATAAAAAAAAAAAGCACGCATACTGCGAAGATCGATCCCGTTGTTAACCTATCGATGGACGTAGCATCGATAGGTTAACAACATTTCTACAAAACATCGATAGGTTAACAAACCTTAGGAAATGATGATTTCTAAGGTTACAGTGTTCCACCATACATTATATATAGATTTCTCACTTCTGGAAATTCTCTGAAAGCTAAATAATAGAAAGGAGCTCCTGAAGGAATTAGATTGCTTCACTACCTTTCTGGAAAATATGTTTGAACCTGTTCATTGGCCCTTTCCACATTTACAGCTCCATTTATGCCAAAATGATATACACATTGGGAAGATATTAACAGACCATTACAGTACTTTGCAGGAAAAAGATGCAGTTTGTTATTCTCGTTACTTAGTAGCTCTGTGATTATCACTAGGGTGATGAAATCATGTTGCTGCATTGGTCCAGCCTGTACCTTTTTTGGAATTTAGTAATTTTCCAAAACGAAAGGTAAGTATATTTTTTGGGGTAATTTGAAAAGTTTTGCTGATGTCAGACTAACTGTTTTCTGTTACTGTTTCTCTAATTTCAGGTAATTTTCAACAGGTATCTTTTGCAGTGTTGTCTAGGCAGAGAAGATGGCATACTACCTCGAGCCTACCTGGTCCTGGTACACTGATGCACTATAAATGATTCTGTCGCATTATTACTGTTTTGTACGCTTATATGTTCTTCTGTATGATTTTGGACATGTATTGTAATTTACCCAATGTTCCACTACTGTTTATTGTACAATACCTTGTGTTCCAACTGTTGCACAATCATTCAATGTTGTATTGTTTGTACTACCCACATTCTATTGTAAATGATCATCCTTCATAACCCTCTGTAACCCTCTCGCCCCAGGTCACACCATGAGACAAGCAACTTGTTGTTCAGTGTGCCCTCCTGGTGAAACATTTCAATAAATAAATAAATAGATGGCAATGGCTTGACTGCTGGAGCAGGAGATAGCAGCACAGGAGACCTGTGAAGCCAAAAAAAGATTATTAAACTCTACTCAAGAACCCACTGTGGAGGTGGTAGTATGGTGTAGCCATTGTCAAATCCCCATCTTACTATACCTGTCACCTGTGGAAAAAAAGAGACATTATTTTGTCTCACTTAGCCACACTGGTGGCCACACAGCATAGCCGTTGTCAACTCTCTGTCTTACTATACCTGTTCCCTGTGAATAAAAATAACACATTATTTAGCCTCCCTTTGGCCACCGTGGCACGCTGTGTACCTTCAAAAAGGAGAAAAAAAAAGAAAATCATAATGATACTTACCGTTACATTAGTGCTGCTGGCCATGCTGTTTGCTGGCTGGTGCGTGCCACTGAGATGGTATAGGAAGACATCACTTAACTCCTTTTACTTTCTTGAGGGCTGTCTGACTTTGCGACTGCTTTTGCTTGTCATCCCTGTGAATGGTGAAACCAGCAGGGAGACAAAAGGAAAGAAAGAAAGAAAAACATTTTAAAGTCATTCTGAGTAAGATGGAAGGGCTTTCATCTTCTGCGAGGTCGTGGACTGGAGCCATCCACCACCAGTGAGGATAAGGACTGTGGACAGTAAAAGTGACTTACCAGCACAGCAGATAATGATAGGCCTTGCTGGAGCTGAGGTGTTGCTGCCTTGATGAGCTGGCTGGCTGGCGGGTCGACTTGAGTATCCAGTCTTACAGTTCCAGATTGGATGGCTGCGGTGGAGTTGTGATGGTACCATCCCCAGTATTGATTCCACATTCTCTGCAAAGCGTTTTTAGCTGCTCCACATGAGGTGATTGTCAATTCCAAATCCAGTAGATACTATCTCAGACTGAACATAGTATTCATTTATATGAGTTTTTAAGTCAAGGAGTTAAGTAACTTGTACCATAGGATCAAGCCAAACAGTATTCCCTTGAGTCAGGACAATTTTTGCATTAGTGTGGAGGCGGTGGCCCATGCGTTTTCTGGCTATATAGGACCCAAGCAGGGAAGAGGAGAAGGAGGCGCAGGAGGTGATGCTGTGCCTTGCTGGCTGGAGCAGGCATTGTTTCTAGACATCACATTCAGGTGGTGGAGACAGGTAATTGATTAGGCACAAGGAAACAGCAGCACCACAGTTGGGGATGGGGAACAGTAAAATGACTTGAAAATAACAGAATTGTGAATTATAAAGTAAAGGATTATACTGATGAGGGGAAAGAAGGCAAACAAGACATCTGTTTTGATGCTTCAACCTCATTGAGGAAACAGCCCTCACAGTCTTCTAGACTGGAGTTGTCACCAGATGAGAATTCTCTCTCCACTACTGCTTCATGCACCTCGGTGGCAGAAGACAATTTGCTTGTGCTGACAACACCTTCCTCTTCATATTCACCACTACCATCACCTTTATGTAGTAGGAACACGGATATTTTTGTCTTGTGTGGAATTTGCCCCTCATTCGTTTCAATTAATGCTAGCATACCAGCATTTTTTGGTGGCAGATTGATTGGTGTGCCTGTCCCTCAGAATTACCCCAGTTGAACTGAATACATGCTCCACACTGACACTCGAAGGTGGGCAGCTGAGGTATTTCATTACAACCGAGGTCAGTGCTGGCCACTCAATGACCTTGCTGCCCAGTACAGCAAGGGCACATTGGCAGTGCTCAGGAGCCTTGAGTCTGCTAAATATGCATCTGCCATGCATTGCACTGAGCGCAGTCCTGCTACCTCATCAGAATCTTCCTCCTCTTTCTTCCATGTCTTCAGCTCCCACCTGATCTACAATAACATATCCCAAATGGGAATTGGAATTTTCTTTAACTTGCATGTTTCTCAGTCCATTTTCCATGTGAGGTGGTGGTAGAACATCCAATCTCTGTGGAGTTTCATGTTTGCCTACATAAATGTGTGTCTTAGAATCTGTGCCCCTGCGTATGCGTCTTGTTAGAAGATCGATCAACCTTTGGACCTGCTGACACCCACTTTCAATTATTGATGCCAGTTCACATTTATAGCATGGGTCCAGCATGGTGGCAATCCCAAATTCTTAAGACTGCAGAATGCTGGAAATATGTGTGTTGCAGCCTAAGACATGGAACATGTGTTCCATTAAGGCACAACTTCCACTACCACCACCTGCCTCCAGCACTTGCTGCACATTCACCGGTGTCTGCCTCAGCACACGTAGTAGTGGAATGGACTGACTGATACAAGCAGTGTCCCCACTCACTGCCTGTGTTGCATGTTTGAATGGACTGAGAGTCATGATCAGGCCATATATTTGTCATCACTGATCTGTTGTCAGAGACATGGATACTCCAGCACTGTCACAGCTTGTATGTAGCAGTGGATATTGACTTTATACTGCTTGTACAACTGCTCGATCATGTACAGTGTCAAGTTCCATCTGGTGACAACATCCAGCTTCATACGGTGCGGAGGCAGTTTGTTTTGTATAATGACAGAGCTGGTCACGGGCCTTGCCAGAACAGGTAAAGTGGACACAGATGCAATAGGACACAGTAAACATGGCCTTGATATCAGAATGGGCTAGAAAGTGCTGCACAATGAGATTAAGACTATGTGCCAGTGATGGCACCCTGACAAACCCACCATCACTGATGCATTTCTCAACATTCACGCCATTATCCCTTGCAATGAAACCTGCTTTCAGTGAATGAGGGTGAAGCCGCTCATCAGTTTTGGTAAGAAACACTTCCTGCATTTTCTCATTCTTGTGCGATGCACTTATGCTCTTCATTGGAAGTGTGGCATGCTGTCGAATACCTGGAGTTTAGCTAACACAACAGTTGGGCTTGGTGCAATTTTCCCATGTCCAGAGTCATACACTACACCAGGCACCTGAGCCCAATGTGCTGTAATGCACAAGTAGGAGATACCAGCTGTTTGGTCACTGGTCCACATATCCATGCTTGGATGTATGTATGGTGATGCTGAATTCTTCAAGGCATGGTTTACCGTGTGTAACACTGTCCCATAGAGTTCAGGAATGGCATGCTTAGAAAAGTATGTTCTTGATGGAATCTGCCATTTGGGGCAGGCACGGGCCATCAACCTCCCAAATTCAACATTCTCAACAAAAGAGAATGGCAATAGATCAATTGCCAGCATTTCAGCAGTTGCTGCATTTAGCTTGCATGCAATAACATGATTGGGAGTGAATCTGGAGTGATGCTCAAACATGCTATGCAGTGTAAGCTGGACCTTTCTTGGGGCTGGGCTACCAAATAGTTGGACTTGTCATGGCGGCATTGTTGATGGGGTGGTATTTGACTTCTGGGGATTCATTTGTGCTGCTGCTCAAATGACACAAGTGATTTTGGGGGGTTTCTGCACTGACATTACTGTGCTTTTCTGACTCTGGGTGGTACTACTCAGACCCAGTACTGTTGCTATGCCCACTACTAGGCAGATGCACAAAATCCTCATCTTCCTCTCCCTAGTCCTCCTCACTCGCCCCCTCCATCCACTTGGTCTATTGCCCTGTCACTTCTGCTTGCCTTGTCTAATGATGCTGATGAGGGACAGAGACCCCATGTACTGACTTCCTTCTGGTGTTGTCACCAGAGTAACAGGTGCCTGTTCTTCAGGTGTTTGTATTGCTCACCGGTGCCTAGGTGGCTGCCCTTTTTCCCCTACTTACTCATGGTTGACAGAGCTGACAGACAGCTACTGACTCATCAGCTGGGTTAAACAAATAAAAATCCCAAACTAGGAATTTCATAGCCCTTGATTTAGCATGGCGCTGGGAATCAGACAGCTGAGGGGGAGGGGTGGAAATTTAGTCTTTTTGGAATGATTTCATAATTTCAATAATATTGGTGGGGGGACTTCAGTAGTTGGATCACTGCACACAACTTCCCCTGCACCTTCTGCATCACCACCCTTATGTTTTTCTCTTCAGGCTCCCTATAGGGATCTAACAGATCATCATCAGCACAGCCGCTGATGTCCTACTCCTCTTCCTCGGGTCTGTCCTCCTCATCATCACTGTCTCTAAGCTCTCTGATTCTCCCATCATCAGGAATCTGAGTGTGACACACATTTTCCAGTTCTCCCACTTCAACCACTGACTCCAGCTTCATACTGTCAGGCTCAGCACCATCCCCACCACCAGCCATGGAGACACCAACGACTTTCTCCTTGACCACTGTTCCTTATTTACTGCTGCTTCTTGTCACCTCCCACATCCACCATCAGCACGACTGCCACAGATGTGGCAGAGAAAAATTTGCTCAACACTAATGCCACCACAGCCAACTACTCCTTTGCAACTTCCAGCCCTGGAGTCCACAGAACACACTGCCGCATATATAGTTTTTCTAACTGCTGCACTAGTTTGCCCCACAGATTTTGAACACTTCTTTGCTGCCTCCCTGGCACCTCTCCCCTAAGTAGAGCATCTCTTCCTGATCATTCTTATACGCTAATTGTAACTTGATTTGGGATGAAAAATTACAAAATGTAAAAAAAGCCTGCATTACAAATAAGTACCAGAAGCAGACAACACCTCCCCCTAGGGAATAAGCAGTGTGATCTGAAAAAGTAAAACATCACAGGGCTTAACACGATGCACACAACAGGGGCAAAAGGGTTAAACAAGTTATTAACTATGGTACAACCTCAATTATCTGAACCCCGATTATCCAGATCTCCTGCTTATCCAGACTTTGACCTTGTCCCCCATCTCTGGTTTGCCTAATACAATGGACCTCAATTATCCGAACTCTCTATTATCTGAATGAATTTGATCTCTCCCAGGGTGTTTAGATACTCAAGGTTGTACTGTACCAGCAGCAAACAACATCTCCCCCTTGAGAATCAGAGATCAGCAGTGTGACCTGAAAAACTACTACTAAAAACAACCCAAAAAGTTTAAAAAAAAAAAGGAAAAGAACAGAGATTAAAATGAGAGGGATAACAGGGGTATTTTAATATTAAGTATAACAAAATATGACAGAACACCATCACTTTAAGAAAAATATAACTAAAAGATTACCAAAATAAATGTTACAGAAAGACACTAATACTTTACTTAAACACACCAAAGTAAACCACAGAAATAACAAGCATTTGTCAATGCCAAGTGTTGCTTGCTGTCATTAACAGTGGAAATGCAGGAGTTAGATAGATGCAGTATAGGAATGGCAGTGAAGTATTGAACTGACTCCAACTCCACCCCCACCATGCAGAGAGGGTTAGCATTGGGTGTGCCTTTGGGTCGCCGCCCATAACAGTCACAACATTTCACCTCACCCTACCCTGCAGACACATCTCTTACAAGTGTTGAGGTGTGCTTTGAGTGTTCAGGCTTTACACTCACCTCAATCCATAAGGAAATATACTGAAATGGGTGCAGTAGGAGAATGGGTAAACTTGGGGCCAAAGGGTCCAAGGCGCACTTGATGCCTGCCACTAGCTGCAGGGTGGGGTGGAATGGCATGAGCATTACTGTCAACAATCCCAGATCACACCCCTGATACCTGTCAGTCCCTACAGGTTAGGGTGTTATGGTCAAAAACCCTAACACAATGGGCGTTTCTTGGAATTTTTACTCCAAGTTTTCAACATGGGCTTTTTGTGACCCCACCGCATGAACAGTGACTCTATCAGTTTGTTAGCTGAAAGGTGATTTTGCACAGTTACTGCACCACTTGGCACCACAGGTGCAAAAACACATTTAGAAACATAGAAACAGAAGTTGACGGCAGATAAGGATCGCAAGGCCCATCCAGTCTGCCCATTTCTTTTTTCTACCTTATAAATGTGCCATCAGCCTTTGCTTTGTCAATGACCTATCTATTCATACTCATCTGTATTGTTCCCTTATGCCTATCCCATGCCTGTTTGAAGCCCTGCACTGTATTCAAATCCACTACTCCTGAGGTAGGCCACTCTATGCATACACCATCCTTTCTGTAAAAAAGAACTTCCTCACATTACCCCTTAATTGGCCCTCTAATCTCATGCTGTGTCCTCCTGTCCTGCTGTTTTTCTTATATTGAAACATGTTAGACTTTTCACCTGTTAATGCCCTTAAGGTGTTTGAATTTCAAACAATGTGAAAATGACACCTGTACTGTTCATGAAGAGGTGTAAAATATGGCAATGTTGAAAATCTGGAGTGAAAATATAAAAAAAACTAGGTAAAATCCGAGTGTGCATAGAAACTGCGCAATGCACACCGAATGTAATTAGTTTAGGATGTTTTACAGCAGATTTTCAACATAGGCATTTTGGGACCTCTGCTCAAGAACAGTGTCACTGTGATTTTCTTAACAAATTTAGAAGCCAGTAGACATCTGGGAACAAGCGACCACTGTACAGTGTGCTTCACAATAAACACAACCATGGAGACAAGCCATACAAAGACAAGGATACTGGGCTTTAGAAGGGCTGACTTTGGCACAATGGGTGAATACCTGAGGAATGCATTAGCAAATGGCCAGAAAGGAGGGGTGGAAGAACAATGGAGAAAAATCAAAACTTCCATGACGGAGGCAACAAGCCTTTGTGTGAAACAAATAAAGAAAACAAAGCGGAATATAAAAACACTATGGTTCTCAAAAGAGGTGTCAGGGAAGGTTAAGGAGAAAAAGGCTGCATTCAAAAAGTATAAGGAATCACAGATGGAGCATGACAGGGAACTGTATCAATTAAAGCAGAAAGAAGTGGGGAAGGCAGTCAGAAAAGCAAAGGCCCAAACCGAGGAAAAGATAGCCAACTCAGTTAAGAAGGGGGATAAAACCTTTTATAGGTACATTAGTGAGCATAGAAAGGTTAAGGGAGGGACAGTGAAGATTAATAAAGGAGAGGGGAGGTGGGCAGAGGGAGACAGTGAAAAGGCAGAGATACTGAATGAATATTTTGCTCAGTATTCACAAAAGAAGAAGAGGAGGAGTTATCTAAACCAAACAGTAGAAGCACTCTGGGAAGGGGGGTTGACACCAGTCCATTTACAGAAGAAAGAGTCCTGAAAGAACTCCTAAAACTCAAGGTGGACAAAGCAATGGGGCCTGACGGGATTCACCCTAGAATCCTAAAAGAGCTAAGGGAGGACGTAGTGACACCACTAACCACACTTTTAACAAATCATGGAAAGATGGGTGGTACCTGAGGACTGGAGGAGGGCAGATGTGATTCCCTTCACAAAAGTGGAGCAAGGCAGAAGCAGGAAACTACAGACCTGTTAGTTTGACCTCAGTGGTGGGGAAAATGATGGAATCACTTCTGAAAAAAGAATTATTCAGTACCTAGAGGTAGCGGGCACAGGACCCAAAGCAGCATGGATTCACAGCAGGAATGTCATGTCAGATGAATCTAATCAATTTCTTTGACTGGGTGACCAAAGTAATAGACCAGAGAGAGGCTGTGGATATGGTCTACCTAGACTTTAGCAAGGCATTTGACACAGTCCCCCACAAAAGATCAATAATCAAGTTAGCCAGCCTGAAGTGGGTCCCAGGGTGGTAGCCTGGGTAGCAAACTGGCTGCAAAACAGGACACAGAAGATAATAGTGAATGGAACACATTCTGAAGAAAGGGGGGTTACTAGTGGAGTACCTCAGGGCTCAGTACTGGGTCCAGTCCTCTTTAACGTCTTTATAGGTGACATTGCAGAAGGTCTGGAAGGAAAGGTATGCCTCTTTGCAGATGACACAAAGATCTGTAACAAGGTTGATACACAAGGGTGGGGTAGAAAGGATGAGAAGGGACTTGGCAAGGTTGGAGGAATGGTCAGACATATGGCAACTTAGATTCAATGCAAAGAAGTGCAAAGTAATGCACCTGGGAAATAAAAATCCAGGAGAAGAGTACACAATAGCAGGGGAGGTACTAACGACAACAATAATGGAAAGGGATCTACGTGTAGTCATATCAGATGACCTAAAGGTTGGTAAGCAATGTAGAAGTCAGTAAGGAGAACCAGGGGATACTGGGATGCATAGGAGGCAACATAAGTAAAAAAGAGAAGTGGTTATCCCTCTGTACAGACAGTTGGTGAGACCCCATCTGAGTACTGCGCAGTTTTGAGACCTCATCTATGCAAGGACATAGACAGGATGGAAGCAGTCCAGAGGAGGGCAACTAAAATGGTGCAGGGTCTACATCAGAAACCATATGAAGAGAGACTGAGAGTTTAATATGTATACCCTTGATGAAAGGAGGGACAGGGGGACATGATAGAAACTTTTAAGTACCTCAAGGGAATCAACAAAGTCCAGGAGGGTAGCATCTTTCAGAAAAAGAGATGTGTAAGAACAAGAGGACACAATTTAAAGTTAGAGGGGACGGCCTAGGGGTAATGTGAGGAAATTTTTTCATGAGAGAGTGGTGGACGCATGGAACCGCCTTCCTGGAGAGGTTGTGGGGTCTAAAACAGTGGGGGAATTCAAACATGCATGGGATAGACATAAGGCAATTATAGTGGGGGGTTGCAGGAAGTAGGCTGTTGGTTAACTAGAATCTATAGCTTATCTAATAGGTAGGGAAATGGGCAGACTGGGTGAGCCAAGTGGTCCTTATCTGCCGTCAGACTCTATGTTTCTATGTTTCTATGTTTCTATGTTTCTATGTCCCGAACACTGATTTCCCATGGCAACCACGCTATTCTGTGCTGGAAGTGTGAAACACATTTTGGCCAGGGTGTGAAAAATGACAGCTGTACTGTTCATAAGGAGGTGTGGAAAAATGCCAATGTTGAAAATCTGGACTGAAAATATTACGAATTCGTGAACTTACAAGGGTGCGTGGAAATTGCACGATGCACGCTCGTAACACAGTCATTTTATGGACATTTGTCACCAAATTTTCAACATAGCCAGTTTAAGACATGTGGAAGACTGCCCATATTCTACCTCTCTTTAAGTCAGCAGACCTTTGTAACCTGAATAACTATCGGCCTATTTCTATACTCTCCACTCTCTCAAAAATCCTGGAAAAGGTTGTCAATACTCAAATCAGAGATCACTTGGACTAGCACGGTCTCCTAAACCCTGCACAGTCTGGGTTTCGGGCAAAACACCGCACCATATCTGCTCTTGTAAAAGTAACTACAGACTGGCAAATTGCCTTAGACTCTAAAAAACATGTAGTTGCTCTATTTCTCGACCTCAGGAAGGACTTCGACACTGTGGTTCACAACATCATGCTTACATCACTGAGAAAAATCGGCCTAGACATCCCTGCCATCAACTGGTTCTCTAGCTACCTTTCTAACAGATTGCAACAAGTTAAATCAGCAGGTGACCTGTCTCCTCAGAAACCCCTATTGCGAGGGGTCCCCCAAGGCTCCATTCTGGGACTTATTCCATTCGTTATTTATATCAACAACCTGGACTCTCACCCACAAGTAGCAAACGTGCATCTATTCGACGACAAGGTACCTCTACACCTCAAACTCCCCACTTTTCACAGCCTATGAAGACCTACAATGAGACTTTACCTCCTTACAACATAGTCTCATCAAGCATAAACTCCTTCTCAATGCCAAAATACTAAATCTATGATTCTCTCCCAAAGTAGCCCTTGTCACCTCACCCATCCCACCGTTATTAATGCTTATGGGTGAACCCCTAGACTCAGTAGATACCTTTAAATACCTAGGGTTCTGGCTGGACAACAAACTTAACTTTCTATGCCACCTAAATGAAGTCTTGAAAAGTTAAGACAGCGACTTGCCTTTCTATCGTATCAAATATTTGCTTACCACAGAATCTAGAAAGAGACTAGTACAAAACCACTTTTCTACCTGTACTTGATTATGCTGATTTCCTCTACAATTACTGCCCTCTCACAGTGCTTAATTAACTTGACACCCTATATCACCGAAGCCCTAAGATTCATCTTTAACCTACCTTTTCGACCCATCATTGTCTTCTGTACCAAATGGCGGGTTGGCCATCACTGTCTTCAAGGAGAAAAGAAATGCGCTACTTGGTCTCTATAGAGCTCTCACTGTCAAGCTCCCTGCATATATTTCTAGTCTGTTCAAACGTGCTCATGGCTGCTATGGTCTCAGACGTTATGCAACTCTTTGTTTCCGTAGTGCCTAGAACAAAACTAACCTTAGACTGGCCGCAATTACCTCCACACTCCCTTCACTTTGAACACTATGCAAAGCACACTCAAGCTTACCTCACTGCCTAGCCCTCTCCTTTCCTTCAAATCTTTGCTAGTCAGTATTTATGGAACCTTGTAGCTGCTACAGGTAATTTGTCCTTTCAGTTTATTGGTGTCTCTGCTCTAATTAATTGTTATTATGTCATCTTACATCATCCTTAGGGATTCCATTACTCACACCCCTCCTCTTTTCAACTCTCACCCTTCTCCCTGTCTTTATTTATCCACTTGCAGGCCCCTGCCTGTTTTACTTATCCTCCTGCAGGCCCCAGTCAATTTTCAAGTTTTCTACCCTACCTTCCTCTTTCCCCTTTCTTATTTTTTATTGTTTCTTCGGATAATACCCAAGTGGGAGTTCCCTTACAGACTCAAGTATCTTGCAACTGACCATGTACCGCACTTTGCTGCTGTCACTATTTTTGTATTACCTTGTCTTTGTTTTGTATTGTTCCTTGTCCAGGACCACTTTGAAAATGAGCTTGCTCGATGGTGTTGATGCCTAGTTAAATAAAGTTTGATTTGATTTGATTTGATTTGAAGACCTCTGCTCATGAACAGTGTCACTGTGATTTTCTTAATCTGTTCTGAACATTGATTTCACCCACCGACTGCGCCACTGCGTGCTACATGTGCGAAAACACATTTTGGGCAAGATGTGAAAAATGACAGCTGTACTATTCATAAGAAGCTGTGGTAAAATGGCAGTGTTGAAAATCTGGAGTGAAAGTACAAAAAATGCTCGAAGTTTTGAGCCTGCATAGGAACTGCGCAATGCACGCTCATAAAACAGTCAGTTTTGGGAATTGTTTCACCAAATTTTCAACATAGGGTTTTTGGGGGCCTACTTCATGAACAGTGTCACTGTGATTTTCTTAATCTGTCCCAAACATTAATTTCGCATACTGACCGTGCCATTGTGCACTACAGGTGTGAAAACACATTTCTGGGGAGATGTAAAAAATGACAGCTGTACATTTCATAAGGAGGTGTGGTAAAATGGCAGTGTTGAACATCTGGAGTGAAAATATTAAAAATGTTTGAAGTTACAAATGTGTTTAGGAACTGCACAATGCACACTCATAAAACAGTCATTTTTGGGAATTTTTTCACCAAATTTTCCACATAGGGCTTTTGGGAGACTACCTCATGAACTGTGACACTGTCATTTTGTTAATCAGTCCTGAAAGGTGGTTCATGCAGTGACCACAAAATCACCTTTCAGGACCAAATAACAAAATGAGTTCATAAGGTGAGTTCCCAAGAACCCCATATTGAAAATTTGGTGAAAAGATTCCCAAAAATGGCCGAGATATGCACCAAAGTTGAAAAAACCCTATTTATGTCATTATACAGTTTACCAGCATTTCTTCAGTTCGCAGTCAGCTTTCAAAAGTGCAGATGTGTTCCTGGTCCACAGAAGATCATCGCGCCAGGCCGAGGTAAGTATGGGTGAGGTGGGGGTGGGGAGGTGGAGTAGCAGAGGGTGGTGGGTTGGGGGGGGGAAAGAGAATCAAGGAGGGACCTTTTTTTTTTCTTCGAGTTTTTTTTTTAAAGATGATGGGAACTTTTTGCCACGCTGGGGTGGGCTCCTTAGTGGCACCAGGAAGTTTATTTGGTGGAGGGACAGTGGAGCCAATGCGGGATTGGGCACCCCCGTGTGCCAAAGAGACTTTGCCATGCTGGGGTGGGCTCCCAGGCACATGGAAATTTGTTGGCAGTGAGCCAACGGGGATTGGGGCACCCCCATTGGCCAAAGAGACTTTTGCCACGCTGGGGTGGGCTCCCAGCATGGCGGATGGAAGTTTGTTTGGGGGAAGCAGTGGAGCTGACAGGGGATTGGGCACCCACATCGGCCATACAGTGTGCTGGGGGAGTGGGTACCCCCCTCGGTAATCATCAAATGGGGGAAGGTGCATTATGTCAACGGGGATTGGGCTACCCCATCGACAAATGAACTGGGGAAGGGGTCATTCTGACAGGGGGATTGGGCACCCCATTGGCTTTTTTTTTAATTGAAGTGTTTCACCAGGAAGGCACGCTGAACGGCAGGTGGCGGCTTTCCATCGGTTTCCTGGGGACTATGAGAGGCCGACGGAGAAGCCGACACCATGGAGACACCACGCAATCAGCTGTCTTGGTAGCTTGTAATGCACTAAAACAGCTGATTGCATGGCGATGTGGCCGAATTTCTTTATGCATTGTGGCATGCTTCTTAAATGCTGACGTAATGTGTTTCTTGCACATGCATGCAAGCAACACAAAAATGAGAAATTACTCACTACAGATAAAAAATGACGAACAAGAAAGAGTGAGAAAACCAAAATATAACACAAAGCTTCTGCCTAGACAAAAAGGCTTTGGATCTTTCTGGCCTGCCTTGCTTTACAGTATACCTACCCTCCCACCCCCACTGCTTCACAGGCTGAAAAAACAGAAACCACAACTTTAAATTAAATAATCATTGAAAAAATAAACTAAAAAACACAAGTCTAGCAGCACAAGACCCTCTAGACCAATTTGTGAGCAATTTGGATTCAAAAAGATTGGTTTTGAGATGTATTTTAAAAGTTTTTCCTCAGACAAGCACAAACAGACTTGCCTCCTATTCTGTCTTCAGAACACTGCACTGAAGACTGCTTCCTCATGGCATACACCTTGTTTCAGCATGAGACCTTCAGTTCCATAGGAGATCACAAACTTTGCCTCTGTACTAGAGCTGTGCGGAATGAGAACATTCAGAATTCACGGAATTTTTATGACATTTTATGAAATTCCATGAAATTTTGCATGATGTCAACATTTTGTGGAATTTTTAACATTTATTAATATGGCCATAACTTGGCTGTCTATTGAGCTAGAGCTCTGACATTTGGCACACTTACTTTCCTGGAGGATGTCCAGTAATCTGTTGGATATCATGAGAGTTAGATGGTTTGTCCAACAATGATAGGTGCCCAAAGTCTGTCATGTTATTTTTTGTGGGAAATTTCATGAAACTTTTTATCTTCATATATCGCAACCATCTATTGAGCCAGCGATCTTGCATTTGGCATGACTACTTGCTGATATAGGTGTTCTAAACATGTGCCACGTTTCATGACATCTCAGAGTTGTATGTGCTCAAAGTCTGTCATTTTATCGTTGAGCACAATTTCATGAATCATTTTATCAGCATATAATTCAGGCATCTTTGGAGGTAGACGTGTAAATTAGCATGAATTACCATTTTGTAATGGTTATAGAATCTTCTTACTATGGAGAAAATTGGATTAGAATTTTTTAAGTTACAGGGGTTCACACCTTACTAAGTAAATATTTGCAAACTGTTGTGAAAACTCTCACAAATTTGGATGTTTGTAACTTCTCTGCTTTTGCAGGCGTAGACTTAACATTTGACAAGCATATCTGATGTCATTGTATCCTGGTGTCTAAGACAACTGGGTAACTTGGTTTAGCAGTTTTAAAGCAAATAAATAAATAAATACATTTACAGTGGGGAAAAAACAAACAAACAAAAATATTGGTAACATTTTCTCAAATATTTATGGTAGCATATAGATGACGCATCCAGAATTCTTGTTGTGGAATTTAACATTCACAATTGATATATCACTACTTCATTTGATAAACTGACTGAGATTTTGCAGTCCTGCTGTTCTTCCTCTGGCTGACTATTTTATGCCCTTCTCTTTAGCATAGCCAGATTGACTCAGTAGAACTACCAATTCCACTGATATCCTCTTTGTTCTTTACAGTGACAAAATCCATAAAATGAGAGTAACCTACTCATTTTTCTATCAGCCTATCCTGTTGGAATAACCAGAATTCTTCCTTCCTGGTGCCCCAAACATTGTCTTCTCCCACTACATCTTTATGAGTACCTATAGTCCCAGACTTGCAAGTATGTCAGTCTCCCAGATTATCAATTTACTGGGTGCATTCAGGTTGGAATTGTTTATACTCTGCTTCCTTGCTCCAGCTGGGGTGGAGGGGTGTCTACCACTGGTATACTATGCAGCTCAGCTGTCCATTTCTTGGTGAAACTATGCATCTAACTCATGAACCTGGTGACCCCTGCAGTATGTGCTCTCATATCCCTATCCTTTAATTTGAATCCCCCATATAAGGTTGAGTGAAATTAGCAAATTCCAGTTTTATGGAATTTTCATGAAATGCCACAATTTTCACAAAGCCTCATGGAATTTGACTTTAAGTACAGATGTTATTTTACAATTTCTGGCAGCAATCAATTATTAAAATTGTCACACACATACACAGTCTCCTTATTAGGTCTAAGAACCTGTCAAATTTCTTTTTTTTTTTCCATATAGATTTTATCCTCTGGAGCCCTGGGTAGCTGGCCCTCTGATGGAGGGACTCTCTCTGGCCCTGCCGCCTCCTGCACTTGCCGATCTCCAGTAATTCCTGTGGATTACCCCCATGGAAGGGCCAGGAAGGAGATTGCCTGTTTCTCCCCTTCCCAGACAGCCAATCCAGAATCTGGGGATGACCCTCAGGAGCGATGGACCATCATTGAGCCTGCCAGGTGCTTTTTCCTTCATTTTTCCATGTCCCCCCCCCCACTGATATGAGGACATTGGGCAGAGCTCATGATCTGTACTGCCCTCCAGCCACCGCCAAAGGGCAGTCAGCGAGCAGGATGACAAGTCTACCTCCTTCCAAGAGAGCAGAGCAGTCCTCCATACACTCAATCCTCTTAACCCCCCCGCCAACCCCAAGTGGCCCAGGCTCATTCCCTAACCCAGGTTGCCAGCGTGGCGCAAGGTGTAGCGACCAGAGCCTCAACCTCCCGCACCACCAGTCTGGCTTGAACCTGTTAAATTTCATGACATTGCATTCTCTAGTTTTAAAGTTTCAGGGGTTTATAAATGTGCAGTTTACATTCTTGCAAAATGAAATTTTAAAATGTTGTGAAAGTTTGACTACTTTTAACTCAGTCCCATTTAAAGCTGTAAATATGAACCTTGTCAGAAATGATCATGTGATATAGTAGTTTAAATGTTTCTAATCTGGTTAAATTTTGTTGTTTTAAAACTAGAGGGAAATAAGTGAAACTTAAATTTTGGCAAAATGTTTGGCAGGCTATGACTCAGTGCCATTTAAGCTGGAAATCTGAAACTATGAACATATATCAATGTAGTGATAACCTGTATACCTGTAAAAGCTTATAACATTTCCATGCATACTGTCAAAATTATACTAAAATAACATAAATCAAAATGTTTAGCTACTTATAACTCAGCCCCTGTTGAAACGCGAGGCTTAAAACGTGGTGCACATACCCATGCTGCATGTTTCTCTAAATCCTGAAACTGTGGAGAAATTTGGATAAGAATATTTAAAATTAGATGAAAAAATGTTTGAACACCCATAACTCCACTACCTTTCAACCTACATCTCTGAAATACAGTGCACTTACTTAAGGCGTCTCTGTCTGTGCTCCAATTTTGGTGGTATTTGGATCCATACTGTTAAAAGTAAAGCAAAATAATTGAAATAAAAAATTTGACAAAATTCTGCGCAATTCAGTGGAATCAGAATGGTAATTCCATGGGGCATTGTACATACAGAATTTTGTATTCCTCACAGCTCTACTTTGTACCAAACTTTGCTGGTGAAATCACCAACTTCATACATTACTAACTTCGCCTCTGTGCCAAACTTCACTGGCGGAGTTGCCAAATTCGCATTTCACAGAGTTATCCATTTTCCACAAATTTGGACTTGGCAGAGTGGATTAACTCTGTGAAATGAGGCAGATTCATGAATTAATCTGCACAGCAGAATTTTCCAACTTTGCACATCACTAATCACGATGATCACCAGCACCATCTGAAAACCTCAACAAAAGCTTAATGCCCAATGATAAAGATTGCTGCTGGTAGAGCAATGAAATGGACACAATGTTCAGAATTGCATAAGAATTAAATAAGACATCAGGGAAGGCATTAACCATCACAGCCTCAACAGTGGGAGAGGGACATGGGGAGTGGTGCAATGCACTGCTGTAAGGCAGTTTTCTGGGAGACATTCTGAAACTGCGTGTTGTCCTATTTGCTGGCAACTGTCAGCTCTGAGGGAGGAGATTGCCCACCTCCAGGCTGAACTGGCAAGGACTATGAGGCCTCCCCACCCAAAGAGTACCACTGCCACAACCACTGCCCCAGAGGCTGCCAAGCATGAAGAGCAGTTGGACCACAGTGGGTTCTGGAGGGTGGTGATGGAACAGAGGCGAAGCCCCCTAGTTGTACCTCTACAAAAATCATACACCAGTCTGGCAGAGCAAGGTTCCTCTATGATGGCACCCTCAGTGGAGACCAAGAAGAATGCTGAGGACATCCACAAGGGAGACCCACAAAAGGGTGGCAAGGGACACCACAAGGGAAGGAAACAGCTTCTGATAGTGAACTCAGTTGTTAGGGGGGTAGAACTGGGGAAGGGAGAGGAGAGGGAAGTAAGGTGCCTGCCTGGTGCCATGGCTTGGAGGGACAAGAAGGAAATCCTCAGGATTGCAGAAGAAGCATCACAGGAGAGGGGACTAGATAAAATTGTCCACCTTGGGACAAATGACCTAGCTAGGCATGGAATCAGTGTAGTGCAGGATGAATTTGTGGAGTTGGGGAGGGGCCTCAGACAGGTAGCAAGCACGGTTACCTCTCAGAGGTGCTGCCAGTCCATGGCAGGGTGAGGCTAGGTACAGCATACCATGCAGTTTAATGAATGGTTGCAAAACTGGTGCTGAGCACAGGGCTTTGGCTTCATTGGGGACTAGGGGTACACTTGGAGAGATGAAGGTCTGTACTGGCACGATGGTCTGCATCTGTCCACAAAGGGAACCAAGCTCCTAAGTGACAGGTTTAAATGCTTCCTTGGCAAGCTTTTAAACTAACCAAGGGGGGAGGTGCTGATAAGAGGCAGAAAATTTAAAGCCTCCCCCCACAAAACATGGCAGGTAGTAAGGTAAACACTGAGGTACAGAGCTCAACAGAGGGCAGGACAGGGGTAAATGGAAAAATAGACAAGGGCAATAAGAGCAGGGATGGGGGAAAAAGGATAAAGCCAACATAAATGGAGGGCAATGAGTAACAATGCCCATAGTCTGGGAAACAAGCTTCCTGAGCTAGTAGCCCTGATGGAAGATGAACAATTGGATATTGTGGCAGTGATGGAAACATGGTACACAGAGAACCATGACTGGGATGTCAACATACCGGGGGACACAGTCTACAGAAGGGACAGGGAGGGTAAAAGAGGAGGTGGAGTAGCTCTATACATAAGGGAAGGGATCAAAGCTACAGAACTAAAAAGTAAAGGGAGAGGACAAGAGGCACCTCGGTCAACTTGGAGACAGTGAACGGCATTACAATCCACACAGGGGTTGTATACAGACCCCCATCTCAAGAGGAGGAAATGGACACGAAAATGATAGAGGACATTCTCAAAATGGCTGAAAAAGGGGAGATACTGTTGATGGGGGACCTGAATATGCCAGATGTCAACTGGATGACATGTACTGCAGCCACATCCAAGAGCAGGTCATTCTTGATGCCCTGCAGGGGGCAGGCCTTAGACAGCTAGTGTTGGAACTCACTTGGGAGGGAGCAATACTAGACCTGGTACTCTCAAATGGAGAGAGAATCACAAATTTAGAAGTCAGTAGACATCTGGGAACAAGTGACCACTGCACAGTGTGCTTCACAATAAGCACAACAATGGAGACAAGCCATACAAAAACAAGGATAGTGGACTTTAGAAGGGCCGACTTTGGCAAAATGGGTGAATACCTGAGGAATGCACTAGCAAATGGCCAAAAAGGAGGGGTGGAAGAACAATGGAGAAAAATCAAAACTGCCATCATAGAGGCAACAAGCCTCTGTGTGAAACTAAAGAAAACGAAGTGGAGTAAAAAAACACTATGGTTCTCAAAAGAGGTGGCAGGGAAGGTTAAAGAGAAAAAGGCTGCATTCAAAAAGTATAAGGAATCACAGAAGGAGTACGGCAGGGAACTGTATCAATTAAAGCAGAAAGATGTGGGGGAAGGCAGTCAGAATAGCAAAGGTCCAAACCAAGGAAAAAATAGCCAACTCAGTTAAGAAGGGGAATAGAACCTTTCATAGGTACATGAGGAAGCATAGAAAGGTTAAGGCAGGAATAGTGAAGATTAATAAAGGAGAGGGAAGGTGGGCAGAGGGAGACAGTGAAAAGGCAGAGATACTGAATGAATACTTTTGCTCAGTATTCACAAAAGAAGAAGAGGAGGAGTTACCTAAACCAGACAATAGAAGCACTCTGGGTAGGGGCACTGACACCAGTCCATTTACAGAAGAAAGAGTCCTGAAAGAACTCCTAAAACTCAAGGTGGACAAAGCAATGGGCCTGATGGGATTCACCCCAGAATGCTAAAAGAACTAAGGAGGACCTAGTGACACCACTGGCCACACATTTTAACAATTCATGGGAGGATGGTGTGGTACCCGAGGACTGGAGGAGGACAGATGTGATTCCCCTTCACAAAACTGGGAGCAAGGCAGAAGCAGGAAACTACAGACCTGTAAGTTTAACCTCAGTAGTAGGGAAAATTATGGAATCACTTCAGAAAGAAAGAATTGTTGAGTACCTAGAGGCCAACAGGGCACAGGACCCAAAGCATCATGGATTTGCAGCAGGAAGGTCATGTCAGACGAATCTAATTGATTTCTTTGACTGGGTGGCCAAAGTAATATACCAGGGAGGGGCTGTGGATATGGCCTACCTAGACTTTAGCAAGGCATTTGATACAGTCCCACACAAAAGACTAATAATCAAGTTAGCCAGCCTGGGAGTGGGTTCTAGGGTGGTAGCCTGGGTAGCAAACTGGCTGCACAACAGGACACAGAAGGTAATAGTGAATGGAACACATTCTGAAGAAAGGGGGGTTACTAGTGGAGTACCTCGGGGCTCAGTACTGGGTTCAGTCCTCTTTAACATCTTTATAGGTGACATTGCAGAGGGTCTGGAAGGAACGGTATGCCTCTTTGCAGCTGACGCAAAGATCTGTAAAAGAGTTGATACACAAGAGGGGGGTAGAATGGATGAGAAGGGACTTGACAAGGTTGGAGGAATGGTCAGACATATGGCAACTTAGATTCAATGCAAAGAAGTGCAGAGTAATGCACCTGGGAAACAAAAACCCAGGAGAAGAGTACACAATAGCAGGGGAGGTACTAACAACAACAAAAATGGAAAGGGACTTGGGGGTAGTCATATCAGATGACCTAAAGGTGGGTAAGCAATGTGAGAAGTCAGTAAGGAGAGCCAGGGGGATACTGGGATGCATAGGAAGGGGCATCACAAATAGAACAAGCATTTGTCAATGCCGAACGTTCGCTTGCAGGTATTTGCAGTGGTATTTGGCACTTGGACATGGCTTAAGAAAATCAGTGACAAAGAAGTACAAGCATTTGTCAATGCCAAATGTTGCTTGCTTCTATGTGCTGTTTAGGTATTTGGAAGTCATTGGAGTGCAAATATTGAAAAATCTCGAACTTACGAGTGTGTAGGAACTGCGCAATGCACACTTGTAAAACAGTCATTTTTAGGAATTTTTCACCAAATTTTCAACATAGCCATTTTAAGAGCTCTCTCATGAACAGTGTCACTGTGATTTTCTTAATGTCCTATTATTGATTTCGCATGTTCTGATCGCGTCATTGTGTTACATGGCTGGAAACACGCTTTGGGCAGGATGTGAAAAATGACAGCTGTACTGCTCATAAGGAGGTGTGTGTGAAATGGCATGTTGAAAATCTGGAGTGAAAATATTGAAACTAGAACGCACGAAGCGCTGCGTGGAACTGCGCAACGCACGCCAGAAACAGTAATTTTAGGAATAGTCATTAAATTTTCAACATAGCCATTTTAAGACCTCTGCAATGAACAGTGTCACTGTGATTTTCTTAATGTGTCCCATACATTGATTTCGCATCGACTGTGCCATTGTGCGCTACATGGGCGGAAACACGCTTTGGGCAGGATGTGAAAAATGACAGCTGTACTGCTCATAAGGAGGTGTGGTAAAATGGCAATGTTGAAAATCTGGAGTGAAAATATTGAAAATTCACAAACTTATGAGCCTGCGTAGGAACTGCGCAATGCACGCTCGTAAAACAGTCATTTTTGGAAGTTTTGCACTAAATTTTCAACATGAGATTTTTGGGACCCCTTCTCATGAGTGATGTCACTGTCATGGCATTATTCAGGCCCAAAGGGTGATTTTGTGCAGTGACTGCGCAGTGATCACGAATCACCCTTCGGGCCCGAATAACGCCATGACAGTGACATCATTCATGAGAAGGGGTCCCAAAAACCCCATGTTGAAAATTTGGTGCAAAAATTCCAAAGAAACCTGAGATATGCAATAAAGTTGAAAACCCCTATCTAGCCCATTATACAGCTTACCGGCATTTCCTCAGTTCGCGGTCGGCTTTGAAGAGTGCAGACGGTTCCCGGTCCACCGATGATTGTCGCGCCAGCCCGGAGGTAAGTATGGGGTGAGGGGGGTGGGGAGGCAGGGTGCGCAGTGGGTGGGTGCGGGTTGTGGGAGGGGGCTGGAGAAGTGCCGTGGGGACCGCTTTTCAATTTACAGGTTTGTAAAAAAAATAAGACGACGTGGGACGCTTTGCCACGCTGAGGTGGGCTCCCCAGCATGGCAGAAGGATGGCTGGGGGCTATGGAGCCGACGGGAATTGGGCACCCCCGCCGGCAGACAACGGGGACGCTTGCCATGCTGGGGTAGGCTCCCAGCGGCAGAAGGATGGCTGGGAGCGGAGCCGACGGGGATTGGGCACCCCTGTCGGCAGACGACGTTGACGCTTGCTCACGCTGGGGTGGCCCCAGCGCGGCAGCAAAGATTTTGGGCGGTGGACGCTGTGTTGTGTATGACAGTGGTGGTTTTCTTTGAAGAGAAGATTCACCGCCATACACAGCAACTGCCGTCCACTGGTGCACGACTGTCACGCCTGGCTCAATGGAGCAGGGGATTGCAGGGAGGGGCACACTCCAAATGTCCCATTCTCCCAAGATGTTCTTGCACATGCGCTGAGTTTAACGAAAAGGGAAGTGGTTAATCCCTCTGTACAGACTATCGGTGAGACCCCATCTGAATACTGTGTGCAGTTTTGGAGACCCCATCTATGCAAGGAAATAGACAGGAAGGAAGCAGTCTAGAGGAGGGCAACTAAAATGGTGCAGGGTCTGCATCAGAAACCATATGAAGAGAGACTGAGAGAGCTTAATATGTACCCTGATGAAAGGAGGGACGGGGGACATGATAGAAACTTTCAAGTAACTCAAGAGAACCAACAAAGTCCAGGAGGGTAGCACCTTTCAGAAAAAGAGATGTGTAAGAACAAGGGGGCCCGATTTAAAGATAGAGGGGGGATGGCTCAGGGGTAATGTGAGGAATTTTTTTTTCACAGAGAGAGTGGTGGAAACGTAGAAACATAGAAACATAGACTTTGATGGCAGATAAGGGCCACTTGGCCCATCTAGTCTGCCCATTTCCCTACCTACAGGATAGGCCGCAGATCCTAGTTAACCAACAGCCTATTTCTTCCTACCCCCACAAGAATTGCCTTATGTCTGTCCCATGCATTCTTGAATTCTCCCACAGTTTTAGACCCCACAACCTCCTCAGGAAGGCTGTTCCATGCATCCACTACCCTCTCTGTGAAATAATACTTCCTCACATTGCCCCTGAACCGCCCCCCATCTTTAAATTGTGTCCCCTTGTTCTTGCACGTCTCTTTTTCTGAAAGATGCTACCCTCTTGGACTTTGTTGATTCCACTGAGGTACTTAAAAGTTTCTATCATGTCCCCCCTCTCCCTTCTTTCCTCAAGGGTATACATATTAAGCTCCTTTAGTCTCTCCTCATACGGCTTCTCTTGCAGACCCTGCACCATTTTAGTTGCCCTCCTCTGGACTGCCTTTATCCTGTCTATGTCCTTGTGGAGATGGGGTCTCCAGAACTGGACGCAGTACTCCAGATGGGGTCTCACCAACTGTCTGTACAGAGGGATAACAACTTCCTGTTTTCTGCTGCTGATGCCTCTCCCTATGCATCCCAGTATACCCCCAGCCCTCCCTACTGCCTTCTCAATTGCTTGCTAACCTTAAGGTCATCTGATATGATTACCCCCAGGTCCCTTTCCTTTTTAGTTGCTGTTACTACCTCCCCCCCATTGTGTATTCTTCCCCTGGGTTCTTGTTTCCCAGGTGCATTATTTTGCACTTCTTTGCATTGAATCCTAGCTGCCATACTTGACCATTCCTCCAACCTTGCCAAGTCCCTCTCATCCTTTCCACGCCTTGTGTATCAGCCGTGGTTGCAGACTTTGTGTCATCTGGTGGATGCATAGAACCGCCTTTCTGGGAGGTTGTTGGGTCTAAAACAGTGGGGAATTCAAACATGCATGGGACAGACATAGGGCAATTGTAGTGGGGGTTGCAGGAAGTAGGCTGTTGGTTAACTAGAATCTGCAGCTTATCCAATAGGAAGGGAAATAGGCAGACTGGGTTAAAGAACAAGATGTTAAATGGAGCTGACTGGAAGAGCTAGAAAATCTTGCCTACTCTGCTAATATCAGACTTTTGGGGATGCCCAAAGGTACAGAGGGAGATTACTTAGACACATTTCTAGAACAGTGGCTGTCTGAAGTGGTGGAGCTCAGTTATGCAGTTTCCATCATTAGGGCCTCCCAGATAATTCTTCGCATAGCGGCCTCAGAATTAGTAGGCCCTAGAACAGTCCAGACGGTTACAAGATCATTGGTGGTAAGAGACCTTGTACTGAAGGTCAGAAAAGGTACTGCCGCCAGCTGGACTTATGGAGCCGAGGGCTTCGGACAGGTGCGCCCTTGCAGGCAAATCCTGATTGGACTACCTGCTTTCTCAGCCGCTACTGATTGATGTGCCTTTTTGTATTGACTTTACATAGCAATTGTCGGAGAGGATTGCTCTGTTTGTGCTGGTTAAGCACTGCAGTATTTGGTCCCTCCCCCACACCCCTGCCCAGGCCTCCTTTAAATACACTTTTGCTCCTCCCCCTCTGTGCTCTACCACTCCTCTCACTGTGTCTCTGTCCCTCTGAGCAATCACCAAATGCAGGAACTGCCCCTTAAAGCCGAACAGCACCTAATCTCTCAGGTCACATCAGTAACAAGTATAAAACGCAAAGGGCTGGCCCCACACCCAGCAGCCCCCGGAAAGCACAAACTACCTCTGGAGGATGTGCTGTGCCAGCTACACCACCACCTAGGATCCAATCCCAAACTTAACTATACAGTACACACAATCCTACTACGTGGAGAGCAGGAAAGTGCACTGTAAAGACAAGATAACTCCCACCTGATTGAACCTCAGTCAGACTCCCATAGTGCACCCACACCTGCCAGCAGTGCCCATCACAGGAATACCAACAATGCCACTACCCGCAGTCTGGCTAGCAACATCTCTCATGGCCTTTCTGCTACTCCCTGCTGCATTGTCGCACGCTTGCTGTAACGCAGCTCTGGGACCACCTCCAATATTTAGGGGATGGGCTCCCAAACTCCACATCAGGGCCTGGTAGCCCAGTGACCGTACCCCCCCCCCGATAGCAGCAGGGTCACTGTGTCTGTCACTGTCTGACCACCACTACCCAATCCCACTGCCTACCATGATCACAAGCCTCATTGCCTGCAGGACTAGTACTCAATCCCTGTCCCAATGCCTTACACCTCACTTAGTCAAGCAACTCAAACTCCTTGCTATCAGAGTAGCCTGGCTACTCTTAATGCTCTCGGGCAATATTCATCCTAACCCTGGCCCCAGTTGCAATGCTGCAGGGCAAACCAGGAAAAGCCAACTGATCACCACTGCATCCCTCAACATCTGCAGTCTTCTGTCAAAACTGGGGCATGTTGCAAGCCTGGGTAGTGCAACACAACCCAGACGTCCTAACCATAACTGAAACATGACTCACACCCAGGACCAAGGACAGTCAAGTCTAGCTCCTCGGGTACACCCCCTTCTGCCTCAGTAGGCTTGGAAAGAGGGGAGGCAGCTGCATTATCTATATAAAAAATTACCTACAAGGAGTAGCTCTCCCACAATTAAGTACTGGAAAAAACGTACAGATACTTTCTGTGCCAATAACCCTGGGCACCCAGGACAAGGGTCTTACTCTCGTCTCAGCCTGCTTACTCCCCAGAGAAGTAGTAGAGGGCTTTAGAGTACTGCATGAGCACCTAGCTGACCTCCGCTCCAGTAGTGAAGTCATTGTGCTGGGTGACTTCAACATTACTTGGCTGTCCCAGGATTCTGCCACTTAAAAGGATGTAGTCTCCTCAATCAACTTCCTTCAACTAGTGGACCAACCCACCCATACAAATTACAGATCGGGTAACAGTACCCTATTAGACTGGGTGCTAACTAACCACCCAGAGTGTATCTCTGGCCTAAAAATGCTCCCAGACTCCCTAAGTGACCATTTACTTGACGTTATTGCCTCGTCCAACAAGGCCCCTAAACTGCCTGCTAAGGTGATAATATCCCGCATACTAAAAAAGGGCATGTTACGGCTCTTTAAGCAACACCTGCAGCATCTGATCTGGACACCAATCCTAAGTGCCAAAGATGTCGACACAGCACTGGGTAAATTTATAGAAATTTACAGTGCTGCTTGCGATATCTTTGCCCTCATATCAAAAAGAAAAGTCAGTGTCTCACACAAAACATGGATAACCCCCCACCTCCTTGCCCTGATGAGCTCCAGGGACCACTTATGGTATAAGTACAAAAATACTCTCGCAGACCAGGATATGCAAAACTACAAGGCAGCATGGAATAAATGCACCATCGCAGTCCGTCAGGCAAAAGCTAATTACCACAGATTCGTGCTAAACTCCTCCTGGGGTGACAGTCATCGATTCTGGGAGAACATTAATGCAATCACTGGGAAATGGGATACCTCATCACCCACAATGCTGAGCCATGAAGGATCCTATACACAAGACCCCAAATCCATTGCAGACATCTTCAACAAAGCTTTTATTGACCTCAGTACATTGCTTCCCCCTAGTTTCCAAGTCCCAGCCAGCACAAACCAACCCAAACCCCTAAATTCCCTTCCAACAAGTCACAACCCCCCATTCTACCTCAGAGTATTATCTAAAGGAGAGGTAAAAAAAATACCTCTCCAAAGTTCTTGGGAAGTCCAGGCATAGCTCCGAGGGCCTGCAGCTAAAACTAATCTCTCTTACTCTTGACGAATTGCTAACGCCACTGACCAGTATCATAAACTTGTTCCTCACCACAGGTACTTTCCCAAAACTCTGGAAAGTTGCAGTTGTAACCCCCATTCACATAGCAGGAAGTAAGACTGACCATGCCAACTACCACCAAATTTCAATTCTCCCTCCGATCTTAAAAGCCCTTGAGTGGATAGTCTACAATCAGCTGGTTGAACACCTCGACAAATACCAGCAGCAGCAGCATGGCTTCCGTAAACTCCACAGTACTATCACAGCTCTTCTTGAGTTCATGGGCTACATTCACAACATCTTTGACCATGGGCACTTGGTGGGGGCAACCTTTATTGACCTTATCAAGGCCTTTGACACAGTCAACCATGACCTCCTCCTAGCCCAATTAGAAGCAACTGGGCTATCCTCTGACTCACTGTGCTGGTTCCGGAGCTACCTCTCAGGAAGTGTACAACAGGTAAAAATAAGTAATGTACTCTCGGACCCCCAACAAGTGTCCACAGGTGTCCCCCAAGGATCCATCCTGGGTCCCCTCCTATTTAGCCTTTTTCTAAACAACCTTCCACCAGCCTGTCAACAAAAATCCTTTCTCTCGCTGATGATGTGGTAATCTACTCCAGTCACTCTGACCCTACCATGCTGCAGCAGTGACTTCAAGAAGACTTTACAATGTGGAAGACTGGTTTAGCAAAGCTAGCTTCTAGTCAACCACAAAAAGACAATGTCCATGCTCTTTGCTCCAGCCCATAGCCGCCACAGGTATTTAACCTGAACATTCAGAATAAAGAAAAGACACGATTGAAATGGTCCCCAGTTCAAGTACCTGGGCTCACCCTAGACAGCTCCCTCTCATTTTCCACACATGTGGATCATGTTGCCACAACAGCTAACAGGAAGCTTGGCCTGCTATATAAGCACTCTGCTGCTCACTGATAAAGCCCCAGCTTGCTATCACCAGTTCGGTCTTCTCAACTACTGATTATGGCCTTGCCATCTACAGTGCAGCCCCTGACAGCACCCTCAGGTGGCTCACCATCATGCTTTTGGGCCAAAGCTTGCAGACTTGCACTCAGGAGCCCAAGATCTAACCCATACCTGCCACCTTTACCAGCAAACCGGTTGGCTAAATCTGAATGACCGGGCCCGCTAGCAAACCTGTCTTCTTGCCAGAAAAGCAACACTGGGCCTACTGCTGCCAGGACCAAGCTCCCTCATACACCAGGCCGCACCAACAGGGATCACAAGGGCATCCAATAATATCTCCATCAAGATCCCCTACCGTCGCACCACCCAAGGTCAGCGATCCTTTGAATATTGTGCCCCGCTATGGCTCACCTCACTTCTGCCTGATCTAGCCACTATCAGCAAAATCGGCTTGTTGAAATCTGCACTTAGATCCCATCTGTCCAGCCAAGTGATATGCACCTGCCACACTTGATCATCTCCCCCAGGAATAAAATACTGACTACCCCACCTACCTTGCACTTATGCACTGTCCAACCTGCTACTTTCCTCCCTCCTACCCACTACACCCACCCCTTTCCCACCTCCCGCAACCCCAGTCTCACCCCTGTCTATTTCCCCCAGGATCCACAGCCCCCCCACCATTTCCAAACCCTCTGTCCTACCACTCCCCCAGCCTTTCTGACAAGCAGACCATGCCAGAGGTTACCGCAAGCTAACACCTCTTCCATTCCCCCGTCTTTCCCTACTTCCAAGACCTGCTGTGCCTCCTACTGCTCCTTCTCTTTTTCTTGATACTATTGTTGCACCAACTTAGCTTGTATACTGAGACACAAACCTATACCGTGTAGTTTGTCATTCATTTACTGTTGTCACTTGTTTGATGTACCAGCAACTCTGTTTATTCTTATTGTACATTCGCATTTTCCCCAACGTGGAACCTTTGTAAATGAGCTTGTAGCTCAAAAGTTGTAACTCAAGAATTCAATAAATAAATTAAAAAAAAAAAAAGATCAGGCACTGGTGATGGTGGAGGAAAGCAGGATCCTCATGTTTCCACACTAATCCTAGGTAACACAACTTCAGAAGAAATCCTTCGAGGGGGTGACAGGATCGCTTTGAGATAGGAACATCTCCTATCGTCTCAGATTCCCAGTCCATTTACAATTCATCTTCAAGGAGAAACGGTACCAAATCTTGGACTTGTAGGCAGCTGGTACCTTTGTAAACAAACTGAGTCAGACAAGCACAGCTTCAGAAGGGGATGATTCAGCAGGGGAGGAGGACATGTAAATCTTCCCTGACACTTCGTTAAACAAGTCTGCAGTTTGTGAGACCACAACTGACGGGCATTTCCTCTGGCACTTGATAGAATAATAGTAGAGTGTAGTGGCCTGGTTGCATACTAATGTGTGATATACTGTTGGACACAGCCACAATGATTTAATATGTTGAAGCATTTTTGTTTGCTGGGAAATGTATAGCCTGCTGTGCATTTAGGTCAGATACTATTATGTCAATAGGTGCTCAAGTGGCAATCTGTCTACTTAGAAGGGTTGGGAGTATTGCTTGTACATGTTATTGCAATGATAAAGGAGGATCAGGAAAGATGTTGATTGAGACAAGATGGTAGCTAATGTGTACGCCACATGGTGATGTAAGATGGCAGTGAGGCCCCTTTAAGGAGCTCAGGGGTCCCTGGGCAGCAGGGGCAATGCTTATACTTTTTATTTCTTTTTACAATTGTATCTCCTCAGAGTTCTTTATGAGACCCTCCCGATGAGGTATACCTTTGCTTGCATACAAGTTGGGTATAATATAACAGTATAGTGGCCTGGTTGGGTACTAACATATAATACATATATATTTTTTTAACTTTCTGTTTATCCCTCCTAACCTGCCCTTGTCGTTCCACTCCTTCGGGCCTCTCATACTATCCCTGCCCCAGTCCTAGAGTCTGCTCCTAGAGTGCCCCGGCTACTCCACTGGTCCCTTCAAGTGCCTGGATAACCCCCTGGGTGGGACAAGAAAGGACCTACCTTCCTCCACCTCCGTGAGGCACCTACACAGCGGGGTCTGCCTGTGGATCGGTGGCTGGATGGCCCGGAGTGGCTATCATCTAGGACCTCCTAGAGGTGTTTTCCACTTTTCTTGTGGTCCCCTTCCATTCCCTGAGGATGCCGGCTTGGGCGGGCCATGTGCTGACACACCACGCCTGCCAAGTGCCTACAGCATCCTCCTCCTGACTCTAATGCCACATGAGCCATCAATGCCATGAAAGCCGGTGCTCCACTGGACTCAAGGATGTCTGGTGCCTGGTAACCTCCCCGGAGGAGGAGAGCATCCACTGGGACGCTAGATCCTCCATCCCCTGCCGACTTCTCGATGACCCGGCTTGTTCTCAAACCCAGGTCGCTGGGCGGAGCGAGGTGTGGCATCCAGCACCTCAACCTCGCACCACCGGCCAGCCATATAATACATAATTTTTGACACAGCTACAACAATTTAATATGTTAAAATGTTTCTGCTTGTTGGACAATGTATAGGTTGCTGTGCATTTAGATCAGAAGTCATTATGCTAGTTGGTGCTCAAATGACTATCTGTCTGCTTAAAAAGTTTAATAATTATACTGTTTCACTTTCTATGTTTTAATAAAAGCATATAATAACTGGTGCCCCTTTTTTCCCATATGAACACTGGATTGTAATTTTTGTCATTATAACCAGCTGGTTATAATGACAAACATGTGCCTGGTTTCCCTAGCTGAGTGCATGTGCCAACCACGATCTTCCTCGTCTGTGCCGTCTTTCAGGATCCCCGTGCTTCTCACTGGTACAGGTCAGTTCCCCAACTGAAAGAATTAGCACTAACTTCTTTTTTAAACAAAAATACAACAGGGCACAGTAGAAACAAAACCTTCCCTGTGATATAATAAAAAAATAAACGCTGCTTCAGTTCAGCAGCCGCCACGGACTGCGTTGAAACCCTACAGTCCGCGGCTCGACTCAACAACACACTTCAATTTATTTTGTGTAATTGCTGTGGTGAAAAAAATATCCCCAGTAATGATACAAAGTAAAGGATGGATAGGGGGTAATAACTCCGATTTTACACACCCTCTCGGGGTGGGATGCCTTAATAAACCCCTTGAGCTTCGCTCTTGGGGTTTATGTGGCATCCCATCCCTCAGGAGTGTGTAAAATCCTCATTATAATCCCCTATCCATCCATTATTTTCTATATTACATTAATGCCACTAGTTACTGATGGCAGCCAGGGGAGCTTGTTGGAATTCCCTGTATTGTGGCTAGACTGTTTTTTTAGGGTTTTTTTCAGATTATTAAGTCTCGGCTTTTGAAGCTGGCTATGGACTGTTCACAGACTCTTATCTTATAGTTAATATTACTGTGTTGGCTGTGCTACAGTCTCAGAAAGTGTTTACATAAAGGAATTGTTATCAAATGCTCTTTCCCTTCCGTCATACCACATGAAAATAAGACACAATTGTGCCTGTATTCATTTTATGTGGCAAATGTTGAACCTGTCATTTTCTGTAAGCAATTGCTGCTTGTATTTTATTAAATTGCAAGAAAATATGAGTTAAAAAAAGGTTTTTATTTCAAAAGGTAAACAGATGATACTACATTTCAAATCTATAAAGATTAGCAAAATTACAATAAATTTCCATCAATTATAGTTTTTTTTAATATATGGATGCTCCAATTTAATATGTCAGTATAGCATACAAAATGTTTTGTGTAATACTACAGGCAAAAAGTGATAATAGTATCAATGGTGCCCCATAATACTATCGTTTGGAGCCTGTAGTACTATCGTTTCAGCTCTGAATGATAGTATTATTGCAAAAACTGAACAGTGCAATCTCAAGACTCTCCGACACAGTAAGCTTGTTCCTAAGATCCCCAAGGCAATGTCCTAGACTGTGTTGTGATGTTCCTGAAACCATGCCTCCTTATTAGCCATGGTTTCTCTGTGGGTAGGCAGAACAGTTAAAAATACATGGTGGCCGTCTCTCTCTTAGCGAAAGAAAATCGTCCCTTCACTCTTCTGCTGACGCTTTTGCTTTTTATTTCAACTAATTTGCAGAATTATCTGGTTGATCCTGTGTTCACTGAGGCAAGACTGCAACTAAAAGGTAGGACTGCCTACCAAACAAAACTTGCACATGCTAAGCAAGACAGCAAGCAAGTGGGTGGGGGTGGACACAAAGACAGTAAGGGAGTCCTCACTGTGGCGGTCACCCGACCTCAAAGCTTCCCATAAACAAAGAGCTGCAAACAAAAATTGGATCCATATACTACAAAAACAAAAAATAGGTGCGTGGATTACTTATAATATCAGACAGGAGTTGTGCTAGGATAACCTCACGCCTGAGTGGTTGGGCACGAGGCCGCTGGCCTAGTGCGCCCAACATCCCAGAAATGAGGTTATCCCAGCACAACCCACACCCTGGAGTGCATTATTGTTATTATATTAATCGATTCAAGGTCCTGGGGACAAGGAACCTCTGAGTCAGCCTCGAGTTCCTCTGTCCCCAGAACCTCTCAATGGTATTACTCCCTTGTAATACACGCTCACCTATCTATTATTCTATCTATGATAGTTCATAAATAGTGGTAAAACTGAACTAAATAGTAGTTTCATTACTTCTTATAAAACAACAGAGAAAGAAAGATGAAGGAGAAGAAATAAAAAATATATCAGCTGTCTTTTAAGTTATGTTTGATGTATGTATATAAGTTTATCGTTCAATAAAAAATCTATTATGGAAAAAAAAGAAAGAAAAGTTATAGAGAAGTCTAAGAAACTGAGTTTAAAAAATAGTTCTAAGTGGTGAATACAAAGTGAAGTAAAGTATAGCTAGAAGAATGGTATTATGGAGAAAACTGTTTTAATGATGATATTGCAAAGATAACTAACAAGAGAAATGATTAGACACCATCTTGAATGTATGGATGAACAGAGTCCCATTCCTGTCAGAATGGAAACAAGAGATCACAGAAGCTTAGAACTGAAAAACTGGCACACTGCATGATAGGTAATGCAACACATTCTTATGCTTAGTACGTGATATATGTAACCCTTTCCTGCTATATGCTGACTCAGATGACTAAACAGTTCTTTTGTTTTTGAAAATTGTCCCTTCCTACCTTTGGAGTTAGGCGCTAACCACACTTCATGAAGGCAGAGCAGGTGCTCTCATATGAACATACAAAATTTGCCAGCAGAAGAAGGCCATTTGGTCTATTGAGTCTGCTCGATTTTGCAGCTAGCAGCCCTATTCTGCAGCTGCCCCTCCCTTCTCTCCCCCTCCCTTTATCCTCCCTCTTGCCCTGTCCCAGCCCCTTTTGAAGCAGCCCACTGTTTTACAGGCTATCACCGGTGCTGGTAATGCATTCCACCCTGCCACCACCCTCTCTGTAAAAAAAAGTCTCCTCATTTCCCTCTGAACCTTCCCCCCCTCTAATCTCATGTCATGGCCTCGAGTGTCCCTCCCCACCCTCACCCTGAATACCCCTCTGTACCAGTCTTGTTTATCCCTCTCATGTACTTGAATGTCTCGATCATATCCACTCTGTCCCTCCTCTCCTCCGGCGAGTACACGTTCAACTCCTTTAGCCTACTCTCATACAGTAAGTCCCCCAGTCCCTGGATCATCTTAGTTGCTCTGTGCTGCACCCCTTCCTGTAATTGAATGTCCTTTTTCAGGTACAGGCACCAGTACTGCATGCAGTATTCAAGATGAGTTCTAACTAATGATCTATACAGTGGCAGATTCACCTCTCCCTTCCGCAACATTATTCCCCTTGTGATGCAACCCAGCATTTTGAAAATCAAACTCACAGATGTATTTTCCAGTGGCTACCTCCCTCTCTTCCCAATCTAGAGGATGATTGCATTGTCTCTGAGAAAAGGGAAGTGCACCAACGATCAGTCTGTGTAGTCGTAGAATATTTATAGCAGGGAGCACAGTACCTTAGTCCTCACAAACAGCAGGATTCCTGGTGATGGCTGGACTTCCGTCTGGCAGATTGATGACTCTTCACATTCCCACACATGTCTGGCAAAGCTGGTTGAGATCCCAAGAGCTGTAAAACACTTAGTAGGAACACAACATCTCACAACAGTTCATTTCTGTATAGAATTCTGTCCAAACAAGCTTGCAATGCAACCAACAGCATTTTATTATATTGCTGTAAAAGGGATCAAGCCACACACACAAGGATTTTAAGGAGATCACCTCAAGTATTTACAGTTCATAGACCTTTACAGAAACAATGGCAAACCACTGTGGCACCATTCATTTGCTTGGGGATCTGGGATTTGAACCCAGACCCAGCTAACTCTGAACTCTCCCAGCAAGCCTAACAGGCTCCTGTGCTTGGCTCTCTCTTCCTCTTAGCTGTTCGGGCAGTCACACCATTTCTACTTCCTGCCAGTGTGAGCGGGTAAACATTCAAAACTCCTTGGGCCTTTCTCCCTCCTTCTTGGGGCTCTGAAGAAATCTGGGCACAGTCCACACTCTCTGACCATCCGGACCCAGCTATCCTTGGGCATGGTTCATGTAGGCCAGTGGTCTACTGTCTTCCTCCTTGGCAGTCCCTCCTCCTCCTCCATAAGCTTCCTGGGGTGGACATGCAAAGCGATATGACTGGACGGACGCCACCCTGGTCCTCTGGTCAGCTTCTCTGCCAATCCACATTCCAGGACCACCATAGCAGCCACCCTGCTGTGCCCTTCTGCTTCACGGAGCCAATGGGCTCCTTCTCACAAGGCTCTCCTTCTCACTTGCCTCTCACCCTACTGCTGCCATCCCACTGGTGGGTTGGTGGGATCCATACTGTGGAGTCAAGGGGCAATCTCCCCACCCTAACTCCGGCTCCTCTGGCCTGCCCCCCAGCCCAAACTGCGCCGCGAGGCCTCAGCCCTTTCCTCCTTGCACCACTCCCAGCTGTCAACTCCCCTCCCAGCAACTCCTGTCGTGCCGGTTGGTGCCTCTCCATTGCGATGCCTAGGCCACGCCCTCAGGCCAGCCTGGCATTGCGCACACCTCCCGATCCCAACTGGACATCCATTTAGTAACTCCCCCTGCCAAAATGGCATGGGGGTTACATATACAAAATCTTACTGAACCCTAATGAGATGTTCTTATTATCACTACTATCTTCAAACTCAGAAAACATCTCCTAATTCAGCCCCCTCTATAACTGGAGCTCACAGTGACACAGAGAATACTAAACTCAGACATGCTTGCATTCTCTTTTGAGAATTCCTTTTGGATTGTAAACCCTTATATGCTACCTGTAATGCACAGTATGTTGCTCACTATTCAAAGTAGTGCCAGATTACATTATGTTCTACAAGTTGTATATAAGTAATTGTTTGTGTACGTGAGCATATCATTTTTTTCCAATATTTATACCTATTTGTAATACATCTGATATGACTGAAATGTGTTCATGTTGCTGCTTTTTTGTGATGTATTTATCTTTCTGGAATTTCCCAGGCAGGTAGTACCTGAAAATAAATGATTCCATACCTCTCAACTGCTATGAAGTTGGCATAGCGCTATGATCATTACACTGAAATTTCCCCTTGCCCTGCAACAGTTTACTAATGTTCTTAATAATGTTAGAGCTGTTTCTGGACACACAGACTATTAAATCATTGAACTAACTTCACAAAAACATTCTTTTACACTAAGTATATGGGGACCACTATTTGTAGACATATAATTCTTTAAAACTGGAAAGTGCTCCTCATTCTGGCCATTTGCTCTGACGTTTTGAAGGCCAGTGCTATGAATTTTATTGCTAAGTGGTTGAGAGGTATGGATGATTTCTTTGTCCAGTGTATTTACCTGGATAACATAAACTAAATACATACAGGAGATACATTCAGTATAGACTGAAATGTTTCTAAAGGTGATGTGTTTGCAAACTGTTGGCTGTGATGTCACAAGCATGCTCAATAGCAGTCTTCAGATTTTATTCAAGGCTTAAAAAAGTGCAGTCATAAAGAGGTGGTCTGACTGTCATGCTGGCCTGATGGACTAGTATTGAGCACACCCATTCTTCACATTTGCCGGGAGGAGGGCACAATTGCAATTGTACTGGCAAAAGGCTCAGTGTAGACTGAATGGGTGACTACTCATCCATGGAGTTTGCATAGTACCTGCTACCATGTGGCTGCCTCCTGGTGGCTGGGGGGGGGGGTTGGAAAACCATGCTGGCTGATCCTTCCAAAGGGAAGCCCCACCCAAAAGCATGGTGGCAGCGCCCATGAATGATCATGTTGGCAGCATTCCCTTGCTCCTGAGCTGGCGTCTCATGCTGCCACCTAGAGGGTTATTTCCCTCCTCTTATCTGAGACTGACATTTCTGGTCCTTTTTGAAGAGCAGCTACCTGGAAGACCTGTGGCACAGAAAGCAAATGATGGGGGAGCTTTGGCAAAGATGCCCTAAGACAGGGTCTTTGAGCATGGTTAGGCTGAGGGCCTTTAAAGGAGAATGGAGCTGAACCTGAAAGTCATGTTTTCCTTGTAGAGAAGTGTTGTTCTTAAATACTAGTTCCAGTTTTATTATTGTTCCATACAATATATACTGGCCTATGAGTAAACATAATTAATGTTTATGTTTACGCACTGGTGATGTAAACCATTTTAGAACTTTAGGATGTAGTTTATGTCACCTTTCGATCACATAGTTCTATAGTACAGTAGAACATTAATGCATTGTGACATAAACTGCATCCTACAGTTCTAAAATGGTCCTGACCTTCAGTGTGTAAATAAGAAACATCAGTTTATACAGACCAATAAAGATGAAACCACAGCAAAATACAAACCAGTGTTTCAAAAACAGTTTCTACAGATATGAATAAGCTTACAGGTTTAATGCAGTTCTACTGGCCTTCTGCACATCTTTTGACACAGTACTTCATGGAAAGTACTTGGAGAAAGCAGCACAGTTTGGGGCGGACGTTTACACCAGGAGGGATATAGGGGGTGAATGCTGAGTCTGCTGCTCTTTAAAATGTTGTTTAATGACCTGGAGGAGGTGGCTGGAGGGCGTTGAAGTATAATGATATCACTAAATTGGCAAGAGGAGTGGAGAGAACTTGGTGGAGGGTGCACTACAGGGGATGTGCACTCACCATGGGCAGAGAAAAGGGGGCACAGATTTAATGTAAGTAAGATGCTAAACCTAGGGGCATGGAATCGGTTGCACATTCTGAATACCCAGAGTGGTGCAACAGTGGATGGGGCAACTGAGGAAAGGGATTTGGGGGTAATTGTGGACAGTTAGCTGAAAGCAGGCAGCTACTAGGCAGTGTGCTGCCACAGTTAGGAAAGCAACTGCTCTGCTGGAATGTGTTGTGGGGGGGCAAGGAGCAGGTCATAGGAAGGGGATCCTTTCTCTGTACAAGGCCTCAGTTAGCCCACACCTGGAGTACTGTGTCTGGTTCTGGTCACCACTGTACAGAATGGACATTGAAGAAATCGACAGGGTTCAGCAAAGGGTCAACCAGCTGATTAGCAGCTTTGGGGCAAGAGTTTCTTGGGAGTTACTGGACATACTTGTAGTATGTGCTATTGTGCCTTTAAGATTTACAAGGTACAGAGCCAGGATCATGTGACTAGGGGAAGTCTTAGTGTGGAGTGAATATGTTGTTGTGTTGTATGGAGTCTTGTGTGATGCACTTAATAAATGAAGCAACTAGAAGCTACTGGAAATTAACCTAGCATGTGGTCTCAGTCATTCTAAAAGTTAAGAACATAACATAACAATACTCAAATTATTCAATCTACAGAAGTGAATGTAGAGGAGGAATGTGATCACAGTGTTTGGAATGCTAGAGGGGATAGACAGAGTGGAGTACACACAGATGTTTGCACTTGTGAGTCAAGCAGAACCACAAGATATGCACTTAAACCAAGGGACAGGGGAAAAGAAAAAGGGGAAACATTAGAAAGTATTAATTCATACAGAGGACGGCTAACATGTGGCATAGCCAACCCAGTGAGATTGTGAAAGTGGGAACCTCTTAAAGCCACATTACAAGAGCCATTGCTTAGGAGAGCTCCGTTGTTTGTTTTTTAAGTGAAGTGAGCTAGTTTCCTCAGCTTCTGCCGATTGTAACTAAGAGCTTTATTTTACAAACAAAGAAAACTAGTTTGCTCGGTCTCTTTTTGTAATTGCTACTGTTAAGCATTGCTAAACAATAGCCAAGCAGCTATCCAGTGCAACAACACGAGAGCCGTTGTTCAGGAGAGCTCCGTCTTACAAGCAGAGTGAATCAGTTTGCTCGGTCTTTTTATTGTAACTACTGCTGTTGAACATTGCTAAATATCATTAAATAATAGCGAAGCAGTGTTTATTGTTTACTTTGTATTATCTACTAGCTACTTTTCATAGTTATTCTATTGGCTACTCCTGAAGGCTGCATTTCTCGGCCTGGATTTGTGTGAAGAGTTCTCTAAAATGGATGTGTGGAATACAGCAGCTGCAGCAATTGGGATTATAGAATATAAACCCCCAAGAACAGAGAATAGAGAAACTTTGGGGAGGCAGTATAGCACAGTGGTTTAAGGCTCTGAGCTACAAATCTGGTGACATCCCACAGACCAGACCTGGGTTTGAATCCCACTGTTTCCACTTGCATACTGTGTGACCCTGAGCAAGTCACTTAACTTCCCTGTGCTCCCAGGTTGCTCCTGTATAAAAGTTTTCAGCTTAGTGTGCTACTCCTGGTTAAACAACTAAATAAATAAAAAAAAACTATGGAAAAGGAGATTTTATTTATCTACAAGGCCAAGTCCTGGGGTTGGAAGTTGGTGAATCCTTTTAGAGGCATTGTTGCTTACAAGCGGAGGGTTTTTACAACATTAGGAGCTAGAAAACTTCTTTTGGCTATTTGTAATAAGAACGATCTAAATTTTGACCCCAAAGAATGGACCAGTAATCCAAATAGATTGACAGATGCTGATGATGCTGATGGTGTGAAAAACAAAAGAACTTTTAGAACGGGGAGCGCTACAGAGATATATCTTCCCCTGTAAGTAATAATATTTGATTGACTAAATACCTATCTTCTTTAACATCACCAAGACTATTTACAGGAATTGGGGTTGCATAATGATCCTATTAAGGATGATATTAAGGACCTTAATGAGTGATTTTGTGATTGTGAATATCTAACTTTTTATCCTTATTCACTCAGAGTATTTGACATTTGTGATCTAATTGTATAGATACATTTTGTTAAGACAGAAATTATATATCTATCTGTTTTACCTTGGTAAATTAATACTTGTCAACAAATAGAATCAGATTTGGGGAAATTGTGAAATAGTGAATTAATTAGTACTGTTTAATAGTACTTAGACTAATACAGTATCAATGAGGATGAGGAGTGGTAAAATTTGTTTGGAGAATAACACCAAGAAACTGAAAGTTAATAAAACAAAACGTACAATCAAAATTAGTGGTAGAGAGATCATGACTAGAAAGGGGAATGAGGAAATAATTATGACCCTGATTTGAAACCTATACAGACAGGAAAGGAAGGGGATAGTGGGAAGGAGTAGAAGGTGAACTTAGAAATGAAAATGAAGCAGCCAACCATCAGTGAGCTATGCAAAAAAAACAGATCAAAATAGAAAGAGAGAAGGTGATAGCCCCTTGGCAATGATTAGAGTGGATGGGGGGAGACTTCAGTAACCCATAGTATTGACTTAATGAAAATAGTAAATACTGAAGTTACAAGGACCGTGGAAAGCATTAGGGAGACTATTCAATTCAATCAAAGAATAGGACAAAAATACAAGAACTGAATCTATTAAAACAAGAACTTAAAGATTTCATAACACAGATAATACAGATAAAAATATGCAAATGGATGATTTGATAAAAACTTAGACCAGGAAATAGCCAGGAATGAGGACTCTGGGATAGAGATAATGAAACCTTATGTATGAGCCCAAAGCCTGATACCTCTCTGACTATGGGGATGATAACTAAAGAGTGTGTTAGAGCTTTAAGTGACCCTCAAACAGCTAATGTGTTGATTTTTGGAAAAATAACCACAGTAAAACAAGACTTATCCTTCATAAAAGGAATTTGTGTTGAAAATAAAAGAAGGATAGATAGTATTTATAAAAAGTTGTGTATGAAATATTTTTCTGAACAAGTACAAGAAATAACTATTAGAGAATTGGAAACACAAACCTTGAATACTGAAGCAAGTGATTCTAAACACAGAAAGGAAGAGATAGGAAATAATAGAATTAGTATAGCACAATCTACTATCATTGGAGCTGAGGACCGGGAAATAGCAGAAATAGAATTGGATTCTGAGTTGGTAATGTTACCTAGCAATTTTGAAGAGTCAGATTCTATCTTGGAAGAACTTAAAGCTGGGAATCCTGAGATATGGGAAAAGGAAGACAACAAAAAAATAAAGGACAAGGAATTAAGGAACAACAATAAGAATAAAATAAATAAAAATACTCCATTAGGAAAAGAAGGAAGATAAAGGAAAAAAGAGTAAAAATTATAAGAATCACAGAACAGCCAAAGACCCGGCTGATGTAACAGTGGAAAAAGAAGTAGAATTAGTAAAAGAAATAGTAATGAAGAGTGAAGCGAAAGAGATAAGAAATAGGAAAAAAACAAGGAAGGAAAGTGATAACAACCAGCCGATAAATAAATTAAAAAGAAAAGGGAAAAACACTATACAAAAAAAAACTAAAAACAATAAAATTAAAAGTAAAAGAAAAGAGGAGAAATTGGAAAATTAAAAAGAGAATTTAACAGAAAGTGAAAGAAACAACACAGATGAAAGTATGGGAACTAAAGATTTTAGTATAAAATTGAACAAAAAAGAAAAGAAATCAAATATTGCAAAAAATGTACTTAACGATTTCTTGATAAGGACTATGGAAACGGATTATGTCCTGCCAATCTTTAAAGTACAAATTATGCCAGATAAAACAGAAATTAAATTAAATACTCATCTGAAACATCTATTAAGACTAATAGGAGATGGAGAAAGAGGAATAGATAGACTTATAAATAGCATGAGTGTAATAAGACCATTACCGGATGAAGAATTGGTTCTATTGCTGTCTGACTAATATTATGTATTAAAAGCATTGGAAAATCAAAAAGAGAAAATGAGGGATTTGAGATTTGAAATTGATGGTGTTACAATTTTTCTGGAATACTATGAGTTAAGTCAGAAAGTTAGAAATAAGGACAATAGCTATATGATTTCAATCTTTGGACTAGTGAGTTTTGTTAATGAAGCAAAACAAAACATCAGAATGAAGATAATTGATCTGTTTCAGAACTTGTTAAGAGTTAAAGAGCTCAAAAGTAGGATTATAAAAGCTAAAAGATGGAAACTGATGGACAATTAATGATTTGGGTGAATAACCTAGCTGATTTTAAATTTTTACTGGCTAATTCAGCAAGACTTGGTCATGTAGATATATACTTAAGGGGAGAAAGTGACATAGATACTAATGAATGGAAAGAGGAAAATGAAGGTCAATGGATAAAACTAATCAAGTCGAGCAATAGATTTCAAATATTACAAGACTATGATGATAAAAGGACAATAATCAAAAAATACAGGTTTTGGGGCTATTAGATACCAATATATTATATTGGAATGTTACAGGTATAGATGATAAGTTGGTAGACCCTTCATTTATTATATATATAAAACACACTTTAACATCATCTGCATCCAGGAAACTTGGAAGAAGGAGGAGATAAACATAAATGGTTATAATACATTTTATAAAAAGGCCAGGAGTCAAAAAACATTTGGTAGATCTTCAGGAGGTTTAACAACATGGGGGAAAATATTAAGAAATGTTGAATATGAGGAAATCGAGAGTGAGTCAGAACATATTCTTATGGTTTGTATGTCAGTAAGAAAGAGGAACATTGTGATTATAAATGTCTATTTCCCACCGTTGGGTTCTAAATATGTAGATAATGAAGTTGGGAAACTAAGTCTTGCATTACAGAAATGCTTAGCAAGAGAGCCTGGAACAGAAATGATCCTTGTGGGAGATTTAAATGCCAGGGTGGGGAAAGCCTGGACCCTTCTATAGAAATATTGATGCATGTGCAGCCCAGGGTCTTGATAATGGAGCCATGAGAAGGAACCAAAAGATTTAAAGGAATGTAATAGAGGAGAGAATTGATAAAATTAATGCAGAATAATAATTTTCTTTCATTGAATGGAAGAACAAAAGGTGATTTCCAAGGATATATGCATATTTAGGTCCAAGAGGTGCATCAGTAATAGATCGTTACTGGGTATTATTGACTACAATTTGGTCAACATTAGATATGAAAGTAGGGACCAGAGCTGATAGTGAACAATATCCACTAGAAATTTTATTCAATTTTGGGACTGAGTGTACTAAAGATAATAATAAACAAACACTAGTTAGAACCAAAAAGGTATTCAGTGGCAACTATTAGAAGGACAAAAAGTTAAAGAAATAAAGCAATATCATGGAATCAGAGATGGCTTAATGGAAATAAACCAAGGGAAATCTACAAATACTTGTATTAATATGTATGAAACTATAGTTAAAAAAAATTGCATCATTAATTTTCAAGGTTTTTACTATTAGGGACAGGAAAGGTAGTAAGTGGTATGATGTAGAATGTAAAAAACCAAAAATGGAAATTAATAAACTTGCTAAATTTACCCAAAAACATCCTATAAGGATTAATAAATATAAATTAAATAAAATAAGAAAATATAAAAAGTTATTAGTTATAAAAAAAGTCAGTATAGGGAAACCCTATGGGAAAAATTTGAACAAGCAGCATGGGCAAAAGATAATAGGGAATTTTGGTGCATGGTAACAAGGGGTTGGGATAATGTTTCCAGATACTTTAGAAAATTATATAGAACCAAATGTATGAGAATTTTTTTATAAAAATATATTCCAGGATCCTAAAATAGAAGATCCCACTCTTGAATATACCAAATGGATACCTTTTAAAGAATTAGTGACATCAATTGAGATCTTGAAGGCTATCAAATTAGTGAAAAGACACAAGGCTCTTTGACCTGATGGTATTCCTGTTGATATTATAGCAAATGATATAGAAGTATGGGTCCCAGCCCTTGTAGTATTATTTAATGTAATACTAGAAACTGGACAAATACCAAATACATGGAGGGAAAACATTATTATCCTTATATATAAGAAAGGAGATGGAAAGGTTTGCTTATAAATATGGGGGTCAATCTGTGAAGGGCCTCTTCGGACATTTAATGCTAAAATTAAAAACCAGGTCCTTTATGGATGTGAAATATGGGGTAGTGTGTGTATTGATAAACTCAAAGCTTCAGTGTATGCTTTCTACAAGAAATTATTGAGGATACCCCAAGTGCTGCATCTGTATTAACAAGATTAAAGATAGATCAATTACCTTTAAAATGTATTATAGAACAAAGATTGGCCTCATATTGGTTTAAAATATATAACATGCCTAATAACAGAATCCTAAGAATGTGTTTAGAGGAAACAATACACTTTGGTAACTTGGGCTTTAGGTACCCAAGCATGTTTGCATTAGAAGAGATAATTTGACCATATGGACTGATACAGTTAATACCTAATAGTTAAATAGTTGAGATGAAGGACATTAAGGAAGAAATTAAGAGAAGAATACAGGACATTCACTTACAAACAGAAAGAAATATGGCAAATAACTTTAAGTTTAGCCATTGGCTAGCCAAGAATAATACTCAGCTGGGAATGGAATGTTATTTGAGTGATTTGAAAAAAAAAAAAACACCAAGGAAAGCATTCACTAAAGCTCAATTTGGTTTCTTGGACAGCCAAGTCCTGAGAAGTTTGCATAATAAAATAAATAATGAGATATGTGTCTGTAACCTAGGTAAGGATACTTCATTCCATTTATTATTGCTTTGTCCCCACGCTAGCACGTTATGTGATGTCAGCGTGGGGGCATGGGGGCGTGCCCACTAGTAAGGAAGTAAGAGCGTTTTGGCCTCACGTCTCCTCGTAGTGGTAATTCTAAGAATTTTTTTTAGTACCAGTTATTATATTAAATAAAACATATGTAGGGGTAGAAATGGAGTTTTTTTTCACACACCCTCGTTGTGTGATAATAGTAAAACCTCTCGAGCTTCGCTCTCGAGGTTTTCATATTATCACACAACTTGGGTGTGTAAAAAAACTCCATATCAACTCCCTACATATGCATTATTCTCTATTTACACAGCATGAGTAGGGATAACACAGGACTAGACAAATTCTTGATAGAAAAGGGCTATGAGCATTACACAGCAAGAGTGGGGGTGATACAGAACTAAACTGATTCCTGAGGAAGAAAGGCATTAAGGGTTATAGCATGAGTTTGGGGGGACAACACAGGACGAGACAGATTCCTAAGCCAGAATGGTACTGAGGGTTACAAAGCATGAGTAGGGGCAACACAGGACTAGAGAGATTTCAGATGGAGAATGGCATTGAGGGTTAGAAAGCATGAGTAGGGGTAACACAGGAATAGACAGATTCCTGAGGGAAAAATGACATTGTGGGTTAATAGAAACATAGAAACATAGATTTTGATGGCAGATAAGGACCGCTTGGCCCACCCAGTCTGCCCATTTCCCTACCTAATGGATAAGCTGCAGATCCTAGTTAATCAGCAGCCTACTTCTTCCTACCCCCACCCCCTAGAATTGCCTTATGACTGTCCCATGCATGCTTGAATTCCATCACTGTTTTTGACTCCACAACCTCCTCCAGAAGGCCATTCCATGCATCCACAACCCTCTCTGTGAAAAATACTTCCTTAAATTACCTCTGAGCCACCCCCTTCTATCTTCAAATTGTGCCCCTTGTTCTTGCACACCTCTTTTGAAAGATGCTACCCTCTTGGACTTTGTTGATTCCCTTGAGATACTTGAAAGTTTCTATCATGTCCCCCTCCTCCTTTCCTCGAGGCTATACATATTCAGCTCCTAAGTCTCTCTCATATGTCTTCCGTGCAGACCCTGCACCATTTTAGTTGCCCCTCTGACAGCCTCCATCCTGTCTATGTCCTTGCGGAGATTGGGTTACACAGCATGAGTAGGATTAACACAGAACTAGACCAATTACTGAGGGAGAATAGCATTGAGGGTTACACAGTTTGAGTAGGAAGGCTGGACAGATACTTCAGGGGAAAATAGAGTTAAGGTTTACTCCACATGAGTAGGGTAAGACAGGAGTAAACAGATTCCTGGGGGAGACTGATGTTTACACAGCATGAGTAATGGTAAAACAGCATAAGACAGATTGCAAAGAGGGTTACATTGCATGAGTAGTTGTGACACAGGACTTGAGATTCCTGAGGGAGAATGGTATTCAGTGTTACAGAGCATGAAAAGGAGTAACACAGGACTAGACATTTTCTTGGGGGTGAATAGCATTGTGGGTTGCACAGCATGAGTAGGGTTAACACAGGACTAGACAGATTCCTGAGGGAGAAAGGCATTAGAGTTATATAGCGTGAGTAGGGGGTAACACAGGACTAGACAAATTCCTGAATGAGAATGGCATTGAGGGTTACACATAATGAGTAGGAGGTAACACAGGATTAGACAGATTCTTGAGTGAGAATGGCATTAAAGATTACACAGCATGAGTAGGGGTATCAAAAGCCTAGACAGATTCCCAAGGGAGATGGACACTGAGGATTACACAGTATAAGAAGTGGGCAACACAGAGCTAGACAGATTTCTGAGGGAGAATGGCATATAGGGTTGAATAAGCATGAGTAAGGGAGACTAGACAGATCCCTGAGGGAAAATGGAGCCAAGGGTTACACTGCATGATTAGGGGTATCACAGAACAAGACAGTCTCCTGGGGAAGAATGACATTGAGGATTACGTAGCATGAGTAGGGGTAGCACAGGATTGGGCAGATTGTTGAGGGAGAATGACATCGGGGATTACCCAGGAGGTGTGTCCATACTGAAAACTGGGTGTAATCACTGCATCTGGCAGAAAGGGCAAATAAGATGTATCCTAAATCCTTATACATCACAGTGCTGTGTTACTACTTGAAAGGCTATGCCTGTAGTTCAGTGGACAAGCAGCCAGCCACTCCCCCTTCCTGTGCTATATAAGCAGTTCCTCTGAGCCTCTCTCTCAAGCACTTTTTCTTTGCGTCCGGAGGCTCTGTCGGTCTGTCCTTTGCTGCTTGCTGGGGCCTACCTCCCCCAGCTTTGCTATTTTAACTTCTGCTTGTTTCTGCTGGACTTCTGTTGTCTGTTCTCTTGCATTTGGTTTGCATTTTGCCTCTGGCTATGTGCTTCTTTGTGTTGTTCGTTCCCTGTTCCTTTGTGTTTTGTGTGTCTTTTGTTTTGCCTTCTTTTTGGGGGCTTCTGTTTCTAAACTTCTTGTATATTGCTAATCCAGAGCTCATGCAACTTGCTCCCATTTACTCACAATGCAACTGCAATCATTATCTGTGTGTTTCAACTCATACCACATAGCTGCTCTCCATGGTATGCACCTTAATTGTTTTCACTTGGTTCAGGCTCACTCTGAACCCTAGCCTATGCAGCTCAGTCTTGCTTCCTCAATTCATACCGCATTCCTCATTGCTGTTGTTTCACTGCGCTGCCTGGCAATAGCTGCTTCAGAACATTGCCGCCCTCAAATCTATGTTCGTCGAATCCTACAACTCATAGTTAGTCAATACAGATGCTGCTCTTTATGTTTGTACATTTCTGTTAACCTCTGGAGGTCAGCTAAGCTACCGCTGATGCTGTAAACTAGTTTTAATATCTGTATGTGGGTCTTGGCATCTTCCATCACTTTCTTGTTTTTCCTACGGTGGGGACTTGGGGTGTTGGGAGAGTCGTGGCCCTATGTGGCATACTTACTTTATGTTATAATCCTGCCTCCACTGCTAAAAATCCTCAGAGTATTTGTCACCTTTCATTGGCTTCCTTGAATGCCTGGCTGGCTTGCCCCACTATTCACATTTGCTGCTTCTCTGACCTATGTGCAGGTCCAACCATTGCTACTCTGCCTTACTGACCTGTCCACTTATTGCTTACGCAATCATTGCTCAATGCTCACTACTACCATCTGACCTATGTGAGGTCCCAGCACTCAGTGCTCATTCAGCTTCTCTTCAGTTTTCTGGGGCATGCCAGCCATACTATACTGGCGAAGATCCTCCCTGCAGCTGATGGTCTCGCTCTGCATTTCTAAGTCCACATCTTGAGTGTGCCTGACTTGGGGCGGGTTCCTTCACACCTGGCCCATAGCTGGGAATGTCCTCACTCTGGGCCTGGCTTTAGCTGTTCGAGACTTGATGGCAGCTCCTAGTATAGAATTTAAGACTAGCCATGAAGGGTGGTTACAGCGATTTCCTTTAGCTCTAGTATTCTACTAGCAAGGCACCTTCACCACATTCTCCCTACTGACTGCCTCTGGTTCACACCTGGTTTGTTTTTAGGGCGAGTAGGTCAGGTTAGTGCCTCAGCAGTTGTTGCTCTCTTCCTGCCTTGGTTTCCCCAATGTTGCAGAGCACTTTCTCAACCTTCCACTGCATTCCTGTTAGAGGGATCAGCGAGCTTTCGCTAAATTGAATTTTTCTCCCCTCTATTGAGTTTCTAAATTGTAGCAACAGAGCCATCACAAAATAAACATCCCAAGCCTGGAGGGAAGGTGACCTAGGCTTTGGGTCCCCAGAGATTTCCTCCTCAAGGAGGGATTTTCTCTCCTCTGAGCCTCAGGTCATAACCGTTAGTCAGCCATAGTTAGTGTTCCCTAGTTCCTTTAGGTAGGTTCCGCTGTTGGATTGAGGTGGATGGTGTCCCTACTTGCCATTCCCTCTCTCCTTAGGAGGCCCCCCTCAATCTCCAGTGCAACCCATCATACCCATGCCATTGCTAACCTGCGCATCTCATTATGTTATCAAGCTACCTGGTGCCTAATTGACTACTATGCCTCACAGCTACTGATTGCTAATGTGCTTTTGTACTACTACTTTTCTTTTGGGATGCTTCCTAGGGTACCTTTAGCCAAGGGAATCGTCCGCAGCACCTAGGGCTGGAACCCTTTTGAGGGTTCCTTGCCTTTAATCCCACAAGGTGGTAATTCCTCTGGAATAGACAGTGTGAATGGCTAAAACCAAGTAACACAGTTGCACAAGCATAACATTATACTGGCTAGTAGGCCATTGAATCTTTGTTAAGGAGTAAGGATGAGCTGATGCCTAGTTTGTATTCAGAAAATATTCAAAATTCAGCATTTTGCTTTACAGTTAGTCTAGATTGCTTTATATTTTGTGCAAACAGACATGTGGGTCACTTCTGATCATAGAAACACAGAAGATGATAGCAGATAGGACCACAAGGCCCATTCAGTCTGCCCATTTCTTTTTCTACCTTATGAATGTGCCATCGGCCTTTGATCTGTCAATGTCCTATCTATTCATACTCATCTGTATTGCTCCTTATGCCTATCCCATGCCTGTTTGAAGCCCTACACTGTATTCATATCCACCACTTCCCGAGGTAGGCCGTTCCATGCATCCTCCACCCTTTCTGTGAAAAAGAACTTCCTCACATTACCCCTCAATTGGCCTCCCTCTAATCTCACGCTGTGTCCTCTTGTTCTGCTATTTTACTTATATTGAAACATGTTAGACTCTTTCACCTTGTTAATGCCCTTAAGGTGTTTGAATGTTTCGATCATATCACCTCTCTCCCTCCTTTGCTCTAGGGTATACATATTGAGCTCCATTAATCTGTCCTCATATGTTTTCTGATGCAGTCCCTGCACCATTTTGGTTGCCCTTCTCTGGACTGCCTCAATTTGGTTAATGTCCTTGTGAAGGTGTGGCCTCCAGTACTGCATGCAGTACTCCAGATGGGGCCTAACCAGTGTCTTGTAAAGAGGGATTATTACCTCCCTCTTACGACTTGTGATACCCCTACTAATATACCCCAACATCCCCCTAGCCTTACGTACTGCATTAGTGGTCTGCTTGGATGATTTCAGGTAATCTGTGATGATGATGTCCAAGTATCTTTCTTCTCTTGTGACTGCCAGCAACTCCCCTCCCAGCCTATAGGTGGCTTCAGGGTTTCTCTTCCCTATGTGCATGATCTTGCACTTCTTTGAGTTAAACCCCAGTTACTACTCTTCCGACCATTTTGCTAATTTATCCAGATCTCTTCTCATTCTGCCCACCCCATCTGGATAGTCTACTCTGTTGCAGATCTTGGTGTCATCTGCAAACAGACAAACCTTACCCTCCAGTCCATCTGCAATGTCACTGATGAAGATATTGAAGAGGACTGGCCCCAGAACTGATCCCTGAGGTACCCCACTTGTGACTTGCATCTTTTCTGATTGTGTACCGTTTACCACCACTCTCTGTTTTCTGCCCATCAACCAGTTTGCCACTCGTTTGACCAACTTCTGACCCACCCTGAACCTACCCAGCTTATTAATCAATCTTCTATGTGGAACAGTATCGAAAGCTTTGCTGAAGTCAAGGTAGGCAACATCAGCTGCTCCTCCTTGATCACTTGCCCTTTGGCTGCAAACTTAAAATAAATAACAGTCCAGCCCTTCACAAGTGGCCAAGGCTAATCATATGGCAACCCCTTTCCACACACCAGTCACCCCTTCTCGCCCTCCCCAGACAATTGTTTTATAACAAACATTTCCATTTGGCACTATGTCTAGCGCTGACTGAAGTTCTTAAAATAACTGACTGGAAGAAGGGGGTGGGTGGAAAGGTTGGGATTGACTGGTGTGGATGAGGGGTGGTGGTGGTGGAATGTCCCTTACCACCATTTTTAGCCTGATAGACTGCCATGCCAAGGATCAAAAGTATATTTGGCCAAAGTGTCAAAGCCAAACCAAAAACATGATGGAGACTGAATCATTGCCAATCCAGTCGCCAATTTTCATATTTACTCATCCTTGCAAAGGAGAAGCATCTAAGGAATAGTATTTTGATGTGGAAGAAAATGGGTAAACAGGACGTGACAAATCATAAAAACGAAAGTAAGATTCACAGGGGTTTAAACTGGATGGAACACACAGGAACTTGGTCCCCACACTTACCAAATATTGCATGTGAGGTCCTGTACTACCATCTTTTTTTCCGTAACCAGCTTTTCTCTTCACTCAGCTCAAAGCCAGTCACTAGAAGGCTTTCGAAGGCCTTGTCCACATTAACATTTTTATAGTGTTACCGGCATTCTGTAAGGTTATAAGAATGCAATACATGAGTCACGTCCACATTAAACATGTTTGCAAACCATGCTTCAACATCATGTTTAAACCCTGATGAAATGAGAGTTTTAGCTTGGTTTGCAAATGTTTTATAGTGTAACACACCTGAGTTACCTGTATGGATGGAAGTTCATATCTTGCTTGTTCTTGATTTTCCTCCTACAGCCCAGAATGTACTACACATCCATCCCATAATTCTGTGCCTGCAGCCGTGCATGCCCAAAAAGCAGCAGAAATGGCAAATCCAAAAGTTAACCTGCAGTAAATGAGTGTAAACAGCTGTTGTTACAAACATTTATGTTAGTGGTTATTTAACTACAATGAAGCTGAGTGGCAGTCTAGCTACGTGTTTTGCTGCATATAACAAAGCATGGGAATCACCATGTTGTTTCCAGTGTTTGCACGGCAACTCCCAGTGCTTCATGGGAACCCCCCCTGAATACATCTCAGTGTCAAGTATGACATCATGCTAGGCATTGTGGGATTCAGGAAGGAAGGGAAAGCAGCATGGAAGACACACAATGTGTGAGCATCTTCTCAGCAGGCAGGAAACGTAGCAGGGTGCACTGGCAGCCACCGTTTTTAAACACGGTTTTGGCATAATGTGGATGCAGTAGCATGGTAAGTGTAGTAATGGCTTTGCAACAGTTACTGACATACAATCACCAGTGTGGACAGGGCCAAAGGGTTCTGTTTAACCCTGAGAGTTGTCCTCTGAGGAGTAGTGCTTGGAGACAGGATGCCTGGATACAAAGTGTTCTGGCTTGCTGAAGTAGGAAACTCTGTGCATGGTCCTGCCCTCCCTGAAACTCTATAGGAAGGAAAGAAAATCCAGAAAAGTAGATTAAAGTCCTAGCAACTGCCAGATGAAGGCATAGTAAGATCAGTATCCAGAGGGAGGAGAAGGAAGCTCAGCCTCTGGCTTCAACCGAGGCAAGGTGCCTGTAAGGTCAGGGATAGTGGCAGCGTCTCTGATCCATGCAGCACTGGTCCCCTGTGGAGGTCTCTGGAGAACAGTACCAGGCACTGCCAGGAGAATGGGTATCCTAGAAGTGGCCTTTAGGACCACAGTAGATCAAGAACCAGTATAGTGCCACCAGGAGTAGTGGAGGGACCCCCCCCTCAAGGAAGGACACCAGGGACCCTTGTGGATACACTCCCTCTGTGAAGAAATCTCAGTTTAGCTCAGCTTGAAAAGAGCATAGTTCACAAAAGGCACATCTATAAGTAAGCCTTGAATTAAAGATGCCCTGTTAGAGAATCATGGAAAGCCTAGGCAGTGTAGTGTAGTTCTCTGGTAGGCACCTGTAGCTGAATTCATAGGTCATCGGAAGAGAGGGTCTGGCAAGATTTGGGGTTAGTAAGTACCTGTGTGAGGGGCTAGATGTGGGAGCCTGTTTTTGTGGCCATTAGAACTATCAGTGCACTGTCAGAGGGAGGCAGGCACTGCCAGATCAACTAATCAATTATTATTAGTAGTGTCATAATCCTGACTTGCTTTAACATTGTTGTCCTCGAGAATGAGAATAACACAGTAAGACTCATGCAGGCACAGATTTGTCCCTAAGGATTGTTCTCAACCTACATTACCTGGGAGAGTGCCACTTCACAAATGGTCTTGGGGGTATACCGTGATAAGGGCGCTCGCTATTGAACGCACACCAGAAAGGGTGATTCAATAGCAGCATCTTATTAAATGGCTAGGGGATGGGGAGGGTGACTGCAGCTATAGTGGCATTCTGTCGCTATAAATACACTGGTGGGGGAGCAAGCATGGCAGAAGGGAGGGAGGGTTTGTGTGGTGTGTTTTGGTGCGGTTGGTCGAACACGCAAACATTTGTTGCGCCACGTCAGAATTTTTTTTTTGCACCCCGACGTGCACCCTGGAAATTGAGAATCCTATCATTGGGGGGTGCAGCCCCCCGTTTAAACATTAAAAATGTAAGTCCCCGGTGCCGCTTTGCCATGCACCGGAGTGTACATCAGCAAAACTGATTTTTGCCAATGTACATTCGCCGTAACAGCGATTGTCTTTGTGTGATCCCCGTTATGACATAGAACTGGTCTTGGAAGTGCCAAGGCTCCAAAGACCTCAAAGGATGGCTAGAGACTGTGGTGATCCATTAATTGTAGTTGGACCAGACCCATTAAATCCATGTTAGTGTCCCTTAAAGGAAAGGTGAACCTGGCAACAGCAGCTGTGGGAGTAGTGTAGGGTAGACAGGCGTTAGAAGTGGTTGGATGGAAAACAGAGCTTCAGTTTTGAAATGTGATATCTACAGTATAATGCAGCTAGTGCCGTACTGCAAATGTGGAACTGAAGAGTTAATTGCAAGAAAAATGCCTTTATGCTGGGTACCATCTTAACAGCCTAGTAAATGCACCCAGCTTGATCTCAGCTCCATGTTTGGTCTCATGCTTATTGGTGCCCTAGTGTTTGTTAATGGTGCCCCTACTTCAGTGTCACAGGCCCCTGGTGGTAAAGGTAATAGGTGCAGGTACAGGCTCTATGATTGAAGGAGGGTGCTTCTCTGATGAGAATACCACCATATACCCCTAGACATGTGGGGGATCAGTCCATATTTCTCCATTAAATACTAAAACAGTTTTACTGACTACAGTAGAGATGACAGTTCCCTAGCTATGAATCTGAGAGTCCCTCCACCAACAAATCTAGAGCGACAGTCCCACACTAAAATCTAGAGATGAGAGCTCAACACTTACAAATCTAGAGATAAGAGCCCTCCACTTACAAGTCTAGAGATGAGTCCCGATCTATAAATCTGACTATGAGTCCCCCACCAACACATCCACAGATGAGAGTCCCCCCTACAATTCTAGAGGTGAGAGCTGAGAGTTTCACACCTACAATTCCAGAGATGAAGATTCCCCCACCTACAAATCTAGAGATACGTTATACCACCTAAAAATTTAGAGAAGAGCATTCCCTTGCATATAAATCTAGAAATGAGAACACCCGTAAATCTAGAGATGACCATTCCCCCACTTACAAATTGAAAGATTTGAGTTTTCTGTTCTAGAGATGATAGCTCTACACCTCCAAATCTAGAGATAAGTCTCCAGCCTATAAATGTAGAGATCATAGTTACCCCACCTATAAATCTAGAGATGAGGGTTTAACCACCTACAAATCTAGGTATTTGAGAGTTCTCCCATCTACAAATGTATGGAAGAGAGTTCCCCACCTACAGATCTGGAGATGAGAGTTCCCACACCTACTGTACAAATCTAGACATGAGAGTTCCACACCTACAAATTTAAAGATAATACTGTACATACCCCCACTTAAAATAAAGAGATGAGTGCCACAACATATATGTCTATAAATGAATGTTCCCAACACACAAATCTAGTGATTTGAGACCCCATCTATGAAGCTTGACATGAAAGAGTTCCCCCACCTATGTCTCTAGATATGCCAGTTCACACACCTAGAAAGCTAGAAACACAAGTTCCCACCTACAAATCTAGAGATGAACGATCCCCCACATTTAAATATAGAAATTAGAGTTCCTCACATGCAAACCTAGATATGATAGTTACTCTAGACCAGATCTAAAGATGAGTTCACCATCTGCAAATGTAGAGATGAGACTCCACCTACAAATCTAGAGATATCAGATCCACCACATACAAATCTAGAGATGCCAGATCCACCATATAAATCTAGATGTAGCGCTCCAGCTATAAATCTATAGATGAGTCACCCACTCACAAATCTAGAGATGACAGTTTCCCAGCTACAAGTCTAGAGATGAGTCTCCACCTGTAAATCTAAAACTTACAGTTACCCACCTAAAAAGCTAGAGTTAACAGTTTCCCCACCTACAAATCTAGAGATGAAAGTACCCCATCTAAAAATCTGCAGATGAGATTCTACCACCTACAAATCTGAGATGGCAGTTCCCACCTCACAATTTATGGGAGGCAGTATAGCACAGTGGTTTAAGGCTCTGAGCTGCAAATCTGGAGACCTGGGTTTGAATTCCACAGCCCACACTTGCATACTGTGTGACCCTGAGCAAGTCACTTAACTTCCCAGTGCTCCCAGGTCGCATCTGTAAACAAGCTTTCAGCTTCGTGTGTCTCTCTTGGTTAAACAATTGGTAAAAATGATTAAAGATAACAGTTCCCTGTCTACAAATCTAGAAATGACAGTTCCCCACCTACAGCTCTGGAGATGACAGTTCCCCACCTACAGTACAAATCTAGAGATTACAGTTTCCCACCTACAAATCTAGAGTTGAGAGTCCCCATCTATAAATCTGGAGATGATATTTCTCCTACCTGCAAATCTAAAGAGGAACATCCCCCCAGATAAAACTCTATAGATGGGAGTGTCCACAGTTACAAACCTAGAGATGAGAGTCTGCCACCTACAAATCTAGAGGTGACAATTCCCTGTGTTTCTGTAGAGTTTCGCAAAGAGGACCAGGTGCTTAGTGACAAAAAGTCAAGACAGTCAAGCACACGTCACAACACCCACCCCTCCATTCCAAATAACTGGGAGTCCATTCACTTCCGAGTACAATACTTTCCAATTTTTATTCATTGCAGACGCATAAAAGACCACAGCAGGGAGAGCAGAAAATGCCTAATGTTTCACATATCACATACACTGTCAAAGGTGGCAAAGCATGTGATATGTGAAACCTAAGGTGTTTTCTACTCTCTCTGCAGTGGTCTTTTATGTGTTTGCAACAAAGAAAAATTGGAAAGTTTTATACTCAGAAGTGAATGGACTCCCAGTTATTTGGAGTGGAGGGGTGAGTGCCGTGACTTTGCTTGACTGAGGAGGCAGTTCCCCTACCTATGAATCAGGAAATGGCAGTTACCCCACCTACAAATCTTGAGATGTTAATCACACCACCCGCAAATCCAGAGATGGCAGTTCCCACCTATAACTCTAGAGGTGAGTCCCCCACCAACATAGAGATAACAGTTTCCCAAGTACAAATCTAGAGATGACAGTTCTCCACCTACAGCTCTAGAGATGAGAGTTCCACCACCAACAAATCTAGAGATGAGAGCCCCCCACACCATCTTTAACTCTAAACATGAGGGTTCGTCTACCTACAAATCTAAATGTAACACCCAGGTTCCCCCTAGGGTTACTGGAACCCTGGTAGTTAGTGGGTTTCTAGGTAGGTGTGCTGGGCAGCCCAGGTTTAACCTGCTGGGATGCCTCTTGGCAGTTCCTGTCAATCATCCTGGCAAATGCTCCAAGCGTGAGTGACTCTCACTGCAGCATAAGCCATTTTGGAAAGTTGCCATGGAATGTTGCTGTGTAGTCAGTTTTCTGCCTGAGGGCAGGGGAGTAGTTTGAGGTGCTGACTGAAGGAGACTCAGGAGATGTGACTCCTCCATTGACCCTCTCAGATCTTAGTCGTTCCACAGTGAGCTCAGCGGTGAGTCGTGGCGGTGACTGTCTCCTGTGCAGTAACCCTGAGGGGGTGAAGAATCATGAAAGAGATGGTTCCTGTAAGTATGAGTAACTTTTGGGGACATCCCCCATTGCTGAGAGAGTTTTGAATAGTCATGTGTTGCCAAGTCACTGAAATGGCGAGGTTTTGCCATGTTCCTGAGCTGCCTTTTGGGAAAACATTACTTCAGAACTGTTGGAGGACTGTTTATTTATTTTTATTTATTTATTTAAAATTTGTTAACTGGGAAAAGCACACTGAGCTGAGGCTTATTTCCAAGTGCGACCAGGGGTGAGGGGTGGGAGTTACAAGCAGTATACATACATAGAATGGATACATGAGAATATTACATACAGTCACATCATTTTGTACAGAGGAGCTATTTACATTCAGTTGCATATATACAGTTATTTACAATCGGTTACATGAATACAATAATATACAGTACAGAGGTTTTGAAGTTTAAATCATGTAATCACTCAAACGGTACTTCACAGTAATGAATTTAATTTTGAAAAGAGTTGCCTGCCTTCTATTCCAAAAGTCAGAACTACCTTGCTTCTGTCTGGGATGAGGAGCAAATTTTCTCTGTTGGGATGAATTTTAGTGAAACTGTTTCACACAGTTTAGAGGACATGCACTGTCCTGTGGAGACTAAGGGCCAGATAGTCAGGTTGCACCTGGTGCAACTGAGTTGCACCAGCACAACCCCAGAATTGTGCCCCGGGCAATATTCAAAGAGGGAATTGCACAACACAATTCCCACGATGCATCAGTGCAAAAGATAATGTATGTGACACATCTCCAGGGGTGCCTGCATATGCGTGCACATCCCGGATCTTCAGCCTGGGATGTGCAGCGATATGCTGGCACAACCCTGAGATGCATCGAATACCAGGGCTCAAAGCTGAGCCAGACAAATGGCTCAAATGGTAGCCACCCACAGGCGAGCTGCCATAATGCAAGGCGCATCACAGCTGCCGCCAACCGTGGGTGGTCTCCACCCCCCAGAACACTGTGCACAAGCACCATACAATGTCCCTGGTAGTCCAGTGGTTCTCCCCTTCCTGCCCATAACCCTGATCGCCCAAAAGACAACAATAATATTGCCCTGGTAGTCCTAATTCCCGTGGCCCCGATCACCCAAAATAGAGCTATATCTCTGGTAGTTCAGTGGACCCCTCACCCTTCCCATACCTCCGATCACTATATTAAAACAAAATGTAGTCTATCTGTATCTAGTGGTACTCCCACACCCTCCCATAACCTCGACGCTTGCAACTGATGGCAACAATCTCCTTGGTGGTCCAGTGGTACTTTCTCACTCACAGGGATTTCCCTGCCCACCCAGCCCCCTCATAGGGTAGCAGCAAATCCACCCACACTTTCCTTACAAGCTGCCTGCCGACCACAGCATAAGCTGCACCCATTGGTCCACACTGTGTATTATCGGGCTTGCAGCATACTGTAATTGTCATTCATACCATGTGTGAATGAATGACTTATCCATATATTTTGTGAATGACTATTACAGTATGCACTGCAAGCTCACTGGTTGGACCAATGGGATTGCAGCCCATACTGTAAGCTGTCATTCAGCCGCAACCGCGGAGTATGCGATTGGGTTTTGCTGCTGCCCGATGATGGGGAGGAGCTGGGTAGGCAGGGGTCCTGTGTGGGTGGGGGGAGTGGGGTGCCACTGGACCACCAGGGATTTATTGCGTCGGGTTTATGAGTGATCGGGGTTACAGGCAGGGTGTGGGGTACCACTTGACTACCAGGGCAGTCATTTTATTTAATGTCAGCGATCGGAATTACAGGAGGGGTGGGGGGAACCACTAGACTACCAGTGAATTCTACATAGCTCTATGTCGGGTGATCAGGGCTACGGGAAGTGGGGTACCACTAGACGACCAGGGTGTATAATGTTCTGTGCTACTGGCGCGTGGTGGCACGGGATGGGGTGGGGGTTGTACTGCAGTGCCTGATTTTGGGACATGCTGTGCAGGCGCCATGCTTTTTGCTGGCCAGCCCTGCACAACTCATGCAATGAATATAATGACATGCAATGGCCCCATTTGCATACTGTTGGAATGAATATTGGGAATTTGTGCAAAGCAAACTCTGTTGTGCTGGTGCAGTTCCCATTCCTGGTATTCAGCCCTGTCTGGGGTGGGGGATGCACCAGCGCTTTGTATTTGTGCAGTGTGCATTACCTGATATATTCTGAGGAGATATGCCATGGCTCATCTCTTTGAATATATCCCTGAGGTGGACCAGCACAACTCAGTTGCACTGCACCACCACATGTACCATTGCCAGGTGCACTTCTGAATATTGTAGCCTTTGAGATTTTGGGATTTTAGTAATTAGAGGACCCATGAGTTGCCCATCCCTGGATATGTAAACCTTACATTGTTCATTTTCCTTTCGAACAAACTCTTTCCTACGTCCATAGCCCAGAAGAGGGGTGGATGAGAATGTTGCTCATTGTGCCCTCTAAAATGGGGAGGGGGAGATTCGAACAAGTGAACTGGCAGTACATCACTGCTGTGGATTTGTGGACTTTGTTGTACCTGTTTCTGCACCTGTAGCCTCAGTGGGTAAATTGCTCGTCTGTCCATCTTGTCAGAACAAAACCTACTACTTGGCTTTATTTCTGCTGGTGGATATTCTGTGGGTGGACTGTGTGAATTCCTGGTGCCCTTCCCCCCATTGCCACTGCCCACCCCCATTCTTAGTAAAAATACAAATTTTTATGTTTGCTTGCACGCATGTGCAAGAAACATAGTGCCACCATATGAGACTTCGTAGGTGTGCCTCCCCACTTCAATGCCCTGCTCCCTTTGCAGGAGTGGCTGCACCACGCCAATGAATGTCCGAGCTGTCTATGACAGCCATTAAGATGAGTGGTGTACAATTGAAAGGAACACACCACAGACAATTTGCATACTGCCGTCCAGTAGTATGCAAATTGCCTACGCCGGCACTGCATCTGAACTGTCTGTCGAGACAATCCCCCCGAACACATAGGTGCACACTGGGAGCCCCACCCCAGCATGCCATGTGCTCCCTGATGTATGGCCTATGAGGGTGCTGAATCCCACATTGGATCAGGGCTCCCCAACACACTTCCAGGTGCCACGCTGAGAGCCCACCCCAGCATGGCAAACATCCGCCTGCTGCCCCCAAACACACTTCCAGGTGGCACGCTGGGAGCCCACCCCAGCGTGGCAAACCTCTGTATAGCCAACCAGGGTGCCCAATCCCCGTCAGCTCCACTGCCCGCCCCCAAAACAAAACTTCCAGCTGGCATGCTGGGAGCCCACCCCAGCGTGGAAAGTCCCGTGTCGCCTTCCTATAAGAAAAAGACCTAAAACAAAAACGGTCCCTTGTTGGTTGTCTTGCTCCCCTCCCACCCACGCCCACCTTCTGTGCCCCTGCCTTCCCACACCCCACCATGCCCCATACTTACCTCCGGAGTCCGGCATGACGATCTTCGGTGGACCAGGAACATGTCTGCACTCTTCAAAGCCGATGGAGAACTGAGGAAATGCCGGTAAGCTGTATAATGGAATAAATAGGGTTTTTTCAACTTTGATGCATATCTCAGGCATTTTGGGGAATTTTTTTCAGCAAATTTTCAACATATGGTTATTGGGACCCCACCTCATGAATTATGGCACTGTCATTTTGTTATTTGGTCCTGCAAGGTGATTTCGTGGTCACTGCATGGTACCACCTTTCGGGACCGATTTACAAAATGACAGTGTCACATTTCATGAGTTAGGCCCCCAAAAACCCTATGTTGCAAATTTGGTGAAAAATTCCCAAAAATGACTGTTTTACGAGCATGCATTGCGCAGTTTCTACGCACGCTCGTAAGTTTGTGAATTTTTAATATTTTCACTCCAGAGTTTCAACACTGCCATTTTACCACACCTCCTTATGAGCAGTACAGATGTCATTTTTCACATCTCACCCAAAATGTGTTTCCGCCACATGTAGCGCATAATGGCACAGTCGTGTGCAAAATCAATGTTTGGGACAGATTGAGAAAATCACAGTGACACTGTTCAAGAGCAGAGGTCTTAAAATGGCTATGTTGAAAATTTGGTGACAAAAGTCCATAATATGACTGTTACTAGCGTGCATTGCGCAGTTTCCACGCACCCTCATAAGTTCACAAATTTGTAATATTTTCAGTCCAGATTGTCAACACTGGCATTTTTCAACACCTTCTTATGAAGAGTACAGCTGTCATTTTTCACACCCTGGCTGAAATGTGTTTTGCACTTCGGCGCAGAAATGCGTGGTCACTGTGGGAAATCAGTGTTCAGGACAGAATAAGAAAATCACAGTGACACTGTTCATGAGCGGAGGTCCCAAAATGCCTGTGTTGACAATCTGCTGTAAAAAATCCCCAAACTAATTACATTACGGGTGTGCGTTGCGCAGTTTCTGTGCACGCTTGTGACTTCAGTTTTTTATATTTTCACTTCAGGTTTTCAACATTGCCATGTTTTACACCTCCCTATGAACAGTACAGATGTCATTTTTCACATCCTGTTTGAAATGTGTTTTCACACCAGTGGTGCCAAATGATGTAGTCACTGTGCAAAATCAGCTTTCTGCTAACAAACTGATATTGCCACTGTTCATGAGGTGGGAGTCACAAAAAACCCATGTTTAAAATTTGGAGTGAAAATACCAATGAACGCCTGGGACGTTAGGGTTTCCGACCATAGCGCCCCACCCTGTAGAGACTGACAGGCATGAGGGGTGTGACTTGGGATTGTCGCCTGTAATACTCCTGCCATTCCACCCCCACCCCACTCTGCAGCCAGTGACAGGCATCGAGGTGTGCCTTGGACTATTTGGCCCCAAAGTTCACCCCATTCTCCTATACTGCACCCATCTCACCGTATTTTTTATGGAATGGGGAAAGCATAAGGCCCAAAGACTCCAAGGCACACTGTGACACTTGTCGGTGTCTGCAGGGCAGGGTGTGGAGAAATGGCATGGCCGTTATGCCTGATGACCCAAAGGCACACCCCAGTGCCTGTCAGTCTCTGCAGGGTGGTGGTGGGGTTGGTTTCAGTTCAATACTTCAATGCCATTCCTATTATACATCTCTCTCTAACTCCTACGCTACCAATGCTAATGCCAGCAAGCAAACATTTGGCATTGACAAATGCTTGTTTTGTATGCCCTTCCTCCCGAGACTGAGACAGGAAAATGCCTTTACCAGGGCAGTGTGTGGATTATCTGTTGGCAATAGGCAGCTGTGGTTGCCAAAGTGAAGAAAGGGGTCCTTACTAGTGTGTTCTGTATTTCATAGTGAAGAGGCTTAGTAAAGATAATAGTTACCACATCTATAAATCTGGAGATTCGAGTTCCTACACCCACAAATCTAGAAGTGAGATTTCATCTATCTAAATGTTTCTAATTTAACCACTGAAGAGTCTCAGTGCTCTGCTGTTGTCACAGCTTTGAGGCCAGTCCTTGATTACACTAAATGACTTTTGTAACCCAGTTTCCTCGACAGGGAGCAGGTCATACCACTTCATCGGGAGAAAGCTAAATGTGATAGCTGCCAAACTCAGAGATTTCTACTGAATATGTTGCCAGAAGAGATTTTTCAGCCGTGATACAGTGGTCTAAACTCATAGCATGTTATATTTTTAACTCCACAGTCAGCTTGCATATGCTGCTATTTCTAAAGTGTTTTGTAGGTCACAAAGGAACTCCATGGGGGTGCGGGGGGTTCTCTGCAGTGCACAAAACATATAGTGCACAGTCACTATAGTAGTAGGACCTTGTACACTAGTCAGTAGAATGCTGGAATTTTTGAACTAGGGACTAGAATGCATAGTGATTTGAATGATACGATGGGCTTAAGAAACTCCAGAAGACATATTATACAGAGAATTAACAATACCAAACTATGAAAAACAAACACATTCCCAAACCTCTGGGTGCTGTGACATCATTTGGGCATGAGAGTGAAGCTTGAGTGCCTCACTGATGGCAAATGACATACACGGTATGAGAACCAATGGGTTTTACACAGTTCAGAGTTTTTATATTGTGTTGGATGGCACACTCTAAGTACTTTACGAAACTTCTGTAGACCAGCATTTTGAGGTCCAGTCCAACTAGAAATGAAAGTTCAAACCAAAACAAAGTTTGCCACAGTTGGAATCGTACTTCTGACTCTGCACTGCTAATGAGTATAGTGGAGTTTGCAGCAGAGTTCACGTTGAACATTTAAGATTGTTCTTAGCAGCGGCCCGGTGGTGGTGCTGAGGGTTGAGGCATCAGCCTTACCTCATGTCATGCCAGCAACCCAGGTTTGGAAGCGAGCACGGGGTCGGAAGGGAAGGGGTGGAATAGGCGTCTGATGGATGGCTCTCCTCTCCTCCTGGGAGGAGGGGACTTGGTTCCATGGTGTAGTGACACCCAGTGGAGACTGGGTGCACTGCTGTTAGGGAATGTGAGATGGGGAAGATGTCGGCGGTGCGTCTTGTGGGCAGGTGCAGGAGTGCACCCATAATGCGCCAGATGGCATTGCACATCCACATCTCAGGGGGAGCCAGAAAAGGAAAATGGCCCTGGTACCTGGGAAGGTGAAGGTGAGTCCAGTGGATGGCTCCCACGCTCAACACTGGGTCTACCCCAGTCAGCCTCTGAATCTCCTCCCCACTCTGGCCACCCTACTAGATTATAGATAGAGTGCCAGAGGAGTAGGCAGTCCCACCTTAAGGGGACTCAGAGCTAGGGGTTGGGGCTTGGTAGTGACAGAGGCGAAATCCTGGGACAGAGGCTAGGGTCTGGAGGGACCTCAGGCAGAGCGGAGAAGGCTGGTCCGTGCGACAACACCGGAGAGAGTCCTAAGGGACCAGAGAGGAGAGCATAAAGAAAAGTAAAAAAAAAAAAAGACTGTTCTTAGCATTCATTAAAAGTTGTTTTTAATGCCCTGTAAGAACAACTTTTAGAAATCACTGGAAAAAAACATGCTAGCCATGTATTATATAATCCATTACAATCCCACACTCGGCTTGTTTGCATATTTGCATATTTGCATATCTGTGTAGTCACTAACTAATGCCAAGAGTGCTTTAACAATGCCTGATCACATCACAATCCAGCTGTGCAGCACTGACAATTTTATTTATTTCATTTTTTAATCTTTGGTTGGGAAAAGTGCACTTACTGAAGCTTTTTTTACAGGTGCAGTCCAGGTATAGTATATGGTTAGGGCTTATTGTTGATGGAAATCAGTGGCTTTCTAAATCTTGCTGTAGGACAGTTAAAAGGCCAAAAAGTTGTGCTATCATTCTGACATCACATTGACAATACACAACTTTAGCTTTGAGCTGCCTTCTGATTGGCTTACTCCACCAAGCGCAAAGGAAAAAATTGTGCAAACATGGTGGCTGCAGTTTAGCGAAAAGCCGAGTAGTGGACACTGCTCATTTTGGCACGAGGAGCTATCATCACTCTGTGTCACAAAGTAAACTTTATTTTATTTTAAAAGTACCAATGCCAACGCTGGAGTGAGCAGGAGCGGGAGAAGTTGAACAAGTGGCAGCAGGAGCAGGGAGAAGCAGGAGTGAGTGGCAGTGGGAGTGGGGCAGATCTGGAGCGAGTGGCAGCGGGAGCAGGGAGAAGCTAGAGTGAGCCTCACAAGGTAAAACAAGCCAGTAACTAGCACCTCGAGAAAAATTGAAATGAGCCCTAACCATATACTGTATAAAACAGTGGATAGATGACCATCCACAACTAAGGCTGTTTCCCTCTTGGGAGTTAATGACATCAGTGAGACCTCCGAGCTTTGCTCTCCGGTGTCTATGATGTCATCAATCGCAGGGAAACACAGCCTTGTTGTGGATGGTCGCCCATCCACTATTCTATATGTAGAGGAAGGTTAAGTGACTTGCCCTGGGGCACTCATAATGCAGCCGGTAGCTGTGGGATTTAGAAGAAGAAGAATCTGCATTTATATAGTGCTTTTCATACACAATGTATCCCAAAGCACTTTACAAGCAATGTTAGCCTGGTAGTGAAGTGACTGAATGTGTAGTAGTGGCCATATTGCACATCAACACCCACACTCAGCCTGGACAATTGCATGATATGTACTCCCTGAAGGAGAGGAGGGAGAGAGGGGATATGATAGAGACATGCACGTACCTTACAGGAAGGAACATGATGCAGGAAAACACCATTTTCAAGAGAAAATATGTTCCAGGAGTAGAGGGCATGGGATGATTTTGGAGGGAAGGTGATTCAGAGGAAGTATGAGAAAGAATTTGTTCACAGAAAGGGTGGTGGACAAGTGAAACACCCTACCAGAGGAAGTGGTGGGGGATGAAACAATCACAGGATTTAAGAATGCATGGGATAGACATAAGGGAATTCTGGAGGTTAGGGTAGGGGCAGCTGACTTCTAGAAAAACATGAAAGGGAACATACAAGCTCAAATGAGCAGACTGGGTAGGCCATAGGCCCTTATCTGCCGACAGTATCTATGTATGATATCCACATTTGCTGGGCCTTCAGGGTTACAGCTCAACAAACTCAAACTACAGTAAGACAGTTGCACAAACAGCACAAGCAATGTTTAAATTATTATTAATGTACTTTCTTTCAGAGTTAATTTCAGTTTTAAATTTATTAAGGGATAATAAACATTGAGCAGAGCTCATTTACAATGCTGTCCCGTTAAGCACACTGGAGCATATTACATTAAAATATACATAAATAATCTTACAATACATTTCCAAACATACTAGATTTACAGAGACATTATACTGACTACATACAAAACCATACATAGTAGTCCACGAATAACACATCAGACATAACCTGGCAGCAACTCAGCTGGTATCACATTATATCTATGTACCCTCAGCAACAGATAGCCAATAATGTTATTAAATTTGTAAACCAAGTTTCAAAGCCTGTACTTCTTTTTTTTTTTTTGTACAGTATAACATTTAATTTAGGGGCAGTGAATTCCACAGTTTTGGTACAAAGTAATTAGGATATTGATCTGCTTGTTTCAATCCTAGAGGCTACCAGCTCCTGGGAAATAACACTCCATAGGGAAGATTTCTTGGAAGGTACTGTTAGCTTCTAAAATAATCAGACACCAATCCGTACATGCTTTTTACTGACCAAAGTATTTTACATAGTTTTCTTCGATTGAAGAGAGTAACCCACCCCAATCTCTAATACAGTTCATAGAGATGAGTATTTTTAGGACACTCAAGGATTAGCCTTGCCAGGCAATTGTACAAAGCATCTAATCAGTGCTCATACAGTACGTTCGCATAATCAAATAACAAAAAAATCAGAGCCATTACAATTTTAAGTTGGAGTTCAGGATTCAAACTCTTTATGTCTGAAAAGCAGCCCCGCTTGAACTCCTATTTTTATTACATCACTCACATGGTTGTTGCCAGCGCTACAGAGTTGCAACCAAAAACCAAGGTATTTAGAAGCAGTAACCTGCTCCAGTATGGTGCCACCAGTTGAAGCAGTGTTTAAAGTTGGGGTAGGGAGGTGCCTCAGTTTAGAGGGAGGGCAAAAAAATCATGAATTTTGTTTTTCCTGCACTTAATTTTAACTTTGATGAGGCAAAGAAATTGTGGAGTCTTATCAAAACCAATCTGTAATTTTCCTTGGCTGAAGGGAGTACTGAAGGATAGATCACCATGTCCTTGGTATAGAGATGGTAATCTGTGCCCAAGGCATTTCAGCCATACCCTGAAATAAATTGCAATCAACAGTGACCCACGGACAGACCCCTGTGGTACCTCTCTTGTTATAAGCAACCCCTCGACACCCATCCATTAAGCACTGTATTCTGTTTATGATTATCAAAGTAAGATGCAATCCAATTAATAACTCTGCTTCCTAGTCCCACCTCTTTAGCTCTCACAACAGTACAAATATAATACACTGTGTTGAAGGCCTTGGAGAGCTCCACAAAGATAGCTCTGGTAAACTGCCCAGAGAGCATAGCATTGTTGATGTCATACAAGACCATTGCCACAGAGGATACAGTACTGTGGTCTTTACAAAAACCCGGAAGTACACTTTTTGGGTACTGAAGGCACTCAGCATTGCCCTTGTGCCAATGTATCTGAGTTATACATGTATCTCAGTATGACTTCACATCCTGTCACACCTTATCCCTTACTTCACTACCAGCCCTCTTGGCTAAGAACACATCTGCGGTAAGTGTGGGTCTGTCAGTTTAGTTCCTTGTGTCCACTTAAGATGGGTCAGAGGTGCATTATACTGTCTGGAACATAAGTTATGGATTAGTTGAGAATTCATACCTGGAGGATAGTGGATTATCCACACCGTATCCTGTGATGACTAATGGCAAGAGCACAGACCTGTGGGTCTGCAGACCAAACCCAGGTGAAATGAAGTTCATCAACTCATGAACTTTGACGAACAGTTCATAAACACCATTCAAAGTTGACCAACAGTTCTTCAATGCAGTTCATGAACTAAGTTCCTGAACTATTCGTCAACACAGAGTTCATAAAGTTGCTGAACCTTTAAAGGACCATGATGACCTGAGGGGGGAAAAAAAAACAATTTGAATGACAATGTTTTGTTTACCACTCTAACGTGATACAAAGTATCACAAAATCTGATTTTTTTTTTCAGTATAGGAGTGGAAAATGTATGTTCAACAAGGCAATTAACTATTTGAGCACCCAAAAGGATTACATTTAAATTCATCACATTTTAAAAGTGTTTTACATTCTCCTGATATAAATAATAATTGGCCTTTCTGTTTATCAAAGAAAGAGGAGCAGCGGGTCCATTTGAAAGAAGAATAAAAAAGTAACTAGACAGTAAGTTACTAATTCTAAAATGCATGGAAAGAGAAAACCAACATTAAAAGAAATGTAAGGTTTGTTAGAAGAATTTAAGAATTCATAGAAACATAGAAACATAGAAGTTGACGGCAGATAAGGACTGCAAGGCCCATCCAGTCTGCCCATTTCTTTTTCTACCTTATAAATGTGCCATCGGCCTTTGCTCTGTCAGTGGCCTATCTATTCATAGTCATTTGTATTGCTCCCTTATGCCTATCCCATGCCTGTTTGATGCTCTGCACTGTATTCATAGCCACCACTTCTTGTGGTAAGCCATTCCATGCATCCACCACCCTTTCTGTGAAAAATAATTTCCTCACATTCCCCCTTAATCGGACCCCCCTCTAATTTCATGCTGTGTCCTCTTGTCCTGCTATTTTTCTTATATTTAAACATGTTAGACTCTTTCACCTTGTTAATGCCCTTAAGGTGTTTGAATGCCTCGATCATATCACCTCTCTCCCTCCTTTGCTCAAGGGTATACATATTGAGCTCTGTTAATCTGTCCTCATATGTCTTCTGATGCAGTCCCTGCACCATTTTGATTGCCCTTCTCTGGACTGTCTCAATTTGGTTAATGTCCTTGTGAAGGTGTGGCCTCAATACTGCACACAGTACTCCAGATGGGGCCTAACCAGTGTCTTGTAAAGGGATTATTACCTCCTTTTACGACTTGTGATACCCCTACTAATACCCCTAACACCCCCTAGCCTTACTTACTGCTTTAGAGGTCTGCTTGTATGATTTCAGGTCATCAGTGATGATGATGCCCAAGTCTCTTTCTTCCTTTGTGACTGCTAGCAACTCCCCTCCCAGCCTATAGGTGGCTTCAGGGTTTCTCTTCCCTATGTGCATGATTTTGCACTTCTTTGCATTAAATTCCAGTTGCCACTCTTCTGACCATTTTGCTAGTTTATCCAGATCTCTTCTCATTCTGCCCATCCCATCTGGATCATCTACTCTGTTGCAGATCTTGGTGTCATCTGCAAACAGACAAGCCTTACCCTCTAGTCCATCTGCAAGGTCACTAATGAAGATGTTGAAGAGGACTGGCCCCAGAACTGATCCCTGAGGTATCCCACTTGTGACTTACATCTCTTCTGACTGTATACCATTTACCACCACTCTCTGTTTTCAGCCCGTCAACCAGTTTGCCACCCAGTTGACCAACTTCTGACCCACCGAGCCTACCCAGCTTATTTATCAATCTTCTATGTGGAACAGTGTCAAAGCTTTGCTGAAGTCAAGGTGGCGACATCAACTGCTCCCCCTTGGTCCACCACTCTGGTTACCCAGTCAAAGAAATCTATGAGATTAGTTTGACACGACCTTCCTTTTGTAAACCCATGCTGTCTTGGATCCTGTGCCCCTATGGATTCCAGGTGTTGCACTATCCTTTCCTTAAGGAGTGCCTCCATAATCTTGCCCACTACTGAGGTAAGACTGATTGATCTGTAGTTCCCCGCCTCCTCCTCTGTGCTACCACTCTTGTGGAGTGGGATCACATGAGCCCTTCTCCAGTCTTCTGGGACCTTTCCTGTGCTCAGAGATTCACTAAACAGTTCTGCTAATGGCTCTGCTAGTTCCACCTTTAGCTCCTTATGTACCTAGGGGTGTATGGCCATCAGGTCCCATTGCCTTATCCACCTAAGCTTAGCAAGCTCTTGGGACCCTTTCTTTTGTGAGAGGGAGTAGTGCTCCCTCCCTCCCCTGTGTCCATGATGCTGAGCTGTGGGCCCTGCCCTACCTTCTCTTCAGTAAATACTGAGCAAAAGTATCTATTTAGGATAGATGCCTTTACAGGTCCTCCTCCTCCTCACATGCTCCCTTTTCTCCATTAAGCTTAGCAATACCCCTCTGGACTTTCTCCTTTCACTAATGTGTCTATAGAAAGTCTTGTCACCTTCTTTACTGTTCGTGCTAGTGTTTCCTCAGTTTGGGACTTTGCCTGCCTTACTGCTTTCCCTGCTTCCTTTAGGGCAGTTTGGTATGCCTCCCTATCTTCATCCCACTGTGTTCCCTTATATTTCCTGAAGGCCAGCCTTTTGGCTCTGACCTTTTCTGCTACTGTATTTGAGAACCAATGTGGTTTCTTCTTTTGCACTTCCTTTTCTGTCTAACACAATGGAATGTTGCTTCAAGTATTGCATCCTTAATGCTTGCCCACTTTGCCTGTACCCCCTCACCTGTGTTTCTTTTTGCCAGGGCTAGCTTAACTCTGTTGGTCATCTTATCAAAGTCAGCTCCTCTGAAGTCCCATATTTTTGCCTTGGAAAGGGATGATTTAGATGTAGTAGCCAAACTGAACCATACCATGTGATGGTCACTGGCCCCAGGTGACCTTCTACCTGGAGATCTGTGATCCCTTCCTTGTTAGTCAGTACTAGATCTAGGATAGCCTGTCTCTTGTGGGTTGCTGTATCAATTGTTTGAGGCCCTCCCTGCAGGGAATCCACTATGTGTCTAGTTTTGGCAGATGTTCCTGCTGGTATTGACCAATCTGTATCCGGCATGTTGAAGTCTCCCATTATCAGAACCTCCTTTAGCTGTCATGTTTTGCATATCTTCTAACAGTAATGTCTATGTCCTCCCTGGTCTGGGGGCCTGTAGACAACCCCAGTTCTTATGGCTGTCCCATTTCCTGTTTCCAGGGTGACCCACAGTTCTTCTGGCTCCTTATGTATTCTGAATTTCTGTAGCTTTGATATTTTCATTGACATACAGGGCCACTCCTCCTCCCCTTTTTGCCCTCGGTCTCTTCTGAACAATACATAGCCAGGTACTGAAGTCTCCCAAGTGTGGGTTACTGGTAAACCACATCTCACTAATTGCTACTATGTCCAGTTTAGCCTCTGACATTATTGCCTGCAGGTCTGGGATCTTATTTCCCAGGCTGTGAGCATTGTGTACATGATTTTCCATTGGCCGATTTTGGTGTGTTAGTTGTTGGGTGAGGTTTGGCATTACTCCCATAGTCGTATGGGAGACAAACCTTTTTCTACCTGGTGATGCAAATGAACTGCAAACATGCTGAATCCCTGTTTGACCACTAGCTGAGGGGAGGGGTGTTCTTCCCATTCGACATATGGGGTGCTGCCCCTCTCCCCATTGGCTAGTTTAAATATTCTGCAAAGACATCAAACTTCTGCCCCAATGCACTGACTCCCTCCTTAGTCAGATGCAGTCCATCAAATTTAAAGAACTTTCACTCCCAGAACTGTTGCCAGTTCCCCACAAATCTGTGTCCTTTTTCCTGGCACCAGCCCTTGAGCCACGTGTTTAGCTCCCCTATCTCCCCTTCTCTGACCTTCCGTCCATCTGCTCCCCTCTCCCGGACTGGCAGGATCTCAGAGAAGGAGATGCCGGATGAAATAGATGATTGTTTGTCACCCAGCCTGGTCAGGTGTTCCTTGGTCTCCACAACTGACCGGCTGGTGAGATCATTAGTCCCTATGTGTACTAGGACATCAATGTTTTCTCCTGCTTTGTGAACAATTTTAGCAATGCGGTCAGTGTCTCTCCATGCTGATGTACCTGGGAGACATCTGACCATTACCCCTGTCTGGAGATGGGTATCAACTCCCAGAATCATGGAGTCTCCTATGATCAGAAGTTTTTTGGATTTCCTTTTTGCTTTTTTTGTTTTGGTTCCTGATTTGGGTGAGTTTTGTTGTGCTAGCTCCTGTGCTGCAGTGTCCTGCTCTGCAGTGTCTTCTGCCTCTTTGTTTGATTTCAGAGATAGAGGCAGATACCTGTCAGTTGTGATGGATAATTGCTGTGGTTGTGTGATAAAATAACAAGGGGTTGAATGGGTCTGCCTCTTGCCTGGTAGCGCCCCTTCCCCCACATCTCCCTTTCCCAAATCAATACACACACACACACACACATCTCTACAAACGTACAAATCTGCCAGAAGAAACAGGCCTCATGGTCTATCAAGTCTGCTCAAGTGCACAGCTAGCACTCCCTAGATTGCAGTTGCCCCTCTCTCTCCCACCTCCAGGAAGTTCTCAGCACTACTTACCCAGACCCTCCTGGAGAAAATGACTGTAGACATGTGTTTATTAATGTTTAACACCCACAATACTACTTGAGCAGCATGTGCTGCTGGAAGGACATGCCATTCGCTCATGGGGAGGTCTTCTGGCCAAGGCTCCTGCAGCCACTCACCATCCAGCACCACTATCCTTGTAGTGTCAGCTGATAAGGCTATACCATGACCCATCATCAAGATCATAATCCTGCAGTCCCCTGTCCTCATACCGACCGGAGGCAACGAGTCCTTTGGGAAAGTTGGCCTTGTCCCTCCTTCTTCCCCCATTACCTTTGATCTATGCTCCTCCCAAGCCACCACACATGGCTGCAACAGATAACAATGGCCTGCCTGTTTTACCTTTCTGACACTATCATTACCAGTTATATTTTCTTCCTAGTTTAACATCCCTTTGGAGGAGGTGAAAAACCCATAAAAATCCTGAGGTTAAAAGGGAAATCAGGAAAAGTCACTCCCCAACCCCTATTGCAGTCACCCATAGTGGGTCATAGGGGGCCCTGCCTCCCTGGTCCCCTACCCTGCTTTTACGAGGGCAGGCAGGTGAGAATCCACCGAATGGAGGAAAGAGAGGGGGATCTGCTGGCCACAGTTCAATTTAACCCCTCTGTCTCCTCCCTCAGGCCAATGCCCCCTCCCTGAGGGTAGCCTGCGGTGCTTCCTCTTGGGCATTGCCCAGGTCCTTTGTCCCTCCAGGAGGAGGCATCTTCTGATGCTGACCAGGTCCAGGAGGGAGGAGGGGCCCAGGCAAATGGCCAGCTGCTGCTATGGCTGGGCAGCTTCTCTATTATTTGTACATGGGGCAACAATCTTCTGAGAACAGACATGCCTCATGAATTAACTAATATTAAAGTAGGGTATTTTTGGCCATCAAAGATATTGATGTCTTTTAAATTTTAGAGGAGGAGTTTTAGAAACATTCATGGATCCTTATGGACCTTTATATGCAAAAACTTGAATGAACACATTAGTGCCATTTAATGTTCATGCAGAGTTCATGAACAGTCATGAACAATTTGCACGCTTGATGAACGTTCGTGAGCTGAACTTTTAAACTGCTCATGAATAATTCATAAACATTTATGAACAGTTCCTAATCATTTCAGTTTGGCAAGGTTTGATTCCGACTACTGCCACTTGCTCAAGGCTCTCAAGGCTACACTCCTATGCCGTGATAAACTCTGGGCTAAGGCTAGAAAATCCAAATGCCCAGCTGACTGGCAAGCATTCAGAGCAGCTAGAAACACCTGCGCTAAACAAATCTGCGCAAGCAAAGCCAACTATTATGTCTCCACCCTTGAACAGGCAAAAGTGAATTCCCCAAAAATCTGGAAGACACTCATGTCCATCGAAGATAGGCACCATGGCCCCCCCCATTCCTCTGAAGATCCTCAGCAATGGTACAGCTGTGGAAAACAGCTGCCTAATCCTCAAGGAAATCAACAATCACTTTATAACTGCTGGCCTAGCTTTTGACTCTTCGCCTTATGCAGCCTGTGGTAGCAACCAAGACTATAATAACATTGACTCGCAAACTTTGACCCACCCACTCCAGTTGTGCCCGCTTAGCTTAGCTATAAAGAAGTTGAAGATTCACTTCTTAACATAGACATTTGAAAAAGTGCAGGAGACGATGGTCTAGAACCTTTTTTTCTTAAACTAGGCTATCTCAACCTCACTGCCCCTATCCTCCACATATTCAGTCTTTCCATTTCCACTGCCACTGTTCCCTCCTGCTGGAAATCTGCCCACGTCCTCCCATTATTCAAGTCGGGGGACCCATGAGACCTAAACAACTATAGGCCCATCTCAATCTTACCTGTCCTCTCCAAAGTCCTTGAAAAGCTAGTTTACTCCCAAATGAAACTCCATATTGAATCATCTTCAATCCTTTATCCTACACAATCTGGCTTCCTGACCAACCATAGTACAGTCACTGCTCTAGCCAAAGTTACCAATGAACGGATCATAGCCATGGACTCCAAGAAAGTTACTGGTGCAGTATTTTTGGATCTCAGCAAAACGTTCAACACTGTCAACCACAATCTGTTAGTCTCAAGCTTAATAAAAGTAGGTGCCACCCCCCTTGCTGCCCAGTGGTTTACCAGCTACCTATCTGGAAGGACCCAGAAAGTAAAAGCTTGTGGTTTCTTTTCTGCATCCCTCCCAGTTGTCAGGGGAGTCCCACAAGGCTACATATTAGGTCCCATCCTCTTCTCTGTATACATCAATAACCTTAACGCACATATGTCCCAGTCCCATCTGCATTTCTTTGCTGATGATACTGTACTGTATACATCAGGCCCTACACTGGCTGAAATGAGGGATGTACTCCAAGCCAACTTTACACAACTAGAAATCAAGCTAATCGATGCCAAACTACTCCTCAATGCTAAGAAAACTAAGGCCATGATCTTTGCCCTAAACACCACCTCCACTTCCCTTGCAAACACGCAGAAAGAATTCATCACTACCTTCCTAGGTGAACCCCTTGAAATCACCTCCAAATTCAAATACCTTGGTATGTGGCTGGACAACAAGCTTTCATTTCATGACCACCTCAATGATCTGGCAAAAAGGCTACAAATTAGGCTAGGTTTCTTCTTCCATAACAAGTCTTTCTTTCCGTTGGATACCAGAACTTGGCTGGTCCACTCCAGGCCACTTTCTTGTCGCTACTCGACTATGGAGATCTAATCTATTCCTCTGCAGTGGCCTCAGGACTCAACAAACTAGATGTCCTGTACCACCATGCAATATGGTTCATGACAAACCTACCCTACAGAACCCACCATTGTGATTTGTACCTAGCTGCTGGCTGGACATCACTGTCAACTAGACACACACTTTATGCTGGTATCTGGACTCTTAAACTACTCTTGAACAAGCTCCCGAACTATCTCACAACCCTTTTCCTTCTTTCCTATAGCACCTACTCTCTTAAGAAAAATTACTTCCTTCTCCTTCTTGATGTACCAAGAACTCGCACCTCACTCGGCAAGTGGGTCATATTGAGCATACTCCCAACTATCTGGAACCAGCTCCAAGGTGTACTGAAGCTTCTCAGTACTGTCCCTGTCAGCCTATTTAAAAGGGTGGCTGCAGCAAAAATAAGATACATGCAGCTGCTTCTAAATCCCAGCTCACTGCTCTAACCCTAGCCCACTGCTTCCTCTTACTTACCTAGATATTAGCTGCCTTGATACTCCAAAACAAGCACTTTGTACCTTTTTTCTGTACTTACATTTTTCTATGTCATTGTCATTTTTATGCACCATGTTAATGCTTGCCCATAATTCTGTACTTGAATTTGTACTGTTTTTTTGATTATGCAATCTGTAACTACCTGTCTGTGTCAAAGGACCTCCTTGTGAATGAGCTTGCTTAACTGAGTTTTCCTACAATAAACTTGAACTTGAACTTGCTCACTGTGTGAAAAGTCACTTAATCTAGTGGAGCTTAGTGCCCCCCAGGTATCTGCTAAAGTCAGGCATGCAACTAGTGTAATTACATTTCTGGTTAACCTTAGTGTTATCTTTGATTTACTCTTATTTGTTATTGGTCTACAAAATAAGCCAAATAATTTATTTTAATGTGCTGGCCCGGTGGCGCTGAGGGCTGAGGCGTTGGACGCCTTATCTCGCACCACGCCAGTGACCCGTGTTCGGGAACGAGCATGGACTGCCGGGGGTTGGCCGGGGAAGAGAAGGATGGAGCACCGGCGGCTGCTCTCCTTCTCTCAGGGGACAACCTCAAGCTCCACCACCGATACCACCACACCTGGGGAGCTCAGGTGGTAGGTGTGGTAGAGGAGGTAGTAGCATGGGAACGGGGCAGATGTTGGCAGAGGGACGGAGCAGGTGGTGCGTCTCACCGCACCTCCTCGCTCGTTGGCCCTCATTGCATGCCGACATCAGGGAAGAATACAGGAAAAATACCCCTGTCTCTCCTAGGTGACAACTCCTCACTGGGCACCTCGGATCATCGGGGCAGACTCCATTGTACAAGGTTGTCCGATCAATGGTAGGGAGGGTCTCTCCACCCCACACCAGGTGGTAATCCGGCCATCAAGGGACTATGTGGGACCAGGTACTCTAGGAGCAGACTCCGGTGAGAAGAAGGACAGAGCAGCAGATGAAGTTTGAATGAGTGGTGAGAGTGGCAGTAAGATGGATAAATACTAAGTTAAAAAAATATATATTTTAATGTAACATCACCATTGACATAGTTTGGCTTGGATGACTGGGGAAAGGGGTGGCTGCAGGGAGGAAGGTCCTGAGTCGGTGGGTTGGAAGGTGATTGGATGCCTTCATGGTGCTCTAGTTATTTAATACAATTCAAGCCACACATTAATTCTATAATATTTACTGGTTAGGGTCAGTAAACCACCACTGGCAGACCCCTACAAATTCTATAATTCACACTTGTGAATTTCGGAGTTCCATAAACCATGTGTTACACAAGGTCCCTGCACCCTTATTGGTACCCCCAGAGGTAAACCGTAGGCATCTAGTATTTAGGCATATATTATACTAACATATAGGGTTAAGGCCATCTACTGTACAAGAGCAGATGTCAGGATATGTACGCATATTATTGTAATACACTTTGCTTGCTAATACATTTTTTCTATGTATTTTTTGTGTATTTCTTACTTGTAGGATGTTAGGACATCAGTGTTCTTGTAATGATTCTGATATATAAGTCGACATTGTCACCTTTTGGTGATTTGAATTACTACATTGAGTTATGTAAGACTCTGTATATTGTATTCTTTTGTTTTACAAACCGATGACTACTACAAAATTGTATAATGTTATCTTGGACCGCCGAGCCACCTCTAATTTAGCCAATAGGGCTCATCTCTGTAACTAGAGATTTTTCTGTCTTACAGTAACCATAGTAATTATCATAAGTATATAATGTGAGACACTGAGTCTTATACCTCGGAGACCCCAAGAAACACGGAGAAACCTCAAGGTATAGGGAACGCTTAACATTGGCTCCCGGTTCATATTGGTAAGAACTGCTTAGGGCAACTGTGATTTATCCTTTGGTAGTAATAAACAAGTTTATTACTCTTATGCAACGTGTTTGTGATTCCTTGCGTTCCCAATATTGCCAAGAACCTGAGAATGAGGTTTGGACCTCCTGACAATTGGCGACCATGTGCAGGCAATATTTGGTGTTTGTAAGCTTTCACTTGTTGCGTGAAACTTTTCCCTTCCCAACGGGGACAGTAGGTGTGCATCCCTGCTACACCTCTCCCATTTTCAGACCACTTTGTAGTCACTTGCAAAGTCTGGCTGGCTTTTTTGGGTGTGGTCGATGCCGACTCGACCCACTCCACAGCTGCTTTGAATTGCAAGCCTACAAAGTATTTAGTAGCCCGACTGTGTATAAAGTGTTCCTGCTGTGGATCGATACATAGAACGGTGCCTTTTTCACAGTTTGATTTTTCATTCCCTCCCACACAATGGCCACCGTATCAAATATCTGCGCAGAACTGAGACTCAATGTCTCTAACTTCCTTGCCTCCCATGGAGGATGGTCTGACTTCACGTGGGATACAAGTCAATCCGAAAATCCTATACTGGGGATTTCAACCCAGTACTCTGAGATGAGACAAACAGCCAATCAGCGTCATGCAAAAAGGGATGTTGGTCGCAGCTCTCTATGCTGTTTTGGAAGCCTCCAAAGCGAGGTTTCGAACCCTTGCTCTGCAGATTTTGTCTGTTAAGCAAGAGATGGGTTTGCAGGAAATGGAATGTATTAGACTGCAGCAGAATTTGGAATCTGAACTTCAAACCCTGCGAAATGAAAAGGATTCACTTTTGCATCATTTAGCACAGGCTGGAGAGCAAGAAATTTGTACGTTGAAGCAGCAGTGTGAAAGTTTGAGACAGGATAAGGGGCAGGCTTTGACTATGAATGATTTGTTGAGTAGAGCGAATGAACAGTTGAGTGAGGAGACGGGAGAGCTACAGGACGAGATAAACCAGGTATGTAATGACTTAGAAGTGGCTACTAGGGTCAATCACAAATTGAGCGGCCGTGTATAGAGTGTTGTAGAAACAAAAGCAAGATGAGGTTGCTATGGATGTTGCTAATGTGAGTTATGCAGAATGTGAATCCAAGATGGCGAAACTGCACCATCAGCGAGAGGTTCTGGCTGGCCATGTTAAGGCGATGGGAGGCGTAGCCCCTGCCTTGACTACGTCATCTGAAGGGGAGGTCTCAGATGATGACATTTCATAGTACAACACCCACTAACACCCCTACTATGGCCCAGAGACCCCACCCAGCCATTCACAACATGGCAGATCCCCACTCCACCCACACCATGTCATACATCGTCGACGTAGTGACCCACATCATGGGAGATGCCAACATGGCAGCCCCCATGATAGGGGGGAGCAGTGCTAAGCCGCCTGGTCCTGATGGCACCATCAATAGCCATAATTAATGTGGAAGACAGGCAGAAGATACAGAGAATGATTGATAATGCAGTGAATAGTGTGCCCATTCCGGAGAGGAATAAGCGAGTTTTGAAAGGCCAAATCAGGCAGCTTATTCAGGAAACTGGTACTCAGGAGGGCATAGTCCACCCAGTAGTGGAGGCCACAGCTCAGGCAGCTCTGGATGGTGCCCGAGGAAACGTACCTCCACCTGATCGTCCCACTAATCCCCTACAAATGAGCCTACTCTGTCCAGCAAATAACTGACAGTATTGGTCAGATGAGCCCGTCCGACTACCTCAGCTGCCACTAGGAAAAGGTGTATTCCAAATGTGAGATGCTTAGCCTTGCTACAGATTATCAGGTCCAGATCCTATGCCAGACCATCGATCCTGGCTTGTGGGCCAAACTCCCTGATGCCATCCAGGGACCACCAGTGCCACTGCCGTTGCTTCAGAGGTTGCCAAGAAAGAGGAGCAGTTGGATCACAGTGGGCTCAGGGAGGGTGAGGGTGGTGGAACAGAGGCGCATCCCTCCAGTTGTACCTCTCCACAATTCCTATGCCATTCTGGCAAAGTGTGGTTCCTCTATGGAGGCACCCACGGTGGAGACCAAGGAGGATGCTGGGAACTTCCACAAAGGAGACCCACAGAAGGGTGGTAGGGGACCCTGCAGGGGAAGGAAACAACTCCTGGTGGGGGACTCCACTGTTAGGAAGGTAGAACTGGGCAAGGAAGGGGAGAGGGAGGTAAGGTGCCTGCCTGGCGCCATGGCTTGGAGGGACAGGGAGTGAATCCTCAGGATTGCCGGAGCAGCTGCACAGGGGAGGGAGCTGGATGTCATTGTCCACCTAGGGACAAATGACCTGGCTAAGAAAGGATTAGAGAAGTGCAGGAAGAGTTTGTGGAATTGGGAGGGCCTTGGTCAAGTAGCATGCAGTAACCTTCTCGGAGGTGCTACCCATCTATGGCATAGGAGAGGCTAGGGCATTCCGTACCATGGGATTCAATCAGTGGTTGAAAAACTGGTGTGGAGCTCAGGGATTTGGCTTCATTGGGGACTGGGGGTCCACCTGGAGTGATGCAAGCCTATACTGGCATGATGGGCTGCATCTGTCCGGGAGGGGAACCAGGATCCTAGGTGATAGGTTTAAATGCTTCATTGGCAAGCTTTTAAACTAGCCAAGGGGGGAGGCACTGGAAAGGAGCAGGAAAATCCTAGCCCCCAAACAATCACAGTAGTAAGTGTGGCAAACACCAACATGGAGGTGTCGATAGGGAGAAGGGCAGGGGTAAATGGAGAAAGTGACAAAGGCAAGAAGGACAGGGATGGGGCAAAAGGGGTAGGCCATCAGGAAATGGAGGGTAATGAGTACCAATGCCCGTAGTCTGGGCAACAAGCTCCCTGAGCTGGTGGCCTTAATGGAAGAGGGATGCCTGGATATCGTAGAGTCACAGAAACATGGTACACAGAGAACCATGACTGGGATGTTAACATACCAGGGTACATAACCTACAGGAGAGACAGGCAGGAGAAGAGGGAGGAATAGCTCTCTATGTAAAGGAAGGATAAAAGCAACTGAACAAAAGAGTAAACAGGAGGAGAGGAGGCACTGTGGGTCACCTTGGAGACTGGAAAGGGCACCACAATCCGCACAGGGCTTGTGTACAGACCCCATGTCAGGGGAAGGAATGGACAAGGATATGATGGAAGGCATTCTTAGAATGGCAGAGAAAGGAGATACTGTTGATGGGAGACCTGAATATGCCAGATGTTAACTGGAGCACATTGCTGCAGCCACATCCAAGAACAGGGCCATTCTTGATGCCCTACAGGTGGCAGGCATTAGACAGCTAGTTTCAGAACCCACTCATGAGGGAGCAATCTTAGACCTCATACTCTCAAATGGGGGCAGTGAGAGGATCTCAGATCTAAGTGGGTTGCCATCTGGGGACAAGTGACCATCAAACAGTGTGGTTCATGTTAAACTCAGCTACAGAGTCAAGCCATACAAAAGTGAGGGTACTGGACTTTAGGGAGGGCTGACTTTGGCAAGATGGAGAGTGCCTCAGAAAAGCACTAGCAAACAGGCTAGAAGGGTGTGGAGCAACAATGGGAATTATCAAACTGCCATCACAGAGGCAACAAGCCTTTTGTGAAGCAAATAAACAAATCAAAATGAAAGAAAAAGCCACTATGGTTCTCAAGAGGTGGCTGTGAAAGTCAGGAAGAAAAGATAGCATTCCGAAGTATAAGGAAACACAGAAGGAGCAGGACAGAGACCTGTACCAGTTAAGGCAGAAAGAAGCAGGAGGGAAGTCAGAATAGCAAAGGCCCAAACTGAGGAAAAGATAGCCAACTCAGTTAAGAAGGGGGATAAAACCTTTTATAAGTACATCAGCGAGAGAAAGACAAAGGGAAGGATAGTGAGGCTGAATAGAATGAACGGTGGGTGGGCAGAGGGGGACAGTGAAAAAGCAGGAATACTGAATGAATATTTCTGCTCAGTATTCACAAAAGAGGAGGGGGAAGTGCCTAATCCAATTAACAGAAGCACTCTTGATAGGGGTTGATCCCAGCCCTTTCACAGAAGAAAGGGTTCTGCAAGAACTCCTAAAACTGAAGGTGGACAAAGCAATGGGACCTGATGGAATTCACCCAGAATTCTAAAAAATTAAGGAAGGAACTAGTGAAACCACTGGCTACTCTTTTAATAAATCATGGGAGGATGGTGTGGTACCCGAGGACTGGAGGAAGGCGGATGTGATTCCCTTCACAAAAGTGGGACCAAGACAGAGGCAGGAAACTACAGACCTGTCAGTCTGACCTCTGTGGTAGGGAAAGTGATGGAGTCACTTCTGAAGGAAAGAATAGTTGAGTACCTAGAGGTCAGTGGAGCACAGGATCCAAGGCAGCATGGGTTCACAGGGAAGGTCATGTCAGACGAATCTAATAGATTTCTTTGACTGGGTGACCAAAGTAGTAGACCAGGGAGGGGCTGTGGACATGGCCTACCTAGACTTTAGCAAGGCATCTGACACAGTCCCACAAAAGATTATTAGTCAAATTAACCAGCCTGGGAGTGGGTCCCAGGGTGGTAGCCTAGGCAAAACATTGGCTGGACAACAGGACACAGAAGGTAATTGTAAATGGAGTCCACTCTGAAGAAAGGGCGGTTACCAGTGGGGTACCATGAGGGTTCAGTATTGGGTCCAGTCCTTTTTAATTTCTTCATCAGTGACATTGCAGAGGGACTGGAAGGAAAAGTATGCCTTTTTGCAGATGACACAAAGATCTGCAACAGGGTTGATACACAAAGAGGTGTGGAAAGGATGAAAAGGGACTTGGCAAGGTTGGAGGAATGGTCAGACATATGGCAGCTAGGATTCAATGCAAAAAAGTGCAAAATAATGCACCTGGGAAACAAGAACCCATGGGAAGAATACACAATGGGTGGGGAGGTAGTAACAACAACAAAACAGGAAAGGGACCTGGGGGAAATCATATTAGATGATCTTAGGGTTAGCAAGCAATGTGAGAAGGCAGTAGGGAGGGCCGGGGGTATACTGGGATGTATAGGGAGAGGCATCAGCAGCAGAAAGCAGGAAGTTGTTATCCCTCTGTACAGACAGTTGGTGAGACCCCATCTGGAATACTGTGTCCAGTTCTGGAGACCCCATCTCTGCAAGGACATAGACAGGATAGAGGCAGTCAGAGGGCAACTAAAATGGTGCAGGGTCTGCAAGAGAAGCTGTATGAGGAGAGACTAAAGGAGCTTAATATGTATACCCTCGAGGAAAGAAGGAGAGGGGGACATGATGAAACTTCAAGTACCTCAAGGGAATCAACAAAGTCCAAGAGGGTAGCATCTTTCAGAAAAGAGACTTGCAAGAACAAGGGGACACAATTTAAAGATAGAAGGAGGGTGGTTCAGGGGCAATGTGAGAGTATTATTTCACAGAGGGTAGTGGATGCATGAAACAGCCTTCCTGAGGAAGTTGTGGGGTCTAAAACTGTGGGAGAATTCAAGAATGCATGGGACAGACATAAGGCAATTCTTGTGGGGGGCAGGAAGATATAGGCTGTTGGTTAACTAGGATCTGGGGCCTATCCTGTAGGTAGGGAAATGGGCAGACTAGATGGGCCTAGCCGTCCTTATCTGCCGTCAAAGTCTATGTTTCTATGTTTCTATGCCATCCACCAGGCCGGAAATGCCACCTTTGATGAGGTCGCAGATGAACTCATTTCTGCACACAGCCCAGGTGTAGTAGGAGTGATGCTTGCATACCCTGTGAAACAGAATGCAAAGAAAAGTCCAGTGACTTACCACCAAAGACTCTGGATGGCCTCCTGAGCAAAAAAACAACTTGCACAAGAAGCTGCAAATGTAGATCTTATTGAATATAAGACCTTGTTCCTTAGGAACATGATCCCTGCAGTAAGAGAAAAGGTAAAGCCAACCACTTATCCCACCATGGAAAGGTTTGCCAATATCCTTCGGAAAACTGAGAGAGTTTATCAACTCTACATCCATGATCTGGGCTCCGGTTCCAAGAAAGTAGCTGCCGTGGAGCCTACTCAAGAGGCCGTGATGCACTACACGGTGGAAGGGCAGGCCCCACACAAACAGCCCCTTCCCACGGATAACCAGCACCCCCAGCAGGCCCAACAACAACAACAACCACAACAGCAGCAGCAACAATGGGGTGGGAACCGGAACTATCCTAAGAATAAAAAGCATAAGAATAAGGGTAAACAATAACAGAGACCAGGCCCTTCATATAGGAAAATAGCCAAAGGGAATCAGAAGTTTAGAGAGCTCCTTGAGAAGTGCGCTCTGTAGTGGATGCTGTTCCTGCTCAGTCCCTTGCAGCCATACAACCGGGAATCCAGGTCCCCATGAGCCATGGTGACACTGGGAGTACAGGCCCTCAGGTCCACACAGGCCTGAACCCAGAGGCACCTCCCTATATAGCGTCAGTGCAGCATGGTGAAGTGGTTCAGAGGAACCAGGCCCAACCTCTCCATTCTTCCACCAGTACAGATTGACAATTACAGGACCCAGTCTGGATTGTAAACAAGCTGGTCTTGGATACAAACGGAAGGCCCTGCACTGAGGCCGAGGTCAGGGCCACCTACTTAGAGTGTTACTGGATACAGGCGCGACTGTGTCTGTATTACATGATGACCACCCGGACACATCTCCTTGGTCCACTGGACAGAGGACCAACATGTCAGGAGTAGATGGTACTGGGCTACCTGCATACCGCTCTCTACCACTACCTGTAGAGTTGGGTCACTTGAAGGCCTCACACACCTTCCAACTGATGGTATTGCATGATCACCCTAGTATCATTGGAATTGACTTTCTTGCCCCACACGGCTGTGTGGCGGATCTAACAAACATGATATTGATACAAATTCAGGGCCAATATCATACCATCTTGATCCCTGATTCACACGTTGTGGCAACAATATCTGCCAATGATAAAGAGTATGACGTCATAGATTTGTTCAAGAATCATAAGGTTTTTCCAAAGCTAATACCCATTTTGCAACAGCATCTGGAAGCAGTTGCTATCAACAAGCATGACTGTGGCAGAATACACACTGTCATTGAAGTGCCAGGCCCAGCACACAAGAGACAAAGACAATATCCTTTTCCCTCTGAGGTCTTGCTTTCTCTTTGAGAAACAATAAAATCACTCTTCAGTTAAGGAGTAATCAGAACATGTGTTTCCACTGCCAACTCCCCAGTGTGGCCCGTGAAAAACCCACGGGTGCCTGGAGACTTACTATTGACTACAGGAAACTGAACCAGGTCACCCCCAGTTGTGCTCCAACTGTAGCCTCTGCACCTGATGTGCTATGACTTTTGACCCCTTACCCAAAATGGTTCAGTGCCCTGGATATCTTCAATGGTTTCTGGTCACTGCCATTGGCCCCCAAAAGTCAATATAAGTTTGCCTTCACTTTTGAAGGAAGACAGTACACATGGACCTGCTTACCACAGGGATTCCATAACAGCCCGTTCCTGTTCCATCTGCACATGATGGATGCCCTTGAGGGTTTCTCTACTCCCCAGTGTCTCTTGCAGTATGTGGATGACCTGCTGTTGGCAACTGCCATGCAGGAACAACACGTGGATCTCTTGGATGAACTACTGACTCTCATCCACAGAGCAGGCCTCAAATGTAACCCAGCAAAAACCCAGCTATGTCAGAAAGAGGTACTCTTTCTGGGCCTGAAAATTACTGACCAAGACCGCAGCCCTACCTGGAAAAAGATACAAGGATTGCAAGACCTGCCATTGCCTACCAGCGTGGCAACTCTTAGAAGGTTTCTGGGTATGGTAAACTATTCTAGAGATTATATCTGTGATTTTGCTCAGAAGGCTGCTCCTCTGTATAAGTTACTGAAAAAGGACATTCCATGGACTTGGGGTCCCATACACAACCTGGCTGTGATGTCATTGAAGCAGGTCTTTGCCTCTGCCCCAGCTCTGGTCAACCCCAATCCAGCACTACCATTCCATCTGGAATGTGCCATCTCTAATATTGCCATGTCAGCAGTGCTGGCCCAGAAGGTTCATGGTACTCTGAGACACATTGCTTATGCATCGCAGCTCTTGACCCCAGTAGAACAGAAGTACACCCTTTGTGAAAGGAACCTTCTAGCCACCTACTGGGTTGTCAAGCACTTTCTGTATATCATTGGGTGCTCTCCACTGATTATTAATACCAACCACACCCCAACTACCTTTCTGCTATCAGACAGAGTGAAGGATGAGTCAGTCTCTAACACCAGACTGACACACTGGTCATTCATTCTCCAGGATAGAGGCATACAGGTGCACCCAACCAAAATTCCATCCATGCTGGCACATGGACTCCTTTTCCAAGGAGAACCCCATGACTGTACACTGCAACCACCTGATCTTCCAGATCCAGATCCTCTCCTCCCTGCCACACCACAAATACTCTAGAGTACTTCTTTGTGTCGTGTTTTTACAGATGGTTCAGCTTCTTATTATCAGGGAGAACAAATTGCAGGGATGGGTATCTTAGTAATTTACCCCTATGGTAACACTGTTAAAATTTCCAAACATTGCAGTGTAGCATCATCACAGTATGCAGAGATGGCAGCGGTGGCCTGTGCCCTCGAGTTCATCCAGCATGGGACCGAGGATACCATCATTTTTACAGACTCCAACTGGGTTTGTTGTTCTCTTACAAAATTTCTCCCTTTCTGTCAGAAGAACTCCTTCCTGTCTTCTGATGGCAGTCCAGTGAAGTACAAAGAACTGGTAATATACATACATTCATTCACTGGCACAAAGATTTGCACACAGACTCAGTGTACACAAAGTCAAAGCTCATTCCCTACATGACCCCTAACATGCCTTCAATGACACATCAGACACCCTTGCCAAGGAAGGGGCCCAAGGGGGGGACACCTGGATGATGGATCATCCAGAGGCCAATGTGGCCGTACACATTGCACCAGTCAGGAAGGAACCTGAGCCTTTTTCCCCCTTGGACCTCTCAGCAGCCCAACATGTTGATACTGAACTCAAAGAGGTGTTCAGATTCCTTGACAAGAGTACTGAAGAAAAACTTCCCACACATAATCCCTACTGGAGGCATGAAGGTAAGTTACATTTGTCACCAGAAGACAAGCTCATCTGGTATCAACCAGATGATTCCACCACCAAGTCGTGGGTGGTCCCCAGACACCTTAGGTCCAAATTCTTGCACCAAGTGCATGATACACCCACTGGTGGACACCAGGAAGTGGAAAATACCCTCCAGAGTCTTAAGACCACTGCCTGGTGGCCTAGTGTCACCAAAGATGTCAAACAGTACATAGACAATTGCCTGGTTTGTGCACTAAACAACCCCATTCCCACCAAATGGAATGCCAGACTCCTACCACAAAGACACTCTGGCCCTTGGCATGCCATACAGATTGATTTTATTGGTCCTCTGACCAGCACTAGCAGAAACAACAAGTGTGCTCTTGTGGTAACAGATCTTTTCTCTAAGTGGGTTGAAGTTTTCCCCACTAAAACATGCACAGTGAAAACCACTGCCAAAATCCTGGTGGAACAAATTTTCTGCAGGTGCGGTCTACCTCTTAAGGTAGACTCTAACAAAGGAACCAGTTTTACAGGTGAGTTGATGAAAGAATCCCTTGAACTCCTTGGAGTTCAACAAAAGTTCCACATACCTTACCACCCTCAATCCTCAGGTCAAGTAGAACGAGTCAACAGACAGATTAAGCAAATGCTTTCCAAATTTATCGAGGACAATCCCAAAACCTGGGATTCCCTATTGCCGTTACTCCTTATGGCAATCAGGGGCACACCCTCAGCCACCACCCAGTTGACACCCTTCGAGGTGATGACTGGAAGACAGATGAGATTACCTGAACACCTGTTGTTTGACCTGTATACCCCTACTGCAGACCATGTGTCTCTAGACCAATATGTGGAAAAACTCAGAAAAGACCTCATACACACACACTTTTATGCTGCCAATTGCATGGGCAAGGCCCAGCAACAGTCCAAGATACAGTTTGACAAGCACGCACAAGAAGTGGATTGGCAGGTTGGAGATCAAGTAATGGTCCTTCGATTTGCACATCCCACACACTCCTCTAATAAATGGGAAGGCCCCTACCCCATTGTCAACAAGCTCAGTCCATCAGTCTATCAAGTTAGACTCCTGCAAGACAACGAAGTGACTGACAAATGGTTACATGCAAACCAACTTAAACTGTATAAAGGAGCTTAATTACTTCTCCTCACCCCATTGAGTGACATACTAACCTACTAATGTTTGATTTTGCTTTTCAAATACCCTGACAAGATGGCTATCTTGTTCCATTTTCTCCTCATCTCAGGAGTTATCCCCTGCATCCAAGGCACGGTACTGAACCTCCTACCACACCTTGATCATCCAGCATCTGCTCCAGAGGGAGTGTCTATCAAAATACCCGATAGTTTGATTACTGTCCAGGAAGGTTCTGATGCTTACCTCACTGCCTCGGTTGTTGCTCTTGATAAATCTGCCTTCAAATTGAGTGGCAAACCACATCGCAAGGACAAATTCTCCCTGTGGCCAAACTTTCCAAGGGGACATTTCAGGGCTGGTCCAATGCTAAATTATCCCCAAATGGTTCTCTGTCCTTGCTACAAACTGCTCTTAGACATTCTGGTTTATACAATATCACTGATTTAATTGACCCTGCATATTGCAATTCTTTGTCTGAAGATTCTGCTCAAAATTTTGTGCTGTACACAACATGGTCTCTGCTGCCATGTACCTTTCTGTGTTACCATCCACTGATAAACAGCTTTTGGAGTGTCCAAAGCACACCCCTGGTCCCCGCAGTGGTCTCACAACTACTGCCCTGCCTAGTTCACTGATTAACAATCTACAATTTATGCACTTACCTGTTTTGTTTAATCTTACTTACTGAAATATGAAAGAATTTGGTATGTGTCACAATACTAACACTTCAGCATTTTATAGCACATTATTGCTTGATAGTTTAGCAGCATTTCAGATTTGTACTCAAGACCCTATTGCTGGGGTACATACCACCAAGCATAGAGGCAGTTTCAGGAGAAAACCCAATCCTAATGATCAAAGTCATAAACATAATACACGTGAAGTTGACAGTCCTGATGTCACTGGTGAAACAGGCACTATCACAGGTCTCTTTGGTACACCTATGTCTATCTGGAACAAAGCAGACATTGCTGCTATAAAATCTCATTCTGCCAAATTTTACACTGGTTTGGTAAATAACATACTACTCCCATTATTGCATGGTGTGGATGGCCTTAGTCAGGAAGAGAAATACACAGTTTATAATATGCACAACATTGCTAAGGCATTTACTGATTCTAAGGACAAGTTTAATGCACTCATTGCACAAAACAATAAAGTAGCAGATAAACAATACATTGCTAGAGAAATCTTACGCTCAGCCTATGGCTCATACATTATCACTACCATGAACAATCTCTTCCATGATCTAGAATCTGGAAGAATACCTGATATCATACATGACAGACGTATTTCCAAATGGTATTGTCCACGATGTAAAACCCCTGGCTGTATTGCTATGTGCATGGAACAATCTCTAATATTCCTCTTTCTACAGCTAGGAATTTGGGGTTTGAGACCAGAAACCCTAATACTGATCCCTGCTTTACTGCTAAGAAATGTTCTATCAGAGATACAATGTTTGTTTCTTTTACTGTCTCTTTACCATGTTTTGATCCCACTACAGCTTTGTTCGACAAGCTTGCTGCTGTACATTCCATTGGGCACCTTGATGACGACATCTACAGAGAACGCTTGGACTTGCCTCCTCTACTGGTCTTTCATCCTTTCTTGGATGCCTGGGTCGCTCTGCACACAGACTGCTGTGCAAAGAAACAGTATATTTACTTATGTCGATGTGACGTATTTGATGTTATTAAACCTCTATGTGGTTATTCTCCAGACAGCATTGACTGTTTTTTTTCCATGGACGATGACATCAGCACTAATGACACTGCCTTTTCAGACTCAACATTGGCTCCAGACAAACTATTCCAGTCTTATCGTTAGGAGGTTCATTTCCTGTCAACACAGATTTCCAAGACAACCTACACCTGCCCAGTACAGTTGCAAAAATGGTGCCTCCCCACTGTTAAAATGCAATATAATTCAGATGGGGAGTGCTGTGTTGTGACTAATCACAAGTCCTACACATATGGGAATGGTAACATGTGTTATTGTTTTCCCCAACTTCTGTTTTGCTTCCCACCAGAAGTCTTTCATTGGACACACCATTATTACCCTCATCCCCCTTATGGATGCGGACATCATTGATGGTAACCCTGATTATCTGCTTACCCTTTCTGAATATTTACCATATTTTAATGTACACATAGATCCACTGTCACTTACATTAAAATCACTTTTAGAGAGGAAGGACACACACCTCATCCACATCAGCAATAATATGACCAAAGCTAATGAAGCTATTCTGTCATTGATCAATGATGGTGATATGAATGATGCATTGACTAACTCATGGTTAGAAATTACTTTTAAAGGTTTTGTTATACAAGTATTTTTAATCTTCTTCTTGATTATTATGCTATGCTGCCTACAGCGCACACTGCGCCAACACTGAGCAGCTGGAGTTCCTTTACAAAGCTTGCATGTCGGGTGTTGTTCTTGGAGGCAACAAGGGGGGGAATGTTACACAAGGTCCTTGCACCCTAATTGGTACTCCCAGAGGTACACCATAGACAGCTAGTATTTAGGCATATGTTATACTAAAATATAGGGCTAAGGGCATCTACCGTACAAGAGTAGATGTCAGGATATGTACACATATTATTGTAATACACTTTGCTTGCTAATACATATCTATTCTCTATGTATTTTCTGTGTATTTCTTACTTGTAAGATGTTAGGACGTCTGTGTCCTTGTAATGATTCTGATATATAAGTTGGCATTGCCACCTTTTGGTGATTTGTACTACTACACTGAGTTATGTAAAACTCTGTATACTGTACTCTTTTGGCTGATGACTACTACAAAATTGCATAATGTTATCTTGGACCATGGAGTCACCTCTAATTTAGCCAATAGGGCTCATCTCTGTAACTAGAAATGTTTCTGTCTTACAGTAACCATAGTAGTTATAGGTATATAATGTGAGACACTGAGTCTTATACCTCAGAGACCCCAAGAGACACGGAGAAACCTCGAGGTATAGGGAACGCTTAGCATTGGCTTCCGGCTTGTATTGGTAAGAACTGCTTAGGGCAACTGTGATTTATCCTTTGATAGTAATAAACAAGTTTATTACTCTTATGCAATGTGTTTGTGATTCCATACATTCCCAATATTGCCAAGAACCTGAGAGTGAGGTTTAGACCGCCTGACACATGGCTCTCAGAAAGAGCTGTGAGTGTCCCTGATCACCTCTCTGAGAAGCTGTTCTCAAGCTGGCAGTCCACTCGCACCTCCGCCATTTCGGCTCTGACCTGAACTTTTTAAATTATTTATCTGTTTTGGAACCTAGTGACATCAATTGAGCTGAAGACTACACTGAAGCTGAACCAGTGATATCAGCTCAACTGATGAATGGATTCCCGACATTCTAAGTAAAAAAAATATATATATATAGAGCAGGAAACAGGCTGCAATAATAGCATGGGGACCTAACTAAGCAGAAATTAGGACTACTTTAAAACAAACACACAAAACAGTACTCTGGGGTGATTAAACAGGCTTCACAAATGTCAAAATTTGCAATTGCATAAAAAAATGTAAACAACAGGGCTCATGTTCCCTATAAACTGAAGATTTGTTTTCTGTGAGTTACAGAAGCCGCTGATTAATTTTCCGTACTTTGCAGAAAAGGAATTATTGGTTTATATAAACTGCAAATTGCTGATCCACAATTAATGTAACTGTGGATTACTGATTTGTAGTTTAAATACCACTTTTGGAAATTAGGAATTCTACTTCTGATAGAATTCTGTGGAATTTCTGAAATTCTGCGGTATGCCATCAGATGCAGAATTTAAAAATTCGACACAACTTTTATTAACTGTATTCCCTATTCACCTTAAGTAACAGATCCCATTGTTAGAGTTAAACTAGGCATTTATTATAAAAAGTAATTATGCAAACTGGGTTGCACTATGTGAATAAATCATGATGCAGCTGTATTATAACGATGCATGCTGAATAAAATACATATATAGTATACAAAGTTACTAATGTAACTTGCCCTGATATTGGCTGGCAGAGCACATTTGCATACAAGTGAGCAGTGGAACCACTCTGTATGCTATGCAATGGTATCATAGAGCAGGGAATTTGTTTACACCATACCAATCAGAGTGCTCCTTTTGTTCTGCACAAGACACTCTCATATTGTGAAGAATGTCTCACGTGCAACTGCCCTGGAAACAGGCAGGTTCAGGGACTTTCTAAAAAAATGTAATATGTTATTGATCAGTCTTGATCAATAATATAGTAATGCTGTGGCAGAGATCACTCTTACAGTTGTAAGGGTGGTCTCACTTACATCCTTCGCATTTAAAGGAAAACTACACCCTCATATCTTCTAGAAGTTATTTGTTTCCATGTCAGTAGACAACTCTTTTCATGTAGCTGTTAAGGATGTATGCAACTGCTGTAGTCTGTTTTAACAGTTCATGCTATGCCCTGTAACTGTCCCGGGTGGCTCCATTTCGTGGTTGTTGAAATCTCACTGTCCCTGACAGCTGCATTAGCATATGAGAACATGATGCGTAATCAGCCTTTAAACTCCCCGGTATACCTCTCTGCTTAATAAGTCTTCAAAGGAACAGGCTACAAGATGGTGTAAAATACCACATTTACCTTCAGTGAAACTATCTGAGTTGTAATGCAGTTTTTCTCCTTTAAACTCCATTCAGTTTATGAGTTTCCAAGGAGTTTTTGCAGGGTGTTTGTTCATTCAGCATAGAGATACATGATATAAATGGTTGATCTGACATCATGTTCCCATATGTTAATGCAGTTTTCAAGGACAATGAGATTTCAACAACCATGAAATGGAGACCCCCAGGGCAGTCACATGTACTACCATGAGCAGTGAAAGCAAACTATAGCCACCACATATAGCCCTAACAGCTGCAGGAAAGTAGTTGTCTGTTGGCATGAAAATAAATAAAATTTAAATGATATGAGGGTGTAGTTTTCTTTAAGAACGCTCACATTGGTGAGCGTTCTCCACCCTAGGAATTCATGAGAGGCTACTCTTAAGATACATGAGTCATCTCTGCAGCGGTATTAACATACATTACAGAGCCACACTCAACTGTAATATTTCACAAATGAAGTCATGAAAAAATGTAATCGGGGGCTTAGACTTTGGTGGGAGCGTTTGCAGTGATTTCAGGAGTTCTCCTTTAATGCTTTAGGTTATGCCATGCAACTTCTACTATACCAAATACACAACTATTAAAAGATAAAGGCTAGGATATTCAAAGGGGTTGCACCTGGTGCAACAGGGTTGCGCCAGGTGCAAACCCCCCCAATGCGCCCCGGCATGATATTCAAAGGGGTAGGTTGCACGGCGCAACCCCTGATGCGCCAGGGTGCATTGGTAATGTATGCGGCGCAGATGCAGGGGGCATGCCCATGTATATGCAGCACATCCCGATATTCAGCCTGGGATGTGTGGCACATATGCTAGTGCAACACCTACATGCGCCACACACTAGTGCCCAAAGTTGCGCCAAAAGAAACAGGCTCAAACGCTGGCCAACCACAGGAGGGTGGCTGTATTGCAAGGCACAACACAACAGCCACCAGCCTTGGGTGGCCACCCACCCAGCAGGAACACCATCCACAAGCACCCTGTCCCCTGGTAGTCTGGTGGCCCCCCACCCGTACACCCGATTGCGGGCATCTGTATATATTACAGTAATACCTGTTGGTCTAGCAGTCCCCCAGATGCCCGATCACGGCTGTTGTAAATATTAAGGATATACCTGGTGGTCTAGCGGTACCCCCTTCATGCCCAATCCTGGGCTGTTGTGGAAATAAAGAATTACCTGGTGATCCAGTGGTACCCCTCCCACCCACCCACAGAGGTCCCACTGCCACCCAGCACCCACCCATCATCAGCAGGCGGCAGGACCCTGCCCACATACTGCCCGGTCGCCCTCCAAATGATAGTGTACAGTATGATCTGTACATCTATTGGTCCACAGTGTGGACCAATGGGCTTGCAGACCATACTGTACTACACAGGACCAGATATGTGAATGAACACAACAATATTAACACAATTAACCACAAACTAAGGAATAGTTTCCAAAAATTGCAGGAGTGGTTAGTGCAAGACATAATGGTTCTGAACCTCCCAAAAACCCAAGCTATGTTGTTTGGAACCAGCCATAGTCTGAAAAAACTAGTCCCATCTTTTTGTATTGTGGCACAAAATGGTACTGGTCTGGAAAAAGTTAACTCCTTCAAATACCTGGGTGTCTACCTTGACTCTATACTATCCTTTGATACCCACATTCATAACACCTCTAACCTGCTTCATCAAAACTTAGGGTCTCTGTACTGAATCCATAGTTACTTTATGCCTGAAACCAGGATCAGAATAGCCCAAGCCAATCTGCTCCCCACACTTGACTCTGGCTCCTTGATCGGCGATGCTGCTAACAAAGCAGTGCTGTAGAAAAAGTATAATCTCTAGTACAAAACTGCAAAATTTGCCTCTCACTACACATCTTAAATTGTCTGCTAGCAGAGCCCAAAGCCACCCTATCATTCGCTAGCTTCATCAAAAAAATTCTGCACACAGGCGCCCTGACTTACTTAGCTGAACAGATCAGGTTTGCAGCTCTGCTCTCCTCCTGCTCAACCCCAAAAATAACATCACAATTCCACTATTTTGCACAAATATGGGACAACTCACATTTAGCAACCATGCCGGCTTGCTCTGGAACTCTTTATCTCCCCCCCCCCATCAAAAAGCCTCAACAGTCTCTGCCTTCAGATAGAAATTGAAAGACCATTACTTTATACTCAGTGTCTGTGATTGCTATGGCTAATCTCCTCCTTGCCTCTCTTCCCGCCTGTAGATTATTGTACTGTCTGTATCAAATTATTGTAACCAACAATTTTTATGCTGCACTTACATTGTGGATGTCTGCATGTACCATTTACTGTTATTTGCACTTGCTGTACTCATTCTTTGTAAATTTTTTGTTATCTACTGTGTCTGTGGTATTGCACCCGGGCCGTGCCTGTAAAAGGTACCTGTTGCCAGTACACTTACCCAGTTATTAAATTGAAATAAATCAAATAAATGCTTTCCATCCCTCCAAGCTGAAGCACTGCCCAAGGGCTTCACTTCCCTATCCTTCCCCTGCCCAGCTCCCAATTCTATCCCCTTTACTACAGAGTCCCCACCAGCAGCTGCTTCCTCTTGGGCTGGGTGGCCTTTTCCTTCCTCCTTGAGGCCTCCACATCTGAGTCATCACCCTCCTGCACACCCGCAGTGAAGTCACCTCCTCTTGGGTGCTCCATTCTGCCAGCATGACAAAGATGTTTCACAGTGATACAATATTGGTGGAGGAGCATTCACATTCTACCCCCCCAGAACCCACCAAGATCCATCCACTCTGTTTCTGTCTAGGCATCCTCTGCCAGAGTGCTGGTAGACTTGCTGGCCCCTAGGTGGGATAGAAAAGTCTGCTGCACCCTTGCCAGTTTGGGCTGGAGTCCAGCAACCTGTGTCTGCAACGCAAAGAGGTGAGTACATATAGGGCAGCACCTCAGTTTTCAGAAGGTGTTCCAAAAGACTGAAGCAGCACAGCTATTACACTGCACCATTCCCATGATCTCTAACCCTTCTTCTGTCCTCACTTAGTACATACGCTAGTGCAAGCAGGTGACAGACAGACTTGATTGGTTGATGGGCCATTGGCCCTTTTCTGCTGTCAACATCTATGTTTATATTATAGTACACTACATACGCACAAACAAGGCTCTTCACTTCAGCTGAGTGGCCCTGGTGCTGCTACCTGCTGGCGGCAGGACCTCTGCATCCAGCCCGCCACCCCCTGGCCAAGGAAAGCAGACACAAGCCCAAACAAGGCTCTTCACTTCAGCTGAGTGGCCCTGGCACTGCTACCTGCTGGCGGCAGGACCTCTGCATCCAGCCTGCCACCCCCTGACCAAAGGAAAGCAGGTACGTTTGGTCAGCTCCTAGCTCAGAGCTGTCAGGCTTCAATCCCTGTAATTGGACTGGCTCCTGGGGACTGTGGCTGCTTCCCAGTTGGATGCTGCAGATCCCCACTGAGAAAGGAAGCACACAAGGTGCCTTTTTCAAAACACAGCTCAGCCACTGCCTTGCTGTACTGCTCTCTGGACAATTTTGTCTGCTGAATTTACTGCTCATGTGGAAAAAAAAATATATATATATATTTTTATTTTCTCTCCTCCTGAAATTTTCGGCTGTTTAGCCTGTTGTATTAGCTAGGCCTGACTTCTATATAGCTTATGTCTTGCACTACTGAATATTTCTATTGCTTAAACATTTTACCTTTAAACTATTGCACTATATATGTAGGAATTGCCTAGCAGAGTTGTAACTGAATGCCTGATGTTTATATAGCTTACTACTTGCACTGCTGAATTTTTTCTGCTAATTGCCCAGTATTGTAGAATAGCTAGAACTGACCACTGCCTGCTGTTTGCTCTGCCATACTTTTCCCATCACAGTTCCTCTCATTCATCCTTATTCCCCACATTGTTTCTCTGCCACCTACTGGACCCCTGATTCCCTCTTCTGACACCCCCCCGAACCAGCACATTCTGTAAATATTGCCTGGCATTTTGGGCCATCTTCTCTACCCATTCCAGACTACCCTGAGTCCTCTCCACCACACGCCTCCTTCCTAGCTCTCCCTGGCATACCTCTCAACTGTACCACATTACGAGGAATGTTCCTCATTTTACTTCTCAAAAGCTCCCTGTTCCACATTGTGAGGACTTGTTCCACATTCAAAGTCAACATTTTAAAGCAAAAATCCATAGTAAATGATGCAAAAAATATATTATTAAATTCATAACAGACTTTCTGAACATAAATGCAACATGTTAACAGTGTTTTGAGCTTCTTAGGTAAAGATTTGATTAAGTGTTCCACATTTTGCCCATTTGTTCCACATTTTGACAGGCAATGTTCCACATTTGGGGGACAAAAGGTTGAGAGGTATGCTCCCTGGTCCTATTGAAGGGGCCCCCCCAACCTCCTGAATCAGCCTTTTGTTTTGTTAAATTCCCACCTGGCACCTTTGACCAGACCTCTCTGCAGGAACCTTTCTCTCCCACTATTTGCACCTACTCCTGCCCTGAGCACTAAATTGCCCAGAGCCCTCCCACCAATTTACTTGACCTTTGTCTCTGGCTTTTTAACTAATGGCTTGCCTTTTTTTTCTGCTCTATTTTAGACACAAGCCCAAACAAGGCTCTCCACTTCAGCTGAGTGGCCCTGGTGCTGCTACCTGTTGGCGGCAGGACCTCTGCATCCAGCCTGCCACCCCCTGACCAAGGAAAACAGGTACGTTTGGTCAACTCCTAGCTCAGAGCTGTCAGGCTTCAATCCCTGTAATTGGACTGGCTCCTGGGGACTGTGGCTGCTTCCCAATTGGATGCTGCAGATCCCCACTGAGAAAGGAAGCACACAAGGTGCCTTTTTCAAAACACAGCTCGGCCACTGCCTTGCTGTACTGCTCTATGGACAATTTTTTTCGCCCCCCCACACCCCCTCCTCCCTCCTTTATTAAGTACACTTCCCCAGTGATCCACGCCCCCTCAGGCAGCACACTAGTCAATTACAGCAACTGCTTAAAGGGGATCTCCTTTCTGTAACTTCTTAAAGGGGTGATCCTCTCTTGAGCTCACTTGTCTCCTCTAAGCAATTCACCGATATTCTTCGTGAAGCGTAATCGGTAGGATACCCCTGCCTGTTGAAGATAAATCCTTAAGACATCTGTACCGTCAGGCCGTTTTCATGTATCTTTGTGTACCATCGATCCCTGTCTCTTTCAGCTAGTCTAATGCAGAGCAGCGATCCTTGAGACTTATAGAACCTAGCTAGTGAGTCTTGGTGCAACTCACACCCTGTTAACACATTGGGCAATCATGGCAGTCCTCGTGTGGTTTCAGTTACTTACCTGCTTATGTATGGTACTCCATGTGACAGACCATTCGAGCAGAATTGACCCCAACATAGAGTCATGTCTACCACTGCTAGATTGCCTTTATATTAATACTATGTATAACTTATGCTGCCACCATACGACTCCACACTCTTCTCACTTTGTGGAATCTCCTCGAGGTGGGACCGCTACCTTGTTACCAATATGTGACCCTCACCCCACCCACCCAAAACCTACATGTCTTGGTGCTATACTGGATGGACCATAGGCTACGTGTCCCTAGTCAGCACAAGGGGAAACTTTGGACTCTGGATCCCTGCACTCAAACTTATACTAGATGCAGAAAGATTTGTGCTTTCAAACTACTCCTCGCTGCCCTAAGGAAAATTGTGTTCCTACTACTTTTGTGTTCCGGTAATGTTGAACTCAACCCTGGTCCCACAAAAGCTCTCTAATCTCCATCCGACCTTACAAGACTGAAAGGAGTCACCTTTATGTACGCAAATGTTTGCAGTCTTTTAAATAAATTTTTCATCAGTCCTAGAATGGATTACTCATACTGCACCAGACGTACTTGTGCTGTCTGAATCCTGGCTTTGGGCATCCACCCCAGATAGAGAGGTTAACATCCCTAATTACCTCCTATTTAGAGCCAATAGGCAGACCAGGGGAGGCGGAGTAGTCATCTACATCAAAAATAAATTTTCAGTGTCCATCCTAGACTCTACCTCTATTGCAGGTGGATTCAAATGTTTGTCCCTTAAAGTTGAACTTTCCCCATCAATGGCTTTCCATGTCATAGGCTGTTACAGACCACCAGCCGCAGGGCCTCAGCTCCTGTCCCATCTGTCATCTATTATGGGCTCTGTCCCCATTGAAACCATTATTCTAGGAGACCTTAATTATGATTGGTTGACTAAGGTCTCATTACCCCTGAAGCAATTCTGTGACTCCCACGGGTTCACACAACTTATTACTGAGCCAGCTCACATTAACAAGAAAAACCCAATGAACAGCACCCTATTGGATGTCCTTCTCGTAAGCAAACCATATTCCTTTTCCCATGCTGGAATTTTTTCAGCTGATGTTAGTGACCACTGCTTTATTGCTGGTGTAAGAACTGACGCTAAACCCTCACCAACATCTAAATTTTCTACTAAAAGGTCCAGACGTAACTCCGATCCTCTCACATACTTCAATGAATTAAAAAACTCTTTGTACTGGCAGAGTTTTTACCTTGCTAAATCGGTGAGTAATGCCTACAACATCTGCCATGAAATTATAACCAGTGCCCTAAATAACCATGCTCCTCTGATAAAAGCACGTATAAAAGCTAGAACATGTCATTGGTTCTCAGCAGACCTCAAGGCTGCCTTACTAAAAAGAGATCAACTCTGGAAAAAGGCTCACAAATCACACACAGACGAAGACTGGTGTCTCTTCAGGACAGCTAGAAACACCTGCACTAAGATGGTCAAAGAGGCCAAGGCTAATTTTTACTGATATGAGCTAGATTCTGTGTCAAAATGCCCTACCAAGTTCTGGTCCACACTAAAAGAACTGACTGGTCATTCTCCAGGAAATTTGCTTCCCTCCAAAATTACCACTGACAATGTTATAATTAATGACAGAAACGAGATCCTGCAGGCCTTCAACAATCATTCTGCCACTGCAGGCCTAGCATTCGATAACGCACTGGTAAGCAGACTACACCCACAGATCAACACTAAGCTCCCGGAACTGAGTAACAATATTGTAACCTTCTCATTCTTACCTCCCTCCTTAAAGGAAGTTGAAGATCTTCTCCTAAAATTGGTCACTAAAAAAAGTGCTGGGGCTGACTTCTTCGACCCATATTACTTGAAAATTGCTTATTACGTCCTTGCTGCACCTATCTCTCACTTATTCAACTTGTCCCTATCGCAAGGTTCCCTTCCTCAGTTATGGAAAGTTGCTCATGTCATCCCCCTGTTTAAATCAGGGGAGCCCTGTGACCTAAAAACTATAGGCTGATCTCCCTCCTCCCATACTCTTCCAACTCCTAGAAAAACTTGTGGATACCCAGCTGAGATCTTTCATAGACAACTCGAACTTACTAAACCCCATGCAGTCAGGCTTCAGAGCAAAGCACAGTACCATTACGGCCCTGGCAAAAGTAACTAACGACTGGCAACAGGACTTAGACAACAAAAAATTAATCTGTGCAGTTTTCCTGGATCTCAGTAAGGCCTTCAACACCGTCGACCACTGTTTGCTCCTCTCCACTTTACAAACAATAGGCCTAGACTGAACCTCCTTATGTTGGTTCCATGACTACCTCACTGGGAGGCAGCAGCAAATCAAGGCTGAAGGGGAGTTTCTTCACTTAAACTGATAAAAAGAGGTGTCCCTCAGGGGTCCATACTGGAACCATTACTGGTTGCTGTCTATATCAACAACCTGGATGTAGGTATTAAGGAAGCAAGCATTCACCTGTTTGCTGACGACACGGTGCTGTACATAAGCCGTGAATCTCCTGAAGTTGCCTGTGGTGACCTGCAAACCGACTTTAACATCTTGCAGCACCAGCTCCTCAGTAAAAGTCTACTACTACTTAATGTCAAGAAAACCAAGGCAATGCTATTCTCACCAACTGGCCAGGGGGCATATTATGCCACTGCTGGTCCATTACCTTCTGTCTCTACCATACTAGGTATACGTATCGAAATTCAAGTATTTGGGTGTATGGATAGACAATAAACTCTCCTTTGTGGAACATATAGAAGAACTGCTTAAAAAAGCTGAGGCAGATGCTTGGACTCTTCTTCAGAATAAATCACCCCCTGACCGCAGATGCCAAAAGACAGCTTGTCCAATCCACGTTTCTCTCACTAATTGACTATGCTGACTTCATATATGGCCAGTGCCCAGCCTCACACCTTGCTGAATTGGACGTACTGTATCACAGGACTCTGAGATTTATAACAGGCCTCCCCTTTTCCACCCACCACTGTTCATTATATGCAGCTGTGGGTTGACCCTCCCTTCAACACAGGCGGTATAGAAATGCAGCCCTCTGAACGCTCCGAGCCATCACCAACAAACTCCCGCAATACATTGCTGACTGTCTCCCACTAAGCCTGATTGGGAATTATACCTTGAGAAGTCACTTGCTGGTTTTCCTGAAAGTACCTAGGGTCGGTACCCACTTTGGAAGAGCAGCCATAAGCTTTGTCCTGCCCACGCTTTGGAATAGGATACAGAAATTGCTGAGGCTTAGCTTACCTGTTAGTCTTGCTGTGTTCAAGACCCTGTATGCCAAAACATTTGTGGAGCTCTGTAACTGTTTCCACCATTCCTAGTTATCCAGCTGACATTTCCGCTCAATCTAAGTCCTTCCCGTTCAAACTTAGTGCTCCCTTACCAAGATGACTCCCCCCTTCCTCAGTCCATTCTAGTCCCACTGGTACTACCGGTTCACCTCAGTCCATTCCAGTCCCACCGGTACTACGTACTCACTGCAACACCCCCCCATCGTCCACTCTTATGCCCTGATACCACCTGCTTAGTAACCCAGAATCTTTCTGCCAGTGTCCCTGCCTCCTACGCGTGCATGTTTCCATATCCCAGGGATTCCTTTACAGGCTACGAACATGTTATTGATGGATAGGATTATAAAAGCATCTCTGTATATATTATTTACCTTTATTTCTACATTGTATATATTTTGTTGTATACGTCTTGCTACTGTTGTTTTATGTATATTTTACTTGTACTCTATTCTGTACTCGTCCTTGCAAACTGCAGGTCCACCTTGTAAATGAGCTTGCTCAATGGTGATCGTCTGGGTAAATAAAGATTTTGATTGATTGATTGATGGATGTTTTGTCATGAACTTTTTTTTTATAAATGTTATGGTTTTCAAAGGCTGTACAACATTGTACATCAGTAGATACAATACAAAACAGGTTAGTGTTGACCTTGAACAAAAGATCAAAAATACATTTATAATAGTAGTATACTGTATGTGCAACATGAGTAACAGGGGTGCCAGCAGAGCAGTTAATTATCAGACATTTGATAAAATACCCAACAACAACATATTACCTGCACTGGAAGAGTCCTTTACTAGTTGGATACCTAGAGGAAAGATATTTCCTATGAGGCTAGACTGGTTGAAGTGGCTATGGTAATGTTTTGTTCTGTATGGCAGGTGGACCCAACAAGGCATCCAAAGAAACCAAGCTAATTTAAAAAAAAAAAAAAATTTAAAGAGTCAGGAGTGGTTTCCACTCAAAGTAAATTTAATGGCTAACCTATTGAGTGCAATTCTCCTGATACACCCACCCTTTTGTTCCACTCTTGGCCCTACCGGGTATCTTACTGTGTGACAAGGTAAAGGTTGTATTGATCCCTATTGTGTAAAAAGGCAGGTCTAGTGCAGAAATTCTGATGTTAGGAAGGGTCCAGACTAGAGATCAAGAATATCTTCAGGATATTAGTGGGACCAAAGGGTAGGATGTGAGGAGAGGTACACAGCAGTGACTACAGCAGTAATTTCAATTTAAGTTTATTGTTGACAATCACCATGTTGTCTTTACAAAATCAGGTTAAACACAAAAAATTCACATTCACCATGTCATTCGTAAAAACACAATTAAAATATTACAATATTCAAATATGAAACTAACATTCTTCACAAATTCTATCAATCTGCAGTTAAAAATCTGTTTTCCCCCCAAACATGTATCCTTTATTCATGAGTCATCTTTACTTATGTGCAATTTTTTTCTTTCTATAATTCTACAGAATTTAGCTAGTCTTCCAATTAATTTACAATTTTTGGATTTAAGTAAATAATTGCATTAATATTTAAGTTCCATGTCCAACAAGGCGAGTATATCTCCCAATAGGTTCCTTCTTTCATTATTATATAGTGGGCAAAGTAGTAGTAAATGTAAAGAAATATATTTATCCATTTTACAGGCTCACTGATCATTTTCCACCTTATTATACAATTTTCTTAAAACTTGACTGTCTAAGAACCCAAAACGAGCTCTAGTAAATACTTTCCTCAAATAAGGTTTTTTAAGATTGTACAGTACAGGTAAAATTGAGCTCCCCACTGAATATTGTTAACATTCTGTGCTAGCCAATGACTAAACTTAAAATTATTTGCAAGACATTCTCTCTTTGAATATAAATATCTTGTATTCTTATCTTAATATCCGCCCTTCAGCTTGTGCAATTCGAATCCTCTTCATGAGGGAGGAATTTGTCTCTCTACCTCACCATTGCCTGTGCCCATTTTGGTGTCGTCCTCACGTGCTGTATTCCGTTCTCCGACAGAATTTCTGGAATTGAATCGACATAAACTCACGGACCACAGTCCGACCTGATTGTATATGGGAAGGCCATGGCGACTGACGATGGTCTCCAAACTATCAATCACCTTTTCAGCCATGGTGGATTGCATCACGTCATATTCATAATACCTGCTGTAATAATCGACAACTACCAATATTGACTGTCCTGTAGGTAGTGGACCCAGCAAATCAGTGGCAAGATCCTGCCACGGTCCTTCAGGTAACATCGTTGGTCTCAACGGTTCTGGTACATCTGGTCGCGCTACAATCTGGCAACCATGGCATGACTTGACATATTTCTCTGCAGCCTTGTCCATTCCTGGCCACCATACTTTGCTCCTGAGGTGTTGTTTGGTGCCCACAATACCCAAGTGTCCCTCATGGGCTAAAGTTATAGCTCTCTGGTGAAGTCCATGGGGTAACTCAATGCGTGTTCCCCTGAGAACTAACTGTCCAATTGTGCTCAGCTCACTTGCTATGGGGGCATATGCCTTGCACCTCTCGTAGCACCCCGTCTCAATGGCCCTTCTCACCTCTCTCAGTTCATCATCAATAGCCGATGCTTCCTTGACCTCTCTTGTGGTCAGCACACCGAGTTGCATTAATGGCTACAAACCGTATGTACTCTTCTGCTCCATGTGTGTGTGATTCCTTCATTGCCGTCTTTCCCAATAGATGAGACAAAGGGTCTGCTATGTTATATCTCCCGGTATGTGCACAACTCGGAAGTCGTAGGGTTGTAGTCTCAATACCCAGCGTTCAATCACAGCACACGGTTTTGAGCGCAGACTGTAGATAGCCTCTAGCGCCTTATGGTCAGTCATTAAATCAAATCTCTTGCCGTATACATATGGTGAAGCTTCTCACAGGCCCAAACCAATGCAAGGGCCTCACGCTCCGTTTGTGAGTACCTGCGTTGCACTCCGATAGACTCCTGCTCACATAACAGACTGGAACCATCTCCGTGTTGTTCCTGCACCAGTACAGCTCCTATGCCTACGGTCCTCGTCTGCTATCACTTTAGTAGGCGCATCGCCCATCGAGAAAGCTAACGTTGCCGCTTTAGCTAACTTGCGCTTCAGTGCTTGGAATGCCATCTTTTGTTCTGGTCCAAAATTGAATATTGTGTCCTTCTTTGTCAACTTCTGCAGAGGCTCCGTAAGCGTAGAGAACTGAGGGATAAACCTACTACTGTATCCCACTAATCCCAGGAAGCTGTGAACCTCTGATGCTGTCTCAGGCTCCCTGGCCTCGACCACTGCTCTTACTCTTTCAGTCGTGGGGCTATGCCCTTTCTGAGAGTAACATACCCATGAAGACCAGTTTGTCCATATTGAACTGGCATTTGTCTGGATTAAGCGTCAGGCCAGATTGCCAATCTGTTTAGCACCTTGTGCAGCCAGCCGTCATAGCTCTCCTTGTCTGGGCCATGGACAATGATATCATCTGAAATGTTCTCCACTCCCTCAATGCCGGCCAGTGCTGTTGCAATTTCATGCTGATACTGCTCGCAAGGATGAAACTCCAAAAATGAGTCTTTTGTATCTGTACGTCCCATTATGCACTGCAAATGTTGTTATACCTCTTGATTCTGGTGTCAGTTCCAGTTGATGGTAGCCCCATTTAAGATCCAACTTACTGAATATGGTTGACCCGTTCATGCCTTGCAACAGTTCATCCACCGTGGGGATTGGGTACCTGACACGTATGATCGCCATGTTCGCTTGTCTCATGTCCAGGCACATCCTGATTTCTTTGTTTGATTTCGGTACGATCACTACCGGATTCACCCATGGTGTGGCCTCAACCACCCTCTCGATTATGTCCATGTCCAGTAGTTCCTTAATTTTGGTTTCCACCGCTCCTCTCAGGTGAAAGGGTATTTGCCTAATGGGCTGTGCCACAGGTACCACCTTCTCATCTATGTGCAGACTTATTTGCTTTATGTTAAGCTTTCCCACACCTTGAAACAATCCAGGGTATTGCTGCCTTATCTGCACTCCCACATCAGACACTGCTGCTACACTGACAGCCAGCCTGAGTACCCCCAGTTTTACAGTGGTCTCTCTTCCCAGCAGCGGTTCGCCATGTCCACATATCACTGTGAATTCGGCCTGTGTACTACGATTGCCTATGGCTACTGTGCATGTGAAGATCCCCTTTACGGCCAGTGGTTCAGTTGCTGAATATGTGTACAGTTTCTTGTCGGTCTTTGACGATTGACACTTGATTCTTTTACTCTTCAGCATTTCCCAGGTCTCCTGGTCCACAATATTGCTGGAAGCCCCTGAGTCTATTAGCATCAACAGGTTGACTCCCCCCACCGAGAACATTGTTCTGTCCGTGCGCCTTTTCCTTTATCACAAATGCATAGTCTGTCTGGCTTCTCTGAGATCGACACATTTAACTGTATGCTTCACATTTCCTTTTGTTTTACACATTCTAGCGAAATGATTTCTGCCTTTACATTTCTTGCACACCTGTCCTCGCCCTGGGCAAGTAGGGTCTTTTGCCAAATGATCTGCGTGGCCACATCGGTGACACACTTTCTCCGTTTTGTCTTTTCCCTCTTCTCCTTTTGGCTTTCTTCTGCGATGCTTTTCCTCATTTTTGAATACACGATTAACTGTTTCAGGTTTTGGGGCCTCTGAGCTCACATGCATCGTGGCCATTGCACCTCTATTCTTTCACGCTGTGGAGACAGCTCAAGTAATCTCGCTAATGTCAGCCCAGATCCCTCCTCTAACAATTTAGCGTCCATATTCAAGTTACAGTTACTTAGTATTGCATCCCTTATCTGATTGTCCTATACCTGCAAAGTCACAATCTTTGGCTGATTGTCTCAGACGGGTAACAAATTGCTTTACGGTCTCCCTGTCTTCTGTCTTAGCTGGTAGAAGGCCTGCGGCATAAATGCAGTGTTCACTTGTGGCACAAAGTAGGCATTTAGTGCTGTTACCGCCAAATCATAGTCCATTGGCCCGCCAGTGTCCCCAAGCGTAGAGAAAATATCTTGTACATCTGTCCCTGCATGATGTAGTAATAAAGCTCTCCTCCGTTGTTTTGTAGCTGCACTCGCATCGTCAGCTAATATTAATCCTTTCCCATCAGCAAACAGTTCAAAAGATGTGAGCCATTGTGTCCATCTCGGCCCAAGCGTGGCTGGTTCACTGTAACAATCAAACTTTGGAATAGCACTTTCCATTTCTCTTGTTTTTTTCTGTTTGTTTTTTTTTTTCAGCTCCAGGTTTAACCAACACTTCACTGATCCCACCTCGTCGCCATTGTTCTATTCTCGACTTTACCATGCACTGTATACCAACTGAATAAAAACAAGGACACCACGTTGGGAGTTTCTGACTGCTTTACTCCATTGCTTCTCGTGCACTGTTACACCCACGTCCTCAGAGCGTGGTGGCGTCATCCGATACCGACACAAACCTTGGTCTTTCCTCTTCTTCTTTTACTGCAACTTTCTGAACCATACTCCCTTTTAATCACTTGTGAATTTCCTAAGTGGATGCACTTTATTGAAGATGGGACAAAATTATTCTGGGTACCACATTGTGGTGCTTTGGAATGCTGTCCCTCCTTTGAAACATAGAAACATAGAAATTGTTAGCAGATAAGGATCGCCTGGCCCATCTAGTCTGCCCGTAAGCCCTTGTACGGGATTACTGCTTCCGACCGTTTGCTTTGGTCAGAGCTACAGTTACCCCAGCAACTTTTTGCATGAACCATAGAGACTTTTTGCAACTAGAAAATGTTTGCACATGCTGTGCTTGATCTTTCACTTATTAGGTGCCAGCAGCATAGCTGCAAGCGCTTATTGTAGTCATGTGCGCTCTTTTTTTTACATTTAGTAAAGTTCAAAGGTACGTTCAGTGTGAGTGATTCAGCTGCACGATATCACTTATAGGGCTTTTAGGCCTTGGCGTAGGGTTTCAGACCTACACAAATCGGGGTTCTGTCCCCAGTGCAGAACAATTTTATCTTTCTCATTACAATTTATGTAGTATAAGAGAAATTGTTAGATGTCATCGATGATGATAGTGGTATATTTTCAACAAGATTTGAAGTTGTGTATATTGATAACTTAAAAAGTTCCAGCTCAGACATTGACACTACTTCAAACAGACTTTTAATTATGAAAATCCACTGCAGCTGCATACAGGATGTCTGCAGTCACTGCTGGATGTCCTTTGCCATGCATGCGTTTCCTGCATAGGATGCTTAGTACAGCAGTAGAGCTACAGGCTACGGAGCAGTAGAAGGCAGGGACCTCGGTTCAATTCCCAGAGCGGAACAGTAGTGATGTAGCATCGCTTTATTTGTAAAGTGTTTTTTCATGCTGTTTATGCTGAGCTCCATCTCCGACAAGTTCTTCAGGACTCACACCTGTGGGAAGAAGATCCCCAAGAAGGACGACCACAATGCCTGCATCTGCTGCCTCGGCTCAGACCACAACACCCAGTCCCACGAGATCTGCTGCGCTTCAACCAGGCTATCAGGTGGAGCCGCCAGAAGGCCTTAGAATCATTCCTGCTCTTGCAGAAGGTCACCGACAGAGAAGGAGCTCCAGGCCAGGAGTTCTTCTGCCTTCTGGCCCAGTCCTCGGGCTCCCAGTCCTTCAAGGCCCAGGACGAATTGGGTGGGAAACACAAACACCAGGACAAGGACCGGTCCTCCCTGGCCCATTCTCTGTCACCGCTTCACACGTCAGCCACGTCGGTGCCATCCTCCACCTCGGGGGTGGTCCCCATGCCACCCATGCCCTCTCTTCCACAGGGCTTCTGGTAGCTGTTCCTCCCACCAGTCTGACTTTGGCAAGTGTCGATTCCTCAGGCTCAGTTCTTTCCTTGGTCCCACTGACTCCTCAGCCCCTGCTGTTAAGGCCCTTATTCTTAACAAGCCATCAGTCAGGTAGTGACACCAGTCTGGTCTCATCCAACGTGGGCTTGACACTCTCAGGAGTCTAACCTACTCCACAGATGCTGACCTCAGATGTTTCTTCAGCCTCTGCGTCAGCCTTGGGGCCCCAGTCCCTATCGGCATTGACCCAGACCATTCCTTGGTCTTTCTCGCCCTCTCTGATGACGTCCCAGGTTATGGAGCCAGCCCACAGACCTCAGCCTGCTTGACCACTTTCTCAGGTCCCTCCCGCCAGTGCCATCCCGGCTTCCTACACCTCAACCAGTGCTGCTGGGCTTTCCGATGTTGATCATGGCAGATTTCCAGTCTGTGCTTTACTCCCTGTGTGATTTCATGTAAGATCGGCTTGCCCCCCCCCAAGAGCCAGTTCTGCAGGGGCCTCCTAATCCTGCCTCTGCACCTCCCCACAACAAGAGGCCACGGCTTGCTCCCCATGATTGGGTACCTTCCACCCCCCTCAGGACCCGGGGGATAAGGATGAATGTCATCCCGACCTTCTTCCTCCAGATGATGAGGATGAAGGGAACACTGGGGATAACAAAGGTGTCACCACCTCCCACTTTACCTCCATGGTGCCATCTGATAGCAAGGAGACCTTGAAGTATATCACACGGTCCCCCGGATGACTCCTCCTGTGTGTCATGAGACAGTTACAGGCTGCTATGGGGTTTGAGGCAGAAGAGCAGGATCCTGCCAGGTGCTGTTTATCCCATTACCTAGCCCTGTCGGACGCCCTCCTCTCATCATCCCTCCTCTGATAGAGCCTTTTGAGGAAGGCACCATGGCTGCCTGGCATAGGCCTAGCTTGGTCCCTGCCATACTGAGGAAGGCAGACAAGTTGTACCAGGCTCCCATGGGGAAGCCCTTCTTCGCTGAGCAACCTCATGCAGATTCTGTGGTCATTAATGCTGCCCACGACCGCACCAAGAAGTCTAAGAATCTCAGTTTCCTTCCCCTGAACAAGGAATCCAGGAAATTGGAATTGCTTGGTAAGAGGACCTTTGCTTCAGCTACTTTGACCATCAGGGTTCTCAGTTACATCACCCATATGGTCCAGTTTCAAAATCAACTATGGACTACCAGAGAGGCAGCCAAGGCCCTCCTGGAGGATCATCTAAAACAGCAGTTGCTTCAGACCCTCCAGTCTGGGGCTGACGTCGGCAAACATCTTTTACAGCCTGCTCACAACAACGCTGATGCCTCAGCCTGAGTGGCCACTGCTGGCATTTGCCTTCCGAGGAATTCTTGGGTTAGAGTCTCTGGCTTTGCCTAGGATGATAACAGTCCATCCTGAATGTCCCCTTTAGAGGGTACAAACTATTTGAGGCAATTGTGCAGGATATACTTTCAAACCTGCAGGCCTCTAGCTGCATGTTGCGGTCAGTCCATTCTATGTACCACACCCAACCCAGAAGTGGTCAGTGGGTGCCCTTTTGGCATGCTGCCCATAGGCCCAAACCCAGTGCCAAGCCTCAGGGTAAATGTAGAGCAGCGCAGTCCTGCTTTCAATGGCCTCCACCCTGGGAAAAAATCAGGGAGGTGGGTGCGGCCTCGGCCGCAGGTGCTTCCTCAGCATGACTTCTTGCTCGACCACACCTTGACTGGCAGGGCAGGAGGTGGTCATAGGGGTCACTTTTTCCTGCACTTGGACAAGTGGAGGGAGATCACCAGAGTTGCCTGGGTCTTGCAGCTCATAGAACATGGCCACACTCTAGAGCTTCTGGAGTGCCATCCAGGAAAACCTCCGGTTCAGTCCTCTTACCCCCCCGGCCACATTCCAGTGCTCTGGGGGAAGGTTCACACTTTACTGCACAAAAGGGTCATAGAACCCATCCCCAAGACTCTGCAGGGCAGGAGGTTCTATTCCACTTCTTCCTGTTCTCCAAGCATTACAGGTGATCTCGGGCCCATCCTGGATCTCTGAGAGCTACATTTCTTCATTCAGTACAAAATTTCTGGATGGTGACCCTTCTTTCTGCACTAGGGAGATTGGATGTGCTCCTCGACACTTCAGGTTGCATACCTGCATATCAAGATGTGTACATCTCCACAACAGTGCCTCAGATTCCAGTTTCAGGGAACATACTTCTGGTTCTGAGCCTTGTCTTTTGGCTTGTACTCGGCCCCATGGGTGTTCACCAAATGCTTGGCAGTTGTGGCAGCCGTCCTCAGGAGGGAGGGACACTGTGTCTTTCCCTACCTGGATAACTGGCTCCTCAAAGCATATTACAGGGAGCATCTACTGCAGACTTGGAACATACCATCCAACTGTTCTAGGGCCTGGGAATCACAGTCAATATACCCAAGTCAGTCTTGACCCCTTGTCAGCGCCTTCAGTACATAGGGTCGGTCCTGGATACAGCTGAGGGTATTGCCTTCTTGCTCCAGTACAGGGCAGACCGACTAATGGCCCAAGCTCACCTGCTGTACAACAGAAGATATTTTTCAGCCAGAGCCTGATGGCTGCAGCGATTGTCACAGTGTCTCTAGCCAGACTGCACATGAGGATACCCCAGTGGACATTGAGGGTCCAGTGGGACCAGCACACTGACAACCTGGAACAGCAGGTCATAGTCTCCTCTCAAGTGAAAAAGGTGCTGCTTTGGTGGATGGAACCCTTTCTTCTTTCCTTCCCCTCAGCAGATTCTCATCACAGATGCTTTGGGTCTGGGATGGGGGGACTTACCTGGTGCCCTACCAAACACAAGGGACATGGTCCAGGGTACAGACTACTTTCCATATCAACATCCTGGAGATGTGTGCCATTTTGTATGCCCTGCAAGCCTTCCAGATTCGGCTATCCCTGGGACCTCTGCTAGTAGAGGTGGACAGCAGTGTAGTTCACTACATCAACAAGCAAGAAGAAACTCATTATGCCCTCTGCTGGGAAGTGATGAGGGTCTGGTACTGGACTCTAGAACACCCATGTTCCAGGCATCCAAAATGTCCTGGCGGACAAGCTAAGCCAGTCACAGTCCAGGATGTACGAGTGGGGGCTGCTGACTTCAGTCGTAGAAGACCTGTTCGACAGGTGTGGTCATCCAGAGTTGGACCTTTCTGCCTCCTCACTCAACGCAAAACTGCCACTTTTTTGCTCACTCGCTCCAGGGTCTGGAGTTTTCTGGCAAAATGCATTGTCCCTTTCTTGGAAAGGGTGGTTCTTTTATGCTGTTCCCCCTTTCCCCTGATTCAGAGGGTGCCGAACAAGTTTCAAATGGAAGGGGCCACTATGATCCTCATTGCCCCCTTCTAGCCTTGTCAGAGCTGGTTTCCTTTGCTGCTGCAGCTGACATTGGAACCTCCAGTGCCTCTCCATCTGTGCACAGGTTTGCTTATCCAGGAGCAGGGCACCCTGGTCTATCTGGACCTCAAATCACTACATTTTCACACCTGGCTCCTGAAGACATAGGCTTGTCCAGATCTGAGGCGTCCCCCAAGGTGGCTGATGTCCTGGTGGCCACTAGGAAGCCCTCCACCAAGGCTACTTGTTCCATGAAGTGGAAGTGCTTTGCTCTGTGGGCTACCTCCCATCACTTGCACCCTTCACTTGTCCAGTGAATCAGATTCTGCAGTGCTTGCTGTCCCTCTTAGACTCTGGACTGACATACTTCTCCATTACAGTGCATATGTCAGCCATTTTGACCTTCCATGTGCCTGCCCATTGATGACTGTACGGTGGCACAACTGGAAGTGTTCCATACGTTCCTGAGAGGTATCCATCACTTGAAACCTCCCATCTACAATCCAGTCCCACCTTGGGACTTTAATTTTGTGCTAGAGAAACTTACTTGGCTCCTTTTGAACTGGCCCACGACATCACGAGCTATGCTTTCTGTTGAAGCATTATTTTTTAGTTGCTGTTACTTCTACTCAAAGAATTTCTGAGCTTCAGGTTCTGATGCATGAACCTACTTATTTGGTTTACCACAAAGTCAGGGTCTTTGCAGATGAATCCTAGTTTCTTCCTAAGGTGGTGTCTGTTTACTCTAAATCAAACCATCCACCTCCTTGTTTATTATCCAGAGCATGCCAATCCAGAGGAAGCATTGCTCCATACTTTAGATGTTCATAAGAATTCTGCATTACTATGCATACCATATGAAGGACTGCAGGAAGTCCTCGCAGTTTTTTGTTTCTTTCGCTCCAGGAAAGAGGGCATTCTAGTTTCTAAACAGTGCCTGCCAAATGGTTGGACAACTGTATTACCTTTTGTTACAGGAAGTATGGTAAGGACCTTCATGGAGTTGTTCGTGGTCATCCCACCAGAGGTATGGCCACTTCAGTTGCCTGCTTCAGAAATGTTTCAGCTGCAGAGATCTGTGCTGCTGCCACTTGCAGTACTGTCCACACCTTCACCAAGCGCTAATGTCTGGACAGTGCCTCTAGGTGGTGCCAGTTGTGGTCTAGCAGTGCTTCAGGGCCTTCTCTGTTAGGCTTATGGTATCCAGCCACCCAGACTGATTCTCCTGTTGTCAGTACCGCTTGGGACTCATTCTTCAGGTTTGGCCTGCTGTAAGAGATACCCTCAATGAAGATAGTACAGTTATGTAAGAACTTACTTTAACAGCTGATCTTCGAGAGGATCTCTTGCAGCAGGCCATGCCGTGCCACCCTCCATCCCCCCCAGCCCGTGGGCCCTCTGTGTTTGTCTCTCCTTCTATGTGGACAGCCTTCTGCTTTTCTGTTATTACTACACTGGCAGGAATCCAGCTCTTCTTCAGTTCTCCAGCAGGAGATTGGTCGATTATGGTCTCCGCTGGGAGAACTGAGGAGGGCGTGGGGCCACCCACTCTTATAGGGTAAGGGTGATGTCAGCATGTGATGTCGGACTGGGCAGCCCCCTGGTAGATTGCTAGCTAGAAACATTTCTGTGTGCTCCTAGTGCCTGGGGGCTGTAGTTCTTCAGGTGTGGCCTGCTGCAAGAGATCCTCTCGAAGATCTGCTGTTACCTCTTCCCCCAAGCCATGCCCCTTTTCATTGCCAGAAGACGCCTTCTTTCTGGGGATGGAATTATTTCATACAGATCTTCTTTGACTTCTTAAGTACCATGGCTACTTTGATTTTATTATGTGTGTGTGGGACTTAGTATTTGTTCTGTATTGTGACTGTACTGAATTGTAATTGTATTACTGATTTTTTTTATTATGTGTGTGTGGGACTTAGTATTTGTTCTGTATTGTGACTGTACTGAATTGTAATTGTATTACTGATTTTTTTTTTTTTTTTTTGCCTTTTTTTTTTACCACTCTATTTCTCTCTCCAGAGCCTAGGCATATTTTGGGATTATTACTGATTTTTAAATGCAATATTTTTGTACTGTACTATTTTAGTACCCAGGTCATGCCTGAAAAAAGGCATTTTGGCTCCAGTGCACTAACCCAGTTAACAAAGTAAAATAAATAAATAAATACATTTTAATGAAGTCATTTTATGCAATGCATTCTATAAGAGAAGTCGTGGCAGGTAGTTCATAGTTAGGATCAAACGTGGGGATGCACCTTGGCATCTGCTGGTTTGGCCTAATTCACTTTAGAACTCAGATATGAAGACTAAAAGTGCTCCTTTTCATGGAGACCAAGTATGAAAATAGCCAATTTAAGCAGAAAGAAATGTTCACTTTTCAAAGATTTATTATGGGTGGTGCACTGCAGTCTGGCTTTCTGAACCAGCCTGGAATTAATAGAAAGGAAAAGAAAATTGAACTAGCATGACACAAAAACTTAAATAAACACATATATATACCAGTTGATAATGTATTCTGACACTTCGTCCCGGGAGCAAAATAATCTAAGCAGCCATCTTGTCAGCATAGCCCCCCCTTGTTAACTGGATAGACAAGTAAGCTGGCAATGGTACTTTTCCCCCTATTAGTTAGGCTGAGGTAGAAATACAGGTGCCAGCCCGCACTGGCCAATCAGCAGCCGACAGACTTTCTACCCCGTTTATGACATGCAATAATTACATTACACTTGAGGCTGCTTATTGTGATGCACTGTGAGCAAGACAGCCAAGTGTTCTTGGATATTTATCTAATAACAAGTGCTTAGGCTGAAGGTTTCCTCCGTGGCAGAGAAGGCTACGCAGTGTATTTCATCTTAACGTGTTTTTCTAATACGTTTAGCCAATTTCAACTACTATCCATTCAATATGCAGGTATTCCCACAGTATTCCAAAGACAGGTGCTGCAGCTGCTGTACCCGATCCATTGCAGTAAGTGCGGTGGAGATAGCATTGTGATTACTACCTATGAGAATCAGTGTGCTGTTATCCCATAGATGTAGAGAGACAAGAAGCTGCACTCATTAGCCTGGTGTAAATAACAACTGTAAATTTATTTAAACAAAGCAAGAAAACGCTTAAGAGCATATCGCACTGGAGCCTAAGTAGAGCCTATGATCTTTCAGTCACTCGGCCTTTGGAGGTCTCTTAGCAAGGCAGCAACACTGCAGTGAGCCTCCGAAGTAAGTCCTGCAGAAACGGGCAAGGCATTGCATTTTGTTTTGCATTATATTGGCTCCTGCTGCAAGGACTGGGCAGGACAGAGTTCCACATAGGGAGTTAGTAGCTGCACAGAAAGCATGGTACAGGCATTAAAACTCCAGTGCAAGGAAATTCAAAAGGAGATATTTTGACTCAGCTACTCTTTTCAATCCCATTCCGCCCACATTACAAATTAATTGGGGAGGGCATATGGTGAGTTGCCAGAATAAATCCTTTTAAAAGCCCAGCTTAAGTTCGGAAATCTTTCACGTGACTATTATTACTCTGCTATCCCCATTTTCTCTATCACCCTCGGCAATGGTCACCATGACTGCACCCTTCCCACTTGGAGAGTGGGCACACAGCTGCCTTCAAAGCCCACACCAGTGGTGGTGCTGCACAGTAAGCCAGCAAAGAGGTGCACGAATCCATGGGCCGCCGCTATTTCTTCCCTGCTGCCCCAACACAGTTGGTGTCCAGCCCGCCAGCGTGATTACACTGGCGACGGGGAACCCTTTCCTGAGAAGGCAACATGATGCACTGTGGCGTTGCTGGACCAGTCTGAAAGCCCTTTCTGACTAAGCTGAATTGAAAAGCAGCCAATCCACACCATTCAGAAATGTAGGCAGTTCACCCACATCTCTTAGTATACTCCTTATCAATTAAATTAACTTCACATGCATTGATGATTAGTCTGTATAAAAGCCAGATTCAGGGTGCCAGCCTGGGTGAAGCAGGTTTGCTAGGATCTGTGAACCAGGAGACTCAGATTCATATCCCATCAGAGCCATCTACACGTAGTATGATCCTGAGTAAGTCAATTAACCTCCCTTTGCTTCAGTATACCTAAGCTTTTACCAAAGGTAAAAACCAGGAACCCGTAGAAAATGAGAGGTTACTTCTTTATTTGTCTAGCATGAATAAATAATATGTAAATAATAAAAAGAAAAATTACCAAACAAAACAGTTAGCCATTGCTCCCTTTTTCATTATGTGTTTCTGTTTTCCACCCTGGCTCTGTGGCATCCCTCCTCCCCAAAACTGTCACTGACCCTCTCATGAACTTAGTGGTTATCCATCACTTGCATCAAGCAATCAAGCAGTACAGAGAAGGTTAAGAAAGGGTGTGGGGGAGGTTAGGAAACCATGGGAAGACTAGATGGATCACATGGTCCCCATCTGCCGGCAATTTCTATGTTACTTGCCAGGGACCACACATGGTGGTGGATGGCTTGCCATGTGAGTCGTGTGGTGCCTGCAGGTGGTGGTGGATAGGACCAAGGCATTTTCACTGGGTTTTCTGCTGTGGTGCCGGTGTACAAGGACACATACATGTGGTGGTGCGTATGCATGCTTGCGCCTGTTAGCTCTTCCACTTCTGATGTCCTCATGTGAACTACCACCTGATCTCTGCCCGGCAGCAGTCTAACAGTGAGATGCAGAGTCCGCCTTTCCAGAGGGAAGAGAGCTGTCCCTGGGACATTCGACCCTCCCCCTTCCCTGGCTGGCCCCCAAAGACCTCTGCTCATTGTGGAACCCGGGTCTTTAGCATCGTGAGTGGTAGCTCTACCACTGACAGACCGGCTTTGCTTACTGGTTGTTAAGTGACTTTACTAATTTTTAAATTATTGTCATTGATTCCAGCAGAACAGAAGATGAGGAGGAGTCACATGATGCAATCTGTGTGGGAGGACAGCTTTAGATTGACTGTTGGGACCCTGCATAAAACGTGGCTTTTAGCTACAATTTACTCAGATATGATCATAGTAGTACACTAAAACGTGGTTAAAAACAAGTAGTGAGCCAGAGGTGGAAGGAATCATGTCTGGGGATCAAGAAACGTCAGTCATGGATGTTGAATAGGCACCCTCACTCCTGCCGTGGCCCCTGCCACCCAAAGGCAAACCTCCACTGGATTCTCCGCGCGAGTCTGAGGGCATTAATGAGCTACTAGATAGATTTTCCACTGAGCTTGTGTCAATCAAGATGACTCTTCTTGAAGGCGCAGGAGACCTCAGAGTAATCAAGCCAGCTATAAATACCGATAGCTCGGAGATGTGGAAGCAAGGGTCAGCTTGCTGGAAGAAACCAGCTCAAGAAAGCAAAGGAAATACAAAACTTCAGAAAAAGATCACCAACTTGAGGACAGGGTCCCAGGAAAGAGTGAAGGCAAGGCTATACTTGCATTCATTCAGTTCCTCTACTGCTGGATATGGTGGGTCCCCTTACGCAGAATGCTGTTCCAGTGAGAGAGCACACCACCTCTAAAGCTTCTCTCCACCCGATGGAAACCAGGGGCAATAATTATCAGATGCCTCAGCTTCCAGGAGAAGGTCTTCATACAGGCCAAAGTGAGAGAACAGCAGCTACTCTCCTGGAATGGGCAGAACATATCTTTGGTGAAGTGATACCTGCAATTGTGCCAAGCAGACTGTGAATAAAGAGGTCAAGAAAGTATTGCACAGAGCACAGATTAAATTCCACATGCTCTACCCAGCACACGTGTTAGTTACCACAGCTAAAGGCATGATAGAGTTTCTCTCAGCATAAGTAGCAAAAAGAACCTTCCCAGACTTATCCCGGAATGCCACCTCTCCTTGGAAAGGCATAAGTGACAAGCTACCTTAACACACCAAATGAGCCATATTGAATCAAGGTACAAACTGTTTTCTGAATGTGAAACGAACTGCACTAATGTGTAGACTTCCTCCAAAACGGGAGAAGTACAGGCACACAAATTTCTTTTTAGTAACTTATTTATTAATTTATTTATTTATTCGAAAGTATCAGAAGTACAAACCTTTGAGTCATAGACTCATTTCTAAAGGCTCCACGTCAGTTTAGCAAGGACAACATAGTCAAGAAAAAATAACTGCTTACAGTACGACTCAGCACGAGATATAATACAACAATAGTTACATAGAAGATAGGCTTATAGAAGTGTCCTCTACAGAGTGGTAGCTAATACAGTTATTCAAGTGGAGATATGCTATGGATCATAATAATGGAGCGGTGTACTATACTGAGTGGTAGCAAAATCAGGCAGTTAGAGTGATATACAGTGGATCACTAAGAAAAAAATGGAGCAGCCTGTAGGTAGACTTTGTCAGTGTGAGTGGGCTCAGATGAGGGGTCACCAACTAGAGTTAGATATGGTGGTGGGCCAGTTGAGGACCGTCGTGGGTAGTGGGCCCTGCAGGCAGGTACATGTGTGGGTGGTAAGGAGGTGGTTCTTGAGGGCCACTTTGTATGGGCCAAGCTTAGAGTGGCATGTGAACAATGGGGGGCAGGGAGTTAAACCATGTGGGGGCCCTGATAGGAAAAGATCTCTGGCCTAGCATAGTCCTGACCCTGGGAATAGCCATAGTTGCATTGTCCGAGCTGCAGGTGTTTACCATGGGAACGGAGGAGGTTAGGGAGGCCAGTAGTCCTGGAGGAGTCATACCAAGAAGGGATTTTTGGGCCATGAGGCAGGCCTGGTGCTGGACCCTTTAATCGAAGTTGAGAATCTGGGTGAGGGAGTAGAGTGTGCATGTGTGCATTGTATGGTCCGCACCATGATGGCTGTGGCATCTGCGGCAGCATAGACCAGCAGCCCATAGTCAACCAGGGACATGACTGATGAGGTGATAGCTAGCCTTAGGGCTTCTGGTGATAGGCAAGCCTTGTGGCGATAAAGGAGGCCGATATGTGCATTGGTAGCAGATGTGAGGGTGCTGATGTGTGCGTGGAAAGTGAGGCAGGGTCAAAGATAACTCCCAGATATTTATAGGACGAGATCTGTTCTAGGGTGTAGAGTGACCTGGATTGTATATGCAAGTGGGCATTTTAAATTTGCTGTGGTGATGTGTGAATAGTAGGGTCTTTGTTTTTTTCAGATTTATGACAAGCCTATGCTCAGTAAACCAGTGCTCAGCCTGATTGAAAGTGTTCTGAAGTGAGGCCTGCAGATTGGTTGGATTAGTTTGGGAGGCAGAGATGACGCGGGCGTCAGCTTATAGTAGGATCTTTTCGGTGCATGAATGGGAACCATTTAGAAACAGGCTAAAAGCAATGACCCTAGAATGGAGCCTTGCAGGACTCCAGAGCGGATGGGGTAGGTGCAGGATACTGTGTTATTTATCCATACACACTGAGACCTGATGTCAGATAACTAGAGAATCAATCCAAGGGTCCTTGTGAGAACCCCATTTGGAGGAGGGAGTTTAGCAGTAGGGGTGATTGACTGTGTCGAAGGCCTTGGATAGGTCAATGAACATGGCCCTGCAATGTGCCCTTTGTCAAGTGTAGAGTGAATGTGGTTTGAGAATTTAGAGGGTCGTGGAATGCTATGCCCAGCACGGAACCCATGCTGTTCTTTGTAGAGCAGGTTGTGGGTTTCAAGGTAATCTGTCAATAATTTGCAACTATTTTATTTATAATGCAGATCTGCAATTGTGTAAAACCCTATTCATGTACAAAAATTAAAGCAGGACTCAGGCCAAAATTTTTGGTATCAATAAATGCAGAATTTGGATCAGCATATCCCCAGTCAGCCTCATGCCAAAAATGAGATCTGTAAGTTACTTCATTTAAAAGTTGCAAGTCATTTTGTAATCCTTAATTCACTACCTGTTCAAAAACGCCAGTTTCAGAGAAGAGCTACTAATGATGTCATCAGCTGAACTCACAACCTAGTCCTCCTTGCAAACTACCCTATATAACATATTTCTCCTGTGTTACTTAAAGGAAAACAGTCTAAATTAGGGAGTCCCTCCCCAAAAGGCTTATTGTCCGGTTTAGCTTCATGCACTTCAGCACTTTTCTTCGCCACAATTAAGTTTATTTTATTTGCAAAAGTCAGCGATCCAGTATGACGGTTACTGGGGGAGGGGCTTACACTGTAACGGTGTGGTGCACCATCGCTCACTTCAATTTAAATGTATTGAAGAGAGTGATGTGGCACCACACCCTTACAGTTAATGGCGCCACAATTATTACAGTTAATGGTGCCAAGACTTACAGTTAATGGCGAATACTCATTACAGTTAATGGCGCCACACTATTACAGTTAATGGCGCCACACCATTACAGTTAATGGTGCCTCCAGCTGCTCACTATACTTCTGGGTCGCTGACTTTTCGCAAATAAAATGATTTATTTTATTTTATTGATTGAATTTTGGTAACTGGGTAAGTCCACTGAGACAATTACAGTCCCTTTTTCAGGGTGACCCAAGAGGACAAATAGAGAGCATAGTACAGTGCAAGTTACAGAGACATACATATGTGATACAAAACATCAGGCACTAAATACAGGCAAAGTCACATCATAAAGATAGTAATGAACAGGCTAGCATATATACAGATTGAAAATTAAACTCAGTTTATACTCAGAAATAAACTCAGTTGCGGCACGAGAAAAACGCTGCTTTTATTGTATAAAGCTAAACTGGAAGGTAAGCTTCTTGTGGGCGGGAGCCCCCTAATTTGGACTGTTTTCCTTTAAAACTGCAGTTGTAGTAAACATCTGAAAAAGGAGCACTGACACTGGTTAGGTCAGCATGTGGACTTCCATAATGTGTAGATGCAAGTTACAGTACTTCAGAATGTGATGGGGGTTGGAATGCAGCAGCAAACATGGCCTTAGAATGATGAAGTTGTGTGCAATTTTGTAAATACTGCAGGTATGAGATTTCGAAAGGCCACCAGTTTGCAGTTGTGGAATGCAGTAATGATACAATCTCAGAAAGTAGCTGAGACACATTATTTTGGATTGTGGCAGTGACGCACAATTTCGGAATGTGGTGGTGACACACAATTTTGGAATGTGGAAGTGATGCACCATCTCAGAATGTTGCAGTGATGCACAATTTTGAAATGCAGCATTGAAACATTTTAAGAATGTGGCGGGGATGTGCAGTTTGGGAATTTGATAGGGATGTGGCAAGGCTCACAGTTTTGGAATGTGGCAGGGATGCATCATTTTAGAATGTGTATGGGACACATAATGTTGGAATGTGATAGGGATGTGATGCACAGTTTTGAAATATGGTGGGTGTGTACAGTTCTGGAATGTGGCAGGGGCAAGCAATTTCAGAATAATATGGTGTGTCCCTTCATGTTCTGACAGTATGCATCCTCATTATATTCCAAAAAAGCCAGTCCCCACCAAATTCCTCGATGTGTGTCCATGTCGCATTCCGACACCGAGTGTCCCACCACATTTTGAGATGGCACATCCCTGCCACATTCCGAGATTGCATGTCCCCCCATTTTAAAATTGTGCATCACCTTGATATTCTATGCCTTGGTTCAGTGCTGCATTCCAAACTACCTCCTTACATGTTCTAAAGTGCAATACCATGCATCTGAACATTCTGGAAACACAAGCACTGCAGCCGACCCTATGTCAGTTTTTCTTTTAATTGATTACTATAGCTACAGTTTCTTAAAGAGCTGCTGACACCTTCAGGAGAACTTTAACAAAACACAATATTTAGAAGCAGTTCAGCTTGTATTTTACATTAGATTTGTATTTCTCTTCCCCATTATTTATTACTGAGTATGTTTGCAAGAAAACAGGATCTTTGCTTCTGAAGAATTCATCTAATCCTGTTGTTTTCTCCCTACCTGAGGTTATAATGCACTGCTTGTGAAATCACAGTTACTCTCGTGGCAACACATTGTGATGTCACAACACAGGATTAGGACTTGAAGTAGGGAGTAAGCTATAGAGGCAGATAAAATCTAAGAGAACTCTGAGGGATAACCATCATGTATTCATACACATTTACCCAGTAATAAATAATGGGGAAGAGAAATATGTAAAATACATACGGTGTGCAAGCTGAATTGTATCTAATTATTATGTTTTTTCAAAGTTTTCTCTGAGGCTTCAGTAGCTCTTTAAACTTTGGAGAAACAAGTCCTATAAGGTTGCTGATGGGACTAGACTGTGGGATTAGGTTATGACATCACCAGTGGCTCTTTACTGAAACTGAATTTTTTTAAATAGGTAGTAAAATCAGGGTTACAAAACAGCTCACCATTTTAAAATGAACTAATGTAGAAACCTAATTTTTGGTATGAGATTTATTGGGGGTATGCTTAATCTAATTCTGCAATGTAGCTCTTTTAGAGATTAACAGCAGATAAGGATTGCTAGGCCCATCTAGTCTGCCCATTTTCCCTGCTTACTGTAAAAGCCGCAGACCCGACCTGATCTTTGGCTTTGTCTCTCCGTTCCTATTGCTAGGGTTCCCCTGTGCCTGCCCCATGCCAGTTCTGGTACCCAGTCTCCTTGGCCCCAGCAGCAGACCTTGCTTAGTGATTGCCTCTACCCGGATCTGCTCTCTGCAGTGCTTTTGTGTTTTGTGACTTGGTATTTCAGCCTGTTGCCTGGCCTGTGACTGTGTATTTTTGACCTGTATGCTGGACTTCTTTGACATCTTGTATTCTTGTATTTGAGTCCTCCTTCTGTCATTGTCCAAATCAAGGTCCCAACATCACGATCCGTCTTTGCTTCAAATATTGGACTTAAACCCCAACCATTGCCTGTGGCATCCGTCGTGTTCTCCCTTTGAACAGTCCTTCCTCCCTAGGCCATTCATGTCCAACCCTCTCCTATCTCAGCTGACTTTCCTTCCCCTCTCCCCATACTCCCTCCCCTTCCCACCCCACTTGCCAGGCCATGCCTACAGTACTTATCAAAGGACTCTTACATCTCAATCTTCTTTGCCCTTTAATGCTGGAGGAACTGCCACTCCTGCTCACCATGACTCCTCCAGTGATGTTTACTGTATAAACTTTAGCTCATTACCTTACATCCATATATCTCTATCTATGCAATTGTATTTAAATGGCACTACCTCCTGTTGAACCTATTGCTATGTTCTGGTGCAAGTATCTTGTCACATGCGATGGTTATATGTCATTATGTTGTTATTATTATTGTGTAATTGTTATGTACATTCACTCAACCTGTGATGTCTTAACCCTGTTGGCAATTGTTTTGCCCCAGGTCCATCTTGTAAATGAGCTTGTTTCAATGATGTTCCGCCTGGCAAAATAAAGATTTTTATTGATTGATTGATTCTTATGTAATTGTACTTTATGTAATGACCCCCTTATTCTGTAATTTCCTGTACCTCATGTTGAGGCCTGTGTCTGCTGTTGTTCTCCACACCTGTATTGCTTTATGTGCCATGCTCTGGCTCGGGTCATGCCTGAAAATGGTCCTTTGGATCAGTGCACCCACCCGGTTATCAAAGACATAAATAAAATAAATAAATTCAGAGGACGGACCTTCAGTCCCTGAACCTGGCAACCTGGTTCCTAAGTGGCTAGAGTTCCAGGCTTTGGGTCTCTCCGACAAGGTCCTCCATGTTTTTGAGGCCTCTCAGAAGGACTCAACTTGCCAGTGCTGTGCTTTCAAATGGAAGAGATTTTCCATTTGGTGTCAAGGCAGGGAACTGGACCCCCTGTCTTGCTCTGCAGCTGGCATCCTGGGCTACTTGTGGTCCCTCTCTCAGTCGAGCCTGAGGTCAAAGACCCTCAAGGTGCACCTGGCAGCCATCTCGGCTTGCCATGCGTAGGCTGGTATGCCGACAGTGGCACAAGAAAAGGTGGTTGGGCGCTTCTTTAAGGTCCTTGACCACTTGTCCCTGCTGGTGTGTGAACCACCACCACCACCTTGGGACTTGTTGCTAGCAGTGCTCATGGGCAAGCCATTTGAAGCAATGCACAGGTGCCACATCTCCCACCTGTCATGGAAGACCACCTTCTTGGAGGATATTACCATTGCTAAAAGGATCAGTGAGCTCCAGGCACTCTCGATGGAGTCTCCATATTTGGTTTTCCACAGGAACAAGGCTGTCCTTCGCCCCAAACCAAACATCCTCCCCCAAATTGTTTCAGAGTTTCACCTTAACCAGGTGATTAACCTCCCAGTGTACTTTAGCAACCCAACCTCGGAGGCTGAGCACAGTCCACACACGTTGGACCAGAGGCCATTGCTCACTTACTATTATGAGCACACGGCTGGAGTTTGGAGAGAAGTTTGCCAGCTCTTTGTCACCCATGCTGAAGTCACTCCTGGCAGACTGGCGGCTAAGTGGATAGTTGGCAGGCAGATCGCTTCCTGCATCAACCTATGGTATAGGTCTATGGGTAGGGAGCCCTGTTGGGCTAAGGGCTTATTCTGTTGGACATACCACTGCCTCAAGTGGCTGCTTCTGGGAATGCCCTATCCAGGAGATCTGCAGGACTGCTACCTGGAAGTCAGCATAACGTTCATCTCCACTACCACATCGACCTTGAGTCACACTGGGATGCTGGTTTCGGGGCCTTGTTTCACCAGTCTCTTTTTCCCAAGTAGGGATGTGCATCTTGCCCCCTCCTGCTGGAGAACTGTTAGGAGTCTGCAAAGTGCAGATAGTGCACCATATCCACGTCCCTACAAATGAAGGTTACTCACCTGTAACTGTAGCTCCAGGAGCGGTATACGGTGCTCACCCACACAACCCACCCAGCCTCCCCTGGCAAGGGCATATGGATCCCTGCTTCCAGCATGCAAGATCTGACATTTTTTATTTATTTTTATATATATATATATATATATATATATATTTTAACCAGGAGATACACACGAAGCTGAAGCTTGTTTACAGGTGCGACCTCAGAGACTTGCTCAGGGTCACACAGTATGCAAGTGGGGGCTGATGGATTCAAACCCGGTCTCCAGGTTTGCAGATCAGAGCCTTAAACCACTATGCTATACTGCTTCCTCTAAAGAAAATTGAAAAGTTGATAACCGAAAAGCACAAATGAACAAGGACTGCTTCCAGGTGTGGCCTGGGAAAAGGCAACATGGGAAAACAGTATGTTTATAGATGACAAAACAGATCGGTAACAAGAAGCAAGGGTCACGTTACAAGGCCCATAACAGTAGGTGACATCAAGGTACAGGAGTAACATTAAAGCAAAAAAAACAGTTTATCCACAGATAGCACCACATTTCAGTTATAGGACAGGCCGTTGCACCAAATAATAAGTAATGGATCAGGGCAAAAAGAAATACAGAAAGCAAGACACAAACTACAGCAGTGGAGTTCATATTGGACAAGGAGATATGGCTGTCCGGTATTTGCACTGTAGGTGATTGGTTAACTAACACTTAGAAGGCGGGGCTAGGTACAGGAGCACTGTGGTGAGGCAGAAGTCTGAGTAGCCTCTTTGAGTGAGAAGGGGAGGAGGATAGTCTGAGGTCAGAGGGAGTTTATTCCAGAGAGAAGGGAAATGAAAGGAGAAAGCAGATTGGCCAGATGCAGAGAGGGGGTGTGGGGTGACAAAAGTACACGGATCCTGGTGTCAAAGGGAGAAGGTAGAGGGAGCAGCTTGGGAGAGGTGGGCAGAGAGGCAGGTAGGGAGGGTCCCAAACCAGAATTTTGCAACAAAGGAGGCACAGTGAACCATTCTTCTGTGGAACAGGGGCAGAGTACAGGAGACAGTGATGGATAAGGGGGGTAGGCAGTGGTGAGGTGGCAGAAAGAGTTCAGGAGGGTGTCTAATCTGGTAAGTGAAGATTGAAGGCAGTACCACAAACCACACTGGCATAATCGAAAATGGGAAGGATAATTTTGGTAACCAACTCACGGCGGATGGGAAGGGGGAGGCTGGCCTTATGTCGATAAAGGACAGCCAGTTTGGGGTGCAACTTAGTGCAGATGGCACTGACGTGGTTAGAAAAGTCCAGATGGTGATTCAACCAAACCCCTAGATATTTGAAAGCAGTAACATTCTCTAGTGGAGAGACATCCAGGGCTGTGAAGACGGGAGAGGACTGGAGGGTGGCCCATTTTTGTCTGGAGCCAAATGTCATGGCCACTGTTTTTTTTTTTTTGGCGTTAAGCTTGAGTTTGTTTTTCTGGAACCAGTACTGAACTCTATTGAAGTCTTCCTGGAGGGGGGACTGTACACTGATGGCAGAGGGCCTGGAGATGAAAATAATGGTATCATCGGCGTACATGTGTATATTTGAGGATTTGCAGACTGAGGGGAGGTTGTTTATAAATAGGGAGAAAAGGATAGGACCGAGGATTGAGCCTTGGGGGACACCGGAGAGGATAGGGAGAGGGAAGGGGAGGAGAGGGCATCACCTATTTGAACTGATTGCTGCCTGTCATGAAGGTAAGAACGGAACCAGTTTACAGACATCATGGGGCGGTGCCCAGGAGGATACCACCTGGGTGGGTAGGAGGAGCTTAGCTTGAAGACCTTCCAGCGAGATTTAAAGGGGAAGAAAGAACTGCCAAAGTGTGGATGTACACTATATACCACTCCTAGAACTATGGTTACAGGTGAGTAACCCTCATTTATGTTCAATCTGGTGTCGCAGTTTTATTATATCATAGCTATACTACTGTATGGTGCGAGACTGGATTCTTGGACAGTGGCACCACCTGTAACAGTCAACATCTCTGCACACAGGCCTCTCCTGCATCATTATGAATGTAACCCCCATTGGGGGCATACCTGATTGACCCCGAGGCTGCCTCATATACCGCTTCCTGTACTCTCCCAGTCCTGGCCCAAGTCCCTCGAGTGCTTCTGGATCCTCCTCCTGGCCCCACAGTATTTTCTAGCCCAGAATGGGGCCAGAGGAGCTAAATCATGGAGCCGCTAGTTAGTTCTGCACTGCGGTGCAGTCCAGTGATCTGTATGAGCCGAGACTGCCTGCTGCCTAGGGGTAGTGTATTTTGGCAGCAGCGACAGACTGGGGGGTTTAACTAAAATGTGAAGCACTGTAGTGATCATTAGGGCAAAGGGGCCACTACAGAACTGTGGGGCTAGTGAAAGGTAAAAATGTTTATTATGGCTGCAGGAGGACTGTGAAGTGGGACGCTGTATGAACAGCATGGGGACACTGAGTTCCAAGAGCAGTGACAGGAAGAAAGTTGAATAAAAATGGCAAATGACCTGAAGGTGGGCAAGCAATGTGAGAAGGCAGTAAGAAAGGCTTGGGGGATACTGGGATGCATAGGGAGAGGCATCAATAGTAGAAAACAGGAAGTTGTTATCCCTCTGTACAGACAGTTGGTGAGACCCCATCTGGAGTACTGCGTGCAGTTCTGGAGACCCCATCTCCGCAAAGACATCGACAGAGTGGAGGCTGTCCAGAGGAGGGCAACCAAAATGGTGCAGGGTCTGCACCAGAAGACATACGAAGAAAGACTAAAGGAGCTTAATATGTATACCCTTGAGGAAAAAGGAGAGAGGGGACATGATAGAAACTTTCAAGTACCTCAAGAGAATCAACAAAGTCCAAGAGGGTGGCATCTTTCAGAAAAAGAGATGTACAAGAACAAGGGGGCACAATTTGAAGATAGAGGGGACAGCTCAGAGGTAATGTGAGGAAGTATTTTTTCACGGAGAGGGTTGTGGACGCATGGAACAGCCTCCCTGAGGAGGTCTTGGAGTCAAGAACAGTGGGGGAATTCAAGAATGCATGGGACAGACATAAGGCAGTCCTAGTGGGGGGTAGGAGGAAGTAAGCTGTTGGTTAACTAGGATCAGCAGCTTATCTGTTAGGTAGGAAAATGGGCAGACTAGGTGGGCTAGCGTCCTTATCTGCCATCAAATTCTATGTTACTGTGTTTCAAATTGTGCAGTTGCTTTGAAGAGCACAGGGACTGCTAACAGACTTTGGGGCAGATGGAATTAAAGTGATTCTGCTGGCTGCACCAGGGCATGAAAGTGGGGCATCGTGGACTGTGTTTGAAATTGTTGTTCAGCAGTCATGTCAGCAAGCGTTGTCCCATTTCAGCCAATTGGAAAGCCAGGATTGCTGCTAAGGACTGTGAGACTGCACAGAAGAGTTATGGGGAAGAAACTGGGGAAATACTTGGTGCTGTTTCACTCAGCCAATCAGGCATCGAAGGAGGTTCATACATATTAATTTTCTAAAAGGACAGTGATGTTAGCCAATTAGAGCTGCAGAGAGCTCCTAAAAGTGAGAGACTTTTAGTCCCAAGTCAGTTCAGTGGGAGCCCTCCAGAGGAAGGGGCCCAGCCGCAGCAGAAGATGGGGCTGCAAGGCTGGGAAAGGGGCTGCCTGGGGGTTTCCAGGCACTTGTCCACCAGGGCCTGAGTTATGCCTTTCCCCAGGATAAAGGATTTTGATTTCACAGCTCTGCTGGGGCTGCAAAGTCCTACAACAGGCTGCTGTGGGAAGAAGCTACACCACAGCAGTGAATGTTTTGATTAAAGGATCTGTAGTGAAATGGTAGTCTGTTTCTGTACCTGAACGGTGAAAAGCCAGGATTAAAGGAACAAGCATAAAAGGCCTAAGGAAATGGTTATGGTTTTTGGAAAATGGATTAACAGAAAAAGGACTGGGTTTGGTGTAAGGAAACTTGGTGTGGGAGTCTCCCTGACACGTCGGAGGCTTGACCAGTAAAATCAAGTAGTCTTCAAGAGGAGGAGAGAGAGCCTTTTCTGGTTTGTTAGCACCTGCGCACAGTGAGGAAAAGAAAAGGAACTGGCTGTATCAAGGGACTGGTCGAGTGAACTGGAGTTTGGTCAGTACAAAGTCCAGGCTCCTCGGAGGAGACTAAGGTGAATGAAACAAAGTCTCACTGGGACTGAGTGCTCAGTGAAAGTCCAGGGACGGAGTTCTGTCTGCAAAGAGCCACGGCTACGATGGTAGTGTGGCTGAAGGATGTTTTCTTAGCCATAAGTGGTTAAAACTAAAATTGAAAATTGGCCACCTGAGCTGAGCCCAAGAGACTGAGAATCTGCTCACTGTCAACTGGAGCAAGGTAGGGGAACAGCCAACCCCTACCGAATGGGGCCAGGGACGCATGCCTGAGTGCTAGGGCACTCTAGATCCAGTGAGGAGCTGGACCGTGGGGTCACTCCTGGGTCTGGGTTCCTTTGTGGCCTGGGGAGACCTGCGTTCACGCTCTGCATCAGGCCTGGAAACAGGCTGAAGGGGACAAGCTGCAAGACCTTCAGTCAAGTCGGAAGATCCCAACGGCGGAGTGCCTGCTCCACATCTCCAGTCTCTTCAAATCCAAGTCTCCGAGTTCTGCTGTTCCATCTTCCCCAGAAGCACAGTCACCATGCCAGCAGAGACTGTCGGTAGAACCCTGAGTAAAGGCAAGGATTGCCCTGCATCTGGGGGATGTAAATAATTTGTTTCAAGTTGTGCTCAGCGGCACGGTGAAATCCAAAAGCAGCTAATAAGTGTTCAAAAAGTTTCCTTTGATTTAAAGTAAGTGCGCCAATGCCTGCTGACCAGCTGTGCCACAGACCTGCAACGTGTCAGCAACGGGAACCCAGCTAGGACTTTTAGGGGTCAAAAACTGGTACCAGTTGGGGTTGGTGTAAATGTTAAAATCTGCAGCAGTTAGCTAGTCAGAGAGTTGGTGGCTGCAAATTTTAAAGTGGGTTTTGAAATTTAAAGGGGAAATTATTGTTTTAAAATGCTAATCTCCGATGCCACATCCAGTTGCAAAATGAAAATGCTGTTTAACCTCTACTACACTTACCCATTCCTAACCCTTACCCTGTAAATAAAAATAGGGTGTGGTTGTTTTGGAAAAAATCTGATTTGTGAGAATATTTTTTGTGAGCATATTATTAACTTAAGTCAAAAAATGCCAAGTGTTGAATTTGGGGGTTTTGGTTATGGTAAATCCATGTGTTGGGGTGACTGTATGGGGAGGTGGGTCGGTACAGCATCCCAGGGGGTTGTACTGCTAATATCAAACCCACTAAACATGTACTCTGGGTGGAGGCACCGTGCTTATATTTATTCATCTTGGGAAAGAACCCCCGTAACAGCTAAATGGGAACCCAGGCCCCTCAACCTGGTTAGTGGCCACCAAGGCAGGGGTAGTAGCCCTCTGTAGACACAGCGTTAGGGCTACACAAACTGTGGATTCATGTAACATCAGTTTTTAGCTGTGAAGTGTGTAACCGATTCTAATTTCAGAACAGCGGAGGTTGTGGTATTTAGTCGAGTCACAGTTACTCTGAAATGAAAGGGGGTTGGAATTCAGACATTACCTAAGGCAGTGTGTAAGTTAAAAAAAAAAAACACTTGTAAGGAAAATAAGCGGGAGAATCCCAGTGGAGAAAGATACATTTGAGACCAGCGCTCTAAGAGCAAGGAGTTGCAGATGAATTTGGTCATCGAGTGGACTTGACTTTGCTGCACACTGTGTAGTTCAGCAGTCAGAAAAGTAGATATCATCAAACATGCTGGCTTTGTAGGTCAAGGAGACTTCGCCCCTCTTTAGTTCTTTTTCTTGGTACTCTGCTTTCTGTGGCAGTTCTGCGACAGGAGGACAGAAAACTGCAACGGGGACATTAATAAGACATGACAGTGAGAACGGGCAGTCCGCTCCCGAGGAGCGAGAGGAGGGTTTTTAGGATAATGCAGGGGGCTAGCTGAGGAACTGCTGACGACTGATGTTTGCAGCTCTGCACCATATGAGAATTACAAGCCTAAGCAAGCTTCAGCAGAGAAAGGGCACGTCTCAAGCAGTGTGTTCCCTAAAGACAATTAAATGCCATTTCTTAAAGGCAAAGTGATAAACTTAGCTCAGAAAATGCAGTCCACTTTTCCCAACTCACTCTGTCATGTACTACTAGTCTTTTCTGGGTGTATTGAGACACACTGCTGAAGTCTCTCAACTGTTCAACCTGCAACAATTAAGGCTTTTTCTGTGTTCAGTTCAGTTTCAGTTTAAAGTTTATGTGTTCGAATAAAAGTCATTACGAAGAAAATGAAACGTTATACATACATCCATTATATAATAAATTGTGCAAAGTGCACATATAAAAATCCTCATATTATCACTTAAATAAGGCTATATACTGTATGAAACAAACAATGGATTATAGAAGCAATATATTCTAGATTACTATAAAATCATATATATTTTGTGATTAGTAGTATGGAGTGTCCAGAAAGTGGAGTAACTCAGAAGACATGCCTAACCTCTAGGAGAAGACACGTCTATCTACCCACTGTTTGTTTCCAAACACACATATATCATACTAACATACTATTTGCCAGCAGATTAGGCCTTACAGTCTGTCGAGTCTGCTCGAACCTCAGATCCCTAGTTAGGTGCCGAGGCCTCCCCCTTGTGTTCCAGAAACCCCTATCATCCATCCCCACCCCCCTGGGACAGGCCATCATCTGATACATCCACTTTCTGTGTCTGTCCCACCCTCTCTTGAAGCCCTCCACTGTGGATCTCTGAACCAGCTCACCAGGCAGTGCATTCTAAGGGTCCACCACCCTCTCAGTGAAAAACCTCCTCCTCTTTTCCCCCCTCACCCTTCCACCTTCCAACTTCAAACCATGCCCTCTGGTGATACCTCCCTGCTTTAGTCTAAAGATCCCCTCCATGTTTACCCTATTTATTCCCTTGAGGTACTTGAAGACCTCAATCATGTCCCCCTGTCTCTCCTCTCCTCCAATGAAAACAGGCAGAGCTCCTCAAGTCTGTCCTCATCACGTCAAATCCCTAGTCCTCGTATCATCTTAGTTGCCCTCCTCTGTACCTCTCCAGGAGCTGTATTTTCTTCAAGTGAGGTCTCCAGTACTGTACACAGTACTCAAGGTGGTCTAACCAGTCCATTGTACAGCGGCAGAATCACTTCCTTGCTCCTAGAGGTGATCCCCACGATGCATCCCAACATCCTGTTTGCCTTGCTAGCCGCCTCCTGCACTGCTCAGAGTTATTCATACATGCATCCACCATGACCAGAGGTCTTTTTCCCCTATTGAGGCCTCCAGCCCCTCCCAGGGTGTACCTGTATTTAGGGTTTCCCCAAGATGTAACACCTTGCACTTGGTGATATTGAAATTTAATTTTCATGTGTGAGCTCAGCTTTCCAGGGTGTCCAGGTCCCCTTGCAGGGCCAACCTCCCCTCTTCTCCCTCAACTACTGCTCCCATTTTGGAGTCATCAGCGAAGAGACTCATTTCACACCCTATACCCTCCTGATGTCCGATATGTATGCATTAAACAGGATCGGACCCAGGACCGAGCTCCCTGCGTACCCCACTACCAACCTCTCTAGGGTTCGAGAGCCCCACTGACCACTACTCTCTGGTGCATCCAGCTAGCCAGTTTTCAATCCATCTGAGCATCAAAGGGCTACTCCCAACCCCATCGGTTTCTCCACCAGACCATTGTGGGGACAGAGTCAAACGCCTTGCTGAAGTCCAAGAATAATACATCCACAGGCTTTCCCCTGTCCAGTTCTGATGTTACCCATTCGAGAACTCCACAAGATTGGTTTGACATGATCTACCTGCACAAACCCATGTTGCCGACTCATCCAGACCTCCCACCTCCTCCAAGTACACCCCAATCGTTCCTTTAGTATACTTCCATTAATTTTCCCACCACTGAGGTCAAACTGATGGGTCTGTAGTTACCTGGTACTTCCCTCGACCCCCCTTTATGGATTAGCACCACATGTGCCTCTCGCCAATCCCTAGGTACCCTCCCTGTCTCAAATGACCTGTTGAAGAGCTCCGCCAGGGGTGCAGCCAGTATGTCCGCCAATTCCCATAGTACTCTCGGATGAATGCCATCCGGCCCAGGAGATTTGTCTTTCTTTAGGGCCTTGAGGGCTAACCACACCCTTTTGGCGGAGATAGCATCATCCGTCCCCTCCACCTTACTGGCCTTTTTATCCTTATCCTGATGTGACACCCTGAGTCTCCTTCCCTCTTGCTCCATTTCTGTTGCTCCTGATCCCACTCCTGCCGCTTCTATCCCATCGTGCCTTGCTTTGTAGATATCCCACTCCTCCCTAGTGAACACAGAGGCAAAGTACTGCTCAATACCTCTGCCTGGTCCTCGCCTTCCACCCACCCTCCTTCTGAGCTCAATCTGCTGAGATGACCCTTAGTTTTTCTCCTCCGCCCCAATGTACCGGAAGAACCTCTTTCCTCCATGTATCCTCTGTGCCAGCCGCTGCTCTTTACTGGACTTTGCCCTCACCATCCGGTGACTTTTCTAGATGCAAGATAGTACATTTCTTATCCCTATCCCTCTTGTTGTTTTATATTTTTGTAGACCGCCTTCTTTTCTCTGACCACTACCTGAACCTCACTGGACCACCAGCATGGTTTATGTGACCTTGCTCCTTACGCTTCACCTTAGCACAGGTCCTGACTGCCTCATGAAGTCCCCGCTTTATGACCTCCCATCTCCTTTCCACACTTGTCATTGAGGTAATCCCTTCAAGTGATCCTGAGAATATTTCCATGCCCACAAAGTCAGCCCCCGAAGTCCACTGCCAGTGTCCTAGATCTCACCCTCCTCCCCCATGCTTATTTGAAACCAGACAGTATTGTGGTTGCTCCCAGTCAGGGGATCCTCTACAACCAGGTCCCTTACCAGATCCCCATCTGCCAGAACCATGTCCAGGACATGCCCCTCCCTTGTGGGCGCCATCACATGCTGTGTTCAGAACACATCCTGAAAGCCGTCCAGCAGCCTCTGCTCCTTGGCCACCTTAGAGGACATGGTTCCCCACTTTGTACCTGGCATATTAAGGTCCCCCATCAACACCACTCCTTCCCTTTTGGTCCAAACTGGGCAATGATGTTGTCCAGCAAACCATCCTCCAGCACATCACCCATCCCGGGGGGCCTATATACTACACCTAGCTTGACCTTATCTCCTGCTGGGGATCGTAAGGTGACCCATAAGGCCTCCACGCTTCCTCTGCCTCTTCTACCCTAGCAATTTCTATGTCATCTCTAATGAACATAGCCACTCCACCCCTCTGCCCTCCTTTCTGTCCTTCCTAAGCATAGTGTACCCCGCGCTTTAGGTCCCAGTCATGGTTTTCGCTGGCCCACGCCTCCTGACTGCCACCACATCCACCGCCTCGAGAACAGCATGGCCTGGAACTCTGGCAATTTGTTTCCAAGCTCCTGGCATTTACTAACACGAACCCCACTCCTTATCCCTGATCCCCTTGTCGAACCCCACCCAGGTTCCTTATACTTCCATCCTCCCTCTGCTCCTCCTGAAACCTCCACCCCCAGTCTGTTTCCCCTCCCCTTGGGTTTGAAGGCTACCCTCATCTGGAGTAGAGGGCTTGGTCAGCCCTCCTTATCCCTCCCCTTCATCTTTCAGGTATTTTCAAGAATAGACTCAAACACATGATCTATGTCTTGACAGGGCTCCACCAGTTTTTAAATCCATTCTTATGCCACTGAGTATTTTTTACTTAGGTTCTCTTTTACCACTGGGTCATAACTGCCACTTATGGGTTTAGAACCTACAACACTCATATATAGGCTAATTACAGGGATACAACTAGTCCTGTCCCATCATACTCATGTTAGACCATACGTAATTGCTCCACTCCATGCTCTCCATACTAGGAAAATGCAGCAGCACATACAGTATTATGCAGACAAAAAGTCCCTCCCAGGTTCCAGGCCAAATCCCAAGACCACCATGGGCAGGGCAAGTCATACCTATGCAATTTCTACCAAAGTATTTCAAAATTTACATCTTCAATAATGTAGGTACTAATCATCTGACCTGAGTTTTTTACTTTAAAGAATTTCCTTAACTAGCGCACTTTACCACAATATTTAGCATGACAGAGCTCCTAAGAACTACAAGTGCAATAATACGTAGTCAGCGGTAAAAGCAATTAACCAGGTTCCCCTCTAAAGGGCCCAGACCAGCATTTTAGTTATTTCACGTGTTTCACCTGTTTCCCCTAATTACTCCTAATTGTTTCAGCAATAGAGGTTGAAAAAGTATGTAGTTTGCACATAGAGATAGCCCATACAATTACAAAAATACACTTTTGCACTTAAAGAACAACAGATGATATATCATAAATTATAAAATGGGCAAAGGATTTCATGCAATCTGATTGGTTGTTAGCCGTGTATTAGATGTGTCTAATGCACAGCTAAAACTAGAACCCCCATTTAGAGTACACAGGCCTGTTATTATAAGTTACATAAGCCACTCCGGGGATGTGCATTAGACAGTTCTAATGCACGACTAGGGGACTGGACACACTTGGCCTGTGGCCTCGTGCCTCACTACGTTCCCCCTAGCCATGCATTAGAACTGTCTGTTGCACAACCCGTCATGTCTTATTGCTTACGCATTACATTACTTGTGCCAAAAATCCGTCTTCTTGAAGTCAAGAGTCCAGGCACCAGAAATCAGGAGTCCATATGTAATTAAAGGAGCTATACATCAGTTTGTGATGAGTTCTTTTGACACATTCTGCCATAATCATAGTGAGCTCCTAAAAACCAAAACCAGTACTAATATCTCCTCGACGGAGTTTAGAAAAAACTTTCAGCTGGTCAAAAAAGCATTTATACTCTGCTTCGAATAATTATTTGCACATTAGAAATAAAGTCAGCAGCAGTTTGTTCCCCCAAAATTATATTTTTACAGAAAGAGGGTCCAAACATAACTCAGTAAAGCATAAAATATCATCTTCAAGATTAGGAACGTATCAGCCAGCTCCACAACCGGGAGTTCATTGGCAGCATTTCCAAAAATAAGCACATATGGGCTTTCCGAACAGACAGCTCTGTTCCTAGGAGTCTTGAGTGGCACTGACTGCAAAACCGTTTTATTTTTGCTTTTCCAGCTTTCCATTAAACAGGGCCAACAAATTCTGATATATAATTAAAAAAAAAAAAGGGGGGCTGACTTAGGTGTATGCTTCTGACTTCTGAGTACAGACTATCTCTACCACCTCACTGACAATGCCCCTCTGGGGCGGCTACTCCCCCCTCTGTCTTCAACCTCCCCACCACTCGACTCTAGCCTTTCTAACCTCTACCCTACATCCTCCCACCATTCTCCCAGTCCATTTCCCCTACTCTATCTCCTATGCTGTGTAATTGCATTACTCATCTTCCAGCTTGTCTACACCCAACATTTTTATTTTTGTTGATTTCTGCTGTAATGTTAGTACTAATTTAGTGTTTAACTCTCTACTTATGTGAATTGTACACCGATTGCAGCACAACCTGTAAATCCAGCAACGTAGAGACATAGAAACATAGAATTTGAAAGCAGATAAGGACCGCTTGGCCCACCTAGTCTGCCCATTTCCCTACCCAATGAATAAGCTGCAGATCCTAGTTAGCCAACAGCCTACTTCCTCCTACCCCCCCCCCACTAGAATTGCCTTATGTCTGTCCCATGTATTCTTGAATTCCCACTGTACTTGACTCACTCACCTCCTCAAGAAGGCTGTTCCATGCATCCACAACCCTCTCCATGAAAAAATACTTCCTCTCATTACCTCTGAGCCGTCCCCCCTCTATCTTCAAATTGTGCCCCCTTGTTCTTGCACATATCTTTTTCTGAAAAATGCTACCCTCTTGGACTTTATTGATTCCCTTGAGGTACTTGAAAGTTTCTATCATGTTCACCCTCTCCCTGCTTTCCTCGATGGTATACATATTAAGCTGTTTTAGTCTCTCTTCTTATATCTTCTGGTGCAGACCCTGCACCATTTTGGTTGCCCTCCTGTGGACAGCCTCCACTCTGTCTATGTCTTTGCGGAGATGGGGTCTCCAGAACTGCACACAGTACTCCAGATGGGATCTCACAAACTGTCTGTACAGAGGGATAACAACTTCCTGTTTTCTACTGTTGATGCCTCTCCTTATGCATCCCAGTATTCCCCCAGCCCTCCTTACTGCCTTCTCACATTGCTTGCCCAACTTTAGGTCATCTGACATAATTATCCCCAGGTCCCTTTCCATTTTTGTTGTTGTTAGTATCTCACCCCCCAACTGTGTACTCTTCCCCTGGGTTTTTGTTTCCCCGGTGCATTATCTTGCACTTCTTTGCGTTGAATCTGAGCTGCCATACATTTGACCATTCCTCCAACCTTGCCAAGTCCCTTCTCATCCTTTCCACCCCACCTTGTGTATCAACCCTGTTGTAGATCTACAGTATGTGTCATCTGCAAAGAGACATGCTTTTCCTTCCAGTTCCTCTGCAATGTCACTTATAAAGACATTAAAGAGGACTGGTTCCCAGTACTGAACCCTGTGGTACCTCATTAGTAACCCTCCTTTCTTCATTGTGGACTCTGTTTACTATTACCCTTTGCGTCCTATTGTCCAGCCAATTTTTTTATCCAGGCTACCAGCTTGGGACCCACTCCAAGACAGGCTAACTTGAATGTTAATCTTTTGTGTGGAACTGTGTCAGATGTCTTGCTAAAATCTAGGTAGGCCACGTCCATAGCCCCTCTCTGGTCTACTGCTTTATGGTGAATTACTGTATCACCTCTGCTGTAATTAACTGTAATTGTACTATTTGTCTGTACTGTACAAAATGATGTGGAACCTTCGTAAATGAGCTTTTAGCTCAAAGGTGTTAATCCGAGATGCAAATAAATAAATAAATATGGAGCACTACAACTTCTAAAGCATAGCTCCTCAGGTCTGCTTTTAGCAATTAAATGGCTGAGAGCATACATCCTGGCTCACACTCATACCTCGGTCCCGACCAGAAAAATCACCATAACCGGCCAGTGTCCATCAAGCCCACTAACAATAAGCAAAAACCAAATTCACCAACATGAATCTAATGTTAAAATAACATTAGTTTCATTCAAAAGTTATCTGACCGGAGGCAGGAAAGCTAGAAAAAGGATAAGAGTCTACAAACACTGAACACTCCTTAGCGTGGTGAGGAGCGGAGTAGCAGCGCCATCTTGTCGCTCTGCCCCCTCCCATCCCCTGAAACTATATTGGCTTTTCAGTGTCTTTGTATCTGCCCTCAACAACTGCCTCAGGTATAGTATGTATCAGATATACAGCATGTCTAACCCCAAGCTTGCAAAGCAGCAGCAGCATAACCTCGTGGTTAGGACTGTGAACCATTTTAGTCGGGGAAAAATAGGCAGACTAGGTGGGCCTTAGCAGTTCTTATCTGTGGACAAATTCTGTTTCTATGAGATCTGGGTTTGAACACCAGTTCCCTTCATTATCCATGACAGTGTGGTGTTACACTAGTAAATCTACACTACACGACCAGATCTATCACCCCCAATGGGACTCATCTAATAGTCTCTCCAGCCCACACCAGTCCCCATCCGCTCCCTCGCTTCTCCCATTTTTTCCCACTTCCCCCCTACCTCCCCCAGTTGGCCGGACAGCCTCAGATGCATGCCGCGTCACTACTTTGAATTATGTGTTTTCCTCTCCTCCTGCTTTCATCTGACGGTGCCTTCTGGGCTGATGTTTTTTCTCCCCTGCCCAGTAAATCCTATTGTAAGTTCTGTGTTGTTGGTTTTAAAGCTGATATACATTGTACAATACCAACATTTACACAATTGTTATTTTTTTATTGTCTAAGCAATCCTTGTATATTGTTTCTTTACTGAATTCCAGTAACTTACTTGTTTTGTCTCAACTCTGACGTGGAACCTGTGTAATGAGCTCATTTTCAAAGGTGGGAATCCAAGATCACAGGGAGTTAAACTCGCCTCTTTCAGTAAAGTAGTCTTTGAAACTGAAGTAGTCCAGTCTTTATAACCACCTAAGAGCCCACTGTATTTGTTTTGGTCCAGTAGTCCCCTTCCCCTTGACCATAATCAGGTCATAAAACAATGCAGCTGCTCCTTCTTTATTACAAAGCATGATGACATCATGTTTATTTCTAAACATTCCAGGTACTCTCATAACCGTAAGGGACACAGTAGCTGTATGTATAAACACATACTGCGACCCCACTTGGTTAGCTTGCTTTTATTCCTCTATGGATGTACTTAAGGTACCTTTACAGGTTTTACCCTGTGTATCTTTAATGTAACTATTCCTGCTGAACATGTTGACTGCTGCTTGGGATCCCAGTGAAAATGGGATGCTGCATCTTATGTGGTTATCCCGATTGGAGTAATTTCAAATAAATGTTCTGTTCTCACAGAAAACTAATCTCGGATCAGTCTGTCTGTGAAACTGAGACTGAAGCAGTGGTTATAAAACCGTCTGACTGGGGCACAGTGGCACCCAGTCCTATATCACTGCTCCCCGAATCCCAGTCTGCTTTTTGTTCTGAATATTTACACAGGCTATCTCCTGGGACACACAGGAATTGGGAGTTCGAGGGGGCTGTGTAGCAGTGGGACGTCACAGATTACAAACATCGATATTTTTAATTTATTTCAAAATATTTTACTAAGGAAATCCAATTGAGATGTGACTTCTTATTTACAATGGTGTCCCAGGGAGCAGGAAAGGCAGGCACACCACTGTAACCATGTTTCACTATTTCATCAGTACATAACAGCCCAGAGAGAATAGACATCGCAAAACAACATGTAATGATTAAGAAATACACAGAACAGCTAGCTTTACAAAAACTAAAAAGAAAGATGGTCACCTTCTTCAGCTTAGAAATAGCACAGTGGATCTGATAAGGGATAGATTTAGAGATGAAATAGATTATATGGTTGCCGTTTTTGCCACTCGGGTTTTTCCGTCCCTTGACTAGTGCCCCTGCCCCCCGCCCCATCACTGACATATTCGGTGGTCTTACTGGTTATCTACTACTGCAAGTGGCCTGTCACATAAGATTGTGTGGGGCCTGCAAGGGATGTCGAGCAGCTTGGATGTTTCCTTTTGCTTTTGCTTCCATGGGACGTCTGCATGCAGTGATGCCACGCAACTGCTGACCACCTCTCCAGGTTGACTGATCATGCTGGTGCTGCTACCCAGACTCTGCCAGGTGGCAGACAAATGTGTAACCCCCCTGCAAATGGGGGTTCCCAAAAGACTTCCAGGAGCTTGCTTGAATGCTCCAAGCCTGAATGGTGTTTGGCATTTAAGCCATTTATCAGTGAGTGTTTTTAGAACCTCTGGTACTGTCTCTTTAAGAGCTGTCTGCTTGCAGACATAATTAGTTTGTATAGAGGACTGTGTGTTTCTTTGATTGAGTACCACTTGAGCTGCTGCCAATTCACTCCATTTTTGCAGTCACTAGAGTGCAAAGGAACCTATCTGAAAGATGTAACTGTTTGCAGAAATCATTTAGAGTAATAATGAAATTACAGTTTGTCTAACCTGCTTTCTTTTGCAGTCAGAACTGTGTCTGCCTAGTTCCCCATTCTGGTTTGAACTGCTGAACTGGACCAATCAGTGTGGGGTAAGCTAGCTCTAAAATGGTGCCTTGGACAAATCAGAACTTGGACTCATAATCTGAGCCAGCCACAAGAGGATTGTATGGGCAGTGACTCTGGGAGATGTAGTTTAGACTTCGCCTTTTGGACCAACAGGAGCAGTCTATTGTGAGTGACAGCCAATCCAGTCAAGAACTGGAGGAACTCAAAGAAAGTGCCCGGTTTTGTCTGTTGGAGTTTCAGTTGAGCTCTGGCAGTGAAGAAGGAAGGAGCCCTGTGCTTTTCAGTGTGCAGTTTTAGTCGGAAACGTGTGTAAGGCCCAGAGTTCCGTCTGCAGCTTGTGTAACTGCTTGTTAGGACTGAACTGTCCTGTGAAGAGAATCAAAGGATATCTGAAGAGTAGAAATCAGGCTCACCCTGCAGAAGACTGGAGAAATTGCTGAATTGCACTCGGTCTGTCAGGAACTGAATCTGCTGTGTGTTCTCCCGGTATTGTGCAGTAATTCATGATCTGGATAGAGAAGCAGCCTGCCTGGTATAGTACTTTCTGTTTTACCATATAAATGTGTGAAGAGGCATGTGTACCTCAAGTGAATCCTGCTGCCATTAAAGGACTTTTGCCTGTTACTGTTCACCATATAAATGTGTGAGGAGGCTTGGTTAGCTCAAGTGAATCCTGCTGCCATTAAAGGACTTTGCCTGTTGCAGTTTGCCATATAAATGTGTGAGGAGTCTCGTGGAGCTCAAGAGTAGCCCCTGCTGACATTGAAGGACCCTATCTTGTTTGGAGGTCGGAGTACTAATTCAGGGTCGCCCTGTTGAATTGCCACATTGAATCCAAATGGAATCACTGTACTGCTGACTGTTTAAACTAATTTTTCTTTTCTCTGTGGGAAAGGGCCCCTACCAGCTGCCACGGTTTGGACTAGCCACTAGGGCTTGGGTACCCAGGGACAGTAACTGGTAGGATAGGCCTGTGCACAGAGCCATAGGTAGATGAGTAAAGTGATAAGCTAATTAACCTGATTTCCCTGTCCTTGTTATATTTCCCCAATAAATCAGAGCTGCTTGTTTCAGCAAAGTTATACTGCCTGAGGTATTTGTCTATGTTAAAGTATTGTACTGTGATTGTTGCACTGTATCTTATTTTACAGGAGGTCCCAGTGCCTGAACCAGCCCTGGGGTAAGTGTATACTGTGAAGGTAATTCTGATATATTGTGTGGGCCACTAGTGGGAAGAAAGGGGTTGCAGTGTCCCAGAGGGCTGTGACCAAGTAAGTTTAACTATTGCAAACCCTGACCTCTGGGTGGAGGCACCCGCCATTGGATCCAGGCCCCTCAACCTGTTAGTGGCAAATCAGGCAGGGGTAGTAGCCCCTGGGATAGCGCCATCTAGGGGTTACAAATGCATGGTGCTAGAACCCTTCCCCTAAGAGAGGAGAGCAGTCTCTAGGACACTCGCTCTGAGCCCTTGTGACCTTGGGCTGTTCCCGAACCCAGGTCACCATTGTGTTGGGAGGTGTGCCGTCCACTGCCTCAGCCCTCTGCACCACTGGGCCAGCACCAAGAAAAGCACATTTAACAGGTATGATAAGCCCTTCTCTGTTGACTGTAGCTGGAAACTAGCTTTTTAGAAAACACATTTTCCTTTGCACTGCTGCTTTAAGCAATAAGACATGAAATGATGCACGATATTATGGGATAACTGCACCTAAGAAGCAAGGTTGTACTGTATTATAAAATGGGTAGGGAAATCGCTCTGTCCTGATTGGTCAGCAGCTGTACATTTTGAGACTACAACCAGTGGTTAAAACAACTGCTGACAATCAGAACACAGCACACTAACATATCAATGGCGTTGTTTGTTTGTTTTTTAATCCTGATTTCCACTACAAACATAGCCACCGCCTTTGCTCAGTAAAAAAGTCAGCTAGGACCCTAAAAGAAAAATCTCCTCAACCAAATTATACGATCTTTCCCTTTATAATCCCCTCCTAACACACATACAAAAACTAAAAACTTGAGGCACTGCACAGTTTTATTTTCTGGAACGTCTTTCCTGATCATGAAAACTATACTTACCTGTAACCAGGAAAATCGTTGCAGCTTATTATGCGTCAGGAAAAATTGAATCCCTGGCTTTATTGAGGCCTTCTGTTGTGTGTGTGTGTGTGTGTTGGGAGGGATTAAATTCTCCCAGTGAAATTCTGCAGAAGTCTGATTTTCTGTATTCCATGATTAACAAATGTTCCTTTTATTTCAGTGTATAGAAAGATACGTGCTTGGCAGGCTGGGAGGGAGGGAGGACTTGTAGTTGGTTACATATAAATATACGACTAAGCCAGCAGAAAAAGGCCTTGTGACCTATCATATCTGCTCGAGTTTGCAGACCCCTCAGTGTCTACTGAGGGATCAGCCCTCCTCCCATTATCTGCTCCTTCCTCCCCGCTGGTGTCCTCTCTCCCCCCCCTTCCCTACAAGCAACTTTCCCCATTGCTCTGTCCCAACCTCTCTTGAAGCTGACCACTTCCTCCGGCAGCTCATTCCTGTTAGTGTTAACCTTCTCCATGAAGAAGGGCCTCCTCATTTCCCTCCTGAATTTTCCTTACTTTTAACAAAAGAAAATACATATGTTAAATTTAAAAAAGCTGGCATTTTATTTATTTTTTGGTACATTTTCTCAGTTTATCCATTTATAAGTGAAAAAAGACACTTCAAGATAGATTTGGGTTATGTGATACTGTAACTGCACTTCCAGGTGCTGATAAGGCACATGGCATAAACCCCTTGTGCCTCACAACACTCCTGGGTGTCTCTTATCACATAGCAACCCACAACCTGTCATGTCTTATTGCTTTCACACTCAGCCTAGAATGCCACCTTGTGACCAACAAATGGCTCCCCCAATTTATAATTTTCAAACCAAGCAACGAGGTTCAGAAAGTTAGGAAACAGAACATGATTTCTTATTGGCAGTTCGCATAATTTTCTCATTTTTAGAAATGATATTCAAGTCTGAATGATTCATTCATTTAACTGTATCCGAATAAAACTTTACGTGAAAAACTGTATGCTGTATAATTTTTGCATGTTTGTGTACCATTCTTTTCACAGCAGCAGTAGTTTGCAGCTTTGAGTATATCTCACAGCTTGTGCATAGAACTATGAGCACTGTTCAGATAGGTCAATAGTTTGTGCTTCGCATTCCATATGGAAACTGTAACACCACAAACACTTCAAATCACGGTTCCATGAAGAGATCTGTATAGAATGTTGTCCATAAAAATAAAAATCAAAATACAGTTTTTTTCACATAAACTTTTATTCGGATATATTTAAATGTGGATTTTATGGAGGCATGAATTTCATTTTTGTCAACAGGATAATTACAGGCAACAGCCAACTGACCAAAAGTTCCAGTCCCCTTAAAGTATTTCTGACCCGGACCCCTTTGCTGGAGTAATGAACGGGCATGTGACTGCATTTGACCTAGCACCACATTTCTTGTTTTTTTTTTGTTAGAATACTGCACTAAACCCCCACAGTGACTGTATCTGTTCCCTATGAACAATGCACCTACTTCAGCTATTAAAGTTGGTCCATTTTCTTGTATTTAGTCAGGAAAACAGACTGGCAGTAATCTAGACAACGCGGTCTGTAATGTGTTCTATAGTGTGTAACCCCTAGATGGCGCTATCCCAGGGGCTACTACCCCTGCCTGATTTGCCACTAACAGGTTGAGGGGCCTGGATCCAATGGCGGGTGCCTCCACCCAGAGGTCAGGGTTTGCAATAGTTAAACTAACTTGGTCACAGCCCTCTGGGACACTGCAACCCCCCTTTCTTCCCACTAGTGGCCCACACAATATATCAGAATTACCTTCACAGTATACACTTACCCCCAGGACTGATTCCGGCACTGGGACCTCCTGTGAAATAAGATACAGTGCAACAATCACAGTACAGTACTTTAACATAGACAATTACTTCAGGCAGTATAACTTTGCTGAAACAAGCAGCTCTGATTTATTTAGGGGGATATAACAAGGACAGGGGGAAATCAGGTTAATTAGCTTATCACTCTACTCATCTACCTATGGCTCTGTGCACAGGCCTATCCCTACCAGTTACTGTCCCTGGGTACCCAAGCCCTAGTGGCTAGTCCAAACTGTGGCAGCTGGTAGGGGCCCTTTCCCACAGAGAACAGAAAAATTAGTTTAAACAGTCAGCAGTACAGTGATTCCATTTGGATTCAATGTGGCAATTAAACAGGGAGCGACCGTGAATTAGTACTCACGACCTCCAAACAAGATAGGGTCTTTCAGTGTCAGCAGGGCTACACTTGAGCTCCACAAGACTCCTCACACATTTATATGGCAAACAGGCAGGCTGCTTCTCTATCCCGATCGCAATCACTGCACAATACCTGGGAGAACACACAGCAGATTCAAGTCCTGACAGACCGAGTGCAATTTGGCAATTTCTCCAGTCTCTCTGGGTGAGCCTGGTTTCTACCTTCAGATATCCTTTGATTCTCTTCACAGGACGGATTCAGTCCTAACAAGCAGTTACACAAGCTGCAGACCGGAACTCTGGACCTTACACATGTTTTTGACTAAAACTGTGCACTGAAGGAGCACAGGGTTCCTTTCCCTTCACTGCCAGAGCTAAACTGAAACTCCAACAGACAAAACTGGGCACTTCCTTTGAGTTCCTCCCAGTTCTTGACTGGATTGGCTGTCACCACAATAGACTGCTGCTGTTGGTCCAAAAGGCGTCAAGTCTAAACTACATCTCCCAGAGTCACTGCCCATACAATCCTCTTGTGGCTGGCTCAGATTATGAGTCCAAGTTCTGATTCGTCTAAAGCACCATTTTAGAGCTAGCTTACCACACTGATTGGTCCAGTTCAGCAGTTCAAAACCAGAATGGGGAACTAGGCAGACACAGTTCTGACTGCAAAGAAAGCAGGTTAGACAAACTGTAATTTCATTATTACTCTAAATGGTTTCTGGCAAACAGTTACATCTTTCAGATAGGTTCCTTTGCACCCTAGTGACTGCAAAATGGAGTGAATTGGCAGCAGCTCAAGTGGTATTCAATCAAAGAAACACACAGTCCCCCATACAAACTAATTATGTCTGCAAGCAGACAGCTCTTAAAGAGACAGCACCAGAGGTTCTAAAAACACTCACTGATAAATGGCTTAAACGCCAAACACCATTCAGGCTTGGAGCATTCAAGCAAGCTCCTGGAAGTCTTTTGGGAACCCCCATTTGCAGGGGGGTTACAAGTGTAAGAAAAGAATACTTGTTGAGATGCATTTACTGCCTGCAGTAACGAAATCTGCGGTGAAGAAAATACACGCACACTTAAAAGAAGCACTTTAAGGAGATAACTGACCTAATTTGAGTAGTTCTGATTTAAATTAGAAATAAAAGGCCCAAATGATATTACTGTCCTCATAAACAAGTCACTGGTCCTTTAGCATTTGTTAAGTGGGTTTCAGATGCTATGCTGGTAGCTTGCGCTGGAGGATACGTTTACTGTATTTGTCTGTATCACAATGCTGCAGTTTCTTTTTCTTGGGCCAAAAAAATGTATCTGTGTGCTATCACTGCAGTAAACTACCTTAAAGCATCAGTTAAGATTGTGGATGAAAATGGTACGTTAGGGTAGAAAAAAAAGTCCACTGAGCTTTGGTGAATTTGTGGGCTGTGTTTCGTAGTTTTAAAGTTTCACATGGTAAAGCCTTAACTTCGGTACTGAGAGCGTGCTGAAGTTTGGGAAATGTTGGCTTAGCGTCGTGCAATTGTTCAAACCCCAGAAAATACCACACCACATATTTACAAAGATGTGGAGTGTTCTTTTTCACCTAACTACACATCTCCTTACTTTTGAGACTATTTTAACCCAACTGATGCCTGTGCAGTCTGTCAGCCTGTCTGTCTGTCTATCTGTGTATCTGTTTGTCTGTCCCGCCATCCATCGATGTATCTGTCTGTCCGTTCGTCCATCCATCTGTCTATATATCTAGCTATCTGTCTGTCTATGTATCTGTGTATCGCTCTGTCTGTCCGTCTCTCTATGTGTCTGTACATCTGTCTGTCTGTCCGTCCATCCATCTGTCTGTCTATCCATCTATCCGTCTGTCTGTCTGTCTATCTATCGATCTCTCTATCTGGCTTGAAAAGACAGTGTGCAGACACCATTATGAAACAAGCCTTCATTTCCAGATGTGTGAGTAAGCTTCATTAGGTCTGTGTCCAAATTCCTTGCAGGCATGGGATTTTTTTTTTTTTTTATTGGAGTCCAACATCCCTGCAGGAATACTTCACAGCTTATACAACATGCTTTGTGCAGCACATGCTCCATACACAGTTCTCGAAGGAGTCAAGCTTGGTGCATCTGCTTTGTGGCATCTTCACAACAGAATGTTTCCCTGGGGTTCGAGCTGCTGTTCGTCAATCATTAACTTCCTCCTTAGACTATCCTTTCTCTGCAGGTTTATCCAATGACCACATGACATCTCGCAACACTTGTGAAAGTTGTAGTGCGGCTTACGGAATCACCACATGGTTCACTTCATTGCTGATCCTTTCCTGGTTAGCCTGTTTAAAAGGGTGTGCCCAGCACATCAGCACATGCAACCTCGATGCATTCAGCACTGAATTTGATTCTGATGACCAGCATTGTTTCGTATCAAATTCACAGCCATTACCATAGTTGCAAAACACTAGATGACAGCTAACCTGTTGTTGTAGTGCAACATTTACTTCTGGGTTCTGTTTCACCTCTGACCTGACTTTTTGCTCCTGTTCAGTGGTCTTTTTGTATGTGGCATTTATCTCTGCCCCTCCTACGTTTTCAAACATACCTCCAGCCCTTTCTGGGAATCAACCTGAGCCCCAAAGGCAGCTGCCCAACCATTCTGTCTAGCTGGGAGGTTAGAGAGTTCCACTGACTTTTGAACATGCTATCCCATGGACTACCACTAAAGTTATTCAGTACTGCTTTTGGCTGTTATTCAAGGCTTCCGTTCCTAGATGGCGCTGCTCTGACTGGTATTTACAGCCTTCACTACTGGATTGTGCTGCTTTGACTGCTGTTTATAGCTTTCAGTTCTAGATGGCTGTGCTTTGACTGCTGTTCACAGTTTTTTACTACTAGACGGTGATGCATTTCCTCCTATTATAAACCATAACATCATTCCTAGCAACAAGGGCATAGCCACTAATACTCCAAGTAAGCCATGTCGTACAAAGTTTAGTAGCAGGGGGTAGCAAACAAGCTGGCCTGCATTGCTCTGCCCGCTCTAGTCCATCACATTTAAATTCCTTTGTTTGGGTTCACAGGCTTTCTCTTTTCTCTTTCTGCTTTGTTTTTTTTTTTTTGGGGGGGGGTGGCAGAGTGGACCGCAGATGCTGAAGCTGAAAGTCTCAATTAGGTTTGCATGGTCTGCCTGCATAGTGATTGGCTGCGGCATTTGGTAAGAGGTGTGGCAAGTCTGGTGTGGCGAGTTTCAATGCCCCAGCAAAGTTAGAAGCCATACTGTTAGTTCAGTTGTACTATGAGCGAGAGAAGCAGTAGACGAACTGAGGAGCAGCAGATGGAAGAACAATCAGAGCCAGCTAAAAGAATGGAGACTTCATGTGGAGTGGCAAGTGGAGCGAATCTGCCTACCTGTGGGGGAGAGAGAAGAAATTTCTGCCATGGTCTTGGACCCGTGGTGCAGTCAGTGGCATTTACCAGTGGTCAGCAAGCACCACACTAGCAATGCAGACAGACAGCAGATCTAGTGTGGGAATCATCTGAGTGGAGCCAGGTACCTTGGATTTGAGTCTGGGGGGCAGGCATGAACATCAGTGGGGAGGGTGTGGCAGGTTGTGTACAAATCTGAAATTTCTGGCTACACCCCTGCCTAACAAAGCCGGATTGTTTATTTCCAAACATTCTAGGCATTATTATAACCATAAGAGGCTGTCTCATGCACGGACATCTAAAATTCTGAAGTTTTAAGTTCACTTGGCTCAGTCCATGCCACACGAAGGGGATTCTATAATATTCTGCAAAGTAGAACATTTTGATTTTAAATTCAAATTACATTTTTTTAACCAAAGGTCTAAGTAAATCATAAGCCATGACAGGGTGTGCATTATATATAGGATAACTGACTGGGAGCGACCACAATACTGTCTGGTTTCAAATAAGCATGGGGGGGAGAGATCTAGGACACTGGCAGTGGACTTCAGGGGGGCAGATTTTGTGGGCATGGGAAATATTCTCAAGGATCACTTGAAGGGGATTACATCAATGACAAATGTGGAAAAGAGATGGGAGGTCATAAACCGGGGACTTCATGAGGCAGTCAGGACCTGCGCTAAGATGAAACATAAGCGAGCAAGGTCACATAAACCATGCTGGTGGTCCAGTGAGGTACAGGTAGCGGTCAGAGAAAAGAAGGCGGCCTACAAAAAATATAAAACAACAAGAGGGGATAGGGAAAAGGAAATGTACCATCTTGCATCTAGAAAAGTCACCTAGATGGTGAGAGGGGTAAAGTCCAGTAAAGAGCAGTGGCTGGCACAGGAGATACATGGAGGAGAAAAGAGGTTCTTCTGGTACATTGGGGAGCGGAGAAAAACTAAGGGCCATCTCGGTAGATTAAAATCAGAAGGAGGGTGGGTGGAAGAGGCGAGGGACCAGGCAGAGGTATTAAATGAGTACTTTGCCTCTGTGTTCACTAGGGTGAGGGATGGGATATATACAAAGCAAGGCACGATGGGGATAGAAGCGATAGTGAGTGGGATCAGGGGAGCAACAGAAATGGAGCAAGAGGGAGGGAGAGGTACCCCAGGGGTGTCACATCAGGATAAGGACAAAAGGTCAGAAAGGTGGAGGGACGGATAATGCTATCTCCACCGAAGGTGGGTAGCCCTCAAGGCCCTAAAGAAAGACAAATCTCCTGGGCCAGATGGCATTCATCCAAGAGTACTGTGGGAATTGGCGGACATACTGGCTGCACCTCTGACGGAGCTCTTGAACAGGTCACTTGAGACAGGGAGGAACCTAGGGATTGGCGAGGCACATGTGGTGCTAATCCACAAGGGGTTGAGGGAAGTACCAGGTAACTATAGACCCATCAGTTTGAGCTCGGTGGTGGGAAAATTAATGGAGAGTATACTAAAGGAACAATTGGGGTGCACTTGGAGGAGGTGGGAGGTCTGGATAGTCAGCAACATGGGTTTGTGTCAGGTAAATCATGTCAAACCAATCTGGTGGAGTTCTATGAATGGGTAACATCAGAACTGGACAGGGAAAAGCCTGTGGATGTATTATTCTTGGACTTCAGCAGGGTGTTGGACTCTGTCCCCCACAGTAGTCTGGTGGAGAATCTGACGGGGTTGGGAGTAGGCCCTTTGATGGTCAGATGGATTGAAAACTTGCTAGCTGGACGCACCCAGAGAATAGTGGTCGGTGGGGAGCTCTCGAACCCTAGAGAGGTTGGTAGTGGGGTACCGCAGGGCTCGGTCCTGGGTCTGATCCTGTTTAATGCATACATATCGGACATCAGGGAGGGTATAGTGTGTGAAATGAGTCTCTTCGCTAATGACTCCAAGATGGAAGCAGTAGTTGAGGGGGAAGAGGGGAGGTTGGTCCTGCAAGGGACTTGTACACCCTGGAAGCTGGGCTCACACATGGAAATTAAATTTCAATATTGCCAAGTGCAGGGTGTTACATCTTGGGTGAAACCCTAAACACAGGTACACCCTGGGAGGGAGGCTGGAGGCCTCAACAGGGAGAACGACCTAGAGGTCATGGTGATGCATGTATGAATAACTCTGAGCAGTGCAAGAGTGGCTAGCAAGACAAACAGGATGTTGGGATACATCATAAGGGGATCACCTCTAGGAGCAGGAAGTGATTCTGTCGCTGTACAATGGACTGGTTGACTATATATGAGTACTGTGTACAGTACTGGAGACCACACTTGAAGAGGAACATACAGCTTCTGGAGAGGGTACAGAGGAGGGCAACTAAGATGTTACGAGGACTAGGGGATTTGACGTATGAGGACAGACTTGAGGAGTTCTGCCTGTTTTCACTGGAGGAGAGGAGAAACGGGAGGACATGATTGAGGTCTTAAAGTACCTCAAGGGAATAAATAGGGTAAACATGGAGGGAATCTTTAGACTAAAGAAGGGAGGTATCACCAGAGGGCATGGTTTGAAGTTGGAAGGTGGAAGGGTGAGGGGGGAAAAGAGGAAGTTTTTTCACTGAGAGGGTGGTGGACCCTTGGAATGCGCTGCCTGGAGAGCTGGTTCACAGATCCACAGTGGAGGGCTTCAGGAGAAGGTGGGACAGACACAGAAAGTGGATGTATCAGATGATGGCCTGGCCGGGAGGGTGGGGAGGGCCTTCTGGAACACAAGGGGTGGGGAGGTCCTTGGCACCCAACTAGGGATCTGAGGTTCGAGCAGACTCAATAGACTGTAAGGCCTAATCTGCTGGCAATTAGTATGTAACGAGAAGTTTACACACACATGAGGAGTTAGATGCTACATAAACCCCGAGAGTGAAGCTCAAGGGGTTTGTGCAAGCCTCTAACCCCGAGGGTGTGTGTACTACCCCATATTTTATTTTATATTATTGCTGGTCTTCCCTTTGAGGCCACAGCAATTATATAAAATAGCAGCAGTTCCGGTGCGGCCATGCTCCAGTTCAGTTTTTCGGACCGTCCTTAGATTTGCGTTTTTGGAGGTTTCATATGTTTTTTTTTTAATGTTGAATCCTGTATCCTGAAGAAAATAACAGTATTTTAAATGTAACTTACCCTTGTGATTCTTTAGCAGCTGGGTTGCAGTTAAGAAGGAAGCAGCGAGCCAGGAAGGGAAAAACTGCAGTGGACATTTGTGCAGAGGGAGGAGAACCGTGTATGTGTTTGTCATTATAAATGCTCCTTTATAAAGGCAAATTAAATCATGGTCTCCCTATAGCAAAAAGGGGAGACCCAGTTATTGTAGGATTTTAATGCACACCCCAGGGATATAGCAAGGCATGAGGTTGAAGGCCGAGTGTCCTTACACCTTTATGAAATGCATTAAAATCCTATGATGCACGTCATGGAGCGACTTACTACACTTATAAAGTGGCTCTGAGTTGGTTGTTTGTGGGGAGGAAAATGAGATTCGGCATCTGACCATGCATTTCTAGAGATGTAATAATACATAGAGTAAACAATGAGGAAGTGTGAGTTACAGGATGATAATTCGATCAAAGGGTTTATGGAACAAAATAATCCGTGAAGCTGAAAGCCAAGTGGATTGTGATGTTCCATAAAGCCCATCACTGAACTGTCACCTTGCAACTCACACTTTCCCATTGTTTTATGTTATTATATTATATTCTCTGGATAATCCCACTGTTAAAGTAAGAAAGTGCCGGCCTGGTGGTGCTGAGGGCTGAGGTGCTGGACACCTTACCTCGTGCCACTCTGGCAATCCAGGTTTGGGAATGACCTTGGGTCGTCAGGTAGTCAGCACGGGTTGGGGGGGATTAGGATCGAGCCGCCTAATGGCAGCTCTCCTCTCCCAGGGAGGTTGTTCTCCTCCGTAGTTCCACCGCGGTGAGAGGTCTGGTGATGGTGTAGGTGGGAGGGTGACATGAAGGAGGCGAATGTGCACATACCTCCACATGTGCGTGTTTGCACTGAGATGGGACAGGCAAAAAATGGGGTACAAAAACCAATAAAATACTAATTAAAACTAAGAAAGTGCCACTAAAACAAACATGACAGGTTTTTCATGACACTACCAACACTGTTCCTTATATCACGTGTCCTGCATTCATATCGAGTGACTATTGCATGCAATGGCTCAAGCCCAGGATGGCTTTTTCTTAATTGCCACATGGTGTAGCTAGTGTCCAAGCCCACAAGGGCTTTTCCAAGCAGCCGGAAGATGGGACGTAGGTTTGAGACCAGGAGAGCTTACTTACTTGCCACACTGTAAAACCTATGCTTCCGCCACCAGCCTACCACACCCCATTGCACAAAATTCCTCATTCAGCAGGACCCTTAAACATTTAGTAAACTAGCTAAAAGATAAAATAAAAAACCCACAGATCAGCAGCCGACAATGTTCTGACAAAGAGGCAACTTCCTGGTTCCCTAACTGGCTTGTCTGCTGCCGTGTTAGGATTTCCCCACTCTCACCCTTCTACTGTCTTCGGTGCCTAGGCTTCTTCTATTCCCAGCTCCGCAATATGGGCAGTGTCTCCCCATAGCTGACAACTGACTGGCAATCAACCCGGGACACCGCAAACATATGTAAGTAGACAGAAATTATCTTTCATATGCTCCATACTGTACCCTCTCTCTTTTATTTTTTTTTTATTATTTATTTCATTCTAGAATTACAAGTACCTTTGAGCCAAGGCTCTTTCACAAAAGTTCTGCATCAGTTGGAGATATTACAACAGAAACATGACAGAGCAAATGCAGTATAGGCAGAATAAACAAAATAAACACACCTGCTTCTCAATAATACAATGCATACTTATGGGTAATACAGCAAGGGAGGAGGGAGTACAGGGGTTACAGGAGGAAACAGTGGGAGGTGTGAGCTGCTAGAGGCGATTGTCTACATACAGAAGTGCTGTAAGTGAGGCTAGGAGGGAGGGTGGAAGAGGGGGAGGAGGAAGGAGGAGAGGTAAGGGAAGGAGGTAAAGTGCCAACGGAGTAGAGCAGAACCAAGTGATAGATGGAGGGTTGGCTAGGTGTGGTAGTCCCAGGTCCTGGAAGCAGTGAGACATAGTCAGAGTCTTGATTTGAAGAGACCTAGTGTGAGAGTGAAGGCGATCTCGATGTTGAGGCTAATCAACCAGCTGGAGGCCCTGTAGGCAAATGGACGCGTTGACCCAAGGACCGTTCTGCAGCTCAGGACTATCAAGCGTTAGAGATTCAGAGCCCCTAGTGTGATGGGGGTTACTACTTGCACAAAGAAGAGTTTGGACCACTGGAGGGGCAAGTCCCATGGTTATCTTCTTAGCCATAGTACAGGTTGGATTTTAGGTGATTGAGAGTTGTAGCCAGCCAGTTTCTGCATATAGGTCACATGTATGGGTAAGTCGATGATCTAGTAATAAGTCGGTAGGCTTTGTTGAGTGATGTTGAAATGCGTCGGAGGGCAGTTGACGCAGCCGAGCCATTAATGATGAGGCCATAGTCGATGATGGAGACAGTAGAGCTTTGAACTGTGATGCTTAGGGCTGCTGGAGTAAGGCAAGACCTGTACCTGTAGAGAAGACAAAGTCACGTGTTGGCTGCTTTAGCAACGTTGTCTATGTGGGCCCCATAAGATAGGTTACAGTCAAAGGTGATGCTAGATATTTTATGGTTTGAACCTGTTCGAGGGTTGTTCCTAGTCAGTTTGTGATGGCCAGGGGGGCAGCCTGTGCTTACTATGAGAGTTACTGAAAAGCACGGTTTTAGTTTTTTTATAGTTGAGGATGAGTCTCTGTTTACTAAACCAGTTCTCCACTGATACAAAACCAAGCTGGAGATTAGTTTGCAGTGATTGGGGGTCCTTGTGGGTGGAGTGAATTACAGCATCATCGGCATAGAGTAACATTTGTTCTGGGCAGGATTGAGGGAGTTTATTTAGGAAGAGGGAAAATAGAAGGGGGCCCAGGATAGAGCCCTGAGGAACTCCAGAGCGGACTGACATAGCGTTGGAGAGAACACCAGCAATTTTTACCTGTTGCGTTCTGTCTTCCAGGTAGCTTTTAAACCAGGCCGTGGAGACAGGGGAGAGTCTCTGTTTGACTCCCAACAAGTAGTGCAGCTGAGGAATGAAGTGCAGTGCCATTTTCATTCAGCTGAAAGTAAGAGCGAATGAAGCACGACAGCGGCAGTGTGAGGAAAACTCCTGCTGCTGTTTGTTTTCATGATACGAGCGCAGTTTTCTCTCACTTAGCAAGAATCCACTGTTGGTGATTGACAGGCAGTGATAATCCACCCTTAGAAATGGACTTTCAGCACCTGTCAATCAAAAAGTGTGGATTATCACATTTAGAAAAGTGTTTCTGTCCGTGGGTTAGTAGTCTTAGCCATGTAATATGTTTGTATGTACATTTGCTGTGTCTCTTATGGTTGTAAGTGTTTCTTTTCAAGTAATTTGTGTGCCAGAACTGCTCTGCTTTGCACTGCCCTCCCCAATAGGACTCGAGAATGCATTCATAGATATGTTTAGTCTCAACACAGTGACGGTACATATAAACATACAAATGAGTGCATTCTCGAAGTTCTTAGTGAGGGAACTGCAAAGCAGAGCAGAGCAGTTCTGGCACACAAATTATTTGAGAAGAAACTATTACAACCATAAAGACACAGGAACTGTATATGTAAACATATTATAAATTATGTTAAAGACCTTACAAAAAAACTAGAATTTGAATTTAAAAATCAAAATGTTTTACTTCGCAAAATATTAAAGAACCCCCTTCATGTGAAATGGACTGTGCCAACTGAATGTAAAACTTCAGAATTTTAGAACTACATGCATGAGACAACCTCTTGAGGAATGTTTAGAAATAAACAATACTGGTTGGCTGAGCCTAATGTCATAATTTATATTATTATAAGGCAAGAGATATTCAAAAACTCTGATTGGTTGCCACAGTTCTAATAGGGTTCCATTAACTTGTGTTACCCCATCATCCACAGCCTGATCACTGTGTATGTTTTGTTTTCCTCATCTTCATGAATGAAGTGCCAGCCGTTACCCAGAGAGTCTCATTTTATCTATAAGACATGTTTGTCTCTGTTTCTGACACCCTCACAAACAGCAGTCAGCATTACGGGGCACAACAGAGGAACAGTCATCAGCTCAATCATTTAGTAGGTCACCCCCAAAAAGACAAAAACAAAAGTGCACTATAAATTGTAAATGTGGCACCCTGCAACAGCGGAGATCACAGCAATGATCGCAGATTCCTGTAAGGAGGCAGTATAGTGCAGTGGTCTAAGGCTCTGATCTGCAAATCTGGTGACATCCAGCAGACCAGACCTGGGTTTGAATCCCACAGCTTCCACTTGCATACTGTGTGACCCTGAGCAAGTCACTTAACCTCCTTGTGCTGCCAGGTCGCTCCTGTAGAAAAGCTTTCAGCTTAGTGTGCTATACCTGGTTAAATAACTAACTAACTGTAACAGCCAGTAGTGAACTTGTGCCATTAAAAGTTTAGAAAGCCCTGTCCTGTTCCGGTATCCTCCTAGTGAGTCAGAATGGAATGACAGTTCAGCAAAAAAATGGGAAAAACCAAGATATGACAGTTAAGAAATACATGTTCTAAGGGCGTGGATATGGTATACTTAGCCACACTTCTGGCAGGATTCCTTTCCCCTTTAAATCAGGGAAGAAGGTCTTCAAGCTGGCTCCTCCCACCCACCCAGGTGGTTTCCTCCTCTGCAACGCTCCATGACACCAGATCTTCCTTTCCGCTGAAAGAGACAGGTTCACTCTGTGTTTGTGTAGGCCCTGTCTTCGTTTCAAAATTTCAAACCCATTTGGTCTTCAGGCTGCCTCGCGGTTTTCTGTGTTCGCACCATGGACTCATCTGCTCCCAAGTCAGCGTCCAGTTTTACGCTTTCTCCATGCAGACAGAAAATGTTGCGCATGGACCTTCATGCCACGGGCATGTACCGCCTGGGCCAGGAACACGACTCCCAGGCTTGTGGCCTATGCTGTACTCTGCATCCCTCCACCCTGGAAGACCCGTATACTTGACTTTTACTGGGTCGTCCGGATGAGCGGGATCCTCCTGTTCAGTCCAAGGATGTCTGTAGGGCAGTCTCCACAGTTGCGGGGTGCGCTGAACAGATGGTGACTTTTGAGGAAGGCTGTTCCATGGTGTCCACGCTTGTCCCACTGGGCTTTAGAGCCTCTTTACTGGGGTGTTCTGGGACTTATGCCAGTCGCTTCCCATGGGTTGAAATCCAAGGACTCCTAACGCGAGTTAAAAAGCCCTGTTGTGGGATTGCAAGTGCCCTTGGGCCTCGGTTCCCGTGCTCCTGCTTTGTCGACATTCATCGATGAATCGGCTTCAGACGATGTTTCTATGCAGGCAGCTGACCCCCCAGTGTGACAGGCCCAGATGTGGGCTGACCAGCTTGTCAAGATTTTTCTGTACCCAGTCAACCTGTTGTTGCAGGACGAGGGGGATACTTCCCTCTCCAGGACTCCAGTCCTGACTTTTCAGTCCCAGGGTGGGTCGGATCAGCCCCCTGATCTGATCCCCAACCCTTGGGACAACAAGCTTGGGGGTCAGGTGTCCCATGCTGGTTCCTGTCTCTCCCTGCTGTCCAATCCACCGATGGATGAGGGTTTGGACCAGAGCTCATGATCAAGTGGCCTCCCAGTAGTCGGCATTCGCTCTCGGCAAGTTGCATTGCCACTATTCCTCCTCTTCAAGGGAGGACCGCTCCATCGCAAGTTGCAATGGTGCAACGAGGAGCTTATGTGGCAGCAGCTCCTCTTGGGTACTATGCTTAAGCTGGTGCTGGATCCTTCCCTGGCACTCCCTTGGTTGCCACTGCCTCAGCCCTAATGGTTCAAGCTTGGCCGATCCTGGCCTCTCCGCCCATTAATGTGGAACCCCTGTCGATTCAACCAAAGAATGGTCCTCCATCCAGGGATGCCCTTACTGCCCTGGGCTTCCCCGATGTCTGTCGGTCATGGTCACTTGGCCGACGAGTCCCGCAAGGTTAGTGGGTACTTGGGGGTCGGCCGGTCTTCAATGAATCCTTGGAGTCGGAGGGTTCCTCAATGCATTCCAAGCTGGTTGATCTAGAATCCAGAGAGAATTTGTCTACACACCATGGTTCCACTTCCTTCAGGGCCATGCTCCGCCTCATCTTAGAGGCTACAGGTATCCAATTGAAGCCCGTCCAGAAACATGCTAGTATCCCTGCATTCAAGATCTCGACCAAGACGCACTCCTGGGAGTCATCTTTCAGTGGCTGAAGCTGTTATTGGACATGCGTTGGAGCTCTGGCAGCATCCATCCTCCTGCCCTACTCCATTGGCTTGTATGGCCCCTAAGTATGTAGTTCCCATGGGTTCCCTCTCTGCTTTCACTGAGCATCCCTCGCCCGAGGGCTTAGCTACTGACTCGTTTTTTTTGCTGGATAGGCAATGTTAAGGATGTTGGTAACCTCCCCCCCCCACAAGGAATCCAAGAAATTGGATCATGCAGCCAAGAAAATGTATGTGGCCTCATCTCTTGACCTCAGGTAGGTTAGTTTGGCCTTAATGATGGCCCACTTCACTCATGCCTTATTGGGCACACTGGAAAAGGTGCTCCCTCGACCTTTAGTTGACGGTCAAGCAGGTCTGATACCAGGGTCGTGCTGTGGTCCAACAGCAGCTCCAGACAGCTGTGGACATCAGTGAGTCCTGTGCCAGGTTTGTGGCTGTAGCTGTGCACTGCTGGGCTTGGCTGCGGATCTTGACCTTCACAGCGGATACCCAGCATAAGTTGGCAGATGTCCCCTTCCTGGGCACCAACTTGTTCAGGCCAGGGATGGATGGTCATCTCACTAGGACTGAGAAGTTGAGCACCACCATAGCATCTGTCACCTTGGCCCAAAAGGACAAGGGCTCCAAACCCCAGAAAAATTCCTTTTGACCCCACCTGGCCCCTGCAGCCAAGCCTCCCCAGACCCTGGCTGGGCACCAGCAGTCCTGGAATCCCAAGCCTAAGTCGGTCACTTCCATCATCCAGTAGCCAGGCGGTCGAGGTTCAGCAGCATCCTCCACTGGCCCTACCTCCACCTCCAAGCCTGCCCAGTGACTGTTTTTTTTTTTTGTTTTTTTTTTTATTGTTTAACCAGGAGTGGCACACTAAGCTGAAAGCTTTTACAGGTGCCACCTGGAGCACAGGAAAGTTAAGTGACTTGCTCAGGGTCACACAGTATGCAAGTGGGGGCTGTGGGATGCAAACCCAGGTCTCTAGATTAGCAGTTTAGAGCTTTAAACCACTGTGCTATACTGCCTTCCTTGGGGGGTGCCCCTTCCCTGTCCATCCTGTCTCCCCTGGATCCTCCAGTGGGGGGGGACGACTGCCACTTTCTTTCTGCCTGGTCCAGTATTACCACAGACAAGTGGGTGCTAGAGGTGATTGGTCAGGGTTTGCCGCTGGATTTATTTATTTATTCTTTTCATATAACTGTTTGGTCCCTGTCGCCCTCCTCGACAACTGGCAACGGGACACATAGGTATTTTACAGGTTTTCCCTGACCCCCCCGAGGTCCCAGCACATGGCCTTACGTGCATATGGAGGCACACTATGCACCCCATGGCACCAGCTCAGCCCCTTCCACCTCCCGTATCTGTTTGCAGCCCCCTCTCTGCCTACGCTACCCACCGGACCTCCATCTTGTGGGAGCGGAACTACGAGGGGTGCCAACCCACTTTCACCACCTTCAGGAGAGGAGAGCTGCCCATCGGTATGATTGATCCTGCTCCACTCTTCCCACCCCCCACACTGGCACCCCGAAGACCTGAGGTCATTCCTGAACCCAGGTCACCGGGGTAGCGCGAGGTGTGGTGTCCAGCACCTCAACCCTCAGCGCCACCGGGCCGGTTTGCCTCTGGATTTTGAGGCTGTTCGGCCAAGCTGAGCTCACACCCTCGGGCAGATGTGGTGTCCACAGACATATTGAATCACCCCTTGGGGCAGTATGGTACTCAGCTGTGCCTCGTGGCATATTACACCAAGGTGAGTAACAGACAGTTAATGTAACCTCTGGTCGTACCTTATTGCTTAAATAACTGAAAGAGACACAGTATTTGTACATAATCATGTATTCACACCTTTCACTACTAGGTGGTGCTTTGACTGCTAGTCACAGCTTTTAGTACTAGATGGCGCTGCTCTGACTGCTATTCACAACTTTCAGTACTAGATGGCACTGCTCTGACTGCTGTTCATTGCATTCGGTACTAGATGGTGCTTTCCCTTTCTGTCGACAAATTCTGTGTTTCTGTGGGAGGAGGGAGGGTCGCTGAGGACCTGCGGAGACAGACTAGGCAGGGACCACCTGGGCAGACTGGGTGGGCCAGGTGGTCCTTTTGTGCCAACAAATTCTATGGTTCTGTGTTTCTAGGTGGTGCTGCATTTAGCTACTGTTCAGAGCTTTCACTTCTAGATGGCACTGTTTTATACCGACAGAAACATTAGACATGCAATACATGCCAGTGTTCGGCATTATAGAGTTAAAATTTTGTGCTCTTTATTTTAATTCTGCAACATTATTTTCAGCTTATTTCTACATTTGTTCACACCAGCTATTTTGTTTTAGGTTAGGTATTTATATAACAGCAAACTGGTGACCATGTGACACAGTATTGCAGTATCCTACACAATGTGAGAGCTTTCCGAGCTCCTCAGTATGTTGTATTGCTGTGCTTTTTCCTCTCAGTATCTGACTTTCCTTTTCTTTGTTTTGTTTTGTTACTGATTTTGCACCATAAGAGCCTATTTGTGATGCATTCTGCAGCGGTGTAAGGACTGAGCAATAGTGCAGGATCAGGGGTCATGCTGGGAAAACATCACACATTGGGTGGTGGGCACGTGGTTGCAGTCCAACACACTAGAAATTATTATACATGTGACACACACCCTGGAGTGCATTATATTGGCTAAACTTGTTTATACACAGAATAAAAAATAATTTTAACATAGTTTTCAGTTGATTTTTAGTGATCAACCAAAACCTTCATACAGTGAAGGTGGAGGCTAATAAAATGTAGTGTAGGTACAGTGATTACAGTTACGAGTATAGTTATTGATCATGCAAGGATGCTGTGCTGGGATAAGATTGGGCTGGCAGCATAGCCTAGAGGTTAGAGTAATGAACTGTGAATGAGCTTGGTACATCCAGCAGACCTAGGTTTGATTCTCTCAACCTCTACTTGCATACTGTGTGACTCTGAGCAAGTCATTTAATCCACCCAGTGCTCCTGGGTCACCCCTGAAAACAGGCACTTGTGCCTAGTGGGCCTTACCCAGTTAACCAAAAGAATAAAATAAAAAAATAAAAAGATCTTGGGTAAAGCCCTCCGTTGGACGTCAGCTTTCAGGATTTTCCTTGCCATTGTATAATATGTATGTTGTTTGTGCTGCGCAGAAGGGCACAATGCTGGCATGAGTGACTAGGATGGTGATGGGGTACCCAGGAGCCACACGAGGGATGGGCTTTTCTGGTTGTAGAGAATGCTTGTTCGATGTCCTTTAGCCATCACAAACATAGCCAGGTTAAAAGAAAGAAAACAATGTAAGCATTTAAATTTTTTTGTAACTACAGATATTTTCTTTTTAATTTACTCTTTATGCTCCCAACTTGTTGGCCCTCGCCCCCTACAGCATGCCCTCCCATCCCCAAGAACCACTTTCTGTGTCACTTACATTTGTTCCTCTTAAGAGCACCCCTGCAGAGCCTTCGAGGTGGACCAAACCTGCCAGAATCCAGTGACGGACAATTGCCCAGTCAGTGGTATGGGCCTGCGGGTGATGCGCTTTATCCTTCCTGCTGGTGGACAGTTGTTTTTCCATTACCATACCTCACCTAGGATGGCAGGGAACATGCTTCCAAAGTGTCACACCTGTCATGTGAGGAAGCCTACACTCTAGTCCCTCTCCTCCAGCCAAGCTGCAAACACTCGTCCCCCCACCCGTGTATTCCACAGGAGCACATGTGCAACTAGCCATTCACATCCTCCACTCTCTCCCACTGTAACTCTGTCCTTGACAATACTCCAGTAGTCAAGACTCATTCCTGAATCCAGGTTGTCAGTGTCTCAAGGAGCAGCACTGCCGCAGCGCCAATGTGCCACCAAACTTCAGAGATTCGCTTATAACCTAGGAGGTTCCAAGGTTTCGTTATATTATATTTCGGAAGAGTCCTAAGGCCTGGACCTTAGCAACTTCCGCAGGCAACCACAGTATTTTAACCTCTCTGGTTAAATGTGTTGTCTCTCTGAGGCCTCTTCTTTAAACAAAATCGGCCCTTTCAACTCCAACTCCGGCAGCACCTGCTTGCCTCTAGTTGCTGCGACTGCTACTAGCCTTCGGTTCTCCCCCACCCCCATTTCCTCCTTTTACTTTGACACTGTCACCTCTGACTGCTCCAGTTCTACTTTCCCCCTCCTTTATGCCCCACTTCTTCTCCCCGTCCCTCTCCTATTCTCCCATTTTCTCCCTGCCCCTGTCTCTGTTCTCTCCTGCTCCCCCTTCTCTCTGCTACTCCTATACTTAGTCTGCCCTTAAACTCCTGATCTTACCTGTTTGTATCTTGCATTTTTGGCTCGTTCAACGTTTGTTTTGCTTAGTAAATTGCATATAATCTGTTCTTGCACCTTGTAGTATGTTATTATGTATTGTGTTATTGCATCACTACATGTTTTGTGATCTATTTTCTGATGTGTAGCCTTTGTAATGTGTCTTCTGACTCAAAGGTTTGTAATTCTGATACTTTCAATAACTAAATAAATAAAATAAAACTTCTTTAAAGAGTGAATACTTTTTCTAAAAAAAAATAAAAAATACTCCAAGGAGCTCTTCCAGTATGGAAATATTATTTTAGGCAGGAGATGAAAGAATTATTTTGGAAAGGAGATGAAAGGAGCTGAAAAAACACAAGCAGATAAAAGAGATGGTTTATAGCATCTGTTGCACTGTCCAGCTAGGCCAGAGATAAAGCATGCTATACTGGCAGAGTGCATCGGTTTTACAAGATGGAGTTAGTGGCGATGGATCAGTGCTTGCAGTATACTGCCCCAGATCAGTGCTCACAGTAAGCAGACTCCAGGTAGCACTCACAGCACGCTACCGCTGCATCAGTGTTTGAAGTACGCTGCCCACAGATCACTGCTCACAGTATGCTGCCCTGGATTAGTACTCCGTGTACACTGCCCCTGGATCAGTGCTATAGTACTCTGACCCAATATTAGTGCTTACAGTACCCTGCCCCAGTATCAGTGCTCACAGTATGCTGTCCCAGGATCAGTGTTCCCAGTGTGCTGCCCCGAATCAGTGCTCACTGAACACTGCCCCAGGATCAGTGCTCACAGTATACTGCCCCCAGATCCCTGCTGACAGTAAGCAGACTCCAGGTAATACTCAGTACGCTACCAGTGGATCAGTGCTTGAAGTATACTGCCCCCGGATCAGTGCTCACAGTACGCTGCCCCCCCAGGATCAGAGCTCACAGTACGCTGCCTCTGGATTAGTACTCCACGTACACTGCCCCTGGATCAGTACTGCCAGAACAATGCCAAATCAGTGCTCACTAAACGCTGCCCCTGGATCAGTGCTCACAGTATGCTGATCCCAGATCATTGCTCACAGTATGCTGCCCCCAGCTCAGTGCTCACTAAACGCTTCCCCTGGATCAGTGCTCACAGTATGCTGATCCCAGATCATAACTCACAGTGTGCTGCCCCCAGCTCAGTGTTCACTAAACGCTGCCCCTGGATCAGTGCTCACAGTATGCTGATCCCAGATCATTGCTTACAGTGTGCTGCCCCCAGCTCAGTGCTCACTAAACGCTTCCCCTGGATCAGTGCTCACAGTATGCTGATCCCAGATCATTTCACAGTGTGCTGCCCCAGCTCAGTGCTCACTAAACGCTTCCCCAGCTCAGTGCTCACTAAACGCTTCCCCTGGATCACTGCTCACAGTATGCTGATCCCAGATCATTAGTCACAGTATGCTGCCTATAGCTCAGTGCTCACTAAACGCTTCCCCTGGATCACTGCTCACAGTGTGCTGATCCCAGATCATTGCTCACAGTGTGCTGCCCCCAGCTCAGTGCTCACTAACGCTTCCCTGGATCACTGCTCACAGTATGCTGATCCCAGATCATTGCTCACAGTGTGCTGCCCCAGCTCAGTGCTCACAAACGCTTCCCCAGCTCAGTGCTCACTAAACGCTTCCCTGGATCAATGCTTACAGTATGCTGATCCCAGATCATTGCTCACAGTATGCTGCCCCCAGCTCAGTGCTCACTAAATGCTTCCCCTGGATCACTGCTCACAGTATGCTGATCCCAGATCATTGCTCACAGTGTGCTGCCCCCAGCTCAGTGCTCACTAAACGCTTCCCCAGCTCAGTGCTCACTAACGCTCCCTGGATCAGTGCTCACAGTATGCTGATCCCAGATCATTACTCACAGTATGCTGCCCATAGCGTGGTGCTCACTAAACGCTTCCCCTGGATCACTGCTCGCAGTATGCTGATCCCAGATCATTGCTCACAGTGTGCTGCCCCCAGCTCAGTGCTCACTAAACGCTTCCCCCAGCTCAGTGCTCACTAAACGCTTCCCCTGGATCAATGCTCACAGTTTGCTGATCCCAGATCATTGCTCACAGTATGCTGCCCCCAGCTCAGTGCTCACAGCATGCTGCTCCCGAATCAGTGCTCACTGAACACTACCCCTGGATCAGTGCTTACAGTACTCTGCCCCCATATCAGTGCTTACAGTACAGTGCCGAATCAGTACTTGCTGAATGTTACTCCGAGATCTGTGCTTCCAGTACAGTGATCCCAGATCATTGCTCACAGTACCCTGCCCCCGGTTATCACAGCTACAGAAATAGCAGGGCTTGTTCCCTCTGTGATCAAATTAGTAAACCTTAGAAAGTCACTTTCTATAACCACAGGTATAGATAAGCTTGAATTCCCCCCTCCATGTTCATTGAATGAGGCACCCCATTTACTTTTAGAGTCGCTTGAGGGGTGGGTGGTAGTAATACATGTCCCTCTAACACTAATGTTGTACTTTTTTCTTTAATTAACTCTATCTGCTGAATTAACTCTTATCTGCTGAGAGGACAGAGAAAAGCTGGGGAGATGAGATTAAATTGTTGTCAAGGGGTGGCCTAGTGGCGCAGAGGGCTGAGGCGCATAGCGCCATACCTCTCTTGTGCTGGCAGCCTGAGTTTGGGAATAAGCTCAGCCTGCAGGAGGTCAGCCAGGGGAGAAGAGCTGAGCATGCCAAGGGACGTTCCTTCTCTGGGAGGAAGGCAGCCAACTCGCTGCTTTACTGCCACCTAGGTGACCCCAGGTGGCAGTGCAGCTAAGCGACTAGTGGGAAGGGGGTCATCATCAGGTGCCGCATGTTATACCCAGGTATGGGGATATTCTTGGTGCATCCTTGTCACCAACGTCCCAGGTGAAGCAGGGAACCAAACAGAAAAACTCTAGTTGGCAAGATGAAGCCACACGGTCTGCAGGCCCTGCACCTAGCTACTCAGGCAGGTCCCTTCCCACAACTGGATCTGTTTGCAGTGGCAGGTAAGGAGGGCCTCGTCACCATTCCAGAGGAGGAAAAGCTCTGTGGGAACAAGGGGAGGGACCCACAAAAGTCTTGGGACACACCAAGGTGACTGGGCGGGGATTAGGGGAAGGAAAGAAGGGGGCCAACGGGAAACGTAGGAGGAAGAAATAAAAATAAATTAAACTATTGCCGGAGGCAGAAGCAGCTGCCCTTGTGAAGTAATTATAATCCCATTGTGCTGTAACGACAGGACAGCCTAGTCAGTTAACCAGGGATCTTCAAAGAATCCAAGGTTTTTCATGACAGGAAACAGTCCTGACCATGCAGCCACCCCCTGCTGAGGTAGACGTGGCTCAGAACAATGAGAGGAGTCTGTGATTCCATAAATCCCAAGATCCTGTTTTAGGCCAGCTTTCCAGAGAGGTGGCAACCCCATAAGACAAATAAAGTGTTAAATCCATGATGTCAGAGTGACATATTTAGTGATGTGGCATGGGAGACTGGCAGCTAAAGGCTTTTGAGGTCCTAGCAAGTCATTCAATGTTTGGACTCTAGACATACTGTACAACAAACGAATATCTAAGAGGTAGAGTCTGGCACAGCGCACTAACGTTGTCCTGTGTGGTAAGAGTCTTTCTGCTCTGTTAGTTTTTAGAAGCCGTGGGAAGGTTTTTCTATTTGTTTGTTTGTTCTCCTGTGTGCAAACCACAAACCCCAGACACACATCACATCATCGAAAACGCAACAGCAGTGAATGATGTGTCTGAGGTGGGGGTTGGCAGCACTGAATACCACCTTTTTTCCCAGTTTGACAGAAAAAGGTTGGCATATGATGACCCCTCTGCCCTGGTCCTCTGATGTGGTGACCAGACTTCAGCAGGACTTCAATGATGTTCTGCCCTGGTTTTGTTCAAATCAGCTCTTCCTCAGCGCCAAGAAAACCATTTCCATGCTCTTGGGGACACGGCAGAGACTATCACAGCTCCCCTTCATCGCCACCTTCCACACCCTGGATGGGACTCTTACAGAGATTTGCACCTCCTGCAGATATCTTGGGGTCTAGCCTGACCAGCACCTAGACTTCTCCACACATACTGATGCCGTCCACAAAAAGCTTCACCCCAAGCCGGGTGCTCTGTACCACAACCATGGCTGCATTCCACTGCTGGCTCACCCTGCAATTGTGCTGAAGATAATTCTCCTATATTCGACTCGTTGACATTGTCTACAGTGCCACCCCAAATTCCACCCTAGCCAGACTGGATCCCTCTTCCACTCTTTCTGTCGCTTTGCCGTTGACTGTCCTCCCACCACCCATCACTGTGTTCTCTACTGGACCCTGGACCTCCCCGCACTTCAGGACTGGCGACACTTCCACTGCACTAGCATCGCAGCTAAGTATAGGGCCCAATCCCTTCCTCCATATCTCGCCTCTGTTCTATCTGCCTCTACCCTCCCGGTGTATGTACTTAGGACTAATGACTCACGTCTCCTGTCTGTGCCACTCATGTTCACCAAGACAGGCCAGTCAGCATTTAACTATCGTATGCCTAAACTATGGAACTCCCTTCCTGCGTATATTTGTCATGCCTCCCCCAGGCAGCACCTTAACTCTCTTCTCAAAGCACATTTCTCCTCCACCTGCACATGCACCCATGTTAGCTCCTGCGCCTGGGCCTTGCCCACTCCATTACAAGACTGTAAATAGGCACTGTATGTAAATGTTGTATTTTTTATATGTATCTGTTTTTATCGTCGTATGCCTCGCTCAGCTGCCGCTGTACCGGTCAAAGCTTTCTAAGACTTTTGCGCTATGGTTTCTGGACTTTGTAATATCAATGCATTCCTTTTTTCCCCCTATCCCCAGGAAGCTGGAATTGAGCAGTAGTCTGCTCAGCATGCCTTCCTGGTTAAACCTTTAATTAATTAATTAATTAATTAAATATGAGGTGGCTAATGAAGCCCCATTGCCATCCCTCTAACTTCATACATAATATTTTGTGTCAAACTGAGAAAATTGTGACACAAAATGAATGTTCAGGAATAAAAGACTGATGGCCGTCTCCCATATTGCCCGCACTTTGAAAGGCCTCCGTCACTGCTTCAGTGCCATGTAAATGCTCTATACGGATATATAAGCTGACTGTTTCAATAGTCAGCCAACAAAACCCTGGTTCCTAGACCATTCCTTCAATTTTAGTAATCAAATCTGCTATGTCTCTTACGTAAGTCAGTGACAATGGCACCAGTTTGCTAAGAAAATAGTTCACAAATTTGGAGGGACCCTCACTGTGGGACCCAATGCCAGACACTATGGATCATCCAGGAGGGTCCCTAACAGACTTTTGGAAGAGTGTCAAATCAAATGTAGGGCAGCCTGGGAAATCTGTCTTCTGACACCCCACAACACACATCTCTCCCCTCTGACCTTCAGTCCCCTCAAAACTACCGCCTTCTTTCTCACTTCACTTATTTTCTTTCCTGCACATTATCCTCATGAACCCTCCTTGCAATTTCCCCAGCCCTTTAATTTCCTGCTCTTCGTCCCTGCACATCAATTGAGCAATAAGGCATGACAGGGTATGGGTTGTGCTGGGATAACCTCACGCCTGGGTGGTTGGGCATGAGACCACAGGCCAAGTGCTTCCAATGTCCCAGAAGTGAGGTTATCCCAGCACAACCCACACCCTGGAGTGCATTATTGCTATTATACAATGGCTCGTTGTTAGACAAAATAAAAAAAAAATGTTTTTAGTAGATTTTTAGTGTGACAATATAATGCAGTTTTGTTAGTTTGAACTATCCTCCCTGCACTCATCACTGTGTAATGTAGCTAGGAGGAAAAATGGTCATCCAAATCAATACACTGAGGTTGTGCTGGGATAACCTCACTGTGCCAGGGACATACTGACCAATCAGAGTCCAGGAAGTTTCTTGTCAATGTATAATCCTGATTACTAGTTATACATTTTATACTGCTGTTTCTTTGATTGCTAAAATCTAGAGGTTTGTCTGAGTTCAAACTATTGCTTTCTGTGTTCCATGATGTAGTTGTTTTTAAAATGACTGTTCTTGAACTACAGTATTTTAAGGGACACATGCATGTACAGTAGCAGACATAGTTTGACAACCCATGAAGAGTTATTTTAAGTATTGGGCATACCTGTAGCTGGAAGCAGTCCAGAGATATCAGTGATTGAGTCTATGCAATATAAACACTACATTAGAGCCATTCTTAGAACCTTATGATGTCAGTGATGATCAAGCAGTGCCTAACTGCATTGAGTTAGGTACTGCTTGGTCATCACTGACATCACAAGGTTCTAAGAATGGCTCTAATGTAGTGTTTATATTGCACAGACTCAGTCGTCTGTATCTCTGGACTGCTTCCAGCTACAGGTATGCCCAATACCTCATTTGAAAGAATTTTGTATGGGCTTTCAAACTATGTCTGCCACTGTACATGACTGTGTTCCTTTAAATCGTTGTGCTGTTATTGCATCGCTTAGTTGTGTGCTTCTTGTCGTTCATGCAAATGTGGAAATTCTGGACTGAAACAGAAGTAAAAAAAAAGTTACTGTCCACAGATGGTTCGTTTAACAAAATTGTTTGAACCCCACGGGTCAGAATTTGTCATCATTTGCCAATCTTTCAAGCACAGGCAGTGGGCCAAACAGCACAGAGTCCTCTTATGATTAGTTCCCCTTTTTTGAAATCTAATTGAATTAGCAAGTGAGTAATTTCTCGTAAGGACTGTGGCAACTTTGCAAAGTGCTTGAAAGTGATTTTTTTAAAGATTTTTTAAAGATGTTGCTATTTATAATTATGGATGTAAGAAAATGTGTTGGCACCTGATCAGAAAGATCACTACTGGTTTGATTAGGTATACTAATGAATCTGCACGAATCTCGCTGCAAGGAGTTAATAGGTTAATTGTATATATGTTAACTATGAATATTCATCAGAGCATGTATATAATATTGCCTTTTTGTACATGAACACGCCATGAAGGAGCCCTGTAAGCAGAGCAATACGTGGGGATGGTTGCACTTTATCCACATAGGCACTTTCTGGCTTAATAAAATTGTTTAATCAGAAAACTGTGTACTCCACTTTTTTGTTTTCTTTTCTCACTTTGAAATACTACAGTATGGCAGCGAGACTACCTTCAGAGACAGGGGTGCTCATGATGTTTTGTTTGCTTCACTAGTGTGAATAAATGGTGAAGAATGATTCCTGGAAGATATGAAAATTACATACTCATCGTAATTGTTGATTTTCTAGAATATCTTCACCATCTGCTCACACGCCCGCCAGCCATCCCCTGCTCAGGTAAGAGAGCCAGGCTCTCTGGGCAGTTCACCCTGTTATTACTCAGCACACTGGCATCCATCTTGCCACTTCCTCTCGGAGGTGTATTTTCTCCTTCCCTAAGTTGGAACATTCTGTTCATAACATGAAAACTAAAATGGGTTGAGTGTCTCTATACCCTTCTTCCAACCAAAAAAAAAGAATCCTTAGGGAGTTTTGCTCTCCCATGTATCGTACTAGTTCCTTCCTCTCCCATCTAGGGATATCTGTTCAGTATATCACTCTTGTTGCTGCCTGCAGCTCTGGCTTCACTTTACTGTCCACTTTGTGCCATGTGAAAAGTGCCTGGCACATGGTACTAGGTGCAGCTCTTTGCTGGTCCCCTGCATTAGAGGGAGAGGCAGGTGTGATAGGGTTTTCTGGGCTATACTCGTCAGATTTGGGGGGCTATGTTTTGCTATGCTATACTCACCAGCTTGTGGGAGTCCATCTTTTTCATGCTTCATGTTTCAGGTTGTTATTTTCTTCTTTCTTGGATCCTTTGGAGTGGCAAGAAGATACTGGCTGTGCTCCTGGACTCTGCTCTGTCACATTGTTATCTCTCCCCTCTTTGGGAACATGGGGTTTTTACCCTACTAAATTGAAATTGTCCTCTTGGTAGTACAAAGGTTGTCTTTAGTAAAGGTTGGTGTTCTGCCATCTTAATTACACAGAGGTTTTGCTAAGTCCCTCTGTACAGGCCAGAGCTATTTGCCAGGGCTGCTGCCCTTTTCTCTTTTATCTCTTCCTTGGATAGATGATAATACGCCTAACTCTACACCTGCTACCCTCGTGCCACCCTGTAGGCCCTACTCTTAGTTCTTATAATTGGTAGGTTTATTTTGTTACTACTTTTATATCCTGTATCTTATTTCTGTTCTGCCAGGCTAGACGCTCTATAGCCCTCTCTTTTTCCTCTCTCACTTGTTTCTCTTCTACTGGGCCAGCATCACTTACTGGCTGGCTCATGTGCACAACATCAGTACACTGGCCTCGTGGTGGTGCCAGCACCAACGTTGGTCCCTCCAAAGCTGCAGAAAACGTTTGTTCGTGGGGGGTCTTGGCAACCCAGCTAAGACCCATTAGTGTGAATGAAGGGTGAAGATATTCTGAAGGCTAACCATCACGTGTGAGCATGCAATTTTCATGTTTCACTAAATGAGTCTCCTGTTACCAGCTCTGGTACCCACACACAACACTACTGGAGTCAGAGTATGCACAGCAAAACCCCACTTACACTGACACCAACTATGGTAGAGCAGTGAGTGAGGAAGTACAGACAGACCACAGGAAAAGGTGCAAGGTGTAGTAGCTTAGCTCTATTTAAAACACAAGAAAAATTGACATTTTGTCAGATGGCTTCAGAATGGTAACCAGATTTGTCAGCTGCTTTGCATCAGTTATAAACAGAAAGTTCGGCAAAGTCTGTTGCTCTCCATATCTGTTGTAAAAATTGTAGATCTTCTTTCTAAGAAGTAGGAAATAATACATGACAGTGTCAGGTTAAAGCTATGAATGTTTTTAAATGTGTGAACATTGATGACTTATATGTATATAAGTTGAAAACTCAATAAAAAGAAGAATTAAAAAAAAAAACTGTTTGAGAAGGCTAGGTCTTTCTTGCTGTCTGCTTCTTCAGCGTGTGTCCTTTCTTAGGAGTTCAGCATGTGTCAAGAGCCCCCGTAGTCTTCTGTGTCTGTTTTTGATTTTCTGATCTGACTTCCTGACCTTTTGTTCTCAGAAAATCACACTCAATTCATTGTCCTTCCCTTCAGAGTTATTTATTCTTTAAAAAAACAACTAGGTTTTAGGGGGAAAAACTATCCCCTTTTCACAGCCTGAGAATTAAATCACATATATTTTAACAATTCGTAAGTGTGCAGTTACAGACCCTGTATGTCTCTAATTTTATTGGGGAGGTTCACCATCTTCTGTGGCAGAGAGAAGACAGGGAAGTACAAGACAAGGCGTAAGGGGTATAAGGAGAGTTGCTGGACTGCCAGAGGGAGCAGCTCCCACAGAATATGGTTACGCAGCCAATTATACAAAAGCTATACAGAATAGGTAAAAGATAGGCCAGGATAGAACAGAGTAGGTTTTTAATAATTACATTCAGTCCTATCAAACTAGAACATGGTCTTCTTGACTTTGTAATGGGGAAGAACGCCTAGCTTTGTGTCAGACACCTGCTTATTAGAAGGTGGGGTAGCAAAGGAATGGTACAACCTGCACTGGGAATGCTGGAATTTCTGGTCCAGGATGACACTGGGTGCAGAGCTTAAAGTTCTCTCTCACTTTGGCAGAGAAACAGGTGTATTCTGTAACCCAGGCCTCTCCATGTGCTGAGGGATCTTGTAGTTGTGAGAGAGAGGAGAGAGACAGAGAACTCAACAGTGCTGTATGATCATAGGAACGCTTTATTCGTGTGAAAGGAACTGTGTGGTTCGGCAATTTAGACTTCAGTTTAGTTAGGTCTTTTTTCTGTTTACAATTTCATAATTTTCTACTTTTTCATACATACTAGAAATGTATTTTCCCAGTCACCCCTAAAAAGGGATACGCTTATCTCAGTGGGACTACTCAGTCATCAAAATTCAAATAAAATATATATGTAACCCCTTGCAAATGGGGGTTCCCAAAAGACTTCCAGGAGCTTGCTTGAATGCTCCAAGCCTGAATGGTGTTTGGCGCTTAAGCCGCTTATCAGTGAGTGTTTTAGAACCTCTGGTACTGTCTCTTAAGAGCTGTCTGCTTGCAGACTAATTAGTTTGTATGGGGACTGTGTGTTTCTTTGATTGAGTACCACCAAGCTGCTGTCAATTCACTCCATTTTGCAGTCACTAGGAGTGCAAAGGGAACCTATCTGAAAGATGTAACTGTTTGCCAGAAACCATTTAGAGTAATAATGAAATTACAGTTTGTCTAACCTGCTTTCTTTGCAGTCAGAACAGTGTCTGCCTAGTTCCCATTCTGGTTTTGAACTGCTGAACTGGACCAATCAGTGTGGGGTAGCTAAGCGCTAAAATGGTGCCTTGGACGAATCAGAACTTGGACTCATAATCTGAGCCAGACACAAGAGGATTGTATGGGCAGTGACTCTGGGAGATGTAGTTTAGACTTGGCCCTTTTTGGACCAACAGCAGCAGTCTATTGTGAGTGACAGCCAATCCAGTCAAGAACTGGGAGGAACTCAAAGGAAGTGCCCGGTTTTGTCTGTTGGAGTTTCAGTTTAGATCTGGCAGTGAAGGGAAAGAAACCCTGTGCTCCTTCAGTGCACAGTTTCAGTCAAAACGTGTATAAGGCCCAGAGTTCCGGTCTGCAGCTTGTGTAACTGCTTGTTAGGACTGAATCCGTCCAGTGAAAAGAATCAAAGGATCTCTGAAGAGTAGAAACCAGGCTCACCCTGTAGAAGACTGGAGAAATTGTTGAATTGCACTCTGTCAGGAACTGAATCTGCTGTGTGTTCTCCCGGGTATTGTGCAGTAATTGCGATCGGGATAGAGAAGCAGCCTGCCTGGTATAGTACTTTCTTTTTACCATATAAATGTGTGAAGAGTCTCGTGGAGCTCAAGAGTAGCCCTGCTGACGTTGAAGGACCCTATCTTGTGTGGAGGTCGTGAGTACTAATTCAGGGTCGCTCCCTGTTGAATTGCCACATTAAATCCAACTGGAATCACTGTACTGCTGACTGTTTAAACTAATTTTCTTTTCACTGTGTGAAAGGCCCCCAGCTGCCACGGTTTGGACTAGCCACTAGGGCTTGGGTACCCAGGGACAGTAACTGGTAGGGATAGGCCTTGCACAGAGCCATAGGTAGATAGTAAAGTGATAAGCTAATTAACCTGATTTCCCTGTCCTTGTTATATTCCCCCTAAATAAATCCGAGCTGCTTGTTTCAGCAAAGTTATACTGCCTGAGGTATTTGTCTATGTTAAAGTATTGTACTGTGATTGTTGCACTGTATCTTATTGTACAGGAGGTCCCAGTGCCTGAACCACCCCTGGGGGTAAGTGTATACTGTGAAGGTAATTCCGATATATTGTGTGGGCCACTAGTGGGAAGAAAGGGGGGTTGCAGTGTCCCAGAGGGCTGTGACCAAGTAAGATTAACTATTGCAAACCCTGACCTCTGGGTGGAGGCACCCGCCATTGGATCCAGGCCTCAACCTGTTAGTGGCAAATCAGGCAGGGGTAGTAGCCCTGGGATAGCGCCATCTAGGGGTTACATCTTGGAGGCTCACCGCTGGGATTGTGTGTCCTCTAGTGGCCATATTTAACCACTGTTAAGAAAAAAATGGGTACCCTGACAGAAGTGGCTGTGCACCGGCTGGTGGAGGGTGTACTGGGGAGGAGATTGACCCCAAAATGCTATGCTTATCCTGGACATCCCCTGGTATCATCTAGGACACTGTACAGGAGTACTTTCCAAGGTGGAAGGTTTACAAAACCCTGTGGTGGTGGGTCGGCATGCTAATCTGCTCACCCACACTTTCCTGGCCCTAGTAGAGTTTAAGGATCCCATAGATAGCTCCAAAGTGCCACAGACCATTACCCCAGAGGGAGCCCTCACTGCCTGGAGAGTGATAACTAAGTACAATAAAGACCCGGGGGGGAATGAGCCCCCACCACTGTCTGAAACTTTTGAGGAGAAATTTGCTAAATGGTTGCTGGGGAAGGAAAACTGTGGAGGACTTGAAGAAATTATGCTTGCCACCTGGGGGTGTTCCTCCCCAACACCCTCTCCCACTCCAGTACCCGTAATGGTGGCTAACCAATGCAGACTCCTATTTCTGCACCTGCCATTAGTCACGACTCTTACCGAAGGTTGAGGATCTTCTCTGGCACCCTCCCCACCCCCAAGGGGAGGATGACTGGGAGACCTGGATAGACTATGTTGCCCCCAAGTGCTAGAATGGCAATGCTCCGAGGCTTGGCGAAGAGGGTTAGTGAGAGCCTCGAGGTCCTGCCCTGGCTACCATCCGTGCTAAACGGGCCAGTAACCCTGAAGCGACTGCACAGGCCTATCTTGAGGCCTTGGAGAATGTGTATGGGAGCCCAGATTCTGATGAGGACCTATGGTGGAGAGTAAGAAATGCACAACAGTACCAAGGGAGTTGTTGTCTGTGTATGTATCTCGCTGGAAAAATTGTTGCAAGAATGCCTCAGAAAGGGTAGTTTGCCAGCGATTGAACTGGACCGAACCAGACTGGACATAATCCTTAAGTCTGCCCCTTCTCAGAACTGCTTTTGCTTCAGTTACGCCTGGCAAATCGACTGGAATCCCACCCTCTTATGATGAGTTAATGAGAGAAATTCAGGAGTTGAGAAAAGGCGACCTCGTGAGGGACCTGCACCAATAGCTGCGGCTATGACCCGAGTGACTGAGGGTGGCCCATCAAGTGAAGTTCAGGGGCAGAGGTTGGCAGTCAATGAGTGCTCTGATAAGGAAAAAGATATGCCACAATGGGGCGAACTGTTGAGAGAGATCCGGGAATTCAAAAACAGTCCCTTTATGAAGGCCACGCCTGCAAGTACGGGCCCCGACCTATATCCGACTGCATCTGCTATGGGGGTAGGGATACCCACCCATGTATCTCCTGCTGATAACAGCTCCGAACTCGATTCCTTGACCATGGAAGTGGAGAAACTGACGAGATGTCTCCAAATGCTTATCACGCCGCAGACAGAGATGGCACCAAGGTTTCCAGTTAGTAATACCCCTGCCCTGGCTCCCAGTGTGGCGCCTCGGCCAGCTCAAACTCCAGAAAGTATGTTTTGCTATAATTGTGGGAAGGATGGGCACATGAAAAGGGAATGCCGGTCCCCAAAGACACTGACAAAGTTGCATATAGGCTACAAGGAGAGCTTGGAGAACAAATCAGTGGTTAAGAGGTGCAGAATGATCCCAGTGAGGGCACCAAAATCTAACTCACGTCCTTTTGTGGAGGTCAGTTGCCCAGGCCCCCACTACCGCCTCTCAGACTGGTCCAGAATAGTGGGTCCCTCCATGGAGACCACTGTAAAGGTGAATGGATGTCTACAAGAGCTGTATTAGACAGCGGCTCCCAAGTGACAATTATGTTCCAAGATTGGTATCAGAAGCATTTGTCAGACATACCCTTACAACCATTAGAAGGACTGCATGTATGGGGTTAAGTGAGAAGGCCTACCCTATTCGGGTACATCCGAATTTGGCTGTCTTTCCCCACCTCCATGGCTGGAGTGGCCGAACAAGTAGAGACCCTAGCCTTAGTGTGTCCCCCACTGGACTGTATGATGGTGTCCCTTTGTTGATTGGAACAAATGCTCATATGTTCGGAAGGCTGGCACAGTTGTGTTATGAAAAACGGTCAAAGACTAGTAGAGCTTTAAGAGTTCTGGCTTTAATTAAGAAGGCCTATGAGGCACAGAGAGATGCTGAAAAAATAGAACCAGAGGAACCGGTCGAATTGTATGGAAGAAGGATCCTGAGTCTCTGATCCTGCGCCAAATGCCCAGTGTACCTTACAGGAGAGGTCCGTATCAGAAAGGATGTTAAGAATAAAATATTAATGTTGGATGCACCAGGCGATGGAAAATTGCCAGAGGGACTGCTGGTCAAGCCTAGTATTTTGCCCGCTAGAGCCCATGCTTATGCCAGAAGGGTAATGGTCCAAGTTCATAATGTGTCTGAAAGAGACATTCGAGTAAATAGAGGTTGCATCCTGGCTAATGTGCATTGTGCAGACACTGCAGTGCTACCCAGGAGCAAGAGTTCAAGGAAGAATGACAGAGTAATGCCTGACTTGTTTGATTTCGGCGACTCCCCATTGCCAGCTGAATGGAAAGTGAGGATCAGTGAGAAGCTTGCCCAGAGAGACCAGGTGTTTTCTTTAAAGGAATGGGACGAGGATGCGTGAAAGGAGCTGAGCACAATATCCAGCTGCATGACGAAAGACCATTTCGTGAGAGGTCTCGACGCCTGGCACCTGCTGACATAGATGATGTGAGACGGCATCTGCAAGAGATGTTAGCTGCTGGTGTAATACAAGAATCCAGAAGCCCTTATGCTTCCCCCATTGTGGTAGTGAGGAAAAAGAATGGGACAGTAAGGATGTGTGTGGATTATCGCACCTTAAACCGGCGGACTATCCCTGATCAGTACACAATGCCCGCATTCAGGATGCTTTGGACTGCCTAAACGGGAGCAAGTGGTTCTCTGTGTGGATCTCCGCAGTGGGTACTACTAGATCCCGATGGCCCCAGAGGACCGTGAGAAGACAGCCTTTATCTGTCTGCTTGGCTTCTATGAATTCATGAGGATGCCTCAAGGATTTCAGGTGCCCCAGCCACTTTTCAACGATTGATGGAGCGTGCAGTGGGGACATGAACTTACTAGAGTGCCTGGTATACCTAGATGATGTTATTGTGTTTGGCAGCTCACTGGAGGAACATGAGAGCAGATTATTTAAGGTATTGGACCGACTGGAGGACTTTGGCCTTAAACTGTCCATTGATAAGTGTCAATTCTTTCAAACATCAGTAAAGTATGTGGGACACATAGTATCCACGAGGAATAGAGACCGACCAAGTAAAGTTGAGGCCTTGACCACCTGGCCACAGCCCAAAAATCTAAAAGAACTGCAAAGATTCCTGGGATTCTGTGGTTATTATCGGCGTTTCATCAAGGACTATTCAAGAGTGATCCGCCTTTACTTAACCTTACTCAAGGTATCCCCAACCCACAAAAATATCAAAGTCAGTCCCTCAAGACTGAAAGAGTGTATTTTCGTCCGAGTGAGGTGTTTGGGGCCCGCTGGACTCCTGATTGTGAGACTGCTTTTCATGAGATCATATATCAACTTACCCATGCTCCAGTGCTGGCCTATGCTGATCCAAGAAAACCTTACGTCCTGCACACTGATGCTAGCTTGCAAGGGTTGGGGGCTGTGTTGTACCAAGAGCACGAGAATGGCCTGAGACCAGTGGCCTTTGCCAGTAGAAGCCTGACCCCATCCGAAAAGAACTATCCTGTACATAAGTTAGAGTTCCTAGCTTTGAAGTGGGCTATTGTTGACCAATTCCATGAGTACTTGTATGGGGCTAAAATACTAGTAAAACTGACAATAATCCTTTGACCTATGTGCAGACCTCAGCTAAGTTGGATGCCACTGGCCATAGGTGGCTTTCTGCATTATCTACATATGACTATGCTCTCGAATACAGAGCAGGTCTGAACCACATAGATGCTGATGCTCTCTCCGGAGGCCTGTTCCCCAGAATGATTGGGTCAGATTGGCAGAACCTGACATTCGGCACTCTGCCGGAAGTTTGACAGGAGGAACAAATGTCCACGGACGAGTGGACTGCATGGTGGATTGCTTGGGACCTCTGAGAATTGCATACCTGCTGCTTATTGCCACTTTCTGCAATAGACATTGGTGCACTGCCTCAGCTGGACAATGACAGTATTCAGGGGCTCAATCCCGCGATCCCATGATCAAATCAGCTTTAGAAGCCCTCTATGCAGGAAAAGATGTGTCCAAATTACGCTCCACTGATTTGAGAACTGCACTGTTATACAAAGAAGGTCCTAAGTTGAAACTGATAAATAAACTGTTATACAGAGAAACAGTAGACAGAGGGGGACAAGTAGACAAACAACAACTGGTGCTGCCCACTGCCTTTCGAGACTCAGTATTGAGGTCCTTGCACAACCACATGGGGCACCTTGGTATAGACAGAACACTTGACTTGGTGAGATCCAGATTCTATTGGCCTAAGATGGGGGCTGATGTGGAGCAACACATTCGAACTTGTAGTCGCTGCTTACAGAGGAAAGCTTTGCCCCAGAGGGCTGCCCCCCTTGTTAACATAACCACCAGTGCACCCATGGAGCTGGTCTGTATTGATTTTCTGAGTTTGGAGTCAGATCAAAGAAATATCAGTAATGTGCTGGTGGTCACTGACCATTTCACGAGATATGCCCAAGCTTTCCCCACCAAAGACCAGAAAGCATCCACTGTAGCCAAAGTACTTGTAGAAAACTTTTGTTCACTATGGGCTCCACAAAGAATCCATTCTGATCAAGGAGAGACTTTGAGAGTCGTCTGATCAAAGAGATGCTTTCTCTGTGGGGAGTGCGAAGTCCAGAACCACTCCTTACCACCCCAGGGGACCCACAGCCTGAACGCTTCAACCGCACTTTGCTAGATATGCTAGGCACCCTGCACCCAAAGGACAAGCCTAGATGGAGCCAACAAATTAGCACCCTGGTACATGCTTATAACTGCACCAAAAGTGATGCCACTGGGTTCTCCCCTACCGCCTGATGTTTGGAAGAGAAGCTCGACTACGGTAGATGTGTGTTTTGGGGTCTCTCCTGATGGGGTTCAAGCTGACAACTATTTACAGTATGTGCAAAAGTTAAAGGCCCAGCTAACTCATGCGTACAACTGGCTCAAACCATGGCTGCCAAAAGAAATCTGGCCAACAAAGAACGGTATGATAAAAGGTGAAAGCACAGGAACTCCAGGAGGAGATCGGTATTGCTAAGAAATCTGGGACTGCATGGCAAACACAAGATTGCTGACAGATGGCACCATCTCCTCACATTGTAGTGGGCAAACTAGATGATCTGCCAGTGTACAAAGTAAGGCCTGAGAACAATTCAAAGATGTAAAACAATGCATAGAAATCATTTACTGCCCATTGACAAATCCTGATTGAGTCTGAGCCCCAGAAGATGCCCCTCTGGACCAGTGACTAGAGCTGCTGCTAAGAAAAGATCAAGGAAGTCTGCACCTACAGAAGCAGAGTTAAAGTGTTCCCTCCACAAGTCCCAGTTGAGCATGACTGTGAGTCCATATCAGAAGAAAGTGAGAGTGACTTTGAATACTATCCTTCTACGAACTGAGTCAATTGTTTGGGGCAATCCCTAGTCAATACTGGAGACAAAGCTGGGCCTTCTGGACTGTCTAAGCCCCAGCTTCATCCCTGGAGCCAATGCTCCCAGAAAGTGAAGTGCAAAGCATCAGATCAGATGAAATGGAATCATTGTGCATGGTTGAACTGTTTGAGCTTTCAGGGAGGAAAATGATAGATTGGGGCAGACTGGTGATACACCGAACAAGAAGAGTATTTTGAGTGCCCTGACAGTCCACTGCCAGTGTCCGAAAGCTCTCCATGTGAGCCAAATGTTGTGGACTCAGAAACTGTAACTCCTGGAGCTGAAAGTGCCCTAAGGTAACTGATAGGAAGGGCCCCTCTCTTCAGGTTTCATGTACAAGAGGTAATAACTTGAGTTATGGTACAATGTGTATGTAATACTGTGTAAAGAGTGACGTACTGCAATGTTTCAGAAATGTGTTCTTGGTAAAATGATATATTGACTGATGATTACATGTGCGAGCCTAATGCAAATGTATATGGTTGAAGTTGAAACTTATGGGGTACTTGCTTGACGTGGACATCAAGCTTCCCAGGCTAGGAAGGTGTAACCCCTTTGCAAATGGGGGTTCCAAAAGACTTCCAGGAGCTTGCTTGAATGCTCCAAGCCTGAATGGTGTTTGGCGTTTAAGCCATTTATCAGTGAGTGTTTTAGAACCTCTGGTACTGTCTCTTTAAGAGCTGTCTGCTTGCAGACATAATTAGTTTGTATGGGGACTGTGTGTTTCTTTGATTGAGTACCACTCAAGCTGCTGTCAATTCACTCCATTTTGCAGTCACTAGGAGTGCAAAGGAACCTATCTGAAAGATGTAACTGTTTGCCAGAAACCATTTAGAGTAATAATGAAATTACAGTTTGTCTAACCTGCTTTCTTTGCAGTCAGAACAGTGTCTGCCTAGTTCCCCATTCTGGTTTTGAACTGCTGAACTGGACCAATCAGTGTGGGGTAAGCTAGCTCTAAAATGGTGCCTTGGACGAATCAGAACTTGGACTCATAATCTGAGCCAGACACAAGAGGATTGTATGGGCAGTGACTCTGGGAGATGTAGTTTAGACTTCGGCGCCTTTTTGGACCAACAGCAGCAGTCTATTGTGAGTGACAGCCAATCCAGTCAAGAACTGGGAGGAACTCAAAGGAAGTGCCCGGTTTTGTCTGTTGGAGTTTCAGTTTAGATCTGGCAGTGAAGGGGAAAGAAACCCTGTGCTCCTTCAGTGCACAGTTTCAGTCAAAAAACGTGTGTAAGGCCCAGAGTTCCGGTCTGCAGCTTGTGTAACTGCTTGTTAGGACTGAATCCGTCCTGTGAAAAGAATCAAAGGATCTCTGAAGAGTAGAAACCAGGCTCACCCTGTAGAAGACTGGAGAAATTGTTGAATTGCACTCTGTCTGTCAGGAACTGAATCTGCTGTGTGTTCTCCCGGTATTGTGCAGTAATTCGATCGGAATAGAGAAGCAGCCTGCCTGGTATAGTACTTTCTTTTTACCATATAAATGTGTGAAGAGTCTCGTGGAGCTCAAGAGTAGCCCTGCTGACGTTGAAGGACCCTATCTTGTGTGGAGGTTGTGAGTACTAATTCAGGGTCGCTCCCTGTTGAATTGCCACATTAAATCCAACTGGAATCACTGTACTGCTGACTGTTTAAACTAATTTTTCTTTTCACTGTGTGAAAGGGCCCCTACCAGCTGCCACGGTTTGGACTAGCCACTAGGGCTTGGGTACCCAGGGACAGTAACTGGTAGGGATAGGCCTGTGCACAGAGCCATAGGTAGATAGTAAAGTGATAAGCTAATTAACCTGATTTCCCCCTGTCCTTGTTATATTCCCCCTAAATAAATCCGAGCTGCTTGTTTCAGCAAAGTTATACTGCCTGAGGTATTTGTCTATGTTAAAGTATTGTACTGTGATTGTTGCACTGTATCTTATTACAGGAGGTCCCAGTGCCTGAACCACCCTGGGGTAAGTGTATACTGTGAAGGTAATTCCGATATATTGTGTGGGCCACTAGTGGGAAGAAAGGGGGGGTTGCAGTGTCCCAGAGGGCCGTGACCAAGTAAGTTTAACTATTGCAAACCCTGACCTCTGGGTGGAGGCACCAGCCGTTGGATCCAGGCCCCTCAACCTGTTAGTGGCAAATCAGGCAGGGGTAGTAGCCCCTGGGATAGCGCCATCTAGGGGTTACATATGTTCTCTATTTTACTGTCCCCCCTGTGTTCCGTCACTGAGAGCACAGCACAAAATCAAAGTGAGGCCACTTCAAGTACTGAATCAGGATCAGGAGTGTCTGAAGCGAAGTTTTTTTGGTTTTTTTTTAATGGCCAGACATTGTCATGTGTGGGCAAGTGCATAGGTGGAACAAGAAGGGAATGGCCTAGGTTGAGTTCACAACAGGCTGGAGGCAGCAAAGGTGTGGCACCTAATCTGTTGGTAGTAGGTGAGAAAACTTGCATTACAGCTGATAAAAAGTTTAGTTAGCGGCGAAAGTACTTACGTAACAAAAACTTCAGTAAAGAACCCTGAGGTACAACCACATAGAAAATTAATATATGGGGCTGCACTGTGCAGTTTTCCATTCAAGTTGGCATTCTTGGGAGTTGTGTTACTAAGAAAGCCCCCTATGTTGCCCAAGATTGGACTAGAAAAGAGTAACTTTAGCAACCATAGTATGAAGATGTAACTTTTCTCTTCTCCTAACGGACTTGAAACATCCCCAGCTTTCCAGTAGAAAATGACAGGGATTCCCATCTCTTCTGGTAGACAAACGGTTATCTTTGAAAGACTGGTGTTCTTTCTGCTCTTTTCAAATGGAAATGTAAAGCACGCGAGTAGGGACTTGGTACTCCCAAGGTTTCCGCATTAGCTTGGCTTAGCTATAGCTCTTGAAAACCTTCCTAAATTAACCGTAAAAGGGAGGAGGGGTCCCAGTCTTTCAGAGGATTTTTCCTGCTGAGAGAACTGCCCTTCCATTGATGGAGCACTTTTCTGATCAAGAACTTAGACAGTGGGAGGAAATCCAACTCCCCACTCCTTCATCACTAATGGAAAGTGCTTTTATGCTTTGCTGCTGGAAATTAATTCAGTGTTGTTCCTCTTTCGACATACTCCTTTGGGGGTTCAAAAAGGGTGAAACCTTGATCTAGTCTGTAAAAAAAAAAAAAAAAATGCTTGCTTCTGCTGCAGTCTTGCATAGAGAAGATTTTGTAAGCACACAGATTTGGGTGTTTAAGGACTAGGAAGGGTATGTCTAAACTAGGATACTCTGTATGACTGGCTGTTTGTGTTTGTCCCTGCCAGTACTTTAGTTTTTGTGGATCTTCATGTGTTTCTGCTTGGAGGAACCGAACCATTCTTGGACATGACATCTATGAACTTTTCCTGGACTAAGAAACTGCAAACATCACCACCAGGTATTAGCATTATCATCATAAATCAACTTTTTGGAAGCCATCAAAAGCAAACGTGAGATCAGTAAATCTATTATACAAGCTATGAGTTGTGGAGTGCTACATTGAATCCACATTTCCGTCTGACTGTTTCCTAAAGAATCTGTGCTTGTCTTTGAGGTCTATTCACAACCATTTTGGAGAACAAAGGGTAGATACTAACAACAGATTTTTATATCCTGCATATACCCCAGGCCAATGTTCATCACTTTCAGGAATTTAATACATTCTGTGTCTTTGATCTACAGTAACAACAGTTTACTAAACCCCAGTAGTTCACCATTTCCTGTGAATTTGATTACTTTTCATCATCTGACTCCTGGTACCTTGGACAAGATTATTAAATTACATATCCCTGAACATAACTATCTGCATGGTTTAATATTACTACATCAAGAATGCAACTGTAACCCTTGGTGGCACTATCCCCAGGGCTACTACCCTGCCTCTGCTGTGACTAGTAGCAGGTTAAGGGGCCTGAGTTCTAGAACAGGTGCCTCCACCCGGAGGTCAGGGTTGGTTGTGGTCAAACTAACCTGGGCACAGCCTCTGGGACACTGTAACCCCTCTTTCCCTTCCAGTGGCCTGAGCAATATACGATAATCACATTCGCAGTACCCTTGTACACCATACCAGTACCCACACTGTTTGCACTTACCACCAGGGCTGGTTCCTCTGGCTCAACCCTGGGGACCCCCTGTAAAACAAGGTTATGCACAGTAAATAGCAGTAGTACAGTACTCTTGGCACAAACTGGAACTACAGTCAGGCTAAATGCAGCAATAAAGTCGGATCTGATTTATTCAGGGGACTTGAACAAGGAAGGGGCGTAATCAGGTTGATTGGTATAAAGGCTATATTAATCAAACAGTTGTGCATGCACTTTAAGATGCTGGGTTTGACCAATAATCCCTCTTGCAACTTTCCATTTCCTGGAGCATCCAACATTAATATTTTGTTCTTTACATTTCTCTTTAGGCGGACTTCTCCATGGATTGTGCACTGGGCGTTGGGGGTCAATACCAAGGAGTCAGGTTCCTTTTTCCACACTATCCCCACTGGCTCATCTGGGTCCACTTCATCGGGTCTCTGTTGCCAGTCATAAGCCCTTTTTACTAAGGCTGGAATTCTTAGGGCCCATCCAGTCAGCTGCCCTTGTTTCTCATGGCAGAGTTGTGCTAGTCTCCCAAACATGTGGGCATTTGTTCCAATTAACAGGGGAACCCCATCATACAGTCTGGTGGGGGACACATAGGGCCAGTGTCTCTACTTGCTCCTCTACGCCAGTTACAGCTGCAGGAAAAGACAATCAGAGGAGGGCATATCCTAGATACAGATAAGACTTTTCGCTCAGCCCCCCTCATGTAGGCCTTCCAGGGATTGTAAGGACACATCAGATAAGTGTTTGTCATATCAGTCCTGAAACACAATGGTCACTTGCAACCCACTGTCAGGCACAGCCTAAGTAGGAATACCATTCACAGCCACATTAGTCTCCATTGAACGGCCCACTATCTTGGACCAGTCTGGAGGGACAGTAGCAGGGGCTGGTACAGATGACTTAGTCACAAAGAAGTTGGAGTTGGGATTTCCTGAGCCTTCACTGTGGTCATTTCCAGCGCCCCTCAGCCATGGTTTCACTTTCCGGAGCTCCCCTTGAAGTCTGTATATAACCTTATCTAAGTCTTTTGGGGACCGGCATTCTTTCTTCATTTGCCCCTCCTTCCCACAATTATGACAGAGTATGCTTTCTATAGTCTGGTGTGGCCAAGGCATCACATTGGAGGTTGAGGCGGGGGTACCACCAACAGAAAATCGTGATTCAACCTCTGTCTGGTGTGTGGTGAGCATGGGGAGACACCTCAGTAATTCCCTCACTTCCATAGTCAATTCATCAATCTTTGAGCTGCTGTCAACAGGGGATGCCTGGGAGTGCACACCCACTCCCATAGTGGACACACTCAGAGGGGTTTGGGCCCACTGTATCTCTAAAATGGACTTGTAGGGAAATGGTAGCCCTCATTTCTCGGACCTCTAGCAGTATCTCGCCCCAGGGCGGAGCATCCTTTCTAGCCTTCCAATGTTCTACTGGCACTGTATTGCGCCCCTAATCATTACTCACATGTGCATCCTCGGTCATCTGGGTAGCAGCAACAGCAGATACAGGAGGCCCCCCCCCCCACGTGGCTGCCTCCTCTCAGTCCTCCAAATTTCCTTCATCAGTCCGTCATAGGTAGGAGGCGCATTCAACCGAGCGGCAAGGCGTAGTTGGAGCAGCAATAATTCAGAGAATGGGTCTGACTTGAGAAGTTGGTCCAACCTATTCTGATCTAACTTTGCTGGGGCCATGCCACCTTTCTTTAGGTATTCCTGTAGCACCTCTTCGAGTAGAGGCACATACATGGATAAGGACTCCCCTGGGTATTGCTGAGTGTTTTTGACCCTACTCCACAGGTCCTCATCTGAATCGGGACTCCCATACACATTTTCCAATGCATTCAAATAATCTTGAGCAGTTGCTTCTGGTTTACTAGCCTGTGTAGTGTGGACAGTAAGTTGGGCGGGGCCTCTGAGGCTTTCAACCACCCTTCTCCTCTTCGGGGCATTGCCATTCTTGGATTTGAGGGGCAACATAGTCTATCCAAGTCTCCCAATTGTCCTCCCCCTGGGGTGTGGGGAGGGTGCCTGAAAACATCCTCAGCCGGCGATACGAGTCATGACTAATGGCAGGTACAGATATAGGGGCCAGCATTGGCACGGGCACAGAAGGCAGGGCGGTAACAGGTGCTGGAGTGGGAGGGGGTGTTGGGGAAGGAACACCCCCAGGTGGCAGGAATAGTTTCTTAAAGTCCTCTACGGTTTTCTCTTCCTCCAGCAACAGCTTAGCAAATTTCTCTTCAAAAGTCTCAGATAATGGTGGAGCTCATCCTCCCCAGGGTCTTCACTGTCTTTGTTATCACTCTCCAGGCAGCTAGGACCCTTCTGAGGCAATAGTTTGTGGCACTTTAGAGCTGTCCACGAGGTCACTACAGTCTACCAAGGCCATGAAAGTTTGGGCGATCAGATCAGCCTGTCGACTCACCACGCAGGATTTTAAAACATTCAGCTTTAGAGAGTGCTCCTCTACAGTGTCCTTACTGGTACCAGGAGAATATCCAGTATAAGCAGAGCATTTGGAGGGTTGAGTTCCTGCCAGTATACCACCCACCAACTGGTGTACAGCCATTTCTACTGGGGTGGCCATTAATCTTTAACAATAATTCGTAATTTTGGCACTAGAAGCACAAAATCCCAGCGGTGAGCCTCCAAGATGTGACCCATTGGTGGTGCCATCCCAAGGGCTACTACCCCTGCCTGCACGGCTAGTAGCAGATTAAGGGACCTGAGTTCTGAAACAGGTGCCTCCTCCCGGAGGTCAGGGTTGGTAGTTTTATTTATTTATTTATGAACATTCGGAAAAAAACCTTTGAGCGTGAGCTCTTTTACAAAGGTTCCACGTCAGGGTGGACAAACATATCAAAACACAAATACAGTGGTTACAGGTTTCGGAACATGTTCAGTTACAAAGGTTCCACGTCATGGAGGACAAATGATACAGAGACACCAGTACAGTAAATACAGAATTCAGGTCATTTACAGTTTTTTTAGGATTTGCACAAATGCAGTGGTTACAGACAACAGAAGGATACAGTCATACAAATTCAGCGCATTGGGCAGTTCAGTAGTCACAGTTTCAGTGCTGGGTTTAACAACGGTAGTGGGAGAGTCTATCAGGTCTTTCCTGGGGGCACACGCATTGTGAGATAGACTGTAGGTGCAGTTTGAGGCCATTTTTGAACTGTGGCAGGCTGTGTGTATGTAGTTCCTGCGGGAGTTCATTTAGCCAGAGGGGGGGCTCGGTAGGTGAAGGTACGCTGACCAAGTGAGGTTCGCCGGAATGGGATGGACAGTGCACCGTTTTTCTTCCCCCTGGTGACATCTGATGAGGGAGAGGCCTCGAGCAGGTTTACTATGCAGGGTGGTGTTTTTCCGAGGAGAGCCTTTTTACCCAATAGACAGGTTTGGTATTTCAGCCTGTCTTTCAGGCTCAGCCAGTTAGTGCTTTTATACAGATTGCAAGTATGGGTGTAATGGTCTGCGCTCACGGTTAGGCGGCATGCCTTATTTAATGCAATTTGGACCCTATTGAGTGCAGTGTCAGTGGCAGCTCCATAGATCACAAGCCCGTAGTCTATCGTGGGAAATATTGAGCTGGAAACCGAGAGTCGGAGTGCTTCCGGAGTGAGGAAGTTCTTATGTCTGTAGAGGACCCTGATCTTTGTGTTAACTGACCTGACAAGGGAGTCAATGTGGTTTGTATACATGACAGAGTCGTCAAGATGACCCCTAGGTACTTAAATGATTGTACCTGCTCAATCTGCTCACCTGCATTATTGAAGATATTGGGGAGCCTGCACTTATTGTAATGGCTGGAGTGGATCACAGCCTTGGTTTTCTTGTAGTTCAGTAGCAGCCTCTTCCTACAGAGCCAGTCCTCGAGTTTGTTGAAGGAAGTTTGCAGTTCTGTTTGTAGTGCTGCCTGGGAGGTGCCACTGCTTGGCAGCACCCAGCATCATTCGCATACAGGATGAGACTGGTGTTACAGGCCGTGGGCAGTTCATTAAAAAACTGCCCTGAGGATCAATCCTTGGCCCCCTGCTTTTCAGTCTCTTTATTAATGAACTGCCCACAGCCTGTGACACCAGTCTCATCCTGTATGCGGATGATGGTAGTGGTCAAACTAACCTGGGCACAGCCCTCTGGAACACTGTAATCCCCCTCTTTCCCTTCTAGTGGCCTGAGCAATATACGATAATCACTTTCGCAGTACCCCTTGTACACCATACCAGTACTCACATTGTTTGCTCTTATCACCAGGGCTGGTTCCTCTGGCTCGACCCTGGGAACCCCCTGTAAAACAAGGTTATGCACAGTAAATAGCAACAGTACAGTACCGTTGGCACAAACTGGAACCACAGTAAGGTTAAATGCTGCAAAAAAGTCAGATCTGATTTATTCAGGGGACTTGAACAAGGAAGGGATGTAATCAGGTTGATTGGCTTAAAGACTATATTAATTTTATTTATTTAGCTTTTGCTAACCAGGTAAGTGCACTAGCCATAAAATGACTATTTTCAGGCACGACCCGGGAGAGTACAGACATGCAGAAACTTAACAGGATAACAAATTATAAGTGCTTTACGTACAATGAGTTAAAGAGGATACACTATATCAGAACATACAGAGTAAAGCGCTTTACATACAGTGAGTAAAAGTGGATACAATATATCAGAGACATACAGAGTAGATCATTCATAAGTTCATTGGTGCCTACCCATGCAATGAATAGAGAGGACCTTGGACAATAAATTATCAGGTGACATATCATATGGACAGAACAAGGTACACAAAAATAGGTAATACAAAAGGAAGAAATAACCATTGAGAGCAAGGGGTGTCATTAAGGAAAAGGTCAGTAAGTGAGGAAACCAAACTGTTATGCATGTGCTTTAAGTCCCCACACAGTCACAACCATGGGTACCCAGGTAGGGAGATGATAGGCTAGCCAGGAACATTGCAGCTGGTTGGGGCCCTGTGATGGAAGAAAGCAACATGCACAACACATACTATTTGTAATCCGGAGCCGAGGGCTCAGTTCATGAAAGAAGAAGCAACCAGACAATCAGATGACAACACTTTAGATTTAGCTGTTGTTGCAGGGAGCTACCCTGATGTTTACTCACGATACCCAATACTGGACACAGGCAGGATGAAATCGAGACTGCAGGTTGTTGAGCTGGAGTGCCCAGAGAAGTGGGGCCCACACGAATCACCGAGGCGTCGTTCCTGTTCAAGTGTTGAGCAGGGGGCCGATCTCCAGGCAGGTCTCTTGTTGATGGCCAATTACATTCAGCAAATCTTTGGTCTTCTTCAGGTAGGAGCCTGGTCACAATTCAGTGGCATACTTCGCTCTCCAAGTTTGGATTCAGTCCGAAAAAGGCACAAGTTCCCTCTCAGGGACAGCAGGCAGGCATGCAGGCCAAAACTCGGGCCTTTCCACAGTTCTCCCACGCGAATCTACGCCAGGGCTGCTGCTTGAATAATTCAAGCTGTTATCTCTTCACTTCCCAACTCAGAACTGAAACAAGCTGCAGCAGCTTGGGAATTTCCCCAAGATCCAAAAGGTTCGGTTGGCTGATCTGTCTGTCAGTCACAAGGGGTCCTCCTCCAGGTTATTTTTGGTGCCAAAATGCAAAAAACTACAATTCCTACAAGTTTTGACCCCACCAAGCCCCTGTAGGCAGGCTCCATTTTAGAGTCCCAAATGTACTGATTGGCCCATTTCAATAGTCCAGGACCAAGATGATGGAAACAAACAGAACTGTTAATGCTTCAAAGAAGGCAGGTTAGAACAAACTGCAATATTATTACTACTCTAACAAATGATCAGCAAACAAGCACATCTTCTAACAGGGCTCCCTTTAGATTAGTTATGACTGCAATCCAGGCAGCTCTTAAAGAGAAAGTACACAGAGGCTATATAGGCACTCTCTGGCAATCACATTTAAACTGCAAAACGCAGGACACCAGCCTGGCAGTGAGCATTTAGACAAGCTCAAGGAAGACTTTTCGGAACCCCCATTTGTAGGGGGTTACACAACCTCACCTGTTCCTGCTGCACCTGCTCCTTCTGACCCTACTGGCATCCCACACTACCAATATATTTAAATGCCCACTGCAACCAACCTTGGATTGCCTGGTTGATAGCTCCTGGCACAGAAGTGGAATGGGTACCAGTAGTCCCAGCTGCAACAGCATTCATCTCTTCTCCCAAATACTAGGATACACGAACATGCTAATGTGCCCACGCTCGACCCTACCATCAAACTATTTCTCCCTGTTCATTTTCTCGGGAGTCAGGTCACTACAGACAACAACTAAGAATAAGTATAAGGGGAAAAGTGCACATAGCGGTCACTGCCGATATCTTAAGGAACTCCTAAAAAGACTAATACTGCTACTCCTGCTAATATCGGGCAACGTTCACCCCAGCCCTGGACCACCCCTAGCTAACCCCTAGAGAGCAACGTAGAAAAGGGACCCTCTCGCTAGCTAGCATCAGTATCTGAAGCCTTACCAAAAAATTAGATGTCCTCACTGCCTGGACAGTACAGCATAGCCCAGATGTACTATCTGTAATTGAAACTTGGTTGTCTCCAATTATCCCTGACACTGCTGTGGCAATACCTGGGTATACTATATTTCGGCAGGATCAACTGTCCAAAAAAGGGGGTCGTTGTGCCCTTTATCTTAAAGATTCTATGACAGGGCATGCCCTGACCCTACCCATTAATGGAGATGAGCTTCCGGTCCTTGCTATTAAAGTCATTCTTAGGGCCCATAACAAAGCTCGATGATAGCCTCTGTATATATTTCACCCAAACTTACAACAACAAGTCTGAACCCATTCCTTACCTGCATCAGTAGTCTAAAGCTTAACTCAGAAGTCATAGTGCTGGGGACTTTAACGTAAACTGGCTTCCCCAGTGCAAGCAACTACAAATTTTACACATCTAGTTACCTCACCCACTAGGATCAACTATAGAACAGGGACCAGTACCTTACTGGACTGGGTACTCTCAAATCGCCCTGATCATATTAACCACACTACAGTTCTCCCAGATGCCATTAGTGATCATTCCCCAGTCCAGTGCATATGGTCAAATAAATTCAATAACCCCCGTGAAAACTATTAACAGTTGGATGCTAATTAGGGGACACCTTGCGCCACTTAAGGCACTCCTGCGACAACAAGACTGGTCCCTGATTGACACTGCTGTGGATGTTGATGCTGCACTTCAGTACTTCATCTCAGAGTTCAGTGCAGCGTGTGATATCCATGCCCCCTTTAAGAAATGCAAAATTAAAGGCCTTGACAACCCTTGGATCACAGGCAAACTCCTAGACCAACTAAAAGCTCGGGACCTGCTATGGGCTTGTGCTACAGCCTCTGCGACCAAGCAGACTTTCAGGCATACAGGACCACCAGGAATGCCTGTACCAGAGCTATCCGCACTGAAAAAGCCAACTACTACAGGAGCACCCTGTCAAACTCATGGTCAGATGGAAGGAAATTCTGGCAAAGTCTCTCTGAAGTGATAGGGAAAAAGTCCAAAGCAACTCCTAATATGCTAAAAGTTGATGGCAGCAACACCCTGGACCTCACCACAATTGCCAATACTTTCAATCTGGCATTCACTGACCTTAGCCATGTGCTTCCCTCTAACTTCTTTGACACCAACCAAACCATGGCCTCCCGATATCAACAGACTCAGGATACAAATCATCCACATTTCTATTTCAAGGCAGTCACTGAAAGGGATGCCAAAATATACCTCCTCAAGGTGCTCGGAAAATCCAGATCAAGTTTGGACACACTTGACTTGAAGCTCATTGCCCTCAGCCTTGATGATGTCCTGCACCCTCTTACCAAGATTATTAACTGGTCCCTCATGCTCTCCCAGTTCCTGCTCAAGTGGAAGTCCACCCTGGTGACCCCAATACACAAGTCTGGGGATAGGACATTACACTGTAACTACAGGCCCATCTTCATCCTACCCCCTTTATCCAAAGCTCTTGAAAAAATTGTCACAGACCAATTGGTGGAGTACATGGAAGAATGCAACTTGCAAAGCCCACAGCAACATGATTTCGCAAGGACATAGCACCACCTCTGCCGTCCTTGAATTTACAGACCACATTCATCTGGCACTAGACCAAGGACAACTTGCCGGTGCCATCTTTATAGACCTCCGGAAGGCCTTCAATACAGTCAACCATCCATTACTACTGGAACGACTTGGCAACTTAGGGCTTTCTCATGATACTTTACAACGGTTCAACAGTCCTCTCTCCAACCGGTCACAACAGGTTAAGATTGGTGGCTCTCTATCCTCCAAACTACCTGTCCGGGCTGGTGTTCCCCAAGGGTCAGTATTGGGACCTCTTCTTTTCAGCATCTTCCTGTACAAGCTCCCTTCTGCCTGTGATGAAAACATTATTCTGTATGCTGATGACGCAGTGATTTTCTCTAAGAATTCTGACCCCTCCCTCTTGGAGAAACAACTGCAGGAAAGTTTCACGCAAGTTGAGGCCTGGTTCGTCTCACAGAAACTAGTGCTAAATTACAAAAAAACAAAGACTATGCTGTTCCATGGCACACATAACAAACATAAACGCCAACAGTTGGCTATCAAAAACAGCTCAGATGTGACCCTGGACCAGATGCAGACTTTCAAATACCTTGGTATAACCCTGGACCCTACTCTGTCCTTTTCCAGCCATATCGATTCAGTTGCAAAATCTGTAAATATACGTATAGTCCTTCTCTATAAACAGACACCGCCTGACACCTAACGCCCTTAAGCTAGCAATACACAGCTCTATTGTCTCCATCGTTGATTACGAGCTTGTTATCTATGGAGCAGCCACAGTTACAGCACTACGGTGAATCATTGCAGTGATGAATGGGGTCTACAGACTCCTTACTGGTGCTGCCCACCGCACGCATACCTGCAACCTCTATGGACAGTCAAACTGGCTACAACTTCAGGGAAGGATTACTTTCCAACCTGCCTACTAGCAAAAAAGCCATTGATTGGACTTATGCCCCCTGGGATTCAGTTTTTCTTAAGCCCAGCCAACCACCCCATTACACAAGAAGCTCTGACTATTCTCTGTCTGTTCCCGCTTCGCTTTGCACGCAAGGCCAGCCGGTCTTTTGCAGGTAGAGCCCCTAAGATGTTTAACTCCCTGGGGAGTGAACTCACCAACTTAGGCACCCTCTGCTTGTTTAGACACAAGCTACGTCAAACACTTGCATCCAGAGCCACCTGTGACTGTTTCTCCTAACCTCCCTGGTAGTCATTTCTGTTCTTCGCACCTCTCTACTATCACCACCTCTGCCTGCCACCACCCTCCCCCTCCCCCATATATACCCCTGCCTCTCTCCCTAGCCCTGGTCCACCACCTTCCCCTCTTACCCTCCTTCAACTCCCTTCCTCTCTCCCTCTTCTTATCTTCTCACCCCACCCACTGTTGCACTTGTTCCCCGATCCTTGCCTCCCACCCACCTCTCCTTCTACCTCCCTCCCAGTTACCCCTCTCTTTCTTCCACTTTCCTACGCTACCTGGCACAACTTACAGCAACTCAGTTTTTCCACTTTACCTTTCCCTTTGACAATGCCCTTCTGGTGGCTTTAATTCATGTAAATATTGTTTGTTGTGACTCCTCATTCTTAAATGTATGCTTGATTGTGTTGTTCTAACTGTTATTTATATTACCTGTAGCTTTTAGACCATGTATACCCTGTACTGAGTTTTGTATTCAGACTGCTTGCCTGCTAATCTCACACAAACTGTACTTCTATTCTTTGCATAATGACATGGAACCTTTGTAAAAGAGCCATTGACTCAAAGGTATTTATCCGAAATTCTAATAAATAAATAAAATAAAGCTCCCCCTGCAGTGCCAGCCCCTGAAGTGGATGGTGATACTGAGTTCTGTTACTGAGTGGTATGGGCCATAGTGTATGTGTGTGTTTGTTAAAGGGTATGGGGAGGGGCTAGTGTGAGATGATCAGAGCTGTTCAGATAATTGGTAATGCATTAACTGAACCATCTGTGCTCTGCAACCCAGGTATCCGCTGGTTAACCTTATCTGGGGTGGATGCACTATGAGCCAACTATTTTGGATATTTTTTTTGGTGCAGTCAGAATTAATTTGAAGAAGACGAATCAGCATTTTTATAGTGCTTTACGTATGCATTCTATCACAAAACGCTTTACAAGCAGTGCTAGATTGGTAGTGCCGTGACTGAATATGTAGTGGCGGCCATTTTACACGTGAACACCCACACACAGCCTTGGACAGTTGCATGAACTAGTTTTATATGAAGGAGAATGTTAGCCAGGACACTGGGAAAATCCCCTGCTGTAGAGAAGAGTGCTTTGTGTTCCTTTACTTCCACCTGGACACCCACCAGGACAGAAGCAGAGATGGGTAGATGGGACCTCAGTTTAACATCTTACAGTACCCCCAGTACTGCACTTGGGTGCTAGCGTTTCAGTTATGAGCTCAACTCGTGTGGGACTATAACCCACAACCTTCTGGCTCAGAGGCGGATGCGCTACCAACTGAGTCACAGTGACACTCTGCTGTTATTATAAATTATTCTTGTCCAGGGTCATTATCTAGACTGCTTTGATATCCTAATAATTTCAATTCTAGGCACAGATATTTTTGTCCAGAGCAGATAATAAAGCAAGCTGGTCATTATCTGGATGAACTAACTAAAACTAGTTGGACATTTCTACCAGATAGGTCTGATCACAGTGAATTTCTGCCCTGGAAGTAAAATCTGGGTTGGGTACTCTCTATTTTCAGACCTGTCTGGTGGAGGTGCACCGGATAATGGATAATTCTCACACCAGGAGTCCTTTAGCATTAGTAACAATAGCTGTAAGCTAACCAGGTTGAACTACCTCGGAGATGGAACCATGAATATTCTTTAAAATAGAGTGGCCAATCAGAATCAAGCAGGAAGTTGTGCTGAGTATAAGAGCCCACAGGGCTTCAGAATTTTGTCTCTGACTGAGAAACACTGCGTCTGAGGTGCTTGTCATTCTTGAGAAACAAAATTTTTGTCCTAAATCTTTACTTTTGTGCTGAGTTTGTAAGTATTTTACATTTTAGTATCATTTTAAGGAGTTTTTAGTGATTCCTTTCTGGTTCTCAGGAACCACACTTAACTTTCCCCTTTTTTCCTTGGTTCCTTTTAACTTTTCTGAGATAAAAAATATACCGCGTTTTGAGTATTTCGATGGTTTTCAAAGTCTTTTTAATGGAGACTCCTTTTTTTTTAACCAGGAACCACTATTTTTTTCTGTATTTCTACTGAGTTTTGTTATTTTAAATTGTGGTTCTTTACTGCTAGGGAGTCGATTGCATTTACAGTTTTTCCATTTTGGGAACCAATGTTTTTCAGCTTTCTGACACATTGTTATGTTAGAAAAGTCAAAAAAGAGGACTGGACTGCATAGCCGAGCGGAGAGAAGGCGATCACCTATCCTTTTTTGTAAAAGAGTGGATACCTTGACAATTCGGTCCTGAGGCAGTGCCACTGGTGCAGCATATCCAGAAGGTGTGCAGAGTGGCCTTTCGAGGACGTCAGGATAACCCCAAAGTCCTGTGTACTGTGGTGATGGTTCTAGATGGTGTGGGCTCACGAGACGCTCTGATGCTTCTTGCCCGATGGAAGAGGATTCTTCTCCACGAAGGCAACCAAGTGCAACTTTATCCTGATCTAGCCTATGCAACCAGGCAAAGGAGAAAACGATTTGATGGGGTGAGGGCAATGCTTTGAGAAGCGGAGATTCCCCATGGCCCAGTATTTCCCACATGCTTGCAAATTGTGCACCAGAACAAGATAATTCTTTTTCCTGAACCGGTAGACGCTTTGAAATGGTGTCAAAAATGTGCCCCTTCTCGTCTGAGAGAACAACAGGGTGAAGATAATTCATCGGAGGAAGAAGTTTTCTGAGGACTTTGGACATCTAGATAAGTTTGTCTCATTAGTGGCCTTGATGGAGGAGGAACATCTGGATATCGTGGCAATCACAGAAACATGGTACATACAAAACCATGACTGGGACATAAACATACCAGGATACACTGTCTACAGGAGGGACAGGGAGGGTAAAAGAGGAGGAGGAGTAATTCTTTACATAAGGGAAGGAATAAAAGCAACAGAACAAAAGGGTAAACAGGGAGGAGAAGAAGCACTGTGGGTAAATTTGGAGACAGGCAATGGCACCACAATACACACAGGGGTTGTATACAAACCCCTTCTCAGGAGGAGGAAATGGACAGGGAAATGATAGAAAGTATACTTAGAATGGCAGAAAAAGGGAGATATTGCTGATGGGTGATCTGAATATGCCAGATGTTAACTGGAGTGCAGTTGTAGCTGCCACTCCGAAGAGTGCAGTTATTCTAGATGCCCTACAGGGGGCATGCCTTAGACAACTAGTACTGGAGCCCACTCGAGAGAGAGCAATATTAGACTTGATTCTCTCAAATGGAGATGGAGAGAGGATCACAGATGTAGAAGTGGGTAGCCATCTGGGAACTAGCGACCATCGAACAGTATGGTTCACAATAAACACAGCAATAGAGTCAAGCCATACAAAGACAAAAGTACTGGACTTTAGGAGGGCTGACTTGCTAAAATGGGTGAGTGCCTAAGGAATGCACTAGCAAATGGGTAGGAAGGAGGGTGAAGAACAATGGGAATAATAAAACTGCCATCACAGAGGTAATGAGCCTTGTGTGAAGCAAATAAACAAAACAAGACGATGTAAGAAATCACTATGGTTCTCAAAGGAAGTGGCAGTGAAGGTTCAAGAGAAAAAGAAAGCATTCAGGAAGTACAAGGAATCCAGAAGGAGCAGGACAGAGAACTGTATAAGTTAAAGCAAAAGGAGGCTGGGAAGGCAGTCAGAACAGCAAAGGCCCAAACCGAGGAAAAGATAGCCAACTCAGTTAAGAAGGGGGATAAAACCTTTTATAGGTACATCAGGGAGCAAAGGAAGACCAAGGGAGGGATAGTGAGGCTTAATAAAGGGGAGGGAGGGTGGGCAGAGGGAGACTGTGAAAAGGCAGAGATACTAAACAAATATTTTGATCAGTATTTACAAATGAAGAGGGGGAGGTACATAAAACAAACAGTAGTAACACTCTGGATACAGAAGTTGATACCAGCCCATTTACAGAAGAAAGGGTTCTGAAAGAACTCTTAAAACTGAAGGTGGACAGAGCAATGGGGCCTGATGGGAGTCATCCCAGAATTTAAAGAGCTAAGGGTAGAACTAGTGACACCACTGACTACCCTTTTAACAAATCATGGGAGGATGGGGTGGCACCCGAGGACTGGAGGAGGGCAGATGTGATTCCCCTTCACAGAAGTGGGAGCAAGGCAGAAGCAGGAAACTACAGACCTGTTAGTTTAACCTCAGTGATAGGGAAAATGATGGAATCACTGAAGGAAAGAATTGTCAAGTATCTAGAGGCCAGAGGGCACAGGACCCTAGGCAGCATGGATTCACAGCGGAAGGTCATGCCAGACAAATCTGATAGATTTTGATTGACGGGTGACCAAAGTAGTAGATCAGGGAGGGGCTGTGGACATGGCCTACCTAGACTTTAGCAAGGCATTTGACACAGTCCCACACAAAAGATTAATATACAAGTTAGCCAGCCTGGGAGTGGGTCCCAAGATGACAGCCTGGGTAAAGAATTGGCTGGAGAATAGGACACAGAGAGTAATAGTAAATGGAGTCCACTCAGAAGAAAGGAGGGTTACTAGTGGGGCACCGCAGAGGTTCAGTATTAGGACCGGTCCTCTTCAGTGTCTTTATGTTTACATTGCGGAAGGACTGGAAGGAAAAGTATGTCTCTTTGCAGATGACACTAAGATCTGCAACAGAGTTGATGCACAGGGTGAGGTGAAAAGGATGAGAAGGCACTTGGCAAGATTAGAGGAATGGTCAAATGTATGGCAGCTTAGATTCAATGCTAAGAAGTGCAAGGTAATGCACCTGGGAAACAAAAACCCAGGGGAAGAGTACACAATGGGGGGTGAGATACTAACAACAACAAAAATGGAAAGGGACCTGGGGGTAGTCATATCAGATGACCTAAAGGTGGGCAAGCAATGTGAGAGGGCAGCAAGGAGGGTGGGGGATACTGGGATGCATAGGGAGAGGCATCACCAGTAGAAAACAGGAAGTTATTATCCCTCTGTACAGACAGCTGGTGAGACCCCATCTGAGTACTGTGTGCAGTTCTGGAGACCCAATCTCCGCAAAGACATAGACAGGATGGAAGCTGTCCAGAGGAGGGCAACTAAAATGGTGCAGGGTCTGCACCGGAAGACATATGAAGAGAGACTTAAGGAGCTTAATATGTATAGCCTCGAGGAAAGGAGGGAGAGGGGGACATGATAGAAACTTTCAAGTACCTCAAGGGAATCAACAAAGTCCAAGAGGGTAGCATCTTTCAAAAAAAGAGGTGTGCAAGAACAAGAGGGCACAATTTGAAGATAGAGGTGGGGCGGCTTAGAGGTCATTTAAGGAAGTATTTTTTCACAGAGAGGGTTGTGGATGCATGGAACGGCCTTCCGGAGGAGGTTGTGGAGTCAAAATCAGTGGTGGAATTCAAGCATGCGTGGGACAGTCATAAGGCAATTCTGTGGGGTGGGGTAAGAAGAAGTAGGCTGCTGGTTAACTAGGATCTGCAGCTTATCCAGTAGGTAGGGAAATGGGCAGACTGGGTGGGCCAAGCGGTCCTTATCTGCCGTCAAATTCTATGTTTCTATGTTACAGGCCCAAAAAGGGAGGGGAGTTTATTTTTTCCTCCACATCTTGCCTTAACATTACTTTTGACCCATATTAAGTTGAATTTTGTGGTGGACTTTAGTTTTCAGCTGGTCTGGACTTTCTATAACGGACTTGGGTAATATAATTACCCCTCTTGTTACTGCAAATTCCAGCCCTGTTAATATAGAAAATGTCTCTTAAATTTTTTAGGAAAGTTTTTCTTACTTATCTGATGTTAGCTTACAATAAGTGCCTAATCTTTAAATGGGTGGTGTTGGTCTGATAGATTTAGGGGAACCAGATTATTTGATTGAGATCAGGGGATCTGTGTATTCTTCTTGGGCTAACTCTAATTTTAGTGTAGTTTACTCTGTTAGAGCATGGTGCCTAATTCCCTATTATAGGGACAACTGCTGACATTGTGAATTTGAACATTATTTTAACAACCATGCAGCTCTTGGACTCATTTGCAGCAATTGAACTACCAGATAATGTTAATTAACGTTTTGTTATCCCCTCACAGGACGTAACTTATTTCATGCAACAGACCTTTTTGATAGTATTAAGAGGAGTGGCGCCCTCATTCTACTGTACATACCTAAAGCTGAATGAAGATGTCATGACTGTATGTCTGCTCTTATAAATAAATAAACATAAAGTTCAAAAAATAAAAGGACTGGACCCACAGGTTTTAAAAATGGTATTAAGTGTGGTGTGTTTACAGTGCTTGGCTCCAGAAGATTTTTGCTCTAAATTCTGCTCAAAAATGATTTAAAAGAGTGTCAAAAGGCGAGACGAGATGGCCTCTAATAATGCTTCTCCCATTAAGGAGGGGTCTGCCCTGCATAAGCCTAAAGATAAGGACCCCTCAGAAAATGAATCTGATAAACAAAACAATAAAAATGGTGACATGCCAAAAAGAAATTGTAAACAGACCACTGAGTCTGTTCCAGCAAAAAAACTATGTAAAGACAAGCATACCACTGCCCCTCCTACGTCAAAGCAAGGGGAGACGCCAGTCACAAAAAAGCATAAAGACAAAAAAAAAAGAATTAAGAAGGTCAGTCACCCACTGAGATCTCTGACCCTAATAACCCCCTGTAAAAGAAATGGCAAGGCATGGCACCTGTATCAAGCTTTACAGGGTATGGGGGTGTTTTCTCTGCTCCCTCTACTCATGTTAACCCTAGCAGCTCTGTTCCAACCTTTGGGACATCCTGCTACTACATTCAGGGGGATGATGATGAGAATGATTAAGAAAACAATGGGGACCAGGCTCTGGTGCTGGACATTTTGCATGATCCACGCTTTGGTACCTCTCCAAATGGCAAGGAGGACCTTTCCTCCCTCCTAATCTCCTTTTACAGTACGTGGTGGACACCCTGGATCTGCCTGATCAGGAGTCCATCGAGGAGGAGGATGATGAAGAGGAGGAAGACTATAAAAATATGATGGGTTTTCCTCCTACAAAAAAAATATTTTGCTTCCTATATGCAGATCCTTCAATAAATCCACTGTGAAGCTCCTGCAAGCCCCTATATCCTTGTTGGGAGTGGACAAGAAAGTAGTTAAAAATATCCTCTGGCTTAAAATGAGGCTGATTTTCGCTATACTCATCCCAGCCATGAAGGGTGGTTCAGGCCACAGCCTGTGATAAGGTCCCTCTCACCTCTATGCCTCCTGAAAAGGAGTCACGAAAATTAGATGCTATGGCTAAAAGGTCTTGTACCTAGAGATGCAGCGAATTTAAATTCCGTTGGCGAAATGAACATGAAGTGGGCACATAGCGTGTAGCGGAGTGGGCAATGCAAAGTGCTCACTCTGCCTTGTCATTACCACTTTGCGTTAAGGCGGAATGGCAATGTGAAGTAAGGCGAAGTCATTGTTTTTAATGGATTTCGCATTCCTCATTATGATTCTAAGTGATCCAGTTGGTGTTTCAGATTTGGCAGCCCCCCCCTCCCACACACATCACATGGTTTACAGTACTGTGTCACATGCTCTTCAGCTAGACAAGAAGAAAGTGAGTCATACACGCAGACACTTTTACTTTCTCCTGTGCAGATGGAGAGAGTAGTGTGTTTTGTGACTGCTGATACTTTGAGATCAGAGCGAGGAGGAGATTAAAACTTTGATTTAGACCCAACAGCTTTTTTAAAAGCTAAATTTTGTTGTTTTTTCTGTACTCTTTTTTTACTTAATTTGTTCTTTCTGTAAATTTTTTTTCTTGCCTTTATAAGTAGTTAGTTGTTTGTCTGTGTGACTGTGTGTGTGTGTGTGTGTGTGTGTGTGTGTGTGTGTGTGTGTGATAGTGTGCGTAGTGACTGCTTAGACTGAGGGAGCTCAGTGGAGAGATGGACCAGGGTGAGGGAATGTCTGGGACGAGGGCAGCTCCGGAGAGCGTGGTAGTGGTAAGCATCGTACACGTGCACATGTGTGGAGGCGTGGGCGCCATTCCTGTTGGACCACTTAAAACATGTAGTGCCCCCGAAGCAGGACCAGCACCGCCTCCTGTCCTGACTCTGTGACAGTTGAACCACCACCAGCACCACCAAGTTCAGCACCAGGTCCTCTGGAGCAGGATGTGCCTGTTCCCCCGGACCCAGGTGTGGATCCCATTCCTGTTCGGCACCGTGACCAGCCGGCTGCCAGTTCATCTGGCCATCCCCTGCCTGTGCCTGGTCCTCCCCGCACCTCCGTTGTTTGGCAGTTTTTTGACTGTGTCGGGGGGGACGGCACTGTGGTCAAGTGCCGCCTATGTGAGGTGGAGGGGCGCTGTGGCACCCAGGGACTCCACCTGGGGACTGGGGCCAGCACACCCATGTGCTCATTCACCAGCAGTTGGAGTGGCAAGCTGCCACAGAACGGACCATGCCTGCACCTGCTGGCCATTCTGTGGCAGAGGGTGCAGCTGTGCATGGTGGCATCCCTAAGAAGAGGGAGGCCACAGCAGCACCTGCTGCTCCACCATCACCCCATCACACCACCCCCAACAGCAGGTTAGCCTGTACAATGTGTGGACCCCAGAGAACTGCATGTAACACAGGCTGACTTGGCAGTTCTCTGGAGTGCTGTTGAGGAGAACAATGAGAGGGTGAGTGCTGTGGAGCAGAGGCTGGATCACATAGAGGGACATCAGTTGCAAATTATGTCCATGCTGGAAATGCTGCTGGATCACCATGGGATCCCACATTAGTTTTTTTTTCCCCTCACATCATGTGCCCCCCCACACCTTCCTTGCTGTGTTATAAAATGTATTCCTCCACCATCTCCGACCCTTGCATGTAATTATGCCCTTTTTGTTGTCTTCCATATGCGTGACACTTTGTATTCTGAGCAGTGCAAGTATACTGTGCTAAACTCTGTGTACAGTCTTCTTTCCAGTCTGTGTATGTACTGCGGACACTGTCCAACTACCTGACTTAAAAACAAACATTAATGAGTACAATGGTGGGGTGGTGAAGCATGGAGAGATACTGCAAAACAGGCTTACAATACATCCAAGTAACTATTAAAAAAAATTAATGTTGTGATTCGTGACGTGATCGTGAATCATGATTTTTGACTGCATTTGTGACCGTCATGATGAAGAAACATGAATGCCTATGGCTGTACTTCCCCGATGAGCTGTAGCTTAAAACTCCCAGACTTAAAAACACGTATCAGTGAGTACAATGGTGGGGTGGTGAAGCCTGGAGAGATACTACAAAACAGGTTACAATACATCCGAGTAACTAGAAAAAAATTAATGTTGTGATTCGTAACGTGATTGTGAATTGTGATTTGTGACTGCATTTGTGACCGTGATGATGAAGAACGTGATTTGTATCACGAGTGACTCGTGATGATGGTCCTGACTTAAAAACGCATATTAATGGATACAATGTTCATGCAGAATTAAGCACCACACCTGTCCAGTACTCTGAAGGGAAGCCAAAGAAACAACTGTGACTTAAGTTACAAATGGAGATTGGGCCCTATTGAGATGCAAATGCACAGACAGATTAAGATTGCGCTGTGCACTGAAGAGATGCAGACACAAAGGTGCAACACCCAACCAGTGCTCACCATCAGAAATTCAAATCTGGAAAAGAATACCTTTGCCAGTTGGGGGCCGGGGCGGGCCAGGCGCCGGGGCAGTGTAGTGCACTGCTGCAGTAACAGTCACTAGTACTAGTACCAGTAAAGATACCACAAAGAAGTACAAAAATCACACAGCTGCAGTGGATAGCAGCTTCACATTACCGAAATTATTATGTGGCACAATAAAAGGTGTCTGATTTGATGACACGCGTCACACACGTACTCACATACACACTAAGTAATGCATAGCAAATTGAAAACTTCAATAATATAACCACATATTTTAAACAAACTAAAATTATGCACTGCTACCACAACAATCAGCAAAAAAAGGCAAGAAATATTGAAAATATTACTGTGTACATTAACACAGTTATACAAGGAAAAATATCACCAAAACAGAAAGCACTGTCTTTTTCCTCCAGGTTAATCTACCTACACCACAGATACACCCCTCCCCCAAAGCACACTTCCACTGTCTCCCAGTACACAGACTGAATGTTGTACATTAACATTCAAAATCCATACACAAACAATAAACGTTCAATAATATGAGCACAAGTGGGTTTCCTATAATCGATGAACTAAAGTTTCAGCAAAAAATTACTCAAAAAGGCTTTTTTAACAGCTTTTAGGTTTGAATCGCAGAGAGCTCTCAGAGCAGATTGTCTCCTACCGCTTCCTACACACACGCTACCCCAAACTGAGGCTGCTCAGAACAATCTAGAGCCCATGTGACCTGAAATCCCATGAATCACTGCAAAATATGCCTTTGGAGTTTAAAAACAAAGGCAAGTGGTGAGGTACTTGTTTTCAATGTACTTAGCCTTAAAAGTAATGGAGTAGTGGTTTGGGAAGGAGAATAGCAGCGAAGTCATTGTTTTCAATGGACTTCACGTTACCCATTATAACGCAAGTACTCCACTTAGCGCCTTGAGCACTTGGCCAGAATTGGCAGCCTTCACTGAATCACTTCGTGGAGCGAATTTGGGCTACTTCGCCCATCACTACTTATACCACAACCTCTTACTTGGCATACTCTGCTAAGCACAAGAAGACTCTTTGGAGTTCTGTACAGGTCATTCTGTCACACAGATCTGACAGGATGTTCCAAGACATTGCTGAAATAGTGAAATCTGTTCTGCAGACCACCAAATTCCAGTTTCATATGGCTGCAGACACTAATGACACAACAACAGGGGTCATGGATCAGGCTGTCTCGCTCAGACGCTTTGCCTGGATACAAACAACTAATTTATCCCAGAAATACCAGTCCAAAGCTATGGACTTCCCCTGTGAAAATAATTCCCTGTTCGGGGACAAAACTGAAGCATACATGTTATGTCAGAACCCCCAGGTCGCACTGGAAGACGAATGAGCAACTTATTGTTCATTGTGCCTTCCTGGTGAAACATTTCAATAAATAAATAAAAATACACAAAAAAGGTGGAGGAGTACAAGTCTACCTATGAAAGCAATGCAACCAAGCAGAAAGCCCTCGACATCCCAGAGTCTAAACATTGGGGTAACAGAGGCAGGGGCTACTTCCCAAGGCATTCTGTCTTATACCCATGCCTTTGGATTTCTTTCAAATGAGAGATAATTTCGAGGAAGAGGCGGAGGGTCAGAAGAGAGCTGCCACCATTCTTGCCCCTGCCATACAGTCAAAGTCCTAACTTCCGCAATCAGGCCACCTCCCCCCCTCCAGTAGGGGGCAGGCTCTCACACTACCTCCAAGCTTGGACCCACATCACCACAGACAAGTGGATCTTGGAGGTCGTGGAAAAAGATGTACCCCTACAGTTCAAGCAGTTTCCTGTCCTTCGGGGTCCAGCTCTGTCAAAACTCCTATCTCCAACAGAAAAATACCTGTTGGAGCTGGAGGTAAAAACTCTTATTATCAGGGCTGTATCACAAGGGGTTTCTCGTCCAGGCATAGGGAGGTGATCCTGCCCCTCTACTGATCTTTGGTCAGGCCGCACTTGGAGTACTGTGTGCAGTACTGGCGGTCGTACCTGAAGAGGGGATATTAATTTACTGGAAAGGGTGCAATGGAGGGCAACAAAAATGTTACAGGGGATAGAGGGCAAAGCCTACGAGGACAGACTGAGTGAGCTGAATATGCACTCACTGGAGGAAAGGAGGGATGGGGGATATGTCTGAAACGTTCAAGTATTTGAGGGGGATAAACAAAGCTAACACTGAAGGGGTGTTTAAACTGAGGAGGGGTAGGGACATGAGGGGGTATGGACTAAGATTGGATGGCGGAAGATTCAGGAGGGAGATGTGGAGGCACTACTTCACAGAGAGGGTGGTGTCTAAATGGAATGCTCTGCCAGAGAGAGTGGTATCATGCAAGACGGTAGGAAGTTTTAAGAGGGAGGGTCTGGGTGGAGGGGGCCGAGGCCGTCATGGGAATCACAGATGGGGAGGGGGGCTGGGGAAACTGCAATCTAGGGTGCTAGCTGCACACTCGAGCAGACATTGATAGACTAGGTGGTCTGTTCCTGCTGGCAGATTGGTATGTTTGTATGTTCAAATGTTAATACACTCTCTGCCGCAGGGAGACTGGCTAGCCTCCCTGGATGTCAGTGACGCCTGTTTTCACATACCAGTAAGGCAGTCCCACAGAGAGTTTCTGAAGTTTGTGCTGTATCCAGGCCATTACCAGTTTGCAGCCATGCCCTTCAGCCTTGCCACTGCTCCCAGAGTATTCATCTGTAGTGGCAGCCCACTTGAGAAAGCAGGTCCATACCTGGACGAGTGATTCACAGTGGGCAAGACCCCTCAGCAAGTCAGAGAGGCTCTAAACCACACAAGACAAACTCTGTCCTTTCTGGGGTTTCTAATCAATGAAAGAAATCCCATCTGGAACCCTCTCAGCTCCTCAGCTTCACGACAGCAGACTTGGATACTCAGCAGACAAAAGCCATTCTTCCTCAGGACAGAAGTCAGACTTTCTGACTGCAGCAAATTCTTTTCTGCTACACCAGCCAAGGCCTGTGAGGCATTTCTACAGCTCCCGGGCCACATGGCTTCCATGACAGCTGTGGTCCCAGGGGTAAGGGACATTCAGTATCATTTCCAAGTCCACTGGTCACAAAGAAGAATTCTCTGTCTAAGCTAGTACCAGTGACAAAACACTGCTTCAGGCTCTCGACTGGTGGAAAGAAGAGGAAAACCTCTCAGTGGGCATCCCTTTCAGCTTTTCAGTCAGTGGCACTTGGACACCAAAGGTCAAAAAGCCACATAAATCTTCTGGAACTCGGGCTGTGCATCTGGCACTGAAAGTTTTCACCCTCAGGTCAAGAGACACTGTTCAGATCAGAACAGACAACACCACTGCTGTGTTTTACATAAACAAGCAGGGTGGCACGAGGTCTGCTGCCCTGTGCACAGAGGCCATGAGAATCTGGTCCCTAGCTTATTCCCTGGACGTGAGTCTCTCTGCCATACACCTTCCAAGCAAGGACAATACCCTGGCAGATGCTCTGAGCTGCATCAGCCAAGGTCACAACCAATGGACTCTGAACAGACAAGTCCTTGCCACAGTCCTCAGGAGGTGGGGCATGCCACAGGTGGACCTGTTTGCATCCCACCTCAACTACCAGCTTCCTCTGTACTGCTCCAGACCCACAGCAATGGGCACACTCCCAGCACTAGTTTTGAACTGGACAAGGAACTTTTTACATGCATTCCCTCCATTTCCCCTGTTACACAGAGTGCTGCTGAAGCTCAGGGATCAGCCAGCAACCATGATCCTCATAGCTCCAGACTGGCCAAGGCAAGCCTGGTATCCTCTCCTGCTGGCCATGTCCCACAAGAAGCCGATTCGACTTCCTCTGGCTCACTGTCTCCTCTCCCTACCACAAGTAGGGGCGAATTATCCAGACCTGGAATCCCTTCACCTTAAAGTCTGATTCTTGAGGAGCTAGAATGACCAGATACACAGTATTTAGAACAAGTTCTGAAAATTCTTCGCATGGCTAAAAAAGCCAAGCACAAAGAAAATGTATGCAACTAAATGGAAAAGATTTTCAATCTAGTGCAAAGGAAAAAAATAGACCCTCTGAAGGCCTCTGTCCCTTTGCTTTTGGACTGTTTAGTTCATCTGCAATCATCAGGCCTCAAGGCCTCATCCCTGAGGCTTCACTTAGCTGCAGTTTCAGCCTACCTTTCCACTGGGAAAGAAAAGTCTATAATCTCTAGGCCATTTTCAGAAAGTTCTTCAAGGGCCTCCTTCATTTGCAGCCCCCAATTAGGGAACCTGTTCCCTCTTGGGACCTTAACCTCTGCATTGCTAAGCTCATGGAGCCCCCCTTCAAGACCATGGCTACAGCCCACATTAAGTACGTTACCTGGAAAACAGTACTTCTAGTGGCTATCACTTCTGCAAGAAGGATTTCAGAAATGCAAGCACTCTGCACTAAGCCTGACTACATGGTCCTCCATAAAGTCAAAGTAGAGCTCAGAACAAATAGGAAATTCCTCCCCAAGGTTGTCTCTGAGTTCCACTTTAACCAGTCCATTACTCTCCCTGTCTTTTTCACTGACAATTCCACTCCAGGGGAAAGAAGGCTTCACAGCCTAGATGTCAGGAGAACTCTTTCCTGTTACTTGGAGCAATCCAAAAGGTCAGAGACTCCTCTACTCAGCATTTGCTCACCTATAGTAAGGTGGGCAAGGGAAAACCAGCCACCAAGAAAACTATCTATTGCTGCATAGTTCCCTGTATTCACTTCTGTTATGCCAAGGCTGGTAAACAGCCCCGTCAAGGCCTCAGGGCCCACTCTACTAGGGGCACTGCTGCCTCCGTAGCAGCTGTAAGGACATTATCTTGCTAGAGGTCTGCAAGCAGCTACCTGGAAGACTGTACACACAGTCGTAAAGCATTACTGCCTAGATGTACAGTCAAGGTCTGATGCCAGATTTGGCAGGGCAGTCCTGCAGAGCCTCTTCCCTAAGTAGGTTCTGTACCCATCTCTCAACTGTACTGCTTTGTAGTCTACTATTGTTACTGATGCTAAAGGACTCTTGGGGTGAGAAGAAAAATTTACTCACTGTAGTAATTCTGTTTCTTCCAAGGGGTCCTTTAGCATCAGTAACCTCCCACCCTGTCTCCTCAGGCACCTGCGTTAAGAAGGCTCTGCTTCTAGCCGGCCCGGTGGCACTGAGGGTTGAGGCGCTGGACGCCACACCTTGCACCACACCACCGACCCGGGATCAGGAGTGACCTCGGGTACTGGAGAGTCGGCTGGGGGGAGGAGGATCGAGCATTCCAGGGACTGCTCTCCTCCGGGGAGGGTAGGAAGGGATTACCATGGATGTACTGGCTCCTGACGGTGGCTGGGGGTCTGTGCATGCCGAGGTTAGCTGTGGGGTTGGCGTGGGCCGACGTCAGACATGCTGTGCATGGCAGCGTCCTTGGCATCATGGCACACCTGCGCCATGGGGGCGACCACATACAGAAAAAGCCTCCATGCGCACAGTAAAGGCAGATCTGGCGTAGTCGCATCAGATACATCCAAGTCAGCTCCTGTGGTGTCCGCTCCCTGGCCTTCCATGGTATGCGGGCTAAGTACCCACTGCGATGTGGCTGGGGGGTGGACGGACATAGGAGTTGGAGAGCTCTGGCTGGGCGGCGGGCCAAGGAGACAGCTGAATGGGAGGGGACCATAGGTACAGCCCCCCCAACCGAGGAGTAATAAACAAATAAAGTAATAAGAAGGCTCTGCTTCTGTATCTTTTTGCCAAATTTGTTCAGTTTTTTTGGTTGTTTTTAAAGGATGTTAATGGTTAATTATAGTCTTTTTATAGTTCATGCTGTTGCATGGTTTTAAAGCTTGTTGGCACGGTCCTTTTAGTCATTGTTCTCCTTTCGTCTTCGAAAAAATTCTGAAGCCCTGTTTGCTCTGCATTCAGAACAACTTCCTGCTTGATTCTGTTTGGCCACTCTGTTTTAATGTGTAACCCCTAGATGGCGCTATCCCAGGGGCTACTACCCCTGCCTGATTTGCCACTAACAGGTTGAGGGGCCTGGATCCAATGGCGGTGCCTCCACCCAGAGGTCAGGGTTTGCAGTAGTTAAACTTACTTGGTCACAGCCCTCTGGGACACTGCAACCCCTTTCTTCCACTAGTGGCCCACACAATATATCAGAATTACCTTCACAGTATACACTTACCCCAGGACTAGTTCCGCACTGGGACCTCCTGTGAAATAAGATACAGTGCAACAATCACAGTACAGTACTTTAACACAGACAAATACCTCAGGAAGTATAACTTTGCTGAAACAAGCAGCTCTGATTTATTTAGGGGATATAACAAGGACAGGGAAATCAGGTTAATTAGCTTATCACTTTACTATCTACCTATGGCTCTGTGCACAGGCCTATCCCTACCAGTTACTGTCCTGGGTACCCAAGCCCTAGTGGCTAGTCCAAACCGTGGCAGCTGGTAGGGGCCCTTTCACACAGTGAAAAGAAAATTAGTTTAAACAGTCAGCAGTACAGTGATTCCATTTGGATTTAATGTGGCAATTCAACAGGGAGCGACCCTGAATTAGTACTCACGACCTCCAAACAAGATAAGGTCCTTCAACGTCAGCAGGGCTACTCTTGAGCTCCACGAGACTCTTCACACATTTATATGGTAAAAAAGAAAGTACTATACCAGGCAGGCTGCTTCTCTATCCCGATCGCAATTACTGCACAATACCTGGAGAACACACAGCAGATTCAGTTCCTGACAGACCGAGTGCAATTCAACAATTTCTCCAGTCTTCTACAGGGTGAGCCTGGTTTCTACTCTTCAGAGATCCTTTGATTCTTTTCACAGGACGGATTCAGTCCTAACAAGCAGTTACACAAGCTGCAGACGGAACTCTGGGCCTTACACACGTTTTTGACTGAAACTGTGCACTGAAGGAGCACAGGGTTTCTTTCCCTTCACTGCCAGATCTAAACTGAAACTCCAACAGGCAAAACCGAGCACTTCCTTTGAGTTCCTCCCAGTTCTTGACTGGATTGGCTGTCACTCACAATAGACTGCTGCTGTTGGTCCAAAAGGCGCGAAGTCTAAACTACATCTCCCAGAGTCACTGCCCATACAATCCTCTTGTGGCTGGCTCAGATTATGAGTCCAAGTTCTGATTAGTCCAGGCACCATTTTAGAGCTAGCTTACCCCACACTGATTGGTCCAGTTCAGCAGTTCAAAACCAGAATGGGGAACTAGGCAGACACAGTTCTGACTGCAAAGTAAGCGGGTTAGACAAACTGTAATTTCATTATTACTGTAAATGATTTCTGGCAAACAGTTACATCTTTCAGATAGGTTCTTTGCACTCCTAGTGACTGCAAAATGGAGTGAATTGGCAGCAGCTCGAGTGGTACTCAAACAGAGAAGCACACAGTCCCCCATACAAACTAATTATGTCTGCAAGCAGACAGCTCTTAAAGACAGTACCAGAGGCTCTAAAACACTCACTGATAAATGGCTTAAGCATCAAACACCATTCAGGCGTGGAGCATTCAAGCAAGCTCCTGGAAGTCTTTTGGGAACCCCTATTTGCAGGGGGTTACAAATGAATATTCATGGCTCCACCTCCGGGGCAGTTCAGCCTAGTCAGCTTACTGCTGTTGTTACTGATGCTAAAGGACCCTTTGGAAGAAATAGAATTACTATGGAAATTTTTAATATGGCCGTCTGTTATCCATATTACCTGCTCCAGCCACAAATTGTGAAATCCAGCTGTATCCAAAATATCAGTGGATTATCTGAGGATGTACTCTTGGCCCTGCCACTACAGTCCAGGCCACTAAGGTATACTGTCGAACTCTTACCTTCTAATTGTAACCAGATTCTGGCTTGTGTTGCATTTTGGCCGGGAACCATCGTCATCGTGAGTCCTTACCTCTGTGGTACATCTGAGCCTGATGAACAGAATTCTTTTTATTTCAGCTGAATACCGAGTATCTGGGGCTGCTGAGTATGAATAGTCACCAAGTGTTCCAATTAAGTTACTCCCACACCTTATGAACCAATATTTGAAACAGAGCTTTTACAGATAAGAACAAAAAACAATGTACTGTGTTAAGTAAGGTATGGTATGCAAACAAAACAAAAGGGTAATATTAAATGCAGGCTGAAAATAGGAAATAACATTAGAATCGACGTTTCAGTCGTGATTTTTCAGTAATTATCTGTATTGAAATTAATTACAGGCAGATTTCTTTCTCTCTCCTACAGGTGGTCGCAGGGCTAAAGCACAACTGGGATGCACATACTGTAGCAGAGCGTCAGGCAGGAAACAAAACTCTGCAGCAGAGGTATCCCCACCTCCCCTTCTGGATCCCACCAGTTTTATTTCCTTCCTCGCAAGTGGCAGGTACTCTGCAGCAGAGCTCTGTTTTATTTTATCAGAGCAGCTGTCTGAAAACATTGTTTCATCAGAGCAGCCGTTTGAGAGCTTTTTTCTATCTTCTTTTCAGAGTATCCTGCTAACTTGGCCCATGGACGTTTTTCTCTCCTCGATCCTTCAGTCGTCGGGGGCTCCAGGCTCAGCCTTGCAAGCTGCACAGCCTGACCCCCCCGACCCGCTACCGGAGATAGAACCACAACAGTAATTCACCGCAACCAGAGAGCGCACCGCGTTGGAATTTCCGCCAGATCAAGCAGACAGCAGTGGAGAAGGATACAGTGCTCACGGGACGTCCGGTATGTAGCAATGCTTGGTCACAGCCAGGTTGTCACAGAACCTCCCTCTTTTAGCTGTCCGTGTCCCGGGAACGTTCTGATGCCTGAGCACAATTTACTGAAGCCCACAGTGAGTACTCTTCTGTTTTTTTGGGCTGGTGGCAGGGCAAACCCGACCATTGGGGTGAGAAGTCAACCCTCGATCTGGGAAAAGAGCTTAAATTAGTGCTGGCAGCCATCTTTAGAGCCCCTATCAGGCAGATATTCCATGTGCCCCCTCCTCTTACAGTCAGAGCTCCTAAAGAGCAGGTCTGGAGCCATCTGTATTTTTAGGCCTGATAGGCCCTCTGGGAACTCATATATCCAGGGGAGCAACCCATATAGTCAATTGTTTGCCTGACTCAGGAAGGACCAGTTGTTGGGGAACTGCAGATACAGTGCCTTTTTTCCACAGCTGAGACGCAGTCCACATCTGGGTCTGTTAGAAACATTTACCCCCAAGCTTTGCGAGCATGTCGTCAGACACAGTCCAGGCCAAATCATCGGACAAGCTGTCCAGGGGCAGAAAATGCCCCAAATGTAAATCTCCCCGTTGGCCACATTTGCAGGATCAGTGTGCTTAAAACGTGAGGAGGCAGCCTCCTGGGACTCTGACACAGGGGGAGGGCACCTCATCCTCCCGCCCCCTGGAGGGTACCCAGATCTCTCTCTCTCCCAGAGATGTCCTTGTCAGTCTCTCGCCCCAGAGAGTCTCAACAACAGATTTGGCTTTAGCTGGCCCCTGAGTTAATCGAAACGTTGAACAGGGCATTTGTCTTAGACCCAGCCTTGTGTGATTTGCAGACCCCTACCTAACCAAGCAGGGGCCCCAAAAAAGCTTCACGGAAATGCACTCCGTCCCCCTCTTTGAAAGATGAAGAACCTTCATTGGGATCATCACATTAAGAAAAAGAAACAAACCCACTCTCCTGCCACTAAGGACAAGGGGAGGCGGGGATACGCCTGCTGTAGAGCTTTGTTTCCTGCCTGACGCTCCGCTACAGGAAGTGCATCCCAGCTGTGCTTTAGCCCTATGACCAGCAGTCAGAGAAAGAAAATTTACAGGGATTTAAATTTCAGTTTCTTCTGCTTGCCTCGGTTCCATGTACAGTATGTGCACACTGCACACTTGTGAATGAAAATGTATTTATCTGTGCAGCACCAGGTTGTGCATTAGAGAAAGAGTAAAGTTCTTCAGGGAGTCCCAAATTTCCATTTGACTTGGTGGCACAGTTGGTAGCACAACTAGAATAGAAGTCCGGGCAGCCTGGGTTCAAATCCCAGTTAAAGCACTTCTTTCTTTCTTCTGTTTGTTTGGGTTTCATATATGTGCACACTGCACCCTTATGAATGAAAAATGTAGTCATCTATGAAGAACCAGTTTGTGCACTAGAGAAAGGGCAAGGTGCTTCTGGGCATTCCGTGTTTTCAGTTGCCTTGGTTCCGCAACCGGAATGGAATTCCAGGCAGCCTAGGTTCAAATCCCAGCTAAAGCATTTAATTATTTCTCTTTTCTGTTTGTTTGGGTTCCATATGTGTGTGCAGGCCGCACCCTTGTGAATGCAAATATAAATATTTGTGCAGAACCACGTTGTGCATTGGAAAAGGAGGAAGGTGCTTCTGGGAGTCTCAGCTTTTCAGTTGCTTTGGTGGCACCGCTGGTAGCACAACCGGAATGGAATTGCCAGCAGCCTGGGTTCAAATTCAAGCTAAGGCCCCTATTTCTTTTTCTCTGTTGTTTGGATATTAAAAGGTAAGTTAGTTATTGAAAATAATTCCTGAAGACTTAAAGGGACACTGTCAGCTTTGCCCCTCCGTTTGCTTCAAAATCACATGAATGTGCCTCTTGGCACACAATAATAACGATTACCGTAGAATGCCCCCCGGTCTGAAATTCCCACTTTGTACCTGTTTTGCTGATATTTACCTTATAAGTTGTCCGCTCAATCTGAGTTTAAATCAAGCGCCTACTGGAAGCATTTACCAGTTAGGAGCACATCTGCCGCAGTGCGGTCCCAAACTGCATTCCTTTCATGAGCATAGTAGAAAACAAGCTCCGCCAATCCACTGCAGTAATCCACATACTTTGTGGATCTCCGAAAACAAACCGAGCACTCAGAGTTGTACAAATAAAAGTTTTAGACTTGGGCGAAAATCTTGCACATGCACAAGAGCAGCACACTCTTGCGCTCGCACGGGTTCTGTGCTAAGTCCATTCCTGTGCATGCGCGGGATTTCGGCCCCGGTCCAAAACTTTTATTTGTATAACTCTGACTGCTCGGTTTGTCTTTGGAGATCCCACAAAGTATGTGGATTACTGCAGTGGATTGGTGGAGCTTGTTTTTCTACTGTGCTCATGAAAAAAAAAATGCAGTTTGTGACCGCGCTTGTGGCAGACGTGCGTTCCCGACCAGTAAATGCTTACGGTAGGCGTGTGATTTAAACTCGGACCGAGAGGACAACTTATAAGGTAAATATCAGCAAAACCCGTACAAAGTGGGAATTTTCAGACATTGGGGTGGTGCATTCTACAGTAATCGTTTGTTAGGTGTGTTCCAAGAAGCTCATTCATGCGATTTTGAAGTGAACAGAGGGGCAAAGCTGACAGTGTCCCTTTAATCATAAAAACATTGATTCTGACTCTTAATTTCTTTTTCCAGCCTTCATTTAGTCTGACCCTTATGAAATGGGTTGGATCAAACAAGCAGTCTGATTATTCAAAACTTGTTCCACGACTGTGCACTAATGTCAGATCACTGCACAGTTCACATTTTACTGCCTTTTTCTTGATTGTATTGCTTAAACCCATTTTATAAACACAGTAACGTACTCCAGGGTATGCAGCAATGCCATAAGTTGGTGCACTTCCCAGCTCATTAACGGCACTTAGTTGGGCCTCATTCCTCACAAACCAGCTGTGGCATATACAGTAATGTAGCCTTACTGCATAACCTGCTTTGTGTTATTGCATACATGATGCAGGTTGGCACAAGCACTGACTCGTCCACCCTCTGACCTAGTAAACCATAAGAAAGGGGTCTTGTGCAACTGTAATAGCTTCAAAATCCTGAAGCTCTGAGTTCACCTGGCTTGGTCCACTTCCCAGATATGGGTTTCTCTAATTTCTTGCTATAGCGCTTTAATTTTACTTTCCCATTTCAATTAATGTCACACCACCGCAAGGTTTAGATTGTCGGGATCCAGACCGGGCAGTAATGCAGCCTGGAAATGAATGCATGTTCTATGTGGTAGAAAGCACTCGGTGGTGCCTCGTGCCTCAGAGCCCATTTTGGGCATGTGGAATCGACATGCCTGTCACATGTTAATACTTATTTGGGTATATTCCACAGGGCTTTTCTCTTTTTCTTTACTGTGACTTGTGCTTTTCATGAATATTTATTGGGTTATGTCACAAGTGGTCAGCAGAGAAGTTTTCACAATATTCCCCTGGACAAAGATATGTTATTTCTGATGTTATAACATAATTGTGACCGACAATGGTTTAAAGGAACAGTCAGCACAAAGGGCCTCACACTCAAGTGTGAGCCTGGTCCCTAAAACACATTTCATTTTTACCTTTGAAGTTGTTGGCAATTCCTGAGGAGCCCTTTTCTTCTCAGCATCCTGCGTGCCAGCAGGCAGTTGCTGATAGACTCCCCTGCTTTTGCAGGGTTATGAGTTGAGAGAAGAAAAGGTCTCCCCAGGAATTGCCAGCAAAGCAAAAGACTGAAAATGTTTGAGATACAAGTTAAGGAAACAAATTCGGTGATTTACCAAACTGAATTTACCAGACCGTTAGGATTTAGGATATTGGGATATAGTTGCTGAAAATCCTAAATCCTAATTGTAAGATTCATATTGCATCCCGAAATCCAATATCTGAATCCAGAATCCGTGACTTCTGTGTTCAGAGTTGGTTAAATATCTCCCCCGGCACATCACTGTCTATCACCTCCCCCCTCCCTGTCAATGTCCCTAGGCCCTGAATGCATCCGATCAGCTCCCCACCCTGTAAACACCTAACCTTCTTCCTCCCAGCCCCTGCCAAAGTTTCCTCTTGTATAAATATAAGGCATTTAATAAATTGTAAATACTCTCCCACCTTTGTGAAATCATGAACCACCCACCTACCCGACCCATCAACTACACAGACCCTTCCCCCCTTTCTTCCCTTAAGTACTTTATTCATTTTTTTACTTTGTCCCGGTCCCAACACACACATCCCTGATGCGATGCATATGCGTGTGAAACGCGTACCACACATGCCTTGCGGATGCCCCACCCTACCAGTCACTCCGTTACTGTCTACACCCAATGACCAGACTTCCATCTGGTGGCAGTGGGACTATGGACAGGTGACCTCCCCCTCTTCCCGGGAGAGAGTACAGCCAACTCTCAATCCTGCTCTCACCCCACCCCCATGGCAGCACCCCAGCGACCCAAGGTCATTCCCGAACCCGGGTCGGTCGGTGTAGTGAGTGTGGTGTCCTGCACCTCAACCCTCAGTGCCACCTAGCCCCCCCCAATTTAAATGACAACTCTCCACCCTAGTCATGCTTTAGCATCCAGCCTCTCCTTCCACCAAATAAAAGGATATTAGGTGCACCAAGGATTCTGCAGAGGAGTGATCGTCATGCCCATCTCCAGTCAGTGTCACAACTAGTATGTATGTATGTATATATGTATGTAAGAATGTATGGTGACATCCTCCTGTAGCAACACTTCATTGGCTGACAAGCAGCCAATCAAGTGTTACTATAGGAGGACATTATCATTCATCCACATTAATGGGACACTGACAACTACGATAATCAGTCCTGCACGGCACTAGGTACATCTAATATTCTTATAATTTGGGGCTTTTGGAGAGAGAGGAGGAGGTTGTGTGCTAGAGGTGAGTAGGATGCATGTTGTCATTTGAATTTGGGTGTTCAGGTAGTTGATGGAGTGGGGAGAGGTGGGTATTTCATGATTTGACGTGGTTGGGTGTCCGTATTTATTTATTTACTGTTCATTATTATACCCCTTATATTTAAAGGAAACTTTGTTGGTGGGGAGGGAGGTTGGTTCTTAGAGGATGGGTAGGGTAAGAGGTTCCATTTATTTATTTATGACTTTGTTAACTGGGTAGGGTGCACTGGTCCAACAGACCATTTTCAGGCACGACCTGGGCCAAAAGGCACAGGCAGGATAAATAGTTACAATAGTAGATAACACAAATTGGTTACAGCTGTGTACATTCCATATGCCAATAGGCAGCCACAATGCAGTCAGCAATTCCTGGTCAGGAAGGCAGTAGCAGAACAAACAAACGACAAGTGAGATGACATGTAACAGGTAGGTGTGTAAGTGCGGCAAACAGAGTAAAGAATAGCAGGTGAGATGGCAATAGTTGCAGCAGTGCAGTAGGGATCCGGGCTGGTATAACAGAGAATACAGATTCAGCAGCAAGTGTGAGAGCATGTGTAAATGAGGCAGTAGAATTGGTAGTAAGAGGTTACAACGCTAATCATCCCCCCTCGTGTCAAGTCTCGGCTGTCTAAGGGCCTGAGCAAGAATCTGAGAAGGAGATTTGCAGGTTGTGGTGGTAGAAAGCTGGGAGGGAGGGCAGTTACTTGTGCGTACAGGTGCAGGTGTCCCTAATGAGGAGCCAGACTTTATAGTCTTGCTTGAAGGCATGAGGTTAGTCAGTAGAGCTAAGGGGGCAGGCAGTCCATTCCATAGGATGGAGGCAGCGACCGATCTGAGCTTTGCTACCCATATTTGTGGCAGTCATAGAGTTTCCAGTGGGGAGACAAGGGAGGAATGGAGGGCCTTGGCAGGATGCGTGGCTTGAAGAAAGTGGATATGGGGAGGCAGGACCACTCCTGATACAGGTATCGATGAGGCAGCTGGTAGTAAAGTCGAGGCGTCCTTGTAGGGAGAGCCAGTTTAGGGGCAGTAGAGATCGCAGTGGTGTGTGGAGTAGGGCGGGTTACCTAATGTATTCCAGGTTTGGGGTAATTGCAGGGTGGTGGAAGTGGGTATATTTGATGCAGGGAGTTGGGGGACAGAGGATTTTAACACCAGAACCGGATTTCAGACTAGGACATCCAAGGATAGTGAAGTTCAGTTGATGAATCAACCCTAGTCCTAATGACACTTTAAGTATTATTATAAACATCACCCCCCACACACACACACACTCTGTGAAAGCAGTCAAAACTTTGTAGAACCTGGCCACTGCTGTTTCTTTCACAACAGTGGCGATCTGTTCTGCAGATCTTTCTTTCCCATTATCCTTAGCACCCTTCAGCTTGGCATTGTGCTGCTGTGTCTTCAACGATCGCACATTACATGGAGACAATTAAGAGTAAATATAGCACATAAAACAGACGTGACTACGACTGATTTTCTTTATTGTACAGCTGAGCACAAGCAAGAGCCTGTAAAGATCTCCTAGTCCCTCTCACACAGTCAAGCAGTGCCTACTCACACCGTTTAGCAGCAGTACCATCTCACTTCCCAGGATCATCATCCAACTGATACAATATTATGACTGGGAGACAGGTGAGCTGGATAAGGGTCATGCGGTGGATGTTCTTTACTTGGACTTCAGCAAGGCCTTTGATCCGGTGCCTCATGGGCAGCTTGGGGGGAAGCTAACTGGTGTAGGAGTAGGGGCAAAACTGACAAACTGGATTACAAGCTGGCTGAGTGGGAGGTTACAACAGGTGGCGGTGGGAGGGGAGCTCTCAGCTCCAAGGCCGGTGATGAGCGGGGTGCCACAGGGCTCTGTGCTGGGACCAATATTATTTGGGCTCTTCATATCAGACATTGCGCGCAGGGTGGTGAGCAGGGTAAGTCTGTTCATAGAGGACACCAAAATGGGAGCAGTGGTGGATGGAAGGAAGGGATGGTAGCAGCTGCAGGGACCTAAGCAAGCTAGAGGAGTGGTCAGAGAGGTGGCAGCTGGGGTTCAGTGCAAAGAAGTGTAAGGTTATGCACTTCGGGGTGAAGAACCCATGGAGAGAATACTGGCTTGGGGGCGTAAGCTGGGGATCACTGAGGAGGAGAAGGGCCTGGGGGGTAATGGTAACGGGGACCATGAACAACATTGCCCAGTGCAGGAGAGCGGCTGCAAAACCAAGCAAAATGCTGTGGTGCATAGCGAGGGTTTTGTTGTCCAGGCAAAGAGAGGTGATCTTGCCCCTCTACAGGTCACTGGTAAGGCCACACTTGAAGTATTGTGTGCAGTTTTGGAGGCCGTACCTGAAACATGATATCAGGCTACTGGAGGGGATGCAGAGGAGGGCAACAAAGATGATATATGGAATGGAGGGGACAGACTATGAGAGCAGGCTGGGAGACCTGAATATGTACACCCTGGAGGATAGAAGGGACAGGGGCGATACAACAGGGACACTGAAGTATCTGAGGGGAATCAGTAAGGGTGGGGAAGATGGGGTCTTTAAGCTAAGGAGGGGGAGGGACACCAGGGGACACGGCTAAGAGTAGAGGGAAGATTTAGGAGGGAAATGAGGAGACACTATTTCACGGAGAGGGTGGTAGCAAATGGAACACACTACCAGAATTGGTGGTATCGTGTAAATCTGTGAACAGCTTTAAAGGGCATGGGATGGGAACAGGGAGAGTGAGGGTGGGGAAGGTGGAGGGAGCAGTGGGATGAAAAGGGAGAGGGGGTGGGGGCAGCTGCAAACTAGGGGTGCTAGCTGCACACTCGAGCATACCTAGATAGACCGGGTGGTTTGTTTCTGCTGGCACATTCGTATGTTTGTATGTTCGTAGGATGAAGTGTGAATTTTGGTAGGAAGGCCTTTGTTTTTGCAGCACCAGACACCCGGAACAAACTCTCTCTCCAGCTCAAGAATGCTTCTAGCTTGCAGTTGTTCAAGTCCAGTCTTTCAGGCCACCCCATGTACCCATATTTGTTTTGGTCCAGAATCCCCATCAAACTGACCATGATCGATTTACATAAACAGTTCTCCTGCTCTTTGTTGGCAGCGAACCCGTTTTGTTAGCTTGCTTTGATCACACTTCGAATGTACTTACCTTTAGAGTTTATTTTTTCCTGTTGTACATTTTAGCAAGTATGTAACTATTGCTGCTGGGTTATGTTAACCTAACTGCTGCTATCCTCTATGGGACTCCCATGAAAATGAGATGCTGCATCTCATGGTGGTATCCCAGTTCTATTCATTTCAAATAAATGAGAAATTTAAATTATGGAAATTGTGGCCTTGGGAATCCTGTGCCAGTCCCTGTAAGATACTATATGAAAAAACAGAAGCCAGTCACTGAAAACCCTGCTTGTCAAATCTAACACCATTTAAGCATGTTGAAGGGAAAACATTTTGCCTCCTTCTCCAGAAAAATGTCCCAAAAAATCAGAGGATAAACTTTTTTTTTCCTAGCCTTGACCCCCCCTCACAGCTAAGAGCCATTTGTGGCTCAGTCTGCATTGACTGGTTTTTAATTTGGGGTGAAGGAATTACGGTATCATTCCTATCTTGTGTTGCCACCCCTGGGCTTTCATCTTTGTAGGTACAGGGTTCCTGGTGATAATGCAGTATTTTCTGGGATGGAGGTGGTTAAATCTTTCTGTCCTTGGCTGTATATCCCAGAATGTAGTGGGCTAATCCATCAAAGGCCCTAAAAGCCTGGGTGAGTGCAGAGATGTTACTAACAGGATATGACTGGCCCTCTTCACAGAAAGATAAAAGCATCTCACAGACTCTTTAGACATTCCTGCCTAATGGCACCAGGAGGATGCGGCCTTGTTGTGCAGGCATCCCCGCCCTCCCTGTAAGGCATACAGTTGGATGCCACATCTTAAAACGAGCAGCTGCCATAGCTGGAGGGGACACGAGTGGCACAATAGTTGTCGGCAGCGCAGAAAATGGATCAATGCACTCTAGTCTCTGCACTCCTCACACATAAAAAGTAATGCTGTCCCACCATGTGATTTGCTGCCTCTTCCTCCTTTAGGAGTGACATCTTGAGAGATCCTAGATTACATTTTTATTAGGCATGGCTATAAAAGGTGCATGAGTATCCTTCCCTCCCCAATCCCATGCAACATACACTGACTTGATGCAAAGGTTTGAGAGCTTACAGCTACCGTACACATAAAGTAGCTGAAGGGCCTTTATTTCATGTATTTTGAAGGTGCCGTGATAGTTAACACTGGAGAAAACTGTTATTTATATTCACCCCATCTGTCTAGGAGACATGGTGAAGCAACACAGTAAGTTTAAGAGAACTATATCTGTAAGCTTAATTAAGCCCTTTACTGAATAGCATTCTCATTTTCTTAAGAATAGGCCTTCTTTTAATTTAAAAGCTGTCGAGAATCTTTATAAATGTGTTGGACCTAGAGATTAAACAGAAAGCACTTGAGCTTACATCATAGATCACTGATATGGGACTGCGGGGTTGGGGGGGGGACGACGACTTGTTTCCATCTTTTTTTTTTTTTAATTAAAGTTTATTGACATCAATCAGGTACATCAAAACAGTAGGTACAGGTCTCCTCCATCATCCCATAATAGTACATTGCATTAGAGAATTCATAAGCTTATTTAGACCGACAGTAAGCATTTTGATAGGTTGGCTGTTGTTATTTGCAATACATATAGTCCATTTCAACTAGTTCTTACAACTTTCTCCCCTTCCTTGTAATCAACGTACTCTAACCTTGACTTCCTCCTCCTCCTCAGAGGTGGTATAGGAGTGAGTGTAAGGCTGAACAGGAAGGATCAGAATTCAGCCAGATCTCCCATCTTGTCTATCTCCAGGTGTAGAGGTGGGACTTCTAATTTATTTTGAAGGTGAGCTCCTCCAGTCCAGAAATTTCCTGTATCACCTGTATCCGATCTTGTGTGGTCGGGGCTGAGGTTTCAACCAGGACCTGGTAATAGCTTTATGGGCAGCTGTTAGGAGGATAGCCCACAGGTAGAGTGAATCCACACCTCTAAAGCCCAGTGGGGACTCCTAGGACTGCACCAACCAATTCACAGGGAGCTGTAGAAAAGATACCCGAGGCCTGGGACACCCCTCCCAGAAGGCCCAGAGTCATGGGCAAGCCCCAAAAATGTGCAAATGGTTTGCTTCTGATTCTCCACAGACTCTCCAGCATGTCGCTGGTTTAGCAGGGTATCTTCTATTTAAGGCCCTGGAAGTAAGGAAGTACCAGATCCTCGTCCTCCAGGCAAATTACTGCCAATATGGAGACCGTGTGGTCCCTCTAACTATTTGAAAGACAGTGTCCCAGTTAAGGTCCCCACAGTCCTGACCCCCCTCCCTCTGCCATCCCTCCTTGATTTTTTGCCAGGGGATTCCCTGCTCAGATTTGCTAAAGATTTGTAGTTTGCAGAGATCAGACCCCTCTGAACCCGAACAGATTGACCCATTTGTAAATCTGTCAAAAAGGGAGTAGCCCTATCTGGGTTCCAGTCCTCTCTCCGTAGAGAAGCGATATAGGTCCTAACCTGAAGATATCTAAAGTGGTCTGAGTTCCGCAGACCGAATGTGGTTTTAATGGTTTCAAAGTCTAGAATAACATCTCCCTGCAGAAACTGTTCCAGGCACCTGAGTCCAGCTCTGTCCCAGATCCTAAAAGTATGGTCCTGGTATGCTGGAGAAACCAGGATCCCAGGCCAGTCTAAACATGGGCCAAGTTGAGGATTTTAGTTAGTATTTTGCCAGATCCTATGCACTGCTCTCACTGTATCCCTGACTGCAGTCAATTTTGGGAGTGGAAAGTTGTGAGTAGTGAGGGGAACACTAGTCTAGTTTCAAGGGGTGGGCCCAGCTCCTCCCCATCTCCGTCCAATTTGCAGAGTAATTAGGATTGGACCACTGAAGGCCGCCCTCAGTTGTGCTGCAGGAAATAATCTTCTAAGTTGGGAAGGGAGCAACCCCCGCCACTTTTATGGGTCTGCAGGATTTTTAAGTTTATTCTGGGTCTTTTATGATTCCAAATAAATTTTGAGATCATTTTGTGCCAGGTCTGGAAGTGTGACTTGTGGATAAAGAAGGGCAGGCATTGGAATAAGTATAGGAACTTAGGGAGCACATTCATTATAATAGCTTGGATCCAAGAGCACATAGGGAAGTTAATGAGGGACCACCTCTCAAAATCTTTTCTCATTTGGCTTATTGGAAATATTGGGAGGTGTGCTTGGTAATATAAATGCCAAGGTATTTCATCTTCCCTGCAGCCCACATCAAGGGAAGGAGGTCACAGATGTCCTCTGAGGGGTTGTAGAAAAAGCAAAGTACTTCTGTCTCAGTTCTATTGAGGGAATAACCTGAGTGTCCCCCAGACTCCTCCAGGATGGACCACACCTGTGGGATGGACTGCTCAGGCCTGGAGAGGCACAGCAGTACAACGTCTGCATAAAGGGATATTTTCTGATGCAGGCCCCCCCACCTTCACCCCCTCGACCCCCTCTGGTTTCCATACAGCTTCCGCTAAGGGCTCTGTATAAAGGGCGAACAAAAGGGTCAAGAGAGGGCATACCTGATGGGTGCCCCTACCCAGCCTAAACCTGTCGGACAGCCCCCCCATTCATCCTAACATAGGCCTGTGGACCGGAGTAAAGTACCTTAATTGTGTCTTTAAAGGACTGCGGGAAACCCATGTATTCCAAAACCAGAAATAGGAACTCCCATGAGACATTGTTGAAAGCTTTTACGGTGTCTAGACTCATGAGGCATGTGGAGGTGTGGGAGTGTTGGATGGCATCGACCAGGTCCAGGGCAGAACGGACACTATCAGGGGCTTGCCGGCCCATTATAAACCCGTTTGATCTAGATGGAGTAGGGTGGGTAGAAGAATTTAGACTGGTTGCTATTATGAAGTAAATATTTTGTAATCTGAATTAAGAAAGGAGATAAGCGGTATGATTCATAACATGTAGGTCTTTTTCTTCTTTATGAATAAGAGATGGTGGCGTATTGCCGAGAGGCAGGTTTCCTGGCTCCAAATACTCAGTAGACCTGAAACAAGGGGGCATCTCCATTTTGAAGGTTTTATACAATTTGGCACTAAAGCCATCTGGCCAGGAATTTTCCGGGTTTTAAGTTTTTTATAGTAGTTAGTATTTCGGATTGGGTGATTGGCCTGGTCAGGGCCTGGGCCTTCTCTAGAGTCAGGGAAGGGAGAGAGAGCTACCTAAGATAATCTTTTTCTCTTGCAGAGAGAATTCCACCTGGGGCTATAGAGTTTGGAGTAGTATGATATGAAAGCTTCTGCAATTTGGGATGATTGGTTGACTAAGCAGCCAGTGTGTGGAGTGGCAATTTTAGTAATAGTGGCCCTGGCCGTGTGCTGTCTGAGCCTGTATCCTAGGAGCTTGGTTCCCCTGGGGCCTCCCTCATAATATTTCTGTTTTAAAAGAGCTTTCTCCATTTCTGTTTTTTGCAGTTTCTGCAGGTGGTTCCTATCAGCTCTCAGCTCCTTATCCCTACTTTCCTCCCATCTGCCTTTCTGGGCATCTTCAAGTTCTTTTATTTGGGTGAGACAATCTTGCTGCTTTTGCTGGAGTATTGTTTTCCTGTGAGATGCTATGGAGATTAGCCTTCCCTGAGGGTAGCCTTGAGGTATCCCATAGGATCTGTGGGGTTGTACCAGTTGGGATATTCTCCTCCAGGGTGTGTTTAATGTCTTCCTAAGCTCCTCCGCTATAGTTTTATCCTGGAGAAGGGAGGTGTTCAGTCTCCAGCGAGTCATCCACTTAGGTAGGTCCACATCTACTTCTAGGAAAATGGGGCTATGATCTGAGAGGGTGGAAGTCCCCACCGACATGGAGGGAAGCTGGGAAAGTCCTAGTAAATGTTAGGAAAGTGTCTAGTCTGGAAAAATCTGAAATCTCAGAGAATAATAGGTGTATTCCTTAGCTGTAGGGTATTTTTCACGGCAACTGTCCACTATCCCCATTTGGTCAATAAGTATCTTTAGAGAACAAGCTCTCCAGAGCTCTGGCTTAGGTATCTGGGAGGTAGTGTCCAGGGCCCTTTCAGATACCAGGTTTCAGTCCCCACCCATTATCAGGAGGCCCCTGGTCTTCTCAACAATAAGCTGGAAGAGGGATGAATAAAAGGAGAGTGATGACCCCGGCGGAGCATAGACATTTACCAGTGTAACCTGGAAGTCTTGAAATGAGCCAGTTACAATAGTGTATCTTGCTCCAGGGTCCTCCACCTCCTCCTCTTGCATGAATGGGAAAGTAGCTGAGAGTAACATGGCCACCCTTCGCTTTCTACCCGAGGGCAAGGATGAATGAAACACATGGGGGAAGGATCGAGACCACAACTTAAGAACTTCTGTGGGTGACAAGTGTATTTCCTGCAGGGAAATATCACATTTTTGTGTTGCTAAATATCGCTGAATCTGCTTCCGCTGAATGGGGTTAGAACACCCATTTATATTATAGGAAAGAACCTTTGTATATTGTTTAGCCATTTGATTGAGTTGGGTCCTTTTGGCCCAACTGCTCAATGAACTGTGTACATGTACTGTTCTATCTTTTTGTTTTTCCTAGGTCTCTTTAATCCAAATTGTGACCACTTGTTTTACCTGCTACCCTTATCCTTTAGGACGTTGCTCCCCAGTATGATGACTACTGCCTTCCATACTTGAACCATACTGTTATCTACCTTCTGCTTGTAATGTAAACACCTGACGTTCTTGTAATGACCCTGTTTTTGTCTGATGTTCTTGAATGTACCTTGTACTTGTTGTGCCTGATGTTCGTGAATGTACCCTGTAATCTCCCGGGTCGCACCTGAAAATAGGCACTTGGTTGTCTAGTGTGCTTACCTGGTAAACAAAAGCAAATAAATAAAATTTGAATGACAGTATAAAAAGTCCAGTTAGCTTCCAGGATATGGAGATACCCCTGCACGAACCCTGTCCCAACCAATCTAGTTTGATAGTCTGTGTACCTTGCTGTAAGTTAAACATAGAACCAAGAAAACAAGTTAACAAGAACAAATCCCACAGTGGAACATTCGAACTATAAAATGTGTGCTCAGGCCTCATTAAACTTCGAGCCATAAGCAAGTGATGTGGCAGGCAGTCCGAGGTTAATAAATCTCAAGGCCACTCTGCCCAATATGTTGTGTAGTGGCTTCCAAGGGTTGGCTGAAAGGTGGACTTCAGCCAAAAGTTGTACGCTTGCACGTTCATGAAAAGGAAGATCAAAACCAAGATGAAGATTCCCTGTGGCTCCCCAGAAATTTCCTGGGTATGTCCTACCTTTCTTTTGTCTGCAAACATCTGAAGCAGCAGCCCCCTCTGAGACTCCTCTCCCCTGCTACATAACTGTTTTAATATGGAAAGGAGGAGATTCGCCCTTATCTGGCTACTGGTAATAAATTCTCAAGTGGCAGAGATGTCTGGAAGTCCCTCACCAAGGGTGGTCTAAAGGGGTAGGGTGAGGGTAAGAGTCAGGCTAAACAATGCGGCCATTCACCTCCCCCCCCCCCCCGGGCCATACCCAGCTCCAGCCCAGAAGCATAAACAGAGCAAAGATTAGTAATTAAACAGTAGAAAAACACATTTAATAACATTGTATGCCCCCAGTCTCTTCTTCTGTAATATCAGAGTATCACATGTTTCAAAAAGTTTCAAGATCTTCTTTGATCGGGAGGGCAGGGCTTTTTGCAGATCAGTGGGAATTAGAGCATGCTGTGTCGAGGGGCAATGTAAAACCCTCTCCTCACACTTTCTGCTCTGCTGCTAAAGGCGCATGGCCTATGATGAACAGTTACAGTTAAATGTGAGTCCGAAGCCAGTAAAAGAGAGTTGAGTCCTTCTGAGCTCAGGTCACTGTAAAAAGCCAGGGAGGTCTGGAAGGGGTCAGCCGATATATTCAGCGACCTCGGTGAGGCCCACTCCAGTCCCTTCCCCCACCAGGCCCTCCTCCGTGGTGTCAAGTCAGTGTTTGGATTAGCTACAGGGCTGTAATGAGCATCAGTCATACTCGCTGCGTCAATGCGTGAAATGCACCCAGTGCCCTTCTCAGGAGTTGCTCACCATCAAGGTCTTGGTGGATTCAGGGGCTGGGAAGTAGCAGAGACATTGGAGCCGAGCCATTCGGGAGTCTGGGGGGTGTGGGCATTGAAAAAAGAACATGTGGGCCAGACGTGGTGCCAGGAATGTGGCAGGATTAAGGCTTTCATGTCTCGAGGGCTGAAATCGATTCTGCATCAGCGGCTGTGCATGAGTCCTCGCCATTTTCCTGGAGATGGGTCGCTTTCATTCACAATGGTGGATCTCCATATTTCCAGAGCATCGATGAGACATCTGCCCGAGGTTTGTCTGGGGAGCCGTCTGTGATGTACCTGGGCAGGAGGCCCCCTTCTGGGCCACTGTCCATGTTGATGCCAGTAAGTCCCTTTCTAGTTTTTCCTTTATCGGGGGGAGGGGTGCTGATTCCCAGTTTGTCTAGGTATGGTGAGGCAACTAGGAGGTCTCGGAACACTTTAACCCCTTGCTCTCTAGTGACTTTGAGTCTTGCGGGATAAAGGATCTGTACTTTGATGTTTTTAGCTTTGAGTTGTTTTACTATAGGGTTCTGCGTGCCTCTTGAACCGCCGAAGTGTGGTCGTTGTCGATTGAGATTTTGTACCCCAAAAATACCAAGGTCTCTTGCTGCCAGGCTCTGTGACGCAGCTCTTCCTTGCTCTTGTATGAGGTAAGGTATGCAATGAAGGATCTGGGCCTTGCATCTGGATTGCGGGGCCATGGGCTGAGGGACCGATGTGCCCGGTCCATCTCAAGATTGAAATCTTCTGACAGTGAGAGCGCATTCCAGAGCAGGTCTTGCAGGAATGCAATGGCATCTCTGTTTTTGTCTTCAAGGCCCTCGGGAACTCCGTAGATTCTAATGTTATGCCGCCTTCTTCTCCCTTCCAAGGTGTCCAGACGATGCGTGAGCTCTCTGTCTCAGGCAAGTAGATATAAGATGAGCCGGTCATGTCTGTCGGCTTGCTCAGATACTTGATTAAGGCATAGTTCAAGTTGTTCGGTCTTAGGATCGATTTTGTTCATGTTCGAGCATAGCTCGGTTAATGTCAGATCTATTTTTGTCACCGTGCGAGCCATCTGCATAATTGTGGTGACAAGATCATCCTAGGTCACTTCGCCATGAGGCAAAGTCGATTGCAAGTCCTCTGGTACCTCCTGGTCTTCGTTGGAATTTACTGTGTCAACTTGAAGAAGCTCCTTCAATTTTTGTGCTGGCATGGCCAGAGGTTTGCCTGACTTGTGCCTTTTGGATTTTGCGGGTGAAGACATCTTTAAATGGGTGATTGAACCAGATTGCAAGCAAGGGAGAGCTGGAGCTTTGAGGTTAATTGGCCATCAAGGTTGCTGACATCACCTCGACTTGTTTCCGTTTTGTTAGAGAATGGACTTTGCTTGACCAGGAGAGCGGCTACATCCTCGTTAGTGCCCGGTATGGTTACTGCTTGTGACGCCTGTGATCAAAGTTCAGGAATGAGCCCCTGAGACCCGGGGGGAGGGATGGGGGAATAAGGATTGAATGTCCCTAAGGATACTCTTCTCCTCTGGGAGGGAGCGTCATGGGTGTCACTTACTGCCACCTAGTGGTTCATTGATGATAGTGCAGCTAAAAGTATTAGGGTGAGGGGATGCCATCTCACATTACTTCTTCTGTTTTTTTTTTTTTTCTTTTTATACTGCCCTCCTCGCTGCACCAGGATCCTTTCTTCTGGGATCCCTAGGTCGTGTGTTCCCATAGTCCCACCCAGGTACCTCCCTCCGGGTGCCAGCAAGCCTGTCCCCGCGCGGGCAGAGAGGGGCTCCCCAGTCCTCTCTTAGTCCTTAAGTCTGTGTCGGAAGGCCTCGCCAGCCCTTCCATGGAGTCTGGTTATGGGTGTTCTCGGTTGACGGGTCCTGCTCACGGAGCCTGGTGCAGGGTTTTCCGTTTCTTGTCTCCTGCCCTCAGGACATCCCACGTTAAGGAAGCCTAGGGGTGAAACACGTCATGATGTGCTGGCACTCTGGCTCCCGACAGACGTCCTCCCACCCTGCTGTGTGCAGTCTTGCTGCACCCCCACCTGTGGTCAACCAGGTGGCGGTATAGCAGCGGGACTTGCATCCCACCCCACCCGGAAGAGGAGAGCAGCCACTGGGCGCTCAATCCTCCTCCCCCCAGCCGGCCCTCCAGCTGCCCGAGTCCGTTCCCGAACCCAGGTCGCTAGCATCACGGCGGTAGCCCTACTGCCAGCGTAGCGCGGCATACCTGACATTACTTCTGGACGGTACATAACACTTGGCATGTATGGCTGCACTCTGTCCTTGCTGACGATGTCCCAAAGGAGTGGGATAACAAGAAATCAAACAAATGCCTGTGACTCCGCAGGATGAAGAAATCCAGGTACACTTGAGACCAGCACAGCCTGCCTGTCACCTCCCACTAACCTTGAGTGGACAATACGGCCGGTTGAATTAGTAACTTGTGGTAGGGGTGTGTGGTTGCTATGGAGCTTTGAGGGACAGTAAATCAGTGAGGAAGGGGACATATACTGTACAAATAATAAAAAAATAAAAAAAACTGCAGCCAATGATTGTGACACAGCTAGACTGGTTGATGGGGATATTTTTTTATTATGATTACTTCGACTCCCAATTTTTTCCTTGTCCAACCTCAGTTGTTGGGGTGGCCAATGCTTCACCCTTCTGCCAGCTGGGGGGGACAGGAGACATGAGTGGCTTTCACCAACACCAATCCTGCTCTATTATTAGCTGATGGGAAGTGTGCAGTACCCAGTGGTACACCCCTCCCTCAGTCCCTCTCCAGTAGTAAGCACTTCCACCTCCCTCATTTCCAATATCCAGGAACATGACCCTTCCGCTTTCCCTTTCCAGGAGCCTCAGTTCTTACCCTTCCCCCTGTCCCTCCCCAGAATCCTAGCACCTAACTTCCACAGCATGCCCCATCCCCAGCCGGCCCCAGTGACGGCATGATGGTTAATGCAGGATTTCCTGTATCCATCGCAGTGCCAGAGCTGCTAGTGTCTGTCCTCAAAACTGGATCACCCAGTTTGCAATGAAAGGTGCTGCTGCTACTGTCACATGGTCCATTTGGGGAAGGTAGCTGGGAAATTGTTGGTTGTTGTCAGATTTACGTTATTCACTATAACTTGCTACAGTTGCCAAAAACAGGAGGTCCTTGAAATGTGACATACTGCACCTCTGTAGGCCTATCTTGAATAAATTATTTTAAGTAAGTAAATAAATTGGGGAAAATGGGGCTTGTGTTTGATCTGGAATTCCACACTGGATCCAGATGGGGTTGTGCGTGCATAGCGGTTGTGTGACACTCTGCCCTTAGTGGGGAGAAAACAAAAGGGTATCAAAATGTAAAACAGAATAAATAATAGACAGATGTTTCATTTTGTTGGAAGCCAATGCCTAGCAACCTTTTATTTATTTGTTATGTTTGACCAGCAAGGCACACTGTGCTGTGACAGCTCATTTCCAGGTGTGGCGGGGGTACAGGATCTGTATTATTTATTTATTTGTAATGTCTGGTAAGGAAAGGCACACTGCACGGTGACAAATCATTTCCAGCTATGTCCAGTGAGGTGGGGATGGGGGTGTTACATGGGACTGGTTTTATTTTTTATTTGTAATTTCTGACCAGAAAAGGCACACTGAACTCTGACAGCTCATTCCCAGGTGTGTATTGGTGAGTGAGTAAAATGAGATGCATTTTATTTATTTATTTATAATTCTAAATAGGTCAAGAATTGGCCACTGAAAACACTTAAAATATGGAAACGAAACAAATTTAAAAATAAATTATTTTTGTTCATGTCCACGTTCTCTTTAAACAGATGCTCAGGGAAATACCTGTAGCCAGACTGATTTTGAAGAGTTTCTGTCCTTAGTCCTCCTCCGACTAATCACAGGACCTTCTTTCTACCAGCCAACAGACTTCCCAAGAGTCTCCTGAGACAAAGCAGGGATGGGCAGCGTAGACCCTGTCACAGTAATGTTTGACCAGGCAAGGCACACTGAGCTGTGAAACCCCATGTCCAGGTGTGTCGGGGTCAGTGGGGTGGAATGGGACCCGCTTTATTTATTCATTTATTTATGTGACCTGTTTGACTGTGAAAAGCACACTGAGCTGTCACAGCACGTTTCAAGTGTGTCCTAGGTAGTGCATTACTTGGGCCCTTGTCTGTCTTGTCTATCGATGTTCATCTCTATGCCCTATCTGTGGTAAACTAAGCAGTAAGAACTTGTTTCCAGGTATGTCCGGGGTGGTTGTTGTTACATGGGACCTGTTTAATTTATTTTTCTGTAACGTTTGACTAGGAAAGGCACCCTGAGTTGTTGCAGCTTGTTTGGAGGTGTGTGCCTGGGAGTAGCTTCCATGGGACCTCGTCTGTTTTATTTATTTATTTGTAATGTTTCACCAGGAAAGGAACACTGAGTTGTGACAACTCGTTTCAAGGTGTGTCGGGGGAGGGGGTCTGTTTAATTTGTCATATTTGACCAGTAGAGGCACACTGAACTGTGAGCTCATTTCCACGAGGGGCGTTACATAGACCTGTTGTGTTTATTTGTAATGTTTGAGTAGAGGCACACTGAACTGTGACAGCTCATTTCCATGGGGAGCGTTACACAGACCTGTTGTATTTATTTGTAATGTTTGAGTGGGGGCACACTGATCTGTGGCAGCTAATTTCCAGGTGTATCCTGGGGGATTATATGGGACCTTTCTTATTTATTTATTTATTTGTAATGTTTAACAAGAAAGGCACACTGAGTGCTGACAACTCATTTCAGGTGTGTCGGGGGTGTGGGGCCAGGGATTACAGGACCTGTCATTGTTGTTGTTTGTAATGTTCAACAAGAAAGCCGCTGGAGGCTGACAGCTCATTTCCAGGTGTGTCCCCAGGGTGGGTTACATGGACCTGTTTTATAACACTGCAAGCTCTTGGGTTAAATCCAATACTGACACTGCGGTGCAGCATGAGGGGTTGCTGCATTCTGAGGTGCCATCTTTCGGATGAGATGTTAAACCGAGGTCCCATCTGCCTGTTCTGGTGATAGTTCAGGTGGATGTTAAAGAGCCTATGGCACTTCTCGAGAAGAGTAGGGAATTTTTATTTGAAAGGTTGAGCTACATTACAATACATAAACAATAATGCATATACAGCAGAATATCTAACATAAAAAGCAGATACATATTTACACTGAGAGAAGTCAAGAACATACATCAAGAAACACTGGAGCATCCTTTTTTTTTCCCCCCCCAACAACTTTTTCTAGCTTCGACACCCCTGCTCCTCCAACTCTACCTCTGGGCCTGAAACTCCTCCTTACTTCTGGCACCAGCCCGGCTATCCCCCTGGCTCTGAGCCCCCCAAGGTGGGAATGCCCTATCCTCCCAGGATGCTCTATCTACAATTCGGGCCAGGCTGGGCACAGCCAAGGAGAGGAAGGAGTCTGGTCAGTGGCATGTGGCGAGAGGTAGGTGGTGCCGTTGCCTATCCCCGGGGGCGGGGATTTTCTGCTTAGGTTTTGCCCTCGCCCCCAACCCCCAGGCAGAGCCACGAGCATGCAGTGACGCCAGGGGATGTCCGTTGTGGCTCTGCGTCCCTTCTTTTTGCGTACCCTGAGTGGTGCAGTACCTCCAGTCTCTACTGGAGGCCACTGCGGTGCTGGGCAGCCCCTGCCCCTCCCCCCGAGAGAGGAGAGCAGTCCTCTGGACGCTTGATCCTCTCTCTCCCCTGCTGATCCCCGATGGCCCAGGCTCATTCCCGAACCCAGGTCGCCAGCATGGCACGAGGTGTGGAGTCCAGGGCCTCAACCCTCTGCGCCACTGGGCCGGCCACCCACTAGATCATCATGGATCCCATAATTCACAGTTTTCCCATAACAAATGACACGTTTCAGTAGAAAATAAACCACTGTCAACATTTTTCACTTTTTGTATTGATATACAAATGTTACTAGTTATTTCAACATAGGGGACTACCCTCTGTTGTGTTATCCATACACAGCGAGATTGCCACAGGAAGTACTTAATTATTGCAAAAACAGTATAGAGTGATTCGAAATGCTGTTTTCCCGAACCTCTTTCCTTTGTTCGAAATATAAAATCAGCATAGGACAATGACCTGAATAATGGTTCCTGCCATTCATTAACCAAGGTATCCCAGAAAGCCGTCACATAAGCACATTCATTAAATCAGTGTTCTTGGGTTTCAAGAATCTGCACAAAGGATTCTCTAAGACAATACCTTTCTGCAAGGGGTTTCTATTTGTTGTTGTTTCTAACCGCTAGTAGTCCATAATTACTAAGCCAAATAATATCCCATGTATATGGAGGAAGCCTTTTGGATTCCAATAATTTTAGTGTACTATTATACTTAGACATCGGACAATTAGGAAAGGACACAGTTTCCTTTTGTTCTGTTAAGATCATGATTTTATAAATTTTTTTTCTGTCTTGGGTCTGTATCATTTCTTGAGAGATTTGCCACTTAATAAGATTCTTGATAAATTCTACCCCAACTATGGGTAAGGTAACGATAGTGCGAAGAGGTCTTGTTTTCTTCTGGGAACATACAGGTAAACAGGGACTAGCCATTCTAAAACTAGTGCTTGCCAGATTTTGTCCCCTGGCCTTAGGGCGTAACCCACGGTATAGTCTATGAAGATACTATAAAAAAAAAAAGCAATTGAATACACTGTATTAAAACCACCTTCCATGAATGGCCTGTAAGTGAATTCTCTTTGATAGGGTTCAACCTACTCCCCAAAATGCTTGAAAAAATACTGAGCAGAGGAGTTACCACAGCCGGGTGGAGGGGTAGACATAGCTAATAAACAGAAAGAGTGGAATTAGGAGTGAGTGTACCAGAGTTACTCTCTTCTTTTTATGCTTGTCTTGTCATGCAAGAAACATTATGTGGCAGCTTAGGAGAGCAGTGGGTTTTGGTGGTGTGGCACTGTGGTGGCCAGTGCCACCACTGCATTCTTGGGCTTGGCCCTTGTTTCCCAGTGTGGTGGCACACTGCTACTGACACTAGTTCAGCCAGCGTGCCGCCAACTTGAAACGAATTAGCCGCTGCAATGAGGGAGTGACCCGTCATTGCAGGGCGGTGCCTTGCCTGCTGTAACAGTTAAAAAAAGCATGGCAGCAGCTGTCACCATCCGCTCACAGTCCCCATAAAAGCCAGGGGTGCCCAATCCCTGTCGGCGTACCTCAGCCCAGTTCATTTGCCGTGGGGGCAGTCACGTCGGCATAATATCCCATTTGTTGTGTGCCAAGCGGGGTGCCCAATCTCCCTCGGCATCATGCCCCCCAAACAGGCTTTCTTTGCCTATGGGGCCCAATTCCTAGTCGGCTTCAGGCCCCTCCCAAATCGCAGGTGGCACACTGGGAGCCCACCCCAGTGTGCCCAAAGCAAACCTGCAAAAACCCTTCTCGCAACGCTCTTTTTTCCCCTGAAACAAAGGAAATTATCTCTCTGTCGGGTCCCCTCCCCAACCCACACCCACCCTCTGTGCACCTCACCTCCCCACACCCCCACCCCATACATATCTCCGAGTCCAGCGTGACAATCTTGATGGACCGGAAACACATCTGCACTCTTAAAAGCCGACCCTTGAACTGAAGAAATGCTAGGAAGATGTATAATGGCATAAATGGTTTTCAACTTATGTGGATATCTCGACCACTTTTATGACTTTTGGCACCAAAATTTCAACATGGGGTTCTTGGGACCCTCCTCATGAATTCAGTCACTGTCATGGCGTTATGCGGTCCTGAAAGGTGATATTGTAGTCACTGTGTGGAATCACCTTTTGGGACTGTTTAATGAAACGACAGTGCAACTGTTCATGAGGTGGGCTCCCAAAAAGCATATGTTGCAAATTTGGTGAAAAAATTCCAAAAAATGACTGTGTTACAAGCATGCATTGCACAGTTTACACACATGCTCGTAACTTTGAGAATTTTTGATATTTTTATTCCAGATTTTCCACATTGCTATTTTTACATACCTCTTTATGAACAGTACAGCTGTCATTGTTGACATCCTGCTTGAAATGTGTTTTCGTACATCCGGCGCACAGTTGCACGGTAGCTGTGGGAAATCGATGTTTGGGACAGATGAAGAAAATCACAGTGACACTGTTCATTAGTGGAGGTCCCAGAATGTCTATGTTGAAAATTTGGTGACAAAATTCCACAAAATAACTGTTACAAGTGTGTATTGTACAGTTTCCATGCACACTCGTTACTTCGAGAATGTTTAATATTTTCATTCCAGATTTTTAAAATTGCCATTTTTGCACACCTCCTTATGAACAGTACAGCTGTCATTTTTCACATGCTGCCTGAAATGTGGTTCTCCTCGACCTCACCATGCTGTGGCATCAGAGACTCCAGTGGATGGGTCTAGTGGACAGTCGACTCCCTCTGCATGATAAACTGCAAACCCTCCACAGTCTGTCTATCCTGAGCAGCAGACATCTCTGGTGGTGAGGCCATAGCTATAGACTCAGTCTACACTGATGGAACCTTGGACGTCACCCTCTCGTTGTCCATGCTGATGTCACCATTTGCAGTGATGACATGTCAGGTGGCACCAGACCCCTCTTGACAGTCTTTGCAGTGTCAGGAGGGACTGGCACCAGTGCTGTTGTCCATACTGTTTCTAGTTCAGATGTCACCATCCATGGTGTTGCTAGTCACACTGAGGAGTATGACAACTCTGGACAAGGTGATTTGAGGTGACCACGGCCGTGGTGTCTGTCTTTGGTCTGGCTCTGGGAGAGATGCTGATGACATTGTCTTCCAGGAGGTTGTCCATGACACCAAGAAGGGTGATAGCTTCAGGCATGACGTTGAAGTCGGCAGCAAGCACACTGTTGAAGGCGGTGTAGACCATGGTGATGGGGATGACCCTATCTCTGAGGCTGTCGGCAGATCTGAGATAGAGTTTTCTCTGGAGCCATTGTATGTCACTACCACTGATGAGTATCGGGGTCACCATGTAAGACTTGTACGGCTCCACTGTCCTCACCTGGGGGTTTCCACACATGGGCACCAATTGGGTCACTCTTCAGATGTAGGAGGACTCCCATTGGATGACTTGCCTGGGCCCTTCCCTCAGGTGAATACCTCTACACAGTTCCGCAGCCCAGGATGAGTCCTCAAAGACCTGGAATCTCAACCCCTTTTAGAGGGGACTTATTGATTCCTGGATGCCCTCATTGGTAGGTCCTGAGGGGCCCCTTACATGGGAGAAACACTGGGCATGGATCAGTTTCTTAGATGTTTAGTCTAGAGGGTCCAACAGGGCCCAATCCAGGCCCTTCTCTCTGGTACTGACCCATTTCTGGAGGCTGCTCGTCATCTTCAGTGACATCTTCTGGTGAGAACAAGTCATCTGTCCACCTACCTTCTGCTGCTGAGTACGTCCTGTATTGCTTTCATGTCTGGTGTTTTGTCAGGTGAAACATTAAAAATCCTATGGCACTTCTCAAAAAGAGTAGGGAAACTGCCTTGGCCTAATTTCCTCCATTCACTAAAAATACCACCAACAGCTTAACCTGATTCAGAAGGTCAGTTTGTACAGTATCTGTATCCTGCTCCTTGGGATGAGGCTGAAAAGAAGCAGAATTGCCTAGTCCTCCGTTCATGGTCAAGAAAAATTAAATAAATGAAACAAATTTTAATGGGTAGCGATGTGTGACGCATGTAAACGGAGTGGGGAAATGCAATTTTTGTAATCAGCACATATAATGGTGCTGGTTGAGTAGTCATGATTGATTTAGGTAGCAGTGTTCTAGTTTAAATAGCAAAGTGTTACATTAATCCAGGTAATTCTGTCCCCTCCCCCTTTTAAATAGACTGTAGTTGCTGTGGTGCTCATGATTGAAAGCGTCTTGAGTCCTTTTTTTGGGGGGGGGGGTGGAGAAGAGTTGATTATCGCTAGTAATAAATGACTACTTGTGGATTGTTCTGTATGTGTCCTGAGTACTTGAAGCTGAACAACAGGAATGTTCAGTAGAATGAGTAATGTCTACATTTATCGGGGGAAGGAGAGAGAATCAAGCAATTCATATTTAATTGCTATCCATAGATGAAAAATTAATCGTCTGAATCTTGTGATTGCTCCTCTCCTTTTTTTTATCTAAGCGAGAGTAATTTTCTATACACAGCATGCTGTGATCAAGTGTTAAGGCAGTTAATTATTCAGATTAATCACTTCCAAAGCAGAGGTAGCATTTTCCTGGCAGAACCGACTTTGGTCTGAGTGAGCATCGGAACACAGAGCGGTCTCTGTCTGGGGTATGCTGGTGATGTTTAGCTGTCATGTGCAATCACGCTTCATATCAGTGTTTCAAATCAGAGTGACAGAGCACTGAAGGAAAGTGGCCCCAAATGTGGAACCATGCCAGGTGGAAGAGCTTCGCTGGTGAAACTTTGAAAAGTAACTAACTTTCACTGGTTTCTTGCACTTCCTGCAAAAGAGGGAAAAGGAAAACAAATCTGAACCTACTTTTTAAAACTGTAAGATATTAGACCTCTACAAGTTTCATTTGCTTGCAAAGTGTTCCAGTTCCTACAAGATTTAAAGTATTTTTCCCTGTTTACCAATGGGAATCACTGGATACCTTGGGTAGTTGAGTGGGTAGAGAGCCCTTATTCTTACATGCTTATGAAGCAGGAGGCAGACATGATGGACCTCGAGTCCCTTCTGACCTTAAATTCCTATGTTACTACAGTATGTTACACTGTGGGTGGACATGATGGACCTCGAGTCCCTTCCTACCTTAAATTTACTATGTTACTACAGTGTGTTGTACTGTGGGTGGACATGATGAACCTCGAGCCCCTTCTGACCTTAAATTACTATTGCTGTGTTTAAAGCACCATTTTTATTGATCTACAGAAAATATCTACACATATTATATGACAGATTTTACACCTAATTTTATAATTCATGCCTCTTGGCTGCAGCTGGATGGCTGTATCTTATACCATACCAGTCTCACAGTAAAAGCCTCCACTGGACTACTGCCCCTGGGTGCAGAATCTCCTTATCCCCTCACATAAGCTATGGCACACCAGAAGCTCAGACAACTCCTCTTTTCAAGGGTGTAGTACTTCACAAGGGCAGCGGTTGTTTGCCTTCAGAGCCCCAAAATGTTTTAACTCCCTGCCTAGAGAAATTACTGACACGACTACTCTTGGCCCATTTAAGCAAGCTCAGGACTACCTTGTTACCAGAGCCTCCTGTGACTGTTTCACCTAATCCTAGGTTCTTACCATTTCACTACCCTCTCCCACTCCCCTGCCCTCACATACTGTGGCTTCCTAGCTGCCTGTGCCTGTTGCCTGCCCATTGGTCATTCCCTCCTTTTCCCTACTCCTCCGTGCCCTTCACTCCTTCCCGTTACTCTTCCCCTCCCACCCCTCACTATCCTCCTCCCGTCCCTATTTCAGTCCTCACCTGCCACCCCTGCTCTCCTGTTCACATCATTTCCTACTATCCCAGCAGCTCCTCCCCTCCCATCCCCATTCTATTCACCTCCCATTCCCACACCCTCCTCTATCCTCCTCTATCCTCCCCTGATCCCCCCCCTCACAGTCACCTCTACCACCACTCACTTCTCCCTCCCCTCTGCTATCTCTTAACTGCATCTACCCTCTCGTGCTATCCCGTCCACCCTTCCAGCTCAATATCAACCCGCTGGAGGTGTCCCCTCCACCCCTGACACTGCTGTGAACCAGAGCATTTAGGCACTGGTACTCAGATACAGCATACTGTTTGACAATGCTTCTGGCTGCGCCGTTTTTACAATCTTGTGCAACTAACGTGCAAAAAAAAAAAAAAAAACCTCTCACCCTCATGCTGTTGTATATACAACTTTCGTTTGTTATGACTGTATGATTTTGCTACCTATATGTTTGTATATTACCAACCTTTCTGTACTGTACCCTAACCCCCAGATGTCTTTGTAACCCCCCTGCAAATGGGGGTTCCCAAAAGACTTCCAGGAGCTTCTTGAATGCTCCAAGCCTGAATGGTGTTTGGCGTTTAAGCCATTTATCAGTGAGTGTTTTAGAACCTCTGGTACTGTCTTCTTTAAGAGCTGTCTGCTTGCAGACATAATTAGTTTGTATGGGGGACTGTGTGTTTCTTTGATTGAGTACCACCGAGCTGCTGCCAATTCACCCCATTTTGCAGTCACTAGGAGTGCAAAGGGAACCTGTCTGAAAGATGTAACTGATTGCCAGAAATCATTTACAGTAATAATAAAATTACAGTTTGTCTAACCTGCTTTCTTTGCAGTCAGAACTGTCTGCCTAGTTCCCCATTCTGGTTTTGAACTGCTGAACTGGACCAATCAGTGTGGGTAAACCACCTAAAATGATGCCTTGGACGAATCAGAACTTGGGACTCATAATCTGAGCCAGCCACAAGAGGATTGTATGGGCAGTGACTCTGGGAGATGTAGTTTGAGACTTGGTGCCTTTTGGACCAACAGCAGCAGTCTATTGTGGTGACAGCCAATCCAGTCAAGAACTGGGAGGAACTCAAAGGAAGTGCCCGGTTTTGTCTGTTGGGAGTTTCAGTTTGAGATCTGAAAGTGAGGGGAAAGAAACCCTGTGTTCCTTCAGTGCACAGTTTCAGTCAAAAACGTGTGCAAGGCCCAGAGTTCCGGCTCACAACTTGTGTAATCTGCTTGTTAGGACTGAATCCGTCCTGTAGAAAAGAATCAAAGGATCTCTGAAGAGTAGAAACCAGGCTCACCCTGTAGAAGACTGAAGAAATTGTTGAATTACACTCGGTCTGTCAGGAACTGAATCTGCTGTGTGTTCTCCTGGTTATTGTGCAGTAATTGCAATTGGGATACAGATGCAGCCTGCCTGGTATAGTGCTTTCTTTTTTACCATATAAATGTGTGAGGAGTCTCTTGAGATCAAAAGTAGCCCTGCTGACATTGAAGGACCATATCTTCTTTGGAGGTCGTGAGTACTAATTCGGGTCGCTTCCTGTTGAATTGCCACATTAAATCCAAATGGAATTACTGTACTGCTGACTGTTTAATTTTCCTTTTCTCTCTGTGTGAAAGGGCCCCTACCAGCTGCCACGGGTTTGGACTAGCCACTAGGGCCTGGGTACCCAGGGACAGTAACTGGTAGGGATAGGCCTGTGCACAGAGCCATAGGTAGATAGTAAAGTGATAAGCTAATTAACCTGATTTCCCCTGTCCTTGTTATATCCCCCTAAATAAATCAGAGCTGTTTGTTTCAACAAAGTTATACTGCCTGAGGTATTTGTCTATGTTAAAGTACTACTGTGATTGTTACTGTATCTTATTTACAGGATGTCCGGTGCCTGAACCAGCCTTGGGGTAAGTGTATACTGTGAAGGTAATTCTGCTATATTGTGGGGCCACTAGTGGGAAGAAAGGGGTTGCAGTGTCCCAGAGGGCTGTGACCAAGTAAGTTTAACTATTGCAAACCCTGACCTCTGGGTGGAGGCACCCGCCATTGGATCCAGGCCCTCAACCTGTTAGTGGCAAATCAGGCAGGGTAGTAGCCCCTGGGATAGCGCCATCTAGGGGTTACATCTTGGAGGCTCACCGCTGGATTGTGTGTCCTCTAGTGGCCATATTACAAACCACTGTTAAGGAAAAAAATAAATAAATAAATAAATGGGTACCCGACAGAAGTGGCTGTGCACCGGCTGGTGGAGTGGTGTACTGGGAGGAGATCGACCCTCAAAATGCTATGCTTATCCTGGACATCCCCTGGGTATCAATAGGACACTGTGCAGGAGTACTTTCCAAGGTGGAAGGTTTACAAAATCCTGTGGTGGTGGGTGGCACGCTAATCTGCTCACCCACACTTTCCTGGCCCTAGTAGGTTTAAGGATCCCATAGATAGCTCCAAAGTACCACAGACCATTACCCCAGAGGAGCCCTCACTGCTTGGAGAGTGATAACTAAGGACAGTAAAGACCCGGGGAATGAGCCCCACCACTATCTGAAACTTTGAGGAGAAATTTACAATGGTTGCTGGGAGAGGGAAAACTGTGGAGGACTTGAAGAAACTATTCTTGCCACCTGGGGTGTTCCTCCCCAACACCCTCTCCTGCTCCAGTACCCGTAATGGTGGCTGAACCAATGCAGACTCCTATTTCTGCACCTGCATTAGTCACGACTCTTACGAAGGTTGAGGATCTTCTCTGGCACCTCCCACCCCCAAGGGAGGATGACTGGGAGACCTGGATAGACTATGTTGCCCCCAAGTGCTAGAATGGCAATACTCCGGGAAAAGCTTAAAGAGGGTTAGTGAGAGCCTCGAGGTCCTGCCCTGGCTACCATCCGTAAGCAAACGGGCCAGTAACCCTGAAGCGACTGCACAAGCCTATCTTGAGGCCTTGGAGAATGTGTATGGAGCCCAGATTCTGATGAGGACCTATGGTGGAGAGTAAGAAATGCAAACAGTACCAAGGAGTTGTTGTCTGTGTATGTCTCGCTGGAAAAATTGTTGCAAGAATGCCTCAGAAAGGGTAGTTTGCCAGCGATTGAACTGGACCGAACCAGACTGGACAGAATCTTAAGTCTGCCCCTTCTCAGAACTGCTGTTGCTTCAGTTACGCCTGGCAAATCGACTGGAATCCCCACCTCCTATGATGAGTTAATGAGAGAAATTCGAGGAGTTGAGAAAAGAGACACCTCGGGAGGGACCTGCACCAATAGCTGTGGCTATGGACCCGAGTGACTGAGGGTGGCCCATCAAGTGAAGTTCAGGGGCAGAGGTTGGCAGTCAATGAGTGCTCTGATAAGGAAAAGATATGCCACAATGGGGCGAACTGTTGAGAGAGATCCGGGAATTCAAAAACAGTCCCTTTATGAAGGCCACGCCTGCAAGTACGGGCCCCGACCTATATCCGACTGCATCTGCTATGGGGGTGGGGATACCCACCCATGTATCTCCTGCTGATAACAGCTCCGAACTCGATTCCTTGACCATGGAAGTGGAGAAACTGACGAGATGTCTCCAAATGCTTATCACGCCGCAGACAGAGATGGCACCAAGGTTTCCAGTTAGTAATACCCCGCCCTGGCTCCCAGTGTGGCACCTCGGCCAGCTCAAACTCCAAAAGTATGTTTTGCTATAATTGTGGGAAGGATGGGCACATGAAAAGGAATGCCAATCCCAAAAGACACTGACAAAGTTGCATATAGGCTACAAGGAGAGCTTGGAGAACAAATCAGTGGTTAAGAGGTGCACGAAATGATCCCAGTGAGGGCACCAAAATGCTAATTCACGTCCTTTTGTGGCAAGGTCAGTTGCCCAGGCCCCACTACGCCTCTCCAGACTGGTCCAGAATAGTGGGTCCCTCCATGGAGACCACTGTAAAGGTAAATGGAGTGTCTACAAGAGCTGTATTAGACAGTGGCTCCCAAGTGACAATTATGTTTCAAGATTGGTATCAAGCATTTGTCAGACGTACCCTTACAACCATTAGAAGGACTGCATGTATGGGGTTAAGTGAGAAGGCCTACCCCTATTCTGGGTATATCGAATTTGGCTGTCTTTCCCCACCTCCGTGGCTGGAGTGGCCGAACAAGTAGAGACCCTAGCCTTAGTGTGTCCCCCACTGGACTGTAAGATGGTGTCCCTTTGTTGATTGGAACAAATGCTCATATGTTCAGAAGGCTGGACATTTGTGTTATGAAAAACAGGGGTCAAAGACTAGTAGAGCTTTAAGAGTTCCGGCTTTAATTAAGAAGGCCTATGAGGCACAGAGAGATGCTGAAAATATAGAACCAGAGGAACCGGTCGGAATTGTATGGAAGAAGGATCCTGAGTCTCTGATCCTGGCACCAAATGCCCAGTGTACCTTACAGGGAGAGGTCCGTATCAGAAAGGATGTTAAGAATAAAATATTAATGTTGGATGCACCAGGCGATGGAAAATTGCCAGAGGGACTGCTGGTCAAGCCTAGTATTTTGCCCGCTAGAGCCCATGCTTATGCCAGAAGGGTAATGGTCCAAGTTCATAATGTGTCTGAAAGAGACATTCGAGTAAATAGAGGTTGCATCCTGGCTAATGTGCATTGTGCAGACACTGCAGTGCTACCCAGCAGCAAGAGTTCAAGGAAGAATGACAGAGTAACGCCTGACTTGTTTGATTTCGGCAACTCCCCGTTGCCAGCTGAATGGAAAGTGAGGATCAGTGAGAAGCTTGCCCAGAGAGACCAGGTGTTTTCTTTAAAGGAATGGGACGTAGGATGCGTGCAAGGAGCTGAGCACAATATCCGGCTGCATGACGAAAGACCATTTCGTGAGAGGTCTCCGCCTGGCACCTGCTGATATAGATGATGTGAGACGGCATCTGCAAGAGATGTTAGAGCTGGTGTAATACAAGAATCCAGAAGCCCTTATGCTTCCCCATTGTGGTAGTGAGGAAAAAGAATGGACAGTAAGGATGTGCGTGATTATCGCACCTTAAACCGGCGGACTATCCTGATCAGTAACAATGCCCGCATTCAGGATGCTTTGGACTGCTAAACGGGAGCAAGTGGTTCTCTGTGCTGGATCTCCGCAGTGGGTACTACCAGATCCGATGGCCCCAGAGGACCGTGAGAAGACAGCCTTTATCTGTCCGCTTGGCTTCTATGAATTCATGAGGATGCCTCAAGGATTTCAGGTGCCCCAGCCACTTTTCAACGATTGATGGAGGCGTGCAGTGGGGACATGAACTTACTAGAGTGCCTGGTATACCTAGATGATGTTATTGTGTTTGGCAGCTCACTGGAGGAACATGAGAGCAGATTATTTAAGGTATTGGATCGACTGGAGGACTTTGGCCTTAAACTGTCCATTGATAAGTGTCAATTCTTTCAAACATCAGTAAAGTATGTGGGACACATAGTATCCACCGAGGGAATAGAGACCGACCCAAGTAAGTTGAGGCCTTGACCACCTGGCCACAGCCAAAAATCTAAAGAACTGCAAAGATTCCTGGGATTCTGTGGTTATTATCATGTTCATCAAGGACTATTCAAGAGTGATCCGCCCTTTACTTAACCTTACTCAAGGGTATCCCCCAACCCACAAAAAATACCAAAAGTCAGCGTCCCTCAAGACTGAAAGAGTGTATTTTCATCCGAGTGAAGTATTTGGGGCCCGCTGGACTCCTGATTGTGAGACTGCTTTTCATGAGATCATATATCAACTTACCCATGCTCCAGTGCTGGCCTATGCCGATCCAAGAAAACCTTACGTCCTGCACACTGATGCTAGCTTGCAAGGGTTGGGGGCTGTGTTGTACCAAGAGCACGAATGGCCTGAGACCAGTGGCCTTTGCCAGTAGAAGCCTGACCCCATCCGAAAAGAACTATCCTGTACATAAGTTAGAGTTCCTAGCTTTGAAGTGGGCTATTGTTGACCAATTCCATGAGTACTTGTATGGGGCTAAAATACTAGTAAAACTGACAATAATCCTTTGACCTATGTGCAGACCTCAGCTAAGTTGGATGCCACTGGCCACAGGTAGCTTTCTGCATTATCTACATATGACTATGCTCTGAATACCGAGCAGGTCTGAACCACATAGATGCTGATGCTCTCTCCCGGAGGCCTGTTCCCCAGAATGATTGGGTCGATTGGCAGAACCTGACATTCGGCACTCTGCCGAAAGTTTGACAGGGAGGAACAAATGTCCACGGACGCAGTGGACTGCATGGTGGATTGCTTGGGACCCTCTGAGAATTGCATACCTGCTGCTTTGCCACTTTTCTGCAATAGACATTGGTGCACTGCCTCAGCTGGACAATGACAGTATTCAGCGGCTCAATCCGATCCTATGATCAAATCAGCTTTAGAAGCCCTCTATGCAGGAAAAGATGTGTCCAAATTACGCTCCACTGATTTGAGAACTGCACTGTTATACAAAGAAGGTCCTAAGTTGAAACTGATCAATAAACTGTTATATAGAAACAGTAGACAGAGGGGGACAAGTAGACAAACAACAACTGGTGCTGCCCACTGCCTTTCGAGACTCAGTATTGAGGTCCTTGCACAACCACATGGGGCACCTTGGTATAGACAGAACACTTGACTTGGTGAGATCCAGATTCTATTGGCCTAAGATGGGGGCTGATGTGGAGCAACACATACGAACTTGTAGTCGCTGCTTACAGAGGAAAGCTTTGCCCCAGAGGGCTGCCCCCCTTGTTAACATAACCACCAGTGCACCCATGGAGCTGGTCTGTATTGATTTTCTGAGTTTGGAGTCAGATCAAAGAAATATCAGTAATGTGCTGGTGGTCACTGACCATTTCACGAGATATGCCCAAGCTTTCCCACCAAAGACCAGAAAGCATCCACTGTAGCCAAAGTACTCGAGAAAACTTTTTGTTCACTATGGGGCTCCAAAAGAATCCATTCTGATCAAGGAGAGACTTTGAGAGTCGTCTGATCAAAGAGATGCTTTCTCTGTGGGGAGTGAGAAAGTCCAGAACCACTCCTTACCACCCCAGGGGACCCACAGCCTGAACGTTTCAACCGCACTTTGCTAGATATGCTAGGCACCCTGCACCAAAGGACAAGCCTAGATGGAGCCAACAAATTAGCACCCTGGTACATGCTTATAACTGCACCAAAAGTGATGCCACTGGGTTCTCCCCTACCGCCTGATGTTTGGAAGAGAAGCTCAACTACCGTAGATGTGTGTTTTGGGGTCTCTCCTGATGGGGTTCAAGCTGACAACTATTTACAGTATGTGCAAAGTTAAAGGCCCAGCTAACTCATGCGTACCAACTGGCTCAAACCATGGCTGCCAAAAGAAATCTGGCCAACAAAGAAAGGTATGATAAAAGGTGAAAGCACAGGAACTCCAGGAGGAGATCGGGTATTGCTAAGAAATCTGGGACTGCATGGCAAACACAAGATTGCTGACAGATGGCACCATCTCCCTCACATTGTAGTGGGCAAACTAGATGATCTGCCAGTGTACAAAGTAAGGCCTGAGAACAATTCAAAGATGTAAAAACAATGCATAGAAATCATTTACTACCCATTGGACAAATCCTGATTGAGTCTGAGCCCCAGAAGATGCCCCTCTGGACCAGTGACTAGAGCTGCTGCTAAGAAAAGATCAAGGAAGTCTGCACCTACAGAAGCAGAGTTAAAGTGTTCCCTACAAGTCCCAGTTGAGCATGACTGTCAGTCCATATCAGAAGAAAGTGAGAGTGACTTTGAATACTATCCTTCTTACGAACTCGAGTCAATTGTTTCGGGGCAATCCCTAGTCAATACTGGAGACAAAGCTGGGCCTTCTGGACTGTCTATGCCCCCAGCTTCATCCCTGGAGCCAATGTCCCAGAAAGTGAAGTGCAAAGCATCAGATCAGATGAAATGGAATCATTGTGCATGGTTGAACTGTTTGAGCTTCAGGAGGAAAATGATAGATTGGGGCAGACTGATGATACACCCGAACAAGAAGAGTATTTTGAGTGCCCTGACAGTCCACTGCCAGTGTCTGAAAGCTCTCCATGCGAGCCAAATGTTGTGGACTCAGAAACTGTAACTCCTGGAGCTGAAAGTGCCCCAAGTTCTAGCCTCTCTACCCCCATGGAGACTCCCCTGACAAGTGAGAACAATGCTGAAAATGAGGCTCAGAGTGCAGAGACTGTAACAGCTCCCCCTAGAAAGACTGGTCGAGCTGTAAAGCCTGTGGTGCACCTCAGTTATGATTCCCTGGGCAGCCAGTGGACCTGCCTCTCAATGTTGTCCATAAGGGAGTGATATGTGTCCCCGAGCTCATTGCCCAAACTGAGCATCAGTGCTAACTCCAAGTTACTTGTGTTGCCCTTCTAAATGGTGCCTTGCCCCATCCAGCCCCAAGGTAACTGATAGGGAAGGGCCCTCTCTTCAGGTTTCATGTACAAGAGGTAATAACTTGAGTTATGGTACAATGTGTATGTAATACTGTGTAAAGAGTGACGTACTGCAATGTTTCAGAAATGTGTTCTTGGTAAAATGATATATTGACTGATGATTACATGTGAGCCTAATGCAAATGTATATGGTTGCAGTTAAAACTTATGGGGGTACTTGGCGGACGTCAAGCTTTCCCAGCAAAGTGTAACCTCCGCAAATGGGGTTCCCAAAAGACTTCCAGGAGCTTGCTTGAATGCTCCAAGCCTGAATAGTGTTTGGCGTTTAAGCCATTTATCAGTGAGTGTTTTAGAACCTCTGGTACTGTCTCTTTAAGAGCTGTCTGCTTGCAGACATAATTAGTTTGTATGGGGGACTGTGTGTTTCTTTGATTGAGTACCACTCGAGCTGCTGCCAATTCACCCCATTTTGCAGTCACTAGGAGTGCAAAGGAACCTGTCTGAAAGATGTAACTGATTGCCAGAAATCATTTACAGTAATAATAAAATTACAGTTTGTCTAACCTGCTTTCTTTGCAGTCAGAACTGTCTGCCTAGTTCCCCATTCTGGTTTTGAACTGCTGAACTGGACCAATCAGTGTGGGTAAACTAGCTCTAAAATGATGCCTTGGACGAATCAGAACTTGGGACTCATAATCTGAGCCAGCCACAAGAGGATTGTATGGGCAGTGACTCTGGAGATGTAGTTTAGACTTCGGTGCCTTTTGGACCAACAGCAGCAGTCTATTGTGAGTGACAGCCAATCCAGTCAAGAACTGGAGGAACTCAAAGGAAGTGCCAGTTTTTGTCTGTTGGGAGTTTCAGTTTGAGATCTGAAAGTGAAGGGAAAGAAACCCTGTGCTCTTCAGTGCACAGTTTCAGTCAAAAACGTGTGCAAGGCCCAGAGTTCCGGTCTACAACTTGTGTAACTGCTTGTTAGGACTGAATCCGTCCTGTGAAAAGAATCAAAGGATCTCTGAAGAGTAGAAACCAGGCTCACCCTGTAGAAGACTGAAGAAATTGTTGAATTACACTCGGTCTGTCAGGAACTGAATCTGCTGTGTGTTCTCCTGGTTATTGTGCAGTAATTGCGATTGGGATACAGATGCAGCCTGCCTGGTATAGTGCTTTCTTTTTACCATATAAATGTGTGAGGAGTCTCTTGGAGATCAAAAGTAGCCCTGCTGACATTGAAGGACCATATCTTCTTTGGAGGTCGTGAGATACTAATTAAGGTCGCTCCTGTTGAATTGCCACATTAAATCCAAATGGAATTACTGTACTGCTGACTGTTTAATTTTCCTTTTCTCTGTGTGAAAGGCCCCTACCAGCTGCCACGGTTGGACTAGCCACTAGGGGCCTGGGTACCCAGGGACAGTAACTGGTAAGGATAGGCCTGTGCACAGAGCCATAGGTAGATAGTAAAGTGATAAGCTAATTAACCTGATTTCCCCTGTCCTTGTTATATCCCCTAAATAAATCAGAGCTGTTTGTTTCAACAAAGTTATACTGCCTGAGGTATTTGTCTATGTTAAAGTACTGTACTGTGATTGTTGCACTGTATCTTATTTTACAGGATGTCCGTGCCTGAACCAGCCTTGGGGGTAAGTGTATACTGTGAAGGTAATTCTGCTATATTGTGTGGGCCACTAGTGGGAAGAAGGTTGCAGTGTCCCAGAGGGCTGTGACCAAGTAAGTTTAACTATTGCAAACCCTGACCTCTGGGTGGAGGCACCGCCATTGGATCCAGGCCCCTCAACCTGTTAGTGGCAAATCAGGCAGGGGTAGTAGCCCCTGGGATAGCGCCATCTAGGGGTTACATCTTTGACATGGAATCTATGTAAAAGGGCCTTTGGCTCAAAGGTGTTTATCTGAAATGAATAAATAAATAAATTGTAAGGATTGTACATAGCTATTTTCTTTATCTGCTGTATCTTCAGTCCATTGTCTGTAATTCTCTGTGTTGCACATTTGTCAGTACAGTTCATGGTTGTGCCTGAAAATAGGCATTGTGCTTAAAGTTGAACCAGCATAATATTCTATGGTGATCTGCATATGTAGCCCATGATGCTTTGCATTGTGGGGACATGTGTGATTTTGAAACTTGGCTTCCCAGCCAAATGCCCTATGGGGTAACCATTGCCTCAGTGTTTGCGCATAGAGGTTCTTTGTCTTTTAAACTGTTTTTGTTTTAATTGGGTTCACACAACATAACCTAGATAGACCATCTTAGGGTTGCTGGTTTATTCCACTGCAGTGTCAAACAAATGAGGCATACTGATGAGTCCTGGTAGGACAAAACACATGTCTATGTTTTCTGTTGGCACCCTTGCAGATTGTGTGAGAGGCTTTTGGCACCATACATTTCTGTTTAAAGTTGAACCAGCATAATGTTCTGTGGTGATTTGCATATAACCCATGATGCTTTGCATTGTGGGGACATGTGTGATTTTGTATTTCTTTGAAACTTGGCTTCCCAGCCTCAGTGTTTGTGCATAGAAGTTCTTTGTCTTTTAAATTGTGTGTCTAGTGCCCTTTACCTGGTTCACAAAAACGAAATAAATAACAGTACTGAAAAGGTATCAATAATGGTGTCAGTGGTTTTGTGATTCAAGCGTTGCTGTTTTCCTGACAGGCCAGTGTACAATTTTAAGTTACGCTTTCCCCAGGGCTGGGATCCGTGTGTTATCTTTGCAGGATGTTGGGCTGCATAGCCAGGAGGATCGGCAGTAGATGGCAGGAGGTGATTCTGCCCATGTACAGGTCACTAGTGAGGCCACATCTGGAGTATGGGTGCAGTTCTAGAGCCCTCATCTTAAAAAAATATCAACCTGATGGAGTCCAGAGGAGGGCTACAAGATGACTGTGGGGCAGCAGGGTAGCTTGTGCAAGGAGACACCGAGGGCCCTGAACATGCTCCTGGAGGACAGAAGGCAGAGAGGAGATATGATTAAGCCTTCAGGTACATGAAATGATTCAGTAGGGTAAACAAGGAGGATCTATTCAGGGAAAGCTGCATCAAAACTACAAGAGGGCATGTCCGTAATCGGGGGTTCAGGAGGGAAGTTAGGAGACCGTTTTTCACAGAAAGGGTAGTGACCAATTGGAACGCACTGCCAGAAGGGGTGATCTTAGCGAGGACAGTGGGTAGCTTCAAGAGGGGCTGGGATAAGCCAGCCAGGTGGCACTGAGGGTTGAGGTGCTGAATGCCACACCTTGGGTCATACCGGTGACCCGGGTTCAGGAATGAGCCCGGCTCGTTGGGGGCCAGGAGATGGACTGAGCAGCTATCATACAGCTCTCCCTCTTGGGTAGGGACTCAGCCATTCCTGCTGCAAGGCTGCCCCTGATTGGAGGGTCAGAGTAGTGCAGTTGGGCATGGCTGAGGATAGGAAAGGTGCTGCTGGTCGCTGTGTTCATGTGCCTCCACACGTGTACAAGCACCTGCGGCAAGGGTGGGGAGAAAACTGCAGAAAAATTTGAGCTAGCAGGCTCCATGACAGCTCTGCAGCACCTATGCCAGCTCCTTGGAGTCTAGATGTTGGTCTCCGGTGGGGCAGGGAAAGTCGACACCCTTCGCCCCCGGCCCTGCCATGGGGGGGGTTACTCATGGGGATTGCCAGGAGGCATGGGTGCAGGCAGCAGGGACCAGAGACTGAGCCCCTCCGAGGGGTCCGGAACCCCTGTCAACTCCACTCATGTGTCTCTGTCGTCAAGTAAGGCAGGGAGGTGGCATGGGGACCAAATAGCATAATAAAAAAAAAACAGAGGGGCTGGGATAGATACAGAAGGAGGATTAAGATCATGGGAGGGGAGGAGGATGGGATAAAATAGTCAGGGAGGTGGGAGCAGGGAAATCAGCCTGAGCTAAGTGAAATCTCTGCACAACAAGCAGACTTGATAGACCAGAAGAGCTAATTCTGCTGGCTACAGTACTTCGTGTGTTCATATGACATCTGAACTTTTAGAACTTCTCCAACCTATCGGTGTCACACCCCCACTCAGCAGGTCAGGCCCTCTGCTCCCACAGTGCCAACCTGCGAGCGCAGTATTCTGAACAGTTAACAGAACAGGGTAACCCTTCTGTCTGTTTTGTGGGTTCGAATCAAACTTTGGTCTCAAGTTCTGGAGGGATTCAAATTGTGAACCTCTTGCTAGCGTACCCAATGTACAGGCTCAGATAATTCTGCTCTTCAGGGGGGCCAGATATCTTTTGCCTACGGGCACCTAACCAGGCATACAAAATGAACCCTTAAAACTCTATTGAAGACCTCCCAGTTTGGTAAAACCAGTAAGCTTTGTACAGTGTCAGCTTTAACCAAATATGCTTCCCTTGTTAAAAAAGAATTTCAAAGGCATATCAGGTAGCCTCTAAACATAGAGGTTTACTTAAAATAGATAAAAATGTAAAATGTAAAACACAGAACCATATATCACAAAACATACAATCTTTTAAAACAATAAGGTTTAAAATGTGCAAATTCCTATCAATAATACAGTTAGACCTCTCTACCTAATGTATTCTTATCTTCTTATAGTGCTGTAGATGTTTCTTTTTTCAGAGTCCAAACATGTGTGACAGTAAAGGTCTGTTACAGCATAAGTAAAACACTGTCCTGAGCCTGCCTTCTCCATGATGTCACCCAGCTCCTCCTCTGTTTATTAAAAATTATACAATCAGGATGTCTTGTGTCGGGAGGTAAATTAATAGGTGACATCAGCAGAAGAAACTTGTTTCCCCATATGACTTCCCAATTAAGTCTGTAATTTTCCAGGTCCCTTCTTTCATCCATGAGCAGCTTCCTGTCTCGGGGACATCAAAGGACTTTTTATGACTTTGCACCCCTGTGACATAACTATTCATCAGTCTTTGCCCCCTCCCTCTTCTACTGATTGATACTGATTTTTCCCATTTGCAGCTTATAGTCTTCGCCCACTAGGGGTTTTCCCCAACCGTGCCAAAGCTGCTCTACATCTCCTGACTCTCTACTACTACTGGACACACTTCCTTTACTGCTCAGCTGCTATGGGTACCTACACTCCATTACTAAGTCTGCTCTCGTTCATCCTCTTGGTACAGATCTCACACTGACAGACACCTTTCCTCCACACTAGGCACCTCATCCCCAGACTATCCCACAGTGACTCGGCCCTCCCCCACCCTTGACACAACCATGACCCCCCAACACCGCCACCCTGCCAACACCCCCACTCCCTCCGCCCTCCAAGACCCAACCTGGACCCTGCTGTCCCCTGCCATCCCCACCCTTCGCACTTTATGTATCCCTTGCACCCTGATTGTAAAGTCCTCAGCTGGGTGTCAACCCAAGGGTCTCCATCGCCACCGGCCACTAACTAGAATAATTACACTGCTATTATTATTATCTGGCAATGTACATCCAAACCCAGGACCTATGGCTTCCAGACATTCTAAAGCCTGTACTGCAGCTGGCCTCCACTTTGCAACCTTAAACATTTGCAGTCTCCTAAATAAATGTGCTACCCCCCAGTGCTGGGTCGTTCAGCATCAACCTGACATAATTGCACTGGTAGAGACTTGGCTCTCCAAATCCACCTCTGACTCCACTGTCACTCTCCCTGGATATACCATCTACAGGGAAGACCGAGTAGGCAAACACGGTGGTGGTTGCGCACTACTCGTCAGGGACTCCTTATAGGTCAGGCACTCCCAGCTCCTAAACTTGATTATGGGCGAAGCCCTCCTGTAAAAATCACACCTGACTCCACCCGAGGCCCTCTCTTCCTCACAGTCTCCTACGTAGTACGTACCCCCGAGGAATCAAAACCAAGTGGTCCAGTCCCTCATAGACTACCTCACATCTCTCCCTCAAAAAGTGGAGCAAGTCATCCTAGGTGATCTCAATGTTAATTGACTTGCCTCCCCTGCCTCCCATATAAGGGACTCCTTTGCTGCCCTGGATATGTCCCAGTTAGTCACCCAGCTCACCAGATTCAACCACAGAAGTGGCACCAGCACTCTCCTAGATGTTGTTATATCTAACTGACCCTACAAAATCCAGGATGTCACTGTCCTCCCAACTCTCTTAGTGATCACTCCCCAGTCCTCTGTCTCTGGTCATCCTCCACTCTGAAGCCAGTGTCCCAGGCCACTCACACCGGGCCTCAGAAAATTAAAACAATACCTAGCCCAGCTAGACTGGTCCCCTATCCAGCATGCCCTGACATTGACTCAGCTCTTGACCACTTCACAGATACCTTCTGTAAGGCTTGTGATCTTTTAGCCCCCTCCCAAGGATCTGCTCCAAAAATGCAATGCCACATTGATCACCCCACCCCTCCTCCACAGACTCAAAAACAGAGATAATCTCTGGCACATTGCTATAGAATCTGGAAAGGCGTCTGATAGACAGGCCTACAACGCAGAATGCAATAAGTGCACTTGGGCCATTAGGCGGGCCAAGGCAGAGCACTACCAGACCATCATCGCTTCCACTTGGTGTTCAGCCCGGACATTCTGGGATAATATAGAAAGAACTAAATGGGAAGTCCCGCTCCCACCACCATCTGCTCTCCATCAATGGCACTTCCACCACAGATCCACTTCTTCTAGCTGATTGCCTTAACACTGCCTTCTCTGACCTAAGCTCGGTCCTCCCCAGCATCTTTGACCCAATCCCCACCTTTCTCCTCCCTCCAGTCCTGCATCGCCCACCATTCTACCTCGCACCCTATCTCCCCAAGGAGCCAGCCACACCTGCTAAAAGCCTTAAGCAGCAATAATCCCAGCAGTGACACCCTAAACTCCAGGATCCTCCATATGGATGAAGTCCTAGTCCCCTGACTGACCTTCAAACCAGTCTCTATGCCTGGGTCAGTTCCCAAGTGCTTGAAAACTGCTGAAATCACACCCATACACATAGGAGTAGGACCTTCCCCCAACAATTACCGCCCATCTCCATCCTCCCCCCACTCTCTAAAGCCCTTGAAAAAGTGGTGTTGATCCAGCTCTCTGAATACCTAACCAAGTATGACATTATGTGCCCAGAGCAGCACGGTTTCTGCCCAGGACACAGTACAACCACGGCTCTCCTGGAATTCTCCCAACAACTGCATGCTGCTCTCTTCTCTGGCAGCCTTGCAGGAGCAGTGTTCATTGACCTCTCCAAGGCCTTTGACACTGTCTGGCATCCCCTTCCCCTTGACTCAGTCCACCAACTTGGCTTCTCTGGCGGTCCCATTTCCTGATTCTCTAGCTACCTCTGTGCTAGATCCCAGCATGTCAAGATCAGCGGCTCCCTCTCCAGCACTTTACCGTTCGCTCCAGGGTCCCTCAGGGCTCCATCCTGGGTCCAGTACTTTCAGTCTGTACCTCAACACCCTGCCCAGCTCATGTACTGGTAAAATGCTCCTCTACGCCAATGATGCAGTCCTTGTTGCCTCACATCCCAATCCCACCTCCCTCCAGTTATCCCTCCAGCAGGCTTACAACCAAGCTGAAAGGTGGTTCGGCAACCGCAGACTGGTCATTAACCTAAAGAAAACCAAATCAATGCTCTTCTTCCACCAGCAAAATAAAGCTAAAAATGCCACCCTCTTGATTATCCCCAGCACTCTGCACCTGCTAGAACAAGTGACCACATACAAGTACCTAGGCATCACGTTCGATACTGCCCTCTCCTTCCACACCCACATTAATGCCCTGTCAGCCACCATTAACTCTCGGATTGGCCTGCTTTACTGGTACAGGGACTGTCTGCCTCAGGTTGCTCTTAGGCTGGCCATCACCTCCTCCGTCTTGTCCCTCGTGGACTATGGCTTGCCCATCTATGCTGCAGCTGACAACACTGCCCTCTCCAAAATCCAATTCTCCATCAATAAGGCCTGTAGGCTCTTGACTGGTGCCCCCAGCCGCACTCACACCTGCCTTCTCTATACTACCACCAATCTGCTTAACTTTAAAGAGCGACTGCTCTACCAGACCTGCCTTCTTGCAAAGAAATCGCTGCTAGGGCATTCCCCACCCCGGGGGTCTCCACCTCCCTACAGCGGTCATCATCATCCATCACCACCTGTAGCTCTGTTAAGGCCACTTTCAAGGTGCCCAGAACCAAGACCTCTCTTGCCCAGAGATCCTTCCTCTGCCGAGCCCCCACCTGGTTCAACTCCTTCCCTAGCTGCATCTCCAGCTTGCCAAAAACTGGCTCCTTCAAAACAGCCCTTCGGAACCATATCTTTAATACCCGCTGTCGTAGGTGTAACTAACCCCATGTTGTAACCTGTGGTACCCGCCCGCCTTGCCCCCTGGCTTGACAATGTCCACTGGACAGCCTCTCCCTCCCCCAGACCCACTCCTTCCCTACTAAGTCCAAACAGGGATGTAACCCACTGTCTTCTCTGAGGACCTGCTATATCCACGAGTGTAACTCACAATTTTGTAACACTATGTAACCTAAGTAACATACAAACTACTACATTATGTAACCTAAGTGTATCTATGTTAAATGTAACTTTTACTGCACCTGTAATGTTATCCTCTGTTTTAATCTGCACTGTAATAACTGTCTTGATGTCTGCCCCCCATGCGACGAGGTGCTTTTGTAAATGAGTCTCTGACTCAAAGGTTGTAAACCCGATTTGTAATGAATAAATAAATAAATTGAATAAATAAATAACCTGTATCTTTCCTCTAAATGCCATAAAGTTTATGATTTCTAGCCTAGCAGCTGGCAGCTGCAATTAAACTAGATAAACAGGAGATCCTAATTTAGGCCTCTTCCAGCCTGTAATTATCTCCTGGCCTTCCAGGTAACACCTGTAGCTAAAACCTGGGGGCGGGGTGCCATTCCACAGGCTGTTTCAGCATGTCTCAAGAAAGACACTCAGTAATACATTTTAAATTACAAAATCATACAGTGATCAGAACCAGCTGTCCAAATGTCACAATCGGCTCTCTAGGCAGTTGGTGGCAGTGCCCTGCCCACATTCTCAGAGGTGCTAATTCTCAAGAGCACTGCCCATTGAGCTGGCCTGTTAAGCATTGTATTACAAAAAGCAAGCAGGAGAAGGCTGACATTTGCACAATCTTCCTTGTGGTAATATAATTGATCCAGTATGTTTAAGTACTAAGACATAATAAGATGTAATGTCACCATGCAAAGTCATTACATGTAGAATTGGTGGCTATTTATAACAAGCATGTGTCAGTGTTATTCCAGTTATAAATGTGCCTGTTTTCATTTTTTTTTCTTTTAAAGGCTAATTTGTGGGTATTGGATGGTTCAGTGGATTGATAGCAGGTTAAGGAGCCTTTAAGTCACTGGTTCAAATCCAGCCCAGGTCAGTAGTGGCTGAAAGTCAGTTTACCTGAAGGCTGTTCAGTAGCCTATATAAAATGAGTTGTGGTGGTCTCAGTCAAGTTCCCAGTGGGCAGGTGCCCACATCACAAAACCATTAACATAGCTAGCAGTAACTGACACCCTTGTTGGTAGTCTCACATGAGAGTTGAATGAGCATGGAGTCTAAACTAGCCTTTTGCCAACGTGATGGTCCCTTCATGACAAGCAGGGCAGTGAGAGGAAGCTTGCACAGTGCTCTCCCATTCTGTACTGTCATGGATAAACAGAGGGCTTTAGTTGCCAATGCTGTCAATCCAGAACTTTTCTTGAGCACTAAAACTTGGCACACAGGAGAGGCAGTATAGAGCAGTGGTTTAAGGCTCTGAGCTGCAAATCTGGAGACCTGGGTTTGAATCCCACAGCCCCCACTTGCATATACTGTGTGACCCTGAGCAAGTCTCTTAACTTCCCTGTGCTCCCAGGTTGCACCTGTAAAAAAGCTTTCAGCTTAGTGTGTCTCACCTGGTTAAACAATTGGGGGAAAAAAAACACAGAAGAAGTAGGGGAAAAAAACTTATTCGTTCAGGGGTGTTGTGTTGATATGAGATAGGTTTAATAACCACCATGTTTGCATTATGTGCAGCAGCAGCTGTAAAATTCTATTAGGATGGCATCCATAAGAATTGTCCTCAGTGGTCATACCTACCTACCCCGGTCGTGCCTGAAAATAGGCAGGATTTGTCTAGTGCACTTACCAGTCAACAAAACTAAATAAATAAATATAGGGTGCTGTGGTTAAAGCTTGGAGCTATAAACCTAGAGACCCAGGGTCTGCTTGCTCACCTTGTGACCTTGAGCAAGTCTGTCTTTCTGTGCTTGCAAGTTACTTATTAGTTTTTGATCAGGATGGACACACCGAGCTGGCCAGTTTGTTTCCACGTGCGTCGCTGAGGGAGAGGGAGTGGGATATTGCTAAATCGGGAGTAAAAATGTCGTAGACATGTCAAGCAATAAAGTGCACAACAAAGTGTGAAATATTGCACATAGGCAGCTCAGGCACATAAAGATCAGCTCTGCACTTCAGAATGTCTTTTCATAAATAAGATGTTTCAGCTGTTACAGTTTACTAGATAATACGTTTTTTTTTTTTACATTGTGTTCCTTTCCAGCCATAAAAAGCACACAGATCATCCCTGATCATCAGTACTATAATTACTAACGACTCTAGCGGTTTCCTTACAGAATAACCCACTCAGTTAGCCCTCAAGTGTTTGCTAAACTGCAAATGTAGCCAATAGTGCTCACTGGATAAGAAAAGTTACTTAGTATCACAGCTCTGCTGTTGTAAATTGACAACCAGTGCTTGCTGTGTCCATGGTCCCACAACATCACTGTCACATGGGACAGGAGGCATTGTAGGAACAAGAAGAGCAGTAAATCATGCTAAGATGGAGATCCACAGGGACCATAAAACCAACATAAAACTAGCAGGCTAATTTATAAAAAAAAGCTCCTAATGGCAGACAAAGGAAAGGACACGCCAGGACTACTCAGACAAATCAAAACACTCTGCACAACATGTTTTTGCAAATTCTGACTGTACTAGTCCTTTAAACTTTTTGTTATAATAGTTGATCTTTAAAAGAAAACAGCCTCAGTATCAGAAACAGTAGTAGAGCAAGTGTCTGTTAGATGTCAAGTGTTGTGGGTCTGGGTGAGATGGGATGTGAAAATATCTTGCAAGCAAAAAGTGGACAACAATGTGTGAAACATTAACACAAGGGAAAATAAGGTGTTACTACATATATAATCAGTGCATTACATGCAGATTGTGCTTAAAGCAGCAGTACTTGTTAGTTGGCAAACATTTTCATCATGTAGTTTTTTTTTTTAAGTCAGAAAAGCAAAACATCTCCACAGCAACTGAGGGTGCATGTGTTGAACCAAGTACATAAAGTGAGCAAAAGACAGCACTCCTCAGCTGGAAAAATGAAAAAAAAAGCTTTATTATTTAAAATTCTAGGCCGCCATTAGCTGGTCCACTACTGAGCCACACCTCGACTGGTTTCGTACTCACAGGTACATTATCAGGAGGATGATTGTGCAGTGTCAGTATCAGGCTTAATACAAGTCCTCTTAAAGTGACAGTGAACAAATTTAAACACACACATATGAATGAAGTGCAGCAGTGCTCAGCTAAGTGAAAAACACCATATTCCTAAACCTAAAACTAACAAATAAAGTGTTGATGCAGCAGGAACGATTGCAGTGGGTCATTTCTGGCTATATACATTTCATGATCCAAAATACAATTTTTTTGAAAGTGTTCCCATTTATGTTTTATGCAGTACTTGGTCTGAGGATTCATAACTCTGTTATCTTATGCCAACTCCTGGGACCAAAAAGTGTAAACCCAATAGGAGGAGGATGACTAAGGATCTTTCCCTCCACTACCCGAAGGAAGAAAAAAATGTTTTTATCCATTATGAGATGCAATGTTAACCAGTATATAAAACAGTAGAAACCTAAACATCAAATCCGTTAAACCAGCATCCTGTGGAACACTATGCATTCTAGACAGATAACGGCAGGGATGCACACAATAATGAATTACTTAATCTTCCCGTTTTTTTTTTTTTTTTTTACTCCTCTCTCCTCGCAGCTCTCCCCTCTTTGGGAGACACCTATGGCCTTTTCAGCCCTCGCTCACCTACCTGGTGACTGGTGCAGTCCATCCCCCATGGAGCCATGGTTATACCCCCCAGGCGGGTATGGGGTGGGGGCCCTTACACCCCGATGTGTCTATATTTTGTTGGGACGCTGTCTCTGGGCGGTAGGGCATTGAAGGTCGGGGCCTGGTGCTCCCGTCTGCTGGGGAGGCTAGTGTTTTTTCCATGTTCATTCGGTGCCGTAATAAGCGGAAACGTCAAGGCTGAAAGCGCGGCGTCTGTGTCAGCCCTCTGTTAAGTGTCAGGCTTGCTGTACCTCGGGTCTCCACCGGGGCCAGACAGAGGCGAGCTCTGGTTCCCCCTCCCCCAGAGAGATAGGCAGTCCTTGGGATGCGGAGTCCTCCCCTGGCCCGGCCCTCCAGCTCCGGGTCGTTCCCGAACCCGGGTTGCTGGTGTCGCAAGCGGAAATCCAACCGCTGTGCCAGTGGCCGGCACTTAATCTTCCTTTTAATGCATTGAAGCAATTCTATGGAGTTTTTTTTTTTAAGCAAAATTGTATTTATGACATCCTTACAGTCATAATGAGTATATTTTATTTCCTCAGATATTTAAAAAACACAACTTTTATAACTGTTTTTGTAATTAATGGTGCAAGTCTGTAAAGATGCCCTCCACTCACAATATTTAGAAATCTCTTCCACAGAGGTATCTTTGACGGTACGTACTGGATTTATACTGTGGAAACATTATGATTCTGCTAGCACATGTTTCTGTTGGTAAGCAGCACCGCAGTGATTTGTTTAATTTTTTTCATGGTGGTCATTTCAGGGGAGCAGGAGCTTTTAAAAATGTACGTATCTCTTTTGAGGAATGAAAGAAAATTAAAAGGAAAAGAGATTTAGTAATGCTTTTCCCAGAACACGTTGTTACTAAAAAAACAAGCATTTGTCAGTGCCAAACGTTTGATGCTTTGGAAGATGTCTGCTCCTGCACCTTGTTTATGTCCTTGAGGTACTTGAACGTTTTATGCCCTGTGCCAGACTACCCATCTTGTTAATCAGCTTTCTATGTTGGTCGGTGTCAAAGGCTTTCCTGAAATCAAGGTAGGTGACGTCCACTGTCCCTCTCTGATTTACTTCCTTACTGAGGCATTAGGGTTTTCTAATCCTAACGCCATCCCCAACCCCACCCTGCATAAACTGACAGGCATTGGGGGTGTGTCTTTGGGTTGGCAGCCGTAACGCTCACGCCATTCCACCTCACCACCACCCTGAAAACACTGACAGGCATCACAGTGTGCCTTGGGGTCTTTGGCCATTGCACTCACCCCATTCCATAAGGAAATAAGCTGAGATGGGTGCAGCATAGGAGAATGGGGTGAACATTGGGACCGAAGACCACAAGGCACACCTCTATGCCTGCCACTGGGTGTAGGTTGGGGGTGGAATGTCGTGAGCATTATGGCCGACAACCCCAAGTCACACCCCCGACACCTGTCAGTCTCTACAAGGTTGGGGGGTGGGGCATTTCGGTTTGAAACCCTAACACCCTGGGCGTTTGTTAGTAGTTTCATTCCAGATTTTCAAAATGGGCTTTTTGGGACCCCACCTCTTGAACAGTGGCACTATCGTTTCATTACTCAATCCCGAAAGGTGATTTTTGCACAGCAACTGTGCCATTCAGCACCATAGGTGAAAACACATTTCAGGCAGGATTTGAAAAAATGACAACTGTACTGTTCATGAGGAAGTGTGAAAAATGGCGATGTTGAAAATCTGGAATGGCTCAAAAAGTGGAAGAGATTACGAGTGTAAGGGAAATTGTGCAATGTGCACCTGTAATGCAATCATTTTTTGGAATTTTTTTCACCAAATTTTCACCATGGGCATTTTTGGACCTCTCCTCATGAACAGTGGCACTGTGATTCTGTTACTGTCTCCCGAAAGGTGATTTCGCGCAGTGACCACAAAATCACCTTTCGGGACTGAGTAACGAAATGACAGTGACATGTTCATGAAATGGGGTCCCAGGAACCCCATATTGAAAATTTGGGACTAAAATTCCTAAAAATGGCTGCGATATCAACTTAATTTGAAACCCCCCATTGACTCCCATTATACGGCTTACCTTGAAATCTTCCGTTTGCCGGTCATCTTTGAAGAGTATAGATGTGTCTCGCTGTGTATACTAAAGGAACGATTGGGGGTTTACTTGGAGGAGGTGGGAGGTCTGGATAGTCGGCAGCATGGGTTTGTGCCGGGTAGATCATGTCAAACCAACCTTGTGGAGTTCTATGAATGGGTAACATCAGAACTGGATAGGGGTAAGCCTGTGGATGTATTATTCTTGGACTTCAGCAGGCGTTTGACTCTGTCCCCACAATGGTCTGGTGGAGAAACTGATGGGGTTAGGAGTAGGCCCTTTGATGGTCAGATGGATTGAAAACTGGATAGCTGGACGCACTCAGAGAGTAGTGGTCTGTGGGGAGCTCTCGAACCTACAGATGTTGGTAGTGGGGTACCACAGGGCTCGGTCCTGGGTCCAATCCTGTTTAATGCATACATATCAGACATCAGGGATGGTATAGGGTGTGAAATGAGTCTCTTCGGATGACTCCAAGATGGGAGCAGTAGTTGAGGGAGAAGAGGGAGGTTGGCCTGCTGAGGATCTGGACACCCTGAAAGCTGGGCTCACACATGGAAATTAAATTTCAATATCACCAAGTGCAAGGTGTTGCATCTTGGTGGGAAACCCTAAACACAGGTACACCCTGGGAGGAGGTGCTGGAAGACTCAACAGGGGAAAAGACCTGGGGTCATGGTGGATACATGTATGAATAACACTGAGCAGTGCAGGAGAGCAGCTAGCAAGGCAAACAGGATGTTGGGATGCACCATAGGGGATCACCTCTAGGAGCAAGGAAGTGATTCTGCCACTGTACAATGGACTGGTTAGACCACACCTTGAGTACTGTGTACAGTACTGGAGACCACACTTGAAGAGGGACATACAGCTCCTGGAGAGGGTACAGAGGAGGGCAACAAAGATGATACGAGGGCTAGGGATTTGACTTACGAGGACAGACTTGAGGAGCTCTGCCTGTTTTCATTGGAGGAGAGGAGAGACAGGGGGACATGATTGAGGTCTTCAAGTACCTCAAGGAATAAATAGGGTAAACATGGGGGGATCTTTAGGCTAAAGCAGGAGGCATCACCAGAGGGCATGGTTTGAAGTTGGAAGGTGGAAGGGTGAGGGGAAAAGAGGAGGAGGTTTTTCACTGAGAGGGTGGTGGACCCTTGAATGCTCTGCCTGGTGAGCTGGTTCAGAGATCACAGTGGAGAGCTTTAAGAGAGGGTGGGACAGACACAGAAAGTGGATGTATCAGATGATAGCCTGTCCCGGGGTGGGGATGGATGATAGGGGTTTCTGGAGCACAAGGGATGGGAGGGTCTCGGCACCCAACTAAGGATCTAGGTTCGAGCAGACTTGATGACCATAAGGCCTAATCTGCTGGCAAATAGTATGTTAGTATGTTAGTATGTTAGTATGTGCAGAAGATCACTGCTCCCGGCGTCTGGAGGTAAGTATGGGGTGAGGGGTGCAGGCAGGTGGGTGCTCAATGGGTGGGTGGGAATGGGAAGTGGGACTGGGGAGACGATGGTGGACAGGATGAAAAAGAAAAAAAAAATTGGAGGACAGTTTCCTTTATTTTACAGGTAAAAAATATACATTTAGGCACACTTGGGTGGGCTCCCAGTGCAACAATAGTGTGTGTGTGTGTGTGTGTGTGTGTGTGGGAGGGGCATATCGACACGGGATTGGGTACCCGATGTGCAAATATTACTAATGGGTTTTGGGGAGGAGGGGTGCATCCGACACCGGAATGGGCATCCCAGTGTCAGAAAAAATAAACAATTACTTTAGCACACTAGGGTGGGCTCCCAGTGTGCCACATCAGTGGGGGAGAGGAGATACATGCCGACATGGGGATTGGGCAGCCAGTGTTGGCTTTCTGTGAGTATGTGGCAGGAGCCGCTGCCCGCTCATTTCTTTATGGAAATGTTTTCACCAGGAAAGGCACATTGAGTAAACAAGTTGCTTGTGGAGCAAGGCCCGGGGACAGAGTGCTCGTCGGCAGGAGCCGACCTGGTTGCAAGGGGGGGGGGAGGTGGTGCTGCAATGACAGAACTGTTCGTGATTGCAGTGGCAGGTTTCTTTTAACTCCTTGGCTCTCTCTGAAGCTGCTGTCATTGGCAGCTTCCCCATCGATTGGTGGCTGCGGGAGGTACCCAGTAAAGCGTCCGTTGCATTAGGTGGCAGTGACACACCTCTCATTTCACGTTATTGTCCCAAAGCATTTGGTGCACAAGCATATCAAACACAAAAATGACATGATGAGGAAAAAAATACTGCTGCTTAAAGGGAACACAGGTGTTCAGGGTTGTTTAAAGTCTGAAAGTAGCCAATGAAACACTCTCTTCAAAATGAGGTATTGGTCAGCTTTTGGAGCTTACTTTTTAGCCACAATGGTCAGTGATATCTCTGTGTAAGTCAAACTCCAGTAGTGTAGCTAGTAGCCGCCTAGTGCTGCTGTGATATGCAGAGTCCTGCTCATTCTTCACTGCTCCTCGGTGGCTGAGTAGGGGGTGCAGAGGTGCTATAACTAACTGTGCGGAGGGGGGGCACTTCTGTAACTGATGACACTTGGGGCGGTGCTGCTGTCACTGATGATGTCAGGTGTGTGGGGCTGCTATAACTGATGTGTGGTGTAAACTTAAACAGAGAAAATGCCAGCATTTGCACTCTCATTTTTTTGTTTTAGCTGGGAAGAATGTCCTCAGATTCCCTAAGAATACTTGCTCCTATTTACTTATTCATTAGTTTTTGTTTACCAGGTAAGGTACACTAGACAAGTCAATGTCTGTTTTCAGGTATGACCCTAGAGAATACAGCTGGTAAAAACTCAAGAACAATACATAATACCTTAACATCCTTCGTTGAACAGGAACAGACTCTTAAGTGCAATAGTCAGAAGGTGTCAAGGAACTGGTTTTGTCTTGAGATGATTGGCTACCATCGTGGTACAGAAAGTGATATGATGTTGCTAGTGATACACTGCCACTTGCAAAACTGCTTCTTACTAAGCATATCTGTGTTTCTAACCCCACTCTCCACCCCCGATCCCAGACTCAGACTGTGGAAAATGACTAACGCATGATCAGCCAGTACTGAAATCTTGGCAGTGCTGTAGTCCTGCCAGCCCTGGTCAGCATAACCAGCTGGAAAATGTGTTTCAGGAGGGCTACCTGGACTCCGGAGCTTACAGTGGTTTGGGGACGCCAGACCAATCCATTGATTTCCAGCTCCGTGTGGAGCCGCACGCTTCTCTAATTATGAAGTTTCTCCTGTAATGATGATTGACACATCTGGCAGTTTTCATATGCAGCCTTTAATCGGTGTGTTTCATTCCTTTTAATATTTATAGCTTTTCCTCCTAATAACAGCGATGTGTGCTGGACCAAGACGGGGAGTGCAAATAGGAATGATAATAACAAAATTGTTTCCATTAGTGATACAGAGATGTGCGCTTCCTTTTCTAGACCCAGTGTAGAATCTGTATATAATCAAGTTTATAAGCTGCCACTAGCCAAGTAGCATTTTGCTGAGAATTTCTGTAGTTGGCTACACATTCCATTGTTCAAGTAGCCAAATTGCTACTGCAGTTCCACAGCCTACAGATAAAAAAAAGAGTTTTAAGGTTTTGACTGGGAGTGTTTGTCTTTTGGTTGAAAGGATCAGGTGGCAGTGTGCTAAAGTGCTGCAGGGTTTTCTGCTTCTAGCTTAGCAGCTGTTGTGCTAATCATGTTTGGGTTTGAGACAGAGGGATGTGGCTAAAGTTCACGGGGCAGATCATTCAGAACATTTGCATGTGCGCTTCCAGTGGTCTTCTGAAGGGTGGGACTGCGCTCAACAGCTAAGAATAGAATAATCTGATTTTACAGCTGAAGAACTCCATTAGACAATATCACAAAATAATTTCATTTTTATTTTTTAATTTTTTATAAGAACTTTATTTGTGCCCTCCTTCCTTCCTTAGCAACTGACTTCTGAAGGAGTCCCAGTGTACCCTATGCCCCTACCAGACTATGCCATTGGCACACTTTATAAATGTCATAATTCACAGTCAGTCTCATAATTCATGAACAGACATAAATAACAAGATTTTAATGTCAATCAACAGCTCTGAAAACCTTGTACTCTTCACAGTTAAATTGTGAACAAACACCTTCGCTCCCCATCTCAGACTGTCTGAGCCACTGACAAGCATGCCTTTGCTGTTTACTTTTCCAAGTAATGATGATAGGAAACGTTATCACCGAACAATAAAATCGAATAATACAAAACAACACATACAACGTGAGGTTAGTAACCACTTACTTAAAAGAAGTTGTTGACAATTGTGAAATTTATAAATTCAGTCAATGACCTGAGCATCATCTAGCAAACTTGGCTTTCACATTGCTTCCCATTACATTTTGTATAGCCTTGTCCGTATGATATATAAAATAAAAGATTGGCCAGCTATAAATAACAAGAGAATAATTCAGTCTGGGTTTATGGAACACGTAAACCACTCTGGCTCGCCATCATGGATTTTAATGTTCCGTAAATCCCTCAATTTAATTATTCCCTTGTAATTCACTAAAATACCACCAACAGCTTAATCTGGTTCAGTGTCAGTTGGCATCCATCTGTATCCCCTTCCCCCGGGATGAGGCTGAAAATAGAATTGTCTAGTCCTCTTTTCCAAGTCAACAAAAGCTAACTAACTAAAGAAATAAATTCACAGATAGCTATCATTTGCTTCGATATAATATTTTCAGGAGTAGTCAAATTGCACATTGCAGATGCTTGAAATACATTTGTTGAACATGAATGCCCCCCAATAACAATGCAGTGTTGCAGTACTCTATATACTTAGGCCAAACTAAAGGATTGTTGCGCTGCTTATAGCTGGTGCAAAATGCAGCGGCAAGGCTGATAACTGGGACATCTTATACTTAGCACATATACGATCATACGAACATAAGAAAATTGTCAGCAGATAAAGACCTAGTGGTCTATCAAGTCTGTTCGATTGTGCAGCTAGCACCCCTTATTCTGCAGCTGCCCCTCTTTCCCTTCCCCCTCCTGTTACCCTCTCTCTTGCCCTGTCCCAGTCCTCTTTGAAGCAGCCCACTGTTCTACTGGACACCACTTCCGCCAGTAAAGCATTTCACCCGGCCGCCACCCTCTCTGTAAAAAAGTGTCTCCCCATCTCCCTCCTGAACCTTCCTCCCTCCAGTCTCATATCACAACCCTGGGTGTCCCTCCCTTCCCTTACTTTGAAGGGTCTCTCCATACCTGTCTTGTTTATTCCTTTCATGTACTTGAAAGTTTCAATCATATCCCCCCGTCCCTCCTCTCCTCCAGCGAGTACATGTTCAACTCCCTCAGCTTCCTCTTGTATGGTAAGTCCCCCAGACCATGGATCATCTCTGTTGCCCTGCACTGCACCCCCTCCAGTAACTTAAAGGAAAACTACACCCAAAACTTGAAAAAATATATGTTGTGCAGAGTGTTTTCATTTGTATGTGACGTTCTAGTGTTTCCTTCTCTTTGACTGGTATTAGGAGTTTTTCCTAAATTAGCCTGCTAGCTTTAGGGTAGTTTTACGACCCCTGGAGATCTCCATATCAAATAGCTTTACTGTATTTCTTTGTCCTACAATGCACCTTGTTTCATGTGATGGTGATGTAGCAGAGCCCATAAATCCAGCAGAAAGCATTGCATTACAATCAGTTCACAACAATAGAGATGGCTATATTTTAAAATCTGTAGAATTCAGCTTGGTGACCACCCTCATCCTAAAGGTTTTACTGTCCTGAAAACTTTGCTGCTGGTAATTTTGTGCAGCTTGTAAAGCTTCCAAGATATTTAGTTTGTTTGGCATGTGTGTGCTGAATGTTGGGTCTCTCTTACATCACAGTCACATGAGACAAGATGCACTGTGGGAACCAGAAATACAATTAAGCTGTCAGGTATGAAGATCCCCAGGGGTCATAAAACTAGCATAAAGCTAGCAGGCTAATTTGGGAAAAACTCCTAATACCAGTCAGAGGGAAGGAAACACTAGAACTTCACATACAAATTAAAACACTCTGCACAACATATATTTTCAAGTTTTGGGTGTAGTTTTCCCCTAATGTCCCTCTTCAGACCCACGGGCACCAGTACCATGCAGTACTCCAGGTGGGGATCTAACTAATGATCTATACAATGGCAGAATCACCTCCCCCCTCCTCGAGGATATACTCCTTGCAGTACAACCCAGCACTTTGTTGCACTATTCATTTCATACACTCTTCTGGTGGATAGTGGTTCCTCTATGGAGGCACCTGCAGTGGAGACCAAGGAGGATGTTGGGAGCCTTCACAAAGGAGACCCACAGGAGGGTGGCATGGGACCCCACAGGGGAAGGAAACAGCTCCTGGTGGGGGACTCAACCATTAGGGGGGTAGAAGTGGGGGAGGAAGGGGAGAGGGAGGTAAGGTGCCTGTCTGGTGCCATGGCTTGGAGGGACAGGAAGCGAATCCTCAAGATCGTGGGAGCAGCTGCACGAGCGGGGAGCTGGATGTCATTGTCCACCTAGGGACAAATGACCTGGCTAGGAATGGGATCAGAGCAGTGCAAGAGGAGTTTGTAGAGTTGGGGAGGGGCTTTAAACAAGTAGTGCATATGGTAACCTTCTCGGAGATGCTGCCTGTCTATGGCAAGGGTGATGCTAGGGTTCTCCTCACCAGGGAATTCAATGAATGGTTGAAAAACTGGTGTGGAGCTCAGGGTTTTGGCTTCATTGGGGACTGGGAAGCCACCTGGAGGGATGCAGACCTATACTGGCGCAATGATCTGCATCTGTCCAGGGGAACCAGGATCCTAGGTGAGAAATTTAAATGCTTCATTGGCAAGGATTTAAACTAGCCAAGGGGAAGGCACTGAAAGGAGCAGGAAAATCCCAGCCTCCCCAAAACATGGTAATTAGTGAGGTAAACACCAAGGTAGAGAAGTCATTAGGGAGCAGGACAGAGGTAAATGTAAAAAAGGCAAAGGCAGTAAGGACAGGGATGGGGCTAAAAGGGGTAAGGCCATCAAAAAGTGGAGGGTGATGAGTACCAATGCCCGTAGTCTGTGTAACAAGCTCCCTGAACTAGTGGCCTTGATGGAAGAGGGTTGCCTGGATAGTGTGGCAGTCACAAAAACATGGTACACAGAGAGCCATGACTGGGATATCAGCACACCAGGATACACAATCTACAGGAGGGACAGGGAGGGTAAAAGAGGAGGAGGAATAGCTTTCTATGTAAAGGAAGGGATCAAAGCAACAGAACTTAAGAGCAAACAGGGAGCAGATGAGGCACTCTGGGTCACCCTGGAGACAGGAAATGGCACCACAATCCGCATGGGAGTTGTATACAGACCCCCATCTCGGGGAGGGAATGGACAAGGAAATGATAGAAGGTATACTTAGAATGGCAGAAAAAGGGGATATATTGTTGATGGGGGACCTGAATATGCCAGATGTTAACTGGAGCACCTTTGTTGCAGGCACATCCAAGAGCAGGGTCATTCTTGATGCCCCTAAAGGGCATACCTCAGACAGCTAGTATTGGAACCCACTCGGGAGGGAGCAATCTTAGACCTGGTACTATCAAATGGGGATGGAGAAAGAATCTCAGATTTAGAAGTGGGCAGCCATCTGGGAGCAATCGACCACCAAACAGTGTGGTTCATGATAAACACAGCCATACAATCAAGCCATACAAAAGCAAGAGTATTGGACTTTAGGAGGGCTGACTTTGGGAAATGAGAGTGCCTCAGAAAAGCACTAGCAAACAGGCAAGAAGGAGGGTGGAGGAACAATGGGAGTAATCAAAACATCCATCACAGAGGCAACAAGCCTTTGTGTAAAAGCAAATCAACAAAACACAAAGAAGGAAAAAACCACTGTGGTTCTCAAAAGAGGTGGCGGGAAGGTTAAGGAGAAAAGGACAGCTTTCGGGAAATATAAGGAAACACAGAAGGAGCAGGACAGAGAACTTTATCAGTTAAAGCAGAAAGAGGCAGGAAGGCAGTCAGAATAGCAAAGCCCAAACCGAGGAAAGGATAGCCAACTCTGTTAGAAGGGATAAGACCTTTTATAGGTACATTAGGGAGTGAAGAAAGACCAAGGAGGATACTGAGGCTTAATAAAGGGAGGAATGTGGGCAGAGGGTGACAGTGAAAAAGCAGAGATACTAAATGAATATTTCTGCTCAGTATTCACAAAGGAAGAGGAGGGGGAGGTACCTAAACCAAACAAGAGAAACACTCTGAATATGGGGTCGATACCAGTCCATTTACAGAAGAAAGGGTTCTGAGAGAACTAATAAAATTGAAGATGGACAAAGCAATGGGGCCTGATGGGATTCACCCAAGAATTCTAAAAGAACTAAGGGTAGAACTAGTGACACCGCTGACTACTCTCTTTAACAAATCATGGGAAGATGGGGTGGTACCTGAGGACTGGAGGAGGGCAGATGTGATTCCTCTTCACAAAAGTGGGAGCAGGACAGAGGCCGGAAACTACAGACCAGTTAGTTTGACCTCAGTGGTAGGGAAAATGATGGAATCACTTCTGAAGGAAAGAATTTTTGAGTATCTAGAGGCCAGTGGGGCACAGGACCCAAGGCAGCATGGATTCACAATGGGAAGGTCATGTCAGATGAATCTAATAGATTTCTTTCACTGGGTGACCAAAGTAGTAGACCAGGGAGGGGCTGTGGACATGGCATACCTAGATTTTAGCAAGGCATTTGATACAGTCCCACACAAAAGATTAATACACAAGTTAGCCAGCCTTGGAGTGGGTCCCAAGGTGGTAGCCTGAATAAAAAATTGGCTAGACAACAGGACACAAAGGGTAGTAGTAAACGGAGTCCACAGTGAAGAAAGGAGGGTTACTAGCGGGGTACCACAGGATTTAGTACTGGGACCGGTCCTTTTTAATGTCTTTAAAAGTGACATTGCAGAGGAACTGGAAACAAAAGTATGTCTCTTAGCAGACGACACAAAGATCTGCAACAGGGTTGATACACAAGATGAAGTAGAAAGGATGAGAAGGGACTTGGCAAGGTTGGACGAATGGACAAATGTATGGCAGTTCAGAGTCAATGCAAAGAAGTGCAGTAATGCACCTGGGAAACAAAAACCCAGGGAAGAGCAGACATTGGGGGTGAGATACTGACAACAGTAAAATTGGAAAGGGACCTGGGGTAATTATATCAAATGACTTAGAGGTGGGCAAGCAGTGTGAGAAGGCAGTAAGGAAGGCTGGGGGATACTGGGATGCATAGGGAGGCATAAATAGAAACAGGAAGTTGTTATCCTCTGCACAGACAGTTGATGAGACCCCAGCTGGAGTACTGTGTGCAGTTCTGGAGACCCCATCTCCACAAAGACATAGACAGAGTGGAGGCTGTCCAGAGGAGGCAGCAAAATGGTGCAGGGTCTGCACCAGAAGACATCTGAAGAAGACTAAAAGAGCTTCATTTGTATACCCTTGAGGAAAGAAGGGAGAGGCGACATGATAGAAACTTTCAAGTACCTCAAGGAATCAACAAAGTCCAAGAGGGTAGCATCTTTTAGAAAAGAGATGTGCAAGAACAAGGGACACAATTTGAAATGGGGGCGGCTCAGAGGTAATGTGAGGTATTTTTTCACGTGAGGGGTTGTGGATGCGTGGAACAGCCTCCCTGAGGAGGTCGTGAGTCAAGTACAGTGGGGAATTCAAGAATGCATGGGACAGACATAAGGCAGTCCTAATGGGGGTAGGAGGAAGTAAGCTGTTGGTTAACTAGGATCTGCAGCTTATCTGTTAGGTAGGAAAATGGGTAGACTAGGTGGGGCCAAGTGGTCCTTATCTGCTGTCAAATTCTATGTTTCTGTGTTCTTTGCAGCTGCCTTCCTGCATTGTGCCGAGTTGTTCATTGACCCTGTAATGAGCACCTCCAGATGCTTCTCCTCCTCCTCTGTCACAGCTATCTGCACTCCCCCAGCTGGTAGCTCCTCCACAATGCATCACCTTGCCCTTTTTGGCATTGAACCCCAGTTGCCAGGTGTTTGGCCAGGTTTCCAGCTTTGCCAGATCATTCTGCAACCCCTGCCATCCCTCTAGGTTATCCACCACCACGCCTATCTTGGTGTCATCAGCACACAGACTGATCTTGCTCTTGATGCCCAGTGATATGTCTACAATGAATATCCCAAACAACACTTGTCCCATCACTGAGCCTGTGGAACACCACTCGTCAACACCCTTGGTGATGAGGCTCCCACCCACCCCCACCCTCTGTTGCCTTCCCTGAAGCCAGTTCACTACCCATCGCACCAACTTTGCAACTACCCCTGTGTCTTCTAACTTACTTCCTAGCCTCCCATGGTCACTGAGTCAGATGCCTTACTGAAGTCCAGGTACAGAACATCTGCTGCATGGCTCCCTTCCAGTTGTCTAGTTACCCAGTCATAGTATTCCACCAGGTTGGTCTGGCAGGATCTGCCAGTGACAAAGCCATGCTGTCTGCTGTCCTATAGCCTACAGCCCATTGGCTTCCAGGAGGGACACCATCCTGTCCTTCAGGATAGTCTCCATTAACTTACTTACGATGGATGTTTGGCTAACCAGTCTGTAGTTCCCCTTGGGGCCGCTCTTGTGGAGGGGCACCACGTGAGCCAACCTCCAGTCCTGAGGTACACACCCTGAGTGTAGTGAGGTATTGAATAGGTCTGCCAAGGGCTCTGTGAAGACCTCTGCCAGCTCCTTCAGTACCCTGGGGTGAATGCTATCTGGCCCTGGTGCCTTGTCCACCCTCAGTGCCTTGAAGCCCTCCAGAGCCCTGCCCACCATGATTTCCCATCCATCACCCTTCCTTCCATTCCTGCCTCCACCCCCTTGGTATCACCCCCTTCTCTTTAGCAAATACCAAGCAAGTAGTCATTTAGCACTTCTGCCTTTAAATATAGCTACCACCCCTTCCTAATCCTTAAAGCTCCTTTTCTCCCTGTTGTACCTAAGAAGTCCTTCTCCTCTTCTTAATGCCCTGCGCTAGCCTGAGCCTTAAACGCTTTGGCTGCCCTGTACTGCCCTTGTCACCTCCTTCGATTCCTTCAGGTACTCCTCCCTATCCTCCCCCTACCTGTTTTTGTACCTCCTAAAGGCGGCTTTTCCTTACATTTTCCATGACCCCTTGGTCACCCAGCTAGGTTTCTTTACCTAGCCTTCTTGCTCTAGGCCTTGCTGCAGGAGCTGGTTGCCTCCACTATCCCCATCTTTATTAGTTCCCACCTCTGGTTAATGCCCACGCTGGGTTGAATTCTGGCCAGGTACCCTTTTACTATTTCCCCCATCCTCCCCAAGTCAGCCCTCCTGAAGTCCAGCACCCTTGTGCCAGATTCCACTCCTTCCCTAACCATATACAACGTGAACCACACTGAGTGGTGGTTGCTCCCCACCAACGATTCTTCTACCTTCAGTTCCCTCACAAACTCTCCATTTGCCAGCCCGAGGTCAAAGGTATTCCCTAATCTGGTTGGTTTGCTGACCATTTGCATCAGAAAGCTGTCCTGAAGGCATCCAGCAGTACCTGCTCTCTTCTGTTCTTGGTTGTTGGGGACTCCAGTGCACTTCTGGCAAGTTGAAGTCCCCACGATCAGTACACTCCCTTCTCACAGGTCCTCTTGATCTGTCCTGCTAGTTCCCTGTCTAACTCCTCTGTCTGAGAATGTGGCTTGTACATCACTCCCATCCTGAGAGTCCTATTCTTGGAGGCCTGGATTTGCATCCATAATGACTCTGTACTACCCTCCTCCCCTTCTTCCTGTACACACTTTAGCCCTTCTCGTATGTACAGGGCCCCCGCCTTCCCATTCACTCTGTCCCTGTGGAATATCCTGTACCCTGGTACTGACAGGTCCCAGTCATTATATTGGGTGGCCCATGTTTCGGTGATGGCAGCCATGCCCACCTGCCCCTCTGCTGTGAGAGTCTGTAGCTCCACAGTTTTCTTCCCAAGGCTCCTAGCATTCAAGGTAACTTCCACCCCTTCACCCCCCCACCCTCCTTTACTAGCATCACCACTAGTCCTTGGCCTTAGTCCTTTGTCTCTGTTATGGGGGTAAGCTCATATGGCTTCCTATCCAGTGGTCTCTGCATGCCTCTTGCCCATTTGCCACCCCCCGCTCCTAGATTAACTTCCCCTCTTCTTCTATAAAATCATCCATCCTCTGTTTCAACACTTTCTTTCCCTCCCCACTCAAGTGCAGTCTATTCTTGGTGTAGAAACTGTCACAGCATGTTGGAATAAACTTCAGATGAGGCAAATTTACAGGTTTAAAACACACCGTGGTGTGATATTTATTTTTCAAAAGTCTGAAAAATAATAAATGAAAAAAAAATTGCAAAGAAAATCACTACTTAACATCAGTAGTTACTCACATAATACAGTCCTGGATCTTAGAGTTCCTAAGACCCTTCTCATCTGCATTCAACAGCTTGTCTGTGCAAACAGTAGAACCTCTCTTCCTCTCTTAGGGCTGAGCCCCACTGGACTGAACTGAACTCAGTGAAGAGTTTTTATATCTTTGGTGGAGGTCACTTGACTGAGCCTTTCTATCTATATGGCTGGACATGTTTCAAAACCAAAGCGGGGTTTTGTTTGAGGGGACTTCCTGGTTCAGTTAAAGATATAGTGTATACCTCCACGATATTGACTCTATATCTCTGATCCACAGTGACAAAGCACTTATACAGTAACAGGTTTATTGTGTGAATTTATGAAAATACCTTAAGGATTTCTTACAGCTGTACTAATCATGAAACTGGTATTCTTTTATATGGCTTCTGAATCCTTTTTTATTTAAAAAGGCTTTATTAACTGTATTTATTCCTATTTAAAATAGCCTTCATGCTTTTTGCACACAAAATGCACTTATGCACTTTACACAACACCTCTCCGGGAGTTTGGCATAATTCCAGGGACTGGATGGATGGAAATGGAAAAAGAATGAAAAGAGAGAAGTAGTAGGAAGTTTAGTAGGGAGAGTAAAGAGCTACGCTTGGTGGCCAACCTGGGAGAAGGGGGGTGGAGAAGAAAAACAGAAAAGTGTTAACTTTTTGGTAGCTAGAAATAAGGAGATTGAAAAGTGGTCCATCAGGCACAGCTGAGGGTGTAGCCTAACTCCACCACAGAGACTACTGTCCTCCCAGGTCCTTCCCACCCACCCCCCACCAGCCCATACCCTCTGGCATGACACCAGGTTCTTAGCCATCCATTAAATTCCTCTGTTTTTAGCTTTCTTTATCGCTCGCCCTGGGCATGGAAGTATCTCTGGGAAAGTTACTGATCTTCCTGCCCCTCACATATTTGTCCTAGTTCCTCAAACCTCCTCTGGACTATATCTACCGTCTTGTCAACCAGGTCATTCATCCCCAAATGTATAATTAAATGAGACTTCTCCCTACCCCTTCTAGCATATTTCAGAACAGATTGTCCCACCCTTTCCGCTGTCATTCCTGGCATGGCCTCCACCCAAATGCGACTATGCCTCTCCCCCTTGCTACCCTACATGACTCCTCTTAGTATTGAGTCCACCAGCACTAAGATTCCACTCCTTTTTCCATCTGCTTGCTTCTGTTCCTCCCCACCTCTCCTTCCCAACTCCTCCTCTTCCTTCTGTACAGTTGTTCCCCCTTCTGCCCCGTTGCAGTTCCCCCTGCAGAACTTCCCCCCCCCAGTTCCATCCTGACTACCATCAGTTACTCCTCCAAGCTCATCCCCTCTCTCTTCCTCCTTTCCCTCTAGAACTGTGAAATGATTTTCAAGACCTTCTCTTATGCCTGTTTCCTCCTTCAGCATGCTAGCCGTTCCCTCCTTTCGACTCCATGTCTGTTACCACTTCTCCTCCTCCCCCACCAATCCCTGTCTCCCTCCTTCCTGTTTTCACATCCTTTGACCTTGGTTCCCCGACACAGTGCCCTTGGCTTGGGTACCCCCTGTGCAGCGCCCCTCCTCTGACCTCTCTTCTCTCCCCTCTGTCGGACCAAACTGACCTCCCTCCCTCCTCAGCTCCCTCCTAACTCCCCCGCTGTTGGGCCAAACCCCCTCCAGCCTGTCTTGCCTGCCTTAGCTCCTCCTGCAGACTCTTGATCACATTTTTAAGTTTCAGTATTTGGTTATACACTAAACATCCCCCCACTCTCCACGCAATTTTTAAAAAGATTGGCGCACCGCAGTGGTTGCAGCTTACCACCCTTCCCATTTATTTCTTCGCCCACCAGCGCTCCCAGGTGAAGGATACCCAACGCTTCCCCAAGCCTTCCCATTCTACCATTGCTAAACATTCTCTTCCTTTTCTCTAATTTCCTTGCCCCCTTGTATCGCCCTTATATAGATTGAGAAGCTTCCTTTAAAGCTCCAACCCTCCTTTTCACACAAACACAGCTGTTACAACTATTGAGTAGCCTTCTTTTAAACTCCTGTCTCTCCTTTTCATAATTAAAGCTATTAGAAATTAATTAAACATTTTTAAGCATTACAAAAGTGTGCCTTAAAAACCATAAAATCCTTCTCTCATTTGCAGTATAAGGCCAATTAGTAGAAATGCAATAACTGGGTAGAATACCTAATACTACAGTAGATTATGCACTTGCCAAAAACTGCCTGCAACATATTAACAATCCTGCTTGGTTGATTCCCTGAGTAATCTTGCAATGGTGTCACCCCCACATCGCTGACAAAGCAGAGTCATTGATTTTAAAGTATTCACAGTACCTTGCTTTTTGGCCTTGAGTTCACTAGCCAAAATGGTCCCTGTCCCAGAGCTCTCCTTGTGCCCTCCTTTAAACTCCGCTCTCCCTGGTTGGTGAGACCCACTTCTGGGAGTGCTTGGTGTCAGTTTAATATGGAGGTGGTATGGGCGTATAGGCGCAGGTGGTTGGGAGACAGTATCTTCAAGATTGGTGCTCTTCCTCCTCTGACCCTGATTAACTCTAGCTGGAGCCCTTATCTCACTGCTGTAGCCGCCGACCTTCCCAGCTGCGGATGCGGCTCAGCTTAACTGCTGCAGATGTGGCTCTCCTCTCGCTTGCGGTTGCAGCCACTAACCCTCCCAGCCATGGATATGGCTCATCATCAGCCACGGATGCGGCCTAACTCTCCCCTTGAGCTGCTCTTTTGGGTTCCTGTACGACTGGGCCCTGACTTTTATAGACCAGCCGCCGCTTTCAGGATTGGCGCTCTTCCTCCTCTGCTACCTTCCAGTCCTCTAACCCATTCTCCTCGGGAGACATCCGTGACTCCCAGGGTAACCTTGACTCACATGTGGTGTGCCTCCTGTGGTTTGCCTGCCAAGGTGGGGTTCTGGATTTCAGCTCCTTTGGCAGCAAAAACCCTCCCCCCATATCCGGTTACTACAGTAGAGGCATCCATGGAGCAAATGTGGAGTCCCAGGTGGGTCATTCCAAGCTGGTTGGGGGCAAAACTTCATCTGCTTTGCAGGTGCTATTTTTCTCCTACTGTTATGTGCCTTCCACTGAGCATGCTTTTATTATTGGTGCAGCAATGAATGCACAATTGCACATGCTTCTACCGCCACGGCCTGCGGGCTCCATAGCTGCACCACTGCTTGTGATCACACAGGTGGCAGTAAAGCAGTGGGATGTGCATTTCACTCTCCCTCCCTCCCCAGAGGAAGAAAGTGTCTAGTGGGATGTTTTTTCTCCTCCCTCCAGGTGGCTCCCAGTGACACAAACCTACTTCGGAACTCAGGTTAGCAACATCCCAAACAGTAGCTCTGCAGCTATGCCGCTAGTTGGCATCCAAACAGTGGTAAACACGGTCTTCCCACATTGAAGGGGGAGAAGCATTGATGGATGCTCAATCCTCCTTACCCCACCAGCCCCAAAGTGACCTTGGTCCATTCGTGAACCCAGGTCAGTGGAGTGACAGTAGGTGAGGCATCCGGCACCTCAGCCCTCCGTGCCACTGGCCCAGCTACAATTTGCTATAGCTCAGATTTTCTTAGACAAGATTGTTTGTGGTGGGGGGATGAACCTGCAACCAGCTGTTTTACAGTTGTGTGATTTACCCTCTACCATTCAGCCAGAACTCTGTTTTTGAAATTCTTTCCCCTTTTTCTTTATTAGTGAGGAAAGTGACATAAAAACAAGATTACTGTCCCTTGGATCTTTATTTTGTTTTGGCTGCTTTTCTGTACATGACATAATAATGCCCTGTTTATGACATCATCATTATCTCTAGAGCTGGGGTGTCATAAACAGAATTGTTTCAGAGTTTATCGGGGAAAAGTCAGAAACAGAATTGTGACTGCAGAAGTAGACAAGCAGACAGAGCAAATAGGGCAGAGATCATGTTTCCATGCAAGTGTCCTTAGTAATAAAGAAAGAAGGGTGACAATTACAGAACAAGTGTGAAACAGAAGCAAAATTGTGGCAGAAGATGAGAGCGATCAATGGGGTTTTGGTGCTGAATACAAAATAGTCTGATGCAGTGAAGATAGTTGTGGCACCCACCCCTGTGAATAAGGACGCAGAAAACTGTCTATTCAAAGAACGTGCAGTTTTATTCAACCATCGCCAGTCACAAACAGTGGTGATCAGAATGTTCTTACGTTTCACCCCATGCGTTTGGGGCTTCCTCACAGAATGACATTTCAATCAGATAGTTCACTCATTGTACACTATTTACAACTGCCACAACCATTCAGAAGTCGCCAAGTGCAATTTAAACAAAATCATGTGACAAGTATAAGGATATTTCAATTAAGCTGTCTTGTTCAGCTTAAATTACATATTCAGTTCAAGTCTGATATGTCAGGGAAGATATCAAGGCAACAGAAATGCTAGGGGGTTAGGAGAGGCTGGAGTTACTGTGGGGTCACCACAGGTTAAAAAAGTTCTTGTATACAAAGACCCAATGTAATTGCACTTAATATACAGATTTTTGGAAATAAAATATCACTCTTGGCTGTAGCTGTATGTTTATTCATGTTAATTGTGCACAGATAATTTGTGTCGGTAGATATGTTTAGGAAACTGCACGTACGTATTAGTGAACTTTTAGATTATTTCTAAGTTTTGTATTACGTCCTTGATGTATGCTATGTGTCTTTATTTTTTCAGTTAATAATTTTTATTAATTTTCAGCATACAAAAGCATATCACATGACAGGTACAGAAAACAGTCTGTAACAGCAGAGAAGGAATTAGAACATTATACCCAGAGTCATATAAAATACAGTCTATCAGGGAAATTGTAGCCTCAAATGGGCATCAGAAGGGGTAAGAGGGAAACCCTCTAATCTCTGCTCTGATCAGTGCACAAAGAAAAACAGAAGGGAAAAAAAGAGTCCAAAGCTGGGTTTCTCTGATATGTACCACTATAAGAAGAGCAGAAAAACAAGGGCACTATAATTAATAGGAGTCAGTACAGTTTCTATGGCTAACTATTTCAAGCTAGGGGTAGGGGTCACTCATATCGGGAGTATCATATTAGGGAAAATCAGCAGAGGGGCTGTCGTCGGAAGCTCATCTTATTCCAGTCCTGAATTTCAAATAGGCTCGAGAGGGGGCCCAGCAAGCTACATATGCATTAGGTTTGTTAAGGGCAGAACAGGATAATCGATCAAGTGTAGCAGGGAGCATGAGAGCATGGTAAAGTTCTGGAATGGTGGGAATTTCAGTGGATCTCCATCGACACAGTATTAGGCGTTTGGCGGAGATACCTACGCGGGCCAACCATCGACTTTGGGAGGGGTTAAGGTGTCGAGGGAGGTGGGCCCAGGATCAATAGAAGGGGTCAGGTTGTAGTTCTAGGCCTAGAATACTATGTGTCTTTAAACATGTAAGTTTTTTTTTATGTGTGTTTTGTGTGTATCGCCTGTAAAATGGCCATGGCTTGAGCTTTTTACCCAGTTAACAAATAAAATAAAAAGATATCAAGGCAACAGAAATGCAAGGTGTTTAAGACGGGCTGGAGGTACTGTGGGTCACCTTGGAGACAGCAGCTGGTGCCTTCATTTGCACAGTGGATTTATAGACCTCCAGCACAGGAGGAGGATCTGAGCAAGGCAATAAGGAAGCCTTCAGCAAGATGGCAGATAAGGGGCAGTACTGCTGATGGGTGACTTACCAGATATTGATTGGGCGTGCGCCATGACCTTGGCTGAAGTAAGGTCATCCTAGATTTTCTTCAGGGGTGTTCTGAAGCAACTACTCAGGGAACCCACTCATAATGGGGCAATAATGGAGCTGGTGCTTAAGAGCAGTGACAGTGTTGTGTACATCAGGACGGGCTGCCACTTGGGGACTGATGATCACCGGTCGGTGTGGTTTCATATTAGGACAGCAGTGAAGGTGATCCATGCAAGTATGATGGTCCTGGACTTCAGAAGGGTAGATTTAAAAAATGGGTAAATGCCTCAAGAGATAATCAGGTTGGGGGGTGGGGGGAGTGCCCTGATGGGGTGGAAGGACAGTGGGCTAAACTGAGGGGTGGAATAGTGAAGGCAGCAAACCTCTGTTCAACAGAGGTGAGCAAAAGCAGAAGCAAAAATAGACCACTATGGTTCTCAAGGGAGGTGGCGGCAAGGGTAAAGGAAAAAAGGGCAGCATTCAGGAGATAAAGGAGACACAGAGGGAAGAGGATAGAGAAGTGTTCCAGCAAACACAGAGGGAAGGAGGGAAGGCGGTGAGGCCACTAAGACACAAACAGAGGAAAGAATAGCTGGGGGGTAACAGAGGACAAGATCTGTTTTAGGTATACAGGTGAAAAAAGAAAGGCGTGAGGGAGAAAGTGAGGCTGAGGTGCATAATGAGACTGTGCAGAGGACGATCAGGAAAAAAGCAGATATTCTGAACAAATACGTCTGTCTTTACAGTGAAAGGGGAAGGGGATGGATCACACGTAGCATACAGAACCACTGTAGGATGGGGAGTAGACACAAGTCCATTCGAAGAGGAAAGAGTCCTGAAGATACTTTTAAATTTGAGAGTGGGTAAGGCTGTGGGGCTGGATGGGGTACATCCAAGGGTATTAAATGAGCCTTCAGGGAGGTACTGGCTGAAAATCTGACAGCCTTATTCAACAACTCACTAGATACAGGAGTGGTCCCAGAGGACTGGAGAAGGCTAGATGTAATTCTGCTGCATAAGAATGGCAGCAGGCAAAAGGCTAGCAACTACAGGCCAGTCAGGCTGACATCAGTACTGGGTAAACTAACAGAACTGCTTCTAAAGGAAAGACTTTATCCAGTGGGTTACAGGACCCAAAGCAGCACACACTGAGGGGAAGGAGTTCATGTCAGACAAACCTGATAGATTTCTTTGACTGGGTGACCAGAGAAATAGATTAGCGGGAGCAGAGCACGTGGCCTGCTTAGACTTCAACAAGGCCACTGTGTCACATAGGAAGCTCGTAAAAAAATTGGGAAGCTTGGGGAGGTGGGAACCAAAGTGGTACACTGGATATGAAATTGGGGAACAGATAGGAGATGGAGGGTGGTGGTTAACGGCATTCACTTGGGGGGGGAAAGAGAGTGACCAGCGGGGCTCCTTAGGGCTTAGTACTGGGTCCAGTCCAAGTGACATTGCAGAAGAACTGGAGGGAAGGTATGCCTTTTTGCAGATGACACTAAGATCTGCAATGGGCTGGACACTCCGGAGGGGGTGGAGAGAATGAACAGAGACCTGAAAAAGCTCAAGGAATGGTCAAGGGTATGGCAGCTGGTTTTCAATGAAAAAGTGCAAAATCATGCACCTTGGATGCAGAAACCCAGAGACAGAGTATAGGATGGAAAGGCAGGTATTAGCGGTCACTAAACAGAACATGGATCTAGGGGTAATCATAACCGATGGGCTTAAAGTGGCAGGCAATGCAACAGAGCAGTAGGAAAAGACTGTGGGATGCTGGGGTGCATAGGGAGGTATAACCCGGCAGAAGAGAGAGGTGGTGTTGTCACTGTATCAGTCACTGATGAGGCCTCCCTGTAGTACTGTGTCTAGTTCTGGAGACACACCTCAAAAGGACATAGACAGGGTAGAGGCTATCAAAGAAGGGCAACAAAAGTGCTGGCACTGCACCAAATGTCCTATGAGGAGTCAGACTGAGGGATCTAAACATGTACACCCTGGAAGAGAGGAGGAGAGGGGACATGATAGAGATCTTTAGATACCTCATGGTGGAGAATAAGGCAGAGGAAGGAGCATTTTTCAGAAAAGAAGGTGTACAAGAACTAGGGCATGCAGTGAAGCTAGAGAGGGAAGATTGGGAGGGATGTGAAAGTGTTCCTTCACCGAGAGGTGGTGGATGTCTAGAACAGTCTTCCAGTGGGAATGGTGGGGGTGAAGCATGGAATGGGTATAAGGGGCCTGGTATCAGATGGAGACCAGGCAGGGTCTGCAGGGCAAGGCAGCAAGAGAAAAGAAAGGCAGACTAGGTGGACTAAGCAGTCCTTGTCTGCCGACAAATTCTATGTTCCTTTGTAGTATGCACACAGATTTTCTACTGTTTTCTGCATTTATTTATATATTGTTGATTACTTATTGGTAATTTGTGCTTGCTGTATGTTTTGCAGTTTAAATAAATAATATCTCACTCTTCAAAGAGGTAAGGATTATGTTTGATTAATGACAGCAATATAATCTCCTGTGTAAAAATAAAAATAAAAAATAAATAAAAGGACCCCCTCCTTGATATTAAGCCTGGCTCCCTTCAGAGAATGTATTGCTCCTGATGAAGTGGAACATATAATTGAGTAAGCATGAGAGCAAACTGTGTCCAGTTAAAAACAGTTGGCATCATTGGCTACACAAAATTGTTTGTTTATAGCAGTGGCTTGTTGGGCGTCTGAGATGTTGCAGTGACTGCACTGTGTCTTTGATTCTTAATAGGTTACCTGCAAAATACTAAAAGTTTTATGTCACAGCAGTTGTTATGCATACCTTTCCAGGTATGACTTTCTCTAGTAAGCTGCCCTTGAAATACCAAGTGATGGCACATACAGTAAGGAACGGAGGATTGGAATGCTATAGTTTATTTGCCAGCTGCAGATGCCCCAACCAACTGGACTATCAGTTTTATTGAATGGGCTACAGAGTGGATTACTTAATTGCAGTAGCAGTGGAATATGTCTAGATGGTGGCTCCGTGGTGATGAACGACATCTCTCTGGAACGCTGGTGACCCATCGTACCTTGGTCCTAGGGTGTTGGGCGCAGAGGGTGGCAGGGAGGGTGGCAGAGCATCAGCACAAATGCTGTCCTCTCAGGGAGGGCTCAAGCACTGTCCATGCTTGGAATGGCTGCTGGAAGTTGGTGTATGTATGTATGACATGAGTGACCACACATCGAGTGCTCTACTATCCTAGGACACAGCTGTGGACATGCTTTGGGAGGGGTGGAGCCCACCAAAACCAGGGGAAAAAATGGCTGGCCGGCTGCTCTAAATGACTGCCTTCGTGTGTTCTATCCCCTATGACACCCCACCCTGTTCGGTAGTATGCACACACCCCAGCCCTGGTCCCAGGGCCTCTCTGCTGCTGCTGAGGGGTTGGGCCCCGAGGAAGAATAGACCCAGATCCAAGGATCAGGTTGGGAACTGGGAGTCTGGTGGTGTGTCAGAATGCCACAGTGAGTCTATCATGCAGAGGATTGGAGTACTATGAGGACCAGAAGGAGAAAACGCTGGGGGGCCATGGACAGGAGGAAAAAGAATGGCAAAAAAAGAATATATCCAGTATACTGATTAGCAAATAAAAGCCGTGATTATTGTTTTCTGTTTTGTACAAATGGATCTGTACGAATTGGGGGGATGGTCTGCTGGTCACCTCTGTTTGATTCTTGACAGTGGCTACACACTGCTTGTCTTGGTTTATCCCCTTGTCTGTTATGACCCCCATGTCCTTTTTTTCCTTGACTGTAGCAAGAAGAGCCCCCAACAGTGTGGAGGGCCCGCCTCTGTTTTTCCTTCCCAGGCTTAGCACTGTTGCATATGCTGAATCTGAGGCTCCAGGGGTCAAACCAATTGCCTGTCTTGGTCAGGTCTTCCTGAAGTTTGTCCCCACCTCAAGTGGATTCATCACCACCCTGGCCAGCTTAGTTCTATCAATGAACTTGGGAAGCCTGCTGAAGATACCGGCTTTCAGGTCATTAAACATGTTGAAGAGCAGTGGCCAGAGCACCGATCCCAGAGTAATGCTGCTGAATACTGCTCTCCGCTTAGATTAGTGCCCATCCACCAACACCCTGTGCTTCCTGCCTCCAAGTCAGTTAGCAGTCCACCATGCATATGTCTCTTGTATATCACACTGGTGTGCTTTGCCCAGAAGCTTGTCATGTGCCACATTATCAAAGGGCTTTGCTTATGTCCAGATAAACTGTGTCCCCACCACCCTGCCCCAGTCCACCTCCCTGGCCACTTCCTCAGAGCAGGTATTCAGATTGCTTTGGTATGACCTGCCTCTCATAAAGCCATGCTGTGAGGGGGGATAAGAACCATGACCACAACCAAGTGCTCCATTATTCTGTTCTTGATAATTGCCTCCGAGACCTTGCCCAACACTGCTGTTAGACTGCCTGGCCTGTAGTTGCCTGGGTCCCCAACCACACCATAAATACAAATCACTAGGATTTGAATCCTGCATCTGCAAGGTTGTTCTGCTAACCTGGATGCAGCATCCTGTGGTCCTGCTGTCCTGGTTGTGGCACTTGGGGTGCGTCATACTGTGGTTCTGCTGTCTTACTTGTGCCGCTTGGGGGGGGTGCATTATCCTGTGGTTCTGCTGTCCTGTTTGTGCCACTTGTGGGTGTGTTATCCTGTGGTTCCGCTGTCCTGGTTGTGCCACTTGTGGGTGTGTTATCCTGTGGTTCCGCTGTCCTGGCTGTGCCACTTGGTGGAACATCATCCTGAGGTTCTGCTGTCCTGGTTGTGCCACTTGTGGGTGTGTTATTCTGTGGTTCTGCTGTCCTGGTTGTGCCACTTGGTGGAGCATCATCCTGAGGTTCTGCTGTCTGGTTGTGCCACTTGGGGTGCATCATCCTGTGGTTCTGCTATCCTTTTTGTGCCACTTGGGGTTGTATCATCCTGTGGTTCTGCTATCCTTTTTGTGCCACTTGGGGGTGTATCATCCTGTTGTTCTGCTGTCCTGCTTGTGCCACTTGAGGCACATGCTCCTAGTAGGAAGAAAGGGTTATGTTTCTGTTTTCTCAGGCAGCTGCAGCATCTGGGTAGGTTGCATTAACCGACCAACTTGAACTCCCCTCCCTCCAAAAATACACATAATACAGTAAATATCAGCTGTCGAAACATAAAGAGTGGTTGTGATGTCATTCTTGTTTCTTGTATCATGACGTCATAATTCACTTGAATAAATATGAACATCATTGAAGAAACTCTACTGAATTACAGCTTCGTTCCACACGTTTACATAGTAATTAGCTGCTGCACACTACGGGTGCACACAAGCAAGGAGCAGACTGTACTGGGGAACAAAGGCCCTGCTCACTACAGGTGCACACAAGCAAGGAACAGACTGTACTGGGGAACAAAGGCCCCACACAGGAACCCCCTCACAAGCTGCTGCACACTACGGGTGCACACAAGCAAGGAGCAGACTGTCCTGGGGAACAAAGGCCCTGCTCACTACGGGTGCACACAAGCAAGGAACAGACTGTACTGGGGAACAAAGGCCCCACACAGGAACCCCCTCACAAGCTGCTGCACACTACGGGTGCACACAAGCAAGGAGCAGACTGTCCTGGGGAACAAAGGCCCTGCTCACTATGGGTGCACACAAGCAAGGAACAGACTGTACTGGGGAACAAAGGCCCCACACAGGAACCCCCTCACAAGCTGCTGCACACTACGGGTGCACACAAGCAAGGAGCAGACTGTATTGGGGAACAAAGGCCCCACACAGGAACCCCCTCACAAGCTGCTGCACACTACGGGTGCACACAAGCAAGGAGCAGACTGTACTGGGGAACAAAGGCCCCACACAGGAACCCCTCACAAGCTGCTGCACACTACGGGCACACAAGCAAGGAGCGGACTGTCCTGGGAACAAAGGCCCTGCACACTACGGTGCACACAAGCAAGGAACAGACTATACTGAGACAAAGGCCCCACAGGAACCCCCTCACAAGCTGCTGCACACTCGAGCGCACACAAGCAAGGCGGACTGTCCTGGGAACAAACATATAGGCATTAACCCGTGCTCATTGTATTTATACTCTGTATGATTGCTCACCCACATTTACTCTATGTATGTACTGTATGAATGTCTATGTTTTATTCTGACGTGGAGCTTTGGAAATGAGTCTATGACTCAAAGGGTTGTAATTCCAATTTCTAAATAAATAATAAATAAATAAATGAATTTGGGAACAGAAAAGTGGGGAGAGGCAGGTTAGGGTGCCTATCAGGTGCCATGACCTGGAGGGATGGGAAGTGGATTCTGAGGAATGTTAGGTAGGAGGACAGGAGGAGAGCTAATGTCATTGTTTTCTTGGGGACTAATGTTCTGGCTAGGGACAGGGCAGGGATAATGCAGTGGGAGTTTAGGGAGTTGTGGAGGAGTCTTAGACAGGTAGCTCACCCAGTGGCTTTCACAGAAGTGCTGGTTGTCTGTGAAGGGGTGAGGAGGGGATCTCTGCACCAGGAACTTCAAACTCAGGGTTGAAGGAATGGTGCACAGAGGATGGCTTGCTATATTGGGTAGTGGGGACCCACCTGGGAGGATAAAGGCCCATACATAGGTGATGGCCTGCATCTATCCAGGAGGGGAACTGCAGTCCGTAGTGGATGGTTTAAATGTTACTTCTATGAATATTTAAACTAGTCAAGGGGTGGCAGAAGGAATTGAGAGACAGAAACTGCCCCTCCACAGGCTGAAGAAGAGATTAGGAGAACCTGATGAGAGTGGAATCCCCAGGGTGCAAATTAATAAAGGAAACAGGGTGTTAGGAATAGAGGGGAAGGAAACAGGAGCACTAAAAGAGACAGGGAAGCAGGAGGGCAAAAGGAAAAGGAGGACAACAAAAGAGTGGATACAAAATCTGGAAGGCCATCTGTGCGAATGCTAGAAGTCTAGAAAATAAGATTCCAGACCATGAGGCCATTATGGCAGAGGCTGACCTGGATACTGCGGCCATTACTGAGTCATGGTGCACTGAAAACCATCACTGGGACATGGCCATACCAGGCTGTACTCTGTTCAGGAAGGACCGGGTGGGAAGCAAGGAATGGAGGGGTGTGGTGCTTTATGTGAGGGAAAGCATAAAATCAACAGAGATACAGGGAATACAGGGGGAGCAGAGGCACTATGGGTCATCCTGGAGATGGGGAATTAAGTCTCTTTGCACTGGAGTGAGCTATAGACCTCCAGCACAGTGGGAGGACTACATGAGGTACTGGTGGAAGCTACTGGCAAGATGGCGGAAAAGGAAGTGGTGCTGCTGTTGGGGGACTTCAACCTGTTGGATGTCGATTGTTCCCTCCCAGCAGCAGCTTCAGCTAGAAGCAGGGACATCCTGGACTCTCTGCAGGGGCATTCTTCAGGCAACTAGTCAGTGAACCCACTTGTGAGGGGGCAATACTGGAGCTGGTACTCACTAACAGGGACAGTGTTGCAGACATCAAGGTGGGAGGTCACCTGGACTAGTGCTCACCATCTGTGTAGTTCAAGATTAGGACAGCTGCAGAATTGAGCAACACAAGGCGAAGGTCCCAGTACTTCAGTAGGGAAGATCTTATAAAGGTGGATAAATGCCTCAGGATGACCTGGCAGGGGGTTATGGCCTAGGAGGGGTGGAGGAACCTTGGGAAAAGCTGAAAGGGAGTGTACTAAAGGCACCAAACCTCTACATCAAATATGTAAGCAAAAGCAAGAGGAAAAGAAACTACTATGGTTCTCGAAAGAGGTGGCTAAAAAAGTAAAGGCAAAAAGGGTAGCATTCAGACGGTACTGTATAAGGAGATGCAGCACAAGGAGGATAGGGAGGTGTCCCGGGGGAAACAGAGGGAAGCAGGGAAAGCAGTAGGGAGTGCAAAGGCGCAAACTGAAGAGATAATAGTCTAGGAGGTAACAAAAGGGGACAAGACATTTTTTAGATATATAACTGAAAAGAGGAAGACCAAGGGGTGGGAATGTATGGTCAAAAAGGGAAGGGGGAGACTGTGTAGAAGGGGACCAGGAAAAGGCAGACATGCTGAACAAACATATTTTTTCAGTGTTCACAGAGGAAGAAGGGGAGGAGCCACAAAAAAAGTAACAAAAGCTTTGGAGGGAAGGAGATGGAGACTAGTCATTTTTCTGGAGGACAGAGTCCTAAAGGGACTCGCTAACCTGGAGGTGGACAAAGTAATGGGACCAGATGGTGTACATCCAAGGGTATTGAGGGAGCTCAGGGAGGTACCAGCTGTGCCTCTGACAGTGCTATTTAGCAACTCTCTGGAAACAGAAGTAGTTCCAGAGGACTGGAGGAGGGCAATGTAGTCCCGCCACACAAAAGTGGTAGCAGGTAGGAGGTTGGCAATTATCGCCAGTCAGCCTAACATCAGTGGTGGGAAAATTAATGGAATCACTGTTAAAATAAATGATTGTGGAATATCTTGAATCCAGTGGGTTACAAAATAGAGGCAACATGGTTTGACAGGAGGGAGGCCATGTCAAACAAATGTGATAGCTTCTTGACTGGGTGACAAAGGAGTTAGATCAGGGTGGAGTGGTGGACATGACCACTTAGATTTCAGTAAGGCTTTGACACCGTTCCACATAGGAGACTATTAAGCAACCTGGATAACTTAGAAGTGGGTCCACAGGTGGTAAACTGGGTAAGAAATTGGTTAGGGATAGGTGACAGAGGGTGGTAATAAATAGAGTTCACCTGAGGTAGGGAGAGTGATCAGTGGGGTGCTCTGGGATCAGCACTGGGAACAGTTCTCTTTAATGTCTTTATAAGTGGCATTGCAGAGGAGCTGGAAGGGAAGATCTGCCTCTTTGTGGATGACACCACACTCTGCAATAGGGTGAACACTCTTGAGGGAGTCAAAAGGACAAGCAGAGACCTGAGAAAACTAGAAGAGTGGTCAAGGGTATGGCAGCTGGGTTTTAATGTAAAAACATGCAAAATAATGCACTTAGGGCACAGAAACCCAGGGACAGAGCATAGAATGGGTGGAGTTGTATTGACAACCACCAAGCCAGAAAGAGACCTGAGGGTAATCATATCACATGACCTAAAGGTGGCCAGGCAGATCAACAAGCAGTTGGGAGAGCTAGTGAGATGTTAAGGTGCACAGAATGGGTATCACCAGTTCAAGAGGGAGGTGGTGTTACCTATACATAGATCTCTGTTAAGACCCTCACCTAGAGTACTATGTGCAGTTCTGGAGAACACATCTTCAGAAGGACAGAGACAGAATGGAGAATGTCCAGAGGAAAGCAACTAAAATAGTGTAGGGTCTGCATCAAAACCCTACAAGAAAAGACTAAAGCAACCTCAATATGTGCATCCTGGAAGAAAGGAGGAGAGGGGATATGATGGAGACATTTAAATACCTTACGGAGTAAATAAGGTACAGGAGGGAAGTATTTTTTAGAAGAAAAGGTGCTCAAGAACAAGAGGACATGCTATGAAGCTGGAGTGGGTAGATTCAGGTCAGATGTCAGGAAGTACTTCTTCACAGAAAGAGCAGTGGATTCCTGGAACAATCTTCCAGTGGAGGTGGTTGTGACAAAGACAGTGTCAGTGTTAAAAATGCATGGATAGGCACAAGGAATCATAATGGAAAGAAAGGGGAGGGAGAAAGAGCGTAGATCAAGTACTGTCACGTCTGCAGTAAAAATGTATGTAGGGAAAAAAGGCAGACTGGGTGGGCCAAGTGGTCCTTATGTGCTGTCAGATTCTGTTTCTATGTTTCTAACATGGTTTTTATGTAACAGGAACTTGGCATGTAACAAACTATCCTCACAGGAGCTGCTTCACATCAGACCAGTTCATCACATCCTGGCCATTTGGATATAGACTGGAGAAGTTGTACTATTTGTGGATTAGCCGCCTGGATCCAGTGTTGGTAGTTACTTTTTCTATTACTTTCTATTTCTTTTAGAAACTTGATCCAGGAAACGCTGTGCAGTCACAGCAAGGATGGAGAAGTAATAGAAAAAGTAATACACCTGACAGTTATAGTTTCTTATTTCTTTTTATACAAAAATAATAAAAAACTATAACAGATGACATTTATTTGAAAGTAATAGGTTAGTTACCAGTTACTTTCAAATAAATGTAATCAGTTAAAGTTACGTATTACTTTTGTATAAAAAGACATAAGTAATTGTAAGTGTAAGGTGTATTACTTTTTCTAGTATTTCTCCATCCTTGCTAGTGACTGCACAGAGCTTTCTGGAACAAGTTTCCAAAGTAATAGAAAACGTAACTACCCAACACTGCCTGGATCCTCCGACATTTGGATATTGGCTGGAGAAATGGAGAGTTCTGAGTTGACTGAAACCGTTCGGGAACTAGCTGATGATTGCTTTTGTGCCGAATGGAATTGATGCTGTTTATTGAATCTTGTGGCTGATGAGGGCCAGTAAGTTGTTCTGGGTGAGGGAGTTCTTTAACCCCTCATGAACTCAGGTTATTGACCGTTAATTCATCTTCCCTTTGTGCTGCCCATGACCGAGTGGGTGGTTCCTCATCCAGCCTTCAGGGAGCCAGAGAGGGATTTCTGGGGCCCTCTAAGACACCAGGGGGGTGGACTTGTTGCCTACTCCCGGGGTGCCTGTAGTTGCATGTCGTGGGTTGTGGGGAGTTTAGCTTGTTCAGGGCGGTATGGTTGTGGGGATCCCTCTCTTTTCCCGTTTACATGGTCTGCCCCTCTACTAGTGTCTCTCCTCCTTTTGGGGTTTAGATCCTGATTAATTGGAACCTGCACACCTAATCCTGGGATTGAAGATAATGGACTTATAGTGGAATGGCTATAACTTCATTGATAGTGGAATTCCTGGACAGATTGTTGCAGTGAGCTGAAACTGTGCTCTCCTGATCTGTTGCATATTTGTTCAGATTCCTATGACTCAGTTTGTTTGAATTTTATGTTTTAGTTCTGTTAACAGATTTAGTTTTTCTTTATTTATTTTTTGTCTTTGTTTGAAATTGAGTTTGTTATTTTCTGATGGATCTTCCCTACTATGTGAGAGGTAAGAGGGTTGATCCTTTGGACATTTTTCCAGAGTAGTGAGAGCACTCTGGTCTTTCAGATTGCATATTTAGTTTAATTGTTTGTTTTTATCTGAATTTTGTTGTCCTTGTATATTGTTCATTGTGTTGTTTGGAGTGGGATATTTTAGGGCACCCTAGAGTCGTATTACAGCCTGGGTTTTTGTTGTGGGTTAGTATAGGTTTTTAGGGATGGGGGAGTACGGGTGTGGTGTTTAGTTTTAATTAAGTTTGGGGTTAAAGATGTGTCATCTGCGGCTCTGCCGGTCAGGTACTACTACCCTCTGAGCTTCCGGGACCTCCGCCTCATCTTATGCCCTCCCTTCCCACAGCAGTTTATAATCACTGCAGGGCTCTGGATATAGTCAGCAGGAGGCGGAGGTGGGTTGGGGGCCCGAACCTTTGAGGAGGGTGAGCTGGGAGGCCGATCAGAGTTGTACGGACCAGGAGACACCCTGGGGCAAACGGTCTCTAGAACATGGTTCTCAATGCCTAGTTTCCATACCAAAGGGCTCCAGTATTTCTGGGCAGTTAGCTCAGCCAATCCCAGAACCCTGGTCTGACTCGAGTGGTGTTATGCAATGCCAGGTCTATTAGAACAAGACGGTGGTTATCACCGATCTTGTTGGGACAGCAGACCTGGCTTGCATCAAGACCTGGCTGGACGATAATGCAGGCCCCATTTTGGGGCGGTTGTTCCAGCCGGGTTCTTGGTGATACACCACTAAGATCAGACCGCAGGGCGGGGTGTAGCCATTTGTTTTAAGTCAGAATTAGGCCTTACTGGTGTGCCAGTTGAGGAGACTAGATAATTTGAGTTTACCATGGTAGCAGATGTGGGCTGTAGGATTGTTCTCATCTATCATCCACCCGGGGTGAGAAATTATTCTTGCAGGAGTAGCAGACTTCATTGTTGACATGGTGTTTGAGTTGCCAGGTTGATGGTCCTGGGTGACTTCAATGCCTGGGTAAATGACAAACTGTTGCCGTTTGGGAAAGACTCCTCCAACTTATGAATTCCTTGGGGTTCACACAGGTTGTTGCATCTGCTACCCATAATCATTGTCACTCACTTGATCTGGTTTTCCTCCTGAGGATGGAGACCTTCAACTTGGTGGTGGAACCAGTCGTATGGTCGGATCACCACACTATAAGTTTCAATCTCCAGGCTCCTCCCATAGGTCTGCCCTGTAGTGATGGTCAGATACCGCCCTTTGAGGGATGTGACTCCAGATGTCCTATCAGACATATTGACCTATTGGGATTCTTAGGGTAGGCAAGGATCCAGAGAGTTTAGTTCAAGCATATAATAAAGCTGTTACTGAAGCTCTGGATTCTATTGCCCCAGTCCATGTTCATCCTCTCTCTCCCACCCTTGGTCACCCGGTTAACGGGACCTTAAGGAGTTGAGACGAGTTGGACAAAGGTTAGAGCAATGCTGGTGGAAATCAGCCCTGAAACTGACCACCTTAGATTGATGGATCATTATCAAATCTATCAATCAGCAGTCACTCACAAGAAGGCAGAGTTCCTGTCCAGAGATTGCTGCTGCTCAGAACTGACTGGCTCAGCTCTTCCGAACTGTGGACAGGCTGTGCAACCCATCCTGTCTGCAGGTCCGAAGTGTTTAGCTGCAAGTTAAATGTGAGGAGTTTGCTCGATTCTTTGCGGATCAGGTGGCCAACATCTGGGCGCGAGATCACTCGAGCACTCTCTATGGGGTTGACGGTGGTCAGTGCTTGGTCCCCTCCCCTCGGTTCTCTTGGACATCTTTTGACTGATCAGAGATTGTCGATGTCATGTGGACTGTCCAGCATTTGTAGCCGACATGCTGTAGTTTGGACCCGGGCCCAACACACCTGTTATTGGGGTGTATTGAATCTATCGGCCCTGTCCTGGCAAAGATTGTGTGGTGCTCCTTAGAGTTAGGTGAGTTTCCTAGCTCCCTGAAGGAGGTGGTGGTGACACCACTCCTTAAGAAAACTGCTCTGGACCTGAACTGCTTTGCTAACTACAAGCCTATCTGCAACTGGAGAACTATCTTACCATCCACGACATCTATGATCCTCTCCAGTCTGGTTTCCAGAAGAAACATAGTAGCGAGACCACTCTGATTTGGGTGCTCAATGATCTTCTGATGGCAAGAGACCAGAAGCACTGCTCCATCTTGGTGCTTCTTGACGTCTCATCAACATTTGACACTGAGGACCATGGAGTGCTGCTGAGCACCTGAGGGTCATCTGTGGCCTGGCGGGTCCAGTCCTCAGTTGGTTTCAATCTTTTCTCTCCAGCAGATATCAGAGGGTAGTGTCAGGTGTTTTTTTCCTCTAGCCCATTATCTCTGCCATGTGGGTTCCCTTAGGGCTTGGTGCTGTCTCCTATGTTGTTCACAGTGTACATGCTGCCCCTTGGAGACATTGTAAGATGACATGGCCTGAGGTTTCACTGCTATGCAGATGATACCCAGCTCTATCTGTCTTTTGCACCTGTCCAGGATAGTGCGTCTCGGTCTTTAACAGCTGTCTAGTGGAAACCATGGCTGGATGAAATCCAGTTGGCTCAAATTGAATTCTGAGAAGACTGAGGTGTTGGTGGTGGATCCAGGTCACTGGATAGAGAGGTTGGTAGCAGGGTTTCCTCAGGTCTTTGGCTTGGGGTGCCCAGCTTCCTTCCTATGAACAGGTGCATGACCTGGGGTGGTTCTTGATGATGGTCTGACACTGCATTCACAGGTGTTGGCAGCCATCAAGTCATCCTTTTACCATCTTAGGAACATCGCCAAGATCAGGCACCTGTTCCGTCTGGTGATCTGCCTACATTGATCCACGCCTTTGTGACCTCGCACTTAGACTACTGCAACTTCCTATACCAGGGATGCTGGGGTTGATATCCATCACTTGCAGCTGGTGCAGAACGCCGTGGCATGATTCTTGACGGGGAGTCCCTGTTCGAGTCACTTCACTCCCATGCTGCACAAACTGCACTGGCTGCCTGTACAGTGGCGGATCACCTTCAGGGTCGGACTTCTGACCTGTAAGGCCCTGCATGGACTGAGTCCGAGCTATTTTCAAGCACTCCTGACTCCCTACAGCCCTGGCCTCCCTCTCTGCTCAGCTGATGAGGGATTGTTAGAGGTTCCCACGGTTTGTCTGAAAACGTCTGGGGCCTGGGCTTTTATGCATGGTGCCCCCACCCTGTGGAACTCTCTACCTCATCAGATTCGAGAGTGCAGGACTGTGGAGAGCTTCAAGGCAGCCCTGAAAATTCATTTATTTAAGCAAGCATTCAGTGACTATTTTATCTGATCTATTTGCGCTATGTATTATCAGTAATTTATGAATTGTCTTATTCTGTTATTTATATGTATTTTAATTATGTAAAGCACTTTGGTTTTAGAATTGTGATATAAAAATAAAGTATTATTATTATTTATCCAGTCACCAATGAGGTACCACAACCAATACCGAGCAGTAGTATTGACTGGTGGCTTCCCAGACACCAAGTTCCTTTCTCACTCAAGCAGTGTCTGATCTGCAGCACAGAAAATTATAGTGTTTTCAGAACTTTAACTGTAGCTTTCATTTTGCACTGTGCAAGCATGTGATTACTTCCTTTTTTTAAGTGCAGGAGATCTACTTAGTTTCTCAGTGCAGGTGACCTACTTGGTTTCTCAGTGCAGGAATCTACTTGGTTTCGCTTTTTGCTCTGGCTGGCAGACACATGGTCTGCACCTTTCACATTTCAGGATATAGCAAGCCATCTTTCAACAGCACAGCAAACTGGATCCATCCATGATCCGTAACAGACTTACTATGTTCTGGAATAGCCTCACTGTTCACTGGAGGACTGTAGCTCTTGATCAGCTGTCAGAGCTGTCAGAGCTGTCAATCACTTCACAACAAGTCTGGCTGTCCATTGCTCAAAAAGCGATTGGTTGTTTCTAAGACATCTGAATTAAGTTCATTGCATGTCCATGAGCCCTTGGGACTCTACTCTGCAGACTCTCAAGTCTAAATGGCTGAGCAGTCATTGTTTAACCCTATTGCAATTCTGTTATGTGTAACCCCTAGGTGCCGCTATCCCAAGGGCTACTACCCCTGCCTGCTTGGCTAGTAGCAGGTTAAGGGGCCTGAGTTCTGAAACGGGTGTCTCCACCTGGAAGTCAGGGGTGGTAGTGGTCAGACTAGATTGGGCACAGCCCTCTGGGACACTGTAACCCCCTCTTTCCCTGATAGTGGCCGGAACAATACACAATGATCACTTTCACAATACTGATACACCTTACCAGTACCCACACTGTTTGCACTTACCACCAGGGCTGGTTCCTTTGTCTTGACCCTGGGGACCCCCTGTAAAACAAGGTTACACACAGCAACTGGCAACAGTACAGTACTCTTAGCATAAACTGGACCCACAGTCAGGTTAAATGCAGAAAAGGTTAGATCTGATTTATTCAGGGGACTTGAACAAGGGAGGGGCGTAATCAGGGTATTTGGCTTAAATGCTCTATCAGTCAAACAGTTATGCATGCATTCAGAGTCCCTAAGCAGTCAAACCCTCTGGGTACCTAGGTGGAGAAGAGATGGGCTAACCAGAACGGTTGCCTGGGGTAGGCAGGCATCGCAGCTGGTTGGGGCCCTGTGATGGAAAAAACAACATGCACAATACACACTATTTGTAATCCGGAGCCAGATGGCTCAGTTCGTGAAGAAAGAAAAACAACAAGGAAATCAGATGACACACTTAGATTAAGCTGTTGTTGCAGGGAGCTACCCTAATGGTTACTCACGATATCCAAGACTGGGCACAAGCTGGACGGAAATAGAGACAGCAGGTGGCTGATCTGGAGTGCCAAGAGAAGCAGGGCCCACACGATTCACCAAGGCGTTGTTCCTGTTCAAGCGTGGAGCAGAGGACTGATCCCCAGGCAGGTCTCTCGTCGATGGCTTTCTCTGTGCAGTGGGGTAGTCTGGCAGGGCCCTCGTGGCAAGGCCTGGCCACATGGAGATAACCGAGGATTCAGTCTGGTTGGGCTGGATACAGCTTCCAGCAAGCAGAACACAGTTCACACAGTTGGGAACCAAATCACGACCCACTTTCAATACACAGCACATTTATATGTAAGAAATTCTACAGTACCAGGCAATCCTTCTCCAATCGCAATCGCACAGCTCTCTGCACAAATCAGCAGTTCAGATGTGACTGGAATTCCCGGCAGGCCGATTGCATTCAGCAAAATCTTTGGCCTTCCTCAGGTATTTAGCCTGGTCAAAAGTCAATGGCTCACAAATCAGATTTAGTTCAAAAATAACTCTCGATTCCCTTTCAGGGCAGCAGGCAGACTTGCAGGCTGAAACTCTAGCCTTTCCACAGTTCTCCCGCGCGAACTACGTAAAAACGGCTGCTCGACTGTCTTGAGCTGTTGCTTCTTCAGCTTCCCACGTAGATCTGCCCTTCACAGCAGGCAGCCCAGGAATTTCCCCCAAGATCCAAAAGGTTCGGTTGGCTGATTCAACTGTCAGTCACCACCGGAGCTCCCTTCAGGTGCAAAAAGGTGCCAACAACCCAGAACTACAATTCCTACAGATTATGACTCCACACTGTCCCTGTAGGCAGGCTTCATTTTAGAGACCCAAAGTACTGATTAGTCCAATTCGGCAGTCCAGGACCAAGATGGTGGAGATAAACATAACAGTCCTCGCTGAAAAGAAACAGGTTAGAACAAACTGTAATATACATGTATTCACTGATCTATCAAATGGTCAGTGCACAGTTACATCTTTTAGCAGGGCTCCCTTTGCCAATTAGCGATGGCAGAAATGGAGTGATTATCAGGCAGCTCAGGCGGGACTCCAGCATGGAAACACTCAGCCACCTCCCAGATCCACTTTAACTGGAAACCAGGCAGCCCTTAAAGAGACAGTAAACAGAGGCTTTACAGGCACTCTCTAGAAATAATATTTAAATGGCTAGAATGCAGGACACCAACCTGGAAGTGAGCATTTAGACAAGCTCTAGGAAGACCTTTCCGGAACCCATATTTGTAGGGGGGTTACATATGTGTCACTGGTGATGAAGATGGCTGCAGAATTTGTTGTCTGCAGGCAGTCCTTCTCAAAATATCTTTATTTTCACAGTTCCTGTCTGCTAACATTATTTTCTGCCACCAACACCTCCTGTATGGGTGCGCTTTGGTGTCCTGTGCAATCAGGGAAACAACTGGGGGAGTCAGTCATGAGCACTAATGCACTTGCTCTGTCCTTGGTGACTTGTGTGCCTTAGATGTGCGAATGCAGGGAGTCTTAAAGTTTAGCCCCCCCCCCCCACTGCGGCTTACATCTGTTTGACCAACATGAACTTAGTAATTGTGATGGGCTGTCTGAAAATATAAGTCACTTACTTTACAGCTGTCACTCACTCACTCACTCACTCACTCACTCACTCTCTCACTCACTAATACTCTCCGTCTCTTTCTAGGCACCCCATATGGATTTTAATGGGGCACCATCCAGCCCAGAAAACCCTGTCCCTGGGGGCAGTAACCTCATGGTTTACCTTCTGTGGAGAGAACTTTGGAGGCCTACAGTACCTTCCCCTCCAGCACAGGATCCATTACTATCCAGTGGCTGGGCTGGGGCGTTGGGCCACAGAGTTTCCTGATCCATTAACCTATGCCAGCAAGGCCTATTTCCATGGTTTTTACTCCCTACTCACAAAGTCACCAACACCAGGGGCTCCAGTGTATGTGCACGCTACAGAGTGCATCCTCCATCCTGCATGGAGCCACTCAGTTGCACTGCTACTCAGGCCATCCAGGTGAACATAGGCAGCAGAGCTCACCACATGTCCTCCCAAGAGGAAAGACCATCCTCTGGGTGCACTCAAACCTTTTTTCCTGCTGTCCCTCTGATGTACTAGGCTCAGTGCATGAATTCTGGTCACCTAGCTCACAAATGGCAATACTGCAACTGCGCAGATATGCGCCCAAAGAATTATCTTTAGAAAAGAAAATTATTAAATACTGATGCACAGAGTTACTTGTTTCTTTTCTGCCCATTTTATTTTCCTTTCTATCACTGCCCACTTGTACCCCCATTCATTCAGCCCTCAGCAACAGCCCTGTTGTCCACCCAGGCTTGCCTCACTGCCCCTGGAGAATCAGTCATACGTCCATTATCTCTGCCATCCAAAAGGGCTGAATTGTCTCTGCTCAGGGCCTCCCTTGGCTGACATGAGGAGTGGCACTTCTTCTACCTTGTGGAGGTTGACTGGAGGGACTTTAATGGTGTGCTTGGAAGGAGGGGTGTGTTGGTGTGATAGAAGAAAACCATCATCGGTAATAGAAGAAAAATGGGGATTGTGAGGCTCAAAGGTGAGGAGGGAGAGTATAGAGGGGATCTAGACAAGCAGAAATACTGAACAAATACTTCTGTTCAGTATTCACTAAGGAGGCAGTGGGTCAAAGAGCACAGTTGGGGAGAAGAGGCAATGGAGAGGAGAAGTGGAAACCAGTCCATTCACAGTGGAGGGAATTCTGGAGGAACTCACAAAGCTGAAGGTGTATAAAGCAATAGGGCCAGACCACATACACCTGAGGATATTAAGGGAGCTCAGAAGGGAACTAGCAGCCAGCCCATTGGCATAGCAGTTGGATTTCCGCTTGCAACGCCGGTGACCCAGGTTCGGAAACGGACTCAGGTTGCTGGAGGGCTGGCCAGAGGGAGAAGGATAGACCATCCCACAGACTGCTCTCCTTCTCCAGGGGGAGGGTGGGGTAGTGCCCAGTGCAAGACAGATCCCTGGTGAAGGCTGGGAGTTGCACAGCTGCCAACGCTTGAATGCAATGGAGGCAGGGCAGATGCTGGATGTCATTGCACTTCCCCTCCTCCTGGAGAAAAATAGAAAAATCAGGAGAGGCGGGTCCTCTGTTTCCATGAAGCCCTCCCCGGGCTTCAATTAGCCACCATGACCAACACTTCCAAGCAGTTACTAGTTCCATGGCACCAGAATTGGGGAACTGGTGCCATGGCCCCACCCTCCGGGGGTAAGCCATGGGGGTAAATGGGAGAATGCTGGCAATTGATGGTTGGTGGGAGCACGGGGGCCATGACCAGGGCAGAAGAATGATGGAAGACCTGCCAGATAAAAAGGAAAATTAAAAAAAAAAAGAAGAAGGGAACCAGCAGTGCCTCTGGCCACCCTGTTCACAGAGTCACTCAACACCGGCATGGTTCCAGTGGACTGGAGGAGGACACATGTAGTCGCACTACACAAAAGTGGCAGTAGGGAGGAAATGGGGAACTACAGGCCAGTCAGCCTCACCTCAGTGGTGAGGAAGATCATGGAGACACTGCTGAAAGAAAGGATAGTAGCACACCTGGAATCCAATGGTGCCCAGGATCTGAGGCAACATGGATTCACAGCAGGAAGGTCTTGTCAAACAAATCTGATATATTTCTTTGATTGGGTGACTAGGGAAGTGAATCAGAGAGGGGTGGTAGACATCTCCTACGTAGATTTCAGCAAAGCCTTTGATACCATCCCACACAGAAGGCAACTCATTGAGGTCTAGATACGCCTGTAGGTGGCATCTGAAAACATAACCACTCAGGCAATAATGCCTGTAGACGTATTCAGCTGACTTTTTATTTGTGCCTAGAAATGTCTCGAGGAAGTTAGCAGTTTTTACCTAAATATTAAACAAACCAAATTGCTTAGAACTGATTACATAGCACCGTTAGAAAGGTAATTTTGTACTGAGCAATTTTGCTGCTGATACTTTGTGTCTATCATATATATGTTAGGAGTTATTTGCATTTGTTTAAGATAGAATTGTAATTCTGATTCTGCTCAAATAAATAAATAAATCGGGTGTGCATGGCTGACATTTGTCTCTCAAGTCTCACCTAAGCACCTTGAATAAATCTGAAAAAAATATAGTTGTTTGGTATTTCAGCTACTATAAAATAAAAACAAAATGGATTACAATTGAGCACTGTTAGAAAGGTAATTTTGTGCTGAACAATTTTGCCAGTGATACTTTTAGTCTACCATGTATACGTCAGGAGTTACTTGCATTGTTTAAGATATGGTGTTGGCTGACATTTGTATCTCATGCCTCACCTAAGCACCTTGAAAAATCAGAAAAATCAGTTGTTTGGTATTTCAGCTAGTATAAAAACTTAATTGATTGCATAGCACCATTGGAAAGGTAATGTTGTGCTGAACAACTTTGCCACTCGTACTTTGTGTGTAGCACTTACGGTTCAAGAGGTATTCACATTTGCTTGTGGCTTACTGATTATGGCTTGATTTTGTTTAGAAAAGCCCAGGATGCAGTGCTAAGAGTATACAGGGCACAAGTGGTGGAAGTCTCAAAGAGCTCTTGCGGTGTGAATGAGTTAACAAGATGAGTAGTCTGGGCATGGGGCATAAGGTGATACATTGGGTTAGAAACTGGCTGATGGATAGAAGATGGTGGTAAATGGGATCCAGTCTAGGGAGAGAGAGGAGACCAGCGGAGTACCACATGGATCAGTACTGGGACCAGTCCTGTTCAATGTCTTCATCAGTGACATTGCAGAGGGCCTGAAGGAAAGGTCTGCATATCTGCAGATGACACCAAGATCTGCAACAGACTGGATACCCAGAAGGGGTGCAGAAATCAAAGAGGACCTGGAGAAGCTTGAAAGATGGTCAGAGTGTGGCAACTGAGGTTCAATTCAAAAAAGTGCAAGATAATGCACCTGGGTAGGGGGAACCCAGAAGAGAGCTACAGAATGGGAGGGGAAAGGTGCTGACTGTCACCAAAGAGAAAAGGGACCTAGGGGTTATCATATCTGATGACCTTAAGGCAATAGTTCTCAGACTTTGTCACAGTGAGCCTCCCCAAATCCATGGAAAAGAATTTGAGCCTCCCCAAGAAACTGAAATAATCTTGGGCCTCCCCAAAGAAAAATAACATACTGTACTTTGAGCAGTACTTGACATGGAACCTTTGAAAAAGAGCTTGTGTGCTCAAAGGCGTTATCTGAACAACAAATAAAATAAATATTATTTTTCAGCTTATTGTAACCCCCCCCAAACAGACCAGCCTACTTGCTCCACTATTTTCATTCTTGAACCATTGTTACCCTTGTTGCAGTCCCTTCATGGGTCACACTACTTTCTCGGTTTTTCCTGAAATGAGCCTTGGCTCATTCACCTTCCCTGTCACCTATTAGTAAATAAATACATACAATTCACCTACTATTATCCTCTTTCAGTTTGCTTCATGTCTTCACACAAAATACATAAAACTCAAAATTTAAATACAGTACTTTTCAGACTTGCTTGAGCCTCCCTGGAACAGGTTGGGGCCTCCCAGGGAGGCTGGCCTCACCATTTGAGAACCCCTGCCTTAGGTATCAAAGCAGTGTACAAAGGCCACAGGGAAGGTCAGTGACATGCTGAGGTGCATAGGCAGAGGCATTACTAGCAGGAGACAGGAGGTGTTGATGCCATTGTATAAAACACTGGCAAGGCTCTTACCTGGAGTACTGCATGCAGTACTGAGACCACACATGTTTAAGAACAGAGACAGGGTGAAGGCTATCCAGAGAAGGGTGACAAAGATGGTGCATGGTTTGCATCACAAAACATATGAGGAGAAACTAAGAATCCTCAATATGTACTCACTGGAGGAGAAGAAAGAAAGGGGATTAGATAGAAACTTTCAAGTACCTCAAGGGCATGAACAATGTGCAGGTGGGGGGTCTTTTCCAATGTAGAAAAGATATCAGAACAAGGGGACACAATATGAAATTGGAGGGGGGGTAGATTAAGAGGTAATTTGAGGAAGTTCTTCTACACATAGAGGGTGGTGGATGCTTGGAACAGTCTGCCACAAGAGGTGGTGGGGCAAGCACAGTGGAGGGGTTTAAATATGCCTGGGACAGACACAAGGGAACATTGGGTGGGGAGGGAGTGATGAAAAGCCATTGATCACTTAGGATCAGTGACTGCATACAAGTTTAGGGCTTATGGGCAGACTAGATAGGCCTAGTGGTCCTTATCTGCCGACAGTTTCTATGTATTTATGTATCTAACTTCAGAGGCTGCATCAGGCATGCTGGTGCAGCACTTCTGACACTTTTCTTCCCCCACCACCTCCCACACAGTCACATATGTTTTCACCTGGCCTGAGGTGGGGGGTGCCTGATGGTGCCTTGTTACATACAGTATGAATTAATCTGCAACTCCACTGTGCCACCTTGAGTGAGGAGCCATTGTGAAAGTGGTGTGATGACCTCACTGGCCCTGGGAGGAAAGTACCCACAAAAACTGTGTGCTTCAAATTGCATATTCAGGAGGAAATATATTACAAGAATCACCTGCCATTTCCCCAACATCCAAATGAAACACCTCGATCGCAGAGGGTAGGTGGTCTGGGAGGTTGGCAGGTGGTTAGAAGGGGCAAAGCGAGTGCCCCATCACTCAGTGCTCACCAATGTATCACCTCCACAAACCATATAAAAACTGCAAACAGGTATCTGCCTATGTCTCCAAAATCAAACAAAAGGGCAGAGGACACTGCAGAGCAGGACACTGCAGAGCAGGACACTGCAGCACAGGAGCTAGCACTACAGAACTTGCCCAGATCGGGGACCAAAACAAAAAGGCAAAAGGAAATCCAGAACACTTGGATCATAGGAGACTCCATGATTTGAGGAGTTGATACCTACCTCCGCCTGAGGTAATGGTCAGATGTCCCCAGGTACATCACCATGGAGAGACACTGACCGCATTCCTAAAATCGTGCAGGAAGCTGGAGAAAACATCAACATCCTGGTACACATAGGGACTAAAGATCTTGCCAGCCGGTTAGTTGTGGAGACCAAGAAACACCTGACCAGGCTGGGAGACAAACTGTCATCCATTTCATCTGGCATCTCCTTCTCTGAGATCCTGCTGGTCTGGGAGAGGGGGGCAGATGGACAGAAGGTCAGAGAAGGAGAGATAGGGAAGCTAAACATGTGGCTCAAGGGGTTGGGGCCAGGAAAAGGACACAAACTTGTAGGTAACTAGCAGCAGTTTGGGAGTGAAAGTATTTTAAATTTGATGGACTGCATCCTACAAAGGAGGAATCTGCATTGGGGCAGAAGTTTGAAGTCTTTGCAGAATATTTAAACTAGCAAATGGGAGAGTGTGCAGCACCCGATACATCGAATGGGAAGAACGCTCTTTGTCAATTGTTTAACCAGGAGTGGCACACTGCTGAAAGCTTGTTTACAGGCGCAACCTGGGAGTACAGGGAAGTTAAATGACTTGCTCAGGGTCACACAGTATGCAAGTGGGGCTGTGAGATTCAAACCCAGGTCTCCAGATTTGTAGCTCAGAGCCTAAAACCACTGCCCTATACTGCCTCCACTAATCCACTCCTCCCCTCAGCTAGTGATCAAACAGGAGTTCAGCATGTTTTGTAGTTTGTTTGCATTACCAGGTAATGAAAAAGGTCTGACTCCTATACAATGCGCAGGGAAACACCGGACCTCGCCCAGCAACTACCACACCAAAATCTGGCCAATGGAAAATCATGTACACAAATGCCCGCAGTCTGGGGAACACATCCCAGACCTGCAGGCAACAATGACAGAGGCTAAACTGGGCATAGCAGCCATTAGTGAGACATTGTTCACCAGTAATCACACTTGGGAGACTTCAGTACCTGGCTATGTATTGTTCAGAAAGATCGAGGTGCAAAAGGGGTGTGTGGCCCTTTACGCCAATAAAATATAAAAGCTACAGAAATTCAGAATACACATAAGGAGCAAGAAGAACTGTGGGTCACCCTGGAAACAGGAAATGGGACAGCCATACGAACTGAGGTTGTCTACAGGCCTCCAGACCAGGGGGAAGACATAGACACATTACTGTTAGAAGATATACAAAACATGACAGCTAAAGGGGAGGTTATGATAATGGGAGACTTCAACATGCCAGATGCAGATTGGTCAATACCAGCAGGGACATCTGCCAGAACTAGACACATAGTGGATTCCCTGCAGGAGGAGGGCCTCAACCAACTGGTACAACAACCCACAAAAGATAGGGCTATCCTAGATCTAGTACTGACTATGAGTTGCTTTAGCATTTCTGAGTGAGTTGCATAAGTGTTGCTGGATACAGCACAAAGCCCTGCAAAAACTATTTCTTGTGATGGCCTGCCTGCAGCTTCCAAAAACATCCCCTGATTGCCTGCCTGGTGAAACTAAGCACGCAGTGGCTGAGGAGTAGCACTGATAGCAGGACCACTACGCTTGTTTTATTTTTGTAAAGGTTAGCCATCAATGTCATGCTAGTGTTATGTAGTCTTACCAGAACATCTTATTGTGAAACCTGGCTGGGTCTGTTCCTCTCTGTTTTCTCCTTTTTGTTCCTCAGCCTTTTGGTTTTTATACCGATCGCTCCAATGATGGCGTGTCAGTGAGAGTGAGGACTTCGGGAGACGTCGTTCGAACTGGTGTTGTGGAGAGTTAACTGACTCTATATGCTCCTGTGGTGCTGCGAATGTCTGAGTTCTAATTCTGCTCAGAAGAAGTGAATAAACTATCTGTTTGTCTGGTATTCAAGGGACGTATCTATTTTTAGGCTGTTATTTTGTGAATGACTATGTTGGGCTCTTCTTCATGAGTTCTACTCTTTTTTAAAAATGTTTTATTGTTTTTATTGTTTTTACTGCCTTTTACTGTGTTATAACTTTATATATAACTTCAAGTATTTTTCTTAATTAAATAGTGTTGTCATAGCTTTTGAAATTTCGTGGGGATTTCCCAACCCACGTGACCCCCTTAACCAATTGGATCCTTTCTTGAGTCCCTCTGAGTATTAAAAAGTGCATGTGTGGCGTTCTCCTTTAGGTTCAAGGAGATGCACGTTGAAGTTTCAGAGGCTCTGTGAAAAGAATTAGCTAAGAACCAGCCTTTATAATTCTGTGTATTCTGTGTATTCCGAGCTGCCAGAGACCTATTTGTAGACTATGTTACTGGCTAGTGAAGGGCAACAGTTCCTATTAAAACAGACGGGCTAGACAATTTTTGGCCCCTGCAGTTAGGCTGCCACATGCTGACGAGGTGACAAGATTTAAAGAGAACTCATTGAGGAGAGCTGATAACTGTTAGATTTCTATTATTCACAATCAACTTTACTCATTCAACCTTTATGAGTAAGTACTTCATATTAATGATAACCCTAAAATAATAAATGTTTTTTGCACACTGCCTTACCCTAAAATTTATTTGATAATTTAACAGAATTTCCGTAGTCAGTTTATTGACTTACTTGGTATTTCTGTTATTCTGGTTAAATTGATTTAGATAGTGCAAGATTTCATCTCCAAATCTATAGGTTCATTGTCTCTCCTTTTTTTTGTATGTAATTACAAATTTAAAAATGTCTTTATGGTCTTAAATATTTTTTTTTTCAGTATTTGGAAAAGTAATTTTCACAAACTAGTCCACCTTATTACCCAGAACACTGAACAGATCTGTTGTCTTTTAATACAGAGTGCAGTGGATTACTGTCCGACTTTATATTGTCAGTTTATTCTACCTACAACATCCGTCTTGCCTCGCTTTTATTTTGACTGTTTGGAACATTGAACTTCTAACACTGAATAGCTCTTTTCATCCTCTAACATCAAGTGCTATGGAACGTTACCTTTATTATCTCGCTTCTGGACTGTATTATCTCCAGTAACTGCTCTCTGTTTATTCTTTATACAGAATTAAAAGAGGCTTGATAAAAGAACATAGCGTACTTAAGATCTAGGAAAGAAAATATTGGCCTTTAGGATACCAACATCTTTTGGGGTTTATATATGTCAGATTTCCACTTTGAGGAGCCTCAGACCTTGGACTTCCTGCTGGCATGGTCAAGAATCCTTCTTTTTGTGTTGGACTTAATTTGTGGTTGGATACTGTAATACCTGTATTCTGTACTGTTACTGATATATAAAGTCTAGAAGTTATAGGATTATCAAAAGAGCCATAGTGCTAAAGAATCAGATTCTGTCAGTATAAATATGTACACTAGGTAGAGTATTACTTAAGGAAAATAAATCTTCCTCCCTGAAAGCACTTAAAATAAGCTCTAAAAATGGTTGTATGTATACACAAGATCTGTTGCTCTTAGCCTTGCCCTCTTCTTCACACCTAAAGAAGAAACACAAAACACTATATCATTAATAAAAGAAAAGCAAAATATGGCTATAGACAACAATTTAATTTTCATTGTTCTAGTCGTAATAATTTTACTAATGCTGAGTCTAATGTAATGCTGAGTCTAACGCTCTGTATAATGCTATGTCTTATGAAGAGACTCCTTTGAATTATTCTCAGTGTCTGTCTCGCTCTCTGTCCCTTCAGAACATACAGGAGCAAAAAGGGGAGATCCCTTTACCCCTTAATCACTCTGACCCAGCTTCAGAAACTGATTTTTTTGAACAAACGGAATCAGGGGTAATTAATTACAAGTCCTGTAAATTGTTGGAGAACAATAATAGAACAAGAAAATCTGTCCCTTTTTCACCTATTTCTTCCTCCCCTAACTACCTCAAACAGTCTAAATATCCTAATCATCATAAAAAAGGAAAAATTACTGATTATTTTTATTTTCCAAAAGCAAAATCCAATAATAATTCAAATGAAAAAGGGGAATGCAGTATAAACATGCAAGAGAAAGATGTAGATAGGGATAAGAGACTGTCATTAGAGGGAAATCTCATTTTATGGCATCCTACAATGCTAAATCTTTTTAGCCCACTTAATTCTAGTTTTATAACAATAAGCGATGTTACTTCTACCTTTCCACATTTTAACCCCCCTATGGAAAATCAATCTATCCTAGCAGGATCTCCTGATAAATTCTTTTTAAGATTAGATCAAGAAGTTGAGAAAATAAATGTTCCACCAGAAATGTTGGTGCAATGCCTGAACACTATCTCTAATTACACAATTAATGCTCTAGCCCATCCAATCATGGCTAATATAGTTTTGCTTGAAGCCTTCAATGAATTAAAACATCCCATGAGAGATCTTACTACCCTGCATGTTGCAACTCAGGGCAAACTCTCACAGAGAATAGATGATCTGGAGAAAGTACTTTTGGAAGGGGAAAAAACCCCATCATGTGTCATTTTCATCAATTTATTTTCCCAGTCCCAGTATCCCCCCTCAAAAAAAGAAGAAGAAAAAGGACAAAAAATGGACAAAAATATGAGGATAAATTCAGAAAATGGTAAAATTAAAAAAAAGAAGAATGAAAAATTAGCGAAGGAACATAATTGTAAACTAAAGGAAATGGCTGGAATAGTTATTGAGCCCAATGAGCCTGTTGAGCCTGATATTTTCAGCTTACATAAGGATCTAGTAAAGAGCTCTTTAATAGAGCCAATTCTAAATAATTCATCTTTGGAAAAAGTTTCAAACTGAAGGTAGAATCCCATTATTCAGACTCATTTGAAGTGACTACTTTTATAAATACCAGGCAGAAAAGGACAAGTAATACTGAGGAAGTCTCAAACTCTTTGACCAATCAAGTCCCTCCCTCCATAGTTAGAGATAAAATTGCCCTAAAATCAGCATAACTCCTTAGATGGGAGGATCACGTGATGAGCCTGGCATGAGAGGACATCTTCTGTGCTGCTCCTAGGCCCTGCTATTTTAAATAAGCTGTTTAACTTTCTCAGGGACCTTGTTTTAGTTTAAAATACCTTATTCCAGCCATTGAAGTGCTTCAGATCAGCTTTCTCATAATATTAGCATGTGGGACTGAGCTATTGATCGCGGCTTTTGCTCCTCCGATATAGTGCTTTCAGCAACAGGCTGAACTAAAGCATCGGGATGGAGACTGATAGCACGGAGTCTTTGGTAGCGTGAACCACAGCAGTGAAATGACCGAAACCCCTATCACCTATACAGGATGAACAGGAGTACCAAATAGAAGCAGAAGGGGGAACTGATGCAACTACAGAGGACATCCTGGAGATAAAGCAAATGTTTCAGGGGCTGGTGGTTGATTTTGCCACTGTTAAACCGGCGTTGCACTCCTTGGCTCAGAGAATGGGGGACGTGGAAGCTAGAGTCTCCTCCCAGGAAAGGAAGGTATCAACTCTGGATCAGGAGATGATTGCAGTACGCAAACAAGTCAAAAAGCTTGAGGATCGGATGGAAGGTCAAGAATCAAGGAGTAGGAGGAATAATCTCATTCTAGCAGGACTTCCTGAGAGGGCTGAAGGGTCTGATTATGTCTCTTTTGTACAGGATCTTCTGCTTAAACTGTTAGGCCCTACACCATTTGGAGAGGCTTATAATTTGGAAAGAGCACATCGAGCATTAAGAGAGATGCCCCCACTGGGAGCGAGACCTCGAGCGTTAATTATGAGGTTCCTGAACTATAAAGAAAAGTCCCATGTGCTTACTAGTGCTAGACAAAATAAAAATCTACAGTGCAATGGTGCGTCTATCTGGCTATTCCAGGACCAAACCCCCTCAGTTCGGGAGAAGCAAAAGGAATATTCAGAAATAAAGAAAAAACTGTATCTTGCTGGAATTAAATTCCGTCTGCAATATCCTGCGACTCTGCTGGTAAGACTTCAATCTGGGGAGAAAAGGTATTTGACTGCGTGATGCCATTGAGGGTTTCGTGATTGAACTCCCCAGCTTTGTTTAAGTCTCCATCAGAGATGATTGGAGGATGAAGACTGGGGAAGGGTAGAGATCAGGAGCTTAATCCTCCCCTCTGGGTTTGATTTCGACTGGAGCCAAGGATAGCCCTGAGTTGATGGATATAAACATTATGATAAAAGATGGGGTGCTAACTTTTCACCCTAAAGAGTGATCCATAAGGGGAATATGGGTGTGATTAGCATTCCATTGTCCGAAACTGATAACTCCTCTCTTTGTACTATAGGAAACCCCTTGGATATGAGGGACTTTGAATCCCTGTAGGGTATTAATATGAGTGAGGGAGGAGGGTTGGGCAACATCCAAGTTAGGAAAGATGGCACAGGGAATGGCTTAGAGTGCTTTATTTATCTTGCAAGTTTGGATTCCCCTACAGACCGGATTTAAGGTGTGGGCATTGCTTTGCTCAGCTAACCCTCTATCAGCTTTAATAAGTTAGAGGATGAAGGAGCTTATTAGATAAATATAATAAATTAATATCAAAGAGGGCAGAATGTAAATGGGGTGAATTATGAGGAAGAGGAGTCCTGCTGAGAACCAATTAGCCAGGGGTAACGGAGCAGTGGTGAAATGTTGAAATAGACGTATCATATTAATAGCAGGGTCCTGTGAGCTGGTCATTTAGTTTGATGGGCCGGGGGACGCACAGAAAATGGCTCATCCATGGACTAATGTACTAAAGGAGGATGATCCAGGAATTGGGGACCATGGGGGAATGGGGGAGGGTTACTGGGAGCTGGAAGGAGAGAGAGAGTCTAATATTGCACAGGAGAGAGATGCAGACCTTGTGTTGGCAAAGAATGATGGCTTGAATATTTAAAATATCATGTGTTAAAATTATTTCATGGAATGTAAAAGGTCTTGGGGTAGATGCAAACAACTAGTAATTTTGAAGCATATTGGTCAGATGGGGATTCACATAGCTGCATTAAAAGAGACCCACTTGCTGACAGAAGAACTGAAGCTTCCTTAAGAGGATGTTGGGTGGGCCAGGTTTTTGGGGTGGGAAAGGAAACGGCCTGGGGGAGGGTGTTGCAATTCTAATAGGGAAAACCTGTCCATACACCATAGCACAGGTGATAATAAGGAAGACGGTAGAGGGATCTACCTCACTGGCAATGTTTTGGGTAAAGAGCTCTCAGTTGCTTCTTTTTGTGGTCCAACTCCCTCTAATCCAGATTTCTTTGCTTCACTTGAACTAGATATTGCTATATTTTCCCCGCACTCCCTTATTTTGGCAGGGGATTGGAACCTATGTTTAAATAATTGGGAGGATAGGATACCACCATCCAGAGGACCTTTGTCCAGGGTGCAGATAGCCATGAACAGATTACTGGAAGTCACAGCCCTGGTAGATTCACTCTGGACTCATAATGTAGGGGGCAACAACATGTCATTTTTTTCAGTTGCCCACAAGAGCCAATCTAGAATTGATTTTTTTCTGGTTTATAGAGAGGCACTTAGAGAGGTTAAGGATATGATGACCCGGTGTAGAATTTTATCAGATCATTCCCCTATTCAATTGACTTGGGAACCAGCAGCTGCTCCTCCTAGGCCGTATAGGTGGAGGCTGAATGATTCCTTACCGACGGAGATTTCAGTCCAGAGCAAACTAGAGGAAGCCCTACTCGAGATAATCCAGACACAATTGCCTACATTCCAGAACACAAATCTAGCTTGGTTGACATGTAAGGTGTTGTATGCAAGTGTAGCGCAGAGATATGCAGCACGGAGAAATAGTATGAGATGAGCGAAAGAGGAGTTTATATTAGGAGCTATTGAATCTCTTGTTCCTCTAGAAGGGTCCTGTATGGAAATAGACACTGAACTCAAAATTTAAGAGGGAATTGCTGACATAATGTATGGTAAGGTAAAATTTTGGTTAGAAAGGATTCAAGCTAAATATCTAATGCAGAGAGACGTACCTGGCCACCGCCTAGTAGCTAGAGTTAAGGAATGGGAAGCAACTTGAACAGTTACCTCCATAAGGTACGCTGGAGAAACTTTAATAGATCATCAGAAAATGACAGATGCATTTGTGTCCTATTATAAAGAAATTTACCAAAGAAGATAACTTGTTGGGAAGAATGAAATTAGGGCGTTTCTAGATGGAATAACATTACCGGTGTTAGACCCAGCACAAGCCAAGGAGGTAGTTGCTCCAATAAAAGAAACTGAGATAATAGAAGAAACAATCTCTGCCCTGTGGTAAAACTCAGGGCTGGATGGCCTTATGGCTAAGTTTTATCAGGTACATTCTCATACTATACTCCCCTACTTAAAGAATCTTTCAGTAATATAATGCAAGAGGTGTGCATCATACTCAGTTATACCAGGCATATATCACTCTGGTTCCAAAACTGGGCAAACCAAAGGAATTACCTGGCAGTTATAGGCCTATAGCCTTGATGAACCAAGATATCAAGATCCTAACAAGGATTCTAGCCAATAGAATCCTGCACATTACCTAACTTTAATCAGTCAAGAACAGGTAGGATTTATGCCGGGTAGGTGGGCACTTGACACCCTTAGAAAACTCCACCACATACTTAGTTATGCGCCTGATTCCCAAATACCTTTAGCCTTGATCTCTTTAGGTGTGGAGAAGGCCTTTGATAGGGTTTCTCATCCCTTTTTATTTGCTACTATAGAAAAGATGGGTTTCCCTGAGGGCCTTCTCAGAGCATTAAAAATGTATATTCATCCCCTACGGCCAGAGTATTGTGCAATGGTTATGTCTCACAGGAGATCCAGTTAGAAAATGGGACTAGACAGGGATGCCCCTTCTTGCCAATATTGTTTAATATATACTTGGAACCCCTGTTAATAATGATGCTAACATAAAGGGGATTACAATTGCAGAGAGGGACCTTGCATTTTTGGTCTTTGCAGACGATATACTTCTGCATAAAAGATCCAGCAGAAACCTTCAAAAGAACAGTTGAGATTATAGGGCAATTTTCCAAAGTCTCGAACTATAAATTGAATCTGAACAAAACCCAATTCTCCGTTTGACACCACATGTATGCAGAGCAAATTTTGTACCATTGCAGATACACTGGGTGACAGAAATGATTAAATACCTGGGCATATGGATCACAGCAAGTATAGGGATGGTACAGCAACAAATATGGAAAAGCTCCTTTTAGCAATTAGAGGATATACTTACATGGAATAAGCTCCTTTGAACTTTACAGCTAGACTGGTATTAGTTAAAATGAATCTACTGCCTAGGTTACTATATCCAATCTATTAGCCTCATATAGCATTTCCAAATTATGGTTCATTAAAATTAGGAAACTCTTATCTGAATTTCTTTGGAATTCCAAGCCCCCCAGGAAAACCCACAGTATATTGTGCTTGCCACAAAGCATTGGGGGATCAAACTGCCAGATCTCCAGTTATACTATGTGGCTGGACAATTGGGTTTTATGAGTCGATGGGTTAGAAATTTAGAGGGAGACATATATTCCAATGTGGTTACAAATAGAGAGGCAAATATTAAAAGATTCAGGCCTTTCCCCAGAGGCATTGCTTTTTTCCAATCTGGACACACCTTTAAAAAGCAAAATTGACTCCATTTGATAAATCATTATTGGCCTGGTGGTTGTTTCTTACTTCTGCCCAGAGAAGAGACCAAATGAAGACCCAAGACCAACCTGTATGGGTAACCCTAATTTATTGATTGGGGGTCAGGTGATTAGTGAGCGTTGGGCAGACAGTTGGTGGGTCTAAAACTAGTGGATGTAATAAAGGATAATAGGGTGGCTCTCCCGGCTGGGTGTGGTACAATACACTTTTTTAGAAGGTTACAGCTTACTAAAATGCTAGAGGGGGCATGGAGAAGACTAGGGGACCCACCAGAAAACCCGTTCACCTGGGATAACTTAAAAGAAGTAGACCCTACATCTAACTCTCTTTCAAAAATATATAAGGTGTTATTGGACTACATTAGCCCAAATTCTCTGACATAGGTACTATACTGGGACAGAACTCTGGCCCCCCCAAAGGCCTGCTTGGGAAGACATCTGGAGGAGTAACAAGTTTATACCTATACCCAAGTATAAGCTTATGCAGTTTTTTATTGCTTCTAATATGTATTTTACCCCTGTAAAACTATGTGACAGACACCTTAGACAGACAGACCTGTGTTTTAGATGTGGAGTGGGATCAGGAGATATTCTACTTGTGTTGTGGGACTGTAGTAAAATATGGCATCTATGGGTTGAAATTAAACAACATATGGACCCTTTGTTGGATTATTCAGAATTCATATTGCCTAAGATTTGCATATTAGGGGATATGTCACAAGTATCAGGAGCTATACCTAAATACCACTTAGCCCTGATGACAGCAATAGTTAAATCTTTCATATTGAAACATTGGAAAGATGAGCATATTTACACATATGAGCAATGGATGAGAGACCTGACATGGGCTTTGGGAAGAATAAAGAGGCATATGTATTTGGAGGGAAGGAAAGGGTTATATAACAAAAGATGGTCGACACTAGAGGCAATTTATTCATTGCAGGTTAATAATAATACCCAAACACAGGCCTGTCTGTTGGGTTGTGATTAGCAAGAGACTATTATCTTGAAGACATGTACAGTCTTGAATGGATTTTTTCAGTTTTAAATGGTAGTAATACTTATAACTGTTCTTGGGTTAAGCTGGTATTAGAAAAATGGTATTAGGAAAAGTGCTTTGGTCTGCTTTGGTTCAAGGGCGGGTGGGGAATACAAATCAGAAGCTTGTAGTAAGTACAAAGTGTGAAAAGTCTCCCATGTTTTAGAGTAGTTAGGCAGGGAGCTAGTCATACTGGCTCCCATTTTCTCCATGCTCAGGTTGAATAACAGTTCCTGGAGCCACTCCAGGTAGGTTAAGGGGATGTCATCAAGCCAGTGACTTAATACTACCTTTTTGAGCAAGGAAGAAATGGCAGCCATATAATATCTCCTGACCTTCACATCTATCCCATTGTAGTCCCCGATTAAACAAATTTGCGGTGTGAAATACTCCTCCAGACTGAGCAAAGGATCCACTTTGATTTTAATCTTATAATTTCTTTAGTATGCAATTCTTGCCCCTCAGAATTTATATGAACTGTTGGAGATTGCCTATCAAAAATTAGAACTAAAATATATAATTTTAATATGAATTCAACCAACTTAAATACTTGGTTTGATATTCATTGTAAAAAGGAAAACAAAATTTAATGAAAATTATTAGCTACACCAAGAAATTTCCCTCCAGAGAGAATTTTGTTCATTTAAAAGGAGCTATGAAATTGTACCATAAGTTTCTTGAAAACAGAAAGTTGGAATTTAAGCAACATCAATGGGCAAAAATGTATGATATTATAAGATCTAACAATACTAAGGCGTTTTGGCTAATGGTCTCTAAAGGTGAAAGAAAGGACCATTGTTCCTTATCAGTACATATTCCACAAGATACATGGATCACGTATTTTAAAAAACCTACAGATTCCCAGGCACATAGTTTACATCAAACCTCATGTAGGATCCTAATGGCTGAATACCAACCACTAATAGTTACCTTTAAGGAAGTTGAAAATGCCATATCTAAATTAGCCAGTAACAAAGCCCATGGCCCGAATCTTATTCCCGGAGAGACATACAAAAACCACAAGAATTATTGGGTACCCTTTTTTACAAATTTCTTCAATCTCTGTTTTAGAGAAAGGTACATCCCGCCATCATGGAACAAGAATGTTATAGTCCCCCTACACAAAGTAGGATCTTGTAAGTCCCTTCAAACTATCGTCCTATAAGCCTCCTAGATATAATTGGTAAATTATTCTCTAGACTACTTTAGATAAACTTCAGACCTGGGTTGAAAATTATAGCCCACTTTCCAATTTTCAATCAGGGTTTACTCAGGGATGCTCAACTTTGGATAATATATATATATATATTTATAAAATGGTGTGGTAAAATCATAAAAATCCCACTTATACAATTGGACAAAACACGTCACATGACCGTGCATTATTTCCCAACGACCCTTTTCTTTTCGACCCTTGCGCTAAACTACTTTCCATTCCTCAAAACCTTTTCACCAGCAGCAAGACCACTCCACCTCGCAGCTAGACACCCACACTAACACACATATGCAACTGACACCCTGTTTCCACTGTGACCAGTCTGATTATCATAAACCTAACTGTATATATAAAAGTACAACATACATTATTTTGTACTCTTCTCCTCATTTCAAGCCTTTACATACATTATTTTGTAGTCTTGTCTTCAATTCAAGCCTTTACATTGACAATACCGCGATCCTAAACACAGTACTTTCACTGTCAATACAGAAATGTAGCGTGACCGGGCGGTGCTCATTTTACAAAGTCAGAAGCTGTTAGCTGGTGAAAGTAAGACGTGCAGTGTTTAAAAAATTTGAAAAGTCAGTGCCTTTTCACTTTCAATACAGAAATGTAGTATGACCGATCGGTGCTCATTTTACAAAGTCAGAAGCTGTTAGCTGGTGAAAGTAAGACATGCAGTGTTTAAAAAATTAGAAAAGTCAGTCCCTTTTACTAGTTTCTCTCCGTAATCCAAAATAATAGCTCCATTTCCAATGCGAAGCAGTGGCGACAGACCCGGCGGTCGTGGTACAGAAACCTAGGCAGGCGAGAGCGAGTGTTGCCATAGCAACACTCGCTCTCGCTTCCCTCTACGTTTCTAAAATTACCGACTCACTCAATCTACCCTCGCTGCTTCCGCATACAATGTGGAACTAGTACTAAAGAAAATGGACAGAAACTAATAAAAGGCACAGACTTTTCTAATTTTTTAAACACACCACGTCTTACTTTCACAACCTAACAGCTTCTCACTTTCTAAAATGAGCACCACTCGGTCACGCTACATTTGGGCAATTAAAGTGACAGTACTATAAACACATACTTTTTTTGACACCACAAAGGACTACTAAAACTTAAATTCATTTAAAATACAGTTTTTAACACAAAAAGTGTCACCTCTACAAACATAACATTTAATTACCAACTACACAGAAGACTACTCCCCAAAAAAATCTATAGCCATTTTATAAGATAGATATACCACTCTGAGTGTCGTTAGCTCTGATATCTGAAGCATAGCAATAGGTTGGCCTTTTCGGCCTCTTATTTTCGATGCGCTACGCACACCAAGGCATGCGATATCAGAGCGCGCACACCTCAGAGTGGTATATCTATTACATATATATATATGTATATACGTAAGAGACAAAGAACCTCTGTGCGAGTTCACCACAATATATCCCAGGCATACTGCCTTAGGGGTAGCTGGTCCATTCCACTGGGGTGTCAAACAGATGAGGCATACTGATGAGTCCTGGTAGGACGAAACACGTGTCTATGTCTTCTGTTAGCACCCTTTTCAAACTGTGTGAGAGGCCTTTCGGCACCATGCAATTCTGCTTAAAGTTGGACCAGCACAACATTCTGTGGTGATTTGCATATAAGCTCATGATGCTTTGCATTGTGGGGGCATGTGTGATTTTATATATATATATATATATATATATATATTAACCCATTTAATTAAGAAATATAAGGTATATAGGAAAATGAAGCTTTACGCATTGTTTGTAGATTTTTCTGTGGCATTCAATTCTGTAATAAGAGAAATTTTTTGATAAATAATATATAAAAAAGGCTTATCTTTAGAATTATTAAATCCGACAGTACTACTATACTCTAGTACGTACACAGCAGTGAAATTTAATAACAGAGGTAATATTACAGACTATTTTAAAAGTAACAAAGGGGTAAAACAGGGGTGCTTAGTAGCACCATTGTTATTCAATATTTACATAGACTCCTTACTTTCATTTGATGAATCATTACCATTAGATTCTCCTAAAGTTAACAATGTTCCCATTCCTATACTGGCCTATGTGGATGATTTGGTGATACTTTCTCTTTCAAAACCAGGACTTCAAAGAAAAATGGATCAACTTAAAGTAAAATGCAACCATTATCATCTGGAAATTAATTTCAATAAAACTAAAATATTGTTTTTTGGTAAACAATCAGTGACTCCCAGAATTTATATTGAGAAACATCCAGTAGAGGTGGTGAAGTGATATGTTTATATAGGAGTTACATTTACATTAAGTGGTTTGTGGAATGTACATATTAAAAAACAGGTAGATAGGGCAAAACTTATTATGAAGGATTATTCCGTTTTAACTCTAAGTTTGAGGCTCTACTGTATTACCTGCTATTAGAGCTGGAGAAGCAAAAATTGTCTCATTACTTTCATATGGGGTGGATATTTGGGGTACCAAAGAGCAATCCAACTTAGAACTTCCCTTATCTTACTATTACTAGGCTATATTACAGGTTCCTATTTCTACCTCTAATCCAGTAGTACATTCTGAGTTAAGTAGGATTCCAGTAAAAGATATAATAAATCTAAGAATAGTTTCATATTGGTTAAGACTAATAAATAAATAAAATAATAATTAAAACGACTGTATAGGTGGTATCACCTATCGTCGTTTATTAGAAAAAATTCACTGGAATACTGAAAGCTTTCACTCCACATGGTTAAAAAGGTTGACCGCTATCCTTAAAAATATCAATAGTTATCATTTGTGGAAAGATTTCAACAAGGGTATTCTGATATCTATCCAATATAAAAGTAAAATTAAAAAATATATTTTTAAACTAGCCCAAAAAGAACAGATGGAGCTAGTTAAGAGTCAAAAACAGGCAATCTGGATTAGCCAAAATAAGACTGATTCAGGATTGAAAACTATGTGTTACCTTTACCCCAAAGCGTACGTAAAGTACCTGGGCCAGGTTTGGAATTTTGACATCTAAATATATTTATTTTAACCAGGGAAAAAACAAAGAGCTCATAACACAGCAATTCTGTAGATGCAACAGGGGTTTTCATGAAACACTGGAGCATATAATAATACAGTGCCCTTTGTATTATGATTTAAGAGACTCCTATCTCAAACAGTTCCTGATAAAATATCTGAATTTATATTATGACCCGGTTTTTATCCTGTTGCACCCTATGACCTTAGAGGATGCCATAATGATTGCTAAATTCATTGTGTCTGTTATTCGTTTTAAAAAAAAAGTATCATAAAGAAATTATCAGCACGTAGTATTATACTTTATTGTATAATTATATCACATTGATGACAGACTGAGCCATTTATATTCTGCTCTTCTATACTTTTTGTATTTGTTGCTTTTAATTGTTGTAATTTATTTAACTTTGTAATGTCCAAACTGTGTTATACTGGATGAACAAATAAAGATGATGATGATGATGATGATGACTAACAGGGAAAGGATTACAGATCTTCAGGTAGAAGGTCACCTGGGGGCCAGTGACCATCACATGGTATGGTTCAATTTGGCCACTAGAACTAAATCATCCCATTCCAAGGCAAAAATATGTGACTTCAAAGAATTTCACTTTGACAAGATGACCAACAGAGTTAAGCTAGCCCTGGCATGAATAAATACAGGTAAGGGGGTACAGGCAAAGTGGGCAAGCATTAAGGATACAATACTTGAAGCAACATCCCATTGTGTTAAGGAGAAAAACAAGAGCAAAAGAAGGAGGAAACCACGTTGGTTCTCAAAAACAGTAGCAGAAAAGATCAGAGCCAAAAGGTTGGCCTTCAGGAAATGTAAGGGAACACAGCACGACGAAGTTAGGTAGGCATACCAAACTTCTCTAAGGGAAGCAGGGAAGGCAGTAAGGCAGGCAAAGTCCCAAATCAAGGAAACATTAGCAAGAACAGTAAAGGAAGGGGACAAGAATTTCTATAGAAACTTTAGTAAAAGGAGAAAGTCCATAGGAGGTATTGCTAAGATCAAAGGGGATAAGAGGGAGTGTGTGGAGGAGGACCAAGGAAAAGCATCTATCCTAAATAGATACTTCCCTCAGTATTTACTGAGGAGAAGGTAGAGCAGTGCCCACAGCTCAGTACCATGGACACAGGGAGGAGGAGGTGTGCACAAGTCCCTTCACAAAGGAAAGGATCCTACAAAGGGCTCGCTAAGCTCAGGTGGACAAGGCAATGGTATCTGATGGCATACATCCCAGGTTACTAAAGGAGATAGGGATGGAACTAGCAGAGCCATTATCAGAACTGTTTAGTGAGTCTCTGAGCACAGGGTGGTCCCAGAAGACTGGAGATGGGCTCATGTGATCCCGCTCCACAAGAGTGGTAACAGGAGGAGGTGGGGAACTACAGACCAGTCAGTCTTACCTCAGTAGTGGGCAAGATTATGGAGGCGTTCCTCAAGGAAAGGATAGTGCAACACTTGGAATCCATAGGAGCACAGGATCCAAGACAGCATGGGTTTACAACAGGAAGGTCCTGTCAAACAAATCTCATAGATTTCTTTGACTGGGTAACCAGAGTGGTGGACAAAGGGTGCAGTTGATGTCACCTACCTTGACTTCAGCAAAACTTCCGATACTGTTCCACATAGAAGATTGATTAATAAGCTGGATAGGCTTGAAGTGGGTCAGAAGTTGGTCAACTGGGTGGCAAACTGGTCGGTGAGCAGAAAGCAGAGAGTGGTGGTAAATGGTATATAGTCAGAAGAGATGCAAGTCACAAGTGGGGTACCTCAGGGATCAGTCATGGGGCCAGTCCTCTTCAATATCTTCATCAGTGACACTTCAGATGGACTGGAGGGTAAGGTTTGTCTGTTTGCAGATGACACCAAGATCTGCAACAGAGTAGATGATCCAGACGGGGTGGGAGAATGAGAAGAGATTAGGATAAACTGGCAAAATGGTCAGAAGAGTGGCAACTGGGTTTTAACGCAAAGAAGTGCAAGATCATGCACATAGGGAAGAGAAAACTGAAGCCACCTATAAGTTGGGAGAGGAGTTGCTGCCAAACACAAGGGAAGAAAGAGACTTGGGCATCATCATCACAGATGACTTGAAATCATCCAAGCAAACCACGAAAGCAGTAGTTAAGGCTAGAAGGATGCTGGGGTGTATTAGTAGGGGTATCACAAGTCGTAAGAGGGAGGTAATAATCCCTCTTTACAAGACACTGGCTAGGCCCCATCTGGAGTACTGTGTGCAGTACTGGAGACCACAGCTGCACAAGGACATTAACAAAATGGAGGTAGTCCAGAGAAGGGCAACCAAAATGGTTCAGGGACTGCATCAGAAAACATATGAAGATAGATTAACGGAGTTCAATATGTATACCCTAGAGCAAAGGAGAGAGAGGTGATATGATTGAAACATTCAAACCTCTTATGGGCATTAACAAGGTGAAAGAGTCTAACATGTTTCAATATAAGAAAAATAGCAGGACAAGAGGACACAGCATGAGATTAGAGGGAGGCCGTTTAAGGTGTAATGTTTTTCACAGAAAGGGTGGTGGATGCATGGAACGGCCTTCCTCAGGAAGTGGTGGATATGAATACAGTGCAGGGCCTCAAACAGGCATGGGATAGGCATAAGGGAGCAATACAGATGAATATGAATAGATAGGCCTTTGACAGAGTAAAGGCCTATGGCACTTTAATAAGATAGAAAAAATGGGCAGACTGGATGGGCCTTGAGGCCCTTATCTGCCATTAACTTCTATGTTTCTATATTTCTAAGATGTTATGAGACTTCTGTGCTGACCGCCACTACCTACGTCCCAGACTTGGAGCATAAACCCACTTCACCAGCCTGCCAGAGCAACCCACTGTTCAGTGCTGGCTTAGCCAAATTGTAAAAAAAAAAGGTTCTTTGTTGTAAGTCTATATTCTGAGATAGGACTTAGTAGTTGACAGCAGTAGCTTGTTTCTGGTTCTTCAACTTCTGCACTATGCTCAGTGTAAACAACACCTCTGAAGAGTGTAATATATAAGTTAATAGGGCCTTTGAGGAGTGTCTGTTGTAGTATATGAGACTCCAAGTGTGAGGGTTGGTGAGAGGACTGTGAAACGAAATATGCACAAAAAACAAACAAACCAGTCTGCTTTATATGAGGTCAGCACTCAGGCGGTTTCTAATGAATGGCACAGTCTACCTAGACCAATAAATACCTTTATTACAAACAAAAATTTTTGCGACAATAAAATGCCAAAAAAAGGAGATAAAATCTCGCCCACATACAGTACAGCTCTTGTCAATGCAGTCCTGCACAAGGAATTTCTGCAGTTCTGGTAAAGTGCTTAGTGCAGTGCTAATGCTGAGAACGCTACAACGAAGCATGCCTTTCTCAGTGTTAGCACTGCACTAAGCACTTTACTGCACCAGCACTGCAGAAACTCCTTGTGCAGGAGTGCACCAAGACGAGCTGTACTGTATAGGGGTGAGATTTTATCTCCTTTTTTTGGCGTTTTATTTTTGCAAAAATTTCTTGTTTGTAATAAAGGTATTTATTGGTCTAGGTAGACTGTGCTATTCATTACAAACTGCCTGAGTGCTGACTTCATATAAAGTAGACTCATTTGTTTGTTTTTTGTGGACAATGGGCTGGATATTCAAAAGGGTTGCGCCTGCACAAGTCCAAAATTGCGCCCTTCTGCCATATTCAGCAGGAGGCAGTTGCGCCCCCCAAGTCAAGCTGAGCAACAGTGCAATGCTAATGAAGGCATTTTGAACCGGACGGGGAGGAACCATGCATAAACTGCACAGCCCGATATTCAGCAGGCTGTGCAGAGTTGTGCAGGCACAACTCCCAACCTGCGCCTGCACAACTTTGAGCAAAAAAAAAAAGAGTAAGTCGAGGGCCACCCACAGGTGAGATGCCGCATTTCAGGGTGCAACACAGCAGCTGCCACCTGTGGGTGGCCCTCAACGTACTCCCTGTGACCCCTGCAGCCCAATTGCGGCATATAGTAACCCCCCACTCCCGATCGGTCTGTACAGGGAATATGTTCAAACATCCCCACCCCCGACCACTGGCCCGATCGCGGGCATACGTGAAGACAACACTCACTCAGCCCGATCGCGGCAGAAAAGTTCAACCCCCAAGAACATATCCTGGTGGTCCAGTGACTGGCTCGAGTCGATGGCAGAAAAAGAGCTACTTTCAGTGACCACCTCCACCCTGGATCTAGTGTCTCTCACCCACCACCACGGAGCCAGACCACCCCGCCTCCCCGCCGCCTGGCGGCGGCAGCATCCCACTCGCCTGCCGCCGCCGAGCCGACGCCCGGGACGCCTATTGCTCAGAGCAAGAGCCAATCGGCGGCAACCCATGTTTATAGCAGGCAGTCCAGATATGTGAATGAATTCATTTCATTCATTCACATATCTGACGTTTTGTACCGGAGTGGCGGCGTACCGATTGGCTCTTGCTCTGAACCAATGGCGGCAACCTCACCGGCAGTCAGTCGGCGGGTGGCAGGGCGGCAGGCGGATGGTTGCTGCCGCCCGCCGCTGATGGGGGGGCGGTGGTGGGGCCCATGGGTGGTGGGTAAACACTAGATCACCAGGGTAGGTGGTCCTTGGGGTTGAACTCTTTCGCCCGCGATCGGGCTAGGGGTGTTTTTTTTTCACTTATGCCCGCGATCGGGCCAGTCGGGGTGGGGGATGTTTGAACTTATGCCCGCCGATCGGGCTGCAGGGGCGCTGGTCCCGGACGGCTGCTGCCTGGAAGGGCGCCAGGTGCAAGTCCTCGGGGATCGGCGCACCTGCATGCTAATGGCATGCAAATGGGGCCATAAATAGATGCAAATGGCCCCCCGCGCCTTGCATGAATTATGGCCCCATTTGCAGGTCACCTTTTGAATATCGGAAATTTGCGCATGGCGCAATGGCACTTGCGCCACCGCATCTTGAATGCTCCACTCTGACCACTTGCGGTGGCGCAAGTTCCACTGTGCCATGCACAGTGGCTGTGGCCGGGGTGATATTCAAAGGAGTTGCTCAATAGCGCAACTCTGTTGAATATCGCCCCGGCCACACCCCTGCACAACTATTTTGTGCAGCGCAAGGGCTTGCGCCACAGAATAGCGCAGTTTGAATATCCAGCCCAATATGTTTTTTGGTTTTGAGGTAATTCTCAAGTACACTGGCTCTGTTTCTAGTAGCCCCCCACCATTTTTTAAGGGAGTTCTTTGGTCGTTGACTGTGAAACGAAGCTTAGCATGTCTGTCTGCCCAAACCTCATGAGAGGAGTCTCTTATGCCATAAGAGACATCCCTTGGGAGCCCTATTGTCTTACTATAAGTCACTTGAATTTATCTTGAGTGACTTAGGCCCTGTCTACACTACACTCGAAAAATCTGTAATGTTTGCAAAACATTACAGACTGCAAATGTTACAGTGTGTCCACACTGCCAGTGAACAGTTTTGATAATGGTTTGAAAACGTTACAGCCTGTCCACATTGTGTGTGATAGTGTGTGTGGTCTCAACCCCTGAGTAGTAGAGCGCATCCCATGGTGCACTTGGTGATGACAGCTGCGATGAGAGTCGCCCTTCCACAATCCTATGCCTCTGTCATTGTACACAAGGTCTTGCAGTCCCTTAAACCTATGGATGCTTACAGCGTTGACCCACTGCTCGCCTTCTTTAGGCACCAGGGCAAAACAGCAGTTCATGTACTGCTGCTGAAGGCTGCAGGCAGCCCCTTCAATACTGCCTTCAGTGTTCCCCACTGCTCCACTTTCAACTTTGCCACAAGTCTTTGGCCAGTGCTGCAGTGCTCCACAAGCACTCGGGAGATCAAGGTATTTCACTACTGGCACTGCTCTGCTAGTAGTTGTGCTGCCACTTCTGGGTGTCCAGTATTGCAGCCTACATTCACTCACCACCCTGCCCTCTGTTTACTTCCTGGTTGCCTCCGACTTTCAGCGTGCATTAAAACAGTACCGCAATGCATGCAGATATAGTGGGAGACTGGAGGCTGCACGTTGGAGCATTTAGGCCCTGTCCACACTACCCCTCTGTAACATTACAGAGTGCCCAAACCGTTACTGCAACGGTTTGCGTTTACACCTGTAATGCTACAGAAGGCATTTTTGTAACCGTTGTTGAAACCACATATGAAGTGGTTTCAACAATGGTTACGAACTGTTATGCCTCGGTAACATTACCGTGCGAGTGTGATGCGGCACTGGTCCTCTAGCGCAGCACGAGCCGTACCGTGGGGATCGGTTCCATGGTAACGGGCCGCCCAGCTCCCAAAGTGTGGACCAGTGGTGCCGGGTCCTGTAACGGACACCGCGGCAGTGTGGACACACTGCACCGCTCCCCAGTTGTAATGGTTTGTATCCGTTACAGGGTCTGAGTGGTGCAGTGTGGACGAGGCCTTAGACACACACTGGTAATGTTACAGGAATGAAACCATTACAGAAACCATTGTTGAAACCACCTCACAACAGGTTTCTGTAACAATTACGAAAACACCTTCTGTAACGTTACCAGTGTAAACGCAAACCATTGCAGTAACGGTTTGGACCCTCTGCAATGTTACAGAGAGTTTTTTGGTGTCCTTATAATAAGTTTAGAGGGTTTTTTTTTCACTTTAGTTTGCTGTCCTTCCTCCAGCACTGAAGTGGAGTGCCCTCCTAACAATCCTGCACGAGTTTACACTTTACATAGAATAAGCGTTGCAGTGGCTCTGCACATTGATGAGCTGAAATTGTCTTAGTGATTAGAGAATAAATAACACCAACTTGTAAAAAACGAGTTTTTTTAAAACCCTTTATTCATTTTGCAGTGAACATACAGAGTAGATCTCTTAGTTCAGAGTACAGAAATACATGAACTTCATGCAATGACAGGATAACAGTAGACTCCTCATCTAGCATTACAGTATTAAACAGGGGAGTCCGAGATATTATTCTTATGAGTTACCAAAATTAAATTATGTATGGTCCTATTGCAGCAGAACATGGACAAATTCACTTGCTAAGTGTCCAAAAATAAAGTTCGTGGTGCAAATGCACTGTAATAGCGAGAGGCTCGAAGAGCTAAATATGTACACATTGGAAGAGAGAAGGGACCGGGGGGACATGATAGTAGTCTTCAGGTACATGAAGGGGGTAAATAGGGGAGGAGCAGTCAGGGTGCTCAGAAGGAAGGAGGGGGCAACTAGAGGGCATGGGTGGAAGCTGGAGGGGGGGAGATTCAGGGGAGAAAGCAGGAGGTGCTACTTCACTGAGAGGGTGGTGGAGCCATGGACTGCGCTGCCCAGGGGGCTGTTGGAGGCAGACACGGTGGAGGGGTTCAAGAGGGAGTGGGACAGGTACAGGGGAAGGGTTCTGGAAGCAAAATCCAATGCAGCGAGAATATCCAGGACTGGGAAGGGAGAAGCCAGGGAGGGAGAGGGGGGCAGCAAGGTCAACTCCCAGGGTTGGGGCTGACCAAACGAGCAGACATGAAAGACTGCTAAGCCTATTCTGCTGGCATTTTAGTATGTTAGTATGTTAATAGTCACTGAGTGTAACTTGTAAGTCCATTTCTAAAGAATAAATTATTTTTACTGAACATGTGAGATGTGTTGAAACTGACTGTATGCCACAATAGCAAACTTACTAATAAACTTTGAATATTGTAGCTGTATCTATCTGAGTGCGTACTTCTTTATGCAACATTAGAACAGGCAAAAGGGTTAATAAACAGTGCTTATCCATAACATGCTAAAGTGCCCCCTTCCCAGACTATAACGAAACATAGAACAGGAGGTGATGAACTGTTTTACTGACTCAGTTCAACTAATAATCAGGCTCCACTCGTGTTAACGCAGGGTGTTATTGGCAGAAGAAGCCTACTAGAGAAACGTGCGCAATTTGGAGCATGAAACCCTTGTCATGACACCGTGTGGTGATGCCCATCTTGTGAAAACCATTTTCTTCCACACATTTCTATCTAACATATCACTTCTTATCATGCTTTAAACATCATAGCAGCACAACATTTAATACAAGCATTTTACCCTCACCACATAATATTTAGGAGGAGACTGGAGTCAGTGAAACTGACACATGTCAGAGAGTGAGATATGTCAATTTCATTTGTAATTGCAGTCCTCGCCCTCTGATTCCTGCTGTTCTTGTTGGTCTAGAAAGTCTTCTTTTATGATATCCACCCATTTACCTGTCTCTTGAGGGTCCGTGAAAATATACGTTCTTCCCCCATACTATAGTCGAAGTCTTGCTGGCATCTGCAGAGTGTGGGATACTCCAAGAATACAGAGCTAACTTCTAACTGCATCAAATGATTTCTTAGCTGGTCCATTGGTGCATCGGTTGGATTTCTGCTTGTGACGCCGGCAACCCGGGTTCGGAAACGGACTCTGGTCATCAAGAGGGCCGGCCGGGGGAAGAAGGATTGAGCATTCCCAGGACTGCTCTCCTTCTCCATGAGGGAGGGGGGGGGTTGTGTGTTCAGCACATGAGAGGCCCCCAGTGGAGGCTGTGTTTGTCACAATGCACTGATGCCAGGAAGACTTCAGGGTGGGGTGGACGCTGGTCATCATTGCACGTCCTCACCCTGCTTACAAGGGAAAAATGCTGTTGGGTCACCTCCATGGTCCCCTTCCCTCTGGGCCCCAATTAGCTTCAGGTGCCAGTGCTCTCCCGACCAGATATTTGTAGTGCAGAGCTGGTAGGGGAGCAGCTGTCCATAAGCTCCCGCCCTCTGGGAGGCAAGCCAGGGTGACTGTGGAGAAGCCTGATGATTGCCAGAGGTGGGGGTACAGAGGGGCTGTGACCAAGGGCTAAGTTACCAGCAACCCAGCAGGCAAAAAGCATATTAAATAAAAAAAAAAAAAAAAAAAAAAAGATTTCTTGCGCTGCTGAGTTGAGTAACTGAGGTCTGGGAGCAAGTGTATCGGGGTTCCATCCTCCAACAATATCTGTCCTTTATTTCTCGCTTTCTGCAGTATTGTGTCATGGGCATTTAATCCACTGGTTATCAGCAGCATAGCAAGATGCTGTTCCATTGTATTTGACTGCCACCTCGGTGTGATTCTATATATTTTATATATGAGCTTGGTTAGGTCAAAGTCCAGAAGATTTTTAAACAGCTATGTAATAAACTTATCAAGATCCGAACCCTGCATTTTTTCTGGAACTCCTAAGATTCTTAAATGGGTCTGGCGAGCTGTGTTCTCAAGGTGTTCCAGACAGAGATGGATGGTCTTATTTTCCATTACCAGACCTGTAACAGTTGTGGAAGTTTCATTAACCAAGTCCATTGTATTTTGAATGTCTGACTGAAAAGCTTTAATTTTACTTTCCATTTGTGTACATAGAGAATTGTAGGAGTCGACTTTTCTGTGATGCCTAATGGCCTTCAAGAGGGCCACATTAAATGGTTCCAGAGTCCCTTTTGTGACAGTATCTGATCCGTCCTGCTGTTCCATCTCCTGTGGCTGTTGCTGCTTGCCTTTCCCGCCACCAGGTTTTGCTGGCTGGTGATGTCATGTTGTTTTGAAGGAGGCTGAAACTTTCAATTACTGTAGCACTCTGGTAGAGCTACTTAGATTTACTGATAGATTATAGCTATCTTAAAATTTAATTAATATTTTTAATACAGTTCACCAGCAGCTCGAGAGCCAGTCTAAAGCATGTCTGCTCCTGTTGGCTGCAGGCTCCGCCCCTCTTGTAAAGAGCAAGTTGGTACACACATCTAGTGGGTGCTGTGACATCACTGGGCATGACAGCTAAGCTTGTGTGCCTCCCTGATGTTTAAGCATACCTCTCAACTGTCCCTGATTTTCAGGGGCATCCCTGATTTTATCTCAATATTTTACTCTGTCCCTCCTAAAATTTGTGTTTCCGTGACTAAACTGTGGGGATTGTAAGCACAAATTAATGTCAAACATTAAAGTTACAGACTTGCTCGAATTTAGAAATTGCATTTTACACTAAGCCCCTTATTCTACCAGCTTCCTGAGTGGATAGCACTAATTTTGAAAATGTGTCCCTGATTTTGGTCCTTTGTCCCTGATTTTTTCAAGCCTTGTGCCTGATTTATGAGGCAGGAGGTTGAGAGGTAAGCACCCATGAGGTTTACAAACCAGTGAGTTTTTCAAATTGGTGTTGTTGTGGTTTTTGATAATATGGTGGATAGCATGCATTTCAGCACATTATTTAACTTCTGTAGATCAGCACTGTGAGGTCCAGTCGAACAAGAAATGAAAGTTTAAACCAAAACTCTCGTTTGCAGGACTGTTTTAAATCACTGTGTTTCTGACCATGCACTGCTAATGAGCACAGTAGAGTTTGAAGATGGGCTTGTGCTGAATCTCCAATGGAGGTTACAGTGCCAAAAAAGCACAAATTGGCACTTTCACTGGGTAGCGAGGCCCAGCTTGAATCCAAAATGTCCGCAGCCTGCCCAGAGTCAGAGGGTGGTTGCATACCGAGAGACTTCCTTGAAACAGAGAGCATCATGGGAGGCATCTGTGGCCTGGCTGGTCCAGTTCTCAGGTGGTTCCAGTCTTTCTTCTCTGGTGGTGTCTGGGGTGTTTTCCTCGGACTCAGTCTCCCTGTCTTGCTGGGTCCCTCAAGGCTCAGTGCGCTCCCCAGTGTTGTTCGCAGTGTACATGCTGCCTCTAGGAGACATTGTAAGACAGTATGGGCTGAGGTTTCATGGCTACACAGATGATACCCAGCTCTACCTGTCTTTCGCTCCCGACCAGGTTAGTGCTCTCTTGGTCTTTAACAACTGCCTTGCAGAAATCCAGGACTGGATGAAATCCAGTTGGTTGAAACTGAACTCAGATAAGACTGAGGTGTTGGTTGTGGATCCAGATTTCCGGATAGAGGGGTCGGTGGCAGGGTGTCCCTTTTGGCTTCGGCTCAGGAATAGTCAGCTGACTTCCTCTGAACAGGTGCATGACCTAGGGGTGCTCCTTGATAACAGGCTGACACTGCATTCACAGGTGTCTGCAGTTGTCAAGTCCTCCTTTTACCATCTCAGAAACATCACTCGGGTCAAGTACCTTGTTCCATCTGGTGACCTGCAAATACTGATCCACACCTTTGCGTCCTCGCACGTGGACTACTGCAACTCTCTCCACCTAGGGCTTCCGGGGGTTGATATCTGCCACTTGTAGCTGGTGCAGAATGCTACGGCACGGCTGTGGACCGGGGCTCCTTGTTCGAGCCACAGTGCTATGCGAACTGCACTGGCTGCCTGTTCAGTGGCAGATCACCTTCAAGGTCAGTCTTCTGATCTTTAAAGCCCTACATGGACAGGGCCTGGGCTACCTGCAAGAGCTCCTGGTTCATTACTGCCCCGCCCGCTCACTCCGCTCAGCTGACGAGTGGTTGTTAGAGATTCCCAGGGTACAGCTGAAAATCTCTGGCTCACGTGCTTTTATGTTTGCAGCCTGACCATGTGGAATTCTCTGCCTCATCATATTCATGAGTGCCAGACTGTGGGGAGCTTTAAAACAGCTTTAAGGACTTTTTTGTTCTGCCAGGCACTTGGTGACTAGTTATGTTATATGCTCCTGCTTGTTTCTGTATTTTTACTACTTGATTTTAACTGTTTTTATATTTATGTTCTGATGTTTTTATGAATTGTACAGCACTTTGATTTTAGAGATTGCACTCTAGAAATACAGTTATTACTGTTATTATTATTATTACATAGGAGCTCATCCAGCTGGGAGAGGTGTTTGCATCTATAAACACTAATGTGGAAGAACTAGGAGATCGAGTGATGGAAGCTGAGGACTGAGTTGGAGGACTTGAGCATGGGAGCAGGCCCACTAAGTAGTGACTGGGAGCAGATGAGAGATAGATTCAAGCCTTGTGGTCCAAACTAGAGGATCAAAAAATGAGAAGCCAGAGAAATAGCATTACAAATTTTGGCCTTCCCGAAAAGGCAGAGGGTGTGGATATTGTGGACTTTTTGAATCAAATGATACTGAAAACAATGAGCCATTACTGGGACTCTCCAGTTGAAATCAGCTGAGTGTACCAAATCTCCCAGACCCAACCCCATCCAGAATTTAACCACACCTCAGCTACTCATCTTGCACCTGGACCAGGACAGGGATCTAATCCTTAACAAAGCCCGAACACTGAAGGAGATATCATGGGAGGGGGTTCATCTCTCCTTCCAACTGGACTTTCCTAAGACAATCACTGAAAGAAGAAAGTCCATTGATAGAGATCAGAACTTATCAAGGGAAAAAAAATCTAAAGTGTTCCCTGAGTCCCCCAGCTAGTGGCATCATGTGCCCCTCCAATATCATTGCACAAACTAGTGAAAAATACATATAATTTAATTTTATTCCCAAGAATTCCAAGGTCCAAAACAATATATGCTTTTTTTGAAGTCATTGGTGGTCAGGGTGGAGGGGCGGGATCTTCTAAAAATGGAGGGGTTGATTGGGCCAGTGCCATGAATATTCTCCCAACTTTCCCAGCTTGGCTAGTGCAATCTAGCCCGTTTTGGTAAATGTCCCTTCAAGAAGACACCAGGTTCCCTTTTTTTTTTTCATCCGAATACTTACTTTTGCAGTCTGGCAACTCCTACAAGGTCCTCATGGAGCCACATGATTGGACAAGGAATGATTTGGCACCAGTCTGCAGCCCATCCCTACCTTGTGAGCTGCTGAATCTCCACATGCCTGCAGTGAAGCCATGCTAGCCTATGCAGAAAAGACTCAGAGAGCAAGTCCTGGGAGAATGACGCTGGTGTGCGGCTGCCCCAAATTTGCTGGATGGTTAGAGCAACAACATCAGCTAAATATTTATGATTACCAAGCTAGCAGCAAATTAGCAAATATGTGGAGTAAAGAGTGAAAACGTCAGGCATATCGTGGTGTGTCATCTGGGTGTCACCTGGGGATGCTTTTCATCTATCACCTCCTCCTCCCTCGCAGTTAAAGTATATTAGACTCTGAATGAGCTCCTCAGTTCCACTGCTCTGGTGCATGCACTCTGTTTCCTGAGAGTCTTTGTTGTGCAATGGACGGCATTGTCCAAGATATAGCAACAAGGACCAGACCAATTTATTTTGCGTCTTGCATTTCTAACGTGCCCTTTATAATGAGCAACCCATCTTCTGCAGCCAACAGAAATGACAGCTAGAAGTTTAAGGGTGACTTCAGAAGCACTGGAGCTCCTTCAAGAGTAATCCATGTCCGCAAGCTTCCCATGGATATCACTGAGGCAGAGGTCATTTCCTTAGGGCTTCCATTCGGCAAGGTCACGAACCTTCTTATGCTCAAAGGAAAGAACCAGGCTTTTGTTGAGATGAATACAGAGGAAGCGGCTAACACAATGGTGAGTTACTACAGCACAGTCACTCCAGTCTTGAGAAACCAACTCATCTTCATCCAGTTTTCCAACCACAAGGAACTGAAAACAGACAATTCGCCCAATCAAGCATGCGCACAGGCAGCTCTTCATGCAGTGAACTTGTTCCACTCTGCAAAGATGACAATAAGTGCGCCAGCAGCAGTACTGGGTTCTGATATTAATTTAGCTGGTCAGCGCCCAGTCCTGAGGATTATTGTGGAACATCTGTTCTACCCTGTCACTCTGGATGTGCTGCACCAGATTTTTTCCAAGTTTGGTACAGTGCTGAAAATTATCACTTTCACCAAAAACAACTAGTTCCAGACTCTACTCCAGTATGCTGATCTGATGAGTACCCAGCATGCTAAATGGTCTCTCAATCAACAGAACATCTGCCGTTGCACCCTGCTCATTGACTTCTCCAAGCTTAGCAGCCTGAGTGTGAAGTGCAGTAACAAAAACAGCTGGGATTACACTCAGCCAGACCTTCCCTCTGGAGATGGCTAGCCCTCCATTGATAGACCATGGCAGCTGCATTTGGGGATCCATGAATAATCTCAGCCAATCCTTATGGTGGAACATCTGTCTTCCCTCCTGCCTTCACCATTCCTCAAGGTATGTCTGTTCAAGGCATCCCTTGTGCTCTTGGTCATCTATCTTTCCCCTCTGCTGCTGCTTCTGGACTCATGGGTATCACAGGCTTTACCACAGCTGCAAACTCTGTCCTGTTGGTCTGCAATCTGCATCCAGAGAGAGTCACACCCCAGAGCCTCTTTATTCTTTTTGAATATATGATGATGATGTACAGTGGTGAAAATCCTCTTCAATAAAAAGGAGAATGCATTAGTGCAGATGGCTGATGGAAACCAGGCTCAGCTTGCTATGAGCCATCTGAATGGCCAGAGGCTGAACGGCAAGCCCATTCGCATCACAGTCTCTAAACACCAGACTGTGCAACTCCCTCGAGAGGGTCAAGAGGATCAGGGACTGACCAAGGATTACAGCAACTCGCCCCTTCATCGCTTCAAGAAACCAGAATCCAAGAACTTTCAGAACATCTTCCCGCCTTCTTCCACCCTTCACCTTTCCAATATCCCACCCTCCATAACTGAAGATGACATCAGGATGCTGTTTTCAGGCACTGGTGGGCTAGTCAAAGCCTTCAAGTTCTTCCAGAAGGACCGCAAGATGGCACTCATCCAGATGGGCTCAGTAGAGGAAGCCATTCAGGCTCTCATAGACCTTCACCTTTCCAAATCATGACCTGTGGAAAATCACCACCTCTGCATCTCCGTCTCCAAATCTACCATTTAAGCAAAAAATTACTGAAATAGACTTTCATAAATCCTCATGGGAACCCTCTATGAGGCAACTTCATCAGTCTAGTGAAATTGTTTTAAAAGCCACTTTAAAGTTTCTAAACAGCACCAGTTGAAGTGACCTTAACGACTGAGTTTTATTTTTTAAGAATTCACTGCTGATCTTTTTTTTTAAGAAATTAAAATGGATACATGGTTGTTCCAGTGTATTGGGTTGAATACAAAAATACTGTCCTGTCTTGATCCCTTTTCAAACAAATATCTTCTAATAGCTTATACACTGGAAAACCGCTCTGGGACTAAACCTAAACTGTGATCCTATTCAAACATTTATCAGGCTGCACATAAATGCCTTTTTTAAAACTCTTCTTCCTCAAAGGCAGTAAGCCTGGAGAATCCAAGCCACTAAGTAACAGAAGTAGGATTTTTGTCTTAATCTCTGATTTACAGTTTGGTATCCTGTGCCTTTCCCTGCAGCACACACACCACCATTGCTTGAGTTTAGCAGTGGAGTTTTATTTTTGTTTGGGAGATTAGATTACAGGTGTTTTTGCAAACTAGTCAAAAGAAAATTGGCTGCAAGGTAAATAAAAGGGTACTGTATGGCCACTTCTGTAATCTGCTTACCATCCCATAGTTAACAGCTTTTTGTGTACAGTTTAAATTTTTTTTAACTGTTTGTAGTTAATAATTTGAATCTTTATGGGAATGGTCCGATCATTTATTCATTGAAAAAAACATTGAAGGAAGACATTTCATTGTGTGGTATAATGAAAGAACTACACTGGTACAGGAGAACTGGCTGAGTCATGATTGTCCATTCAGGTTCTGTTGCATTTAATGTAGTCCGCTCCAGTAGATTATTCTAGACGGCAAATCTTTTCTAACTAGAGTGAGGATAGAAGACTGACCTGGCCTTGGAAGATTTAATTTCTAATTTAAACATCTTAAGGAGCACAGAAAATGTATGTGGTGCAGTACTGGATAAACCTGAGGTTTCCAGAGAGCAGGTGGGACTGGATGGGTTGAGACAGTTTATTTTTTGTTCTGTTTTGTTTTTTTTAATTGGGGGCAGTAATGATGGCACCAGTGTGGATGTGTTGTGAAGATGGTGGAGGTGGGTTATTTCATTAACCCCCTCTTCTCCCCCAACCCGGTGTTCATAGGGGAGGGGTGTGAGTGCCAGATGGACCACATTCTCTTCCCTGGGAGCCAAGCAATGAACCTTTGAGATGTGTCAAGTGTGGGACTCTAGGGCTTTCACTAAAACCTCGTGTCCTTCACTTGGTGGGGTCAAGGTAACTTAAATTTGTTTGGATTACTCAAGTGTCAGCAGTGCTTAAATGACAAACGTAGATCTTGTGAAAGGGCATCTGAATCCGTCACATAGCATCACCTTCCTGATCGTGGATGGTCTTTAACATTTTATGCTTTATTATCCATTTAATATAATTCTATATAAATATTAGACTTGCTGACATAATGCTGTCTTCTGCACCTAGCAATATTTCCACTTTACCAAATATTGTTTTAATAATATAAGCCTCATTTTCCTTTCATTGTATGCAAGAATAGTTCTTTTAAGTAACCTAAGTATCTTCTGAGAGCTGATGGTTAAAAGGATATCTATGTAATCTAAAGTGTATTAATCTATCACCCTCATATGCTCTTCTGTTTCTTTTTAAGGTTTTTGTTAAGAATTAGGTGAATCAATTTTTGGGGAAAGCATTAACTTTGGCTCCTGTCTGCAGCTGTGCCTTCAGACATTAGATGTATGATTAAGCCTGAGCAAACTGGAGGTGTCTTGGGAGGGGAGATGAAACACACCATGTCTTTCAGTCTGTTCACCATGGTAAAAGCTGAACAGGAGTTGCAATAAGTGATTTCTGTGAACCCAGCTATCTACGGTGTGGGCCAGAGTTGGTGCAGAATAAATAATGCCAAAATATGGGGCCAAGGCCTGTCTGGGAGTCATTCCAACCTGCAAGCACACATACTCCCTCCCACTGATTTTATAAACTATCTGATGTCACTGTGTCTGGTCTTCCCGACCCTCGCCTCACCAAGGTTCAGTACCTGTCCCAGAGCAGATTCGATCAGTGATTTTATCTCTTTTCTGAAGTTAAGCTTCATTTAAATTTGAACTACTGCTTGTTTCTGTAATTCCACCACCAGAATGCACCTGCAGTCCGAGCTGAGCAATTAGGGCACCAATCAGCAATGTTGCCGATCATGTCTGAATCCTGAGTGGCTTTTTTTACTACAGGTCAGACTAACTTCCAAACAAAATACCCAAAGGGGGTAACAGAGCGGAATGTCATTTGCTTTATTGGCCAAATCTCCAAGCATGACTATAGAGCCCACTATAATCTGAACTACCAGGCAGGGCCCCCAAGAGGGTGTAGCCAGTCTCCCGATAGCTGGGCATCTAAAGTTTGCAAGAGGGTCTGGTGGGGATGCAAAATGAGAGTCGTTTTAAGGGTTGCAGCCAAGGAAAGTCACAGAGTTTCTGCTTTTGGAAACAGTTGTACATTGTGGGACAACTTAACTCAAAACTTTAAAGGGACACTATCAAAGTTGAATTTTACATTTTCAATTTCCTTTGGCCACACGTTTGGAACTATAACACAGACTGCAGAGGTATAGGAACAGGCAGAAATGAATAACTGTCAGTGGTGGGTTATGGAAGTATTGTCTCTATTTAATAAGAGTTATTCAGCATATAGAGCCTGCTCAGTCACCTTCCCCCTAGTTGTATCATTCTGGCCACTGTGGGTGGCCTGGCTGTTTGTTTGGAGACCTGATTTGTATAATACAGAACAAACAAAGTATCAGCAGGAGCAGATGACTGTGTCATTATTTTTCATGCATAACATTTATAGTAGATGACTGCTATTATATGACTATTCAAATGGTGCATTTCTGGATTTTATCAGGTAGTGATTCAGCTAAGAATGGACTATTACTAGCTAGCTGATTCCCTGTATGGTAAAAGCCACCAAAATGCACCATTTCACTTCAATTTTTACAAAATTTCTTTGAAAATACAAAAGGTCACTGTCCACATACTGAACAGACAGAAAAAAATGTATTCTTGCTCTATCATTATGATGGCATTTTGTATGTTGGGTAACAGCTTCCTGGCCCAATAAAAGTCACCAAATGCACCATTTTATCAGTTTTTAAAATTTTCCCAGGGAGCATGCCCTGGACCCCCAAAGGTTTGGATTTTGTGGTCCTACAAAATTTCTGGTTGCATGACACCCTTGTCCTCAGCTGTGTTCCAAGTGACTCTTGAGGAAAGCAGTATATTTTTATGCACCTGAAAAGGTCAGGATTTTATTCTCCTGAACCACCCTTGGAGCCCTAGAGCTGGTGATATGCCGAGACTGGAGTCCCCACCAACGGTGCAATGACAGCAGATGCAAGGCCTCATTGAAATGGAGCTGTAGACTGGCATTAGGGTGAGATGACTATGGGCATAGATACATCAATTACAGAGTGTGGGGTGAAGATAAAAAGAAGCCCTATGGGCAAACAGGACAGTTCTTGCTTTACTGTTTGATTTCTTTCTACTGGGTAACACTCTTTGGTACTGGTGTGGAACTCAAGTATGTGCTCTGTATTTGCTAATGTAGGGGGCAAAAGGGCTTTATGGTTATATGGGGCCAATTTGTGAAAGGGAAGAGTAGAACTAGGAGGAAGGAAATTGTGGAAGTGTAAAGGCTTGGTGCCAGGGAGGAAGAAGCCATTGCAGAGTGGTGGGAAATATCTGGTGGTGGTTGGTTCCTCTTGGAGCAGCCATGCTGCATGAGTGGCTGTGTTTCTCTGCAGTATGACAATCAAATCACCAGGGAATGGGGGAGGGGTTGAATGAGAACATAAGGGATTATAAACTCCTTTTATTCTAACACATTGTGTTTTCTGTTGCTTCTCCTGTGCCCTGGTAATTATGCAGTTGCAGAGGTGTACAGTAACAGACTTAGTACAAAGTCCAATCACTAGGCAAGTCTGAATCACTGCACTGTCATACAGTGTTAACTTTTCCCTGTGAGCTCCCTGCAGAACATTAGAGCATCAAACCTATAGGGGTGGGGGGGGGTCAGACCACTCCCAGGAATTAGTCAATGTGTGACCTGGCAATGCTGCACAAGGTGGAAAGCCAATGATAGAACTATAGAGAGCAGTAAGTGCCACAATTGAAGGGATACTGCTCAAGAGTTTAGGGAATTCTATAGAGACTTATACTCTTCAAAGGTGGGGGACGACCAGGGGAGTCTCCTCGACAGAATCCATCATTTTCTGAGCAAATGAAAATTGCCCACTTGGGGGAGGAACTGAAAGCCCATTTGGAGGAGTCTATGAGAGGAAATCATGGCAGCTATAGGGGACATGCGAAGGGGGTAAGGTGTCAGGCTCTGATGACTTCCAGGTATAAGATTACAGACGCAGTGGGATTTAGTCATCCCAGTGCTGAGAGAAACACTGCAGGAGGCCTGATAATCTTTTGAATCATATTCATACGTAAGTGAAAAAAGGGGACAGACCCCTTCTAGTGCTCCAGCTACTGCCCCACCTCCTTGCTAAAAATGGACTACAGCATTTTGGCCAAGATTTTGCCAATTCAGCTCAATAATGTTTTGCCATACCTAGTCCACACGGACTAAGTCAGGTTTGTGGCAGGGAGAGATGGGGCAAGCCACATCAGGAGACTGGGCAGCCTAATGGGTAGTGGAATCCTCTTGGATTCTGCTGCAGCTATAGCACTGGACACAGAGAAGGTGTTCAGCTCAGTCGAATGGACTTATCTTTTGAAGGTCCTAAAAGTGTTTGGATTTGGGGAGGGATTTCTGAACTGGTTTAAGGTTTTGTTTTCTGAAATGCAAGAAGTGGTCCTTATTGATGGCAGTCTTTCTGCATAATGTAAGCTAGATTTGAGGATGAAACAGGGATGCCTCCTCTCCCCATGCCTCACTGTCCTGCCCATTGAACCACTTGCACAATGCTGATGTTATGTACAAGCTAGCAGGCTATGAATGCCTTCCTTATTTGGTTAACCACAAGCTGATACAGTATCACAACATCTGAAACCCTTTTCTGGGGAAGCAAGCTCTGGGGACCCCTTGAACCATCACTTACATTCCAAGGGAATTCCTTCTTTAGCTACCTGTAGAATACTCCATATCACAAGGTCTGTCCTCAAGCTTTTAAGGTACAGTACACCTGAATTTCCACTGCCCATTCCATCTTCCATATTATGGTGTTACCACTGCAGGGGTTATATGCAGGTATACAACCCTCAGTTCTAAATGATCTCCACACAGGCATGAGTTCTTGTTAACTTATTATTGATTAAGTTTGTTTCGAATACTTTCATTTTACTATTTCAAGCCTGTTATCAATTTGTTCCAGCTGCTGACTGCTGGATTTGTTTTCTATGCCTTATTTCAGCAGCATCGGAGGCCAAACCTGTGTGCCACAAGGGATGAAATCAGAATTTCCATATCCTCCTCTGCAGCCTTCCCCTTCTCAACTTGCCTCCAGCCAACAAACAAACATTTGCCGAGGGACTGCTCAGGACTTACACAGCCCACCAATCAGAATCTTCCCAGAACTCTTGCTACCTCCAACTGGCAGACCATACTGTTTTTCAGAGGTGGAGCACCAGCTGGACCAAAGCATTTAAACTGTACTTGGTGTTCTGACCTTCACACAATCGGCGGTGATGGCAGACAAACCTGTGTTTCGCGAGGGCTGAAATAGGCATTTCCACATCCTCTTCTGTAGCCTTCCCCTTCTCAACTCATCTCCAGCCAGCAAGCAAATACTCACCCAGGGGCTACTCAGGACTTACACAGCCCACCAATCAGTGGCTTCCCACACCTAGTGAAAAAGCACAGAGTTTGCACTAGGACTGGTGGTGCTATGATAAAAATACATGAACAGAATGCAACAATCCTGCACACATCCACCCACAAAAAAATACTCACTGCTCAAGGTATTAAGTCCAATATAAGATGCATATTTTATTGCAAAGGTGCCAGTGCCGTGCACATACCTCCTGATGTATTTCAGAAAGTAGCCTTTCCTTTCTCCTTTGAGAAAGGAAAGGACTTTCCGAAACGTGTCATGTGGTATGTCCACTGCACTGGCACCTTTGCAATAAAAAATGCACCTTATATTGGACTTGATAATTTGAGCAGTGAGTATTTTCTTTGTGGGTGGATGTGTGCAGGCTTCCCAGACCTCTTGCTCCCTCTAATTGGTGAGTCAGACTCTTTTCCAGTGGTACAGCACCTCCTTCTCTTCTTTAAAATCTCAACATCTCACACCCCTCCATGCTGCAGTCATCTGCACGAAGGACCAAGAGCAAAGAACATTGGAAAGGGAGTCTGCCTGCAGGAGTCAGCAGAGGGAGGCAGCCTGAAATGCCAAATCTTCATGCATGAAGAATGTGCTGCATGAAATCTGAACAACACAAGGAACTGTGTCCCCCAGCAGATATGGCTAGAAACTTTGAATAAGTTATGAAATCTATTTGGTTACCTAGTAGCTACTGAGGGCTGACAAAAGTGATTGCCATCTGCCTACTCTACATAAAATGCTCTAAATCCTGGGCAGGGGTAGCTCTGTGTATTTCTGCCTATCTTTTGAAATCTACTAGAGTAGCTAGTGTAGTAAGAGGGTAGGCTCTGTAAAGTACTGCATGTACAATATGTTAAGTGTTACGAAGAGTGTAGGCTTTGTAACGTTCTGCTTTTTTTAAAATCTGTTAGGGTAGCTGGTGTAGAAAGAGTATAGGCAAATGTGATTTGTGTCTGTCAGTTCACAGCTAAGTGCTCAAATGAATTGACCGATATACTGCCTTATAGGCTTTAGCATGTTTCATACCTAACAGCATTGCTATTTGCTCTTCTGTTCTTAGCATCCAAGGAGCTTCCTATCTGGGGTCTGCTTGTATTGCAATCCCTAGAAACTGTCTAAGAGCCCCTTGCAATTTTACTTTTTCCTGTGGGCTAGTAACAACTCCCTTTCAGGGGCTGCTTGTACTGTATGTCATTAGGAACCATTATGAACCCTTCTATATATGCACTCTTGGGGTACAGTTACTTGTCTTTTACAGGACACCTAGTGAATCTCTGTCTGGGGTCTGCACTTACTCTGAATCCTGAGGCACATTTTCCAGTCCAAACTCTAGGGCTCCCCAGATGACTGTTACTCAGGGTAGCCCCCTACCTGCGAAATGCTGTCCAGCAGGCAAGTAGGATGGTCTTCCCTACAGTAGCCTATTTTAAAAATTCAGGAGTCAATTCCTTCCTGTGCATATTCCCTATTAATGGTAATTACTCCCCCATCCAAAATGAATTCATTAGCTTTGACAGTGCTGATGAGCTTTGCCTAGCTGGGTTATGCATGCGCCTATGTGCTGGCAATTGTTCAGGCTGCCCTATTACTTCAAAAGAAATTCCACCGGTCTGTCTTCAATGCAGCCAATTACAACTCCCAGTCTGTTCTGGCACCCCACCTTGCTCTACTGGACAAGAGACAGGGCTGTCTTCTAGGTGCATATATCTACTCCAGAAGTGTCCGTGAGTTACCCCCACACTTATGTAGGATTCACAGCCCTGGCCTCCCTTTGCTATTGCCTGTGGGGAACATTGAGAACATCCCAGGCCCATTTCTCTTCCAGTATTTCATAAGGACCCCTCTGGACCAACCATGATGGACTTAAGGTAGTGCACCTCAATGTATGGAGTCTGTTGCCCAAGTTATCTGAACCAGAAACATGAGTCACCCTGTATAAGCCTGACATAACTGGAATCACTTAAACTTGGCTAAGACCCTCCATCTCTAAATCCTGCTGTAATATTAGGGGCTTCCATATAGTTCAACATGACAGTCAGGGCAATAAACTGTGAAGTGGAGTCCTACATTACCAGAACTCACTGAGTTCATCTCCTATCCTAAGCAGGTCCATGGATGACAATGATACTGTACATGAATGGCTTATTGCAGAAATAGGGTGCACCAAAACTCTACATAAGTTGTGCTTACAACCCACCTAAAAGGGGTCTAGCTGTCCTCATCCAACTATCCCATAGCATTAGCCACTGCTCCTCCCCCATGAGGGAGATCATCTTTCTAGGGAATTTCATGATCTCCCCTATGAGGGAGATCATCTTATTTGGGAATTTCTATATCAAGGGGTTGGATAACCCCCAGTTGGAGTGTGTTGATTTGCTGAACCAGGCAAACCTCGCTTAACTCATTTCTACCCCTTCTCACCTTACACTAAGTGTTCCAAGAACTTCTTCATTGATTGGATTCTCACAGACCATGAGGATAGGATACTACAGGATTGTGTTCTAGCTGATTCTAGCCGATTCCAGCAGCAATCACTCCCAACCTTTCTATTATGTTGTGACTGTTAATATATTGCATATTCTGTGTTCCTGTGCTAACCAGGTCCATCTTGCAAATGAGCTATGCTCAATGGTGGTCGCCTGGATAAATAAAGATTTGATTGATTGATATCTGGTCCTGCAAGTGCCCCCCACCCCCTCTCCCCCAAAATCATCTTCTTCAAAGATTTCATAAGACCCTGCTCAACTACGCTCAGATGTCAGGGTGTAGCTTGGTCAGCACTCCACATCTTATCTGACATGAACTCTGCTCTGGGATTTCTTGTGGGTACACTCTTTCCCATCACCACCCAGAAATGCAGAGGTGGGAACTCAAGGTGGCTGACTTCTTAACAAAATGAAACAGAGAGTCACCCTGTGGAAGACTCACTAATCTTTCCCATCCGCTACTGCTTGAAATAATTTCAGGAGGTCCTCAACCGATGAAAACAGGAAATTAAGTCATTCATTTCAGCCTACCCAAAAAACCTACAGGCCAACTTAGTGACCCTAAAAAGTTCTGGGCATTAGTAAAGACTTTAATTAAACCTGGAACCAAGCAAAGTTCTATCAATTTTGCACTGTAGCAGGGACCATAACTAATCCCCACCAGATGGTGCAGGATCTAAATGACAAATTTGCTTGACCTGGCTGAGTACCCACCTAATGGAACTGCTATGTCACAAAACAATCAAATATTACATGGCCCAGGACTGTTTACTTTTATTTCATGGTTACCTCCCTAAAGACATTCATCTTCTCCTCATGGCCTCTCCAGTAAATGGAGAGCTGGTAATGATTCTCTCTGCCCACGATTCCTCAAGTTAAAGGCTGACTTTATTGCCAGACCCTAGCCACCCTTTTTAATTTGTTGTTGTCCTCCTCATCGTATCATTGCTATGGAAACAGGCCAGAGTTACACCCATATTCAAATCAGGGGACACAAACTCTGTGGACAACTACTGCCCAGTGTCCATCCTCTGCCAACATAGCAAAATAATGGAGAAATTCATGTCTCAGAAAATTATTGCCATGTGTCTAACCACAACCTACCTTCCCCCCCCCCACCAGCATGGTTTTTAAAAAGGCTGTAGCACCACCACTGCCTTGGCCTGTTCCACCGACCATGTTCTCGAGGGCATGGATGATGGAAAACTATCAGGGTCCAATTTTGTGGACTTATTAAAGGCCTTCAATCTTGTGGACCACGACATCATCCTTGACAAATTACAACACCATGGTTTCTCAGATGCAGCGACAACCTGCCTTAGAAACTACCTTTCAGGGAGGTCCCAGGTGGCTTGCATAGGGATCACCTCCAACTCTCAGGGGATTGGTAGAGGGGTCCCCCAAGGGTCTATTCTTGGACCCGTTCTGTTCTCCCTCCTTGTGAACAACCTCCCCAGGAAAAACAAAGACTGATGCATACTTATGTGTGCAGATGATCTAATCATCTGCCATAGCACAGGAAACCACGCTATGCTATTCACCTCCTTTTCCATGGAGTACTATGCAAACCAGAGGTGCTACACTTCCAATAGGCTGCTTGAGATTGTGAAAAAAAATGAAGGTAATGCTCTTCAGGTCCAAACCCAAGCTAACAGACTTGGCTGCAGGCCTGGTACTCTGAATTACTTTAACATCCAAACTCAGGAAGAGTCTCCCTGGAGTGGGTAATGGCTTTTAAATACTTGGGGGGTTACGCTTGAAAACTCTCTGACCTTCTCTGATCATACAGAGATAACAGTGAAGAGCATACACCAAAATCTAGGGTCTGCTACAGGCTAAGGAACTTCATGACCCTGAAAATATGCTTAGGCATTGCCAAAGATATATTCTTCCCCTCCTGGACTATTGCTTACCTATTTAATCCCAAACTTCTGTCGCAGTCTCTCCAGGCTCAGCTTGACCTACAACAACAGCTGCAGATTTACCCTTCTGGCACCATTTTGTTTTTCAGTTATCTATTTATCTTCCCTGGGCACAATGGGGAAGGAACTCCATCCTGCACCAACTGTCCAACAGCCCGACCTCCCTGACCATCCCAAAGACCCCCCACAGATTGCCCCCCCATGGCGGGGCCATGAAGGAAGCTACCTCCCTCCCCGGAGCGCAATCCAGATTGGGGAAGGCCACGATGGTGGACTGGCAGAACGGGAGTGGGACCTCATGAAGCCCCCAGCCACCATTTTCCACTTTTCTGTGCCCCTCCCGGCACAAGGCATAGTATTTGCATGTGGGGGCATATGCATGCCATGCACGCCAGCTCCTGATCTCCCTGCCTGCAACAGCCCATCCAGCCCCCACTAGAGGGCAATCAACTGGTGGGATGATGATCCCACCTTCTCCGAGAGAGGAGATCAGGTCTCCAGATGCTCAATCCTCTCTCACCCCTGCTGACCTGCAACAGCCCGGGCTCATTCCCGAACCCGAGTCATCGGTGTAGTGCGATGTAAGGCGTCCAGCATCTCAACACTCAGCACCACAGTGCTGGCTCTTCTGGCCCCTTTCAACACTCACCACTGCTCCCTATATAAGAGTCTGGACTGGCTCTCTCCAGAGGCTTGCTGGGACTACCTTCTGGGCTGCCTTGTTGAAAAGTTTCTGAGGGAAAAAGCAAACACCCCTTTATTGACATTCCTTCATCCCAAGGCTGGCACTCTCAACTTTAAGTCATCCTCTCACCTTCTCCTTGAAATATCCCCAGATGGCCACCTGTAAGGGAGAGAGGGACTTATCTATAGCTGCCCCCAGGCTTTGGAATGGTTTGCCATCCCTCCTTCACTACCTTGACATGGTGTCTGTTTTTAAGGCACAATTGTTAGGCATTCTTCTAGTCAACTCTGTATTTCTGTGTACCTGATGAGAGTGACCCTATTTCCTTCCTTATTCCTGGATCTTCAGAGTGGATGGCTAGTATAATCCAAGGGACTCCTGCCCAGCTCACCTTGGTATAAAGCAAGAAAGAAGGATGTCAGAGAAGGGAGGAGCTAGATCCAGTCATGCCATGAGACAACCACGGAACACGATTGGACCACTAAGCTCACTCACCGCATAAAGATTGCAACTTTATGTGGCGAGTGAGATAAGTGGTCCAATCTTTTTTGTGGATGGCTGGTACACTAAAGTGGATCCACCCACCAAGGTGAGCTGGGCAGGAGTCCCTTGGCTTAATAAAGGGAGGGAGGGTGGGCAGAGGGAGACTGTGAAAAGGCAGAGATACTAAACAAATATTTTTGCTCAGTATTTACAAAGGAAGAGGGAGGTACATAAACAAACAGTAGTAATACTCTGGATACAGAAGTTGATACCAGCCCATTTACAGAAGAAAGGGTTGTGAAAGAACTCTAAAACTGAAGGTGGACAAAGCAATGGGGCCTGATGGGATTCATCCCAGAATTCTAAAAGAACTAAGGGTAGAACTAGTGACACCACTGACTACCCTCTTTAACAAATCATGGGAGGATGGGGTGGTACCCGAGGACTGGAGGAGGGCAGATGTGATTCCCCTTCACAAAAGTGGGAGCAAGGCAGAAGCAGGAAACTATAGACCTGTTAGTTTAACCTCAGTGATAGGGAAAATGATGGAATCACTTCTAAAGGAAAGAATTGTCGAGTATCTAGAGGCCAGAGGGGCACAGGACCCTAGGCAGCATGGATTCACACTGGGAAGGTCATGCCAGATGAATCTGATAGATTTCTTTGACTGGGTGACCAAAGTAGTAGATCAGGGAGGGGCTGTGGACATGGCCTACCTCGACTTTAGCAAGGCATTTGACACAGTCCCACACAAAAGATTAATATATAAGTTAGCCAGCCTGGGAGTGGGTCCCAAGATGACAGCCTGGGTAAAGAATTGGCTGGAGAATAGGACACAGAGAGTAATAGTAAATGGAGTCCACTCAGAAGAAAGGAGGGTTACTAGCGGGGTACCGCAGGGTTCAGTATTAGGACCAGTCCTCTTCAATGTCTTTATAAGCGACATTGCAGAAGGACTGGAAGGAAAAGTATGTCTCTTTGCAGATGACACTAAGATCTGCAACAGAGTTGATGCACAGGGTGGGGTGGAAAGGATGAGAAGGGACTTGGCAAGGTTAGAGGAATGGTCAAATGTATGGCAGCTTAGATTCAATGCTAAGAAGTGCAAGGTAATGCACCTGGGAAACAAAAACCCAGGGGAAGAGTACACAATGGGGGGTGAGATACTAACAACAACAAAAATGGAAAGGGACCTGGGGGTAGTCATATCAGATGACCTAAAGGTGGGCAAGCAATGTGAGAAGGCAGCAAGGAGGGCTGGGGGGATACTGGGATGCATAGGGAGAGGCATCACCAGTAGAAAACAGGAAGTTATTATCCCTCTGTACAGACAGCTGGTGAGACCCCATCTGGAGTACTGTGTGCAGTTCTGGAGACCCAATCTCCACAAAGACATAGACAGGATGGAAGCTGTCCAGAGAGGCAACTAAAATGGTGCAGGGTCTGCACCGGAGAACATATGAAGAGAGACTTAAGGAGCAATATGTATAGCCTCGAGGAAAGGAGGGAGAGGGGACATGATAGAAACTTTCAAGTACCTCAAGGAATCAACAAAGTCCAAGAGGGTAGCATCTTTCAAAAAGAGGTGTGCAAGAACAAGAGGGCACAATTTGAAGATGGGGGGCGGCTCAGAGGTAATTTAAGGAAGTATTTTTCACAGAGAGGGTTGTGGATGCATGGAATGGCCTTCGGAGGAGGTTGTGGAGTCAAAACAGTGGTAGAATTCAAGCATGCATGGGACAGTCATAAGGCAATTCTAGGGGTGGGGGTAGGAAGAAGTAGGCTGCTGGTTAACTAGGATCTGCAGCTTATCAGTAGGTAGGGAAATGGGCAGACTGGGTGGGCCAAGCGGTCCTTATCTGCCGTCAAATTCTATGTTTCTATGTTTCAATCAGCTTTGCCAGTACATATTTCACAGAGGGCTTATCCGTGTTGTTATAACTGTAATAAGACTGTAATGTATTGTTTATTTATTACCTGTTTAGACACATTTTGTTTGCCTTATTTCTCCTTTGTACAGCTAGCTTGGGTGCTTTGTTCTGCTGTGAAACCTTACATCACCTGGCTTAACATAGCAGGCACTTTTTGTATATTTTGTCTCTACTCCTTGTTGCTGTGGTATATTCATTCTGTGATATGTGCCATCTTAATGGCCCAAGTCATGCTTGAAAATGATCCCTGGGACCAGTGTGCTTACCCGTTAACAAATAAAATAACAATAAATAAATAGTTTAATGGCAAAGCACTGGCAGCTACAAGGACACAAGACTTGTGACAATAGCTGAATCTACCTGTCACCTATCATATCCAGAAAGGGGAGGCAGTTTCACCTAGTCTGTAATGCAAGAAGCAAATTAAGCCATATAGCTCAGGCCAGGCATGTGATAGAAGCTGTATCACAGTGATGTATATTATTGTTGTACATGAATTCTGGAAAAAGTCAATGAAATGTAAATTTTAAAATAAAAGATGTTCTTTAGAAACCAATGAATAAACATGCTAGCCATATCTTATAAATAAATAGTGGACAAATTATGTTGAGGGATTTGCCATCCGCGTCACTGCAGTTCATTTTAAAAGCGTCTTGAACAGAGCATTAAAATCATACTAGAAGGAAGCTGAATTGAAGATTACACAGTCTGTTCTTACTATTGTGGCACATATTGAATGAACACCTACAAGGATTCATTTCGTTTCGCTTCAGTGTGTATCATTTATTTGTTTGTGCTTCGTGTGTTACAGAGGAGCCTCAATAATTGGCCTGCTTGTATTTTCTGTAGACACTGCTTTGCTCATTCTGTTGCTCCAGCTTTACTGGGCTTTTAATAAACTCAGTGGATGTTTCTGAATTACACATGGGGAAGGAAATACCATTTCAGAACTGTGTAATGCAGTTTTATGTCACTGCTAAGTTTTACATTGTTGTCACAATGACAACATCTGTGTTCTGCTTTTGAACTGGTTGTAAAGGACATAAATTGCATCATACAGTTCTAAAAATAGGACTGACCACCAGTGCGTAAAGCACACAGTTCTAATATATGTTTATATATACAGTTCCCGTGTTGCTTATGTATGTTAATAATTGTCTGACACCATGCTTACAGTTATAAGAGTGGTCTCATGCACATGCTTGAAAACTGTGAATTGATGGTGAGAGGTTCTGCTATATGACGAATGTAAGCGTGACCACTCTTACAATAATGAAATGGACTCTGAGAATGTACAGTGGAGACAGCCAGGACGCAGTGCAGAAACACCGCAGTGTATCACAAAATGCTGCAGTATGCTGCAGAGAAGTGTTAATCAATGGTAATTATGCCCTTTGCCATGCAATATTTTGTAGTATGTCACTTATTGAGTTACTGTGTTGCATAGTGACTGGCTCTGCTGTATAAATATACCGATTGAGAGCAATTATTTTATATAAAAATAAAAAAATCCTCTACCAAACATGCTAGTTTTCAGGCACCTGCTGTACATGTGAAACATTCATGCTAATATATGAGTACAGTACTCCTTCCTTTATCCCCCTTTTATCCGCCACACCGCACCGCTATTGTGAGTTCCTGTCCCATTTTTCTGCAATGTTATCTGCCCCTTTAACTACCACTCTTTATTTTCTGGCACCCTCTTTTATTTAATAAAATTTAGGATGCACAGAGGTTGGCGGATTAGAGAGCACACTGTAGATACAACAATAGTATTTCATGCTGAAAATTCTTGTATGTGGTCTCATTGTTCCCTATTTTATGCTCATACTGTTCACTATTTTGTGCCACCTTGATGGCCCAGGTTATGCCTGAAATTGGTCCCTAGGACCGGGTGCACCCACCTGGTCAACAAATAAAAAAATAAAATAAACAAGCAAATACCACACTGATGGTGGATGAATGGTTTTGGAGAATGGAACAACTAAAGAAACTAGGATTATCTGTAATCAACAGCATGACTGAAAAAAGTATCTGTCTGTTGCATAATAGTTTACCATGTTATTCTTTAAGGCCTAGAGTTAGCCCTGATGTCATTCAGTGTCTCATACGATCAGGGAACAGTGTCTGTTGCATAGGTGCATACTTGTTTTACCATAACATTATTTGTTGCCTTAAAGCAGCAGTACTAGTTAGCCAACAAAAAAATGTTATCCTACCATTTTATGTTCACTCTTGTGTATATGCAAAGTGAACATACTGGTATGATAGTGGACTTTGAGAGGTGTGAACCGTCAGTACAATGCAGGGCAGTTGGCAAGAGGATTGACAGTGTCAGGCCAAATATCAACCAGACTGATCATGACACTCTTCTGGTTTTGCTGGGTGGAAAGTTCATGTAGTTCAAAGAAAGGAGCTGCCCAAATCACAGGGTGGCTCTTTCCTTTAATCTGCATAATGCTGCCCAGCAAGCAGAGCTGACTAGTGTCAATATCAGCCTGTGTGGTTCTCCTCTCCCTACATAAAACAATCCCACCCACCCCTTCCTTCATTTCCCAACACTGACGTGCTCAACCCCGGTGCCAGCTAGCACCCCCCACCCCCATTTTCACTGTAGACAACAAGGAGCCCAACCTCGGTGCTCTAACATACCACTGACAATGGGGCACCTATACCCATTATCAGCATAATGAAATGAAGAAAACCATCCTTCACAGTGTCTTTATATTTTTATACACCCTATAAAAAGAAAACTGTCCATTGATGTCTGTTGCCGCTACAAGCCACTAACACCGTTATCCCCACACTCAGCCCTCCCATTCAGCTCCCATGACCCCAGCCCCCAATCCCTTACTTACCTACAGTGGATCTAATGCCATAACCTTCTCTGAACAAGCGACACATCTTCAGTGTTTAATGCCGGACTGGGAACTGAGGAAATCAGGAATGCAGTTCAATATATTTCAATAGGCTTTGAACTTGTCCTCATAACTAGGTCATTTTTTAAATATTTTTTCTTTTCCCAAAATTTTCAACATGGCCTTTTTGGGACCTCATATCCTGAACAAGGGTGGTGAATTTATGCAAATCTGTCCTGACAGATGAGTTTGTAGTCACTGCGTGAATCACCTTTCAGGCAGGATTTGAACATTTTCTCCACCCTTATTCATGAGGTGGCATCATAAGAAGGCTATGTTGAAAATGTGGGATACATATATTAAAAACAACAAAGTTATGAGCATATGTTGAACTTTTTCAACACGTGCTTGTAACTCTGGGAATTTTCAATATTTTGACCCCAGATTTTTAGCATAGCCATTTTTTCACGCCATCACATGAATGTGACAGCTGCAATTTTTCAAAGCATGGCCACAATCTGTTTTCACAATTGTGGCACGAAATGACATTTTGGCCACTGTTTTATAAATGGCACCTTTCAGGTGCAGAAGGAGTGGCCATAAAAAGACTATGTTGAAAATGTGGGGTCTAAATGCAGAAAAACAACAAGGTTATGAAGAAACATTGAATTGTTCCAACATTTACTCATAACTTTATTTTTGCAGATTTTGCCCTAATGTTCAACATATCCCTTGTGTTACTCACCTCATGAAACATGACAGGTGTCATTTTCAAATCCCCCTGTGAAACACGTTTTTGCAGTCGCACCACAAAATCACCTTTTGGATGAGATTTAATAAATTCCACCTGTCTTGAGCACAACGTCAGGTTGTGAAAAGACTGTTGGAAATTTGGGGTCAAAATGTGGCAGCCCACTGAAAACTATATATTACTTCTCAGCTGGCCTGTCCTGGCAAATACAACCTAAAAATGTGTAAAATCAGGACACCACTGAAAATGAGATATTGCAGCTCACCTGCTCTGTCCTGGGTAAATATATAGTAAAAACGTATCCCTCCTAAATCAGGATATTAAGATCCTCTCAAAGATTTTAGCTAATAGGTTATCCGTGGTGCTCCCAGAGTTAATAAGTATGAACCAGGTAGGTTTTATGAAGGGACGCTCTTCAGCGGATCATTTGAGTACATTATCCCACGTCTTCTCGGCTGCCAGAGATGCTGACTTCCCTACAGGCTTGGTCTCTTTGGATGCCGAGAAGGCATTTGACTGGGTGAATTGGAGTTTTCTCTTTAAGGTACTGAGTGCCTTTAAATTTCCTCCGGCATTCATATCCTGGGCTGCTGCATTATATAAATCCCCTACAGCAAGAATCTCAGCTAATGGGGCCTTCTCTAACTACTTCCCACTTCATTCAGGTACTAGGCAGGGTTGCCCCCATTGCCTCTTTTGTTTAACTTATACCTGGAACCCCTCATTCAAAACATTCTCCAAAAATATTTCTATACAAGGTATTAAAGTTAGTCATGAGATTAAACTTACTGTGTACGTGAGGATGATTTGCTGATACAGCTCTCCCACCGTTTCTTCAATACCACCTTTACTGAATGAAATAGCTAGGTTTAGCGAGCTATTCAACTCAGTTGAATGCTAGTAAACTTATTTTCCCATTAAACCACAAGGTATTTAAGGACGACATTTGCCCCTAGGTTAGGCTGGACTCTAGAGTAATTAAATACTTGGGCATAAAGCTAACCCGTAACCCCTTAGTGTGGGTTAAAGATAATCTGGATTCTCTCACAGGTTATTATTCATGACCTTGACAGATGGTCTAAACTTCCTGTATCATTATGGGGCAGGATTAACATTATTAAGATGAATGTATTTCCTAGAATTTATTACCCTTTATCCCTTCTCAACTCTTTCATCCCCATACGCTGGTTTAAGAAGTTGCACAGTATATTTACTAGATTTGTCTGGGCTGGTAAATATCCCCGTTTGGCCTATTACAAACTAGCTGCCCCAAAATCTGAGGTGGGGTTGAGGATTCCCCATATGGCGTTATACTACTGGGCCAGTCATTTAGCAAAATGTCTGAGATGGATATCCCCAGGCCCTGAAATGGCACAACCAGTATGGCTTAAGATTGAGCTAGATGCAATTAAATCTAAATGCCTGGATCCCTTAAACTTATTTTACCTTAAACTGTCCCATGTAAAGATGGCTGACTGTACCACAATAGGTATTTCCTTAAGAGTTTACACACAGCTATGTTTATTTCTTCACTATTCCCGTCAGACTGATTTAGCTCAGTCTATTTGGAATTCCCCATCCTTTACTTTCAATGGAAAGTGGATTCCTTGCAATTGGTTGCCTCAACTAGGCGATGGAAAACTGCTTTCCCTGGTAGATGGGGAAGGGCATTGGTTGTCCCCACGCGGGATTATAGACAAGTTCCTCATTCCGGTCTCATCTCACTTTAAGGTCATGCAGTTAAGACACCTTCTCATTGTAACCCTGGGGAATTCTCCCCCCTCTCAGAAGGTGTCAGCCCTGATTCCTGAAACCTCCCTATTGTCTGGGTCCTCAGGCATAGTATCCAAGCTATACAGGGTGTTGTATTACAAAAATATGGGGTCTCCTTTGGACCTACTAACTTCTGGAACTCACTCCTCCCTCAACACCAGTTCGACTGGCAATCCTATGGAGATCTTGTCATAAGTATGTTTCCAAGATAGATTACGTCTCATGCAATACCATATTTTATATAACATGTATTGTACTCTATTAAATTAAAAAGTGGGGCTTCTGAACTCTAGTATATGTACTAAGTGCTCACAAGAAGAGGGTACTCTCCTGCATATGTTCTGGTCCTGTCCCAAAGTTTTCTCCTTATGGAATTCAATCAAGATGTCTCGCGATCCCCTTCTGGGCCTACAGGAGTATTTTACTCCGGAGGTGTGTCTTCTAGGGGACATGTCCCTTGTTAGTGTTAGAACTAGGAAATACCATATTTCCATGGTTGCTGTCTCAGTTAAGAAACTCATTCTATGTCACTGGAAGGACCAATCTGCTCCTTCCTTCCAGGAATGGTTACATGAAATCATTGCTAATCTTCGTACAGAGAGGGCAATTGCAAGTCTTCATAATAGACTAGCAGCATATGGTAAGATATGGGATCCCCTCCATTCCTTACTCTTGTTGTCTCATTGAGGTTATATCACACCTTGGTATTACTCATATGTCCAACAGAATCATGCACTACACTTTTAGGGCGATAATGTCTTATTGCTGCTGTAAAGTGAGGTGGGGTTGGCAGTTCTTACTGTGTATGTACTACGTTACATCCTGTTTTGCTGTAACTGCCCTTTATAAAGGAAATGTATTAATAAAGTTTAAATTATAAAAAAAAAATATATAGTAAAAACGGTACAACAGCAATGTAAGCGATGAACATTCAACATTCACAAACGCTTGTTTTAGCAGTAATGCATTCGGGATAGTCTTAGATTCTTTATTCAGGTATTTTAAATTCAGTCAGCTATTTTTAAGACTATGTTTTATTAAAGCTTTTGTAATATGTGTACAATGACCCTGGAGGTGGGGAAAATAAAGGAATCACTGCTGAAGAAAAGGACTGTGGAATATCTTGATACCAGCAACTTATAGGATCTGAGGCAGCATGGATTAATCAGGGAGACTCTTTCACATAGGAGACTAATAAACAAGCTTGGCAGCCTGGGAGTAGGGCCAAAAGTGGTCAACTGTGTAAGAAATTGCTTGGAGGATATGTGTCAGAGGGTGGTGGTAAACGGAGTTCACCCTTAGGAAGGGAAGGTGACCAGCAGGGTGCCACAAGGATCAGTGCTGAGACTGGTCCTCTTTACTGTCTTTATTAGTGACATTGCAGAGGGACTAGAGGGGAAGGTTTGTCTTTTTTTCAGATGACTCTAACATCTACAATTGGGTAGACACTCAGTGTGTGTGTGTGTGTGTGTGTGTGTGTGTGTGTGTATGTGTGGAAAAAATGAATAGTGATCTAGGAAAGCTTGAGGATTGGTCAAGAATGTGGCAACTAAGTTTCAGTGCAAAGAAGTGCCACATCAAGCACTTATGGCATAGAAATCCAGGGGTGGAGTACAAGATGGGTGGAATGGTACTGACGACCACCAAACAGGAAAAAGACCTTGGAGTAATCATATCTGATAACCTAAAAGTGGCAAAACAGTGTGAAAAGGCTATGGGGAGAACCAGTGGTATGCTAGGGTGCATTGACAGGGGTATCACCAGCAGAAAGAGAGAGGTGGCGATGCCACTGATACCACTGTATAAATCACTGGTGAGACCTCACCTGGAGTACTGTTTCCAGTTCTGGAGACCACATCTCTAGAGGGATATAAACAGAGTACTGGCAGTCCAGAGGAGGGTAACTAAAATGGTGCAGGGTCTGCACCAGAGACCATATGAGGAGAGACTAAAGGACTTCAATATGTACACCCTGGAGAAAAGAAAGGAAAGGGGTGCTATGATGGAGACTTTCAAATACCTCACGGGTACAAATAAGATACAAGAGGGAAGCATTTTTCAGAAAAAAAGATGTCCAAGGACAAGGTCCCATAACTCTAGCCTAGTTTGAGTCTTGCCTCTACAGATACACTGTGTTTGATATTTATAATTTTGGGGCCCTCCCTTCCCTTCCCATGCCCTTGCTTTTGTCTCTTCTGTCATCTCTGGCTTATTTAACCCTGTTTTTAGTTACTGTCATTCTCCTTACTCCCCTGTCTCTTTCCTCCTCTGGAACCCTCTTGTCAGCCGGACTTAGTTTCCCTGCTATTGCTGCGGTCCCATTTATCATCTTCGTGTTTTTGTTCCTTTTTGTTCTCTTCATTCAATTCCACTATGTTCCTATTCCCGACCTTACCCTTATTCTGTTGTTATTACCTCCTCAGAAATACCATCTGGAGTAGCCTATTAACCTTTATCCTTACCCTGGACCTTTACTTTTAGTGTACACTGGGCACTTATTAATCTGCTGTACCCATTGACTGCTATATTATTTTCATGTTGATATTTGTATATACTTTGCATGATGTGTCACCATTTTCTTTCCCCGATCCATATTCTAACTGTCTTTTCTGTACATGCCTTTGGTTGTTAATACCTGTTCATATTTTTCTAGTGTCACATTTATTTCCTGCCTTGTATATTGTTCATTGTATCTTTCTGACCTGTTTGTATCCTGTATACCCCAGGTCCACCTCAAAAATGAGTTATGCTCAATGGTGATTGCCTGGTTAAATAAAGATTTTGATTGATTGATTGATTGATTGAAGGTGACATGCTATGATGCTGGAGAGGGGTAGACTCAGGGGAAATGTAAGGAAGTACTTCTTCACAGAGACAGTGGTGGACACTTGGAACAGCTTTCCAGCAGAGGTGGTGGGGAGGAAAACTATGGCAGGCTTCAAGGATTCATGGGAAAGTCACAAAAGGGAACCTTAGTCTTTAGGGAAGGGAGGGCCAAGCTGTAGATCAAGTAGGGTCTACGGTATTACAGTAGGTAAGGAAAATGGGCAGAGTGGATGGGCCAAGCAGTCCTTATCTGCCATCAAATTATGTGTTTCTATGTTTCTGTGTAGATCTACCAAAGATGGCAGCCCCCAGCAACTTTCAAAAATCTTCTCCAGAGAGATCACAAACTAACTGCACCCATTGTATTTATAACGCAGATATTCAAATTTCTGTTAACTAGTACTACTGCTTTAACACTTTTCTCAACCCTTTGCTGATGTAAAAATGCATGAACTGTGTTTTTAATAGTCACATTAGTACCCATGTTTTCTGACAAGCTATTCATTGTTTCAATTTGCTTTTAGAAATGTATTTTTTTATAGTGTACAGTAACTATATACCTCTCTGGTGTGCTCTGCCCATCTATCTAGAGATGTTGTGAAATTCCAGTCAAATTGAAAAAGTGACTTTCACAAAATACTTTGCAAAGTTCCATATTTGTCACTTTGCAATGAGTTTCTTGCAGTGTCACTTTTAAGGAGAAGTCAGGAGAAGTCTTAGTGAAGCGTACTACGGCTTGGCAAGTTTGCATGACTTTGTTTGAAAAAAATGCCACTTTGCCAGCTAAAAACTTTGTGAAGTCTACACTTTGCATTCAACAACGTTGGAAAACTTTGCAAGTTAATTCACAAAGTCAAGTTTTTCATCGTCTCTGATCTCTACCCTTATCCCAACCTCATCTACCCTCCACTCCGCTGGTACTTGCACCTTCCTCATATCCCCCCCCCCCCAAATCCTCTGCTGACCAGTCTGCCTTCTGTAGGCTGATTCACATGGCTGACTGTGAGCCATTGTCAGTGGCATACAGCGCCAGATCAGTACTCCTGCTCACATGTGAATGCTACCGCTTGGGCACTTTTCCATTGTGTGCTGTTGCATCCACGCTCCTTTTCCTGGTTTGTGTGTGGTGTAGGTGGTTTCATACTGTCTGAACAGCCAAATCACCTTCACCACTTAAAATTCCCTATTAAACCAACAGTGACCAGAACAACAGTCAAATTGCCGGAAAGGAAAAGGGCAGCAGAAACACCAATGCTGTGCGAACGCGGCACTCTAATGTTTTATTACATTTGTTTTTTGAATGAATAAAAATGAGCCACTGGGGCAAGGTGCAGTGCAACCGAGCCTAATGTCTGTCTCGCTAATCTCTGGAACAGGCTCCATCTCGCTGTCCAGCTCTTGCCCTCTCTCTCTCTTCTCTCATATGATTACTTGTTAAAGCGTTAAGGCTTATCCCTCCGTCTTCTGTTTCTTTGGCTTGTCCCTCCCACTTCCTCTGTTTTAACAGACACAACCATCTTTGTTCTTTGTTTTCTAGAACTTTCTTTTAAAGAAAAACTATGCCCTCATAATCTTATAAATGTTGTTTCCATGTCAACAGAAACTCCTTTTGTGCAGCTGTTAGAGATATATATGATTTTTTCAGTTTTTTTTCACTGTTCATCCTAGTCCCTGTAACAATCTGGGGTGTCTCCAGTTTTTGGTTGTTGAAATCTTAACTGTCCCTGAAAGCTGCATTAGCATACAAGGACATGATGTCAGCACCATTTAGACTACAATATACCTGTCTGCTTACTTAGAGTTCAGCAAAACAAGTTGCAACATGGTGTGAAATACCCCATTTACCTTTAATTATAGTAGCTTTGCAAACTGCGTTCTGATACAGGGTGTTTCCCCTTCAAATTGCATTCCGTTTGCTTGTTTTCAGAGAGTTTATTTCAGGATATTTGTACTTTCAGCATTGAGATACATGGTATAAATGGGTGCTGTGACATCATGTTCTCATATGTCAATACAGCTATCTTGGACAATGAGATTTCAACAACCAGAAAATGGAGACCCCCAGGATACTTACAGAGGACTAGCACGAACAATGAAAACAAACTAAAGCAAACACATTCGCCCCAACAGCTACAGGAAAAGAGTTATCTATTGCATGGAAAAAATAAATTTACAAGCTACCAGGGTGTAGTTTTCCTTTAATACCCAATATTTGGTCTCCTTTAGCTGCTGTTATCTGGCATGATATACCTTACTGATTTTCTGTACTGCCGTAAGAGTTTGTTGTCTCTTGCACCTGAGCATATTTTTTGCATGCTGTCCATAATTCCTCTGTAACTCCTTCCCCAGGTCATGCTTAGAAATTAGATTTGTCTCAGTGTGTCTTACCTGCCTACCAATTTAATTTTTTAATGAATTTACTTCACAGAAACAAATAAAGTTAGTAGTTGTTTCATTCATAAATTAATTTTTTCCATGTTTTTCCTTTTTTTAATAATAACTAAGAGCTGTGCTCACTGCTTCGCTGTATCTGAATTCTTTTTCTTTTCAGGAAATAAGAAAATCAGGCCTCCAGGTCTTTTAATTACATTTTGATAGACTATTAATTAATGCTGCAAGTTTAGTTTAATCTCTGATTTCAGGGGTTCTAGTCCCTTGGATTCTCCTGAACATTTGGTAACAAACAAGAGCTGTTGGTTTGAGCTGCAGTTGCTAATCTTGAACCTGCACCTTGCACCTTCCCCATCTTCCCACTGATATAAATTCTTAACAAAAAACAAAGAACAAAGAAAGAAAGAAATTATATGTGAGCCATTATAGCACGCCCTGTAGCCATCTGGAACTTGGAAAAGATTTGTTGGGGATTAAATCCATACACCCTTTCTTAAACTGCTGATTTAATCTGAACTACAAGACCTGCAGTAGGAACATGACGTGTCTAATGTTTCTGTGTCCAGATATGAATTTTATAACAAACTCTGGCCAGAGCCAACAGGGCTGTGATGAGCTGCCAAGTGAGCAAAGTTGCATGTGTGCATTAAGCAATAATGCCCGACAGGGTGTGTGTCGTGCTGGGATAACGTCATGCCTCAGGTGGTTGGGCACGAGGCCGCAGGCCGAGTGCGTCCAACAACTGAGGCATGACGTTATCCCAAGTGACACACACCCTGGAGGACATTATTGCTATTATACAATGGCTCATTGTTATATTGAATTAAAAAAATCATTTTAAAGATGCTTTTGTGTGGAAAAATATTTTAGTTTTTTTAAGAGAAGATGAAACAATCAATCAAAGGCTCCATCAAATGCTCATCTGCAAGAGGTTCACAGTAAGGCTGAGACTAGACCTGGGATGTTGCACTGGGATAATATCATGGGTCCAGCCCAAGACTAACCAATCAGAGTCCAGGATTTTTTCTTGCCTTTGTATAATAGACATTATTGAGCTCCTGGGTGTAACTTGGCCATTTTTTGGAGGCATTGCGCCAAAGTTTCAACATTGCCTTTTGGGACCCCTCCTCATGAAGAATCACGAGTGTTTTGTTCAGTTGTCCTGAAAGGTGATTTTGCAGAGAGACAATGCCATTCTGTGCCTCAGGTGCAAAAACACATTTCAGGCAGGATGTGATAAATGACAGCTGTACTGTTTAAAAGGAAGTGTGAAAATGGTAATGTTGAAAATGTGGAGGAAAATATTAAAAACTAACAAAGTTAGGGCGTGTGTAGAAACTGTGCAATGCATGCTCATAACACAGTCATTTTTGAAATTTTCACCAAATTTTGAACAAAAAGTTTTAGGGACCCCACCTCATGAACACTGCCACCGTCATTTCATGAACTGGTCCCAAAAGATGATTCCACTAGCGACCACAAAATCACCTTTCAGAACTGAGTAATGAATTTACAGTCAAAGTTTTCATGAGATGGGGTCCCAAGAACACCATGTTGAAAATTTGGGGTTAAAATTCCAAAAATAGCTTTTTATCAAAATAAGTTGAAAACCCATTGAATGGCATTATAGTGCTCTTACCTTTGATTCTTCAGTTTGGATTTTTGGCTTTGAAGAGTACAGATGTGTCCTGGTCCAGAGACGATGACAGCGCTGACCTCCAGAGGTAAGTATGCAGTAGGGGGGTGAGTGGAGGTGGGTGCTCAGTGGGAGGGGGACTGGGGTGACGACGAGAGACTGTTTTCTTTGTTACAGATAAAAAACCTGGAAAAACACATCAAGGGACTGTTTTCTTTATTTACAGGTAAACAAAGAAAGGCAGACATTTGAGCACACTGGGGTGGGCTCCCAGTGTGCTACATAACCCCTCCCCAAAAAAAAACAGGAAGACACATCTGGGGACTGTTTTCTTTATTTACAGGTAAAAAAAGCAGACAACATTTGGGCACACTGTGGTGGGCTCCCAGTGTGCCACATGAATGGGGGGTCAACATGCTGCTGACACAGGGATTGGGGACCCCAATGTTGGCAGGGAGAAAAACATTTGGCACACTGGGATGGGCCCTAGTGTGCCATGTAGTGGAGGGGCACAGTAATGCTGACACAGGGATTGGGGACCCCAATGACAGCATGGTTTCATTGTTGCCGGTACTGGCAGCGGTGACGCAACTGCACATGCCGCACATGTGTAGTTGCAGCGAATGGCATTTTGTCATTCACAACATGATGGCACCAGCAGAACTGTGCATGCGTGCCAGTCGTGCATCGCCAGTTCATGCCACAGATGGAAGTAACAGCGAAATAGTGCAGCTGTTATTCTGTAGCAGTTGATGCGTGGTGGAGGTTTCAAGCTCTGTTGGACTTTCAGAAGGATACTTCCAGAAGTCCAACAAAAGCTCCATGATCGGCTGTTTTCACAACTACCGACTGATCCCAATAGGGCTGTAGGTTCTGCCCACAGCCCTAATAAAAAAGAGAGAAGGATTGGAATTCAGCCCAAGGGAGTAGCACAGGAAAACCAAAACCGTTATTAATATTAATATGCACACATGCTACAGTAGACAATGATTCAAGACTAAAATGGTCAAAGTACTCAAAAATATTAATTAAGTGAAGCAGAGCTTTTTTCCTTGTAACAAAAGTCCATCTTCTGCAAAAAATTAAATCCAAGTTCGTAAGCAAGCAAAAATACCCAATGTGGTGGGCAGTATTGGTTTATTCCAGATTACCCAGGTGCATAATGAGGCCTGATGCCACAAACGGAAGGTCTTATAGCCCATAAAAAGTCCAGTATAGCCCACACCACCCACACCGGAGGGTATTATTGCACATAGAAAATGGGTTATATGTAACATTTGTATGTACTATTTGAAAACAAAATGACTACAAATCTTTTTAAAGCCATTTTGTTGATAATGTAGTCCCTCTACTGGTATACTAGCCAGTAGAGGGCACTGCAGTGTTTACAACAAGTTGTTTTACTTGTCACAGTTTACTGCTGTGTCCTTAACCCTCCCTCCTCCCTGTTTCTTCAATCATCACCCAAACCCAACCCCACTTGCCGGTGCTCCATTTTGGGTATTGTTCTTTGCCTAATTTGGAAAACTGTGATTAGGAATGGAGAAGTAGTGCAGTGGGAATGGAGTTTGATGGAATCGAGCATGATAGTTGAAAGATGCAGCATGATTGGGCATGGTGGTTGAGAGGTGTAAAAGTGTGTTGGCTGTCAGATAAGGTGATATCCATTTGACTAATAAAACACACACACGCACACACACACTGTACAAAATCAAAAAATGAGGGTGCTTCTTTCTTGTGTTTTGATGGAGTGGGGGTAGAACCACATCAAGCTAGGGATGCAGGTACTAAAAAGCTGTTTCAGTAGCACTGAGTATGTGATATGCTAGCACTAGTAGTTTAAACAGAAATGTATTTTTTGTAATGAGGAGGAGAAATGTAATGAGAGTGGCACAGTGCATGCCAGTTCAATATAAAGGTTTCAGTAATGGTGTGTGTATGTGTGTGGTTGTGTGTGTGTGTGTGTGTGTATATATATATATGTGTGTGTGTGTGTGTGTGTATGTGCATGTACGTGTGTGTTGTGCGTGTTGTGTGTATATGTGTGTGTGTGTGTGTGTGTGTGTGTGTGTGTGTGTGTGTGTGGAGGGCCTCACTTAGTAAAACTACAAAAAAAATGTGAAAAATGTCTGACTTACTTTTTTCAAATTCTACTTGGATCTCCTCACTTTGCTCCGGTGTCAGCAATATGGAAGGGGAATGGATTATGGCAGCTTTTTTTTTTAGTTGTCTGAAGTCAGGATGGCAGCAGTAGGTGGTCGCATCATCACACCTCTCATTCAGTGTTTGAGAAACAAAAGGGCTGGCAGGCTAGGGTTTGAATTTATGAAAATTCTAGGTGCCAGTGTAATGGGCATGGCCACCTCAATACAGTCAACCCACCAAATATAATGCAAAATAAAGGGACCTACCTGAGTGCAGGGTAGTCCTGAGGAGAGGTTGTCAGCCGCACCTGTAACAAAAAGGAAATGGTTTGGGGGGAGGGACTCTGCTAAAACCCCTTTGCCCCTATGGTGGCCAAGTGGCCAGTATTTTATTTAGTAGCCAAGTGGTTAGTGGAGGCTAGTGGGTGGCTAGTGCCCTTTTGTTATGTGAACTGGGGGGCAGAAACAAGCAAAGAGAGGATGTAAGCAGACAACAGTAAAAGCCCAGAGGGGCATAAATAATTAAATAAATAAATAAACTAGAACTATAAAAATAAAATGGCTACCTGGTGGGTGGGGGGATGCAGGAAGTCCTCATAGCAAGTTCCAGTCAGACCATGTTGAATTAAAGTCTGCTGGCTGGTTCTGATGTCACTAGGATGACATCAGCAGGATGTGGGCCCAGCCAGATAAAGGAAAATATTTAAGCAGAGTAAAGGGAGTGGTGTTCGAGGGAGAGGCACCACAGTAGTGGGAAAGAGTTTGTTCAAAAAATGTTCCTAACTTTGAAAGGGACTCAAGCTCTCTCCTGATTGGCTGCAAGTGACCTCAGTACCAAATGCTCCAATCAGGTGTGAGTAGGGGGATAGAGTGTTCAGACTGTAGCTCAAACTTTTATTCTATCTCTCTCTCTCTCTCTTTCTCTCTGAACTGAAAGAATGCAATGCAGTGGTGGGCTCAGCCACCCAGATTACAAGAGTAAAGAAAGGAAAAAAGGAAATTTAAGTTTTAAAAGTGATAGGTTAGATAACTAAGGGGCTATTATTCCTAAGGTAAAATACAAGTTTTTCTAGCTAGGAAATCCAATTAGAGTAATTGAGTTCCAGAAGTTTTTGGGCCCTGATAAACCAAGCAAAGAAGGAACAGAAGAAGCCACGTTTGCAAGATAACAGACACGATCTGCAAAGAGTTTATTATTTTCTAGTTAAAGTTTTTAGGGAGGATTCACCTGTTCAACGGAGGACCAAAGAGGACCAGAGTTGCAGCTGAGTAAAACCAGAACCTGTGAGGACCAAAGGAGCAGCTGGACATCAGCAGAGGACACCTCATCAATCCCTGGCCATGGCAGCACATCAAATGATTTCATCATCTTCAAGGACTACACCCATTTGGATTGGGTATCAGAGACCGTGACTTTTAAAAGACTTGAAATGATTTTGGGACATTTTACTGTTTATTTTGGGGGTGGGGTGAAAAATGTGTGTTGCAACAAATTCTAGTATTTTTTTTGTCATGGGAAGAAAATACTGATATTCATTTTATGCAAATGTTATTTTACTGTTTAGGCTGCACATCCATTTTTCTAGTTACTGATACAACCATTGCTGAATTGAAAAAGTAATCGTTATTTACAGACTGTTAAATAAATTGGCTCTAATTCGAAGAGATTCCTGCCTCTGTGATAATTTCTGTAGCAATGTTGTTATAGTAAGAGAATCATACCCCATATTAACATCTGCCAGCTCTGTGACTAATCTTCCTTGCAGCTAGCCAGATTCCATCTTCCAGGTAGGTGAAATCAGTGTGCAGGTGGGTGCTATGACTGATGCCTAACATGGAGCAGACCTTTTAAGGTATAACATCAGGGTAAGCCAAAAAAAGGGTGCATTTTAAACTAAGTGGAAAAGAAAAGGGAAAAGGCAGAAATCTCATTTGTAAAAATACTACAGACATTGCTTCTGATGTGTTCAGAACTCAACGGCCCAGGGTTTCTCAGACATGTATGAGCAGCATGAGAAGTTTAGGCAGTTAGAGGGAAACGCAGCCAGAGTTCAGTGACATGGTGTACTGTAGATCAGGTGGGCTCCAACAATTCCTTTGAGCCATGGAGGAACATGTCAGGGCTGAATGCCAGTAGAGGTCCCCTGAACATGCAGGCTACACCAGCTGGAGGTCATAGAAGGCAAAACCAAGTGTGACAGAGAGCTGAGAAGAGGACAAACAAGTTGGAGAGAGAATGAATAATTTGGAAAGCATGCTGACCAAGCTTCTTCAGCATGTAACACCTGAGTGTGACAATAGAGAACAGAGGAAGAGGTTGGGAACCACAAGTAAAGAAGACATGGAACCATTCCCACGTCCATTCCAGGAAGACAGAGAGATGCAGAACAGGGGTATGCTGACAACATTAGTAGTGAATATAGACAGTGGCAAGACAATACTGCACCATGCATTGTCCCTATCTTCACACCATGGATGGAAAATAATCTACCTACCTTTGCAGGTGACTCAAAAGAGGACCTCAGCAACTTCTTGAGAGGGTTTGAGTGAGTACTCAGGCAAGATAATATACTGTAATAATATACAGGACAGCTTCCTGCTGCAAATGGTCAGTGAACCAACCAGGTTAGGGAATACCCTTGACCTTGTGCTGGCAAATGGGGACTTTGTGAGAGAACTTACAGTGGAGGAACCGCTGTCAGGGAGTGACCACCACTCAGTATGGCTCACATTGGATATGGGCAAGGAAGGAGTGGAATCTGGCACAAGAGTGCTGGACTTCAGGAGGGCTGACTTTGGGAGGATGGGGAAGTGGTAAAGGGTACCTGGCCAGAATTCAATCTAGTATGGATACTAACCAGAGATGGGAGCTCATAAAGTTGGGGATAGTGGAGGCAACCAAAACCTGCTGCAAAGCCCAGAGCAAGAAGGCTAGAGCTAAGAAACCGAGCTGGTTGAGCAAGGAGGTCATGGAAAAGGTAAGGAAGAAAAGAGCTGCCTTTAGGAAATACAAGAAAACAGGGATGGGGAGGACAGAGAGAGTACTTGACAGAATCGAAGGAGGTGACAAGGGCAGTAAGGGAGCCAAAGCATCTACGGAACTCAGGCTGGCACAAGGCATTAAGAAGGGGAGAAGGACTCTTTAAGTACATCAGGAGAAAAAGGAGCTGTAAGGACCACATAGTAAGGATTAGGGAAGGAGGGGGTTGGTGGAAGTCAGGGTATGATAAGGCGGAAGCACTAAATGAGTACTTCTGCTCAGTATTTACTAAAGAGAAGAGGGGGGTGACACCCAAGATGGGTGAAATGGCAGACGCAGGGGGGGAAGTGGTGACAGATGGGGAAATCATGGAGGACAGAGTTCGAGAGGGTTTGAAGGCACTGAGGGTGGACAAGGCACCAGGCCCAGATGGCATCCACCCCAGGGTACTGAAGGAGCTGGCAGAGGTCCTTGCAGGACCTTTGGCAGACCTATTTAATGCCTCACTACATTCGGGGTGTGTACCTCAGGACTGGAGGATGGCTCATGTGGTCCCCCTCCACAAGAGTGGCCCCAAGGATGAACCGGGAAACTACAGACCAGTGAGCCTCACATCCATCGTGGGTAAGCTAATGGAGACTATCCTGAAGGAGAGGCTGGTGGCCCTCCTAGAGGCCAAAGGACTACAGGACAGCAGACAGCATGGCTTCACGCGGCCGATCCTGCCAAACCAACCTGGTCGGGTTCTATGACTGGGCAACTAGGCAACTGGACGGGGACATGCAGTGGATGTCCTGTATCTGGACTTCAGTAAGGCATTCGACCCAGTGCCACATGGAAGGCTGGGAAGGAAGTTAGTAGGCACAGGGGCAGGTGCAATGCTGGTGAGATGGGTAGGAAACTGGCTGCAGGAAGGCAACAGAGGGTGGTGGTGGGTGGGGGAGCTCACACCCAAGGGCAGTGACGAGTGGTGTCCCACAGGGCTCGGTGTTGGGACCAGTGTTGTTTGGGATATTCATTGCAGACATATCATGGGACATCAGAGCAAGATCAGTCTGTTTGCTGATGATACCAAGGTTGGCGCGGTGGTGGATGACCTAGGGGGATGGCAGGGGTTGCAGGATGATCTGGCAAAGCTTGAAACCTGGTCAGACACCTGGCAACTGGGCTTTAATGCCAAAAGTGCAAGGTGATGCATTTTGGGATGAAGAACCCAAGGAGGACTTACCAGCTAGGGGAGTGCAGCTAGCTCCAGACAGAGGAGAGAAGGATCTGGGTGCTCATCACAGGGTCAATAAACAACTCTGGCACAGTGTAGGAAGGCAGCTGCAAAGGCCAACAAAATGCTGGGTTGTATTGTAAGGTATATCCAAGCGAGGAGGAGGTGATTCTGCCACTGTATAGGTCATTAGTTAGACCACACCTGGAGTACTCGTGCAGTTCTGGCGTCCGTATCTGAAAAGGGACATTAAGTTACTGGAGGAGTGCAGCGCAGGCGACAAAGATGATCAAGGGTCTGGGGACTTATCATATGAGAGGAGGTTGAAGGAGTTGAACATGTACTCACTGGAGGAGAGGAGAGACAGGGGGACATGATTGAAACCTTTAAATACATGAAAGGAATAAACAAGACAGGTACAGAGGGCTGTTCAAAGTAAGGAGGAGGCACTAGGGGCCATGATATGAGACTGGGCGAGGAAGGTTCAGGAGGGAGATGAGGAGACACTTTTTTACAGAGAGGGTGGTGGCTGGGTGGAATGCGTTACCTGCAGAAGTGGTATGCAGTAGAACAGTGGACTGCTTCAAACGAGGATGGGACAGGACAAGGGAGGGTTAATGAAGGGGAAGGGTGGAAGGGAGGGGCAGCTGCAAGATAGGGGTGCTAGCTGCACATTCGAGCAGACTTGATAGACCTCTAGGCCTTTATCTGCTGGCAAATTTCGTATGTTCGTATGTTCGTATGTTCGTACCTGAAGAGAACTGGCTACAGCACTGGTAGGGTGCCTTGCAAAGGCATGCCAGCAAGTGGTGGCAGTACAAAAGCACTCAGATTCAGAGTTGGAGGCAATGCAAGCTGCACTTCTTAGAACATGTTGACAGAATCCATAACAGGCAGCAACTAAGAAGGGAGATGGATTGGCTCCAACAGAAAAGAGATGAACTTAACGACTTTATCCTGGACAAATGGGAGGTGTACCGATGTCTGTACCCTGGAGCACGAGAAGAGGAAGGAGTGGAGTTCATCACAAGCACCGTAGAACCCAAACTGCAAAACCATTTTGTGTGCACCAAATCCCCGACTATTGAGGACCTGGTCCAAAAGGCTCAAGAATTGACAGACAACCTGAACCAGTACCAAAACCCATCAAGGGTGAGCCTCACAGTCGGGCTCCACCAATGGGACCTCCACACTGGTCACTAGGAGGACAGGAGAAGTGATCAGACCAGGCAGCCAAGGCCAAACCAAGGTTGGGGAGCAATACCAGCATCGGAAGAAAAGAGGTGTTCAAGTGTAGCAGCCCAAATCATCTCAGTTGCAACTGTCCTCATGAATTACCAGCAGGACCAGCATCTAGCATTGTGCAAGTTACCAGGCCAGCGGAAGGAACCAATGTGGCTACAACTGCAAGTCCACAAGAAACTGTAACAGTCACAGGGGGAGAAGCAGGTCCAAAGGAAGAGAGGAGGGCATAGTTGTTATATATCATAGTTACACTGGCAGGAAATCCAGTGCAAGATTTGGTTGACACAGGAGCAACCCACACCACTGTCTCACATAAAGCATGGAAGAATTACCTAGTGGCATGGATCTGGTACCAAAAAGGAACAGAGGTGGAAGTCAGGGTTGCTTCAGAAGAGGTCTATCATCCATGGGGACATGGTGAGGTAGAAATTGGAGCACTCAGAAAAAAGTGGCAGGGCCATGCCCTTATCTTTGATCATTCAGTGGCAGATGTGATACTGGGTATAGACATTATCAGAGTCTTAGAACAAACAACTGATGTCTACAGCAAGAAGGTGACCACACCATAGGTTTCTGCAGCCCTAACCTCAGAAAAAAAACCCAGTTTTTGAGCCTACCTTCATGTCAATAATAGAAGATGGGACCACAGAACAGGTTATCGCAATTCTGCAGCTAGAACCAGAACAAATCTTATGTGATGCTGCCTCCCTGATCTGCAGAGCCACTGAGGAGGGAGGAGAGAATGGTGCAACTATGAAAAAGACTCAGCTCCAAGAAGTTCTACAGCAATTCCCTGAGGTGGTGACAGAGCAAGTGGGACATACTAAAATGCTTAGCCATGCCATCCACGCGGGAGATGCCCAGCCTGTGAGAAGTAGCCCTTAACTCTACTTCTCACAAAAGAAAGAGGTCATCTATGAGCAGCTTGCAGAGATGCTAGAGGCAGGCATTATTTAGCCCTCAACCTCAGTCTGGTCATCCCCAGTTCTTCTTGTGCAAAGAAGGATGGCATTACCAGATTTTGTGTTGATTATCATAAGCTCAGTTCCGTGACCGCTGGAGATGCTACCAATGAAGAACTTAAAAAGAAACATTTGGCATATTGACGGTGCTGAAATCTTCTCCACTCTTGACCTCCAGAGTGGCTACTGGCAGTACTGGTGAAATCAACAGGGCATGTGCAAAATGGCTTTCACAACACATGAAAGTTTGTTCGAATTTACAGTCCTGACATTTGGGGTTAAAGAATGCCCTAACTTCTAACATCTTATGGATGAAGTTCTGAGAGGCATACAGTACAAGTTCTGATTGGCTTACATGGATGACAAAATTGTCTACTCAGCTACATTAGAGGATCATCTCATCCAATTGACAGAGGTGCTGCAGAGACTGAAACTACATGGGCTGACTCTTAAAAGAGAAAAATGTAATTTTTTGCTGAGACAAATAAAGTTTTTGGGACACATCATTTCAGACGAGGGAATCACTCCTAAGTCTACAACACTGGAATCCATTCAACACTTTCCAACCCCAAGAAAAGCAAAGGATATGCCACGTTTCATGGGTCTTTGCAACTGGTATGGACTACTCATCCCTAATCTAGCAGAGTTGGCAGGACTGATAAATGCGCTGAGGAGGGAAAAAAAAGTGGTCCTGAGCCTTGCTCAAGAGATAGCCTTCAAGAAAATCAAAGATAGCCTGACTGAAGCATTAAAGCTGCACTTCCCTGACTGCACCCTTCCCATCCACCTAGCCACAGATACAAGTCATGGGAGTTGGTGCTGTATTCTTTCAGGTTGAAAATGATGTTAAAAAGTGGTTTCCTACTGTAGTCACACTTGCAGCCCAGAGATAGAAAATACCACATCTCTGAGAAAGAATGTCTGCCAATTGTGTCAGTGATCAAACATTATCTTTGTTATCTGGAAGAATGACCATTCACCTTATACACTGACCATAGTGTACTAACTAGTCTTTCCTCTATGAAGGACACTAATGGGAAGTTTGGGAGGTGGACACTTTTGCTCCAAGGATTTGCCTTCACAATCAAACACTGCAAAGAAGCAAAGAATGTGGTGCCAGACTTGCTATCAATGGATTCAAAATGCCTGGAAAGCCAGCATAAAGTAATAGATGACATGGACAGAATCATTCCTCTCATGAGATGCAATGCAGTTATGACAAGAGCAACAAAATGGTGATGACCAATTTATACCATTCACAGATCCATACTGGTAATAGAGCAAAATAAAGATTTGGAAATCAAACTGATTAAAGACATCTTGGTTTGGGGTGGCAGGTTGGATGAGTTGCAAGGACCTTGGAAGCTCAAGCTCTGCAATACGACCTCATCATAATGGATGATCTCTTGGTGCTGTAAGACTGTGACTCATCTGGTGGAGAGTTGGTGTGCCCGAAACTTTTGTGCCGAAAGTCATGAAAGTTTGGCATGACTGCACCATTGCTGGCCACCTGGGGCAAAGGAAAACCCTAGATAAGGTATGAGGTATTGCTTTTTCTAAGGCAACAAGGAGGGGAAATGAGTGTTATTCTTTGCCAGTCAAAACCATTATCCATGGTCACCAATTTTTAGTCTGAGACAAGCTCAAATCTCAGGTTCTTGGATGGTGATGAAACATAGAAACATAGACTTTGATGGCAGATAAGGACTACTTAGCCCACCCAGTCTGCCCATTTCCCTACCTACATTATAAGCTGCAGATTTTAGTTAACCAACAGCCTACTTCCTGCCACCCCCCCACTATAATTGCCTTATGTCTGTCCCATGCATGTTTGAATTCTTCCACTGTTTTAGACCCCACAGCCTCTCCAGGAAGGTGGTTCCATGCGTCCACCACTCTCTCCATGAAAAAAAATGTCCTCACATTACCCCTGAACCGTCCCCTCTATCTTTAAATTGTGCCCCCTTGTTCTTACACATCTCTTTTTCTGAAAGATGCTACCCTCCTGGACTTTGTTGATTCCCTTGAGGTACTTGAACATTTCTATCATGTCCCCCCGTCCCATCTTTCATCAAGGGTATACATATTAAGCTCTCTCAGTCTCTCTTCATATGGTTTCTGATGCAGACCCTGCACCATTTTAGTTGTCCTCCTCTGGACTTCTTCCATCCTGTCCATGTCCTTGTGTAGATGAGGTCTCCAAACTCACACACTACTCCAGATAGGGTCTCAGCAACCGTCTGTTCAGAGGGATAACCACTTCCATTTTCTACTTGTGATGCCCTTTCTATGCATCCCAGTATCCCTAGCTCTCCTACTGACTTCTCATTGCTTACCACCTTTAGATCATCTGATATGCCACCCCCAGGTCCCTTTCCATTTTGTTGTTGTTAGTACCTCCCTGCTATTGTGTACTCTTTTCCTGGGTTTTTGTTTCAGGTGCATTACTTTGCACTTCTTTGCGTTGAATCTAAGTTGCCATGTGTCTGACCATTCCTCCAACCTTGCCAAGTCCCTTCTCATCCTTTCTACCCCCATTGTGTATCAACTCTGTTACAGATCTTGCATCATCTGCAAAGAGGCATACCTTTCCTTCAGACCCTCTGCAATGTCATCTATAAAGATGTTAAAGAGGACTGGACCTAGTACTGAGCCCTGAGGTACTCCACTAGTGGCCACCCTTTCTTCTGATATGTTCCATTCACTTTACCTTCTGTGTCCTGTTGTACAGCCAGTTTGCTACCAGGCTACCACCCTGGGGCCCTCCCCAGGCTGGCATACTTGATTATCAATCTTTTATGCAGGACTGTGTCAAATGCCTTGCTAAAGTCAAGGTAGGCCATATCACAGCCCACCCTATTATATTACTTTGGTCACCCAGTCAAAGAAATCTATTAGATTCATCTGACATGACCTTCCTGCTGTAAATCCATGCTGCTTTTTGGTTCTCATGCCCGCTGGCCTCTAGGTACTCAACAATTCTTTCTTTCAGAAGTGATTCAATCATTTTCCCTACCACTGAGGTCAAACTTACAGGTCTGTAGTTTCCTGCTTCTGCCTTGCTCCCACTTTTGTGAAGGGAATACATCTGCCCTCCTCCAGTCCTCAGGTACCATCCCATCCTCCATGATTTGTTAAAAAGTGTGGTCAGTGGTGTCACTAGGTCCTCCCTTAGTTCTTTTAGGATTCTAGGGTGAATTCTGTCAGGTCCCATTGCTTTGTCCACCTTGAGTTTTAGGAGTTCTTCCAGGACTCTTTCTTATGTAAATGGACTGGTGTCAACCCCCCTACCCAGAGTGCTTTTATTGTCTGGTTTAGGTAACTCCTCCTCATCTTCTTTTGTGAATACTGAGCAAATGTATTCATTCGGTAGCTCTGCCTTTTCACTGTCTCCCTCTGCCCACCTCTCCTCTCCCTTATTAACCTTCACTATTCCTCCCTTAACCTTTCTATGCTCCCTAATGTACCTATAAAAGGTTTTATCCCCCTTCTTAACTGAATTGGCTATTTGTTCCACGGTTTGGGCTTTTGCTATTCTGACTGCCTTCCCCACTTCTTTCTGCTTTAATTGATACAGTTCCCTGTCGTGCTCCTTCTGTGATTCCTTATACTTTTTGAATGCAGCCTTTTTCTCCTTAACCTTCCCTGCCACCTCTTTTGAGAACCATAGTGGTTTTTTACTCAGCTTTGTTTTCTTTATCTGTTTCACACAAAGGCTTGTTGTCTCTACAATGAGCAGTAGAATGTAATAAAAACAGTATATTACAAATACTTACACCATACAAGTGATGCAAAGCAGTCATGAGCGAGCCAGCTTCCCCAACCCTCAGGTGTTTAGTCTTTCTCTCTCAGAGGCTGGCCTTGCAAGCAGCTATATACTACAGATAAAAGTTACAATTCTAGATATGGTAAATGGGCCCTATTGGCAAAAAAAACAATAATAAGGTGGCTCCCTTGGGCATTATCTCATACAATGAATATGTAAAGTCAGTATAAACCTAGAACAAAGGTAATACAGTGTTAGCTATAAACTAAGAACAAAGAAAAGTGCAGAATAAACAAAAGTACATATGGAATGATACTTTGGTAAAAGGGTATGATTATGACTAGAGATGCAGCGCAATTAAATTTCACTGGTGAAGTGAATGCGAAGTGACCACTTCGCATTGTCCCAGCGCTACGCAGAGTGACCATTTCAAAGTGCTCACTTCGCTTTGTTATTTTGACTTTGCATTGTCATTCTGCCTTAACGCAAAGTAAGGCGGAGTGACAACAATATAGGCAGCCCCACAGGCATCACATGGCTTACAGTACTGTAAGTCACATGCTTTAGCCAGGCAGGAAGGAAGTGAATCATACAAGCAGATACTTTCACGTTCTCCTTTGCAGCGGTAGAGAAAGAATGCATTTTGTGTAGGAGAGGATTGTTCTTGTTCTGAAACGATTGATCAAAACCAAAAAGCTTTTTTAAAAGCTAATTGTTTAGTTTTTTTGTTGTACTGTTTTTTTAGTTCATTTTTTCTTGTGGTGACCGATTTCTTTCTTTTATAAGTTTTGTTATGTGTGAGCGTGTGTGTGACTGTGTGTGTGCCTGTGTTGTGTGAGTGTGTGTGAAGTCATCAGAGAGGGAAGGAGTGACTTTTTTGCAATAGAGCAGGGACAGGATGTGGCCCGTGGCAGGAGTGGAGTAGTGCACATGCTTGGGGGGGCATAGCCTGGTAGTGTTGGACCACTCAAGAGTATTTGGTCCTCCCCCCTGAAAGCAGCAGCACCACCAGTGCCACATCCACCAAGTCTGCCACCACCACCACCACCACCAGTGACAGCTGCAGGAGCTCCAACAGCACTGCCTCCACAGCAGCAGGTCAAGCCCCAGGTCCATGACCATGCTGCTGGCACTGTATCTGACCCTCCCTTGCCTGGTGCCCCCACTGCTCCCAGTTTAGCAGTTTTTCAACTGTGTCAGGGGACAGCAGCCTTGTGGTATGTCTATTTTGTGGAGTGCAGGTGCACTGTGGCTCCCTGGGGACACATCTGGGACTGGAGGCCAAGACCATATGTTAAACCACCAAGGTGAGTGACAGGCTTCCACAGAATGAGCCAGGCCTCCACCTGCTGGCCCTTTGTGGCAGTGGCAGAGGGTGCTGCTGTTGTGCATCATCGCAGCAGGAGGAGGGTCACAGTAGCAGTTGCTCCACTACAGTATTGAAGTGCATGGTGTATCGCCGCACCTTTACACATAATGGAGCCCCAATAGTGTCCGCCATACTTCCGAGTCATGGACTTTTCTTTATTAAAATAATGTGAGAAAAACACCGCAACATACTTAAAAGGCTTAACTGGAGGGTAAGCCTTGCAGGGGTGGGAGCTTCTGTTATTGACTGCTTTCCTTTAAATATATACATACACATACATACATACATACATACATGCTCCTTATTGCTCTGTTATTATAATCCGGTGCCTTGGTAATGTTTACTTTCTGTTGTGGAGTGGTTGTGGAAAATCAGGACCGAGCCGTGCAAGTATAATGTGCTAAATTGCATGTGTGCAGTCAGTGTTGTTTTCTGTGTGTGTGTGGCATCAGACATTGTCCAGCTTCTTGCAAACATATATATGCTGACTAGTTGCAGTGTTTATGGTATAAAGAACAGAGATAAGAATATATAACATATATTTTATTGTCACCATCATCATCAGCAGACTAAGTGATATGATATTTTTTCAGAGGTGTCTGGACAGAGTGTACCTTAGGCACATACTGCACACATGACTTTTAGGAGAGCATGTGTTTTTTCTGCTATTATCTCTGCAAAGTCATGTGTGCACTGTGAGTGACTGAAGTGCACAGTGACTTGAGACCTCTGAAAAAATATCATATCACTTACTCCGCCGGTGCTAATGGTACAAATAAAATATACACAACATATATTCTTTCTAATCTTTATTCTTTACATACTGCAACAAGTCACACCATTTATATGTTTGCACAAAGTTGGACACTATCTGCACAAATAGGAAAGAACACAATGACACATGCAGTTTAGCACAGCATACTTGCACTGTTCAGTTCTACTTTTGACAAACACTTCACGAGTCCCAACACAAAGTAAACATTACTGAGGCTCCAGAAATATTTCTTTCTTGAAATGGGCATTAAAGCAGCAGTGCAACAATCTGCTGAAAATTTTGATCTATACTTTTTCATGCTATTTTACATTGTCACTTAACTCCTGACTTACATGATACCATTCTTTCCAGTATTTGAGTCTGCTTTAGTACGTTTTCATGTCTGAAATAATAAAGTGCTCCATTTAATACAGTGTGGATCAGGTCTTCATCAGTATTTTCTGCTGTTTTTCCATCAGTTGTTTACAGTACATATCACTTCTGTTGTGAGTAAATTAACAATTATGCAGCAGGCAGTGTTTTCTGACCTCACAGAACAATATTTGTTCAAAAACAGCTACAAATACTGATGAAAACATGTACTAAAGCAGACACAAATTGTGAAAAGAAGGGTATCATACAAGTCAGGAGGTAAGTGGCTGGCAATCTAAAAAGCATAGGTCAAAATTTTCACCACATTGTTGCACTGTTGCTTTAATTTATAATTTAATTATCACATTATGTGCTCACAACACACAAAATGCAGCTGTCTTGTGTCCAGAAAATTCCCAAGTGCTGATGAAATGAAATGGGGCGTTACACCACATGCAAAGTCCCCAGAATGTACTGCTCAGTCACTCCTGTGCGCAGTGGTCACATAGAGTCAAGAGAATTTTACTGCATCCCCAAAATGCATCTGTCTTGTGTCCACAAAATTCCCAAGCACTGAGAAAGTAAAATGGGAGCATTACACCACATGCAAAGTCCCCCAGAATGTATTGTGCAGTCACTCATATGTGCAATGGTCACACAGAGTCCCCAGAATTTTTCTGCAACCCCAAAATGCAAAGGTCTTGTGGCTTGAAAATTTACATACTCTGTGATGATGATGTCATGATGCACAGTGTCTTTCCAAACCATGTGAAGAAGGGATAACGTGATATGAATCCATTCAGTGTTCCATCTGAAATGATGACCATGAGAGAACTGTTGCTGGTCCAAAGTGTGCTGTGATTCCTGCAAATGCGATGCAATCACCTTAACCAGATGGAAGGATGCCCTTGTGTGTACACTAATAGAAGCCTTGGTGAGTTGATATATATATATATATATATATATATATATATATATATATATATATATATTTCTAGGTGGGAGGTTGACACACACACACACATATATATATATATATATATATATATATATATATATGTATATTTTATTTATTTATTTAGTTTTTGTTGACCGGGTAGGTGCCATAGCCACAAAGTGACTATTTTCAGGTGTGACCCGGGAGGTTACAAACAATAAAAGAAAAATTGTCATATAGTAAAATACAATCAGGTAGGATTACATCAGGCAAAACACATCTTGTCGGTGACAGGAGAAACATACAAATATTCAAGTAAGTAATAAAGATGGGAGAAAAAACATACAGTCAGTAATGAGTACCATCTTTTATACATGTACTCATTGTATTGTTTTGTATCACAGGTCACATATTGTTGGTATGCACATTCCAGTGCTTGATGAGAAATGTTGGCGTTGAAATTGGAAATGGAATACTCTTAAGCCAATAATGGTGAGTATATTTTTTTGGGGCATATTTGTAAGTAGCTCTCATTAATGGTTTATTATTTGGTTACTTCTTCACAGATTTCATCTGCATCATTCTCAGTCCGGTAATGATGGTCATTGATTGAAATGATTTCTGCTTGTTGCATGGGGGATGATGTTGAAGAAGTTCTTTGGATAAGGCAACTATGACACAACAAAGCATCTGGAAGTTTCCCAAAAAAAAAAAAAAAGAAATGAAGGACTTTTTACAACTTGGTTGCAGCAGTATGACATGTTTAAGCTGTGGCTGTTCCACCATGGGTATCTGGATTAATACAGATAGCAAGCGGTCCCACTGCAATCATCAGATCACAATTTAATTTAGCACTGGGCTATATAGCAAATATACTGTCAGTTGCCCATGCATCTCACCTCGAGTTACATTTTAAAACCACATCTTGTCAAGTAACACAACCTGGGCACAACGTTTTTCAACACTGTCATGTCTACACAGCTGCAAATTTGGAATACAGTGCATTATATGTTGAAGAAATATTGTTTGTGACATACATGTCATCTAGTTTATGAATCTTTAGTCAGATTTGTTGCACTGTTATGAAAAAAAAGGAACAGATGAAATAAAATTGATATACTTACCAGTATGGATTGGAAATGGGTATCCTATAGGTTCCTGTAGACAGTACTGCTGCTGTACCATTGATACAGACTTTCAGTGAAGGAGGGTCGTTTGTTGTTAATTTGTAAAAAACAAAATAAGTTGACCATATGTGTTTGACCATTGCAGCTCAGAAAAGCAACAGAAAACAAAACACACAGCTAAAGCAAGTTGGATAGCATGAAAAACATTAGTACACATACTCACTTTATAGTTTTATTAGTAAAAAAGCCTTGTGCCTGTGGCTGATGGATGTGTTCTCCTGTTCAACTCCCTCTGCCATGGCAGGGTCAAGACATGTAATGGAAAACATTGTCACATTTATGGTGGTGGGTGGTGGTGGTTGTAGCTGAGGCACATGATGACATTCCCACTCACATCTTCCTGCATCTGGTGGTGGTGGCAGTGGCTAACACCGGTCTTATGGTGGTAGTAGTGCAGGGGGGACACATGTTCACATTCCCTATGGTGGCAGTGGCGAACAGTGGTCTTATGGTGGTGGTAGTCCAGGGGGACACACGGTCATATTCCCCATGGTAGCGAACAGCAGTCTTATGGTGGTGGTAGTCCAGGGACACACACGGTCACATTCCCTATGGTGGCACTGGCGAAAAGCGGTCTTATGGTGGTGGTAGTCCAGGTGAACATACGGTCACATTCCCTATGGTCGCAGTGGCAAACAGTGGTCTTATGGTGGTAGTAGTCCAGGGGACACATGGTCACATTTCCTATGGTGGCAATGGTGAACAGGTAACAGTGGTCTTATGGTGGTGGTAGTCCAAGGGCCAGGATATACTGTGCTCTGTGTTATAAATGTGATGTGACATATGGAATTTGAGTCACTATGAGTGGGACACTGATTTAACTTTATGAAAAAGAAAACATGTATCATACAAGAGATGTGAACAGCCTTTTGACCACTTAAGTTAAAACCTGCCAACATTAACCTCATCATCATTTATCATCATCCTCAGAAAGAAAGCTGCCCTCACAGTCTTCTATGTCTGAATTCTGACCACTTGGATATTCTTTCTCCATTGTGTTATCATCTACATCAGTGGTAGGCCGTTTCATGCTGCCACTGCCACCAGGATGGTTCCTTTCTACAACATCAGCAAAACCATAAGTATGCTGGGGTACGGATACTGAGGTTGCAGTCTGAGCTGGTATGTGCCTCTCATTCATTTTATGAATGTCAGCAAACTGACATTTGCAGGACAGAGGTTTGTACAATGATCCGACTATTTCACCCACTGAGCTGAATACCCTCTTGACACTCACACTGGAGGGTGGGCATGTCAGGTACTTCAGTGCCACAGCAGTTAGCTCTGGCCATTCACTGACCTTTCCACTCCAGTATAAAGGGATCATCAGTGATTGGCAGATACCTGTTTTCAGACACCTAAGACTCAACCATTCGCTGTGCTGCTCTAATCCCAGTGGTTGATGCATCATCCGCTTCTCCGGAATCATTTAAGTCACAAATCCCCACTTGGGACAAAGCCTCCCAAAGTGGGTTAACGCCAACTGCTTTTGATGACAGACCTCCTGTAACTGCAATCCCCTTCCCCTTACAGGATATGCTTGATACTACTCCTCCAGGTTCACCTTCAACCTGATTATGCTGCTCAGGTTTCCTGACCTTGGTACGTGAATTCTGTGCCCCATAAACCAAGAGCACCAGATGCACACTGACAGTTTTAACTGTTCAGACCTGCCTCCAGTACTGAAGCAATTCACGTTTCTACTGTGGGTCCAGCATTGTTGCTATTGCAAAGTTTTCACTCGCTGAATGCTCAAGATGTGATGATTCTGGTCAAATACTATCGGCACATGTTTCAGCAACACACTGCTAGCACTGTCTCCAGCAACATCAATACTATGCTGTACATTCACCAATGTCTGCCTCATCACCCACAGCAGTGGAACTGATTGGCTAATGGAGGCAGACTCACAACTCACTGCCTGTGTAGCATGTTCAAAAGGCCTCAAGATTGTTATTACAGAGTCCATGAGGCACCACTGTTCAGTCATCATAGATATGAAGGCCCTGGAACTGCCATGGCTAGTGTGCATGACAAGATATTCTGAGATGGTTTTGTACTGTTCATACAACCTCTTTACCATGTGTAAAGTGGAGTTCCACTGGATGACAACTTCCAGCTTCAAGCGGTGCTGCGGGAGGCTATTTTGGATTTGCAACTGCTGAAGTTGGTCACGGGCCTTTGCAGAGCATGAAAAGTGAGTACAGACATGGCGTGCATCTGTCAGCATTTCCTTTATATCAGGGACTTGCAGAAACTCCTGCACCACAAGATTTAAACAGTGGGCCATGCCATGGAACCAAAAAAGCCACCATTTGTGATGCATTTCACCACATTTGACCCATCGTCACTTGCTATGAACCCAGCTCTCAGGCACTGGGGTTTCAGCCACTTGTCAATTTCAATCAGTACCAGGTCATCATGTTTTCACCAGTGTGTGAAGAGGTCACTTTGCACATAGCAATCATTGCATGCAGTCGAATTCCTGGAAGATTGCTACTATGACACACCACCTTACTACACTGATTATTCACACTACTAACAGCACAAACAACCCTGGCATCTGTGCCCAGTGTGCAGTTATACACAAATATGAGCTCCCCACTGTTTTGCCATTTGTCCACATATCCATTCTTAAATGGATGAATGGAGAGAAAGAATGTTGAAGGGCATGTCTTACTGAGTTGAACACAGTACAGTACAACTCGGGACAGCACTGGTCAAAAGTATGTCCTGGATAGGACTTTCCATTTGGACAGGCACGTGCAGCAAACTGCAGGAACCAGAATTCTCCACAAGGAGAAGGGCAAAATATCAATTGCCAGCATTTCAGGTACAGCAGCATAAAGTTCACGTGACACTGGGTGGGTACTTCAAATTATGCAGAAAAACACTGTAGCGTGGGCTGACTTAGACATTTACATGGGGTGTGATGACAAATGGTTCTGCTCTGCAGAATCGCAGGGGGGGACGTGGACGTGTGATGAAGATGGTTGCACAGGTGATGACAAACCCAGAAATGCAGTTATCTTCCAGATTTACGAATGGGTTGATGCAGTACTTGCACTAAACATACTGCACTGACCACCACCACCACCAAAACTGCTACTCTCACCACCACTGGACAAGACTTCAGATTCGTTCTGCTCCTCCACCTCATCATGCCTGTAGTAATCCTCTGCTGCTATTTCATCACTACTGCACACATTTAATTTTCTACTTGATGTTACAGTCATGGAAGGGGATAACATACTTGTTATGGTTGATGACGAGGGTGAACGCCCACAGTGGTACAGGTATTATCTGCCATCTTGTGCTGGGTCCACAGTGACATGTGCCTGTTCTTAAGATGTGTATGCTGTCCTCCTGTGCCCAGATGGCTCCCTTTTTACCTCGACTCACACGCACCTGGCAAACCTGGCAGATTGCAGCTGACTCATCATTTGCATCTTGCACAAAAAAATCCCAAACAAGGGATTGTGATGCTCTAATTTTAATATGTCCCTGATGCTGCTTATTGGACTCCAGTTTTTTAAGCCAATACATGATTTTTCAAGCAGGAGACATTTGGACTGCAACTGACTACCACGACTACCTAGCATTATTACTGGGCCGTGATCATCAACTGAAACTGGTAAATCATAACTTTTTACAGGGTGGGGGGGATGCAAACAGACCCAGACACAGTCACCTTGAATTTATTTTTCTCCAGTTCCTAACAGGGATCACTGACATCATCATCATTGTCATCAACATCATCCACGTTTTCTGCCTGGATGCTGGCATATGGACTGCACGTTGCAACCACAGCAACATCATCATCATCAGCACCACCATCACCTGAAATGTTTTCACCACACTGTGAATCACTGCATGGCAAATGCATAACCTGAACCGCGGTGGACAAAATGTCACATTGTGTGCTGTCGTTGACATGATGATGATCAGAATCCTCATGTTCAGTTACTGGAATATTACTGGGGAGTACTGTATGACATCATTTACACTGTCACTCACTGCCACTGCTTCACACTCCACTACATTTTTGGACATGGTAAACTGGTCAGAAGTGGAACTTGAGGCAGCAATATTCATACCACCACCAGCAACTGCACTAACACCACCAGCTGGGACAACATCATTTCCTCTAACTACGAGTGAAGCTACTGATTGTGCTGTAAAAATCATTGAAGGAGAAATACCTTTCCTCACATCAGCAATGCACTTCTGTGACTGCGTACTACCACACCCACAGACAATCTTACCACTGGCAGCAGTGCCATGGCAATAAACAGCTTTGCTTGCACATCTCTTTGTGGGCATTTTGGGGGATCAACAAGAGTATTATAAACAAATGTAGATTTTGGAACGTTCACTCTGTGTGGGGGCCAGGGAGGGGAACGCTGGATGTGAAGCCAAAGAAACAACTGTGGCTTCAACAACAGATACAGATGCAAAGTCACAACAAGTTCAATTCTGCCAAAGCCCTTCACCCCTCATTAGCTTCACACTCCCTTCCTGCCTGCTTAAAATCCCGTTCACCTCCCCTTCCCTTTCCTCTCCCCCTCCTCTAAATATGTGCCTCCTCCATTACCCTCTGCCTATTGAAACTGTATGCCTGCCTTTGAAATTGTATGCCTGCACTTGTACCAATGTACCTTTGCCTGTATTGTGTTAAACCTAATTGTCCTATCTTGTACTGTAACTCTGTCTCCCAGGTCGTGCCTGAAAATAGTCACCTGTTGGCTAGTGCACCTACCCGGTTAACAAAAACTAAATAAAAAAAACACCTTACCTAACCAATGGTGCTCTCAAGTCACAAATAATCCAATCTGGAAAAGAATACCTTTTGCCAGTTGGCTGGGGGCACCAACTGCAGATTACAGCAGTGCAAAACCAAGAAAAGATACCACATTGGCAGTACAAAATCACGCAGGTGCAGTGGATAGCAGGTTCACACTGCTGCACCTGCAATTACACTGTGGCACAATAAAAGGTGTATTATTTGTTGTCACACAATGCACACACACTCACACAATTTGTCTACAAGTAATGCGTAGCAAAGTGAAAACGTCAGTAATATACAACATAGTTTAAACAACCTGAAATAATGCACTGCTGCACCAGGTCTAGACCACAACACACACAATCAGCAAAAAAATGTCAACAATAGCTGAAAATATTAGTGTGTATACATTAACACAGTCAGTTATAAAAGAAAAATATAACCAAAAAACAAAGAGCTCCCTATTTCTCCTACTTAAGTCTACGTACACCACAGATATGCCCCTCCCCAAAGCACACTTCCACCGTCTCTCAGTACACAGACTGAATGTTGTACATTAACATTCAAAATCCACACACAAACAATAAATGTTTGATGATATGAGCACAAGAGGGTTTCCTACAATTGACAAACTAAAGTTTCAGCAAAAAAAAAAGACTCAAAACGGCTTTTTAACAGCTTTACAAAGGTTTGAATCGAGAGAGCTCTTAGAGCAGATTGTCTCCAACAGCTTCCTACACACACACACACTACCCAGAACTGAGGCTGTGCAGAACAATTTAGAGCCCATGTGACCCTAAATCCCATGAATCACTGCAAAATTCACCTCTGGAGCTTAAAACAAGGCGAAGTAAGATGAAGTACATTGTTTTCAATGTACTTTGACTTAAAATTTGTGGAGTAGTGGTTTGGGGAAGGCGGAGTAATACAAAGTCATTGTTTTCAATGGACTTTGCATTGCCTCTTATAATGTGAAGTACTCTGCTTTGCACTGTGGAGCCCTTCATTAATCTGCCTTCACTCCATGAATCACTCCGCGAAGTGAATTGAGGCCACTTCCCCGACCACTAATTATGACAGAGTATAACAAGCATTTGTCAATGCCGAATGTTGATTGCATTGGTCTGTTGAGCTCGCTCACTGCCCCTCTTTCACTCGCTCAGTCTGTTTCTCCTGGTGCTGCAGGCTGCTCTTTTGTACTGGGCTCCAACCTGCATTGGCAGCTTTTTCTACCCACTAAGAAATCTGCAGCTGTCCCGACAGAGCTCCGTTGAAGTGGCTTGTTCCCCCTCTCTCACACGCTCATTCTGTTTCTCCTGGTGCTGTAGGCTGCCCTTTTGTACTGGGCTCCTGCCTCTGTTGGTGGCTTTTTCTACCCACAAAGAAATCTGCAGCAGTCCTGACACAGGTCTGTTGAGCCTGCTCATTCCCCCTCTCTCACTCACTCGTTCCATTTCTGCCAGCGCTGCAGGCTGGCCTTTTTTGCTGGGCTCCTGCTTGCATTGCCACCTTTTTCTGCCAACAAAGAAATCCATAACAATCATGATAGAGCTGCGTTGAGCTCACTTACTCCCCCTGTCTCACTCGCTCATTCTGTTTCTCCTGGCACTGCAGGCTGCCCTTTTGTACTGGGCTCCTGCATGCATTGCTGCCTTCTTCTGCCCACAAAGAAATTTGCAGCAGTTACAATAGAGCTCCGTTGAGCTCGCTCACTCCCCCTCTCTCACTCACTCATTCTGGTTTTCCTGCCACTGCAGGCTGCCCTTTGGTATTGGGCCCTTGCATGCATTGCTGCCCTTTTCTGCCCACTAAAAATCTGCAACAGTCCCAACAGAGCTCCGTTGAGCTCACTCACTCCCCCTCCCTCGCTCACTCATTTTGTGTCTCCCGTTGCTACAAGCTGCCCTTTTGTACTGGGCTCCTGCCTGCGTTGCTGCCTTTTTCTGCCCACAAAGGAATCTGCAGCAGTCACAATAGAGCTCCGTTGAGCTCGCTCACTACCGCTCTGTCACTCGCTTGTTCTGTTTCTCTTGGTGCTGCAGGCTGTGCCTTTGTATGGGGCTCCTGGCTGCATTGGCACCTTTGTCTGTCCACAAAAATCCGCAGCTGTCCCAACAGAGCTCCATTGAGGTCACTCATTCTCTCTCACGTGCTCATTCTGTTTGTCCTCGTGCTGCAAGCTGCCCCTTTGTAGGGGCTCCTGCCTGCATTGGTGCCTTTTTCTGCCTACAAAGAGATTCCGTAGCAGTCCTGATGAAGCTCTGTTGAGCTCACTCAGTCCCCATCTCACTCCTCATACTGTTTCTCCCACTGCTGCAGGCTGGCCTTTTGTACTGGGCCCCTGCCTGCATTGATGACTTTTTCTGCCCACAAAGAAATCCATAGCAGTCCTGACAGCGCTCCGGTGAGTTTGCTCACTCCCCCTCCCTCACTCGCTCTCTTGTTCTGTTTCTCCCAGTGCTGCAGGCTGCCCTTTTGTACCAGGCTCTTACAATGGGGCCTTTTCTGCCCACAAACAAATCTGCAGCAATCCTGACAGTGCTCAGTTGAGCTCGGTCACTCCCCCTCTCACTCACTCGATCTTAATCTGTCCCAAACACTGATTTCCCACAGTGACCATGCTATTCTCCGGCAGGAGTACAAAAACATATTTTAGCCAAGATGTGAAAAATGACAGCTGTACTGTTCATAAGAAGGTGTGAAAATATTCCACTGTTGAAAATGTAGCGTGAAAATATTACAAATTTGCGAAATTACGAAAGTGCGTAGAAACAGTTCAATGCACGCTTGTAACACGGTCATGTTATGGAGTTTCATCACCAAATTTTCAACATAGGGATTTTAGGACCTCTGCTCATGAACAGTGCCACTGTCATTTTCTTAATCCCTCCCAAACACTGATTTCCCACAGCGACCATGTTATTCTGCGTCGGAACTGTGAAAACACATTTCGATCAGGATGTGAAAAATGACAGCTCTACTGCTCATAAGGAGGTGTGAAAAAATGCCAATGTTGAAAATCTGGCGTTACAATATTACAAATCTGCGAAGTTACAAGGGTGCGTGGAAAGTGCACAATGCACACTTGTAACACAGTCATTTGATTGGATATCATCACCAAATTTTCAACATAGGCATTTTAAGACCTCTGCTCATGAACAATATCCCTGTCATTTTCTTAATCTGTCCTGAACAGTGATTTCCCACAGCGACCACTCTATTCTGCGCCAGAAGTGCAAAAACACATTTCAGCCAGGATGGGAAAAGTGACAGCTATACTGTTCATAAGTAGGTGTGGGAAATGGAAATGCTGAAAATCTGGAGTGAAAATATTACAAATTCGCGAAGTTATGAGTGTGCGTGCAAACAGCGCAACACATGCTCATAACACAGTTATTTTATGGAGTATCGTCACCAAATTTTCAATATAGGCATTTTAGGATGTCTATTCATGCACAGTGTCACTGTCATTTTCTTAATCTGTCCTGAACATTAATTTCCCACAGCGACCACGCTATTCTGCGCTGGAACTGCAAAAACACATTTTGGCCAGGATGTGAACAATGACAGCATACTGTTCACAAGGAGGTGTGAAAAATGGCAATGTTGACAATCTGGTGTGAAAATATTGCAAATCTGTGAAGTTATGTAGTGCATAGCAACTGTGCAATGCACGCTCGAAAAACAGTCATTTTTTGATTTTTCGACCAATTTGCAACATAGGCTTTTGAGAGCCCACCTCATGAACACTGGCACTGTCGTCTCATTAATAGGCCCTGAAAGGTGATTCCGCGCAGTGACCATGAAAACACCTTTCAGGGCTGATTAATGCCATGACAGTTCCAGAATTCATGAGGAGGGGTCCCAAAAACCCCATGTTAAAAATTCATTGCCAAAATTAAAAAAAAATGACTGAGATATGCATTAAAGTTGGAAAAAAAAATTTATTCCATTATACTGCTTACCGGCATTTCCTCAGTTTGTGGTTGGCTTTGAAGTGCAGGCGTGTTCTGGTCACGAAGATCGTCGCGCCGAGCTCCGGAGGTAAGTATGGGTGAGGAGTGGGGAGGCAGGGTGGTACAGTGGGGTTTAGGTTTGGGAGGGGGACAGGAGACCGCCGAGGACAGTTTCCTTTTTACAGGTAAAAAACAAAAGGCATCACGGGAGTGTTTTTAATTTTACTGGGGCATGTGGCATGCTGAGATGGGTTCCCAGTGTGCCACTGGGGTCTTTCTTTAGGGGGCAAGCTGTAGCCGATGGGGATTAGGCACCACTGCGCATACAACAAGAGATGACATTATGCTGACAGTTAGGCACCCCATCGGCAGACAATATAAGCGGGGGTTTACATAATGCCAACAGAGTGGGCTCCCCATCAGCAACATAAACATTGGGTCAGTGAAGCCGACGGGGATTGGGGCCCCTGTGGGCAAATAAACACAGTGAGGGGGGTTAATATTGTTTGTGAACATGGCAGCAAACCACCGCCATGTTCACAAACAATATCAGTGTGTCAAGATCCACCCTGCAATGATGGGTCGCTCCCTCATTGCAGCAAATGGCTTACGCTACAATGACGAGGTGGCCCCTGACTGCAGCAGCTAAATTTTTACAAGTTGGTGGCACGCCGGCTGAACTAGTGTCAGCAGCAGCATGCCACAGCATTGGGAGACATTGGACAAGCCTTTAAAGGCTGTGTGGGCATTGGGCACAACAGTGCCGTGCCTCCACAACCTGCTTGTGGAGAAAGCTGCCGCAATATGTTTCTTGCGCATGCGTGCAATCAACATACAAAGCACACATAAGTAAATACATTAAAGTAAAATATAAGTATAGCAGGCATAATGAAATATAAGCAAAATGAATATATATGATATGGTATGTTGTATAGCAATAGCAAGCACAATCCCTAGTATCCACACTTGTACGGTGGGTACCTATTTCTACATTAGTGCAATGCAGCAATATAATAATAATAATGATGATGTCTTTGAGGTGGGCATGTGAGTCAGTAGTGGATGTGGGACCCATGTATAACACAAGCCACTTTCACTGGCCAAAACTGAAAATATGTTATAGAATATGGTCATACATGTCCAGTCTGTCAGGAGACCAAAGCCGATAATCAGAAAGTGGCAGGGAAGATGATCAGAAATGAACCAAAGGGACCATGGGTTATTCTCATGCTGGATTTGATGGGATCCCTGCCATGAACTTCTAAGAGTAATGAATATATATTGGCTGTGGTGGAACAGTTTACAAAATGGGTGGAAGTATTCCCGCTGAGATGTGCAACGACAGGCATCATCCTCACCAAGTTGGAGAGGGATGTCTTCAGCCGATGGAGTGCACCAAAGTGCATGGTCTCTGACAATGGTCCTCAGTTTTGCTCTGCACAATGGAAAGAGTTCTGTAATGCATCGGGAATAACTTAATCCATACTACCCCATATCGTCGCCAGAGTAATTGGAATAAAAGGACAAACCGCAATATCAAAGTCTATTTGCAATTGTGAATTTACATAAACCAAAACCAGTCTCAGTGGGACAGATATTTACCTTGGATGACAATGGCATTGTGAAGTGCAGTCCATGAATCTACCGGCTATAGCCCAGCTCAGCTAGCAACTGGCAGACAGCTCAGCATGCCTATTGACAGAGAATTATCAGGGGATCCTGCCCATGATGAGAATATCTTAGAATACAACCACCAATTGCTAGACCAAATGCGCACCTGTCAAGAAGTTGCCAAGCAAAACCAGCACACTGCCCACCACCACCAAACAAATTACTGTGATCAAAAAAGTCACTTTTGAAATGGGGGACTTGGTGCTCTTAAAATGACATGCAATCGAGCAAGGAAGATGGTTTCTGTGCAAACCTAGCTTGACCATGGGAAGGACCCTACATTATTTCCAAGAAGTTTTCAGACATCACATACAGACTGGTGGAACCTGCCACTGGATGTAGCAGGGGGTACACCACATCTCAAACCTTAGGAAGTTCAGGGATAGGACACATGCACACACACACACACACCCTAACACTGAATTGTGGGGCGAGACCAGTTTGTCTCATGCTCCTTCAACTGGAGAAGAGGAGATACAAAACAGTAAGGACTCAGGGAAGACTAGGCTTAGACCAAGAGTACCAGTGGACTATAGAGCTATGCACAATTGGGGAACCATGGGGTGGGGAGCAGCAGCTCTAATCATTGTGCTAAAACCGTCATGCCATGAAAACTGAATGTTAGTTTGTAAATAGTGAAATGTTAATTGTGTATAATTAAGAGTTGCTACTTCCATGTTTAAGCCTGCCGGTTGGCAGTCTTGTCAAGTTTGTTCATGACTGGTGGAGGGGATGTTATGGGTGTGGTCACCTTGCTACAGTCAACCCACCAAATATAACGCAAAATAAAGGGACCTGCCTGAGTACAGGGTAGTCCTGGGGAGAGGTTGTCGGCCACACCTGTAAAGACAAGGAAATGGTTTGGGGGAGGGGACTCAGCTAAAACTCCATTGCCCAAATGGTGGCCTAGTGGCCAGTATTTTTTATTTAGTAGCCAAGTGGCTAGTGAATGCTAGTGGGTGGCTAGTGCCCTTTTGTTATGTGAACTGGTGGGGACAGAAACAAGTGAAGAAAGGATGTAAGCAAACAGCAGCAAAAGCCAGAGGGGCATAAATAAATAAATAAATAAATAAATAAATAAAATATAACTATAAAATGGATACCGGGGGGGAAGCGGGTAGTTCTTATAGCAAGTTCCAGGCAGGCCATGTTGAGTTAAAGTCTGCTGGCTGGTTCTGATGTCACTAGGATGACATCAGCAGGAGATGGGACCAATCAGATAAAAGAAAATATTTAAGCAGAGTAAAGGGAATGGTGTTCAGGGGAAGGGCACAAGAGCAGTGGGAAAGATCTTGTTCAAAAAAAGTTCCTAACTTTAAAAGGGATTCAAGCTCTCTCCTGATTGGCTGCCAGTGACCTCATGCTCCAATCACGTGTGAGCAGGTGTGAGTAGGTGAGGGCAAAGTGTTCAGACTGTAGCTCAAACTTTTGTGCTCTCTCTCTCTCTCTTCTCTCTCTGAGCTGGAAGAGTGCAGTGCAGTGGTGGGCTCAGCCACCCAGATTACAAGAGTAAAGAAATGAAAAAAGGAAATTTAAGTTTTAAAAGTGAGAGGTTAGTTAACTAAGGGGATATCATTGCCAAGGTAAAAGAAAAGTTTTTCTAGCTAGGAAAACCAGTTAGAGTAATTGAGTTCCAGAAGCTTTTGGCCCTGACAGACCAAGTAAAAATGGAAGAGAAGAAGCCACGTTTGCAAGATAACAGACAAGACCTGCAAAGAATTTATTATTTTCTAGTTAAAGTTTGTAGGGAGGGTTCACCTGTTTGACAGAGGACCAAAGAGGACCAAAGGTGCAGCTGAGCGAAACCAGAACCTGGGAGGACCAAAGGAGCAGCTGAATGTCAGCAGAGGATGCCTCATCAGTCCCTGGCAAGGGCAACACATCGAAGGATTTCATCATCTTCAAGGACTACACCCATTTGGGTTAAGGTATCAGAGACGGTGACTTTTAAAAGAGACTTGAAATGATTTTGGGTCATTTCACTGTTTATCATGGGGGTGGGGTGAAAAATGTGTGTTGCAACAAATTCTAGTTTTTGTGTTTGCTTGCACGCATGTGCAAGAAACACATTGCGTCAGCTTCCTTCACAAGTGGCTTGTGGAGGAGCGGCACTGTTGTGGTGAATGGCAGCCATGCATTGTGGGGCTTCTCCACTCCACGCCAATATGGGAGACTGCTGCACTTAATAAACGTGCTACTATGCTCAACAGAACTGACTGCTGCAATCAGGGAGTGCCTCATCATGGAACAATCAGCTGTGAGGCCAGGGCGTTCCTGATTGTGGCGGTCAGTTCTGCAGTTCATCCCCATTACTGCAGTGTTTCAGTCTAAATCCTGATTTTCAGCTGCAGTAAGAAGCAGACTTCAGAACAATATTATACTGTCAGCTCAGGTCAACAAATCCAGAAAAATATCATGCAAACTGAACCGCACAGCATGCGAGCATGAATACTTTTTTGCCTGATGTTTTGACATGAATGTGAATACAGTACCAAACGTTGTATCTGGAGTTTATTCAGCAGAAAATGGAAATTGTATTTAAGTGCCCTGACAGCAGATGTGTTTGCTATTTAGCCTAACTTCCCTCTGTTGGCTACTGCAGTACTGAAAATCGTATTTTAAACTCACCAAAAAAAAAAAAACCTGGAGGGAAACAATTTACAGTACCCCATCCGAGTTACTACTGACTGCAACATACACCACAGATTAGGTCATTCTTGCATTGTGAAACACGAAATTAAACCCTACTGCTCCTCCACAACCAGTGATCTCATCCCATAATGGCGGCATCTGTAACTAGAAAGACAGACAGAATACTCTTCAACTTTCTCTAAAACGTCAACACCTGACCAATAGCAATACCTGCACCACAGTCTCCTACTTTCCTTCTATGTTCCTCCTCACACCCATCGTGCTGCCATCCTTCAAGATGCTCTTTTTGATCAGCATGAAGCAGCTGTTGGAATTTTTTCTTTTCTTCTTTTTCTGGCTCATATTGCCCTCACATTCTCCTGTCTTCCCAGCTGCCCTTCACCGTTCCTAATCCTAGTTCATGTCTCAGTCTCTCCTCCCCCCTTCATGGTTCAAAACCCGGCAGCCCACCTGTCTGCCAGCATATCAGGCTTGGCTGCTTCATGTTGTTTCCTTCCTGGTAATACACGGTCCCCCCCATCTGTTGTGTTCTGAGGGGGTGCCCAATCCCCCTCGGCTCATGTGTCCGTCCCCCAACATTCTGTCAACAGGGATGCCCAATCCCCATTGGCTACAGACCCCCCCCAAGAAACACTCAGGTGGCACACTGGGAGCCCACCCCAGCATGCCAAAGTACCTGCAAATGCAGAAAATCTTCCCGCGTTGTTTTATTTTTTGTTTGTTTCCTGTTAAACAAAAATGGTCCATTGTTGAGTCTGGTGCCCCTTCCCCAACCTGCACCCACCCTCTGCTCACCCCACCTCCCCACACACACCCTCACCCCATACTTACCTCCGGGCCTGTAGCGATGATCTTGATGGACCAGGAAACCGTCTGCACTCGTCAATGCTGACCCGAACTGAAGAAATGCTGGTAAGCTGTATAAAGGCATAAATGTTTTTTTTTTCACCTTATGTGGATATCTCAATCATTTTTCTGAATTTTTGCACCAAATGTTTAACATGGAATTCTTGGGACCCCATCTCATGAATTCAGTGACTGTCATCTGGGTATTCAGTCCCAAAAGGTGATTTCGCCGTCACTGCGTGGAATCACCTTTCAGGACCAATTTAAAAAATGACAGTGTCACTGTTCATGAGGTGGGCTCTCAAAAAGCCTATGTTGCAAATTTGGTGAAAAAAATCCAAAAAATGACTGTGTTACAAGCGTGCATTGCACAGTTTCCACGCACACGCGTAAGTTCATGAATTTGTAATTATTTTACTCCAGATTTTCAATATTGGCATTTTTTCACACCTCCTTATGAACAGTACAGCTGTCATTTTTCACATCCTGCCTGATATGTGTTTTCGCACTTCCAGCGCAGAATAGCGTGGTCGCTGTGGGAAATCAGTGTTCAGGACAGATTAAGAAAATCACAGTGACACTGTTCATGAGCAGCGGTCCTAAAATGCCTATGTTGAAAATCTGGTGACACAAATCTATAAAATGACTGTGTTACGAGCTTGCATTGCACAGTTTCCACGCACCCTCGTAACTTCACGAATTTGTAATTTTTTCACTCCAGATTTTCAACATTGGCATTTTTCCACATCTCCTTATGAACAGTACAGCTGCCATTTTTCACATCCTGGCTGAAATCTGTTTTTGCACTTCCGGCGCAGAATAGCGTGGTCGTTGTGGGAAATAAACGTTCGGGACAGATTAAGGAAATCACAGTGCCACTGCTCATGAGCGGAGGTCCCAAAATGCCTATGTTGAAAATCTGGTGTAAAAAATCCCCCAAATAATTTAATTATACGTGTGCATTGCGCAGTTTCTATGCACACTTGTGACTTCACCAACGTTTTGTAAAATTGCACTCCAGATTTTTAACATTACCATTTTTTATACCTCCTCATGAACAGTACAGCTATCATTTTTCACATCCTGTTCAAAATGTGTTTTCACACTTGTGGCACCAAATGGCGCAGTGGCTGTGCAAAATCACCTTTTGGCTCACGAACTGATAGTGCCACTGTTCATGCGGTGTGGTCACAAAAAGCCCATTTTGAAACTTGAAGTGAAAATACCAAGAAATGCCCAGGGCATTAGGGTTTCTGACCATAACGCCATACCCTGTAGGGACTGACAGGTGTCAGCGGTGTGACTTGGGATTGTTGACAGTAATGCTCATGCCATTCCATCCCCACCCCACCCCCACCCCACCCTGCAGCCACTAACAGGCATAGAGGTGTGCCTTGGACTCTTCCTTCAAAGTTCACCCCATTCTCATATACTACACCCATTTCAGTGTATTTCCTTATGGAATGGAGTGAGTGTAAAGCCCGAACACCCCAAGGCACACCTTGATACTTGGTGTCTGCAGGGAAGGGTGAGGTGAAATGGCATGAGCGTTATGGGTGACAAGCCACAGGTACACCCCAAAGCCTGTTCCTCTCTGCAGGGTGGGAGTGAGGTTGGTGTCAGTTCAATACTTCACTGCCATTCATATTCTACTTCTGTCTAACTCCTGCGCTTTCAATACTAATGCCAGCAAGAAAACATTTGACATTGACAAATGCTTGTTTTTTGTCAGGGGATGAAAATACTGATATTCAGTTTGTGCAAATGTTATTTTACTGTTTAGGCTGCACAGCCATTTTTCTAGTTACTGATAGAGCCATTGCTGAAGTAAACAAGCATTTGTCAATGCCAAATGTTTGCTTGCTGATATTAGAATTGGACGTGCAGGAGTTAGACAGATGCAGAATAGGAATGGCAGTGAAGTATTGAACTCACTCCAACCCCACCTCCACCCTGCAGAGATGGATAGGCATTGAGGTGTGCTTTTGGGTCATCGCCCATAATGCTCACGGCATTTCACCTCACCCTATCCTGCAGACACCGACAAGTGTTGAGGTGTGCCTTGGGGTGTTCGGCTTGACAGTCACCCCATGTCATAGGACAAATGCTGAAATGGGTGCAGTATAGGAGAATGGGGTGAACTCTGAGGCCGAAGAGTCCAAGGCACACCTCAATGCCTGTTACTGACTTCAGGGTGGGGGTGGGTATGAAATGGCGTGGGCATTACAGCCAACAGTCCAAAGGCACACCGCTGACGCCTGTCAGTCTGTACATGGTGGGACATTATGGTTAGAAACCCTAATGCCCCAGGTGTTTGTTGGTATTTGCACTACAAATGTTCAACGTGGCCTTTTTGTGACACCCCATCTCATGAAAGCATTTGGGACCTCTGCTCATGAACAGTAGCACTGTGATTTTGTTAATCTGTCCTGAATGTTGATTTCCCACAGCGACTGCACCTTCTGCGCCAGATGTGTGAAAACACAGTTTGGGCAGGATGTGAAAAATGATAGCTGTACCATTCATAGGGAGGTGTGAAGAGATGGCAATGTTGAAAATCTGGAGTGTAGATATTAAAAATGCTTGAAGTTACGAGCGTACGTGGAAACTGTGCAGTGCATGCTCATAACACAGTCATTTAGTGGAATTATTACACCAAATTTTCAACATAGGCATTTTGTGACCTCTGCGCATGAATTCAATTCAATTCAATTCAATTTTATTTATAAAGCGCCTTTCAAAATCAAGGCGCTGTACAAGGCATTAAAATTAATAAAATCCAACATTTAAAAGTCAGCCACAAACTAACAAGGGTATGCTAATTCGAACAAATATGTTTTTAAGAATGGTGTCACAATGATTTTCTTAATCTGTTCTGAACATTGATTTCCCACAGTGACCGCGCCATTGTACGCCAGATGTACGAAAACACATTTCGGGCAGGATGTGAAAAATGACAGCTGTACTGTTCATAAGGAGGTGTGCAAAATTGACAATGCTAAAAGTCTTGTGTGAAAATATTACAAATTCTCGAAGTTACAAGTGTGCATGGAAACTGCACAATGCACAAAGTAACATAGACATTTTATGGACTTTTATCACCAAATTTTCAACATAGACATTTTGTGACCTCCGCTCATGAACAGTGTCACTGTGATTTTCTTAATCTGTCCTGAACACCGACTTCCCACAGCCACCACGTTATTCTGTGCCAGAAGTGCGAAATCACATTTTGGCCAGAATGTGAAAAATGACAGCTGTACTGTTCATAAGGAGTTATGAAAAAATGCCAATGTGGAAAATCTGGAGTAAAAATATTACAAATTTGCGAACTTACGAATGTGCATGGAAACTGCACAATGCATACTTGTAACACAGTCATTTTTTGGAATTTTTTCTCCACATTTGCAACATAGGCTTTTTGGGAGGCCTCTTCATGAACACTGACACTGTCATTTTGTTACTTGGTCCCGAAAGGTGATTCCACACAGTGACCGTGAAATCACCTTTTGAGACTGAATACCGACATGACAGTGACATAATTCATGAGATGGGGTCCCAAGAACCCCATGTTGAAAATCTGGTGCCAAAATTCACAAAAATGGCCGAGATATCCACCTAAATTGAACCTCACCCCCCCCATTTATGCCATTATACAGCTTACCAGCATTTCTTCAGTTCGCAGTCGGCTTTGAAGAGTGGAGACATATTCCTGGTCCACCGAAGATCGTCGCGCTGGGCTCCGGAGGTAAGTATGGGGTGAGGGGGGGGGATGTGGGGTGCACAGAGGTTGGGTGCAGGTTGGGGGAGGGGCACCAGAGAGAGCAAGGGACTGTTTTCTGTTTTTACAGGAAAAAAAACCCGACAACACGGGAGTCTTTTGGCATGCTGGGTGTTTGTTGGCAGGGGGGCTGGAACGGATGGGGATTGGGCACCCCTGTCAGCCATACAGTGTGCTTGGGGGGGGCATGAGCCAAGGGGATTAAGCACTCCCTAGGCACACAACAAATGGGGGACATTATGCTGATGGGGACTGGGCTACCCTGTTGGCAAATGAACTGGGAGGGGCATGTCGACAGGGATTGGGCACCCTGTCGGCTTTCATGGGGACTGAGAGGTGGCTGGTGACAGCCACCACCTGACAGAATATGCAAATTGCCTAGACATAACCACCGCTGATTGCAGCGGTGGTTTTCTTTCAGCTGCATGCCACCGCATCTGAACTGCTGTCATAGACAGCTCGTCCATTCATTGGTGCAGTGTGGTCGCACCTGCAAATGGATCAGGGCATTGGCAGAGCAGGAGGCACACCACCACAAAGTTGTATGGTGGCACTATGTTTCTTGCACATGTGCGCAAGCAAACATAAAAAGTAATAGTTATTCACAGACTGCTAAATAAATTGACTCTAATTTGAAGAGATTTCTGCCTCTGTGATAATTCCTGTAGCACTGTTGTTATAGTAAGAGAGTCATACCCCAAATTATTATCTGCCAGCCCTGTGACTAACCTTCCTTGCAGCTAGCCAGATTCCATCTCCCAGGTAGGTGAAAGCAGTGCGCAAGTGGGTGTTATACCACAGGGTACCTTATGGTAATAGGGCAAATGGCACAGGGACTTGTTATTGTCCAGTCTCTGTTGTCTCATAAATGCCTACCTTGCCAAGGGGCTCGGCCAGTTAGAAACTGGGAAATATCAAGCCCATTTCTAATATGCATTACGGTTAGGGCTGTGCAGAACAAATACTATTCAGGACAAAATACACACAGATACTGCACTTTTTACAAATACAGTAGAAGCCACTTAAGCGGGACGGCTGGGTGGAAAGCCAATCATCCCACACAAGCGGGCGTCCCACATAAACGAAGTTAGTGATGCAGGCTTGTGGAACTGAAATTGGGCTTTGCTCGGTCAGAGACGCCATTACATCTTCCTACTCCCTCACTATGTCTTGTACAGTGCAGCACTGTACTATAATTTTGTTTTTATGTGGGGTGGGGATGGGGAGGGTAGAAAATGTCTATCTGATTTAATCATTAATTCAATTGTTACAAAAGTATAAAATGTTTTCTGTTATGTATTTGATCTTGGATGTGTGGTTTATCATAATAAAAGTTCGAATTTAAAAAAAAAAAAAAATTTTGTTTTTATCTCGTTTTGTAGCATTTGTGCTTGTGGCATTTTTTTGTTTTTTAAGTGCTTGTGACATTAGCTTTTTTTCTTATGCTTGAGCAAGACACTAGTGATAGCGATTTAGTGACTTTACAGCACAGTGTACGTTTTAGCAGCAGAATCTTTTGTGCTTCTGTCATCAAGCAATACTGAAGCAGCCTCGGTAACATATGTGACTGCTGATGGTTCTGCAGTTGGTGGTGCAGGACTTGGTGGTTGGAAGTTAGCAGCGCTAAGTGTGAAGGACTGTGATGGTCCTGCGGTAGATGGACGAAGAAGTCTGTGATGCTTCTTTGCTTTCATTCTGTGACAGCGTGAGCCTGAATGGAGCATTCAGTCTCGAACAGCTGCTCCCAGGCTCCAGTCTGACAGTGCTGCTGCCAGCACTCTATCTCAGGGAAAGCAATGTGGGTGTTTGCTTTTACCAATGACTAACAATTTCTTTTTTTTTAGTCCCTGTCTTGTTTGCACAGGACTGATAAGCGTTTTTTGGCTTTATTGCTGCCAGTGAGCGCTTGATGTTTTAGTGCATGTCCTCTGTCAGGGTACCCGCAGTAAAATAAGCTGATTTCATCAGTACTGAAAACATCGGCTGGCAGGTACCGTGACAGAATGACAGAATGCCTGGGAGGACATCTGTTAACCAAGCCTGTGCAGCTGATGCATCTGCATCCTGTTTCTTGCCGTGTTCACGCTTGAACACAACCTGGTGTCTCAGTTTCCATCGAGACAACCAGCCATCTGTTGCATCAAATTCTACATGTCCCATTTGTGCAGAAAACTCCACTGCCTTCACTTTTAGTGTCCTTGACATCGCTGTCTTTTCCTTCCCACTTGTGCGTTCAGGTGGGATTGCTGTTCGATTGCCATTCAGCAAGGATGGACTCTCTATTCTTGTTAATCCTTCCTGCCTGGCTTTTCAAAATTTGAATTTTCTGCTGCTAGACGATAGCGAGCAGCTCAGGCTGTTCAGCACTTCCAGAGCACGCACTCTGTCAGCCAAGGTGAGTTCATTTCTTGGAAGAGACATGCCAGACAGGAATGTAGCTAAAATCAGGCAGGTTTAGCAGGTCTACCAGCACAGAACAACAGCAGCAGCATCAAGCAATGTGAAACAGGCAGCTAGATGAAAACAGATAGGAACAGGTGATTTTTTAAGGTGATTATTGTAATTACAGGAGTCATCAATAGGTGCTTAGTGCGCAAAGAAAAGGACAGAATCATTGAAGAACAGTCCCACTAAAGCAGCTTTATGATAATCCAGTGCCCCACTTAAGTGTTTGTAGTCTGACACTTTACATTGCATAGAATCGGTTTCATGGCAAGCATCCCACTTAAGCAGACGTTCCACTTATCTGTGTCCTGTTTAGGTGGCTCATACCATACAAATATAATTAGTGCTCTTAAAAATGTGTATTTGTGTTTGACGATAAAAATAATTATTAGACCTTGACTGAGGCTGATGTGACACACAAGTGACTAATACTGCTTGCAGCATGAATGCACATTGTGTAGATAACTCTGCATATTTTATTGAAACCGCTCAAACACTTCTTGATCTTGTGTCATTAGTAAAAGCAGAAACAATTTTGAAATGTAAAAAAATACATTTTTGAAAAGTCTATTATGCAAACACAAATACTAGTGACAAAAATACAAATACAGATATCAAAAATCAGCCCTGTGCACAGTCCAAATTACAGTACATATCCATGAGCTGTGATGGGGCACTCCCTCTGAAAGACTTGCAGTCAGACTGGCCAGTGTTTGTATCTGGACTGATGGTTCCTGTCTTGTTGCTTGTTTGTCCTTTCACAGCTCACGGATCTGTAATGTACTGTATAGTACCAACCTGGATTGAACAGAATTTTATTCAGAAGATGAAGTAGTGAAAAATTACTGTAGTGCTCTGCATCACTTGGTGAACTTTTTCCAGCCTTTTCCCTACTTTGGCCCTGAACTACTGGTCAGCCTTTGCACACATTACTGAAAGAGATTTGTTTGATGTGCCTCTCCATTTGGAAGTGATCCGAACCTACAGTAGCTAAAAATAGCCTTTTTGCTGCTGGAATGGTGGGCATAGCTGAAACCGGGAAAGACTAACTACCCTGATTTCATGTCTCTGAGGGAAAAAGTAAGCAGAGTGCTGACTGCAGTACAGACTGAATGCAGTCCTAAAGATCAGTCCCAAAACAAACCCCCACTTCACCCTCCTGCAGCACCAAATCCTACTAGTCTCCTGAACCATTCTCTCCTCCAGAACAACATGACCCTCCCCTGCAAAAAGTCCAAACCCCTCCCAAACGGTTCCATTATACTGAAACAAGGTTCCCTGACCCTGAAACAAAATTCCTGTATAGGTGAAATGCCTGGATGATGCTGCACAGAATGTGGGATTCCCTCTTTGCCACCTGATCAACTTTCACATGACTGGGACTTTTTTGCTGCCCAATCAGCAGCTTCAGAACAGTCCGTCTTTGCTAGCTGATCAGCAGTTCCCATGTGACAAGGACAGTCTTTGTAAACCTGCAACATGAACATTTAAACTAGCCAAGGGAGTGGAGGAAAGAAATTGGGGAGGCAATAACTGCCAGCTGTGGTAGGGTCATTTGCCGTACCTTAGTAGCCAAGGGACTCTACTCTTCCTCTCCTTAAAAATTATGTTGCAACAGCTCTCTTTCTGCTCTGTTATGTCCTTTCTTTTTTTGTTTTGCTGGGATGGCCTCCAACAGAACCACCCCTCTCTCCCATCTATTCCTTTTCTCCCCCCCAAGTCCCTTGAGAGTTACTTTAATGTTGAAGGCTCAAAATAGTAACTTAGATGTACAAGAGCTAGCTAGCGCTGTGTCCTCTGTGATGAAATAAAGACATAAGGCTAGCTAGCACAGTGTCATGTTATCTGCCACTCAATAAAGGTAAATGCCCGTGGTCAAATGTGTTCACATTTAACATATGAGCCATGTCGTATTAAGATACTGTTATGCAGCATTACTGGTATATAAGATGTGTGATTGCCACAGTGTATTGAAAAACTATGTATTTTATATTATGTGAGGCTTAATGTCCAAGACAGCTGGGTCTGGTAGTAGTGGGAAGGTTTCCTTGGTTGGGAGATGCTGGATGGGACAGGAAAAGCCATTACCTCCAGGTCTTTGTATGAATGGACCAAGAACGGTGATTTCCTTTCTCATCCATTGGAGAAAATATGTAATTTGTTTTAACTTTACTTAATCTCTCCTCCCCCTTAAATGTGCTGCCCGAGATGAGTCTTCCTGCCCTCTAACCCCTGGGTTTCGAGCGGCAGATCTATTTTGTTATTAACTGAAAACAAGTGGCTCAGTTAGGGGAAACACATGAATGATGAGTCATAAGTGGAAAAAGAAGCAAGGGAGGAACAAATGACAAACCTACCCTGCCAACCCCCATCTTAACTTAAGCACTGGTGCTGTGGGACCCCGTACGGCAACTGGCAGATCCGACCTCTCATCTCCTCAGCCAGTCACCATTCAGAAAGACACAGAGTGGGCATCTAATGTACTGTACAGGGTGCACATCCTTTGTATTGTACATGGGAGCTCGGCCTGTGTACTGTACAGGGTGCGCACTGCCTGTGTATTGTACAGGGAGTGTGCGGCCTGTGTACTGTACAGGGTGTGCACTGCCTGTGTACTGTACAGGGAATGCACTGCCTGTGTACTGTACAGGGACTGCACTGCCTGTGTACTGTACAGGGACTGCACTGCCTGTGTACTGTACAGGGAGAGCACTATCTGTGTATTGCACAGGGACTGCGCTGCCTGTGTACTGTACAGGGAGTGCATGGCCTGTGTACTGTACAGCATGCGCGCTACCTGTGTACTGTACAGGGACTGTGTTGCCTGTGTACTGTACAGGGAATGCACTGCCTGTGTACTGTACAGGGACTGCACTGCCTGTGTACTGTACAGAGACTGCACTGCCTGTGTACTGTACAGGGACTGCGCTGCCTGTGTACTGTACAGGGAGTGCATGGCCTGTGTACTGTACAGCATGCGCGCTACCTGTGTACTGTACAGGGACTGTGTTGCCTGTGTACTGTACAGGGAGTGCACGGCCTGTGTACTGCACAGAAAGTACATGGCCTGTGTACTGTACAGGGACTGCACTGCCTGTGTACTGTACAGGGACTGTGCTGCCTGTGTACTGTACAGGGAGTGCACTGCCTGTGTACTGTATAGGGAGTGCATGGCCTGTGTACTGAACAGGGAGTGCACTGCCTGTGTACTGTACAGGGACTGCACTGCTTGTGTACTGTACAGGGACTGCGCTGCCTGTGTACTGCACAGGGAGTGCACGGCCTGTGTACTGTACAGGGGGTGCACTGCCTGTGTACTGTACAGGGAGTGCATGGCCTGTGTACTGTGCAGGGAGTGCACGGCCTGTGTACTGTACAGGGGGTGCACTGCCTGTGTACTGTACAGGGAGTGCATGGCATGTGTACTGTACAGGGAGTGCGAGGCCTGTGTACTGTGCAGGGAGTGCGTGGCCTGTGTACTGTACAGGGAGTGCACTGCTTGTGTACTGTACAGGGAGTGCATGGCATGTGTACTGTACAGGGAGTGCACGGCCTGTGTACTGTGCAGGGAGTGCACTACCTGTGTACTGTACAGGAAGTGCATGGCCTGTGCACTGCACAGGGTGCACACTGCCTGTGTACTGCACAGGGAGTGTGCTACCTGTGTACTGTACAGGGAGTATGCGGCCTGTGTACTGTACAGGGAGTTCGTGGCCTGTGTACTGTACAGAGACTGCATGGCCTGTGTACTGTGCAGGGAGTGCATGGGCTGTGTACTGTACAGGGAGTGCGCTGCCTGTGTACTGTACAGGAAGTGCATGGCCTGTGTACTGTACAGAGAGTGCATGGCCTGTGTACTGTACAGAGAGTGCATGGCCTGTGTACTGTACAGGGAGTGCGAGGCCTGTGTACTGTACAGAGAGTGTATGGCCTGTGTACTGTACAGAGAGTGCATGGCCTGTGTCTGTACAGAGTGCATGGCCTGTGTACTGTGCAGGGAGTGCATGGCCTGTGTACTGTGCAGGGAGTGCATGGGCTGTGTACTGTACAGGGAGTGCAAGGCCTGTGTACTGTACAGAGAGTGCATGGCCTGTGTACTGTACAGGGAATATACGGCCTGTGTACTGTACAGGGAGTTCATGGCCTGTGTACTGTACAGAGAGTGCATGGCCTGTGTACTGTACAGGGAGTTCGTGGCCTGTGTACTGTACAGAGAGTACGTGGCCTGTGTACTGTACAGGGAGTGCATGGCCTGTGTACTGTACAGGGAGTGCATGGCCTGTGTACTGTGCAGGGAGTGTATGGGCCGTGTATTGTACAGGGAGTGCGAGGCCTGTGTACTGTACAGAGAGTGCATGGCCTGTGTACTGTACAGGGAGTATGCGGCCTGTGTACTGTACAGGGAGTTCGTGGCCTGTGTACTGTACAGAGAGTGCATGGCCTGTGTACTGTACAGGGAGTTCGTGGCCTGTGTACTGTACAGAGAGTGCATGGCCTGTGTACTGTACAGGGAGTGCGTGGCCTGTGTACTGTACAGAGAGTGCACAGCCTGTGTACTGTACAGGGAGTGCATGGCCTGTGTACTGTGCAGGGAGTGCATGGGCTGTGTACTGTACAGGGAGTGCGTGGCCTGTGTACTGTACAGGGAGTGCATGGCCTGTGTACTGTACAGAGAGTGCATGGCCTGTGTACTGTACAGGGAGCATGCTCCCAGCACAGTAAACAGGCTGCGTTCTCCCTGTTCAATACAGAGGACATGTGCCCTATACAGGACATGGGGTCATGTTCTCGCAAACAAAAACAGTGTGGCACTATACCACGCTGTTAAAACAGTGACTAAAAATAAAACAAGTAAAACACTTGTTTTCTGTTGCGGGCTTGGCCTCCACACCCTCCGTTATGGGGGGGCTGTGCCCCTCATCCCCCCATTAAAATAACCTCCTCCGAGGGGTGGGAAACTTAGAGACAGGGTGAAACTTGGGCTTGGGGCATAATGAAACACACAAAAGAGAGAAAAAAACATCTAACCTAATCTGGGACTGGGAATAGAACCCCAGACCATAGCCACTCCATTTTTCTCCAGCACCAATGGCTCTACTCCCTGAGCCACAGCAGCTACTTGGCAGACCCCCTTCCAGCAGAGCTCTTATCCTCTGCAGCAGACCTTTCCAGAAACCGTTACAGGGTTACTGCAACTGCTCCACACTATTTGTGTCATGCAGCATTGTGTACCCTGTAGCTGTTCTTCCATGTGCTGTTACTGTTGCTTGGTTTTGCCCTGCAGCATTCTCTCTGCAACATGTTGACCCAGTACCTCTATACAGTACATTGGATGTACGTGCCCTATCTTTTCAAATAGCAACCAGCCGAGGAGGTGAGAGGAGGGTTGTACCAGTTGCAGTATGGGCTTCTGCGGCACAGGCGCTTAAGGTAAGGAGGGATTGGCAGAGTTGGTTTGCTGGTGCCCATGGTGAGGGGCCACTAGACACCAGATAAAGAGTATGATGGGATGGGGAGTGGTTGGTGGGGGGGTGCCACTAGATGCCAGAGAATATGACATATCATACAGGGCCAGCGAATGGAGAGGGGGGACACCAGGGATTATTTCATATACCAGTGCCAGCAATCAGAGGGTGGGGGGACCACTAAGCACCAAGGACTTCTATGTAACATACTGGGGCTGGTGATCAGAGGGCAGAGGTGACTACTGGACACCAGGAACTGTTTCTTTCAATGAGGCCAGGGTTCAGGGGGGAAGGGATGTCACTAAACACCAGGGAATCTATGAATTCTATGGGACCAAGCAATTTTAGTATGGGCAGAGTAGGTCACAGGAGTGCAAACCTGCCACTAATTCCTGTGCAAATATGCCCATAATGGACATGCAAATGGCCCCGTAGCACCTTGCATGCCCAATGGGCTCATTTGTATGGAGCCTTCTAAATATTGCACTGGGAGCTACCAGCACTATTGGGTTTGGTGATTCTGTTCCCTGCACTGCCAAGTTTCATGTTGAGGCAGCACTACTTGGCTTAGCACTTCACCAACATGCCCCTATATTAAGTGTCAACCCTTATGCTCACCCCATTCTACTAGAAAATAAGGTGACATGGGTAGAGCATAGGAGAAAAGGGTGACCGTTAGGGTTGATGGCCCTAAGACAGACCCCCTCCTTGCCTGTGGGCCTGTGCAGGGTGGGGAATGGGGTGTTAGGGTTGGAAACCCTAGTGCCACATTTCCCTACTTTTGTCAGTTTAACCCTAACTGAATCATTAACAACATTTTTTTTGCAATCTATTTCCTTACTTTTTGAGCTAGCATAATCGTTTCCTTATTTGCCTGTGGGAGTGCAGGGCCCTCTGGGCCCTGGTGCTCACATCCTGCCATAGATGTGTATATGTATGTAGCTGTGCAAGCACAGGGTCCTCTGCTCCCTGCTATTCTAATTATAGGAAAACAGTGACCAAACTGTCACCATAGCCATGGTATTACCCTACCTCATGTACCTGGTGCAGAAAATATTTCAATCCATGCCAAAATGTAACTCCATGTGAGCACAACACCATTCTTCACCACAGGTACGAAAACACATTTTGGCCAGGATTTGAAAAATGACAGCTTTGACATACATAAGGTGGCATAATAAGAAGACTATGTTGAACATTTGGGTTCAAAATATTTAAAACTCCCAATGTTATGAGCATGCGTAGTGAAATTGCAACAAATAGTCATAACTGTGCCATTTTTAATCATTTTGACCCCAAATTTTCAACATAGCCTTTTTATGACCTCACTGCATGTACGTAGTACAGAAAACTTTCAAATCCCCTCCAAAACATCATTCTGAACAACTGAAACTCCATTCTGTGCCACAGGTGTGCAAGCACATTTTGGTCAGCATTTGAAAAATGACAGCTGCCACATACATGAGGTGGGGTAATAAGAAGGCTATATTAAAAAAAAAAACAGGGTGAAAATATTGAAAATGTCCAAAGTTAGGAGTGTGCATAGCAAAATTGCAATGGATGGTCATAATGTAGGCATTTTTTGAAATTTTGACTCCAAATTCTCAACATAGCCTTCTTATGGCCCTACCTCGTGAACAACATAACTGTCATTACACAAATCCCACCAGAAAGGTGATTTCACCATCTGACCACAAAATCATCTTTCCAACAGAAGTTGCATAATGACAGTCATATTGTTCTTGAGGTAGGAACCCTAAAAGGCCTTGTTGAAAATTGGGGGTCAAAATCTCAAAATATTTCTGAGTTATGCATAAAAGTTGAAACCCCCATTAAAATACATCAAAGCCCATTTACCTTAGTTTTCAGGGCTGTGGCCCTACAGCTGTTTTGTGAGAGCTCTGTAGCTCTGAAAATGTCCTATCGCAGAACCCCTTCTGTTGGACTTTTGGAAGTATTCTTCTGAAAGCCCAATGGAGCTTAAACTCCTCTGCCATGATCAGCCTATGGAATAACAGCTGCACTATTTTGGCTGTTACTTCCACATTCTGGTGCATGTACTGCACATGCGCATGACTCGTGCACATGCGCAGTTCTGCGGGTGTTGCCATGTTGCGAATGGCAAAATACCATTCGCTATAGTACAACCCTCCCCCCAATTCATGTGGCACACTGGGAGCCCACCACAGTGTGTGAAAATTATTTTTCTTTTTTTATGAAAATTAGAAAATGGCCCCTCATTGTCGTGTTTTATTTTCCCTGCTGTGCCCCTCCCCAAGTCATGCCCGACATCTGGGTGCCCAATCAGCATGTTGGCATCCCATGAAACCCCCTCCCCCATTCATGTGGCACACTGGCAGCCTTCCCCAGTGTGCCAAATGTTTTATTTTTTTGTTTTTTTTTCTGTAAATTAGAAAACGGTCCCTTGTCATATTTTGTTTCCCAGTAAACTGAAAACAGTGCCTTGTCATTTCTGCAGTCCCCTCCACCCTCCCCACCCTCCAACTGAGCACCCAATGCCCCACCCCTTATACTTACTTCCAGAGGGTTGGTGCTGTTATCTTCTCTCTGCTGGGACACGTCTGCACTCTTTGAAGCCCAATCGCAAACTGAAGAATTAAAGGTAAGCGTGCTACAATACACAGCCATTCAATGGGGTTTTCAACTTATGCTGATATTTCAGCCATTGTTTGGAATTTTTGACCCAAATTTTCAACATGGGGTTCTTGGGACCCTTCCTCATGAAAACTGTCACTGTCATTTTGTTACTTAGTCCTGAAAGTCGATTTCGCAGTCACTGCATGAAATCACCTTTCAGGATCGATTCACAAAATGACAGTGCCACTGTTCATAAGGTGGGGTCCCAAAAAGCCCATGTGGCAAATTTGGGGAAAGAAATTCCAAAAAATTACTGCATTATGAGTGTGTGTTGCACAGTTTCTACACACGGTCCTAACGTCATCAATTTTTAATATTTTCACTCCACATTTTTAACATTGCCATTTTTGCATGCCTCCTTCAAAACAGTACTGCTGTCATTTTCCACAACCTGTCTAAAATGTGTTTTTGCACCTGTGGTGCAGTACAGCATGTTTGCTTTGTGCAATCACCTTTCGGAACAATTGAACAAAATGACACTGGCACTGTTCATGAGGTGGGGTCCAAAAAAGGCCATGTTGAAAATTTGGTGCAACATCTCCAAAAAATGGCCAAGTTACACCTGGGCGTTGAATAATTTCTACGCACATGTGTAACTTTCTTCACTTGGTAGCTCTTCACAGCCCTATTGGCTCTGGCCACAGTTTGTTTATTTTGTAGTCACCAGCTCCAGCAGCAATACATGTCTTCAATTGGGAGGGTGGATTATGAATCTGGGACCTCTACAGGTGAGTGGAAGTGTGTGGGGATGTCAAGGGTGTGTGCGGAGGTTGGGTTGTCAGGTGGGGTGTGTGGGACTGATTGGCGATGGACTGTTTTTGTTACAGGTTAAAAAAAGACATTGAGGGACTCTTTTAAATTTCACGGGTTAAATGATATGGGTTGGGGGGAAGCCACTGATCACCAATAAGAAAAAGTGGATATCAGAGGGTTGGGGATATCACTAGACACCAGGGGTATGGGAATGGAGCTCAGCAGGGAAAATATTATATACAGCATTAAATAAAAAAAAACACACATATATATATATATATATATATATATATATACTACACACACATAGACGCACACAGGGTGAGGGATGGTTTTCCACTAAACACTAGAGGATTTTTCTGGGGAGAGGGGTTCAAATGAGAACCCAAAACAAAAAAAAAGCAATAACACATCCTTTTTCACCAGCAGAAATCCTTTTCTGCCAATTATTTGCTATGGTGTCAGAAAAGGATTCTGTCTGGTGAAAAAGGATCCATTTTGAAGACCAGATGACTGTTTGTTGGGACCAGATGACCCCAAATTCTTTTTTTTCCTGACCAGATGGCCATCCCATTAATCCTTTTTTACCACCGAAATTCCTTTTTCACGATCCTTTTTCTTCATGGTTAAAAAGAAATTGGCTAATGAAAAGGACTTAATCCTTTTCTATGACCAGATGGCTCTGTTTGTACTAACCAGATGGCCCTCAGTCTTTTTTCACTAACAGATGGCCATTCTGTGATTCCTTTTTTGCCAGCTGATTTCCTTTTTCTCCATGTCAAAAAAGGACTGACGAAAAAGGAAGTTAGTGAGTGGCAAAAAATAATTATTTATTTAAAAAAAAACTTTTGCAAGCATAGCAAACACCAAAAAACACATAGAACAGCTCTTCAACCCCCGATGAGCAAGATACTTGGTTTGATGTCTGCAAAAGACATCCATGGGCACAGTTATGACAGTTTGTTTGGGTCAAAAATATAAAACAAGATGGGAACTCACGAAAAAGGATTCATTTCTAGCAGTCAAGGATTGGCCCCTCAAGAAAAAGGATCCTTGTTCATAAGTGAAAAATCCTGTTTCGTTCCAGGAATCTATCCTGGAAAGTAAAACTCCCATTGAAAATAATGGGACTTTAAAAATGCAATAACTTTGAAACGGATATATATGTTTTCATCAAATGAACACGGGGCAGTCCTGTGACCCAAGTTCTTTCTACCATAAAAATGTCAGACCAAAAATCAACTCTATCTGTGTGCAGGGCAATGAGAAAAAAACTGCAAAAAGTGGAAAAGTTTAAGGCATTTCACTATCTGGATCTCAGAATTCGCACATCCGACTAGAACAAAACTTAGTATGTCATGAGATCTACCCCACAGAACAGCACATACTACATGTGGTGCAAATCCATAGAACGATTGCAAAGCTATTAAAGTGCAAATGCTGAGGTTTAACATTAAAGTGTCTGCTCAACTATAACTATAGTGGTACTACCGCATAAGTTTAGAGACATTATAATGAATTCTCATCTTCTGGTGGGATCGCAGGGCCCTGCGCTCCCAGTACTACATAATGGAGGGCCCTATGTTCTCATTATTGCATTATGGTATCTATATGTGGAAGCGCAGGGCCTTCTGGACCCTGCACTGCCATCTACCCATAAATACAGAGACATAGCACAGGCCTACAGACATTACAAGTAAGCTATGTGCTGCAAATGTAGCAATATCTAAATAACCATTGGAAGTTTGGAAAAAAAAATACTACAGTTGTAATCATGAGCTGACAACCTGCATGCATGCTTAGTGAAAAAATCAGTATCTTGAACCGTTTTCGAGATTTAGCCACTGAAAGGTACCACGGCCACCACAATATTATCTTATGGGAAACTGTGAGACTTTGGAATGTTATAACTATGAAACCAATGTGAATGTTTTTACCAAACTAGCAAAAGGCACATCTGTGGCACAAGCCCTTCCTACCCTGCAAATTTCAGCCCAAAATCCTAACCATTTTTTTGCTATGACGTGTCAAAGTAGCTGTTTTTTGGGGGGAGTACTTTTATAAATTTGTAAATGTTTCACAAAATTTTGTGAACATTTCACAAAAGCTTTCACAAATTTGTGAAAGTACGCTCTGCTAAACCTTTGAAAATTGTAAACGTTTTGCAAATGAAAGTTCAGACGACTAAATTGAAAAAATATATTTCCAAGCATTATTTTTTAAAACTAATGTCAGAATCAAGTTCTTCGGCCCTGATTAGATAAACACAACTGTTGGTGTTTACCAAGTGGCAATATTTTTTGAATTACAACATTTTTTAGCCATTAAAACAGTAAAAAGTGCTTTCTAGCCAGTCATATATTTTTTCCCATAGACTATAATGGGAAAGTTAAAGTTTAATACCTTTTAAATAGATTAATACTTTTCACTAAACCTTCAAAAGGCACATCAGTGACCCAGATCCCATATATACTGAAACTTTCAGACCACACTCCCAAAACATTTGGTCTACCGCCCTGAGCAAAGAAGTTGCCAAAAAATGAGGATTTTTCACATTTTTTGGCACTCTGCAGCTCTGCAACTGGCAACCGCACATCTGATGGTGAACGAAACTTGACAGATGCAGAGATCTAAGGTGCCAGACAGTGCATGCACATTTTCAGGCAAATCGGACAAACAGTTGCAAAGTTATTAAAGTGACACATTTTGGGTTTAAAGTAGAAGTGGCTGTGCAACCGTAAGTATAGCACTTTGTTAATGCATCATTTAGGGTTAAAACACAAAATATCAAGAAATGAGACCTTTAGGATTGCCCCATCCCTTCCCATGGATCCACCCATCATCCCAAGATTGACAGCTGATGGGGTGTGGCACTGAGGTTGTGAGGCCTAAATGTCACCCTATTCCATCTGTAATCATATTCACAAGCCACAGTAAAGAAGAATACGGTGACTTTTAGGCCTCCACAACTTAATACACCCCTCAGCTGTCAATATCGAGATGATGGGTGAAATCCATGATAGAGGATGGGCAACCTAAAGGTCTAATTTCCTGACTTGTTGTGTTTTAACCCTAAATGATGCATTAACAAAGTTTTTTTGCATGGAATTTCCTTACTTTTTGAGAAAGAATAGAAAAGTAGAAAGTTGCACAAGTTAGGGGGAGTGCAGTGTTTTGTGCCCTGTGCTCCCACCAACTTGCAAATTCTTGCCTAAGATAGGAATTCAAGTATTGAATATCATATGTATTGCTGGCAGCGCATATGGTTGGGAGTGTGGGGCCCACCACCTTGAAAGAAAGCAAAGTGTCAGTCATCAGAGTGGCATAATTCAACACCTGTTTACATGTCAAACACCTAACTACTACAAATTACCTCCATACCAGTAACACTAGGCACCCTATTAATGTGAAGCCAGTACCACAATGCAAAATGCCATATGCAAAGCATAAAGTGTGTCACGCAATATGGGTGCAGCAAATGAATTTTCCAACATGCAAACACAATTCACATGGACAGCACATCCCCTCAACATGCTCCAAATTTCAATGTAAAAGGCCAACTGTTTCTGAGAAATAAAATGGAAAAGCTTCAGGTTTTCATTCATCACACTGGCAAAATTCCACGCCTATTAATATTTTACACACCTAATGACCGAAAAGTAAATCTATGACAGTAAGGCTAGCTACCCTAGTAATTTAAAGCCACTACCACCATGGAAAATGCTGTCCACAAAATGTAAACTGCGTCACGCAGTATTTCCACAAAAAATCTATTGTCTGACATCTAAGTATTATAATTCACATCTACAGGACATGCTGTCAACACCCTCCAAATTTCAAGTTTAAAAAAAGACCAAACCGTTTCCGAGATATTTAATTAGAAAAATTGCTAAAATTGTGCAATCTGGTCCCCCGCAATCTGGCCATCTAGTCCCTCCCTCGCAATGAAAGATTACAATTAAAGAATCTCATGATCAAAGAATTTGCAGGCTTGCAATCAAAGAATTTACAGACTCAAGATCAAAGAATAAAAAATGTTAAAACAATTTTTAGAGAAAAATGCATGAAACCACAGCCATGACTCGACAGAACAAAGGCCCCTGAGCAGATCCCACCCTAGTTTGCCTTTAGAAGTGACCCCTGTGCTGAGAAAATTAAATTTTTCATGTGGCCATCTAGTCGCGCCCTCGTGATCAAAGATCACGGTCAAAGAATCTTGAGATAAAAGAATTTGCAGGCTTGTGATCAAATAATTTGCAGGGTAGCAATCAAACAATAAAAAATGTAAAAAGTCAATTCTTAGGCAGAAATGCATGAAACCACAGCCATGCCTCGATAGAATGAACCCCCTGAGCAAAACCCACCCTTATTTGGTTTAATAAGCCAACCCTGATCTGAGAATATCAATTTTTTCAAGTGGCCAGCTAGTCACAACCTCGCGATCAAAGATAGTGGTCAAAGAGTCTTTGTATCAATGATTTTGCAGGCTTACGATCAAAAAATTTGCAGGCCTCGATGATACAATAAAAAATGTTTAAAGTCAATTATTAGGTAGAAATACATGAAACCACAGCCATGCCTCGATAGAACGAAGCCTCTTGAGCAAAACTCACCCTCATTTAGCTTAATAAGCCACCCCTGAGCTGAAAATTTTTTCAAGTGGCCATCTAGGCATGCCCTCACGATCAAAGATCGCGGTCAAAGAATCTCGAGATCAAAGAATTTGCAGGCATGCAATTAAAGATCGTTAGCAAGCCACAATCAAAGAATAAAAAAGTCAAAAACTCTATTTTCTGACCATTTTGAAAGACACCACAGGCATGGCTCAATAGAGGCAAGACCCCTGAGCAAAACCCACCATAGTTTCACCTCAAAAGTCCCCCCTGGACAGAAATATTTGAATTTTTCCTACCTCAAACTAAAAACAAAATGGCAGCCATCGCAATCAAAGAATTCCTCATGATCTAAGATTCTTTAATTGTGCGCCTGCAAATTCTTTGATCGTGAGGTGGGACTAGATGGTCAAAACCCCAGGCTTCTTTCACAAAATAACCATATAAATTTCCCCTTTAACTTATAATGGGAAATTAAAACTTTAATAACTTTTGAAGGGATTAATATTTTTTCACCAAATGAAAAGTGGCATGTTCCTTGACCCAAGCTCTTTCAGCTGAGCAAAGTCGCAGAACAGCATGCCACATGATGGCTACACAGTGCCACAGACAAAATCAAAAAAGCTGCCCACATACTGGCGAAAAGTGAATTTTCAGCATTTTGGTGCGCAAAAACTGTAAATCCAACCAAAATAAAATTTGGCAAATTAAGAGATCTACCATGCCTCACCACGCATACCAAATTTCATGCAAATTTGCTGAAAGGGTCCAAAGTTATTAACACGCAAAATTTTGAGTTTAACATAGAAGAGGCTTCATAAACGTAAATAAAGGGGTGAAAATGCTGACATGCTACAGTAAAGGAGAATGAGGGCGATTTAGGCCTCACGACCCCAATGACACACTAAGGCATCTGTCAGACTGTGGAGGATTATGGTGGTGTGTGTGAGGGGGGTTAGGGGTTCAACCCTAATGTCTAATTTCTTGACTTTTTTTTGCTTTAACCATAAATGAAGCATTAACACAGTTTTTTGCATAGAATTTCCTTACTTTTTGGAAAAATGTAATATAAGTAGTAAAAAACACATATTGGTGGGAGTGCGGAGCCCAGCTCCCACCAAGTTGCAAATTTTTGCATAACAATATGCATCTGGGCCCACGTTCCCACTTATGCAAGGCTACGGAGCCATGCAATAGCACTATAGGGCACCAAACCCTTGTAACAGTAATTTGCGCATATCTTGGGAACCGTAACAGCTAGAAAAACAATTAAAGTGTCATTGTAACCGTGATAGCGAGCAGATCTTGCCACAATCACTGAAAGTACCCATATCTCACATTGTTTCTGAGCTATGGGCATCATAAATCACTGGACAGGTACTCTTTCAACCCTTGTGACAGTACTTTCACACTATCTCATGAACTGTGCAGCGTACAAACAAAATTCTATTGCAGGTTTACTCTACAATGTCAAATCTTTTTCCAGTGGCTAAGCCACCTGTAGTGAAAAGTCTGTATCTCATTTCACTTCCGAGATAACAGCACCAAAAGTCATGACACAGACCGCAATGTAATCCTTTGGGAAAAATGTAAATTATGTCATTGAATATCTGTGCAACAAATTATTTCCCTAACACCTAAACAGCATAGTTCACATCTCTATGACATCCCCTCAACACCCTGCAAATTTCAAGTAAAAAGACCAAACTGTTATGGTCATCCCAATTTGGGCCATCTGGTCTTTCTCAGGGCCATCTGGTCTTTCTCATTAACATTCCAAAAATACATATACATTTTCCCATAGGATATAAAGGGGATTTCAAATTGTAATAACTTTTGAACAGATTTATATGTTTTCACCAAACAAAAAAGTGACATGTTCCTTGGCCCAGGCTCTTTCTACGTCCCAAGTTTTGGAACAATAGCTCACATGGTGTCTACACAGTGCCACGGACAAAAAATGTGCAAAAGTGGTGAAAAGAGCCTTTTTGGCACTTTGCTGTGCAAAAAATGTATGTCCAACTGAAACACAATTACACTATATGAAAAATGAAAAGTGCTTTATGCAATATCTCTGCAGCAACTTAATTTTCCAACACCTAAATACCATAATTCACAAGTACAGGACATCCCCTCAACACCCTGCAAATTTCAATTTAAAAGATCAAACCGTGTCCGAGATATAATATTTTAAAGTTTGAGATTTTCATTGGTCAGAGTGGCAGAATTCCACACTTGTTTACATTTTACATACCTAACGACTGAAAAGTACATCCATGGCAGTAAGGTTAGCTACCCTATAAATTTCAAGCCACTACCACAATGCAAAATGCTGTCTGCAAAATGTAAACTGCTCCTCAACATATCTCTGCAACAAATGTATTTTTCTGACACCTAAGCACCATAATTCATATCTGCAGGACATCCTGTCAACACCCTCCAAATTTCAAGTTAAAATACCAAATCGTTTCTGAGATATTTAATTTTAAAAGTTGTTAAACTTGGGTTGGCTGGTCCCTCCAAATTTGACCATCTAGGCCCTTCCTCGGGATCAAAGAATCTTTGATTGTGAGCCTGCAAATTATTTGATCGTGAGGAAGGACCAGATGGCGAAAACCCCATTCTTTGCTCACAAAATAACTATACCAATTTTCCCATTGACTTATAATGGGAACTTAAAAGTGCTATAACTTTTGAATGCCTCAATATTTTTTCACAAAACAAAAAGCAGCATATTCAGCCAGTGAAGCTCTTTCAAATGAGTCATGTCAAAGAGTGGCATGCCATACAACGGCTGTGCAGCACCACAGACAGTATCCCAAAAACTACCTCCAAAACCGGATAATTTTGTGTTTTTCAGCGTTTTCTTGCAAAAAGACCATAAGTCCAACAGAAACAAAATTTGGCAGATCAAGAGATCTACCATGCCCCACCATGCATACCAAATTTCATACAAATCCATGGAACAGGTCCAATTTATTAACACGCAAATGTTTGAGTTTAACATAGAAGTGGTTTCATAACCCTAAATATGGGGGCTCGACTGTGCCCCTATAATATACACACATATATATATATATATATATACTGTATATATATGTAGGTGTGGACAGTATTTGAGAGACTTGGGTGTGCACTTAAAATAAGGTCTGTATTTTACTCTTAATTTATTAAAAATACAGAATTTGTGCTCTGTACTGTTGCCAATATGGTCAACAGATAGTGTGCATAAAAAAAGGGTGTATGTATTTTTATTTTATTGTGGCAACATTTTAATAATGAAAATACCCTTAAAAATGCAGCTATTTTGTGACATGGCTGTGCTACACAATTTGGTGACCATTAAATTTACTGTATTTAAAGGACAATGCTAAAGTTTTCTTTTTTAGTGGACAGAGTAGATGTGTAACTGTCCCCCAGTAATTATTGATTTTATGCAGATGTGATTACATTTACATGACACCACATGTAATTTATTATGTTCGTCCATTACTGTGGTGTCTTATATAGCTGCATAATTTCTTTTGTGTATTCTGCCTTTATGCTTTGAGTTTTTTTTCAGTGTTAGTTCACATTGCTTAATGTGTTTCCCTCACACAAATCTGAAATCTTAATGCAGTGGTACATAGAGCCTGCTAGGAGCAGCAGCATCAAAAGCCGTGGCTCTTGCTGTCGTGTCCATGTTACCATGTGGATGATGATGATGATGCTGGTATTGGTACAAATAGCCGGGACCCGAAGGTGACATCAGGCATTCAGTTTTGGTACTCCGGCTCTAAACAAAACTGTTCTCTTCCTACTGCTTCTACCATTTACCATTCCTAAAAACAGGTAGAATGAATCGTCATCCATTTTAAATCTGGTGTGCTGCACAGGAGTTTGGACGGATCTCAGAGGTCTCCAGTCACTACAAAATATGATCTTCAGCATTCTGCTACAAAACAGCAAGTTAAAATTCTGGGAGGCATATTAAATAGTGACTGGCTAAAGTGCAGCTGTTATTCTGTGTCATTTTGGGGATAGAAAAAGTAAAATATTCACCTTAAAAATTCATGGTCTTGCTGTTTGTGAAGGGCCCCTCTTCAAAATACAGGGTGATTGAATTAGTGGGCTGTGCAGCACAATGAGTATGTATTAAAGTTTTGTTTGGTAAGTATATCAGCAGAACGTTCTTCTGGTTCTAGCATGTGTAAATGGGGCATATTAAACAGTATAGTTTAAAGTTGTGTATGGGAAGTATATCAGCTGAACTTCCTTCTGGTGTTGGCACTGTTTAAATAGGGCATATTAAATACTATATGGTTATAGTGCAGCAGTTGTGTTCTACCATCTTTGGGGGCAGAAAAGTTAAATTTGTGTGTTCTCTCATGGCCCAACTGTTTGTGAAGGGTCCCTCTTCAAAATGTAGCTGTGCATATATGTGACCAGTCTAATCAAATAGAGTTTTGTTTGAGATTTATAGTTTTTCGTTTACAATCCATCCAGCGAGTTTTCATTGTATAATTAGATTTTTTCAGAATATTGGTAATATTGGTGAACTTTCCTTTGCTGAAGACTTTAATCATGTTTAAATGGGGAAAAAAAAACAACACCTGTGGGGTTCCTACTGGTAAATTCTGAGAATGTGTGTTTGTCGAATGAATGCTGCACCTGTTGCTGTAATGATGGCTCTATTTTAGAAGTGTGTATGTGGAATGAATATAAAAGCTGCACTCTTAAAATGTTTTAAATAAAATTAAATGCAATTTGTGAGAGATGCTTGTAATTTTTGAAAAGAAGGGATGATGCTGGCTCCGGTTAAGCTTGGTGTGTGTGTGTGTGTGGTGTTATTTTAAATGATAAAGTTGCCTTTCCTGATGTAAGACTATAAAGGAGCATCATTGTATTGGCATACGGAACTTAGGGATCAGGTGTGGGTGGTGGCATAATATATTGGAACTGTTTGAAATTAAAAAAACTACAGCAATGGGTCCTACCTCAAAAATGCTTTTTATGACATTGGTCAGTTCATTCGAGTTTATGGGGGGGTTACCACATGTAGGAATGAGACTGCTTCTAAAGTAGACATCAAGTGGTGGCATAATATGTTGGAACTGTTTAAAAATAAAAGAATACCGCACTTGGGCCTACCTCAGAATGGCTGCTTATGGCACGGGGGGGGGGTACCATGTATAATAACTGGGTCATTGCCTGGGTATACTACTGCCCATAGGGCAACATCATTATTTTGGATTCATCTGGCAAAAACATTTTCCTGATTTATTTATAATTAAGGCTGTTTCTAAATTAGATGTCAAGTGATGGCACAATATGTTGGAACTGTTTAAAAATAAAAAAATACAGCACTTGAGCTTACCTCAAAAGTCTGCTCATGGCATTGCTTAGCACATTCAGGGGTATGGGAGGGATACCATGTGTAGTACTGGAATCTGGTCATTGCCTGGGTGTACTAGTGCCTGTTGGGCAATATCAGTGGTTTGGATCATCTGGCAAAAACACTTAACAGATTTATTTATATTGAGACTGCCTATAAATTAAATGTCAGGTGTTGGCATAATATCTTGGAACTGTTTGAAAATAAAAAAAATACATCACCTGGGCCTGACTCAAGCAGTTTGGATGTAGCATTCCATGTGCAGTACAAGAACCCTGCAGCAGTGGTGTCTCTGTGATGCACATGGTGGTGAGCACAAGGTGGGCCTGTGTGATATTTTGGCATTATTTTTCCCATAATGGCTGGCACTGGGTTGTCAGGGGATGTCATGCAGTGCCTGCATCTACAGTTATCAACACCAAACAGATTGCCTGGGTGCTTTCTGGTTGGTAACTGTGGTTGGGCCTGCCCTCAGTTTGACTCTGTGGAGGTACAGTGATGTCAAAATGACCCCTGATGTGGCTCAGGCCCACTGTGTAGCATCCAGCTGTATCTTGCCTTGCCTTTGATTGTTCATGGGGAAATTTGGTGTATTGTCTTGAATTGTAGAGTAGTTTGGATCTGGCTTTCCACTTGCAGAACAAGAACCCTGCTGCAGCGGCATCCCTGTGATGCACGTGGTGGTGAGCTTAGGGTTGGCCTGTGTGATATTTTGGCATAATTTTCCCCTCAAAGGCTGACACAGGGTTGCCAGGGAGCATCATGTGGCACCTTCATGTATAGTTATCAGTACCAAACAGCTTGCCTGGGTGCTTTCTGGTTGTTAACTGTGGTTGGGTCTCTCCTCAGTCCGGCTCTGTGGAGCTACAGTGATGTCAAAATGGCTCCTGATCTGGCATGGTACTTATCAATGTGTATTGGCTGTTTGGTTGATAATAAGCCATTAATAAAAGTTGTACCATGTATTTCACATGTTGCATTGCTACTGTGGTGTCCATGTTACTCATCATAGTTTTATGCAACAGAGATGGTCACATAATAAATCAAGTACAACCAAGAGATTTGTTCATGTTTATCTTTCTGCTTAATGTCCAGCTTAAGTGTGAAAGGCATGAAGACTGGACATAAGCAGTATTCACAAGAAGTAATGAAACTTTGGTAACCTCTTGTTTGTATTTTTAGTGCTGTCTACATTGGAGGATAGATGGCAACACATAGGTATGGAAGAACATCAAATCATTAGATGTAGCAAATGAATACACTTGAATAGAAAACAGAGACACTGCATTTGAAAATTGTATTTGTTACTAGAAATGGGAAATAATGCCTAATGGACACTGAGTTACCCATGAAAGTAGTTTACATGTCATAAACAACTGTGCCATTTTTCCAAACTTAGAAATACAGAACTATCTTTATATTTTGTATTATGCAGCTACCACATATACATATTAAAATTAAGGTTAAGTCATGCCTAATTGTAAAACTTTTTTTGAGTGTATGAATGTCACACTTTGTCTCTCGAGTATTGTCCACACAGCTATATATATATATCCATTGCAAAAGACTTTGTTACTGCACTAGTTAGGGTTAAAGTGACAAAAGTAGGAAATATGACATTAGGGTTTCCAGCCTAACACTACCCTACCCTACAGACAGCAACAGGCATGGGGTGTGCCTTGGGGTTGTCAGCCCTAAGGCTCAGCCCATTCCATGAGTAAATAGCTGATATGGGTATAGTATAAGAGAATGGGGTGAGCATTAAGGTTGACAACCCAAGGCACACCCCACGCCTGATGCTACCTTTAGGGTAGGTGTGGGGTGTTAGAGTTGTAAATACTAATGCCACATTTCCCTACTTTTTCTGCTTTAACCCTAACTGGTGCATAAACAAAGTCTTTTTCAATGAATGTCCTTACATTTTGAAATAGTATAATCATATCCTCATTTGGCAATGGGAGCACATTGCCCTCTGGGCCCTGTGCTCCCATCCATTGATACTTTTTGAGACAATGTTATCGTATCCTTATATGCCTGTGGGATTGCAGGGCCCACTCCCATCCCTCCATAGATGCATATATGTACATTGCTGTGGAAACACAGGGTCGTCTGGGCCCTGCACTTCCAATTTTAGCAAAACCGCAACCAAATTGTCACCATAGACTTCTTATTACCCCACCTCATGAATCTGGCACTGAAAATTTCCAAATCAACGCCAAAATGTGATTCTGCACCACCATAACATCATTCCAATCCACAAGTGCAAAATGGCAGTTTCACCACAATTTAAACAATGGCAGCTGTCATGTTTATGAGGTGGTGTGCAAATATGTACATGTTCACAATTTGGTGTCAGCATATTGAAAATTACCATAGTTACAAACACATGTAGCAACATTTCAATACATGTTCATAATTTTGTCATTTTTACATATTTTGATGCCAAATTTTCAACATACTGTAGCCTTCCTATGACCATACTTCATGAAGAAGGGCAATTAATTTTTTCAAATCCTGCCTGAAAGATGATTTTAACAAGCGACCGAGAAATCGCCTTTCGGGACAAATTTGCAGAATTCCACTGACATTGTTCATGAGGTAGGGTCCTAAAAAGGCCATGTTGAAACCTTGGTGTCAAAATATGCAAAAATGCCCAAGTTGTAAATTAAGGTAAAAAACCCCACTGAAATACATCGAATCACATTTACCTTAGTTTCTCATATTGCAGTCAATGGTACCAGCAGCAAAATGTGTCTTCAATCGGAGAGTGGATTTTCAACAAGTGAGATATTCAAGTAAGCAAGGTGTGCGGGGTGTGTGGGAGGGGTGCAGGGGTAGGAGGGTAGATCAGCCAGGGACCATTTTATTTTTTACAGGTTAAAAAGAAAAAGACAATGAGGGACCTTTTTTTTTTTATTACAGGTCTAACAAGAGACACTGGACACTAATGAGAAAAGCAATTATTTTGAGGACAGCAATTGGATCATGGGGGATGCCACTGGACACCAGGGACCATAAAGAAATGTATTATAAGAGCAGGGATGGCAGGGTGAGGGGTGCTACTAGCCACTATGGAAATAAATAGATATGGGGCAGTGATCAGACGGTGGAGGAGCCACTAGATACATGAAATAATAAAGAAAAAAAAATATGAGGAAGGCAATTGGAGGGTGGCGGGTTGCCATAACACACCAGAGAAATAGAGTGGTGTTACAGGGATGCTGATCAGATGGTTGGGGGTACCACTAGTCACCAGGGACCATAAGGAAACATATTATAGGAGCAAGGATGGCTGGGTGAGGGGTGCTACTTGCCACTATGGAAATAAATAAATATAGGGGTAGTGATCAGACAGTGGATGAGCCACTAGACACAAGAAATAATAAAGAAAAAATACAAGGAAGGAAGTTGGAGGGGGGGGGTTGCCACAACACACCAGGGAAATAGAGTGGTGTTACAGGGATGCTGGTCAGAGGGTGGGGGAGGAGTGCCACTAGACACCAGGGAACAGATGTCAGCAAAAGAAAAACAATGCTTCCCTCACAAAAAAGGATCTTTTTTCCTGACTCAAGATTCAAAAAAGAATAATTTTTTTGTACCACGTGTCATGAAAAATGATTTATAATGTTAGAAAAACATGTCAAGGGCTTGTCAAGGGCCTCCTCCTTGAGCTACTCTCTACCTCACATGTGAAACAATATCCAAAAGTCCTTAAAGCTATCACAAATTGTCAGGCTTCCTTTAAAATGTTGCTTGGTCACCTACTGGAAACAACCTGTAACTGCTTCCACAAGAACTAGAACTCCGTCCCATTCCCTCTCGTACAGCCCCTCACTTACGACCTTGTGAAAGTTAGACTTCAGCCGCTCTCCCATTACTATTATAAGCTTGTTCTTCTTGTGTATTACCCTACCTTACTTCCTCCCTGCTTCCTTTCACTCACTGTACCCCTTTCCTAAGTTACCCTTCCCACCTACATCCCACCTATGTCTCCATTACCCCTCCTTGCCTGATACTCCCCTAGCCCCCAATTACTCCACCCTTCTATTTCTCTGTGAATGTGTGCCTTAATCAGAAGGCATTTCCTTGGTATGCAATCACGTATGAGTATATGTATACACTTATAAATGTATATATTGTATATTTTGGTATTTTGATATGTATGTATTTTTTTTCCACTAAATAGTTTTTTGTTCTCCATCCTGTGTACTTTTTTCCCTCACATTCTCGATTGTACTCAATGTTCCATTCTGTCCTTTGTTGTACCTTGTGATTGTAAAATTATTTTTTATTCCCAGGACCACTTCGTAAATGAGTTTTTCTCAATGGTGTTCCTCCTGGTAAAATAAAGGTTGATAGATTGATGGATGGATGGATGGATGGATGTCAAGACATTTCTCCTACAGTTAAGTGCAGAATCCAGTTTCGGGCTCCAGATAAGCAAGATATACATGTTGGTTGCTCAGCAGAATGTCATTTTTGTGGTTTTCCAAATTAAAATTATTAGGGGAAAACAGAAAACAAGATGGTGGCCAAAAAAAAAAATCAAATGAAAAACTGTTCCCATACTAAAACTTCATCCAGCTATTTTGAAGTACCGAGTGAGCGTGATCAGAAAACACATTTTTAAAATTTTATAAATTTAGAAGGATTAATATTTTTTCACCAAACCAGTGAAAAGCCAAGCCCTTTCTACCTTGAAAAGTGTCAGTATCAGTGGCTCAGTAGGTAGCTCATTCACCTCTGAAGCTGGGAAATTAGAGGGCTGTGGGTTCAGTTCCCACATTTGGCACTTAGTTTAATATCCCAGTACTGACACTGTAGTGCAGCATAAGAGAGGGGTGCTGCACTTCTGGGGTGCCGTCTTTCGGATGAGATGTTAAACTGAGGTCCCATCTGCCTGGATTAGTGGTAGTTCAGGTGGATGTTAAAGATCCCATGGCACTTATTGAAAAGAGTAGGGGAATTTCCCCAGTATCCTGGCCAAATTTCCCTTATTCACTAAAAATACCACCAACGGTTTCACCTGGTTCAAGGTCAGTTGGCATTCATCTGTATCCCCTTCCCCCGGGTCGTGCCTGAAAATAGGCAGGATTTGTCTAGTGCACTTACCTGGTCAATAAAATAAAAAACTTTCAGTGCAAAACTACAACCATCTCGGTGCACGGCGATGGCAAAAAAAAAATGTGATTTTTTTTTTGTTTGTATATTTTGTTATCCGCATCTTGGAATCTGCATATCTGACTGGAATGAAACTTGGTATATCAAGAGATCTACCACATAAGACTATGCATGCACAATTCTATGCAAATCCATTGAATGGTTCCAAATATATTAAAGTGCAAAATTTGAGGTTTCACATAGAAACCACTGCTCAACCCTGACTATAGTGGTGCTACTGCACTATTATAATTAATAGCTTTGCCCCTGTTCAAGGGAATTGCATTAAATTTTGCATGAACAGTCTGGATGGCAAGGTGTCTTGATTTGCCATGTTTTGTTCCAGTCGGATGTGAGGATTCCAAGATATGGATAGAGCGTTTTTTGGAAATTTTTATTTTATTTTTTGCATTTCTTGTCATCACCTACAGCCCAGATGGTTTGGAATTTTGGTCTGACATTTTCAGGGTTGAAAGGGTATGTGACAGAATGGCACCTTTCATTGGTTTGGTGAAAAAATATAAATCCGTTCCCAAGTTATAAACATTTGAAATCTTAGTTATGAGCATGCTCAGTAGGGCATCAAATGTCTATCACAAAGATGCTACTGAGCATTTTCAGAACAGCAATTTCAAATCCTTATAACTTGGCAACAGATTAATATTTCTTCACCAAACCAGCAAAAGGCACACCTATGGGGCCAACCTCTTTCTACTGTGAAAATTTCAGGCCAAATTCCAAACCTTCTGGGTGCTAGATGATGACAAAAAACAGCAAAACATTGCAATTTTTTTAAACTTTTTTTGCTACCTGGATCGCAGAATCCACACATGCAGCCAGAAACAAACTTAGCAAATCAAGAGATATGCCCTCTGAGACTGGACATGCAATATTTCGTGCAAATCCATTGAACGGTTGTGAAGATATTAAAGTGCAAAAATGGCACTTCACAAGCTAGAATATATATATACTGTATATACATATATTTTATGTTATTTACTTGCCTTCACGCTCCAGTGCTCCCTCTCCTTCAGGCTCCACAGTGCTCCTTGACTCACCAGCCATCCTCTTCCTGGGCTCACCTCAACCCTCATATAGCAGCCGACTCCCGAGGCGCATCCTTTCACCAGACGGGTCCCTGTCCTCCGAGGGGGAAGGTACTGGGATGGGGATTACCCAGCACACTATTTATTAGGTTCCCTGGAAGTGCTGCTAAGGTAGAGGAGGTCCATGCAGGTTTTCGGTGCTGTTGTAGAGTGGGGGAGCCATCATCTGGCGAACACACAGAGCCATTTTCCATTTTTCCTGGTGTTTCCCTCCTTGCGCCACTGTGAACAGTGCCCTCAGTCTCCACTGGGAGCCGCTGTTGCGCAAGGTGACACAATCTCCCCACCCTTCAAGGGGAGAGCAGTCCTCTGGATGCTCAATCCTCTTTGTCCCCTGCCGACCACCAGTGCCCCGAGGCCGTTCCCGAACCCGGGTTGCCGGTGTGGTTCAAGGTGTTTTGCGTCCAGCGCCTCAACCCTCTGAGCCACCATGCCAGGGAAGAATTTTTTTTTAACACTAAGAATGCCCATGGATGGTGAAAGAATGTAGCAAATGACTGGGGTGGGAAAAGGGGCAGCTGTAGGACTAGGCCTAGCCACTTGGGAAAGGTGTTTTTTTGTTAATTATTTGGCTAAAGGTTGAAGTGATCTGAAGTGGCCCAAGAGTTTGACTGGGCCAAATCAAAGGCAAAAGTATTGAATTCCAGCATGATCACCAAATCCAAGTTCAGCTTCAACTCATCATTACCTCCCTAATTAAATGAAGTTCCGCAGTTCATGAACTTTAGAAATGTGCCAGAATAGTCCATTAACATCCATCTGAAATCACCAACTATTCTTCATCTTGATTCATTACCCACGTTCATTAACTGTTTATCAGCACACATTTCATAAGGTTGCAAAACCTTTCATGGACCATGATGAACTGAGACAGAAATCAATTTGCATAGCAGAATGCACTGCTTTGCACTGTAAGTGACATATAGTAAATCAAGATAAATTAAAGCCCCAAAGATAAATAAGGCCAGCGGGGATGCATCCAAGGATGCTCAAGGAATTGGCAATGGGAAATTATCCGAACCCCTGGTAGAGTGATTCAACCACTCAATTCAGACAGGGGTAGTTCCTAAAGACTGGAGGGTAGCGGAGGTAGTCCATTTCATGGTTGGGTGAACAATGAGCCACCAGGAAACTAAAGACCTGTCAATCTTACCTCTATTGTTGGCATCTGATGGAGACACTAGTCCAAGAGGTCCTAGTTGACTACCCAGAGAGCAATGGACTCCAGGATAGTGAACGGCATGGGTTTGTGGCAAGGAGGTCTTGTCAGGCCAGCTTGATAGTATTCTTTGATAATTGGTTAATGAAGGAAGTGCATAAGGGCCATGCTGTGGATTTACACTACTTCAATTTCAGCATGGCTTTCTACCCAGTGCCTCACAGAAGGTTTCTGAAGAAGCTTGAGGATTTGGGTGCAGTGAAGGACACAGATATATAGGTAAGAAACTGGCTGAAAGGGAGACAGCAGGCAGTTGTGATTAACAGAGTCAAATCAGAAGAGAGGGAGGTCACCAGTGGGATACATAAGCATTGGCCCTTGGACCCATCCTTTTCAAAATGTTCATCAGCAACATGGGGAAGGAATCCAGGGCATGCTGTGTCTCTTCACAGATGTCACCAAGCTCTATGACTGGGTAACATAGAAACATAGAAGCTGTTGGCAGAAAAGGATCTTCTGGCCCATCCAGTCTGCCTTAAGTTCCCTACTCACTGTGCTACCGTAGACCCTAATTGATCTCCAGCCTTAACCCCTCCCAGTCCTGTTACTAAGGTCTCCTTGTGTCTGTTCCATGCATGTTTGAAACCTGTAACTGTTTCTGTACCCACCACCTCTGCTGGGAGGCTGTTCCATACATCCACCACCCTTTCCATAGAGAAGTACTTCCTCACACCCCTCTAAGTCTCCCTCCTTGCAGCTTCATGTCATGCCCCCTTGTCCTTGAACATCTATTTCTGTGCAAAATGCCAACATCCTGTACCTTACCAATAGCTTTGAGGTATTTGGATGTTTCTATCATGTCTCCCCTTTCCATCCTTTCTTTTAGAGAGTAGATATTTAACTTCTTGAGTCTTTTCTCATAGAGCTTCTGGTGCAGGCCCTGCACCATTTTGGTTGCCCTTCTCTGTACTGCCTCCACCAGGTCAATGTATTTTCTGATATAGGGTCTCCAGAACTTTACACAGTATTCCAGATGGGGCCACACCATTGATCTATGCAGGGGTATTGCTACCTCCCTCTTACTGCTGTTATTACCCCTCCCTATACACCCCAGCATTCTACTAGCCTTTCCTACTGCTTTATCACACTGCTTTGCTACTTTAAGGTCATCAAATATAATGAGCCCCAGATCCCTTTCCTGTTTTGTAGTTACTAACTCCCCCCCCTCCCCAATGATATGTTGCCCTTGGGTTTCTGTGCCCTATGTGCATAACTTTGCACTTTTTGGCATTGAAGTCCAGTTGCTAAACTCTTGACCAATCTTCTAGCTTTTCAGACCTTCTCTCATCCCCCCCACCAACAGTGTGTCTACTCTGTTGCAGATTTTTGTGTTATCTGTGAACAGGCATTCCTTCCCTTCCAGCCCTCTGTAATGTCACTTATAAAGACATTGAAGAGAACTGGTCCTAGTACCAACCCTTGAGGCACCCCACTGTTACCTCACCTTCTTCCAAGTGAACTCCATTTACCACCTCACTCTGAGTTCTGTTATGTAGCCAATTTCTTACCCATTTTGCTGTCTTTGGACCTACTCCCAGGCTGTCTAACTTGCTTACTAGTTTTCTGTGTGAAATAGTGTCAAAGGCCTTACTGAAATCCAGGAAGGCAACATCAACCGCTCCTCCCTGATCCACCTCCCTTGTAACCCTGTTTACCAATCATATTCTTAGGAACATGGACCTTGGAAGAGCAATGGGTGCCATCTTTGTTGGCCTGTCTAAAGCTTTCAACCTGGTCGACCACACCCTGTTGCTCTTCTTCCTCTGCACCCTTGACTGTTCTACTGAGATCATGCAGTGGTTCCAAAGTTACCTTTCAGATAGATCTCAGTTGATATTTGTAGGACTTTCCACCTCCTCCGCCCTCCCCAGTCACTACTAGGTGCACCCTAGGGCTCCAACCTGGGCCCACTCTTATTCTCCTTGTTTATAAACTATCTCTCCTCTGACTGTCTCACTTGTGATGCCATACTTTAAGCAGATGACCTTGTCCTCTTCACTAGTGACAATGCTCTTCAGAACATAGCCAGGGCTTGATCTGATAACTACTCTGCAGTGCACACCTGGTTCCACTCATATTGCCCAATTGTTAATGCTAAAAACACTAAATCCATGCTATTTGGATCTAAACCATTCCTATCTAAGGTCACCAAGGCTGGGTCCACCCTCTCAGTAGTCTCACTGGATGACACTGTACTTGAAAATGTACTAACTTTCAGATATCTGGGAGTTATCCTGGACCCTTCCCTCTCCTTTTTCAATCATATCTCCTTTTTTATCTGCCATATTAACCAGAAACTTGGTGTGGCTCATCAGATAAAGTCGCTCCTGACCAAGGAAGCACGTTTAGTCATTGCCCAAGGCAACCTGCTACCCTTGATTGACTACTGCTCCCTTATTTACTCACACACATCAGCAGCCTTGAGTGCGTGTCTCTGCCCCAAGTACAACTACATATGTCGTTTCACTCTCCTGGTACCATATTCCACTAACCACTACCACCTCTACCAGACTCTTGACTTGGCTCCCACTATACTACAGATTTAATTATGGGCTTGGCTGCCTCCTTGACAGCGCCATCAGACATGGCAAAGCCTTCTCTTATATGTCTCTCCTTAAGACCAGAACTCCCTCGAGGTATCTGCATGCATCCTTAGCTCCCAGGATATACCAAAAGTCTCCTTGGCTATGGGTAGCAGAGCATTATCCATAGCTGCTTCCACTCCATGGAATAGAATCCTCAAGCCCATCCACTTTCTGGACTCCCATGCCACTTTCAAGCCACATCTCACATCCTGGCTGATTGATGAGGCCACATGCTGTTGCTAGCTTGGACCTACCGGGTCAATATGTTGCACACTTAATAGTATATGACATACCCGTGCAACAGGAACAACATGGTAGAGAACAGCGAGAGGGTGTAATACTGCTAAAGGAAGTATGTGCAGTAGTGCACCCTCTCTCTGTTTTGATGCAGAGGATAAGAACTCTGCTAGGAGAGGAGGCCAGCGAGATGCTACTGTGGCTCAATGGGATGAGCCATGACAGCAAGAGATGCTGACAGCGTGCTTAGGACCAGGTTTCTATTCCCAGTCCCAGATGCAAGGATTTTTTTTTTGCACATTGTGCGATTTTAAGTGATACCCCGAGTTAGATATTTTAGTAGGGGGGATTTGGAGGGTGCAGGGGGCATAGCCCCCTGCAAAATAAAGACATATGCTGCTGCAATATATTGTGCTGTACTGGCAATGCAGTATATTGTGGTGGCAGCATAATGTCTTGGATGACCCCCCCCTCAATCTTTTTGACTTTTCCCTCTTGGGCTGCTTTGGCCTTCCCTGCTCTTTCTCATTTCTTTGAACTTCTGTTGTACGTCTCTCACTACAGTACCAGTGGCTCATTAGGTAGCACACTTGCCTTTGAGGCCGGGAGATCAGAGGGCTATAGGTTCAGTTCCCACATCTGGCACTTGGGTTAATATCCCAGTACTGACACTGTAATGCAGCATGAGATGGGTGTTGCACTTCTGAGGTTCCGTCTTTTGGATGAGATGTTAAACTGAGGTCCCATCTGCCTGGATTGGTGGTAGTTCAGGTGGATGTTAAAAATCCTGTGGCACTTATCGAAAAGAGTAGGGGAATTTTGTGGGGGTTAAAGGAAATAATATTCCTTTGCCAATACTATCAAAACCATTTATAAAAGGATCATGAAACTATCCTAAACCCTAAAACTTAACAGTGCTAATCAAATAAACTAATCATAGCAGCACTTCATCAACAACCAAACTATGGAACTATATACTTGTTATACCTATGTCCTAATGACAAAATAAACCGATAAGGTATACAAGAGACTCTCAGAGAAGACCATACATCTTCAAATCATTAAGGTACACTTGTAATATAGCATCTGTCACTAATTTCAACAATGTAACAATTGGTATATGTTGCTGTTGCAATCCCCATTTACATCTTGCCTGCCATAAATAATATTTTAAGATTGCAAACAAGATTTGCAAAGTTTTCGGAAAAAAACCTCTGCCATGCTGAAGAGCAATCCACATATATCAATTCTATATAAGTAATAGTTGAAAAAAGTAAACTACCTCACTGAGCTGCTAGAAAATTCCAAAACTGTCTAGCATAAGTACATTCCAAGAACAAGTGTTCTTGTGTCTCTAAGAGATGAGCACAACTAGGCTGCAAGCAATATCGCTCTTGTAATGCTTTATGCTTGTTATTTTTGAGGTTCAATTTACCATGCAATGTTAACCAAAGCATATCTCACACATATACAGGCATCCGCTTATTTAACAATTGTAAAAACTTCCCTCTGCTGTTCTAAGCATTACAGTATGGTAATATTATAGGTTCAGAACATTGAGCTGACACCAAGGCTTGATAAATATTTATCCTCTTTTCCATCTATTCCCTATTATAGGCCACTTTCCAGGCAATTACCACCTGAAATAACTCACTTCCAGTGGAACTACCTCAATTCTGGATAACAATCTACTTTTCTTCTGTTCCCAGGCAGGTATACATGGTCTAATCCACTCATTCAATAATCCATACCATCCTTTATCTTGCGCTCTGTATAGGAACTGCAAATTATAAAAAAGAAAAATACTAAAATAATGTGCTACTGGATGAATCATACCTACACCACCGTCTACAATTGCTCTATACGTAATGTTCCATTTCACCAAGTTAAGTCGACTACCCCACAAAGCTAGAAAAAAAAGGCTATACAATCTAGTGTGTAATTTCTTTAGTGGGGGATAGATATAGCTAACATATAAAAAAATAGGCAATATTAAACTTTTCAGTAACAAAATTTTCTTATTCTTTGAAAGAGAGCCATGTATCCATCTTGCCAACACCCCTTCTACTTTCTTCAGTTTTTCCTCCCAGTTCATTTCTGCTGTACACTTAGTCCCAAACTGTATCCCCAAAATCTTAATAGGGTCATGAGATAGTGCTATACTGGCATAAAATGATCTTTCCCAAGATCTTTCACCCAATACATGCCCTATACATTTCTCTTTATTAATATGGAATCCGGAGGCCTCAGAGAAGCTTTTAAGTTGCCTTACTATGGAACTTTCAGTAGTAGTGTTTTGTACAACAATGACAACATCATCAGCATATGCCAAAACTTTCAGAGGTGGAAGGGAGTTACCTAAACACATTCCTTTTATCTCATAGTCACTATTAATGTTCTGTAATAAAGGATCAATTCCAAAAACTTATAACAAGGGGCTCATAGGTCACCGCTGCCGAACTCCTCATCTTAAAGTGACTACTTCCCCCTTCTATCCATTAACTCTTGGGACCACTGTAGCAGCACTGTATAATTTCTTTAACCACTCAAGGTATCTTAATGTTATTCCATAATGGTCCAACACTAAAAATAAATACTCTTGTAAGATAGAATCAAAGGCCTTACTTTGATCCAAACTAAGAACCAGTCCAGCAGAATTTAGTTTATAGCTTCTGTAAAATAATTCTCTTAACTGAACTAAATTATCTCATACACTTCTCAATGGGAAAACACACCCTTGTGCCAAATTTATTAAAGTAGCTGCACTAATAGCTAATCTATTCGACAAAATTTTACTCAGAATTTTAACATCACTATTCAATAAACAGATAGATCTCCAATTTTGTAATTATGTCCTAGCTTCTTTTTTAAACAGAAAGATAAGATCAGCCTCCACTAATCAACCTGGAATAGTAGGTGACTATAATAATTCATTAAACAAATCTGACAAAACAAGAACTAAAAGATCACAAAAAACTTTATAAAATTCTGCTGGAAGTCCATCCGGTCCAGGGGCACTATTAGTCCCAGCTGCTTTAATAACTGACCTCACTTCTTCCTCTGATATTAAAGCTACCATTCGCAATTCTTGATCTTTTGGAATTACTTTTTTTTCTAACCGTTTAACATAATCCTCCATATGAAGAGTCTCAGGAGCCGACACAAAACTATGTTTGACATAATCATTCACCACGTTCAAAATAGAAAATTTATCTGTATGCACTGAACCATCTCTATCTGACAATGCCTCCATCGTTTTCTTATGATAAATAGCCTGACTGTTCTTAAATGGGTTGAATGTTTGTTTTTTGCTGGCAGTGCCAAACTGTAGTTCCTGCTTCAAAGTTTTAGCCCTGTCATATTGATATTGATACATTTCCTTTTTTACCTTCTGGATCTGTGAACCAAAATCATGTCTTGTTGTATTATTTAAATAAATCAGTTTATGCAACTGTTTTCTCAGTTGTAAATATTTAAAGTATCTCTACTCCTTTTCCCAGCAAAGTGCTGGAAACATTGTCTCATTTCTAGCTTCATATCCCTCCACCAATCCATCAAAGAATCATAGAGACATAACATAGATAGTCTTGCTGACCAATGCTTTCTACATTCTGCAACAACTTCTTTTTGCTCCAATAAAGATGTATTCAATTTCCATTGAGGTTTCTCTGAAACTAATCCTACCGCCCAATAACAGTCAATATAAATTGCTGAGTGATCTGAAAAGGCCAAGTTTAAAATGGGGGTATAGCTCAGTGGTAGAGCATTCAACTGCATAGCAAGAGGTCTCTGGTTCATATCCAGGTGCCCCCTCAGGTTGTTGTTTAGGGAAGGCAGTATAGCACAGTGGTTTAAGGCTCTGAGCTGCAAATTTGGTAACATCCAGCAAACCAGACCTGAGTTTGAATCCCACAGCTTTCACTTGCATACTGTGTGACTCTGAACAAGTCACTTAACTTCCCTGTGCTCCCAGGTCACGCCTGCAAAAAAGCTTTCAGCTTAGTGTGCTACTCCTGGTTAAACAACTAAAAAAAAAAAAAAAAATTCTATATGCATCCTTAAGATGTGCAGTTGTTATAATTTCTTTTAAAGCACTGGAATCACAAAACATCTTGTCTGTTTGTAAGCCCTTATCTCCCTTCTGAATACTACAATTAAAATCCCCTTCCCATATTACCTTGCGGCTAGTAGATAAGAAAGGCTGCACTCATTTAAATAATTCTACTTTCAATGCTTTTCCTTGCGGGGCATAAATATTAATCAGACGTAACCGTTTAGCGTTATATGAGACATCGAAAATCAATACTGCCTGGTTCCAAATCAATTAATCTTGAAACCCTTAAATCTAGATTTGAGAACAAAATACCCACACCATCACATCTATCTAAACCTGGGGACCAAAAAGCAGCGCCCTGTCTCCATGAATCAGAACACTTTGCAATATCAGAAAAGGACTTAATTCTAGTATCTTGTAAAAAAATGATGTCAGATCGTAATTTTGTTAAGTCTTGAAAAATCAAGTCTCTCCGTATCTCATTCTTGATTCTGTTCACAATCAAAGTTAAGATACGAAAAGTCACACATCTATTAATATGAAAGTGGTATAACATCATCTCTTGGATCTAGAAGCCCTTTTCCATCTCCCAATGCCACTCTTCTCAATCTCAGAGGGTGTTCCTTTAGAGGATGCCACTGAGGAAGAGTCTGACCCAGAATCTTCCTCATCTATCCCAATATCATTTAACTTTTTCTCCAGACGCAATAAATAATATTTATTAGAAGATAATGTTTTCTGCTTAACTCCTATCTTTCATTCTTTTCCCTTTGGGCCAGAAACCTCAGTCCTCTCTCGTAGTCTATTTTTATTTGATACCAAATGAAACACTGTATCTGAGTCAGAAAGGGCAGGAGGCATAGATGAATTCTCCAATGTAGTGCTGTTGTCACTAGTCCCAGATAATGAATCCACAGTCTCAATTTCCATCTCTATTCCCAACACAGGAACACACTCTGTTCACTTTCCGTAGGGAGTGTTGTACCCTGCTGTTCTTCTCCAGGTAAGACAATCTCCTCCCCTTTAGACTTTTCAGTAACCAAGGGCCTATCAACCACCCCAGGGTCCAAGATATCCACTCCCTCTTTAATTTGTAAACCGGAGTTCTCAATAGTATTCTTGGCTGCAAAAATATCCTGCATCCTTTTCTCTGAAGCCTGAGCACACCCTATTTTCTGGGCCTGTGTTATTAGAGCATTGTGTGAACAACTATCAGTTAAATCATGAGAAGCCCAATGACATTTTATATATGAGTGACCCTGTTCATCACAAAGATTACATCTAAACAGATTTCTACAGCTAGCTGCAAGATGCCCCAATTCTAAACATTGAGTACACTTTGGAGTGTCACAGACATTACTAAGATAAAGTCTAGAGCCACATTTATGGCAAGATTTAGGCTGTCCAGGATAGAACAATGAACCCCTGTCCCTCCCCAAATAGAAAGAACCAGACAAATATGCAATCCCAGTGCTGGTCAGAAATAATTTACATTTTATTTTCCAGCTCCAGTCCAAAATTGTTCAGAGGCAATCACTGGTATAGGCTGTTCTAATACTTCACATCTTTTTTTTAACCAAAACAATATGTCAGCCAAATCCACTCCTTCATTTTTAAACAAAATAGTGACCATTCATACTGCAGGTTTAGTAATAGGGATGGCCAAGAATGGGGTCCATAAAGAGTCCTTAACCATGTTATATTTGACCCAAGACCGATCCAATGCTTCCACTGTTTTAAAGCTGACATCATAGTTATACTCATCCATGTGTATTAATGCAAAGAACTCAGATGCATAAAACTTCAAAGAATCCTTCAACAGTTGCCTCCCAACATAAACCTATCAGGAGGGTCTTGTAATCTCCCCTTGTTAATTAACCTAATAGCATTTCTGCGAGGTGCCGGCTGTCTTGCAGTAGTTTTAAATAAATCAGCCATTCTTCATACAGGCTTAGGTGGGAGCCGTGTAGCAGTGTTCTATGGGTTATGGGTGTCGGGCCCTCAGGCAGAGGAAAGCCATCCATTTGCAAGGAATGCCTGTCACAAACTCCATCCACCCCAACAACCAGAACAGGTGTAGGATCTAAAGCAGGGGTAGATTCAGTTGAACCCGTATGAAGTTCTATAGTACCATTAGTAAAGTTAGTGCTTACTCCCACACTTGGTGAACCAGTGGAATCATGCAAGTGCCCCTCCAATATAACATTTTCCTTAAGAATCAACTTCCCAGTCCCGGTCACCACCATGTTCTCATACTCACAAACTTTCTCATCAGAAGGGTCAGGAGACCAGCCACTCTCCGTGTGAATCCAGCCTGCAGTCCACAATGCTTCCTCTGGTAATTGCCCTGCCCTTCTAATGACTCCTTCTTATGCAGCGTTTTGCTCTGTTGGTATGCCATTCCCAGTGTTTTCCCAATTCTGTCCCTCGGCAATATATCAGAATGCAAGTCGGTACTAACTCGGTGCCTCTCCTCACGTAGTGCACTTGACGAGCCAGCAACAACCACTGCAGCACTTCCGGGTATCTGAACTGCAACACTAACTTCAGAACTGCCTTCCGAATAGGCGGTTTCGCCCACAACTCTAGTAGGCAAACCAGAGACTCCTTTAAACTCTCCCAACTCTGGATCGACATTCATCGCTTGAACCACTTCCCGTGCACAAGTGAATCTGTCAGCCAAAGCAGATTCGGGTTAGATAGATAACGAACTCTCAATACTGGACATTCTTGGTGAGAAACTGATGCCTTCTGTACACTTGGTCTCTAGTATTCTCGAGGCTGGGGAGGAGACCGACTCCCCTGCCTCTCGCACGTCTTCCACCATCGACTTCCAGGGCTTAGTGGCCATCCTTCCACAGACAGCAAACTCCCCCTACCGACGAGTAGGGGAATTTCCCCAGTGTCCTGGCCAAATTTTCCTCATTCACTAAAAATACTGCCAACAGCTTAATCTGGTTCAAGGTCAGTTGGTATTCATCTGTATCCCCCTCCCCCCGGTCGTGCCTGAAAATAGGCAGGATTTGTCTAGTGCATTTACCCGGTCAACAAAAATTAAATAAATAAACATGCTTCTCTGGCTCTCCCACTTGACTATTGTCTTGTATGTTTTTTTTTTTTAAACCATGCATTAATTTGCACTAGCCACTGATCCTTAGTAAATAAGTAAATAATTGTATAACAATTCTTGCTTATCATGATCTACTGATTGTTTTTTTCAGCTTCTGATTAATTTTACTTTCCTATGTCACTTTCTTTGTTCACCAATGATGTCTGTATATCCAGTTTGTTCAACAATGATGTCAGTATATCCACATGGCTTGAACTCATTGTATAACTTGTCACTACCTCTGTAACTCCGCCTGTGTGGCCTGGGTCATGCCTGAAAATGGTCCCTTGGATCAGTGCACTTACCCAGTTACCAAAGAATTAAATAACTAAATAACCCAGTCAAAAAAATGGATCAGATTTGTTTAGACAGGGTAGACAGTGAAGAAGGGGTAAGGAAGATGCTGAGAGACTTGAAACACTACAGAGGTGGTCAAAGCCTTGGCTGTTGAAATTCAACACCAAAAAGTGCAAGTTAATGCACACAGAGAACATGAACCCTAGGACAGAGTACTGAATAGGGGTGGGAGGTTTTTTTTTTAACTCTTTATTTATCCAGCTTCCTACCTCGGTGTCCACTCCTTTGGACTGCTCATACCCTCTGTGTCACTGCTCCAGGATCTGCACCTAGAGTGCTTCTCTCCTTCCCTCCTATCTGCACAGCGGGGTCTGTCCCGGAATTGGTGGTCTTGGGTGGAGCCGTCGTCATCTAGGACCACCGAGGGGCTTATCCAATTTTCTGTGCTTCCCTCAACCCCACCCCTGGAACACCAGCGCAAGGATGTACATCCAGAGACGCGACATGCTGATGCACGTCTCTCTCAAGCACCTGACAGCATCCCCCCTTCCCGACTCCATGAACGGAGCCGCCAGTCCCCCTCGAGAGCCCGTGTTCCCACCAGCTCTCTTAGGGTGTCAGGTGCATATTGCACCCCTGGTATCCCACGCCTGAGGGAGGAGAGCATCCGTTGGGACTCTCAATCTTCCCTCTCCCGGCTGACCCCCACCAACCTGAGTCTGTTCCCGAACCCGGGTCACCGGCATGGCGCAAGTTGTGGCATCCAGCGCCTCAACCCTCAGCACCACTGGGCCCGCTGGGGTGGGAGGGTTTAAAGCTGGGCATGACCTCTGAGGAAAGAGATCTAGGTGTCATTATCAGTGACTTCCTAAAACAATCAAGCCACTGTAACAAGGCTCACGGTAAGGTAAACAGGATAATGGGTTGTATGGGAAGGGATATTGACAACAGAAGGAAATAAGTACTGTATTACTACCTCTCTATAAAACACTGGTGAGGCCCCATAAGGAGCACTGTGTCCAGTTCTGAGGTCTTCAAGAAAGATGAGGACTGGCTGAAGACAGTGCAAGGTAGGGTGACAGAAATGATTCAGGGCCAGCAGGTCAGATCTTACAAGGATCAGCTTGAGGCACTGAATGTGTACTTGTTGGAGGTCAGATGAAAGTGGGGAGATATGATGGAAGCCACAATGGATAACCCAGGCTGAAATCCCAGTTGGATTTAATGTTGCAAAAAGTTAAACATAGCAGCCAGCAAGAAGTAAAACTGCACAAAAACAGCAGTTGAGCCTGGAACTGAATGTAAAGAGATGGTCATTGCCATCTTGTGACTGCTAGCCCCCGTGATCAACCAAGCAGAATTCAAAAGATCCTGGTAAAGGACTCAAGCACATGAGAGGAACAGCAACAAAGTGCTTGGTGCCCTTTTGTAGCCAATGTGGGAGCCAGAGCGTGAGTGACGAACTGGACAACCAATGAGAGACTAAAATGGGTGTGAGCTAAGCTGAACCATTCTCTAGCCAAGCAGGAGGTCACAGTAGTTTACCTGAGTAGTTGGAAAGCAGAGAGGTGCTCAGAAGAAGAGCTTGAGGACCTGGCTGGGCCTCAGAGCCAGATATCCTGGTGTGAGTGAATCCAGTTGCTGGAAGTTCTACCCACATTAAGAAGTGCTGTGAAGCCTGTATTATTATGAAAAACTGAATCTGCTGAAGTCTTATGTAGACTGTTGTAATCAGAGGAGAGAACAAGCCATTCTGTCCTTTCTGGTGTGTCTGAGGGAGGAAATGGTCAAGACCTTGTCTCTAGGGGGCCTGCACCCTTAATCAAGTGAGCGCCAACTGCGTGAGGCAGGGTTGGTCTCTACCCTTCTGAGCTTGTCATGCTGCCACATGCTGTTAGAGAAGAAGAAAGGGAACTATGATGCAATGATGAGGCCTAGTCTGGGCCTACAACCTTCATCTGCCTACTGCTGTGACACTGCCATACAGAAATGTCTGAGACTGCTTCCCCCTAGTATATGACACATGAGAGCTTACTTGTAGCTTGAGGAGGCAGTATAGCGCAGTGGCCTAAGGCTCTGAGTTACCAAATCTGGTGATATCCAGCAGACCAAACCTGGGTTTGAGTCCCACAGCTTCCACTTGCATACTGTGTGACCCTGAGCAGGTCACTTAACCTTCTTGTGCTTCCCAGGTCACTCCTTTAAAAAAGCTTTCAGCTTAGTGTGCTATACCTGGTTAAACAACTAAAAAAAAAAATGCTGCTGCTGTTTGAATTTTCCTTGTTGGATTAGAAATTTGTGTTGGATTCCCCAGTTGATTACAATTTGCTTCTGATATAAAAAGTGCTAGCTAAAACGTCAGTCAGGTGGGGTAAAAAGCAAGCTTGCATATCTGTAAGTGCGCCAAAGCAAGACCCTGGGCATCGCAACATCAGGCTGCAATGGTGTATCATTTACCTGGATACCCAGTAGTTAGAACAGATCTGCAGTTTAAGAAATGAATGTGGTTGCTGTGAAAGTTAATGATTGAAAACTGTGGGGATCTGCTACTGAGGGCAGTGGGAGGCCTTACAGCATTGTGGGCCTTGGTTGCCATCTTGTATGTGGGTGTGGGGAGGCTAGTGCCCCAGCTCTATGGGGAGGCCTGCTCATCAGAGAAGCACATTGCTTTGGGTGGTACACTCAACCATAGGCAAAGTAATAATTGTACTGCCACTGTCTAAAATCATTGCTAGACCATTTTGCACACCCATTGTTCCCTTTACAGGACCTGCATTGCTGACTAATAAAGTCCAGTTGTTAGTTTCTAGAATTTGGTGTGTGAGCATATTACCTAAGCATATTATAAATGATGTGCCTAGTTGGTACAAAAGTGTTTGAAATTGCCATTGAAGTGGGTACTTGGATACTGACTGGTTCTTGGGTAGTATTTGGCAGCTATATTAGAGGACTAGGAATAAGATAGCTCCTCCCGAGTCAGTTCCAAGCCTAGTTGTCTGGGCATGCCCCTGGGGAATCGGAATAGCCTGCTCTTGGATGTGGCTGTAGCAAAGGTGCTCCAGTTAACATCTGACATATTCAGGTCCTCCATCAGCAGTATCTTCCCTTTCTCTGACATCTTAAGGATGCAGTCTATCATTTCCTTGTCCATTTCCTGTCCTTGAGACGGGAGTCTGTATACAACCCCTGTGCGGATTGTGGTGCCATTTCCAGTCTCCAGGGTGACCCACAGTGCAGCCACTCCTTCCTGTTTACCCTTTAATTATGTTGCTTTGATCACTTCCCTTACATAGAGAGCTACTCATCCTCCTCTTCTACCCTCTCTGTCCCTGCTGTAGATTGTGTACCCTGGTATGTTGACATCCCAGTCATGGTTTTCTATGTACAATGTTTCTGTGTCTGCCACGATATCCGCACATCCCTGTTCTATCAAGACCACCATTTCAGGGAGCTTTTTACCTAGACTATGGGCATTGGTACTCGTTACCCTCCATTTTATTTCTTTTTGCCCCATCCCTGTCCTTACTGCTTTTGTCTTTGTCTCCATTTACCTCTGCCCTTCTCCCTATCAACTGCTCTATTAACAGTTGCCTTCACTATGTCATCCCTTAACATGGCCCACTGTTCCTTCGCCCTACCCAGGCTACACATTAGCTTGGTGTGTTATAAACCTTGAGTCAGGTTAACATTGTTTGCTAAATATCTGAGACAGGGTTACAAGGTATGACACAAACCCTTAGGTTACTAAGGTGTGTTATTAATGCTAACACAGGTTAAAAAGTTTTGTATGGCCTATGAGACACATTACCTCAGTGTGTTATAAATCCTGAGACAAGTTATCAAGGAGTGCTTATATACCATGAGACAGGTTACCAAGGTGTGTTATAAATCCTGAGACAGGTTACCAAGTGTGTTATAATAAACCCTGAGACAGGTTACTAGGTGTGCTATATACCCTGAGTCTGGTTACCAAGGTTTGATATATTCCCTGAGACTAGAGATGCAGCGAAGTTTACCTCCACTAGTGAAGTAGAGGTGGAGTAGCCCATACTGCCTCGCTTTGTAGCTATGCAAAGTGGTTATTAAACTGCACTACTTTGGCCACTTTACCTCATAATGACTTTGAGTTACTTACTCTGCTTTATTTTTCTTTTAAAGGCAGAGTAAGTGAGCATTGAAACAGCCTACAGATCACATGGCTCACAGTCTGCAGGTCACATGCTTCAGGCAGGAAGTTAATCATGCAAGACAGTGAAAGACTTTCACTTTCACCTTATCTAATTTGGGAGAAATAGTTGTGTTTGAGAAGAGACTCAGGGAGAGAGGTACAAAAATCTTAACCTTTTGATTTTGTTTCACAATTAGCAATTTCTTTTGTAGTTTAATAGCCTATTTGTTGTCTTGAGTTGTATTTGTGCACCTATTTCAGTCTAGTATTTAACTGTTAATTTTTTTTTGTGTGTGTGTGAGAGAAAGAAAGACAGATAAGAATGGGGAGAGGTGCTTTTCCTCCACGGGGCAGAGATTGTGTAGGTGTACGCACATGCAGTGGCACCCCAAGTCTGAACCGGAGTACCTTCCGGGCTAGTGGTCCCCTCCCTGAAGCAAGAGGTAATGGTGTCATGGAAGCACCACCTCTTTTGGCACCTACCAGTGCCCCCCCCACCAGTGCCACCACCTGCCGTAGCCCCAGCACCTGTGGCTCAGCAGACAGTGAGGGAGGAGCCACAGCAGTCGCAGCCACAGCAGCAGGTTTCCCCACTCCTGGCCCCAACTGAGCACCAGCAGCAACCATCAACAACATCTGGGGCCCCCTTGCCTGTGCAGGTCCTCGCCGCAGCTCATTAGTGTGGGAGTTCTTCACTACACTGCCTGCAGACACCAGTGTACTGAAGTACAATCTGTGTGGTGTGGTAGAGCGCTCTGGCCCCAAGGGCAGAAAAAAACCTACTTTCCAAAGTACTTTTAAAACTCTATTGTTGGTTGTTACCCATCTTAATGTTCAAACAAACAATTTCACCAGCTACCAAAACAGAGAGAACATTTTTTTTTCAATACTCAATACTGCTACCAGCATTTCACCTCAATGCTAATTTGTTTGGGGCAATGTGTGTACCTTTTAAGTTTTGTTCTAAAATATAATGGTCATTTACAAGGAGCTGCAGAGCCTTTCTAAATTCAAGAAACCATCTGGACCCTGCAGGGTGAAGACATCTTCCTTTATACTTCAAATGTTCAGTACTCTAAACTTTTAAAAAATATTTCAGGCAGCTGCTTAAACTTTACCAACTGTTTGTTGTGCCTGATAGCGTGTATTGCTTTGCCCTTCTTGATAACGTGGCTACTCGTTTGTGTTGCCCTGTTAAATCACAAAATGCCTCCTTTTAATTCACTTGTACAGGTTTATTTTTTTTTTTTTTTTAAACTTCTCTGTGTATGTTCCAAAGCCTGTACTCACTTTTAGGTCTACTGGTGAAATGCTGCACAGCCTTGTGTCTCCATGTTGAACAAACTCTGGCAGAGCCACTACGACTCTGAATGCTCCAACTAGATAAGGGTGTATCATGGGCTTAAACATAAACATTTATTTATTTAAAAAATATTAGATTTGCAAACCTTTGTGTCAGAGGCTCAGTTGCAAAGGCACCTCATTGAAGCTAATACAAAGACAGCACAGTTAACAAGTCAAAAAACAATGGCTCAGAGAGCAGACTGTTATAACAGTCATTCACTGGAGATGCATGGGTAGCAGTAGATAAACAGATTACATAGTTTAGGCACACAGGCACCACATCAAGAAGACCAAAGCAGTTCAAACAATATACTATAGCTAAAGCAAATAGACATCAGGAGTCAAAGAGAAGCCCAGAGTGTTCACATGAAGGCTGTTGCATATATACTAACTGAATCAAAGTACAGTACCATGACAAAGGGCATATCTAAGCAATAAAGCATGACATGGTGTGTGTCATGTAATAATGTCACTCCTGAGGTGGGTTGAAGCATGAGGGCAACCGAGTGCTTCCACCACCTGAGTGACAATATTGCAAGATAACACACACCCTGGAGTGCCTTTGCAATTATACAATGACTTCTTGTTATAGACAGAGTAAAAAATACATTTTAAAGGATGTTTTAGTTAGTGTGGAAAAATATTTCTTAAGAGAAAACGCAAGGAATGATCCAAATCCAAAGCTACGGTGATGTTATTGTGTAATAACACCACTGTTTCAGTGAGTCAACAGCCAGCTTCTTACATTTTTCCTTGCCATTGTATAATTAAAAATAATGCCACCATCTGTATTACAGTTACCTATATGTTTTGCATTGTATTCTATGCACTGTTACAGCAATCAACTCAACAGAACCAGGTCATCATATACATGAAGGTACTGTACCCTAACTGAAAATAGTGCTGAGACAACTGTATGTTGTGACAAGGTAGAAGATAAACAAAATGTTGAGACAAGTTTTTGAAGACATTTGATGCATTTCATTGTTTTTTTTTTAGAAACTGATATACAGTTCACACACAAAATTCATATAATATAAAAGTGCATATGCCCAAATGTCAATGTAAATTTGTCACATTTCATTACAAGCTGTTCTATTGAAGGAAGATATTACTATATAAGGCCTAAAATTGGGTACAGGTAAATGTAAACTGGGGTAAGTCTGTTATTGAGGGTATTGCATAGATTATCCTCTATTGCTGCTCCACTGGATCAGCAATATTTGCACAAGCTGTGCCCAGTCCAGATTTTACAGCTCTGGACTGGGTCTGGTGATGTGGGTTTTACGCATACCCCACTGCGTGTGGCTTAATGGTTTACTGTACAGATGGCTACAAAGTCTAAGCCATTTAAGGTTGAAGTTTCAGAAAACCATTATGCTAAATATATCAAGACTCATTCCCTTCCTCACTCCCCAGCCACAATTAATCCTCTACCAAAGTCATGCTTAAATACCGGTGCCTCTACATCCACACCACTAAGCTTTTAATGGCAACATGCTTCTTCTGCTGCTGTGACCAATTCAATGTGTGATCTGCTCAACCCTGGCTTTATTAATTTATTTAATTATTTTTAGAGGGGCTCTTGGTTGTGACCAATATCAAACAAACAACTGAAGTCCAGTGTGCCCCCACCCAAACTGCCCAAACAGGCCTGTAATGGAGGATTTTTCCATCTTTCATGTCCCAAATAGGGGCTCTTAGTTATCAAACTTTGGCCAAAATGTGAACATGCCAAACCACTAGTCAAAGTGGCCCCAATCAGTTTGGTCCTGCACTTTAAATAAAGTAAAATGTACCTTGCTGATCTGAGTCGGAGTCCAGCTGTTTCATTCTCTGTTTGCAAAGACAATACTCCAGCTTCCTTGTCTCACATTTATAAAGTGAAGTCTGCTAGGTGTGGCTGGGAGCAAATCACTAGGAAAGTGATCACAGCTTTCCCCTAATCATAAACCAATTCAATGTGTGATCTGCTCAATCCTGACTTTATCAATTTATTTAATTATTTTTAGAGGGGCTCCTGGTTGTGACCAATATCAAACAAACAACTGATGTCCAGTGTGCCCCCCCAACAAGAGCTGCCTGACTGAGAATGAAGTTGGTATATTATTTGGAAAAATGCAAGGCTGGGTCTCTTATTATGCAGTGTCCAGCAAAGACGGTGTTGTCAAATGGCTTAATGAGGTGCTGTGAGGTGCCTATGGGAACTTGTCATGTAGAAAGTTCCAGGGACACAGTCATAAAAACTGGAATTACAGGTTCCAAGGACTAATTAACTCAGCAAGAATGTTAGAAAGTCAATTCCACTATAAACTGAGCTAGGAAAAAAGTAAATAGGGCAAGAAAAAAACAGAATTTTGTTTCTAAAATGAGTTGCTAATTGCAACTGGTATTTTTAACATGTGCAAGTCAACTCCACTTTTCAAACTTAAAAAGAAAAATACACTTCATCACAGACTGTATTTACCAAGTACTGTGCCCATCTTAGTATATAAATGTTTAAGAAATACCTGGAAGCTGTCTATTTTCCATAGAAGGTGAATCCTTAGTAGTTTCAGACACTTAGTCTTTCCCTTTGAGACACCCGGTAACTCTGATAATCATTTGTTCCAAGGGTTTTTAAGTCAGTTTGAAGGCATTAAGTATTTTCTGTTCTCTACTCCTTAAAAAAATGCAGTGATTCCACAGATTTCTTGTGTTCCTAGGTCCAGCTCCCAAACTAGTGAATCATATTTCAACATAATAGATCCACCTCATGCCCCTCCCACATGAATAAAAAAATAGGTGGGCTGGATCTTTAGGAGCTTCTTGGGTGGAAGGGGATTGGATCTTACTTCCCCCCCCAAAAAAATAATACTGCCTCCCCACTACTCAGGTTCCAGTTCTTGTACCACCCATTTAAGAAAGAAAGTAGTACCCTGCAACCATTGAGTAACATGAAAGTGTATTTATTTGCGGGCAGAACACATTTCTTGGAGGAGGGTAAGGTGGAGGAGACCATTTACACCTTCAGTCAGTTCCATGGACAGAAAACATGACATCACTCCTTTGTACATGCAAAAGTCCTGTAGGCTCTGCCCACAGTTGTAAAAAGTGCTGCTAGGTATGTAATCAGGCAAGCCCTGCCCTTCCTCTTGGGTCTGACCACAGAGTATCATGATCTAAACATGACATCACCACTCTGGGCATGGAACAATGTTGCTAAGTAACATGAAGCTGTGTTAAACACACAGCCTATATGTGGTCAAACCCATTACATTAAAACAGCTGGGCTAGTTTTCCCTGCAATGTTCAAACTTCTCTTTTTACTGTTATTACTAAAGTTATTGCCGCACTTTCATGCTTTAAAGGAAGTATTTGGTAATCTTGCTTAAATATGACCTTATTTCAAGCTCCAAAAGAGCAAATTCACATTTACCTCCTATCACCAACAATGTCACTGCCTCACATCCATTCCCCCCCTGCATATCTCCCTACTGTTATGCATCATCACCACCCACCTTGTCATCTTGCATTCTTATCATTTCCTACCCTCCTCATCATAATAATTCTGTGTACCATCCGCACAACAATAAGGCAGTAGCCTTCTTGGGCAAAAAAGAGACAGCAATCTCTTGCTCTTTTCAGAGTTTTTGCCCTCCTACTAATGTCAGGAAATGTGCATCCCAATGCAGGCCCCACACCCCATGACCCAAGTCTCTCACATCATAGGCTCAAAATAGCTGCCATGATCATACGCAGCCTGCCCAATAAGACAGTGTCACTCCAATGCTGGATCATACAGCATAAACCAGATGTTCTGGCCATCTCTGAAACCTGGCTCTCTAAAAAAATCCCTGACTCCTTTGTCACCTTCCCAGACCTCTCACTACATAGGTCTGATGGAACGGGCAAATGAGGTGGGGAGTGTGCCATCTATGTCCAGGACTCCATACTATGCCAGGTCCTTACAGCACCTTCACTAGACCATAGTGCTCAAGCCTCTCAATTAAACTAACCCTGCACCCCACCAGAGACCCTGTAGCCATTACTGTTGCATATGTTCCCCTTTAAACTAAGCTCTGGCTGCACAAGCCATTGCTGACTATATCTCCTGCTTCCCCTCTAAAACAGAACACATCATAGTGGGGAACTTCAATGTGAACTGGCTTGCTAGGTCAGCCTCCCCCATCAAGGACACTTCCACTGCAATGGATTTAACTCAGCTGGTTAGCCAACCAACCAGGGTGAACCCAGCTAATGGCTCAAGCACCCTGCTTGATCTGTTACTTACCAATCGTCCCCACAGAATCTCCAACCTTGTAGTCCTTCCTGACTCTTTAAGCGATCATTCCCCCATTCTTTTTCTCTGGTCATGTCAGCAAACAAAAACATAAACCAACAATTCAGCCCGATGCAGACTCCATCCAGGAGGCCTCGCTAAGCTAAAGAATACCTGTCACTGTGGGACTGGTCCCATATCTCCCGGGCCCCTCCATAGATGAAGCCCTTGATTACTTCACCCACTCATTCAACAGTGCCTGCAATAGCTATGCTCCCCTCTCAAAAGTGTAATCCAAAAAATGTAATGCCCTCTGGGTCACGCCTGCACTGCTGCAACAGCTGAAGCACAGAGATGACCTCTGGCACAAAGCCAACACCACTGGCTCGCAGTCGGATAGACAGGCCTACAGGGTGGCACATAATAGGTACACATGGACTATACGGCAAACCAAATCAGACTACTACAAAAATACCCTTGCCTCATCCTGGGGGAATGCTTGGTTGTCTTGGGACAACATTAAAGAGCTCAAACCCCCCTTCCTATCAACCATCAACAGTGTTCCCATCACTGACCCAAAGGCCATCACAGACTGTCTTAACTCTGTCTTAACTTTCTTGGACCTGAGCGCAGTTCTATCCAACAACTTCTTTGATCCAACTCTCATTACCACTGAGCTCTATGCTCTGCATCTCCCCTTCCACCACAGGGTTGTCACTATGAGTGAGGAAAGAACATATCTTGCAAACGTGTTCAGTGGCTCTTGCTACTGCAATGACTCCTTTGACATGAGAATCCTGCATTTGGTTCTGGATACTGTCCTCTCCCCACTGACAGACCTCCTTAACCACTCCCTATGACTGGAGCAGTTCCCAGCTGCCTGGAAGATAGCCACCATCACCCTAATTTTGAAAAGTGGTGATAACACCTCCCCCAATAACTACCAGCCTATCTCCATCCTCCCCCCACTCTAAAAAGCCTTAAAAAAATTATAACCACCCTGCTCACCAAATACCTGCTCACACACAACTTGCTATGCAGGAACAACACAGCTTTAGATCTGGACACAGTAAAACTACAGCCCTTACAGAGTTCTCAAACTTTATACACTCTGCCCTGGATAAAAACACCTTGTCGGGCTGTTTTCATTGACCTGTCAAGGCTTTTGACATGGTCTCTCACCTACTGCTTCTAAATACTCTCAGCCACACTGTTCTGTCACAAGGCCCCATTTCTTGGTTCACCAGTTACCTCTCTAATAGATCCCAGTGTGTCAAGATAAGCAACACTCTCTCTACCACCCTACCTGTCTGCTCTGGGGTTCCCCAGGGCTCCATTTTGGGCCCTCTTCTCTTCAGCATGTATCAAAATGCCTTGCCCAAATCTTGACATGGTTACCTACTGCGCTACGCTGATGATGCAGTTCTTTTCATCTCTCACCCGGACATCAGCAGCCTACAAACCTCCCTTCAACTTTCCTATGACCAGATTGAAAACTGGTTCATCGATCAAAGGCTCGTGGTTAATATAAGAAAAGCAAAAACCATGCTGTTTGCCAATAGACCCGAACAAGATCAGTGATACTGACTAAAAAATTCTGCCCTCTCCTTCTCATACTGGAACAGGTACATACTTATTAATATCTGGGCCTTACCTTTGACCAGCCTCTCCTCTTACTCCCACATTGATAACCTATCCTCGGCCATAAATGTCCGTATAGGCATACTCTATCACCACAGAGACTGCTTATCCCCAGAAGCCCTGAACCTAGCTGTTACCTCATCAGTCCTCTCTCTCGTAGACTATGGCCTCACCATCTATTCAGCCACTGACTACACAACCCTAAACAAAATCCATCTGGCACTAAAACAAATCCTGCAGGCTCCTCTCCGGGGTGGACAAGTGCACCCATACCTGTGCCCTAACAAACGTCCTCACGTTGAATGAAAGGATACTATATCAAATGTGCCTCCTCCCAAACAAAATCCACCTGGGGCTTACCCCCATGGGGGTATCTACCTCTCTCATCTCGTCACATTCCAATGTGAACATCCACACTGCCAATAAACAGGTGTGGGCCCCATTGACAGCCAAAATCTCCTAGCTCAGAGGTCCATCCCCTACAGAGCCCCATTATGGTACAATGAGCTCCCACCAACTGTTACCTCCCTCCCCAAAATCGGTCCTTCAAACTAGCCCTCAAAGAGCATATTCTGTCCTCAAGAAGCTGTGAATGTAGCAGCTAGCTATGTGTAACTGTATATATGCTGTAGATAATTGTATATAAATTGTAACATGTAACCTGCCTAACTACACTTGAGAAAGTCATTTATGTCTCGACTGCCCTGTTAACTGGCAATAACTGGTACCTATGTTTCTGGGATCAGCCTAGCTAACAACCTGTATAGGCCACATCTCTATTACTGTCATGTAATGCTAATATGCTGCTTGTTGTTGTTATCATTCTTGTTTGTTTTTCATGGACGTGGAACCTTTGAAAATGAGTCCTTGACTCAAAGGATTGTAATTCTGAATTTTTAAATAAATAAATAAATTCTTTATTTTCTCTAGACGACTTATAAACTGATAACATTTATATCTGTATGACTTAGCCTGTTTTTAACACATGAAGAGCACTGCATACATCAATTGTATTCTCGAAGTTTAGCAGCTAGCTATTTGGTGTAAGTTGGCTTGATATAAAACCAGATTACTAAAAGTAAAATATCAAAATCAAAAAATAAAGAAAGCCCAACAGCTGGGGAATAATGAAAGGGGTGGGGCCTTACCATGACAGATAAATACTAGAGTGACAATACAAAGTGGGAACAGTATTTAGCTAAAAGTATTTAGCAGTACAGCCTAGAGGTTAGAGGAACGAGGTGTAAACGAGCATGATACATCCAGCAGACTAGACCTGAGTTTGATTCTCACAACCTCCACTTGCATACTGTGTGGCTCTGAGCAAGTCACTTAACTGCCCAGTGCTCCCGGGTCACCCCTGAAAACAGGCATGTGTGCCTAGTGGGCCTACCAGTTACAAAGAGTAAAAAAACTCCTCCGACATTTTCAGTTTAACATCCCTCATCCTGCATCTATAGACCACTGGAATTCCATATATATTATTTATATAGGGCATGTGTAGAGGCTATAATCTCTAAAAAGAGTAAATGATGGAGATGCTGGACAAGAAAAGGGACAAAGAAGACTACAGGGAACCTAAGAAAGGATAGTACTAATGGAAAAAGGCCAGGAATGAAGGTGAGGGAAAGAAGGTGGTGGTGTGGGGGGGGGAAGGGGGTTTGGAAGGGAGAAAAAGAAAGAGATAGGAGTAAATTGCAAAGGATGTAAGGGCCAAGGGAGGTGGAAAGGAGGGGTTGAAGGAGGGTGAAAATGATGAGGGGAGGAAAAGGAATAAAATGGGGGAGAAGGGAAAGGGAAAGGAGAAAAATAGGCCTGGGAATAGACTTGTCCCTGATTACCGTTAGACCTTGGATTTCTTATATACATGCCTGCTGGTTGGTATCTGTGTTCATCCCTATCCTGGAATCCAAAGTCTGGCAGTGCTACTGGAAATGGGTGTAGATAGATCTTTTCCAGACCACTGCCCCAGGATCAATCTGGCTCAGGATTAATAAATAATAGATATGTGCAATGAAAATGAGTGGAATAAATGATTTAGCTGTACAAGGGCAGTTTGATCTTGGGTAACCTCATTTTATTTTTGTCTTACCAGGAAAAACTCTATTGAGCAGAGCTCATTTGCAAGGAGGTCCTGGGTAGGACAGAAGAAAAATAAAGAAAATAATGCATATGTAACCCCCCATAAATGGGGCCCCTAAAATGTCTGCCTAGGCTTACCTTAGCCCTGCCTCTCTGTTCTCCTCTTGCTCTTCCTGGGCATCTCCTGATCAACAATGCAACTTTTCTGTGTCCCCAGGTCTTGTCCTGCCTCTCTGGTGCCCTGCCATGCTGCCTAAGTCTTAATCCAGCCCCTTGGGGCTCAAAACATTCTGACCGTGAACTCCCGCTGTAGCGTCTGCTCCCGGGGTAGCAGGAAGCATGCAGGCACAACCGGTGTCTTTCATCTTTCAACCGCACAAAACTGCAGTTGTTCTGGGAAGTGATCTGTCGGTCCCGGGATCCCCATCACCTAAGTGGGACCCGGTAACCACGGACAGGTGGTAGAGAGGCCGCTCCCGGAAAAATTAAGGGAGTTGTGTGAGGTGTTAGATCGGGACTCGGTAGCATATGCATTAGTTGAGCCCTGATCCCATTTAAATATTCATAGGAGGCTGTCTGCCCTAGGGGTAGTTGTATCTCGGCTATGGCCAAGAAAAAGAGAAGAAATATGTTTTTAAATATTGTAACTGCTGCTACATATTGGGGATTTGTTGCGCAAAAGGGGGAAAAGTATTGAAATTAAAATAAGTGCTTCTTCCTGCCAGCAATCAGATCATTTTGGAACTCAAAGTGTCGGCCTGTCTGCTACTGCAAATCAGGGCTCACTAAATATTGGCAGCAACAGGAAAATGGACTGAGCAAAATCCCTCCTCTGTGCAGCAACAGCAAGTATTCAGCCTGTGCTGAAGAACTGTGGGGCATTGAGGCAAATATATATTTTATCCCTGGCTGCACCAGAACTTTTATTCTGGACTATGCTAATTTTGCTAAGGGACTGTAACACTAAGCAAACATTGCAAGCAGCCACAGCCAATTGGAAAGCCAGGAAAACAACACCAGGACTTGTGGGCCTTTCACAAAAGCTCTTGGGTAAATGCCAAGTGCTCATGGGGACTTACAGGGACCTAATTTTAGGCACCAAAACAGCAGACCAACAGTGCATTGAGTAAAGGTTCATGCATTATTCATTTCTGTGATTGACAGGTCCTCCAGCCAATCGCAGGCCCAAGCACCCATCACTACAACCAATCAGGAGCCTTGGGAAAGCCCTATAAGAGACAGGTTCTGCCAGCATTTTGCCAGATTCTACGAGTGAGAAATGTGGACTGAAGACCAGATGACATCAAGCAGCGGTGAGAGTACTGCCAGAACCTCTCTTGTGAGAGGGCTGAGAAGCCAGAATACCTTCTATAGAACATGCCCACCTGTGGAGGACCTGAATGAGTACCCTTGTACTCCCGGTGGAGGAAAAATATCTTGAAAGTTAACCTATGGGCCAGTTAGCCCTATAGTAGTTCTGTGCCAAGCAAAACAAAAAAAAGTAACCTTGGGGCCGACATGCCTCCTATCTTCAGGAGTGAGAGAGACTGTAAATGTAATTAGCCTGGGCCACTTTGCCTGCAAGAGACTGTTCGTCTAGAAGTTGTCCTGTTGCACCTTACCTGCTGCCCAGCTGGCCCAGTGCAGGTGTGTTTAGAGACTGTGTTGTGCAGATTGCAGCTGTCACTGGGGGTACCCAAGACAGACCAGGATAGCTTGCAATCCTGTGGTTCATATAAATGTGTTGATATCTACCTTTACTCTCTGTTGGTCAAGACTGCCCTGTTGGAGCTGCTAGCCACAGTTGCGTTGCAACTTCAAAGGGCAAGAGGTCCTAGAGTTTGCTGTGATTGAGCTTTACACCCAGAGAAGACATTATTTCCACTTTGTTCAAACTATGTCTATCAACAGAGATGATTGAGAAAAGCATTGGTATATGAATGTACTGGATGTGACTACAATTTGCATTGTGCTGAATGTTCAGGATTTACAAATCTAAGATCTAGCCAAGGTAACCTGGATCAGGTGCGTTTTCTGGAATGTTCAGTTCTGTGACAAGCAGGGCAATCCCTGCCCTTCTGTGACAAGCAGGGCAAATCTCTGCTATTTGCCAAATGCAGGGCAATCCCTGCATCCTTGAGAAAAAATCAACAGCCATTGTTGAACATTGTTTCCAAGTTTGCCCCTTTCTTGTAATCAAAGCCGGCCTACTAGACCAGCTGCAACATCCACCAGGCCTGCAACATCCAGGACTTTGGTATCTGGGTACCCAGTGTATAAAGTGAGATTGCGGGGTTTCATACGTACCTGGGACTGGTACCAGTGGGAATAATTATTGTGCAACATTTGATTTTAGTCAGCAGTTTAGATAGACAGGGCTCTGGGTATCATGTTTGGTCTTTTTCACTGTGATTGCCTTTTCTATTAATTTAGTAGCCACCCAGCTGGAGGGTTCACCAGCACAAACAAACCAAAATCATTGTACATTCTGTAAACAGCAATCAGCATAACCTCTATTCCTCCTGTTCTCCATCCTAACTCCCATGTCCCCCAAATAAATATTGTTGTCACTGTTTTTGAAAATCATAGTGTATGAGCATATTATTAGAGAGAGTCTTTAATTGCAATATGTCTTAAATGTGGGGAAATGTCTATTGGGTCATGTTTTGGGGTGGCAAATGGTATTTGCAGGTGGTATAACATCTAATGGGGGTATATCAGGTAACAGCTAGCCCACATAAAGTTTACTCCGAGTGGAGGCACTGCGCATTGTTTAGACTTACTATAAGTTAATGAACCCAAACGCCTCAGCCTAGCTCCTAGGTAGTAGGTAGGAGTGTAACACTAGGAGTAGCATTTCCTAGGGGTTACACATTCATAGTGGATATTACAGGATTTTGGAATACCAGGTACAATATCATCTGATAATACATAATAAGACAACAAAAAGGGGATAAAATGAAAAAAAATACAAATAGGAGAAACACTGGTCTAGATTACAATATCAGCTAATGAGACATGGTACAGCAAAGGGTAGCAAAGTGCAAAAAATACAGCTGAAAGACAACACTTATAAATACATGATTGTAGCAACAAAGTGCAGGTATAAGGAATAATTACAAACAAGTGCAATTATTAGCAGCAGGTGCATTCATGTACACAATATTGGCTGAGAAGAGACAGGAAGGGGTGGAAACAAACAAATGTGTAATTTGAGTTTTTTCTGGATGGCATTCCAGGCTTTGGGGGCAGCCCAGCTGAAAGTCATTTTGCCATATATAGAACAGTGCATGGGTACATCAAGAAGTATGATATTGTGTAATTTGACTTTGTATGAGCCCTAGGACCTACAGAGTAAAGAGGAGATGTATATAGGTAATGAGTTATGCAGGGCTTTGAGAGACCAAAGGTTAATCTCTAGCGACGCCACCTTATTTCTTTATAAAGCAGGCAGTGATGTGTGACAGCAGGAGCTCACAGATATAATGGTGCACTCTATGATACAGCACATCCAGTCTACTTAGGAGAAAGGCTGAGGCACTTCTATAAATAATGTCACCGTACTCTAGTGGTGGGAGAACGTGGCTTGCACTAACATTCTCATGTCTTCTTGTGGTCATAAAACCCAGTTTTAGCATAACTTCTTGCATAGTGTATCTATGTGTTTGTTGAATGATAACTTGTTATCCACCCACAGGCCAATAAATTTAAGAGCCTACCTGCTCAAGTATTTACGTTGGAAAAGGTGGAGATACCAATTTTGGGAGGATTGGTTTGTGGAACCAGACCATAAACTTGGTTTTGGAAGCATTTAATAGTAGTTTGGATGAGCGGAGATTAACTTGCAGGAGATTAAACTCTTCTTGCAAGCACCACAGTGCTGTTTCTGGGTTTGTGGTGCATAGCACTGTGTCATCTGCATAAAAGTGAAGGTTAGCATTGCTAATGTTCCAGTCCACATCATTGATGTAATTTCTGAACAGGGACCTAGCATTTAACCTTGCGGTACCCCTTATTGATGGGTGCACAAGCTGAAGTTAGACCACCGACTTTCAAAAGCTGACACCTATTCCTGAAGTAGTATATGAATTAAGTTGTTACAGTGGGGCTTAAACAACCACTTGCAAGCCTGCTCAGCAGAATATTCTGGGCTACGTTATCAAAAGCCTTGCTTAACTATAAAAGAGTGCTACAACAATATGCTTGTGATCCAGGGCCATAAACCAGTCATTGGTAACTTTCACTGGGGCAAAGGCTGTTATGTGCTTCGCCTGGAAACCAGATTGCTTGGAGTTGATAAGTGTATGTGTTTCTCAAGGTGGGTTTTTATTTGGTCATGGATCAATTTCTCAAACATTTTGGACAATACTGGTTAGAATGGAAATGGGTCAATAATGGTGAACTAAAGATTTATCACCTAATTTGAAGAGTGGGATAATATGTGCGATTTTCCAGAGTGAGGGGATCTCGCAGCTTGATACTGATAAGTTAAAGAGACGCATAATAGGTGCTGTCAGGATGGGGTAGCCCACTTTTAGGAAGATGGGTTCAGTATAAACATTCAAGTGCAGATAAATCATGTATTCCATGAGTTTTCCACTGCATATCCCATTTTATGCAACAGGAAGGGAGTTTAAGAAATTATTTTATTTTGTTTTTTTAATTTGTGCTTTACGTTAAGCTTATGCGCATTAAGGCGTTTGAGAAGTAGCACACTTTGAGGTGTGCCTCCTGTTCAATCCACTGCTCGTTGAGCAGGCGTGGTGGTCCTGCACCAATGGGTGGGGAACTGTAATGACAACGGTGGTCTTTACTTCAAAGAAAAACACAGCGGTCATACACAGCTCTGGTAGGCCACACGCCCTCCCCAAAGCTTTGGTGCCATGCTGAGCCCACCCCAGTGTGGCAAACATCCTGCATCCTCTGCCAACGGGGATGCCCAATCCCCTGTCAGCTCCACATCCTCCCAAAGGCCCCCCAAAGCTTTGGTGCCACACTGGGAGCCCACCACAGCGTGGCAAACATCCCGCGTCATCTGCCGACAGGGGTGCCCAATCACCCGTCATCTCCATGTCCCCCCCAAATGCCCCCCCAAAGTGTTGGTGCCATGCTGGAAGCCCACCCCAGCATGGCAAACGTCCTGCATTTTATTTTCTTTTTTTTGTTACCTAGAAAGTAAAAACGGTCCCACGGCGCTTCTCCCTGAACCCCTTCCCACAACCTGGACCCACCCACTGTGCACCCTGCCTCCCCACACCCCCCTCACCCCATACTTACCTCCGGAGCTTGGCGCGACGATCTTCGGTGGACTGGGAATACGTCTGCACTCTTCAAAGCCGACCGCGAACTGAGGAAATGCCGGTAAGCAGTATAATGGGCTAGACAGGGGGTTTTCAACTTTATTGCATATCTCAGGCATTTTTTGGAATTTTTGCACCAAATTTTCAAGATGGGGTTTTTGGGACGCCTTCTCATGAATGATGTCACTGTCATGGCGTTATTCAGGCCCGACGGGTGATTTCACAGTCACTGCGAGAAATCACCCTTGGGCCCGAATAATGCCATGACAGTGACATCATTCATGAGAAGGGGTCCCAAAAACCCCAAGTTGAAAATTTGGTGCAAAAGTTGCTAAAAATGACTGTTTTACGAGCGTGCGTTGCGCAGTTCCTATGCAGGATTGTAAGTTCGCGAATTTTCAATATTTTCACTTCAGATTTTCAACATTGCCATTTTACCACACCTCCTCATGAGCAGTACAGCTGTCATTTTTCACATCCTGCCCAAAACATGTTTGCACCCATGTAGCGCACAATGGCGCAGTCAGTGTGCGAACTCAATGTATGGGACACATTAAGAAAATCACAGTGACACTATTCATTAGCAGAGGCTTTAAAATGGCAATTTTGAAAATTTGGTGACAAAATTCCTAAAAATGACTGTTTTATGAACGTGCGTTGCACAGTTTCCTCGCACGCTCGTAGGTTTGCGAATTTTCAATATTTCCACTCCAGATTTTCAACATTGCCATTTTACCACACCTCCTTATGAGCAGTACAGCTGTCATTTTTTGCATCCTGCCCAAAACGTGTTTCCGCCCATGTAGCGCACAATGGCGCGGTCGGTGTCTCGGACTCAAAGTATGGGACACATTAAGAAAATCACAGTGACACTGTTCATGAGCAGAGTCTTAAAATGGCTATGTTGAAAATCTGGAGAAAAAATCCTAAAATGACTTTTCTGGCGTGCATTGCGCAGTTCTCATGCATTTCGTAAGTTCTAGAATTTTCTATATTTGCACTCAATGACTTCCAAATACCTAAGCAGCACATAGAAGCAAGCAGCATTCGGCATTGACAAATGCTTGTTTATTTTGCATTCGCTTGCTTGCATGTGCATGGAACATTTTGGGACAGTACGACTTTTGAAGGTGTGACCCTCCTGTCCAATGCAGAGCTCAGTGTAGCGTGTGCAACCCTACTGCTCCAATGGATGCATGAGCTGTCTATGGCAGCAGTTTGGCTGCAGTGGCCTTCAGTTTAAAGAAAAGCACCACTGCAATTAGCGGTGGTAGCGTGTGTATTTAGCATATTGGCGTCACCTTTTCCCTCTGGCTGCTAATAAAATTCCTCCACTTCCTCCCTCTGCTGCCATCTACCCTGCTCCCTTGTTGTGCCCCCACCAAACACATTGTAAGTGCAGATGGGTGCACAGTCCCCATTGTCTCCAGGCCCCCAACAAACACCCAGGTGACATGCTGGGGCCTACCCAACATGCCCATTGTCCCTGTAAATGGGAAAACTGTCCCGCAACATCTTTTGTTTTTAAAACCTGTGAAAACAGAAAACCATCCCTCGCTGTCTTGTGCCCCTTCCTAAACCCACACCAATCCTCTGCTTACCCTACCTGCCCTCGCCAATACTTACCTCCGGAGCCTGGCAATGATCTTCAGTGGAGTGGAACACGTCTGCACTCTTGAAAGCAGAACGCAAACTGAAGAAATGACGTAAGCTGTACATGGCATAAATGTTTTTTCAACTTAGGTGGCAATCTCGCCATTTTGCAAATTTTAGCACCACATTTTGCAACAGAGGTTCTTGGGACACCACCTCATGAATTCAGTTACTGTCATGTGAGTTATGTGGTCCCCAAAGGTGATTTCATGGTCACTGCACAAAATCACCTTTTGGATTGATTAACTAAACAACAGTGTCACTGTTAATGAGGTGGGCTTCAAAATCTATATTGCAAATTTGGTGAAAAATGACACAATATTCTGATGTGTGTTGCGCGGTTTCCACGCACACTCATAACTTCAGAATTTGAAATATTTTCACTCCAGATTTTCAACACTGGCATTTTTCCACCTCCTTATGAACAGTACAGCTGACATTTTCACATCCTGGCTGAAATGTGTTTTGCACATCCAGCGCACAATGGTGTGGTCACAGTGAAAATCAATGCTCAGGACAGATTATGAAAATCACAGTGACACTGTTCATGAGCAGAGGTCCCACAATGCCTATGTTGAAAATTTGGTGACAAAAGTCCACAAAATGACTGTGTCATGGCGTTCATTCGCACTTTCCATGTCGCTTCGTAAGTTTGAGAAATTGTTGTATTTTCACTCCAGATGTTCAACATTGCCATCCCTTCACACCTCCTATGAATGCTACAGCTGTCATTTTCACATCCTGCCCGAACTGTCTTTTTGCACATGTGGAGCTGCAATTGTGGTCACTGTGGAAATCAACGCTCAGGACAGATTAACAAAATAACAGTGGGACTGTTCATTAGCAGAGGTCTAAAATGCTTTATGAGGTGAGGGTAACAAAAGGTCAGGCTGAAAATTTATTGTGCAAATGCAATCGCACAGGGCATTAGGGCAAAGCACCATCACTACAAACACCACTGCAAATACCTGCAACCAACGTTCGGCATTGACAAATGCTTGTTTTTAATAAAATAAGTAGGGATATTTTGTACTGCTGTATGTATCCTTGCCCAGTTACAGGTGGTTGCTAGGAATGGTTATATCATTGCTAGGAAGCCACTTCCGCACATTAAGAGGGTAGTTCTGCTTAGCTATTAGTTTGTCTGTGGGAAGATAGGAATTTTAAAACATGATGACACTGTTTCTCATTTAGTGAGTGAGTCCATTTGCTGTTGTACAGTGCTTGTCTGTTTACTTATGTAAAAATAAAATAAGATCTTTTTATTATCTGGTTGGTCCTGCCTTTTGGTGCAGTGTGTCTGCACTATCACTACAAAAGACTGAAAGTCGAAATACCGAGTGTCAGGATCCGGAGACTGATCGCCTGAAACTTGGAATCCTAACACCCGGTAATTGCTTGTGGCAGAGTTTGTTATCTTAAGAGTGGGGTGAGTGGGGTAAAGCCCCCGAAACATGAAAAAAACCTCTGCTATAAGCAATTACCAAGTGTCGGGATTCCGAGTTTCGGGCTATCAGTCTTGAGATGCTGACACTTGGTATTTTGACTTTCAGTCTTCATATGTCCATGTCTGCACAGGTAGTACTGGCTTCTGATTGCGGAGCGGCGAGAGAACAAGTGGTAATGGGAACATGCCTGCCCAGCTCTTTCTTTGCCCATTTTGAGAGTTTGGCAGTTTGTTTTTAAAAACAGGGAGAATTTATTTTTTATGTTGATTGCGCACATGCGCAAGAAACATATTTTGCCAGCTTTGTCCAGATGCAGGTTGTTGAGGCACAGCGCTGTTGTGGCCAATGCCCCCACAGCCTTTAAAGGCTTGGCCCGCTACCCCCAATGCCATGGCATGCTGCTGCTGCTGACACTAGTTCAGCCAGCGTGCCACAACTTTCTAATGTTTTAGCCACTGCAATCAAGGTCCACCTCATCATTGCAGTGTCAGCCATTCGCTGCAATGAGAAGCGACCCATCACTACAGAGGCGGAACCTTGAAACATTGATATTGTTTGTGAACATGGCGGTGGCTTGCTGCCGTGTTCACAATATTTCCACCCGTGGTAATTGCTCAATCCCTTGGCAGCATGGCACCCCCTGACTGTGTTTATTTGTAGGCGGGGCCACAATCCCCATCAGCTTCAGTGCTGCAAGATTTATGTTGCAGACGGGGAGCCCACTCCCGTTGGCATTATGTAACCCTCCCCATTTTGTTGCCTGCCAATGGTGCCCAATCCCCATCGGCATAATTTCACCCCGCGCATTTGTGTGACAGGGGGTGCCAATCCCTATTCGGCATAATTTAATACCCCATTTTGTTAAGGTGTAGATGGGGTTCCACTGCCCATCGGCTACAGCTTCCCCCAAAAGAAAGTCTCTTTTGGCATGCTGGAAGCCCACCCAGAATGCCACATGCCCCTGTAAAATAAAAAACGGTCCGCAATGTTGTTTTTAAACCTATAAAAAGGCAACTTCCTCTGCAGTCTGCAAGCCCTCCTCCACAACCTGCGCCCACCCACTGCACCCTGCCTTCCCTCCCCCTCACCCCATACCTCCTCGGAGCTCGGCAGCGCGATGTTCGATGGACGGAACACGTCTGCACTCTTCAAAGGTGACCGTGAACTGAGGAAATGCCGGTAAGCTGTATAATGGGCTAGATAGGGGTTTTCAACTTTATTGCATATCTCAGGAATTTTTGAATTTTGCACAAATTTTCAACATGGGGTTTTGAGACCCTTTCTCGCGAACAATGTCACTGTCATGGCGTTATTCAGGCCGAAGGGTGATTTCATAGTCACTATGCGGTCACTGCCGGAAATCACCGCCGGACACAGTGTACGCCATGACAATGATATCAATCTGAAGGGGTCCAAAAAACCAAGTTAATTGATAAAAATTCTAAAAATGACTGTTTTCTGACGTCGTTCGCAGTTCCTCGCGGGCTTGTAAGTTCACGACTTTCAATATTTTCCTCCAGATTTTCAACATTGCCATCTTACCACACCTCCTCATGAGCAGTAGAGCTGTCATTTTCACATCCTGCCCAAAACATGTTTCCCATGTAGCGCACAATGGCGCAGTCAGTGTCTTGAACTCAATGTATGGGACACATTAAGAAAATCACAGTGACACTGTTCATGAGCAGAGGTCTTAAAATGACTATGTTGAAAATTTGGTAAAAATTACTAAAATGACTGTTTCTGTAGCGCTACGCAGTTCCTATCTGACGCTCATAAGTTTGCAAATTTTCAATATTTTCACTCCAGTTTTTCAACATTGCCATTTTACCACACCTCCTCATGAGCATTACAGCTGTCATTTTCACATCCTGCCCAAAGCGTGTTTCTGATCATGTAGCACAATGGCGCAGTTGGTGTCTGAAATCAATGTATGGGACACAGTAAGAAAATCACAGTGACACTGTTCATTAGCAGAGGTTTAAAATGGCAATGTTGAAAATTTGGTGACAAAATTCCTAAAAATGACTGTTTTACGAATGTGCGTTGCACAGTTCCCACGCACGCTCGTAGATTTGCGAATTTTCAATATTTCCACTCCAGATTTTCAACATTGCCATTTTACCACACCTCCTTATGAGCAGTACAGCTGTCATTTTTTGCTTCCTGCCCAAAACGTGTTTCCGCCCATGTAGCGCACAATGGGGCAGTCGACGTGCGAACTCAATGTATGGGACACATTAAGAAAATCACAGTGACACTGTTCATGAGCAGAGGTCTTAAAATGGCTATGTTGAAAATTTGGTGAAAAAATTCCTAAAATGACTGTTTCTGACGTCGTTGCGCGGTTCTCATGCGGCTTCGTAAGTTCCCAATTTTCAATATTTGCACTCCAATAACTTCCAAATTTCTAAGCAGCATATAGAAGCAAGCAACATTTGGCATTGACAAATGCTTGTTTATTTTGCATTAACTTGCTTCCATGTGCATGGAGCGTTTTGGGGACAATCGACTTTTTGAAGGTGTGTGACCCTCCTGTCCAATGCAGTGCTCAGTGTAACGTGTGCAACCCTACTGCTCCAATGGATGCATGAGCTGTCTATGGCAGCAGTTTGGCTGCAGTGGTCTTCAGTTTAAAAAAAAGCACCACTGCAATTAGAGGTGGTAACGTGTGTGTATTTAGCATTTTGACGTCACCCTTTTCCCTCTGGCTGCTAATAAAATCCCTCCCACTTCCTCCCTCTGTTGCCGTCTGTCCTGCTCCCTTGTTATTACCCCCACCAAACACATTGTATGTGCAGACGGAGTGCACAGTCCCCATTGTCTCCAGGTCCCCCCAACAAACATCCAGGTGACATGCTGGGGGCCCACCCCAGCATGCCCATTGTCCCTGTAAATGGGAAAACTGTCCTGCAACATCTTTTGTTTTTTTAAAACCTGAGACAACAGAAAACCATCCCTCACTGTGTCTTGTGCCCCTCCGAACCCACCAACCCTCTGTGTACCCACCTCCATTCCGCAATGCCTACCTCTGGAGCCTGGCGCAATGATCTTCAGTGGAGTGGGAACTCGTCTGCACTCTTGAAAGCAAAAAGCAAACTGAAGAAATGATGGTAAGCTGTATAATGGCATAAATTTTTTTTTTCAACTTAGGTGGCAATCTCGGGCATTTTTGCAAATTTTGGCACCACATTTTCAACAGGGGGTTCTTGGGACACCACCTCATGAATTCAGTTACTGTCATGTGAGTTATTCGGTCCCCAAAGGTGATTTCATGGTCACTGCACAAAATCACCTTTTGGGATTGATTAAACAGCAGTGTCACTGTTAATGAGGTGGGATTCCAAAATCCTGTGTTGCAAATTTGCTGAAAAAATGTCAAAAAATGACTGTGTTACGAGCGTGCATTGCGCAGTTTCCACGTACACTCATAACTTCCAGAATTTGAAATATTTTCACTCCAGATTTTCAACACTGGCATTTTTTCACACCTCCGTATGAACAGTACAGCTGACATTTTTCACATCCTGGCTGAAATGTGTTTTTGCACATCCCCCCACACAATGGTGTGGTCACAGTGAGAAATCAATGCTCAGGACAGATTATGAAAATCACAGTGACACTGTTCATGAACAGAGGTCCCACAATGCCTATGTTAAAAATTTGGTGACAAAAGTCCACAAAATGACTGTGTCATGAGCGTTCAATCGCGCACTTTCCATGTACCGATGTTAGAAATTGTTGTATTTTCACCCAGATGTTCAACATTGCCATCCTTCACACCTCCCTATGAATGCTACAGCTGTCATTTTTCACATCCTGCCCGAACTGTCTTTTTGCATGTGGAGCACATAGGTGTGGTCACTATCAGAAATCACGCTCAGGACAGATTAACAAAATAACAGTGGGACTGTTCATCAGCAGAGGTCTCAAATGCTTTTATGAGGTGGGGGTAACAAAAAGGTCATGCTGAAAATTTATTGGGAAAATACCAGCAATCGCACAGGGCATTAGGGTAAAGCACCATACGTGCCAAACACCAATGCAAATACCTTTAAGAGAACGTTCGGCATTGACAAATGCTTGTTTTTAATAAAATAAGTAGGGATATTTTGTACTGCTGTATGTATCTTTGCCCAGTTACAGGTGGTCGCTAGGGATGGTTATATCATTGCGAGGGAAGCCACATCCGCACATTAAGAGGGTAGTTCTGTAGCTATTAGTTTGTCTGTGGGGAAGATAGAGAATTTAAAACATGGTGACACTGTTTCTCACTTACTGAGAGAGTCACTTTGCTGTTGTACAGTGCTTGTCTGTTTACTTATGTAAAAATAAAATAAGATCTTTTTTATTATCTGGTTGGTCCTGCCGTTTTGGTGTAGTGTGTCTGCAGTATCACTACAAAAGACTGAAAGTCGAAATACCGAGTGTCAGGATCCGGAGACTGATCACCTGAAACTTGGAATCCTAACACCCGGTAATTGCTTGTGGCAGAGTTTATCTTAAGTGTGGGGTGAGTGGGGTAAAGCCCCCGAAACATGAAAAAAACCTCTGCTACAGGCAATTACCAAGTGTCGGGATTCCGAGTTTTGGGCTATCAGTCTTGAGATGCTGACACTTGGTATTTTGACTTTCAGTCTTTCATAATATGTCCATGTCTGCATAGGTAGTACTGGCTTCTGATTGCGGACCGAGCGAGAGAACAAGTGGTAATGGGAACATGCCTGCCCCAGCTCTTTCTTTGCCGTTTTGTGAATTTGGCAGTTTGTTTTAAAAACAGGAGAATTTATTTTTATGTTGATTGCGCCATGCAGAAGAAACATATTGACAACTTTCTGCAGAGCGCGAGGTTGTGGAGAGTGCAGCACTGTTGTGGCCAATGCCCCACAGCCTTTAAAAGCAGCCCGCTACCCCAATGCCATGGCATGCTGCTGCTGCTGACACTAGTTCAGCCAGCGTGCCACAACTTTCTAATGTTTTAGCCACTGCAATCAAGGTCCACCTCGTCATTGCAGTGTCAGCCATTGTCGCTGCAATGAGGAGCGACCCATCACTACAGGGCGGAACCTTGAAACATTGATATTGTTTGTGAACATGGCGGTGGCTTGCTGCCGTGTTCACAAACAATATTACTTCACCGTGGTGGTGCTCAATCCCCTTGGCAGCATGTGCCCCCTGACTGTGTTTATTTGTAGACGGGGCCACAATCCCCATCAGCTTCAGTGCTGCAAGATTTATGTTGTAGACGGAGCCCACTCCCCGTTGGCATTATATAACCCCCGCTTTTGTTGTCTGCCAGCGGGGTGCCTAAACCCCCATCGGCATAATTCCCCCCCCTTTTGTTGTGTGACGCCGAGGTGCCCAATCCCTATTCGGCATAATTTAATACCCTCTTTTGTTGTGTGTAGATGGGGTGCCCCTGCCCATCGGCTACAGCTTCCCCCAAAGAAAGTCTCTTTTGGCATGCTGGAAGCCCACTCCAGTGTGCCACATGCCCTGTAAAATAAAAGCGGTCCAGCAAACCTGTGAAAAAAGGGAAGCGGTCCCTCGGCGGTCCCAGCCCCCCACAGCCGCGCCCACCCACTGCACACCCTGCCTCTCCACAACCTCCCTCAACCCATGCCTCCGGAGCTCTGCGGCGATCGCCGGTGGACGGAACACGTCTGCACTCTTCAAAGCCGACCTGAACTGAGGAAATGCCGGTAAGCTGTATAATGGGCTAGATAGGGGATTTTTCAACTTTATTGCATATCTCAGGCATTTTTGAATTTTGCACCAAATTTTCAACTGGGGTTTTGGGATACCTTCACATGAATGATGTCACAGTCATGGCGTTATTCGGGTCCAAAGGTGATTTCACATTCTCTGCGCCCAGTCACTGCGTAAATCACCCTTCAGGCCTGAATAACACCATGACAATGACATCAGTCATGAAAGGATTCCCAAAAACCCTATTGAAAATTTGGCATAAATTCCTAAAATGACTGTTTACGAGTTGCGCTGCGCAGTTCCTATGCAGGCTTGTAAGTTCGCGAATTTTCAATATTTTTACTCGAGATTTTCAACATTGCCATTTTACCACACCTCCTCATGAGAAGTGCAGCTGTCATTTTTCACATCCTGCCCAAAACGTGTTTCCGCCCATGTAGCGCACAATGGCGCAGTTGGTGTGCAAACTCAATGTATGGGACACATTAAGAAAGTCACAGTGTCACTGTTCATGAGCAGAGGTCTTAAAATGACTATGTTGAAAATTTGGTGAAAACATTTCTAAAAATGACTGTTTTACGAGCGTGCATTGCGCAGTTCCTATGCACGCGCGTGAGTTTGCGAATTTTCAATATTTTCACTCCAGATTTTCAACATTGCCATTTTACCACACCTCCTCATGAGCAGTACAGCTGTCATTTTTCACATCCTGCCCAAAACGTGTTTCCGCCCATGTAGCGTAAAATGGCGCAGTCGGTGTGCGAATTCAGTGTATGGGACACATTAAGAAAATCACAGTGACACTGTTCATGAGCAGAGGTCTTAAAATGGCAATGTTGAAAATTTGGTGAAAAATTCCTATAAATGACTGTTTTACGAGTGTTCATTGCACACCAAAAGGGTGTGGTTAGCCCTCAAGGCCCTAAAGAAAGACAAATCTCCTGGGCCGGATGGCATTCATCCGAGAGTACTATGGAATTGGCAGACATACTGGCTGCACCACTGGCGAGCTTTTCAGCAGGTCACTTGAGACAGGGAGGTACCTAGGGATTGGCCAGAGGCACATGTGGTACCAATCCATAAAGGGGTCGAGGAAGTACCAGGTAACTATAGACCCATCAGTTTGACCTCAGTGGTGGAAAATTAATGGAGAGTATACTAAAGGAACGATTGGGGTGTACTTTTAGGAGGTGGGAAGTCTGGATAGTCGGCAACATGGGTTTGTGCCAGGTAGATCATTCAAACCAACCTTGTGGAGTTCTATGAATGGGCAACATCAGAACTGGACAGGGGTAAGCCTGTGGATGTATTATTCTTGGACTTCAGCAAGGCGTTTGACTCCGTCCCCACAATGGTCAGGTGGAGAGAACAGTGGGGTTAGGAGTAGGCCCTTTGATGGTCAGATGGATTGAAAACTGGCTAGCTGGACGCACTCAGAGAGTAGTGGTCTGTGGGGAGCTCTCGAACCCTAGAGAGGTTGGTAGTGGGGTACCGCAGGGCTCGGTCCTGGGTCCGATCCTGTTTAATGCATACATATCGGACATCAGGGAGGGTATAGGGTGTGAAATGAGTCTCTTCATGGATGACTCAAGATGGGAGCAGTAGTTGAGGGAGAAGAGGGAGGTTGGCACTGCAAGGGACCTGGACACCCTGGAAGCTGGGCTCACACATGGAAATTAAATTTCAATATCACCAAGTGCAAGGTGTTGCATCTTGGTTGAACTCCCTAAACACAGGTACACCCTGGGAGGAGGCACTGGAGGCCTCAATAGGGAAAAAGACCTAGGGTCATGGTGGATGCATGTATGAATAACTCTGAGCAGTGCAGGAGAGCGGCTAGAGGCAAACAGGATGTTGGGATGCATCATAAGGGGATCACCTCTAGGAGCAAGGAAGTGATTCTGCCGCTGTACAATGGACTGGTTAGACCACACCTTGAGTACTGTGTACAGTACTAGAGACCACACTTGAAAAGGACATACAGCTCCTAGAGAGGTACAGAGGAGGGCAACAAAGATGATACGAGGGCTAGGGATTTGACGTGAGGAGGACAGACTTAAGGAGCTCTGCCTGTTTTCACTGGAGGAGAGGAGAGACAGGGGACATGATTGAGGTCTTCAAGTACCTCAAGGGAATAAATAGGGTAAACATGGAGGAATCTTTAGACTAAAGCAGGGAGGTATCACCAGAGGGCATGGTTTGAAGTTGGAAGGTGGAAGGGTGAGGGAAAAGAGAGAAGATTTTTCGCTGAGAGGGTGGTGGACCCTTGGAATGCACTGCCTGGTGAGCTAGTTCAGAGATCCACAGTAGAGGGCTTCAAGAGGGATGGGACAGACACAGAAAGTGGATGTATCAGATGATGGCCTGACCCAAGGGGGTGGGGATGAATGATATGTGTTTCTGGAGCACAAGGGATGGGAGGGTCTTGGCACCCAACTAAGGATCCAAAGTTCGAGCAGATTCGATAGACCGTAAGGCCTAATCTGCTGACAAATAGTATGTTAGTATGTTAGTTCCTATAGCACGCTCGTAAGTTTGCAAATATTTCCTCCAGATTTTCAACATTGCCATTTTACCACACTTCTCATGAGCAGTTCAGCTGTCATTTTCACATCTTGCCCAAAGCGTGTGTCCGCCCATATGGCCTTCACAATGGCACAGTCGGGTGTGCGAACTCAGTGTATGGGAAACATTAAGACAATCACAGTGTCACTGTTCATGAGCAGAGATCTTAAAATGGCTATTTTGAAAATTTGGTGAAAAAATTCCTAAAAATAACTGTTTTACGAGCGTGCGTTGTGCTGTTCCTACGCACGCTCGTATGTTTGCAAATTTTCAATATTTTCACTCCAGATTTTCAATAGTGCCATTTTACCACACCTCATTTTGAGCAGTACAGCTGTCAATTTTTACATCCTGCCCAAAACATGTTTCTGCCCATGTAATTGCACAATGGCAGTCGGTGTGCTGAAATCAATGTATGGGACACAGTAAGAAAATTACAGTGACACTGTTCATTAGCAGAGGTTTCAAAATGGCAATGTTGAAAATTTGGTGACAAAATTCCTTAAAATGACTGTTTTACGAACGTGCGTTGCACAGTTCCCACGGACGCTCATAGGTTTGCGAATTTTCAATATTTCCACTCCAGATTTTCAACATTGCCATTTTACCACACCTCCTTATGTATGTGACACATTAAGAAAATCACAGTGACACTGTTCATGAGCGTTGCACAGTTCCTACGCACGCTCGTAAGGTCTCAATTTTCAATATTTGCACTCCAATGACTTCCAAATACCTAAACAGCACATAGAAGCAAGCAACATTCGGCATTGACAAATGCTTGTTTATTTTTACCCGCCATGCATGCATGTGCAAGGAACGCTTTGGGACAGCACGACTTTTTGAAGGTGTGACCTCTGTCCAATGCAGTGCTCAGTGTAACGTAGGCAACCCTACTGCACCAATGGATGCATGAGCTGTCTATGGCAGCAGTTTGGCTGCAGTGGTCTTCAGTTAAAGAAAAGCACCACTGCAACTAGTGGTGGTAACGGTATGTATTTAGCATATTGACGCCACCTTTCCCTCTGGCTGCTAACAAAATCCCTCCCACTTCCTCCTCTGCTGCCGCTATCCTGCTCCCTTGTTATTGTCCCCACCAAACACATTGTATGTGCAGACGGAGTGCATAGTCCCCATTGTCTCCAGCCCCCCTCAACAAACACCCAGGTGACATGCTGGGAGCCCACCCCAGCATGCCCATTGTCCCTGTAAATGGGAAAACTGTCCTGCAACATCTTTTGTTTTTTTAAAACCTATGAAAACAGAAAACCGTCCCTCGCTGTGTCTTGTGCCTGCTCCCCGAACCCACACCAACCTTCTGCTTACCCCACCTCCCCCTTGCCCCATACTTACCTCCGGAGCCTTGCACAATGATCTTCAGTGGAATGGGAACACATCTGCACTCTTGAAAGCAGAACGCAAACTGAAGAAATGACGGTAAGCTGTATAATGGCATAAATGTTTTTTTTTCCAACTTAGGTGGCTATATCGGGCATTTTGCAAATTTTGGCACCACATTTTCAACAGGGGTTCTTGGGACTCCTCCTCATGAATACAGTTACTGTCATGTGAGTTATTCGGTCCCCAAAGGTAATTTCATGGTCACTGTGCAAAATTACCTTTTGGGATTGATTAACTAAACAACAGTGTCGCTGTTAATGAGGTGGGCATCCAAAATCCTATGTTGCAAATTTGCTGAAAAAATGTCAAAAAATGACTGTGTTACGAGCGTGCGTTGTGCAGTTTCCACTCACACTCCAGATTTTCAACACTGGCATTTTTTCACACGTCCTTATGAACAGTACAGCTGACATTTTTCACATCCTGGCTGAAATGTGTTCTTGCACATCCAGCGCACAATGGTGTGGTCACAGTGAGAAATCAATGCTCAGGACAGATTGTGAAAATCACAGTGACACTGTTCATGAGCAGAGGTCCCACAATGCCTATGTTGAAAATTTGGTGACAAAAGTCCACAAATGACTGTGTCATGAGCGCTCATTACGCACTTTCCATGTACGCCGTGTTCGGAAATTGTTGTATTTTCACCCAGATGTTCAACATTGCTATCCTTCACACCTCCCCATGAATGCTACAGCTGTCATTTTCACATCCTGCCCGAACTGTCTTTTTGCACATGTGGAGCACAATGGTGTGGTCACTGTGGAAAATCAACGCTCAGGACAGATTAACAAAATAACAGTGGAACTGTTCATCAGCAGAGGTCTAAAATGCTTTTATGAGGTGAGGGTAACAAAAAGGTCAGGCTGAAAATTTATTGTGCAAATACCAGCAATCGCACAGGGCATTAGGGTAAAGCACCATACGTGACAAACACCATTGCAAATACCTGCAAGCGAACGTTCGACATTGATAAATGCTTGTTTTTAATAAAATAAGTAGGGATATTTTGTACCGCTGTATGTATCCTTGCCCAGTTACAGGTGGTTGCTAGGGATGGTTATATCATTGCTAGGGAAGCCACTTCCGCACATTAAGAGGGGTAGTTCTGCTTAGCTATTAGTTTGTCTGTGGGGAAGATAGAGAATTTAAAAACATGGTGACACTGTTTCTCATTTAGTGAGTGAGTCAGTTTGCTGTTGTACAGTACTTGTCTGTTTACTTATGTAAAAATAAAATAAGATCTTTTTTATTATCTGGTTGGTCATAGATACATAGATACATATACAGTGTCGGCAGATAAGGGCCTATGGCCCACCCAGTCTGCCCATTTGAGCTTGTAAGTTCAGTTTGTTTTCCTAGAAGTCTATTGCCCCTTAACCCTGACCTCCAGAATTCCTTTATGTCTATCTCATGCATTCTTAAATCCCGTGATTGCTTCAGCCCCCACCACTTCCTCTGGCAGGGTGTTCCACTTGTCCACCACCGCTCTGTGAAGAAATTCTTTCTCATGTTTCCTCTGAATCATCCTCCTCCAACTTCATCCCATGCCCGCTAGTCCTGGAACATCTTTTCACTTAAAAATAGTGTTTTCCTGCACCCTGTTCCTCCCTGTAAGATACTTGTATGTCTCTATCATATCCCCTCTCTCCTCCTCTCCTCCAGGAGTACATGTTCAGTTCCTTCAACCTGTCTTCATAGGACTTGTGATGCAATCCATGCACCATCTTTGTTGCCCTCCTCTGAACCTTCTCTACCCTGTCTATGTCCTTACATAGTATGGTCTCCAGAACTGTACACTGTACTCCAGGTGGGGCCTCACTAGTGTCTTGTAGAGCGGAATTATGACTTCCCTTTTCCTGCTGGTGATGCCTGCCTCCACATCCCAGCATCCTATTTGCTTTACCTGCCTTGTCACACTGTTTCCCTACCTTGAGGTCATCAGAGATGACAACCCCAAGATCTCTTTCCTGCTTGGTGCATGCTATATCCTCACCCCCAACTGATATATTGTGCCAGGGTTTTGTGCCCATATGCATTATCTTGCACTTCTTTGCATTGAATTTCAACTGCCAAACCCCTGACCATTCTTCAAGTTTCTGCAGGTCGCTTCTCATTCTGTCTACACCCTCTGGTGTGTCTACTCTGTTACAGAGCTTTGTGTCATCAGCGAACAGTGAAATTCTGCCTTCTAGGTCCTGCGCAATGTCACTGATGAAGATGTTGAATAGGACCGGTCCCAGCACTGATCCCTGTGGTACCCCACTGGTCACTCTTCCCTCTGCGGAGTGACAGCCATTTACCACCACCCTCTGTGTCCTGCCACCCAGCCAGTTACCTACCCACCACACTACTGTCCTGCCCACACCCATATTCCCCAGTTTGTGTAATAGTCTTCTATGTGGCACAGTGTCAAAGGCCTTGCAAGTCCAGATAGGCCATGTCCACTGCCCTCCCTGATCCACCTCCTAGTCACCCAGTCAAAATTCAACGAGGTTGGTCTGACATGACCTCCCCTGGTGAAACCATGCTGCCTTGGGTCCTGTAGTCCCTGGCAAACCAGATGTTCCACCAATCTCTCCTTCAGTAGTGCTTCCATGATCTTCCCCACTACCGAGGTGAGGCTGACTGGTCTGTAGTTCCCTGCTTCTCTTTGTTCCCACTTTTGTATAAGGGGACTACATCTGCTGTCCTCCAGTCTTTGGGTACCTCCCTGTTTCAGTGATCAGCTAAACAGGATAGCCAGAGGTTCAGCCACCACCTCTCTTAGTTCTTTAAGGACCCTGGGGTGCACCCCATCTGGCCCCATTGCTTTATCAACTCTTGTTACTTCCAGTTTCTTTAGGACCCTTTCTCGTGTAAAGGGACTTGTGTCCATTTCTGCACCATTCTCACCCCTTGTACTCCCTTCAGACCCATTACCCTCCTCTTCCTCAGTAAAGACTGAGCAGAAATACCTGTTCAATATGTCAGCTTTACTGTTGTCATCCTCCATGCGGCCCCCATCCTCCCCCTTCAGTCTCACTATCCCTCCCTTTGTCTTTCTTTTTTCACTTATGTACCTGTAAAAGGTTTTGTCCCCTCTACCCACTTATTTTGCAATGTGTTCTTCTGTCTGAGCTTTGGCTTCCCTTAGTGACCTCCCTGCCTCCCTTTGCTTCTTCTGGTACTTCTCCCTATCCCCTTCTGCCTGTGTCTTTTTGTATTGCCTGAATGCAATCTTTTGGCTTTCACTTTCTTTGCTACCTCTTTGGAAAACCATAATGGTCTCCTCTTCCTTTTCCTCTTGCTAACCTGCTTAATGCATAATTCTGTTGTTCTTGTAATCCCCATTTTAAATACTGCCCACTGTTCCTCAACACCTGATTCCTGTCCCATTCCTTAATGCCTCTTTCAAGTATCTCCCATCTTCCTAAAGTCTGCCCCTAAATCCAGGGATACGTGTTTTGTGTGGTTTGATTCTGCTCTTTCTGTGATTTCAAACCACAATGACTGGTGGTCATTGTTTCCCAGGTGCTCCCCCACTGTTACCCCCATCACACTGTCCATGTTTGTGATCCTGCCTTTTTGGTGTAGTGTGTCTGCAGTATCACTACAAAAGACTGAAAGTCGAAATACCAAGTGTCAGGATCTGGAAACTGATCGCCTGAAACTTGGAATCCTAACACCCGGTAATTGCTTGTGGCAGAATTTGTTATCTTAAGTGTGGGGTGAGTGGGGTAAAGCCCCCGAAACATGAAAATAACCTCTGATACAGGCAATTACCAAGCAGGCCAGGATCTCCGAGTTTCAGGCTTATCAGTCTTGAGATGCTGACACTTGGTATTTTGACTTTCAGTCTTTCATAACATGTCCGTGTGCACAGGTAGTACTGGCTTCTGATTATGGACCGAAAGTGAGAGAACAAGTGGTAATGGGAACATGCCTGCCCCAGCTCTTTCTTTTGCCCATTTTGAGAGTTTGGCAGTTTGTTTTTAAAAACAGGGAGAATTTATTTTTTATGTTGATTGCGCACATGCACAAAAAACATATTGTGCCAGCTTTGTCCAGACACAGGTTGTGGAGGTGCAGCACTGTTGTGGCCATTGCCCTCACAGCCTTTAAAGGCTTGGCCCGCTTTCCCCAATGCCATGGCATGCTGCTGCTGACACTAGTTCAGCCAGCTTGCCACAACTTTCTAATGTTTTAGCCACTGCAATCAAGGTCCACTTCATCATTGCAGTGTCAGCCATTCGCTGCAATGAGGGAGCGACCCGACACTACAGGGCGGAACCTTGAAACATTGATATTGTTTGTGAACATGGCGGTGGCTTGCTGCCGTGTTCACAAATTATTAACTTCGCAGGGGGCGCCAATCCCCTTGGCAGCATGTGCCCCCCCAACCGTGTTTATTTGTAGACGGGGGCCACAATCCCCATCAGCTTCAGTGCCGCAAGATTTATGTTGCAGACGGGGCGCCCACTCCCCATTGGCATTATATAACCCCCCCCCTTTTGTTGTTTGCCAATGGGGTGCCCAATCCCTGTTGGCATAATTTAATACCCCCTTTTGTTGTGTGTCGATGGGGGTGCCCACTGCCCATCAGCTACAGCTTCCCCACAAAAGAAAGTCTCTTTTGGCATGCTGGAAGCCCACCCCAGCGTGCCACATGCCCCTGTAAAATAAAACGGTCTTGCAATGTCGTTTTTTTTAAACCTGTAAAAGGAAACGGTCCTCGCAGTCTCCTGCCCCTCCCACAACCCGCCCCCACCCACTGCACACCTACCTCCCCACAGCCCTCACCCCATACTTACCTCTGGAGTCTGGCGATGATCTTCAGTGGATCAGAAACACGCCTGCACTCTTTCCACCGCGAACTAAGGAAATGCCGATAAGCTGTAGAATGGAATAAATAGGGTTTTTCAACTTTGATGCATATCTCAGGCATTTTTTGGAATTTTGCCACCACATTTTCAACATGGGGTTTTTGGGACCCCTCCTCATGAATTCCGGCACTGTCATGTCGTTATTTGGCTCCAAAAGGTGATTTTGTGGTCACTACATGGAATCCCCTTTTGGGACCAATTAACAAAATGACGGTGACAGTGTTCATGAGGTGGGCTCTCAAATAGCCTATACTGCAAATTTGGTGGAAAAAAATTAAAAAAAATGACTGTTTTAAGAGCATGCATTGTGCAGTTGCTACGCATGCTCGTAACTTTGCGAAGCTGCAATATTTTCACGCCAGATTTTCAACATTGCCATTTTTTCAGATCTCCTTGTGAACAGCACAGCTGTCATTTTCCACATCCTGGCTGGTTTTTGCACTTCTGGCGCAGAATAGCATGGTCACTGTGGGAAATCAGTGTTCAGGACAGAATAAGAAAATGACAGTGGCACTGCCCATGAGCAGAGGTCCTAAAATGCCTATGTTGAAAATTAGGTGATGATACTCCATAAAATGACTGTGTTCTGACGATGCGTTGCGGTTTGCATGCAAGCTTGTAACTTCATGAATTAATAATATTTTCATTCTAAATTTTCAACACTGCCAATGTTCTGCACCTCCTTATGAACAGTGCAGCTGTCAATTTTCACATCCTGGCAAAAAATGTGTTTTAGCAGTTCTGGCGCAAAATCGCGTGATCACTGTGGGAAATCAGTGTTTGGGACAAATTATGAAAATGAGACAGTGACACTGTTCATTAGCAGAGGTCCTAAAATGCCTATGTTGAAATTTTGGTGATGAAAGTCCATAAAATCAGTATGTTACGATGTGCATTGTGCAGTTTCACACAAGCGTACATTCGCAACTTTGCAATATTTTCACACCAGATTTTCAGTATTGCCATTTTGCCACACCTCCTTATGAACAGTGCAGCTATCATTTCTCATATCCTGGCCAAAATGTGTTTTCGTTCTTCCTGCGCACAATAGCGTGGTCGCTGTAGGAAATCAGTGTTCTGGACATATTAAGAAAATCACTCAGACACTGTTCATGAGAAGAGAAAATTTTGTGATGAAACTCCATAAAATTACTGTGTTATGAGCGTGTGTTGTGCAGGTTCCACACACCCTTGTAAGTTTGCAAATTAGTAATATTTTCACACCAGATTTTCAACACTGGCATTTGTTCACACCTCCTGATGAACACTACAGCTGTCATTTTTCAAATCCTGGCCGAAATGTGTTTCCATGCTTCCAGCGCAAAATACCAAAGTCGATGTCGGAAATCAGTGTTTGGGACAGATTAGGATTGAGCAATTGAGAGGAGGGGTGACAGAGCTCAACTGAGCTCTGTCGGGACTGCTGCGGATATCTTTGTGGGCAGGAAAAGGCGATAACGCATGCAGGAGCCCAGTACAAAAGGGCAGCCTGCAGCGCCGGGAGATACAGAACAAGCGAGTGAGGGAGGGGGAGTGAGCTCAACAGAGCTCTGCTAGGACTGCTGTGGATTTCTTTGTGGGCAGAAAAGGGTGGCAATGCAGGCAGGAGCCAGTACAGAAAGGCAGCCTGCAGCGCCGGCAGAAACGTAACGAGCAAGACAGAAAGGGGGAGTGAGTGAGGCCAATGGAGCTTTGTTGGGACTGCTATAAATTTTTTGTGGGCAGAAAAAGATGCCAACAGAGGCAGGAGCCCAGTACAAAAGGGCAGCCTGCAGCTCCAGAAGAAACAGAATGAGCGAGTGAGACGGGGGAGTAAGCGACCTCAATGAAGCACTGTCGGGACAGCTATGGATTGTTTTGTGGGCAGAAAAAGGTGTCAATGCAGGCAGGAACCCAGTACAAAAGAGCAGCCTGCATCGACGGAGAAACAGAATGGCGAGTGAGAGGGAGAGGGAGAAGTGAGCGAGCTCAACAGAGGTGTGTGTATGACTGCTGCAGATTTCTTTGTGTAGGATAAGGCAGCACGTGCAGGAGCCCAGTACAAAAGGTCAGCTGCAGCGCTGGCAGAAACGGAACGAAAGGAGAGAGAGGGGAGTGAGTGGGCATAATGGAGTTGTGCCAGGACTGCTGCAGATGTCTTTGTGGGCAGAAAAAGCCACCAATGCAGGCAGGAACCCAGTACAAAAGTGCAGTCTGCAGCAGCAGGAGACACAGAATGAGCGAGTGAGTGAAGGGGAGTGAGCTCAACGGAGCTCTGTTGGGACTGCTGAAGATCTCTTTGTGGGCAGAAAAGGCAGCAAAGCATGCGGGGGCCCAGTACAAAAGGACAGCCTGCAGCAGTGGGAGAAACAGAATGAAATGAGTGAGAGAGAGTGAGTGAGTGAGCGAGCTGAACAGCGCTCTTTCGTGACTGCTGCAGATTTCTTTGTAGGCAGAAAAGGGCAGCAACACAGGCAGGAGCCCAATACAAAAGGGCAGCCTGCAGTGATGGGAGAAACAGAATGAGCAAGTGATTGAGGGGGATTGAGCGAGCTCAACGGAGTTCTAACATGACTGCTATGGATTTCTCTGTGGGCAGGAAAAGGCAGCAATGTGGGCAGAAGCCCAGTACAAGAGGCCAACCTGCAGCCCTGGCAAAACGGAAAGAGCGAGTGAGAGAGAGGGGAGTGAGCAACTTCAATGGAGATTTGTTGGGACTGCTGCACATGTCTTTGTGGGCAGACAAAGCGGCAACACAGGCAGGAACCCAGTACAAAAGGGCAGCCTCAGCAGTGGGAGACACAGGAACAAGCGAGTGAGGGAGGGGAGGAGTAAGCTAACGGAGCTCTGTTGGGACTTTAGCAGATTTCTTTGTGGGCACAAAAAGGCAGCAATGCATGCAGGGGCACAGTACAAAAGGGCAACCTGCAGCGGCAGGAGAAACAGAATGAATGAGTGAGAGAGGGGAGGAGTGAATGAGCTCAACAGAGATCTATCGTGACTGCTACAGATTTCTTTGTTTCCAGAAGAAGGTGGCAATGCAGGCAGGAGCTCAGTACAAAAGGGCAGCCTATAGCACTAACATAAACAGAAAAAGTGAGTAAGAGAATGGGAGTGAGCAAGCTCAACGGAGCTCTATCAGGACTGCTGCAGGTTTGTTTGTGGGCAGAAAAATGTGCCAACAGATGCAGGAGACCACTATAAAACAGCAGCCTGCAGCACCAGGAGAAACTGAATGAGCAAGTGAGACAGGTGGAGTGAGCGACCTCAACAGAGCTCTGTCGGGACAGCTGCAGATTTCTTTGTGGGCAGAGAAGGTGCCAACCAGGCAGAAGCCAGTACAAAATGGCAGCCTGCCGTGCCAGGAGAAACACAAAGAGTAAGTGAGAGAGGGAGGAGTGAGCTCAGCTGAACTCTATCATGACTGCTGTGTATTTCTTTGTGGCAGAAAAGGGTGGCAACACAAGCAGAGCCCAGTACAAATGGCTGAGCTTGCAGTGCCGGCAGACACAGAATAAGCGAGGAGAGAGTGAGAATGAGCTACCTCAACTCACCTGTGTCAGGACCGCTGTAGATTTCTTTTTGGGCAGAAAAAGCTGCCAACAGAGGCAGGAGCCCAGTACAAAAGGGCAGCCTGTATCACCAGCAGAAACAGAATGAGCGAGTGAGAGGGGGAGGACCAACCTCAACGGAGCTCAGTTGGGACAGCTGCAGATTGCTTTATGGACAGCAAATGTGCCAACGTAAATAAAGCCCAGTACAAAAAGCAGCCTGCAACTCTGGCAGATACGGAAAGAGTGAGTAAGAGAGGGGGAGTGTGCAAGCTCAACGGAGCTGTGTCGGGACTGCTGCAGATGTCTTTGTGGGCAGAAAAAGCCACTAATGCAGGCAGGAACCCAGTACAAAAGGGCAGCCTGCAGCAGTGGGAGACACAATATGAGTGAGTGAGAGAGGGGGAGTGAGTGAGTGCAACGGAGCTCTGTTGGAACCGCTGTGGATTTCTTTGTGGGCAGAAACAGGCAGCAATACATGCAGGGGCCCAGTACAAAAGGGCAGCCTGCAGCGGCGGAAGAATGAGAATGAATGAGTGAGAAAGGGGGAGTGAGAGAACAAGCTCAAAGGAGCTCTATCGTGACTGCTGCAAATTTTTTTGTGGGCAGAAAAGGGTGGCAACGCAGGCAGGAGCCCAGTACAAAAGGGAAGCCTGCAGCACTGGCAGAAACACAACAAGTGAGTGAGACAGGGGGAATGAGTGAGGCCAACAGAGCTCCGTCAGGACTGCTGCAGATTTCTTTGTGGGCAGAAAAAATGTCAACAGGCAGAAACCCAGTACAAAGGGCAGTGTGCAGTGCCAGGAGAAACAGAATGAGCAAGTGAGACAGGGGAGTGAGCGACCTCAACGGAGTTCTGTTGGGGCAGCTGTGGATTTCTTTATGGGCAGAAAAATGTGCCAATGCAGGCAGGAGCCCAATACAAAAGGGCAGCCTGCAGCGCTGGGAGAAATGTAACGAGTTAGTGAGAGAGGAGGAGAGAGCGAGATCAACGGAGATCTATTGTGACTGCTGCAAATTTCTTTGTGGGCAGGAAAAGGAGGCAATGCAGGCAGGAACCCAGTACAAAAGGCCAGCCTGTGGCCCTGGCAGAAATGGAACGAGAGAGTGAGAGAGGGAATGGCGATCTCAATGGAGCTGTGTCAAGACTGATTCACATGTCAGTGTGGCTCAGTTGGTAGCACATCTGCCTCTGGACTAGAAGGTCGTGGGTTCTCGTCCCACACCGGGATTGGACTTGCACCTAAAAATCACTGGCATCCGAGTGCAGTATTGGGGGTGCTGTACTGCTGGGGTGTGCCGTCCTTCAGATGAGACGTTAAACCGAGGTCCCTTCTACCTGTCCTGGTGGGTGTCCAGGTGGAAGTAAAAGAACCTAGGGCACTCTTCACAAAGAGTAGGGAACATTCCCGGTGTCCTGGCCAACATTCCCCTTCCCATAAACTGGTTCATGCAATTATCCAGGCTGTGTGGGTGAGGATGTGCGATATGAGCCACCACCACATTCAGTCACTACTACCAGTCTAGCATTGCTTGTAAAGCGCTTTGGATGTATGGGAAAGCACTATATAAATACTCGATTCTGATTCTTCTTTGTGCAGGAAGACAAAGCTGGCAATGCAAGCAGGAACCCAGTACAAAAGGGTAGCCTGCACAGTGGGAGACACAGAACGAGCGAGTGAGGAAGGGGGAGTGAGTGAGCTCAACGGAGTCTCTGTTGGGACTGCAAGGCGGATTTCTTTGTGGGCACAGAAAGGGCAAGCAATGCACGAGGAGCCAGTACAAATAGCAGCCTGCAGCACCGGAGAAACAGAACGAGTGAGTGACACAGGGGCACTGAGCGAGCTCAATGGACCAACACAATCGGCATTGACAAATGCTTGTTTGTTGTTGTTTCTGATGTTGGGACTCAGGAGTTGCATTAGTTTTTTTTTTCTTTTATAACTGTTTTACATTTCATCTGGTGCTGAGGGAGTCAGGGTGAGCACTACAGCTGGGAGCCATCTAAAGTGAGGTTCTGGGAAGTGGAAGTGAGAACAAACAAATAAAATACTGTGATATATAACCTACCTTACAGCAAAATAGTTTGTTTATTTTGTATAGTAATCATCTCACATCTCCTTCAGTTTGTTAATTGCAATTTTACTTGCATACCCTTCTTATTTTCTTGCCACATCTGAAGCAAACCTTGGTTCAGTGTTCTTCTCCCAATCAACACTTTCAAATAAATAATATGTCATTCTCCAGCCTCAGGTGCACTGTCCATGACGTGCTGATATAGATCCAGCCTGACCTGCCGTTGCAAGTCCTAGACTGAGGCCCCAAACCTCTGGCTCTGTAGGGCCATTATAGGCTTGGAATTTTAAATTGGAAGCCATTAGTATTTTCTAAAACTCCTTGCTTGGAAAACAACAGCATTTTGCAAACATAATCCAGGGACAATAGGAAGGAAAGGTTGGTGGACCCGGATATGTACACTCAGGAGGCCAGAAGGGGTGGGGGGTGATTGAGTCCTACAATTTAGGCAGTAGAAGTTATTATGAGTACTGAGTTGTAAACCTGGGGAACTGGGTTTGAATCCCATAGCAATCACTTGCATACTTTGTGACCATGAGCAAGTCTGAGTCACTTACTTTCCCTGTGCTTACAGGATGCACCTGAAAACAAGCCTCAGCTTAGTGTGCCTTTCCTAGTCAAAAAATTGTGAAATAAAATTTTAAAAAAAATTCTTGAAGTGGGATAAACAATGTAGGCTGTTGGGTCCTATACACCAGCGGCCCAATTTTCAAAGGACCTGACGTGGCTCAGAGACTAAAGGCTAGATTTTCAAATAGCTGCATCCATTTTCTGACTGCTATTGTGGAAACCTGCATGAAACGCTGGACCACAGAAAAGCGGTCTAACTTTCTGGACAGAATTCCACACTTGCATCTCGTGAAATGTATTTAGTCCTACAGCTGTATTGGAAGTTGTCAGATACTGCAGGAATTTCCACACAAATGCATCCAGATGTCTGTGGAATAAGGCCCTGTCCACACTACATAGATACATAGATACATAGACAGTGTCGGCAGATAAGGGCCCATGGCCCACCCAGTCTGCCCATTTGAGCTTGTAAGTTCAGTTTGTTTTCCTAGAAGTCTGTTTCCCTTACCCTGACCTCTAGAATTCTTTTATGTCTATCCCATGCATTCTTAAATCCCATGATTGTTTCAGCCCCACCACTTCCTCTGGCAGGGTGTTCCACTTATCCACCACCCGTTCTGTGAAGAAATTCTTTCTCATGTTTCCTCTGAATCTCCTCCCTCCAACTTCATCCCATGCCCTCTAGTCCTGGAACATCTTTTCGCTTAAAATAGTGTTTTCCTGCACCCTGTTCCTCCTGTAAGATACTTGATGTCTCTATCATATCCCCTCTCCCTCTCTCTCCTCCAGGGAGTACATGTTCAGTTCCTTCAACCTGTCTTCATAGGACTTGTGATGCAATCCATGCACCATCTTTGTTGCCCTCCTCTGAACCTTCTCTACCCTGTCTATGTCCTACGTAGGTATGGTCTCCAGAACTCTGTACACTGTACTCAGGTGGGGCCTCACTAGTGTCTTGTATAGCGGAATTATGACCTTCCTTTTCCTGCTGGTGATGCCCCTGCCTATACATCCCAGCATACTATTTGCTTTACCTGATGCCTTGTCACACTGTTCCCCTACCTTGAGGTCATCAGAGATGACAACCCCAAGATCCCTTTCCTGCTTGGTGCATGCTATATCCTCACCCCCAACTGATATATTGTGCCAGGGTTTTGTGTTCCCATATGCATTATCTTGCACTTCTTTGCATTGAATTTCAACTGCCAAACCCCTGACCATTCTTCAAGTTTCTGCAGGTCACTTCTCATTCTGTCTACACCCTCTGGTGTGTCTACTCTGTTACAGAGCTTTGTGTCATCAGCTAACAGTGAAATTCTGCCTTCTAGACCCTGTGCAATGTCACTGATGAAGATGTTGAATAGGACCGGTCCCAGAACTGATCCCTGTGGTACCCACTGGTCACTCTTCCTCTGTGGAGTCACAGCCATTTACCACCACCCTCTGTGTCCTGCCACCCAGCCAGTTACCTACCCACCACACTACTGTCCTGCCCACACCCATATTCCCCAGTTTGTGTAATAGTCTTCAAGTTCAAGTTCAAGTTTATTGCAGGAAAACTCCATTGAGCAAGCTCATTCACAAGGAGGTCCTGTGACATAAACACTTAAAGTACAAACACAGATAGGTAATAACAGTATATACATGAAATACACGTTACATGATGCAGGCTGGATATATATATAAGGGTACCACACAGGTGACCGTAGGTGGTAAAACATTGATATGATTGTGAAGGACTACTTATAGGTCGATACTGATAAATGAAACATGATGACTGGTGTGATTTGATTTAATCAAATCAAATCAAATATACAGTATTTTGGCAGCTAGAACAAACAACAGTCTACAACTGATATGAGAGGGAGGAGAGATTTGATAGAGTAGCAGTGGAGCGTAAGCAAAGATAAAGCCAGGAGTAGAAGGGAAGGAAAGCAGTTAATATGACAAATCAATTATACCTTACCAGTGGATAAATATGGCACACATGGGGAAGGAAGACTTAATGACAGTTACAGGTGTCTTTATTTTGGCTGAACTTAGCGATTTGTAGAGTTTATTGAAACTGTGCTAGTTAGTTTCAGTACGGTTTGTAATTGGTTCCAAATGGAGGGAAGGGCATATGCAATAGCACGTTTATCAAAGGAAGTCCACGGCCCTTGGTATGTCAAGCATAATAAAGTCAGATTTTCTTAACGAGTATGCACTATGTGAGATACTAATAAGGAAGAGATAGTTTGGCAATTTCTGCAGGAGCAGTTTAAGAGTCCATAGCCCAGCATGGAGCAGGCGTCTAGTAGTAAGGGATGTCCAACCAACAGCTGCATATAAGTCACAGTGGTGCGAACGGTAAGGGAGTTGGTAATGAACCGTAACGCACGGTGATAAAGGATGTCCAGTTTACTTAGATTTGCAAGAGTGGTGGAGGAATAGATTACATCGCCATAGTTGAGTAGCAGGGGAGAAAAGTGGCCTGTACAAGCTTGTTTCGAAGTTTCAAGGAAGGGGACTATTTCAGAAGAACCTAACTTGTTTTTAACCTTCTAGAGACATCTTCAGATGTGGTCACTGAAAGATAATTTATTGTCGATCCAGATACCTAGATATTTAAATTTGGTTACAACTTCCAGAGGCTCGTTTAGCGTGGTGACAATGAAGTCTTAGGCAAGAGTGTTGGGGGCCTGAGACAGCACTGCGGGAGAATATCATCGCTTTAGTCTTCTTGGCATTGAGCAGAAGCTTTGCCTTTATTAAATTATGATCAAGTTGTAGAGAGTCCACTTGAAGCACTCCCTTGACTTCAGATAACTGATGAGCCAGAAGTATAACACAGTATCATCTGCAAAAGTGCAGATTGGACGTAGATATTAGTATCTAAGTCATTGATGTACAGAGAAAACAAGATAGGGCCTAAGATGGATCCTTGGGGACTCTCTTGCAACTGGCAAGGCAGCAGAAAAAGCCTTCCGCCTTTACTTTTTGGAATCTTCCAGTTAGGTAGCTAGAGAACCACTGGGTGGTATGGTATGTGGCACCCAACTTTGCAAGGCAATTGACTAATAGTTTGTGATCAACAGTATCAAAAGCTTGCTGAGGTCCAAAAGACTGCACCAGTTACCTTCTTAGCATCTATAGCAGATCCAATCATTGGTTACTTTTGCTAGTGCAGTGATTGTGCTATGATTAGCCCGGAAGCCAGATTGAGCTGGGTTAATGAGAGAAAGGTTTCAAGTGAGATTTTAACTGAATATGGATCAGTTTTTCGAGAACTTTAGAAAGGATAGGCAATATGGAGATAGGCCTATAGTTGTTTACATCGCATGGGTCACCAGATTTAAATAGAGGAGGATATGTGCTGATTTCCAGCAGGACGGCACAGCAGCAGATGTAATGGAAAGATTGAAGATGTGGAGAATTGGGGCAGTGAGATGGGCATAGCCTGACCTTAGGAAAAAGGGTTCCAAGCCATCGCCCCTGCACTTTTTGGTGTCTAGTTAAGAAGAGAATCTTCTACTTTTTATGTTATCTCAGACAGTTGGAAGGGACTGGGTCCAGGACTAGATGTTGGGAGGGGTATGCTGGCTCACCGCAGCACCAGCATAAGGTGATGAGTCAAAAGCTAATCCAGCTGTGGCAAAGTGGGAGTTAAGTTCCTCCAGGATTAGGGACTTGTTTTCACAATCTTGCCACTTCATGCATATCTTTGTTGGGACAGAGGGGCCATGGGCCGTCCTTCTATAGCTTTGATAGTCTTCCATATTTTATGAGGGTTACCTTTAGCTTGTTCGAGTAGAAATATAATAGTTAGCTTTAGCAGAGCGAAGTTTTTCACACAGTTATTCCTGGTTGTTCTAAAGGCCTGCCAATCCGAATATTCTTTGAATGTCTAGCTTTAGCCCAGAGCTTATCTCGAGCTATAAGGGCTGCCTTGAGATCCGAGGTGAACCAGGGATTGAATTGTTCGCACCTTACTTTGATGAAAGGGCATGCTTATTTATTATTGTAGTGAGTTTGTCATTAAGAAAGCAAGCTGTCTTGTTGACATCTTTGGCTAGGTAAAGATCTTGCCATCTGATCATGCTCAGGTCAGATAAAAAGTTTACTGCACTGAATTTGCAAAGGATCTTTTGTTATAAAGATGGGCTTGCGGCCGGCTTAATTTGAGATCTTATGCAAGCAACAATTCCATGATCGCTCATGTCGTTGTGAAACACTGCCAAATGAGATATTTTGTGTGGATGGGTGGTTAGTACCACATCTAGAATGGAACTGTTGGCAGTATTTAGAGTGCTGTTCTAGTAGGTTCTCTGACTAATTGCCCAAGACCTAGCTCGTCACAAAGGGATTTGAGGCCATGTGATTTAGGTGACAGCCAGTCCATATTTAGATCTCCTAGAAATATTGTTTCAGTTTTTGCATCTGCGAACATGGATTTCAAAAGATTAAGGACTTCATCACCACCAGACGGGGATCTATAGCCACCTAGGATAGTGATACATTCCGAGGAGGGGAGATGAAGGCTCAGCGAAAATAACTCAAATTCCTTGGCTAGAGATTTGCAACTAATATTGGTGTCCATTTCTGCACCATTCTCACCCCTCGTACTCCCTTCAGACCCATTACCTCCTCTTCCTCAGTAAAGACTATGAAATACCTGTTCAATATGTCAGCTTTACTGTTGTCATCCTCCATGCGGCTCCCATCCTCCCCTTCAATCTCACTATCCTCCCTTTGTCTTTCTTTTTCACTTATGTACCTGTAAAAGGTTTTGTCCCTTTACCCACTGATTTTGCAATGTGTTCTTCTGTCTGAGCTTTGGCTTCCTTACTGACCTCCCTGCCTCCCTTGCTTCTCCTGGTACTTCTCCCATCCCCTTCTGCCTGTGTCTTTTGTATTACCTGAATGCAATCTTTTTGGCTTTCACTTTCTTTGACACCTCTTTGGAAAACCATAATGGTCTCCTCTTCCTTTTCCTCTTGCTAACCTGCTTAATGCATAATCCTGTTGTTCTTGTAATCCCCATTTTAAAATACTGCCCACTGTTCCTCAACCCCTGATTCCTGTCCCATTCCCCTTAATGCCTCTTTCAAGTATCTCCCCATTTTCCCAAAGTCTGCCCCCCTAAAATCCAGGATACGTGTTTTTGTGTGGTTTGGTTCTGCTCTTTCTGTGATTTCAAACCACAATGACTGGTGGTCACTGTTACCCAGGTGCTCCCCCACTGTTACCCCCATCACACTGTCCCTGTTTGTGAGCACAAGGTCCAGTATTGCCTTCTGCTGAGTTGGTTCCATGACCAGTTACTTGAGGAAGGCACCCTGAAGGGAGTCCAGGATAAATCTGCTCCTAGTTGATGCTGCTGCTGCTGGGATGCTCCAGTCCACATCTGGAATATTGAAGTCTCCAACCAGTACTACCTCACCCTTGTCTGCCATCCTTTGGATGGCTAGCATCAGCTCCCTATCTGTTTCTTCCTCCTGGGCTGGTGGTCTATAGACCACACCTGTGCGGATGGCTGGCCCCATTTTCCTTTCCAGCTTAACCCACAGTATCTCTCCCCCATTTTGTTCCTCCTGGATCTGTGTGGCCCTTATGTCATTTTTCACATACAGTGCCACTCCTCCTCCCTTCCTGCCTGCTCTGTCTCTTCTGAATATGTTGTAGCCAGGTATGGCCATCTCCCAGTCATGGTTATCATTACACCAGGTTTCAGTGATGGCCACAATGTCCAGGTCTGACTGTACCATGACAGCCTCCAGACCTTCTATCTTGTTGCTAAGGCTCCTGGCATTTGCACACATGGCTTTCCATGATTTGACCTCCCTAGACTGCTTCACTGTTCTACTCCAGCCCCTTCCTTGGTTGTCATTTATCCCTGGTTCTCCTTGCTGTCTGCCCTTCTGCTGAATTTTGCCCTTTTCTGCTTATCCACCTCTTGGGCACTAATCTCCATCTTGTGCACACTGCTTTGCAGAGATAGCCACCCTCTGGTTCACTGGTTCCACTGCTAGCTGTGGGGTGAGCAGCAGGTACCCTCCTTGCTGGCCTGCCACCCCTTTGCTAGTTTAAATGCTTGTCAATGTAGCATTTAAACTTATCATTGAGTGCTTGATTCCTCCAGGATGGATGCAGGCCATCAGGCTTGAACAAACCTCCATCCCTCCAGGTGGGTCCCAGTCACCAATGAATCCAAACCTTTCACAGCACCAGGTCTTCAACCATGAGTTAAAGTTCCTGGTGCATGCACTCCTATGCTCTCCTTGCCTCTCACAGGTAGTACTTGAGAAAGTGACAGAAGTAGCTACTTCTTGAGACCCTCCCCAGTTTCCTAAACTCTTCCTGAACTTTCTTTGGCTCACCTCCTGCCCTCCCTCCTGTGTTCCTAGCTGGATCCCTCTTCGATGGAGTCCCCACCAGGATTCACTTCCTCCTCCTCTGGGGTCCACTGCTTTCCCCGCTGAGGTCACCTCCTTGGCTAACCTCCACATCCTTTCCTTCCACTTCTCTGGGTACCTCTATTTGGTTGTCCTCGTTTGCCAGTGTGGCATATGAGTTCTTGAGTGGAATAGGATCTGGGATGTGCCTCTGCCTGACTGCTCTAACCCTCCCTGAGCCCACTGTCATCCAAGTGCTCCTCGTTCTCGGCATCCTTTGAGGCAGCTGCATTGGACTGGGTGGTCCCTGGATAGGGGTGATGGTACTCCTGACCCAGTTTACTTCCGCTCTGAGTCTGGCTACCTCATCCCGCAGTCCAGAGAGATGCATGCAGATAGGGCAGCACCTCAGTGTCCAGAAGGTCTGCCTGAATATGGCTGCCCCACAGCCACTGCATTGCACCACTCCCCACATTATACTGCAATTCCACTACTTGTCTGCTACTGAAGCTCTTCTAGTTCTCTTTTTATTAGTTTACTGTACTAAAAATCCTGTCACTGATCCTCAGATAATTTTTTTTTTTTAAGGAAAAAGAAACCAATAAATAAATAAATGAGTCAAAACACTTGTCGTGCTGAGGGTGGGCTTCTCCCCTTATGCCCCTCCTACTTCACACCCCTTACTTTAACCTGTGTTTAGCTCCTGTCAATCAGATTTATCAGGGCATATAATTAAGAGTTGGGGGAAGGGGAGGGAGGGGGGCGAAAATTTGCAGCAATTAAAGACAGCACAGAATTACACCACCACTATGTTTTAAATTTTCAACAGCCCAAAAACAATTATAAGTAAAGACAACAAAGAAAGTATAGTGTCACTACAAACCCACAATCTAAGTTTAAAAGAAAAATAGCAATTACCAGTTACTCTAAAGCACTGAATTGAATATGTTTCCTTCCTTCCCCTTCTGGCTTCTTCTGAGAAAATAAACCTCTGCTTGCTACTTTAACTCTGACTAAGCCCCACCTCCAGTTATCACGTAGCTGAGGTCAGAGGCCAGACAATTAACACTCTTCACCCAACTACAGGGCAGTCAGACAAGCCAAGATAAAATCTGCAGCAATTAAAGACAGCACAGAATTACACCACCACTATGTTTTAAATTTTCAACAGCCCAAAAACAATTATAAGTAAAGACAACAAAGAAAGTATAGTGTCACTACAAGCCCACAATCTAAGTTTAAAAGAAAAATAGCAATTACCAGTTACTCTAAAGCACTGAATTGAATATGTTTCCTTCCTTCCTTCCCCTTCTGGCTTCTTCTACATCAGAAAACCCCCTCTGTAATGTGGCAGGCCTCAGACAGCTAGTTTCGGAACCCACTCTAGAGGGAGCAATCTTAGACCTTGTACACTCAAACGGGGGCAGTGAGAAGATCTCAGATCTAGAAGTGGGTTGCCATATGGGAACAAGTGACCATCAAACAGTGCGGTTCACGTTAAACTCAGCTACACAGTCAAGCCATACAAAAGTGAGGGTACTGGACTTCAGGAGGGCTGACTTTGGCAAGATGGGAGAGTGCCTTAGAAAAGCACTAGCAAACAGGCTAGAAGGAGGTGTGGACCAACAATGGAGAATCATCAAAACTGCCATCACAGAGGCAACAAGCCTTTGTGTGAAGCAAATGAACAAATCAAAATGAAAGAAAAAGCCACTATGGTTCTCAAAAGAGGTGGCTGTGAAAGTCCAGAAGAAAAAGATAGCATTCCAGAAGTATAAAGAAACACAGAAGGAGCAGGACAGAAAGCTGTACCAGTTAAGGCAGAAGGAAGCAGGGAGGGAAGTCAGAATAGCAAAGGCCCAAACTGAGGAAAAGATAGCCAACTCGGTTAAGAAGGGGATAAAACCTTTATAGGTACATCAGCAAGCGAGAAAGACAAAGGAGGGATAGGAGGCTGAATAGAATGAATGGTGGGTGGGCAGAGGGGACAGTGAAAAGCAGGGTTACTGAATGAATATTTCTGCTCGATATTCACAAAGAGGAGGGAAAGTGCCTAATCCAAGTAACAGAAGCACTCTTGATAGGGGGTTGATCCCAGTCCTTTCACAGAAGAAAGGGTTTGCAAGAACTCCTAAAACTGAAGGTGGACAAAGCAATGAGGCCTGATGGAATTCATCCCAGAATTCTAAAAGAATTAAGGAGGAACAAGTGAAACCACTGGCAACTCTTTTTAATAAATCAGGGAGGATGGTGTGGTACCGAGGACTGGAGGAAGGCGGATGTGATTCCCCTTCACAAAGTGGGTCCAAGACAGAGGCAGGAAACTACAGACCTGTCAGTCTTACCTCTGTGGAAAGGAAAGTGATGGACACTCTGAAGGAAAGAATAGTTGAGTACCTAGAGGCCAGTGGGGCACAGGACCCAAGGCAGCATGGGTTCACAGCGGGAAGGTCATGTCAGATGAATCTAATAGATTTCTTTGAATGGGTGACCAAAGTAGTAGACCACGGAGGGGCTGTGGACATGGCCTACCTAGACTTTAGCAAGGCATTTGACACAGTCCCACACAAAAGATTAATAGTCAAATTAACCAGCCTGGGAGTGGGTCCCAGGGTGGTAGCTTGGGTAAAATATTGGCTGGACAACAGGACACAGAAAGTAACTGTAAATGGAGTCCACTCTGAAGAAAGAGGAGTTACTAATGGGGTACCGCAGGGTTCAGTATTGGGTCCAGTCCTTTTTAATGTCTTCATAAGTGACATTGCAGAGGGACTGGAAGGAAAAGTATGTCTCTTTGCAGATGACACAAAGATCTGCAACAGGGTTGATACACAAGGAGGCGTGGAAAGGATGAGAAGGACTTGGCAAGGTTGGAGGAATGGTCAGAAGTATGGCAGCTAGGATTCAATGCAAAGAAGTGCAAAATAATGCACCTGGGAAACAAGAACCCAGGGGAAGAATACACAATGGGGGTAGTAACAACAACAAAAAGGAAGGGACCTGGGGGTGATCATATCAGATGACTTTAAGATTAGCAAGCAATGTGAGAAGGCAGTAGGGAGGGCTGGGGGTATACTGGGATGCATAGGGAGAGGCATCAGCAGCAGAAAACAGGAAGTTGTTATCCCTCTGTACAGACAGTTGGTGAGACCCCATCTGGAGTACTGTGTCCAGTTCTGGAGACCCCATCTCCGCAAGGACATAGACAGGATAGAGGCAGTCCAGAGGAGGGCAACTAAAATGGTGCAGGGTCTGCAAGACAAGCCATATGAGGAGAGACTAAAGGAGCTTAATATGTATACCCTTGAGGAAAGAGGGGAGAGGGGACATGATAGAAACTTTTAAGTACCTCAGTGGAATCAACAAAGTCCAAGAGGGTAGCATCTTTCAGAAAAGAGACGTGCAAGAACAAGGGACACAATTTAAAGATAGAGGGAGGCGGTTCTAGGGGCAATGTGAGGAAGTATTATTTACAGAGAGGGTAGTGGATGCATGGAACAGCCTTCCTGAGGAGGTTGTGCGGTCTAAAACTGTGGGAGAATTCAAGAATGCATGGGACAGACATAAGGCAGTTCTTGTGGGGGGTAGGAAGAAATAGGCTGTTGGTTTACTAGGATCAGCGGCCTATCCTGTAGGTAGGGAAATGGGCAGACTAGATGGGCCAAGCGGTCCTTATCTGCCGTCAAAGTCTATGTTTCTATGTTTCTAAACCATTACCGTAATGATTTGCATTCACATTGGTAAAGTTACAGAAGGCATTTTCAAAACTGTTGTTAAAACCACTTATGAGGTGGTTTCAACAACAGTTTTGAAAATGGTTACACCTCTGTAACATTACTAGCTGTAGTTAGAGATGCAGCGAATTTAAAATCCAAAGGTGAAGTGAACGCGAAGTGGCCACTTTGTGTTAGTGCAATGCTATGCAAAGTGGCCATTGAGGATTGCTCACTTCTCCTTGTGATTATGACTTGACTTTGCGTTGTTATTCCGCCTTAACACGAAGTAAGGCGGAATGACAACAATAGGCACTTTAGGCAGCCCCCCTACACACATCACATGACTTACAGTACTGTAAGTCACATGATTCAGCCAGGCAGGAAGGAAGGAAGTGAGTCATATCAGTAGATACTTTCACTTTCTCCTTTGCAGAGGTAGAAGGAGGAAGGATAGCATAGGAGAGGAGTGTTTATTTGTTGCTTTCAAAAACTTCATAAAAACCAACAGCTTTTTTAAAAGCTAATTCTTTAGTTTTTATTGTACTGTTTCAAGAGTTGTTTTTTGTGACTGATTTATTTGTTTTATAAGTTTTGTTTTGTGTAAGTGTGTGTGTGTGCATGTGTGAGGCCATCTGTGACTGTGTGTGAAGTCGGTCATCGCTCTGACGCGTACCGGAGTGGAGGGAGGGAGTTTTGTTGGGTTACGGACTAGGGACAGTTGTGGCCCATGGTGGCCAGAGGGGAATGTGGACACATGGGGTTCAGCATGGGCATGTGTCGCTGGACTGCTCCTGATTATTTGGTCCTGCCCCCCACCCGGAAGCAGCAGCACCACCAGTGCCATCACCACATCCAGCAAGTCCGCCGCCGCCACCACCACTACCACCATCACCAGTACCAGCTGCAGGAGCTCCAGCAGCACCACCTCCCACTCCACAGCAGCAGGTGTAGCCCCCCCACAGGTGTGTGAAACTGCTGCTGGCAATACATCTGCCTCTGTTGTGCCTGGTCCCTCCCGCAACTCGATAGTCTGGCAATTTTTCAACTGTGTCGGGGGGGACAGAAGCACTGTGGTGTGCCTGCTTTGTGGTATGCAGGTGCGCCATGGCCCCCTGGGGACATCTGGGACTGGGGCAAAGGACACACATGCTTAACCACCACAGGAGGGCGTGGCAGGCTGCCACAGAACGGGCTGGGCCCACCTGCTGGCCCTTCTGTGGCAGTGGCAGCGGTGCTGCTGTGCATCACTAGAGTAGGAGTAGGGCCGCAGCAGCAGCTGCTGCCCACCACTACTCCCACCACTGCCACCAGCACCACCTCACCACCACCACTACCTGGCTTTCCTTCCACAGCAGTGGACCCTGCTGCAACGCAGGCAGATATAGTACCTGCTGTGGGCTGCAATGGAGGAACGAATCAGAGGATGGCTGCTGTCTAGCAGCAGATGGAGCAGATGGAGCAAGAGCAGCTGCAAATAGTGATGATGCTTCATCTGCTGCTGGAACATCATGGGATCGAGCATTAGGTTTTGTTTTCTGGACACCTACCCCCCCCACTGCTGTACATTTACTACCAGACAGAGAGAAGGCCTCAGTATTAGTTTAAAGAGAGCAGTCAGAACAGGAGCGCTTATCTGTGCCTAGTACCATTCGATAAGCCTTTTTAGTTGTGATGCCGCCATGTCATAACATACTTTTATTGTATTTGAAAGAAATGTCAGTGACCCGAGTAGCAGAGATGTGCTATGGGCTCCGACATGTGGTGTAACAGCGACGCACCATGCACTTCGCAATACAAAAGTATTTGAAGCGCATAGTGCATCTCCACACCTTTCCTTTACACATTATGGGGCCCCCATAGCATCCATCATCCTTCTGGGTCGCTGACCTTTCTTTATTAAAATAAAGTATGTTGAGGCACGAGAAAAATGCTGCAACATACTTAAAAGGCTTAACCGGAGGGTAAGCCTTGCAGTGGGCAGGGCTCAGGCGCTCCTGTTGCTGACTGCTTCCCTTTAAATATATACATGCACATACAGTCATACATGCTCCTTATATGGGTGCCTTACCTCCAGGGTAATCTTTCTTGGTCCACATGTCCTTACATTCCATAGTGCAATACTTTTCTGGCAAAAACGCCCGTAATTTCAGTAAACCAGGTCCTGGAGGACTTCCCATTCTGAAGAGCCGCCCAAGTTCCTCCACCTAGCTCAGCAATGTTATGACGTGATTCCAGTGAGAGCATGGGGGTGTGCTCCATTATAGTGAATGGCCAGCAGCTTTCTGAATGTTTCTTTATGTTATAATGATCAGTTTGGGAGATCATGTGATGCAGAGTTCCCGATAGCAGCACTAGAGTGGAGCTCCGCCACCTCGCCTCTCATTTAATTAATATTTCAGTTTAACAGCCCGAAAGGCTGTGAACCAGATCTCTCACAGCTCATTTGGGAGATATAGCCTCAGGCTAACGCCAAATAAATTTAGTGATCGGCTCATTCGCGGCGATGGATGCCGAAATGAAGCAGGCCCTCCCCAAGCACACTCCTCCAACTTCACCAGAGAAGCTTTCTAAGAAGCAGAAGGCCCAGGGAGCTATGGCTGGCAAAGCAGCATCCCCAGCCCCAGCGGTGATCCCGCTAACAGAAGACCGTTTCATGCAGGGAATTTTGCCACTCAAGGAAACGTTGCCTGACATTGCCTCGGAGCTGAAGTCCCTTGTGTTAACAACAAAAAAGGAAAGGGACCTGGGGGTAATCATAACAGATGACCTTATGTTAGCAAGCAAGGGAGAAGGCAGTAGGGAGGGCCGGGGTATACTGGGATGTATAGGGAGGCATGATCAGCAGAAAACAGGAAGTTGTTATCCTCTGTACAGACAGTTGGTGAGACCCCATCTGGAGTATTGTGTCCAGTTCTGGAGACCCCATCTCCACAAGGACATAGACAGGATAGAGGCAGTCCAGAGGAGAGCAACTAAAATGGTGCAGGGTCTGCAAGAGAAGTCGAAGGAGGAGAGACTAAAGGAGCTTAATATGTATACCCTTGAGGAAAGAAGGGGAGAGGGGACATGATAGAAACTTACACCCAAGGAAATCAACAAAGTCCAAGAGGGTAGCATCTTTCAGAAAAGAGACTTGCAAGAACAAGGGACACAATTTAAAGATAGAAGGAGGGTGTCCAGGGCAATGGAGAAGTATTATTTCACAGAGAGGGTAGTGGATGCGTGAAACAGTCTTCCTGAGGAAGTTGTGGGGTCTAAAACTGTGGAAGAATTCAAGAATGCATGGGACAGACATAAGGCAATTCTTGTGGGGGGTAGGAAGAAATAGGCTGTTGGTTAACTAGGATCTGCGGCCTATCCTGTAGGTAGGGAAATGGGCAGACTAGATGGGCCTAGAGGTCCTTATCTGCCATCAAAGTCTATGTTTCTATGTTTCCCTCCGTAATGATTTCACTGGCCTTACAAGGAGGGTGGGCGATGTAGAGGCCCGCACGGTCTCGACAGAGATGTGGAGGGAGAAGACAGAGCCTGTAATTGTGCAACTGCACCAACAGATAAAGAAGCTTCTGCTTAAAACCGAGGATTTAGAGGGCAGGAGCAGACGGAAAAATATACTGATCCTAGGGCTACCGGAGGATGAGGAGGGTGGCAACACTGTGGCCTTCATACAGAAGTTCTTTCAGAAAGTCGTGGAGCCCTCCCCACTCAGTGCTAACTACCAAACTGAGTGGAGGCACGCTCTCTCAGACTGCGACCTCCTCCAGGTGCTCCCCAAGGCCAGTCATCGTGAGGTTCCTGAGTTTTGTCTAGAAGCAACATATAATTAATAAGGTTAAAGAGCTTCAGAAAATTATGTGGGAAAACGCCACCCTAAGAATCACACAAGATCTACCCCTGGAGACCAGGCAGAAGAGGGCTGCCTTCCACGCTACCGTCAAGAAATTAGTAGCGGCTGGAATCCCTTTCTGAATGATGTACCCAGCCAAACTTCGCGTCTCAGTTCAGGGCTCCTGGCTCACATTCAACACACCAGAACAGGCAGCTGCAGATCTTTCCCTGAAGTTACCCAGCCTGTTTAAGGAAGGATGATCCTCCTCATAACTGACTGTTGTGCATTTGTAACCACGGATAAAGGACTTAATTTTTTACTTACATGTGGGCTGGATGGTTCTGAGTTGAGCAGGGATGGCCCGGGGGTATTTGGTTGATTTCTGTGCTGGCGGGGGTCAGGAGTAAAGACACGCCTAGAGGGGAACGGTACACCACTCTTGGTCGCACAGGGAACTCTTAGAGGGAGGCAGTTACCAGGGGGACAGTATATGTCGTGCGAGTGGTGAGGGTAGCCTCCTAACCTTTCCCCTATCCACCGAGCAGACAGCTACCCGGGGACTCAGGTCAGTTCTCTTTTATTATTCACCTTGCTGGCCTGGGATGGGTTTTAAAGGTTTGCCTGAGTGATGGTGGGGTGTTAAACCCTCGTCTAACTCTGTGTCTTAGAGGAGGATGACCAGAGTTATGGGCTCAGCTAGATGATATTCACAGCTCAGTGCTTCCGCTAGGCCTAGAAGGGGGGAACCGGTTACCCCCAATTCTAACGGAGGCATAAAAGGGGTTTTAAGAGAAGCACATTCTCCGATATAGTGGACGGTGGGTGTCACATCTTATCGCTTCACAGGCTGATTCTCCTGTTTCAAAACAAGGCTCTCAGCCTTGGTAGGGCCACATAATATAGGCGGGGGGGGGGATCCTTCTGAGGTGTCTTGGGAGCACTGCACAGCATACTGTTTTTGGGGGTGTATGGCATTTGGTTCACCATCATTGCTAGTGCTGTTCAGCTTATAGGTCCCCTAGCTCAGAGTCCAGCTATAGCCTTTTGTGTACTACGTAAGGGAACAATTTACCTCTTGTTTGTTTTTACTGGGATAGTGGAAGTAAACATAGATACATAGATACATAGACAGTGTCGCAGATAAGGGCCTATGGCCCACCTAGTCTGCCCATTTGAGCTTGTAAGTTCAGTTTGTTTTCCTAGAAGTCTATTTCCCTTACCCTGACCTCTAGAATTCCTTTATGTCTATCCCATGCATTCTTAAATCCTTGATTGTTTCAGCCCCCACCACTTCCTCTGGCAGGGTGTTCACTTGTCCACCACCCGTTCTGTGAAGAAATTCTTTCTCATGTTTCCTCTGAATCGTCCTCCTCAACTTCATCCCATGCCCTCTAGTCCTGAAACATCTTTTTCGCTTAAAAATAGTGTTTTCCTGCACCTGTTCCTCCCTGTAAGATACTTGTATGTCTCTATCATATCCCCTCTCTCCCTCCTCTCCTCCAGGGAGTACATGTTCAGTTCCTTCAACCTGTCTTCATAGGACTTGTGATGCAACCCATGCACCATCTTTGTTGCCGTCCTCTGAACCTTCTCTACCCTGTCTATGTCCTTACGTAGGTATGGTCTCCAGAACTGTACACTGTACTCCAGGTGGGGCCTCACTAGTGTCTTGTATAGCGGAATTATGACCTCCTTTTTCCTGCTGGTGATGCCCCTGCCTATACATCCCAGCATCCTATTTGCTTTACCTGATGCCTTGTCACACTGTTTCCCTACCTTGAGGTCATCAGAGATGACAACCCCAAGATCCCTTTCCTGCTTGGTGCATGCTATATCCTCACCCCCAACTGATATATTGTGCCAGGGTTTTGTGCCCCATATGCATTATCTTGCACTTCTTTGCATTGAATTTCAACTGCCAAACCCTTGACCATTCTTCAAGTTTCTGCAGGTCCCTTCTCATTCTGTCTACACCCTCTGGTGTGTCTACTCTATTACAGAGCTTTGTGTCATCAGCGAACAGTGAAATTCTGCCCTCTATCCTGTGCAATGTCACTGATGAAGATGTTGAATAGGACCGGTCCCAGCACTGATCCCTGTGGTACCCCACTGGTCACTCTTCCCTCTGTGGGTGACAGCCATTTACCACCACCCTCTGTGTCCTGCCACCCAGCCAGTTACCTACCCACCACACTACTGTCCTGCCCACACCATATTCCCCAGTTTGTGTAATAGTCTTCTATGTGGCACAGTGTCAAAGGCCTTGCTGAAGTCCAGATAGGCCATGTCCACTGCCCTCCCTGATCCACCTCCCTAGTCACCCAGTCAAAAATTCAATGAGGTTGGTCTGACATGACCTCCCCTGGTGAAACCATGCTGCCTTGGGTCCTGTGAGTCCATTGACAACCAAATGTTCCACCAATCTCTCCTTCAGTAGTGCTTCCATGATCTTTCCCACTACCGAGGTGGAGGCTGACTGGTCTGTAGTTCCCGCTTCCTCTTTGTTCCCACTTTTTGTATAAGGGACTACATCTGCTGTCCTCCAGTCTTTGGGTACCTCCTGTTTCCAGTGATTGGCTGAACAGATAGCCAGAAGTTTAGCCACCACCTCTCTTAGTTCTTTTAGGACCCTGGGGTGCACCCATCTGGTCCCATTGCTTTATCAGCTCTTATTACTTCCAGTTCCTTCAGGACCCTTTCGGTAAAGGGACTTGTGTCCATTTCTGCACCATTCTCACCCTTGTACTCCCTTCAGACCCATTACCCCCTCTTCCTTAGTAAAGACTGAGCAGAAATACCTGTTCAATATGTCAGCTTTACTGTTGTCATCCTCCACGCGCTCCCATCCTCCCCTTCAGTCTCACTATCCCTCCTTTGTCCTTCTTTTTTTCACTTATGTACCTGTAAAAGGTTTTGTCCCTTTAACCACTGATTTTGCAATGTGTTCTTCTGTCTGAGCTTTGGCTTCCTTACTGACTTCCCTGCCTCCTTTGTTTCTCCTGGTACTTCTCCCTATCCCTTCTGCCTGTGTCTTTTGTATTGCCTGAATGCAATCTTTTGGCTTTCACTTTCTTTGCTACCTCTTTGGAAAACCATAATGGTCTCCTCTTTCTTTTCTCTTGCTAACCTGCTTAATGCATAATTCTGTTGTTCTTATAATCCCCATTTTAAATACTGCCCACTGTTCCTCAATCCCTGATTCCTGTCCCATTCCCCTTAATGCCTCTTTCAAGTATCTCCCCATTTTCCCAAAGTCTGCCCCCTAAAATCCAGGATACGTGTTTTTGTGTGGTTTGGTTCTGCTCTTTCTGTGATTTCAAACCACAATGACTGGTGGTCACTGTTACCCAGGTGCTCCCCCACTGTTACCCCCATCACACTGTCCCTGTTTGTGAGCACAAGGTCCAGTATTGCCTTCTGCCGAGTTGGTTCCATGACCAGTTGCTTGAGGAAGGCACCCTGAAGGGAGTCCAGGATAAATCTGCTCCTAGTTGATGCTGCTGCTGGGATGCTCCAGTCCACGTCTGGTATATTGAAGTCTCCAACCAGTACTACCTCACCCTTGTCTGCCATCCTTTGGATGGCTAGCATCAGCTCCCTATCTGTTTCTTCCTCCTGGGCTGGTGGTCTATAGACCACACCTGTGCGGATGGCTGGCCCCATTTTCCTTTCCAGCTTAACCCACAGTATCTCTCCCCCATTTTGTTCCTCCTGGATCTGTGTGGCCCTTATGTCATTTTTCATACAGTGCCACTCCTCCCCTTCCTGCCTGCTCTGTCTCTGGGGTTTGGCCTATCACATCGAAGTCTTTCGGACTGCAGTTTACCTGGTTAGGGGTGTTAGGCCCTTTGTACATTGTTTTGGGGGTTTTAAGGGTAAGGGGTGGGATACCTGGGGTATTGGAATTTGGTTATGCTTGCTGAATTTTATATGTATTAGCAGGGTTGAAAGGCTCAGGTCAAGTCTGTGACAGGATATGATAAATCCATGGGCAAAACTTAGTTGGGTTATCTTGTTTAAAGTAATGGGGTGGAGCAGGGGGGGGGTCTGGAATGTGCCTTATGGGGTTGATATGGACCATCGGGATCTTTTTGAGGTTGTTACCTATAGTGTGTTGTAAAATGGTTAATAACTTCATTAAAATAATTACTTGGAATGTCAGAGGAGTAAGGGCGTCTTGAAAAGGATACAGGTGCTTAAACATTGTTCATTGCTAAATGCAGACATTATCCTGCTCCAAGAAACATGCAGACATTATCCTGCTCCAAGAAACCCATCTGGCAGCTTCAGAGTCACTAAGCTTACATAGACAAGGAATTTCCCCAGGTTTTCACAGCAGGTAATTCGTCTGCAAGCCGTGGGGTGGCCATTCTTATCAAAAGACACATTTAATTTCAGGCAGGTAACATAATTACTGATCCTCTTGGGAGATATGTACTACTTAAAGTTACTTTAAATAACAGCATAGTGGTCCTGGGTTTGATATATGGCCCGGTAGGGGAGGATCCTGAATTTTTGATGGACCTGGCTAATAAAATCTCTATGCTCCTTCCTGCCCTTTGATCTTGGGTGGGGATTGGAACATTCCCCCGTCCCAAGACCTGGACAGGATGTATAGACAGTTGAAGCCTCTCTCTCACCTTCCCAGAATGCATTAAAGGACCTAATAACCTTGCTAGGGCTAGGCGACCCGTGGCGTATCTTAAACCCTACGAGTCAGTCTTACATGTTTCGTTCAAGTGTCCACCAGACCTGGTCAAGATTAGACTACTTCCTAATTAGTTGCTTCCTTATGCCTGGTCTTCACCGGACGGGTATGGAACCCATAGTGATATGTGACCATGCAACTGCCTGGATTGACATTTCATTGGACTCTTGTTTTAGGAAGGATACCATCTGGAGGCTGAACACTCAGCTGCTGAAGGTCGAGCGCTGTCTCTCATATTAGGGAGCTCATTGCTATGTTCATGGTTAATAATGAGAGATCGGTCTCGAGATGGGACCTCCTTTGGTGCTCTTTGAAGTGCTACCTTCGGGGAGAATTTATTAAAATGGCTTCCAGAAGGAAAAAGTCATGAGAGCCCAAGGCCTTATCTTTACTAACCCAGATTAAGGAAAAAGAAACTTCCCTATCCTCCACCACCTCCCCGGGCACCCTAGAAGAGCTATTAGCATTGTGTGATGAATATGCGGAACTAATAAGGGATAAAGCTGAATATGCTCTGGTCAAAACTAAGGCTAGATATGCCGATCGAGGCGAAAAAGCCAGCAAGTTGCTTGCCCTCCGACTTCGCCAGCTTGAGAGTTCACGACTAATCCCCTCAATTAGGGCCATAGACGGTTCTATTAAAACGGAACCTCGGGAGATTGTACAAACTTTCAAACAATTTTATAGGTTACTATATGGGCATTGCCTTCCCAACACAAATCCTCAGGATATAGAGGCCTACTTAGGGTCCCTCAATCTTCCAATGTTGGATGACCCCAGTCAAGCCCTCCTAGCAGCTCCGATATCTACTTCTGAAATAGAAGAAGCCATCAAAGGTCTTTCATTGGACAAAGCACCGGGTCCAGATGGTTTCCCTTCAAACTTTTATAAAATATTTGTTAAGGAACTAGCCCACTTTCTGCTTAAATTATACAATTACATGTTTACATTAGTTAAGTTAGACCCATCCCTTATGGATGCCACAATTATTCTTTTACTCAAACCAGATAAGACACACTTGGATCCAGCTAGTTATAGGTCAATCTCTCTCCTAAACTACGATATTAAAATTCTGGCAAAGGTCTTCTTGCTCCGAATGAAAGCACACTGGGCCGAGCTCCTAAGCCCGAACAGGTGGGGTTCGTGACAGGCCATTCTTCTGCCGACCACCTTAGGACACTCACACATATTTTTCAGGTAGCCCAGTCATCCCAGTCCCCTATGGTGTTAATCTCTCTAGATGCCGAAAAGGCTTTTGATAGGGTGCACTGGGAATTTTTATGACTGACCTTGTGGAAATGGGGTTTCCTCTCAGTTTATTGTAATGATACAGTCCCTTTATGCCTCCCGTCAGCCAAGATTTACTGTAATGGGATTTTTACACCTGGTTTCCTATATACGGGCACCAGACAGGGTTGTCCCTCTCACCCTTCCTGTTTAACCTTTATTTAGAACCCCTGCTCCGACAGATCAAACAAACCCACTAATCAGGGGCACCTCTATCCATAAACAAGATCTCAAAATCTCGGTCTATGCGGCTGATATCCTTCTCCATTTGGCTCATCCAGTTACCTCGTTGGAACACGTCCTGGGGTGGTCAGTCAGTACGGTAAGCTATCCAATAACAAGCTCAATATCTCCAAAACTGTAATTTTCCCTCAGAACGGTTTTACCCTGAGATCTGACTTCGTACATTTAGGCATTAAATGGTCCGCCCAATCACTTAAGTATTTGGACATTTACATACCTAGGGACCCCACTGTAGTTCAGAAGCTCAATCTCGAGGACTTGATTGGGGTCATTCAACAGGTTCTTTCAAGATGGCAGAACTTACCCCTCTCTTTGTGGGCCCAAATAAATATAATTAAGATCAATATTCTTCCCCGGCCTTTCTACCCTTTAAATTTATTGAATTTATGGCTTCTGATCTCCTTTTTCAAACGGTTACACTCCATCATATCAAAATTCATCTGGTTAGACAAACATCCCTGCCGTTCCTTTTATAAACTTAGTGTCCCTAAAGCCAAGGGTGGACTTCGTCTCCCCAATTTCCTTTTATACTATTGGGCGAGTCACCTAACTAAATTGGGGAGATGGCTTGCCCAGGAAGACACGGAATACACCCCTATTTGGCTCCAAATTGAAAATGATATTCTAAGATCCGACAACATCAATCTCACTATGGTTTATTACTTAACAAAATCTTCATTGCCAGTAAGGTTTCAGGACTTGGTAATCGGCGCTTCCTTAAAAGTTCTGTCACAGTGCTATTCACATCTTAAGATACCCCTTAAAACAGATATGGGTCAACCAATCACGTCAAACCCTAACATTAAAATTGGGGGGTCATGCATATTGTCTCATTGGCTCCCAATTACAAGAGAGGCAGTGTTGAGGACCTGTTCTCTCAGGACAACCTCCTTTCTTCAACTGACATTCTTGACAAGTTTGACGTCCCGAGACGGTCGATCTTTAAGGTGTACCAAATTAGGCACACTATAAGTACCTTATTTGAGGTCACACCTCGACCATCCTTGTTTAGACCCTTAATGGCTCAAGTCAGGGAAAGTGCCTTAGGGCCACATTCAGTTTCTAAATTATACACTCTCCTTATGGTGTCTATATGCTCTGGCCCTCTTCCTGGTTCCCTGATTTGGTCAACCTTACTTCCAGAGGTGAACCTAGACTGGGCCCGGATCTGGAAAGATCTGTACATTTATCACTCTCAAGATCGACTTAGACTCAAACAATACCATATACTTAATAATATGTATTATACCCCCATAAGATTGGCTAAGCTGGGTAGAGCACCGGATTCTACTTGTACCAGGTGTGGCAGAGAAGAAGGGAATATGGTGCATATTTTTTGGTACTGTGAGGAGGTATCCTCCCTCTGGCAGGAAATTAGATCTAAACTTGACCTCTGTCTAGGGTTAGAGGACCTTTTCACAATTGAAGTTTGTATTCTGGGACAGTACGAGGGTATTTTGGTCAAAGAACGTAGATACCAGATGGCATTAATCGCCATGATTGTTAAAAAACTGGTCTTGAAGCACTGGTTGGACCAGCTTGCTATTTCCTATAGTTAATGGTTAAAAGATATATCTCTTTTTGTCAGAGCTGAACGTTTGATAGCTGGTTTTAGGAATAATATGGCAAGTTTTAATAAGAAATGGGGGAAGCTATATGCCTTATACCTGTAATGGGAGTTTGTTAATCCAGTAGTTAGATCAGCCGCTTTAATATAAGAGGTCTCTTTCTCCATCAGAGGATATAATCAAGCACACTCCAGAGGGGTGGGAGGATGGGCGGGTGAGGGGAGAGGTTGGGGGAGGTGGGGATTTCAGTCAGTTAATCTATGTATAGTTAGAAGGCGATAGTACTGTTGTACTTGACAGTTGTTAACAACCGGATTGTTGTATAACTGCCTTTTTGCTAAAATGAATAAACATTTTGAATAAAAAAAATAATAGTCCGGTTTGTGGTGAATCGTGGGCGCGTTTGGGCTAACAAGGCTCTTGTTGATCGAAACATGCTACGTTCTCCTATGATACTGGCGTGGGGGCGGAACTTGGGCGGCTCTTCAGAATGGGAAGTCCTCCGGGACCCAGTTTACCGAAATTATGAACGTTTTTGCCAGGAAAGTATTGCACTATTTAAGGACATGTGGAGCAACAAAGATTCCCCTGGAGGTATGGCACCAATATATTGGGTGCAATACCATCCATAACTCCATAACTGAGTCCTGGTAGGACGAAACACGTGTCTATGTCTTCTGTTAGCACCCTTTGCAAACTGTATGAGAGGCCTTTCGGCACCATGCAATTCTGCTTAAAGTTGGACCAGCATAACATTCTGTGGTGATTTGCATATGTAGCCCATGATGCTTTGCATTGTGGGGGCATGTGTGATTTTGTATTTTCTTGAAACTTGGCTTCCCAGCCAAATGCCCTTTGGGGTAACCCTTGCCTCAGTGTTTGCGCACAGAGGTTCTTTGTCTTTTAGTTAGTTTTTCATCCATAACTATGTAACTTGGTGAATCTCTTTAAAGCAGCAGTGCAACAATCTGTTGAAAATTTTGACCTATACTTTTTTGTGCTATTTTACTTTGCCACTTTACTTACATCCTGACTTGTATGATACTATTCTTTCCAGTATTTGAGTCTGCTTTAGTACTTTTTTTCATGTCTGAGATAATAAAAGGAGCACTCCTTTTAATATGGTGCAAACCGGGTCTTCGTCAGTATTTTGTGCTGTTTTTCTCCATCAGTTGTTATATATTACTTCTGTTGTCAAATTAACAATTATGCAGCAGGCAGTGTTTTATGACCTCACAGAACAATAGCTGTTCAAAAACAGCTACAAATAGTGATAAGAAGCTGGACAGAACAACATTAAATGGTGTGCTCCTTTTTTATTTTCAGACATGAGAAAAGTAGTAAAGCAGACATAAATTGTGAAAAGAAAGGTATACAATGTCAGGAGGCACCAGTGGCCAGCAATGTAAAATAGCAGAAAAAGTATAGGTCAAAATTGTCAGCACATTGTTACAATGTTACTTTAATTTATAATTTAAGTATGACATGATATGCTCACAATCACAGCACACGAAATGCATCTGTCTTCTGTCCAGAAAATTGAGAAGTGCTAAGGAAGTGAAATGGGATAGTCACACCACATGGAAAGTCCCCCAGAATGTATTGTGCAGTCACTCATGCGCACAGTGGTCACACAGACTCCCCAAATTTTTTCTGCATGCCCAAAATGCATCCGCCTTGTGTCCAGAAAATTGACACGTGCTAAGTAAGTGAAATGGGATCGTCATGCCACATGCAAAGTCCCCCAGAATTTATTGCACAGTCACTCATGCGCGCAGTGCCCCAGAATATAATGATGACCATGAGCGAACTGTTGCTGGTCCAATGTGTGCTGCGATTCGAGCAAATGCAATGTGATCAGATCATCTCAACTGGATGGAAGGGTGCCCTTTGTCTGTACACTAATAGTAGCCTTGGTGAATTGATATATATATATATATATATATATATATATTTCTGTATGTTGTAGGTGAGGGGGGTTAACATGGACATGTACTCATGGTATTGTTCTGCATCACAGGTCACAGATACTGTTGGTGTGCACATTCCAGTGCTTGATGAGAACTTTTTGTGTAGAAATTTGCAATGGATAACTCTCAAGCACATGAAGGTATTTTTTTTTTTTTGGGTTGGGGAAGCATATTTGCAGATTTGTCTGTAATGGTTTCTTATTTTGTTACTTCTTCACAGATTTCATCTGCATCCTTCTCGAGTCTGGTTGTTAATGATGGTCATGGTCATCTAATGAAACAACTTCTGCATGTTGCATGTGCACCCCAACCTTAGGGGGGGGGCCTGATGTTGAAGAACTTCTTTGGATAAGGCCACTTTGACAGAACAACAAAGCATCTGGAAGTTTCCTAAAAAAGAAATGAATGACTTTTATAACTTAATTGTTATGTGTCCCTCCCTGGTTCTCAAATCTCAACCTTAAAGTCAAGTTACATTTCAAACCCACATCTTGTCAACTAACACAACCTGTGTGCAATATTTGCTGCAGTCTTTACAAAACAATGACACAGATGAAATAAAATCTTCATACTTACCAGAATGGATTTCACATGGATATTACATCACTTCTCTCTATACGGTACAGCTACAGTACCATTCCCAACGAGATTTAGCAATGGAGCCTTTTTGTTACCCTGTAAAAGAAACAAAGAAGTGTACTGTATGTGTTTTACCATTCGGCTCTGAAAAGCTACAGAAAACAAAACATACAACTAAAGGAAGTGAAGCAGCATAACAAACATGAGTACACATATTCACTTTATGGTTTAAATATTAAGAAGCTTTGTGTGGCTGATGGATGTGGTGGTCCGGACAGACTCAGGCTCAGTGGTGGCAGTGGCTAACATCAGTCCCAGTGGTGGTGGTCCAGGGGGCAGACAGACTCATGGTGGCAGTGGTGAACATCAGTCCCGGTGGTGGTGGTTCAGGGGTCAAACAGATTTGTGGTGACGGTGGTTAACATCAGTCCTGGTGCTGGTGGTCCGGGGGGCAGACAGACTCATGGTGGCAGTGGTGGCAGTGGCTAACATCAGTCCCAGTGGTGGTAGTCCGGGGGGCAGACAGACTCACGGTGGCAGTGGCTAACATCAATGCTGTTGGTGGTGGTGGTGGTTCTGGGGTCAGACTCATGGTGGCTGTGGCTAACATCAGTCCCGCTGGTGGAGGAGGTTTGGGGTCAGACAGACTCATGGTGGCAGTGGTTAACATCAGTCCCAGTGGTGGTGGCCTGGGGGGGGGCAGACAGACTCATGGTGGCAGTGACTAACATCAGTCCCAGTGGTCGTGGTCCAGGGGCAGACAGACTCATGGATGCAGTGGCTAACATCAGTCCTGGTGGTGGTTCGGGTGTCAGACAGACTCATGGTGGCAGTGGTGGCAGTGGCTAATGTCAGTCCCAGTGATAGTGGTCCAGGGGGCAGACAGACTCATGGTGGCAGTGGCTAACATCAGTCCCAGTGGTGGTGGTCCAGGGGGGCACACCGCCTTTTAAAAACTTCAGTTAAAACCTGCCAACATTAACCACATCATCATCTTCATAAAGAAAGCTGCCCTCACAGTCATCGATGTCTGAAGTCTGACCACTGGGAAATTCTTTCTCCATTGTGTCATCATCTACGTCAGTGGTGGGCCATTTCAGGCAGCCACTGCCAGCGCCACCAGGATGCTCCATTTCCACATCAGCAAGACCACCATGACTAGGCCGGGGTACGAATACCGAGGTTGTAGTCTGTGCTGGTATGTGCCTCTCATTCATTTTAATGAATGTTAGCAAACTGACATTTGCAGGAGTGTGACAGGGTCTGTCCCTGGCCCTGAGGCTTGGAACCGTTTCCTCTTCTTAAACCTCTGGTTACAACCACTTTCCTGTTTCTCTTTATGCTGTCCCTATTTTTCTGTATGGAGGCAGGCCACCTCCTTACAAAACTTCCCTATCCCCTTTCTTATCCCTGCTGTTTAATTTTCTCTTCATTTCCTGGTCCCTTGTCTATTCATGTTGCCCTGAGTTCGTAAGTAAAAGAAAATCTGTTACACAAGTAGCATATTATGAATAAAGGCATTTGTGAACTTCAGGTACCTGTGATGTAAAGGTAGGCTAAAGGAAAGCCTCTATTGTGTGGATGGGTCCCACTGGAGCAGTGTTCCTGCTCAGGAATGCCAGGCTGGTGCTTGTATGGAAGACTCCTCTTTTCTTGGAAGGTGTCTCTGTTGGAAGACTGGGCTATTGGCTGCTGGCTGGACTCTGTGTTTTAAAAACAGTACCATTTGGTGCTCCTTTTGGCGAAACAAAAGGAATAGCTAAGTTAGTTTGCTTAGCTTCTGTTGATAAAAAGCTATTTCTGTTTAAGGAAACACAGAGCAGAGCTGCAGCCCGTTGTTTTGGCCCTAAAAATATGTTTGGAGATTTCAAACCACAATTAAAGCCAAACTAACTCCTGTGCTGTAAAACACCTGAAAAAGGAAGAAATGGTTACAGGTTTACTGTGTTTTAAACATTCCTGTGTCCTGGTAAACCAAAGAAGGTTTTGTTACTGCAAACCTAGAAAGAACTGAAACATTTAAACAAACAAGGAAGTTACCAGAATGCTGTTGCTAATCTGCTCCTCGGAAGCTAAGAGGAGGCCTGCTTCCTAGCAGCTCTGCAGCAGAATGAGAGCCACTATAGGGAGTGAGTGGCCCCTAGTGGTCTATATTTAAAGAGAGCAAACTGTCAATCAAATGTTAGGTGACTGTTGTTTGAATCAAATCCTTTCTACAGACTTTTTATTGTATAAAAAGCTCAAATGAAAGTTTATATTGATGTATAAAACAAGGCTATTCATTGACTTTACCTTGTTCCAAAAGAATACTGAGTCACCTGATCTCAGAGGCGGTATATAAGCCTGACCTCTCCCAGTGTTAGTTAGACAGAGTGTGGTTGGAGATAAGAAAGTCAGTTCCTTCTGACCAAGCTAGAGGAAAGTTCCAGTTTGTGAGTGGAAAGAAGCTTTGGAAACAGCCTGAATGTTTGTTATTTTGTTTACTTTGTTTTCTGTATTTATTTTTGCTTTTTGGTGCTGAAGACTGTCTATGAATTTAATAAACATCCCACCAAGTAAACAGTGGATTGCACCTTACAAGCTGCTTCTGTGTACGTTACTTGTCTACCTGTAGACCCACCCTATAACAAGGAGACAGGTGTGTCCGATGATCCCTGACTATTGCACCTGCTGAGCTGAATACCCTCTCGACACTTACACTTGAGGGTGGGCATGTGAGATACTTCAGTGCCACTGCAGTCAGCTCTGACCATTCACTGGTCTTTCCACTCCAGTACAAAAAAGGATCTTCAGTTATTGTCAGATGCCTGTTTTCAGACAAATATGACTCAACCATTCTCTGTGCCACAGTAAGTCCAATTGTTGATGCATCATCCTGTTCTACCAAATCATTTATTTCACAAATACCCACTTGGGACAAAGCATCCAAAAGCAGGTTGACGCCAGCCACTTTGGATGACAGACCGCCTGGAAATGCAGTCCCCTTCCCCATGCAGGATATGCTTGATGGTCCTCCAGGTACACCTTCAGCTGGATTATAATGCTGAGGTTTGCTGACCTTGGCACGTGACTTCTGTGCCCCATGAACCAAGCGCACCAGTTGACCACTGATATTTTTTACCTGTTCAGGCCCTCCCTCCAGTACTGATGCAATTCCACATTTGTACCATGGGTCCAGAATTGTTGCTATGGCAAAGTTGTCACTACGCTGAATGCTCACAACATGACGATTCTGGTCGAATACTGTCAGCATGTGTTGCAGCAACATACTGCTACCACCGTCTCCAGCAACATCAAGGCTATGTATATAACAGATGCCTGTTTTCAGACAAATATGACTGAACCATTCTCTGTGCCACACTATTCGCCAATGTCTGCCTCATCACCCGCAGCAGTGGAATTGATTGGCTAATAGAGGCAGACTCGCCACTCACTGCCTGTGTGGCATGTTCAAAAGGTTGCAAAATTGTTATTACAGAGTCCATGAGGCACCACTGTTCAGTCGTCATAGACATGGAGGCCCCAGAACTGTCACGACTAGTGTGCATAACAAGATATTCTGAGATGGCTTTGTATTGTTCATACAACCTCTGCCAGTATAAAGTGGAGTTCCATTGGGTGACAACTTCCAGCTTCAAGCGGTGCTGAGGCAGGCTGTTTTGTATCTGCAACTGCCGCAGTTAGTCACGGCCTTTCCAGATCTTGAAAAGTGAGAGGATACGTCAGCAAATGGTCAGCATTTCCATTATGTCAGGGTGCTGTAGAAACTCCTGAACCACAAGATTTAAACAGTGGGCCATGTATAGAACACAAAAAAAACACCATTCATGATGCATTTCACCACATTTGACCCATTGTCACTTGCTATGAACCCAGCTCTCAGGGACAGAGGGTTTAGCCATCTGTCAATTTCAGTCAGTACCTCATCCAACATGTTCTCACCAGTGTGTCAACAGGTCACACTTTGCATAGCAGTCGATGCATGCTGTCGAATTCCTGGAAGATTGCTATCATGACAATCCACCTTACTGTACTGATTATTCACACTACCAACATCACAACAACCCCCGCACCTGTGCCCAGTGTGCAGTTATACACAAATATGAACCCCTGCTGTTTTGCCACTTGTCCACATATCCATACTTAAATGGATGAATGGAGAGGAGGAATGTTGAAGGGCATGTCTTATTGAGTCGGACACAGTACGGAACAACTCGGGACAGTATGGCAGAAAAGTATGTCCTGGATGGGACTTTCCATTTTGGACAGGCATGTGCAGCAAACAACCAGAACTCAGAATTCTCCACAAAGGAGAAAGGCAAAAGATCAATTGCCAGCATTTCCGCTACAGCAGCATTGACTTCACGTGACACTGTATGATTCAGGGGGTACTTCAGCTTATGCGCAAAAACACTCTGTAACATGGGCTGACTTAAATGTTTTACACAGGTGTGTTGATCACAAATGGTTGTGCTCTGTGATGAATGGCATTGGCAGGGGGTGGAGTGTGGACATTTGATGAAGACGGTTGCACAGGTGATGATGACAAACCCAAGAAATGCAGTTATTTTGCCAGATTTGCCAACCGGGGTTGATGTACCACTTGCACTAGACATACTGCATTCACCACCACCACCACCACCACCACCACAAAAACTGCTACTCTCACCAGCACTGGACTACATTTCAAAGTCATTGTGGTCCTCCACCTCATCATGCCTATAGTAATCCTCTGCTCTTATTACCGCACCACTGCACATGTTTAATTTCCTACTGGGCTTAACAGTCATGGAAGGGGATAACATGCCGGCTATGGTTGCTGGTGACACGGGTGAATGCCCCACTGTGGTATTAGCTGCCAGCTTGTGCTGGGTCCACAGTGCCAAGTACCTATTCTCAAGATGCATATGCTGTCCTCCTGTGTCCAGATGGCTCCCTTTTACCTCGACACACGCACATGGCAAACCTGGCAGATTGCAACTGAATCATCATTTGCATCTTGAACAAAAAAAATCCCAAACAAGGGATTGTGATGCTCTGCTTTTATCATGTCCATGATATGGCTTATTTAAGTCCGTTATTTTAAGAACTGAAGTGCGGGGGGGCCACTTGATGTTTTCGGGCACTCCAGACCTGGACTGCAACTGACCACCACGACTACCTATCATATTGATTACCGGGTCATCATTATCATCATCAACTAAAACTGGTAGATCGCAAGTTTTTACGGAGGCAGGGGGATTCCTGCAAACAGACTTAGACACAGCCACTTTTAATTTATTTTTCTCTGGTTCCCAACTGGGGTCAATTACATCATCATCATATTCATCAACGTCACACACATCCACATCTTCTGCTTGGATGCTAGGATGTGGATTGCATGTTGCAACAACAGCATCATCATCATCATCATATTCATCATCAGCATCTACACCACTGTCACCTGATATTTGTTTACCACACTGTGAATCACTGCATGGAAAATGCATGACGTTAAGAGTGCCACGGTGGACGGAATATCACATTGTATGCTATCATTGGCATGATTATCAGAATCCTCAGGTTCAGTTACTGTGATGTTACTGGGAAGTATGACATCATATACACTGCCACTCACTTGCACTGCTTCACACTCAATATTTTGGATACGGTACACTGATCGGAATTAGAACTTGACGCAACAATACTAATACTACCTCCACCACCACTAACACCAGTAACACCAACACCACCGGCTGGGAAAACATCATCTCCTCCAACTATGAGTGAAGCTACTGATTGGGCAGTAAAAACATTGCAGGAGAAATACATTTCCTCACATCAGCAATGCATTTCATGCCTGCATACTACTCTGCACCCACAGACCATCTTACTGCCAACATTGCCATGGCGAAATGGCTTTGCTTGCACATCTCTTTGCAGGCATTTTGGGGGATCAACCACAAATATTATAACCAAATTCAGATTTTGATACGTTCACTCTCTGATTGGAGGGACGCTGGATGTGAAGACAAATAAACAACTGTGGCTTCAGCAACAGATAAGAGACTACTCTGAGACTGTCATGGAATTAAAACAACTTCAGTAACCAGTGGTGCTGATGAGGTCACAAAAACAACCCAATCTGGTAAAAGTACCTTTTGAACGTGGGGGTTGGGGGGGGAGCACTGAATACAGACAGTGCTGATTTTTACGGCACTACAAGCAGCAACACTAAGAACAGATACCATGATCGCAGTACAAAATCAGACAGCTGCAGTGGATAGCAGGTTCACACTGCTGCACCTGCAATTAAACTAGTCTGTGGCGCAATAAAAGGTGTATTATTTGATGCACACAACACCACACACACACTCACACACACACAGTCTGTGTATGTGAGGTGTGGGTTTGTAAGGAGGACGCTGTTCCACAGTTGTAGATATTCAGAAGCAAAAATTTTATTGAGCTGGACAATTACTGTGAACTTCAGACGAAAAAAATAAATAACATAAAACTTCTTCAAAATAAACATAAGTTACCGAGCAGCATCTCGGACACTAGAAGGAGCTAGTGAACATTGTATTTTCAAAATTATCTTTAAACAACAGAATAAGTCTATTTTCATTTCTGAGCACAGAATAATGTTTCCTTTTAAGTTGTAATGCTGTCAACATCATTATATAGAAACGACAACTGTTTAATAAAATTTTAGTTTCAGACAATGCAGGAGTAACTCCACCTCCTAGTACTGTGCCTTTAAATATGGGAGTTGACCAGCTGGCCTGCTCTATAGTACAGAATAGGAAGTGAGACTCACACAGAGGAGCAGGTAACCTTCTATGAGGGAAACATTTGTTTGTTTTATAAATTATTCCAAAAGAATGAATTAAAGGCATTCAATCCACTTTTTAGAAGAATTTTAACTAGACAAAACAAAAAACACTTTTGTTTAACCTTTGTTTAACAGAGAATGGGGGGTGGGGGTTAAGGCCAAACAAACCACAGTGTTGTACAACTTGTTTTTACAGGCCTTCTTTTGTTTTTGTAGCTTGTTTAGGTCATGAAATAGTCATTTTGTAGTCTCTACTGAATGAATCCTTTTTTGTATGCTGCAATTAGAGTAAAATGCAGGCCGTTTATTTATTTACTGAATAGGAAGCGCTTTGTGCATTACTGCTGCCATTTAGAATGAGTTTCAAACCAGAAAGACCCCTTTTCTACAACAAACAGGCTGAAAGGGACTTTGAAGGGTTTTATACAACGAAACTGAGATATTTTGTGTTTGGGACACTCAGGAGGCAGGAACACTTCTAAAGCGGCGTTCAGTGTATTTGTCCAGGTAAAGAGGGTGGTTTCCGCTGCACGGGCTGCTCGCACAATTGAGAAGCCGCCACTCTAACTTATACCTGCCAGTTCTGCCTCATAGTTGCTCTGTAAACATTGTAGGGCTGCATTTACAGTATTTCCACAGATCAACTAGCCTAGAAAACAGTTTTGACTTACTCTATATGTTTATAAGGAGGGGACCAAAAGGGGGGGTACCTAAAGCTAAACGGAACGCAAACCAAGACCATACGAGGGTTTGCATACATAAAGGGGTCATTACAGGACCCAGACCGTGATATAAATAAGTGCTTACAATTCCCATATCCAAATGAAATGAAATACTCATTTTAAACAACTGTTTTATTTCTGCATACCTCACATTAGAAAGGTTCTGAAACGGGGCAACCAAAGAAAGGGCTGTGCAGATCTTCATATACCAGGGCAAGAATACTTGAGGATAGAAAGAGCGTTATATAGGTGGCCTGCCTATAGGAAAGAAAGATGAGGAGTTACAGCAAGAAAGGAGGAGAGTAAAAGGGCTGTTGCAACAGACTTAAAAAAAAAAAAAAAAAATAGATTTGCCTGGCATATGGAGGTATCTGTCACAGTGTACAATGCTGAATGAGGAATGCATCACAAATGCAAAAGTTCAGTACTATGCCACGTTACGTATTGTAAATTTGTAATGTAAACAACCTGAACTTATGAACTGCTGCACCACATCCACACAACAAACAGCAAGAACATTTATACTATTATTGACAATATTACTGTGTGTACATTAACACAGTCAGTTGTATAACAAAAATATAACCAAAAAACAAAGAAATCACTATTTCTCCAACTTATATCTACCTACACTACATATGCGCCCCTTCCCCAAAGCACACTTTCACGGTCTTTCACCACACACACTCAATGTTGTAAATTAACATTCAAAATCCACACAAAAACAAAAACGCTCAATGATATGAGCACAGAAGGGTTTCCTACAATCGATGAACTAAAGTTGGATCCCCCCCCCAAAAAGCAAAAATGCTTTTTGAAGAGCTTTTACAAGATTCCTATCACAGACAGCTATCAGAGCACACTGTCTCCTACTCCTTCCTACTCATACTTCCCCGAACTGAGGCTGTGCAGATCAATATAGAGCCCATGTGACCTGAAATCCCATGAATCACTGCAAAATTCACCTTTGGAGCTCAAAAACAAGGCGAAGTGAGGCAAAGTGCACTGCCTGCAATGCACTTCGCCTTAAGATTGGCAGAGTAGTGGCCTGGGGAGGCAGAGTAATGTGAAGTCATTGCTTCCAATGGAGTTCGCGTTACTCATTATAACGCAAAGTACTCTGCTTCGCATTGCGGAGCACTCCGCGAATTGCTTCACGGAGTGGATTGAGCCCACTTTGCCCACCACTAGCTGTAGTGTGGACGCATGAGCATGTAGCTCCAGTATTGCCCTCAGTGCAGCATGAACTGCATTGTGGACTAGGGAGCCTACCATAAAAGTCACACTTTGCCCAGTGTGTGGACAGACTGTATCAGTTTCCAAAACAGTTCACAGGTAATGTAGATGCACTGTAACGTTACCTGTTTGAACTGTTTTGGAAACATTACAGATTTTCAAGTGGTAGTGTGGACAGGGCATAAGATGCAAACTTCGGTATGCATCTGTGTGGAGGCAGCAAGCATCTGAAATATGGACACAAATGCTTTTACACTTTTAAAAATCTTGTCCTAGGGCCCTGTGCTCAACTCCCTGGTGTGGGGAAAGAATCCCTGTACCTGCAGAAAAATACTATTTTCAGCATTTTATGACACAGGCAGTATTTTCATTTTTATCTGCAGCCGTGAGAAAAATGCAATGCCTGGTAATGCAATGGTAATATAAGGTGTAGCATTTTCACACAGCTGCGTAAAAAGATATTTACAAGCTGCTGTTCATTGTGGAAAAGGTTGCAAAAAGGCAATCTTTTGAATTGTTTTTATTCTTTGATAACCAGGTAAGGTCCACTAAGCACAAGTGCCTGTTTTCAGGGTGACCCTGGATCCCTGGGAGTAGTTAAGGACTTGCTCAGAGTCACACATTATGCAAGTGAAGGTTAGGAATCAAACCCAGATCTGTTGAATGTACCAAGCTCATTCACAGCTTGTTACTTTAACCTGTAGGCCACACTGCCAGCCCTAATTTAGCGCATGCACAACTTTTATTTCTTCATGTCTGCAATTTGTCCACTTTTGAAATTCTGGTCCCAGGAATGATATGACAGTGTCCTGAAGTCATGGGTGGAGGCTGGTTGGATGAAGATTTAAGGGATGTTAGCAATTTCTTCTTTACCAAGAAAGTGGCAGAACCGTGCAATAGTTTGCTGAAGGAGGTAGTGGAGGGGGATCCATGTAGCAGGGTTCAAGAAAGGCTATGACAATTTCAGGGTAGTGGTAGTCCCAAAAGGGGACAAGTGGCTAGTGGTGGAAAGCAGCAGGGGAACTGGGATCTGAACACTGAGTAACTTCCCTATATGGCTATAGGTCAACAGGGACTAGGTAAGTTTTTGTTCTGGGCAGACTACATAGACCATGGATCTTTTTGTGCTGTCTGTTTCATTGTTTTTTCTCTGTTTCTTGCCTCTACCATTCCATTGGCCCAGCTCTACAGCAAAAGCCAGTGACTGAGCTGCTACATAATTTAGGATAGCTTCTGAACAGCTAGTGGTGTAAAATATATTCTGTGACACTGGTGAACCTTGTTTTAAGTAAAAGCCCTAGTTTTCTATTTGCATGGCATAAATATTAATGTATTGGTTACAATTTATAAACAGAAAACAGCATGCCCTAAATTTCAATTTGAAACTAAAAGGTTAGCATGTAGCAATTAATTTGTATGACAACATATAATCAAACAAGAGGGCCTTTTATTGTTCTCTTTCAATGATGATAGGTACGGTGAACAGTCTGGAGTCTTAAGCAGAAAAGGCAATTACCGCTCCTTCCATCCAAAATATTCTTTAAGGAACGTCAATCACTCTATGCAAACCACTTTATCTTTCCAGCTTACATACATATTCAGCATATGTGACATTTCCATTAATTGCAGTTAATGAAAGAATCTGTTTTGTTTTGCTGGAGCTACCTAAATGGACCAAGATGAATAAAACATTGTCATCACATTGACTTGTAGCACCTGCTCCTGTTTGTCAAGGCAGTCTTGATATAGGCATTTAGCTGTATTCCTCCCCCTCCCACATCTTTCTTCCTTCTTTTATCGTTCATCGCCTCATCTTGATGAGTCAACACTGGTGTGCTTCCAAGTAACCCAATTTTGGCACTTGACGTGAGAATTAATTAGTCATTTAGCTAAACATCAAACTTTTTTGTTTCACCGCCACCTATTTTTATTTTAGTCATTTTAGCCATTACTTTCAAACTGATACCTGCACACAGGGGCTGGGGCTGTAGGTGTAGGTGTGTGCACAGGTTCTGAGATTCAGATTTTAATCTGAATGTGGGAACCCTGAAGTTAAGACCCATGCACACTCTTCCACAACTACTTGCATTCACTGCTAAAGGAAAGTAGAGGAATCTGCTTTAATAGAGCTTTTCATACAAACCATCCCAAAGCACTTTACAATCCAGAAGGGACGGAAGATCTTATTGCATCAGTACACAATAAGCTAGAGATAGTTTATGCAAGGGGAGATTCAAACAGCACAGAGCTTGATTAGAGAGGGTATGCACAGGAAGATTAAAACATCTGAGTTAGATTAGAGGGAGGATATGCAGGGAGATTCAAGAGGCAGACAGCCAGATTAGAGGAGGTTATGCATAAGGAAATCAAACAATGCAGAGCCAGATGAGAGAGAATTACACACAAGGGGTTAAATTATTTGCTCAGAGTCGCACAGTAAGGGACAGGGAGTCAAACAGGAGATTTCAGGTTCAGAGTTTTATGTTTTTAATCACAAGGCTGACCGTCATTACCTCTTCCCAGCCCGTAACAGCCACCACCCACTATGTAATCAGCAACACACCCTACCTAACACTGTTCCCACCCCCCTCACCTTGACAGAATTGTCTTCAGCAGGGCACAGCCATATGTGCTGCCCCATTGGTCCTCCAGAAGTGGCCTCAGCTGCTATTCATGATGTGGGAGTGGGGTGCAGATGGGTATCTGTGTCACCATCTTTCAGAAGTGTATGACCAGTCTTCAAGGAACACAAATATGTGTACCCTCATTGTCCATTTGTGTTCCCGCCATCGACAATAAGTAACACACACACCCCCACCTGTCTCAGCCCCACCCCCCACCCTCCTCACCCATTCCTCACAGGACTCAAAGTCATCCTTTTAAAGTTTTTAAACATGCTCAATGCTGCCCAAAGCTCATCACCCTCTATGTGTCACTGGCAGCCTGAATCATAATCTTCTCTTGCAAAGCACTACTGGAGAGAAAATAACAACATTTAGGCCAGTGATGCTGAGAATGAGAAACATTGCGCAGAGTTGGGCGTGTTTAATAACTTGAATTTTACTAAAGGATGACACTGGGGCTCATGAGGACTGAATGGGGAAGCTGGAGGGGCTGAGATGAGTAGGGTGGATTTTATTTTATCAACATGGGTGGTTTGGGGACAGATATGTGGGGAGCTAGTTGCTCCAGGATGTGGAGAAGTGGAAGTGGGAAGGTGCACTCATGGCTCCATTATACAGCTCCAGCAGTGGCTGCTTCACATGGTTTCAATATCACTGAATGGCCTAATAAAGTACTCTCCATTAATTTATAGCCAAGTGGCAAGGTTGCGAATACTTAGCGACAACACTGAAGTATCTCCCATGTAATGACTGCTTTGTTTATGTGATCCCTGAACTCAGATTTTGTAAGCCTGAAACTAATAGGTAGCAGGGCGCAGAATAATCATTAGGAGACACAGTACTGTGCAAATGTTATAATATAATCCTTCCACCCCCATTCCCACCCCCACCCTCTAAGGACACTGTTAGCTGTATGAGATCCATTAGACTCTCTTCTTGCAGAGTCTGAAGTTAAACATAAATTTTGATTTCTTATCTCCTGTGGAGGATTAAAATGAAGGCAAATGCCAGCCTGGTAGCCCAGTGATGATGCTACTGCTCACTACGCTGGTGTCTTGTGTTTGGGAATGGACTCGAATGACCAGAAGCTGGCCAGAGAGGAGGATTAAGCATCACAGGATCATTTCTTCTTCCTCAGGAAAATTATTTTATGGGCTTTCAGAATCTGAGAAACCTTCCAATGTTTCCTACCTTTAAACGCACAAGGCTATATACACCCAGAGATGTGCATGAATTCTTTAACGATTGCACACCCTGCATTATTGCTTACTTTACAACTTGCAGTGATACATCCTAAACCTCACAATATTTCTGCACATGGATTTTATCAATTAATGTATCAACCCCTCCTTACGGTACAGAGCTGGGCTGTTAATAACCATGCTTATCAGAGTACTGGGTGCCTTGGCCCTATTGCACTGCTCTTAGTTGAGAGGGATTAATTTAGAATTCCACAATATTAAGGCACTCATGGCCCAGAGTAGAAATTTTATTGTCATACGTTCCTGTAATTGACTGACAATCAGACAGAGCAGTAGTCAGAGGTGGTCAACTGGGTGCCCCTGTTGTCTTGGGGCAGGGATGGCCCACCAGAGTGAGCTCTGATCCTGTGCCATGGGCATGGGTGAAGGTCATCTCACAGCTCCATGCTTGAGTATGGGATGGGGATATCCTTGCAGCAACACCAACTTAAATTCTGGGTGCCGGGAGGTGATAGAGTGGCAGGCACCCAAGGTGTACTGATATGTTGTTGGTTTGAGACCATCTCCCCATCTAGACTAATCAAGTTTACAAACCTAGCTTGTATTGACCAGGAAGCATTTCTCTATGATGTCTCCAATATTGACTGGACAGGTCTCTATCAGGCAAACAATGTGGCGGTTACTCTGCAGATATTCATAAATTAATTTCTTGCCATCCAATGTAAACATGCCCCCAAGATTACTAGCAGGGTCAGAGGAAAACAGACGAGATGCCTACATAAAGATCTCCTAGCTAATCTCGCCAGTGGACAAACTCTGGACTCGCTTATAAACAAACTGGCCTTCAATCTGACCTTATTGTCTATTGGGAACTAAGGAATGGATGTAAGAAACAAGTCAGAGCTGCCAAAAGCAAATATTGAAAGGAACTTCTTCAAAACTCAGCCTGCGACTCTAGGAAATTCTGGGCCCATGTCAAAACATTCCTGGGTACCTCGCAGTCGGCTACTCCTAATGAAATGATCATAAATGGGGCACATTGTAATGACTCTAGGACCATCTCAAATAGTTTTAATAAACTTTTCTCAGATCTGTCATGCTATACCGTGGCTTTGCAACCAAATGGAAAGCACTGCAATTCACCTTCCACACTGTCCCCTGTTAATCATAGGACCCCATTGCATGTTGTTCCTCCAGCTCCACCCTTCTATTTTAAGGCTACAGCTAGAGTGGGAGTCCTGAAATTACTGAGATCCATATCTGTCAATACTAGCTTCGGCTCTGACTCACTAGAACCTCGTCTTCTTAAGCTGGCTGCTCCTCTCATTGCCTCTCCGATTGCAAGAATTTATACTCTATCCCTTACACATAGTACCATATCAGACATATGGAAATCTGCAAGAATAATCCCTATCTTTAAAAAGAGTGACCCAAAGGATATGGCCAATTACAGACCCACAGCAATTCTTCTGTACTCAGCAAGATCCTTGAGAAAACAGTTGCGTCACAGACTGTTGACTACCTTACATGCTACAGTCTCTCTAGGATGCCCAGCATGGTTTAGAAAAGGGCACAGCACCACCACAGCTCTTCTCTCCAACTGGCTACTGACATACTGTCCCACAATGATTCTTGAAAACACACAGGTGCAATTTACATCAACCTCACAAAGGCTTTTGACCTTGTAGATCATGCCCTGCTTCTCTCCATTCTCCACAAACTCCATTTCTCTGGCCCTGTTGTGAACTGGTTTTGTAGCTACCTGTCAAACAGGACGCAAGCTGTCAAATTTAACTCCTCCCTGTCCAACTCATCCACTATCAACATTAGGGTCCCTCAGGGCTTTATCCTTGGGCCCCTTCAATTCTCAATTTTTATCAATAATTCTGCAGACGTCCCGAAATCTTGTGCGGCTATTCTCTACGCTGATGACCTAGTCATCTATACTAGTTCTGCTAGTATTGCCTGTGTTAACTCGTTACTTACCTCTGATTTCAGTAAGGTCTTAGGCTGGTTATTTGACTGTAAGCTGGTATTAAATGATAAGGAAACAAAGGTCATACTCCTAGGATCCGACCAAGATAAAGGCCTGTTCCAGTTTGCTGGAGGTTCTTCACCAGGAGGATTTTCACTTGAAAATGTTACTTCTTTCAAGTATCTTGGGATCCTGCTTGACCAATCTCTGCATTTAAACCTTCACATTCAGTCATCGTGCAAATCTGTAAACTCAAAATTGGGAGTAGCTTAGAAAATAGCTACATGCTTACACCCTCAGCGAAACTAGCCATCGCCAGAGGCATCCTGCTCCCAACCCTTACTTATGGTGCCTCTATTCTTACCTCTGCCCATAAAACCTCACTACTAAAATGGGACAGAACTTATAACAATATATACAGATTTGCCTCTTCATTGCCTCGACTCAAGCATCATTGCCTTCTCTATAAGGATCTGAATTGGCTGTCGCCTTCTGCCAGTAGACAGTACTTCCTTGGATCACTAATTGATTTGATCATCCAGAGAAAAACCCCATCCCAGCTGATAGTGTTTCTGGTCCCTCAACCAACCTCCCATGGCCTACGATCAGCTGACAAATATTTGCTTTATGTTCCGAGATGTCGTACGACTAAAGGCACTGGGGCCTTCAAATACTCTGCTCTCCGACTGCGGAATGCTCTTCCACCTAACCTCCAGCTGTCACAGTCTCTCATTAGTTTTAAAAGTGAATATTGTCATTATTTATCCCTAGCTGATACTTGCACATGCGTTGACCCAACCTGAGCTCCTGAGACTTACCAGTAATTGGTCACTACCACTCTATTCTTGCTTCAATCCTTGCTCATCTAGACCCCTTCCCTAATTTTTCTCTCTCTATGTAAATAATTTATCTACTACCATCTCCTTTCCTTTCGCGCCTTGTTGCTGGTCATCCACTGTTATTCCAACTACCACCCTTGGCTTTCCCTTTGTTTAACCATTCATGGTAAGTATGTATAATTCTCACTGTACTGACACTCTCTCTTGAATCCTTTCTCTCCCTAGGACATGTTTGGGTTCTGCACTTATTACGTTATTTTACTGCTGTTATTTTATATTTTTTGATTCTACTCAATGTATTGTTGTAGCACTGCTGTACTGTTTCCCTATTGTATTACAGTTCCCTTGTCATTGTTGCACTGTTTTTTCCTTGTTGTACTATCCCGGGTCGTGCATGAAAATAGTCAGTTCATGGCTAATGCACTTACCCGGTAAACAAAATCTAAATAAATAAATAACCCAGAGAATTATAGTTCCAACTGCAAGGTGTCTCACCTGAGGATGTGGGTCCCATATCATCCTTGACACCTGAGGATGGCATGAGGACCCAGGAGGTAGGTGGTGGGGCCTTGAGAATCTGGAACATTCTGGGGTTCCCTGAGGAGTGGAACACCAGGGCTAAACATTCTGTGGAACTGGCATTAGAGAACACTTTATGAGGACACCTGGAAGAGTGCAGGAATCCTGGGTGAGCACCCTTAAGGAGTGCTTATTGATGATTCTCAGGCCTGAAGACAGATCCCAAGGGTGGGGTATGGAGTATGTGAAGAGTAGGTTCAGAAAGGGCCCAGCTATCTGGCTGTGATAGAGTGAACAAGCATTTGTCAATGCTGAACGTCCGCTGGCAGGTATTTGTGGTGTTTGGCACATATGGTGCTTTACCCTAATGCCCTGTGCGATTGCTGGTATTTGCACAATAAATTTTCAGCATGACCTTTTGTTACCCCCATTGTGCGCTATATAGGCGGAAACACGTTTTGGGCAGGATGTGAAAAATGACAGCTGTACTACTCATGAGGAGGTGTGGTAAAATGGCAATGTTGAAAATCTGGAGTGAAAATATTGAAAATTCACAAACTTACTAGCGATAGGAACTGCAGCAACGAGACTCAGAAACAGTCATTTTAGGAATTTTTCACCAAATTTTCAACACAGCTATTTTAAGACCTCTGCTCATGATCAGTGTCACTGTGATTTTCTTAATGTGTCCCATACATTGAGTTTGCACACCGACTGCGCCATTGTGCGCTACATGGGCGGAAACACATTTTGGGCAGGATGTGAAAAATGACAGCTGTACTACTCATAAGAATGTGTGGTAAAATGGCAATTTTGAAAATCTGGAGTGGAAATATTGAAAATTCACAAACCTATGAGCGTGCGTAGGAACTGCGTAATGCACGCTCGTAAAACAGTCATTTTTAGGAAATTTTTCACCAAATTTTCAACATAGCCATTTTAAGACCTCTGCTAATGAACAGTGTCACCATGATTTTCTTAATGCATTCCATACATTGATTTCGCACACCGACTGCGCCATTGTGCGCTACATGGGCGGAAACACGTTTTGGGCAGGATGTGAAAAATGATAGCTATACTGCTCATAAGGAGGTGTGGTAAAATGGTGATTTTGAAAATCTGGAGTGAAAATATTGAAAATTCGCAAACTTATGAGCCTGCGTAGGAACTGCGCAACGCAAGCTCATAAAACAGTCATTTTTAGGAATTTTTGCACCAAATTTTCAACATGGGGTTTTTGGGACCTCTTCTCATGAATGATGTCACTGTCATGGTGTTATTTGGGCCTGAAGGGTGATTTGCACAGTGACTGTGAAATCACCCTTCGACCCGATCAACGCCATGACAGTGACATCATTCATGAAGGCCCCCCACAACCCCATGTTGAAAATTTGCGCAAAATTCCAAAAATGCCTGAGATATGCAATAAAGTTGAAAACTCCTATCTAGCCCATTATACAGCTTACCGGCATTCCTCAGTTCTGGGTCGGCTTTGAAGAGTGCAGACGTGTTCCTGGTCCACCAAGATCATCGCGCCAAGCTCTGGAGGTAGTATGGGGTGAGGGGGTGGGAGGCTGGGTGTGCAGTGGATGGGTGCAGGTTGTGGGAGGGAGGACTGGGAGAACGCCGTGGGACCGTTTTTGCTTTACAGGTGAAAAAAAAAAAAGACTACGTGAGACATTTGCCACGCTGGGGTGGGATCCCAGCATGGCAGAAGGATGGCTGGGGGGGCCGAGGAGCCAACGGGGGATTAGGCACTCCCGTCGGCAGACAACACGGGACATTTGCCACGCTGGGGTGGGCTCCCTGCGTGGCAGAAGGATGGCTTGGGAGGGGCCGTGGAGCTGACGGGGGATCGGGCACCCCCGTTGGCAGACAACGCGGGACATTTGACATGCTGGGGTGGGCTCCCAGCATGGTACCAAAGCTTTGGGGGGGTGTGAGGCCTACCAGCGCTGTGTATGACAGTGATGGTTTTCTTTGAAGTGAAGACCACCGCTGTCATACACAGCTCCCGCACCCATTGGTGCAGGACCGCCACACCTGCTCAATGGAGCAGTGGATTGAAAGGGAGAGGCACACCTCCAAAGTGTGCTACTCTCCCAAAACGTTCCTTGCGCATGCGCGCAAGTGAATGTAAAAAGGAGGTGATGCAAAGCTTGAAATAATGAACATGCAGGTAAGGAGCATTTGTGGGAAAAGTCAGTTCAGTATACAGGTCAGGTTGTCTTCAACATCCTGCCAGGTGTGAGATTCAGGGGAAGGTCTGCTGAGTCTGTTGCCGTACTCTAGAGGATCTGGTGTTGACTGATAGCAAGTCTGATGGTGTGGATAATAGCGATAGCGATTCTGGACATTTGGGCATCTTGCCTGCATGCAATTCATCCCAATGTATGACAGTTGTCTTCCAGTTTGTGCCTAAGCTGTAGTCTCCAAAATATATTAGAATATTCTTGGGGAAGAGGGAGGACCCCAATTTGGTAGTAAGAGCCATGTTGTAACCATGGATAGGAGAGTCCTTTTCTTTCTGAGTGGGCCATTACTGCCATGAAGCAGGGAGCTCAAGGTGGATACTGAGTGCAGCATCATAAAATATCGTAAGATAATGTGTATCAGATGATAAAATACAGATCCTTTGTGCCATGACCAGTTGGTGAGATTAAAGAAATTTCCTACCCATAAATGATCTTAACCACAGATACTCAATAAATTTCACAGAGGAATTGCAACTCTGGGTATTGTGTGATCATTTTGACCTCAGCCATACTGTGTCCTGTTTCAGTGAAATGAATAACTAGTTGTAGGAGCCAGAGCAGGAACTGTTTTCAAGGGGGCTCCCAGTGAGCTTTACCATCTTTATACCCCTAGTCAGAGGAGTTCCTTGGGCCATGCCCACCCCAATCAGGGCACAATATTGAGTCAGTTGGCAGACCGAAGGCAGGGATTGCTACAATAAATATCATTAGCTTTTCACAGAGTTGGATAAATCTCCTTTTGCAGTCATAGGTGGACTTGATGCAACTGTATCCTGCAAACAGGCCTGTCTTTGATAACATTTCCATGGTCACACATCTGTAGTGCCAATTTTAGTGCAGTTAAATCTTGATGTATCATTTCTTTGTTGCTGTAAGAATAACTATAAAATGTCTTTCCAATGTTAAATTCATAAAATAGCCATACCATTCAGACTTGTAACGTTTCTAATTTGTCCGTCTCCTAGTCTGTGTGTAAAAGCAAGTTGGGAACTATTAAAGGATCTTCACCAGTTACAAGGAGAAACAAAGAACACGGTACCTTTACAGACCTTTTATCAACATCTGTAGCACTCACATAAATTATAAATTATTGCTTCCATCACCACTGTTCCCCTGGAGACTTGAAGAGAACAGGAAATGTGTGCTAATTTGCAGCTGTTCCTAATGGTCCAGTTTTCACTATGATATGCATGCCGCTACATGATTTTTATTTTACTGCACTGAAGAAAACTTCATGAGAAGAACTCCCTTTTATATGATTTTGTTTTCATGGATATTTACTTACAGTATTTAGGAGAGAAGAAAAGACCAATAGACTATTGAGTACTCCCCCACCCCAAACAACTGACTGGGCATACCCTGTCACTCCATTGTCTCCAAGGTACCATCAGCTGAAACTCCTCCCTGCCTATCGCTTCCTGAACAGTTACTTACCCTTGTCTGACTTATAACCACCCCATACCTCTCCCTCCTCCCTAACCTCATAGTTTTTGTTTTTTTTACTTTGTTTCTTTGCTCCTTCACTGCCTTTCACTCTGTGCTCCATCAGGAGATAACTGACCTCTGCCTCACTCCTTCTGCCTGAGCTCCCAGTGGACTCCCCATGTAGCCTTGGCTCCTCCCCAAGTGGGGAGAGGTCGGGCCCCACACTGACATATGCATTTCATCAGGAGTCACTGGGAAGACAGGCAGGGGGCATCTAGGGTCTGGAATGATGTCTGCCTTCCTGAGCATGGTGGCTGATTTCCTTTTCTGTGGGCGTGACTTGCACCCCAATGTCCAGGCAGAGTTCTGCCAACATCAGTCACGCCCTCCCCTGCCAAAGCTGGTGCTTGCTGCACCTCGGGCCCTACCTGGGGGTAGTCAAGCACCCAGCCACATTCCCCCCCCCTTCCTGAAGAAGGCAAGTGGTCCTCAGATGCTCAAGCCTTCTCCCCCGGCCAGCCCTCTGACTCTTGGGCTTGTTCCAGAACCCTGGTCATCGGCGTCATGAGCGGTAGCATTACCGCTGCACCGGCTGGCAGGCTTCTCCCTAACCTCATAGTTTCGACTATCTCATTTATTTTATGAACCTGTTTTGACTCCTCTTTTCAGCACCAGCTCAGCCTCCTTTCACTCTGGTACTACACACTGTTTAAGTTTGTCCAATTTGCACAGATGATTTGTTTGATAATGTATTTTTCCCCCATATGCAATGTTTTGCCATTTTGTCTGTACTGCAGTCAATGTATGCTCTTTCTGTTATTGTCATTATAACCACAGCACCAGACTGGCTGTATTTTGTTTGTAATTCTGCTTCTCCCCTTCCTCTTTCCCATTGGTTGCGCCTGGAAATGAGCCTTGGCTCAGTGTGACTCTCCAGTTACCAATTTTTAAATAAATAAATCAATCAATCAATGAATAAATGAATCTGCTTGAAGGCAGAAACAGTGCCAGCTGATACCACTTGTTTTGGAAAGTTGTTCCTACTGCTCACCACTTGTTCTGTGATGTAGTTCTTCCTGAAGTTTCCTTTAAATCTTCCTCCCTTCAGTGACATTGAGTGCCCCTCATCTTCTTCTCCTTATACATCCAGATGAGTAGCATTTTCAGATGTTTGAAAACTGTAATCAAGACATCCCAAGAGTCTCTTCTTTTCCATGGAGAGCAGTCTCCACCCTTCAGCCGATCCTTCTCCTAGAACATGTTTTAAAACCTTCAACCACTCTGCTCTGTACCTTCTCAAGCTTTCAGTATCTTTCCTCAGATATGGGGACCAGAACAAAATACTAAACTCGAGGTGGAGGTCTGAACAATTATCTATACAGGGCAAAAAGTGCAAGGTCATGCACATAAGAAACAAAAACTCAGGGACAGAATATAGGTTGGGGGTGGATGACAGTTACTGTTACAGAAGAGGAAAGAGATCGGGGGGGGTGATGTCCAACAGCCTTACTGTAAATATTCAGCACAATGTGATTAGCTGACAAAGAAGGCAAAGAGAATGCTGGGAAGTATTGGTAAGAGGGCTCAACAGCAGGAAAAAAAAATCATATTCCCTCTGTACAGGACTCTGTTGTGATTGCACCTTGGACCACTCCCGGAGTACTGTATATAATTCTGAAAACTGCACCTATAAAAGGACATCAACAGTGCGGAGATAGTGCGGAGGTGGCAACTAAAATAGTTGAGAGACAGCAAGGGAGAATATGTGAACAAAGACTGGAGTGCTTCAACATGTACCCTTTGGATGACAGAAGGGAAAGGCAGGACATGATTGAAATGTTCCTATAGATGAAGGGTATTAACAAGGAGGACTCCAGACGGCTGGTCCAAACCAGTGGCAGTACAAATAGTAGGAGGAATAGTCAGAAACTGTTGGTGAGGAGGTTCAGGAGGGATGTGAGGAAGTATTACTTCACAGAGAGAGTGGTGGAGGGGTGGAACAAGCTATCCAAAACTCTGGTTAGTTCAAAAATGATGGAGAGCTTTAAGAAGGAGAAGGCTAGGCACAAAGGACATGCCAGGGGGGCCAGGGGGACAAAGGAGGGGGAGAGGTCAGGTATTATTCTCTGGGGGGGGGGCATGAACAACTTGACAGGGCAAACTTGATAGACCACAAGCACTTCTTCTGCTGGCAATTGTGTTTTTCCATGTTTCCATTACAGTATCTCTTGATCTGCATACAATGTTTTGTCTTGTTGCATACCATGATTTGATTTGCAAGAAACATAGAATTTGACAGCAGATAAGGACCGCTTGGCCCACCCAGTCTGCCCATTTCCCTACCTAATGGATAAGCTGCAGATCCTAGTTAACCAGCAGCCTACTTCTTCCTACCCCACCCCTAGAATTGCCTTATGACTGTCCCATGCATGCTTGAATTCAACCACTGTTTTTGACTCCACAACCTCTATGCATCCACAACCTCTCTGTGAAAAATACTTTCTACATTACCTCTGAGCCACCCCTGTATCTTCAAATTATGCCCCTTGTTCTTGCACACTCTTTTTGGAAGATGCTACCTCTTGGACTTAATGTTGATTCCCTTGAGGTACTTGAAAGTTTCTATCATGTCCCCCCTCTCCAGCCTTTCCTCGAGGCTATACATATTATGCTCCTTTAGTCTCTCTTCATATGTCTTCCAGTGCAGACCCTGCACCATTTTAGTTGCCCTCCTCTGGACAGCTTCCATCTTGTCTATGTCCTTGTGGAGACTGGGTCTCCAGAACTGCACACAGTACTCCAGATGGAGTCTCACCAGCTGTATGTACAGAGGGATAACAACTTCCTGTTTTCTACTGGTGATGCTCTCCCTATGCATCCCAGTATCCCCCCAGCCCTCCTTACTGCCCTTTCACATTGCTTGCCCACCTTTAAGTCATCTGATTTGACTACCCCAGGTCCCTTTCCATTTGTATTGGTGTTAGTATCTCATCCCCCATTGTGTACTCTTCCCCTGGGTTTTTGTTTCCCAGGTGCATTACCTTGCACTTCTTAGCAATGAATCTAAGCTGCCATACATTTGACCATTCCTCTAACCTTGCCAAGTCCCTTCTCATCCTTTCCACCCCACCTTGTGCATCAACTCTGTTGCAGATCTTTGTATCATCTGGAAAGAGACATACTTTTCCTTTCAGTCCCTCTGCAATGCTGCTTATAAAGACATTGAAGAGGACCGGTCCTAATACTGAACCCTGCAGTACCCCACTAGTAACCCCCCTTTCTTCAGAGTGGACTCCATTTACTATTACCCTCTGTGTCCTATTCACCAGCCAGTTCTTTACCCAGGCTATCATCTTGGGACCCACTCCCAGGCTGGCTAACTTGTATATTAATCTTTTGTGTGGGACTGTGTCAAATGCCTTGCTAAAGTCTAGGTAGGCCATGTCCACAGCCCCTCCCTGATCTACAACTTTGGCCACCCAGTCAAAGAAATCTATTAGATTCGTCTGGCATGACCTTTCCACTGTGAATCCATGCTGCCTTGGGTCCTGTGCCCCTCTGGCTTCTAGGTACTGGACAATTTTTTCCTTCAGAAGTGATTCCATCATTTTCCCTATCACTGAGGTTAAACTAACAGGTCTGCAGTTTCCTGCTTCTGCCCTGCTCCCACTTTTGTGAAGGGGAATCACATCTGCCCTCCTCCAGTCCTCAGGTACCACCCCATCCTCCCATGATTTATTAAAGAGTGTAGTCAGTGGTGTCACTAGTTCTACCCTTAGTTCTTTTAGAATTCTGGGATGAATCCCATCAGGCCCCATTGCTTTGTCCACCTTCAGTTTTAAGAGTTCTTTCAGAACCCTTTCTTCAGTAAATGGACTGGTATCAACTTATGTATCTAGAGTGTTTCTATGGTTTGTTTGAGGTACCTCCCCCTCTTCATTTGTAAATACTGAACAAAAATATTTGTTTAGTATCTCTGCCTTTTTACAGTCACCCTCTGCCCACCCCCTCTCCCCTTTATTAAGCCTCACTATCCCTCCCTTGGTCTTCCTTGGCTCCTGATGTACCTAAAAGGTTTTATCCCCTTCTTAACTGAGTTGGCTATCTTTCCTTGGTTCAGGCCTTTGCTGTTCTGACTGCCTTCCCAGCTTCCTTTTGCTTTAACTGATACAATTCTCGTCCTGTTCCTTCTGTGATTCCTTGTACTTTCTGAATGCTTTCTTTTCTTTGAACCTTCACTGACACCTCCTTTGAGAACCATAGTGGTTTCTTACATCGTTTTGTTTTGTTTATTTGCTTCAAACAAAGGCATGTTACCACTGTGATGGCAGTTTTTATTATTCCCCATTGATCTTTCACACCTTCTTCCTGCCCATTTGCTAGTGCATTCGTTAGGCAATCACCCATTTTGGCAAAGTCAGCCCTCCTGAAGTCCAGTACTTTTGCCTTTGTATGGCTTGACTCTATTGCTGTGTTTATTGTGAACCATACTGTTCGATGGTCGCTAGTTCCCAGATGGCTACCCACTTCTACATCTGTGATCCTCTCTCCATCTCCATTTGATATAACCAGGTCTAAGATTGCTCCCTCTCAAGTGGGTTCCAATACTAGTTGTCTAAGGCATGCCCCCTGTAGGGCATCTAGAATAACCGCACTCTTAGAAGTGGCTGCTAACATCTGGCATATTCAGATCACTCATCAGCAATATCTCCCCTTTATCTGCCATTCTAAGTATACTTTCTATCATTTCCTTGTCCATTTCCTCCCCCTGACAGGGGGGTCAGTATACAACCCCTGTGCGGATTGTGGTGCCATTGCCTGTCTCCAAATTGACCCACAGTGTTTCTTCTCCTCCCTGTTTACCCTTTTGTTCTGTTGCTTTGATTCCTTCCCTTATGCAGAGAGCTACTCCTCCTCCTCTTTACCCTCCTGGCCCTCCTCTAGATAGTGTATCCTGGTATGTTTATGTCCCAGTCATGGTTCTGTGTACCATGTTTCTGTGACTGCCACGTATATCCAGATGTTCCTCCTCCATCAAGGCCACTAATTCAGGAAGCTTGTTACCCAGACTACGGCCATTGGTACTCATTGCTCTCCATTTTTGATGGCTTTACCTTCTGTAGCAGCATCCCCCACTGACCTTTCTACCTTGGTCTTTTTCTCACTTAGTACCCTGTTTTGTAGGGGGAGGATGGGATTTTCCTGCTGCTTATCAGTGCCTCCCCCCTTGACTAGTTTAAAAGCTTGCCAATGAAGCATTTAAACTGATTGCCCAAAAGACTTGTTCCCTTCCTGGACAGATGCAGACCATCCTGCCAGTATACACTGGTGTCCCTCCAGGTGGAACCGCAGTCCCCAATGAAGCCAAACCCCAGTGCTCCACACCATTTTTTCAACCATTTGTTAAACTGCATGGTGCAAAGTACCCTCGCCTCACCCATGCCACTGACAGGCAGCACCTCTGAGAAGGATAATGTGTGTGCTACTTGTCTTAGGCCCCTCCCCAACTCTACAAAGTCCTTCTGCACTGCTCTAATCTCAAGATGAGCCAAGTCATTTGTCCCTAGGTGGACAATGACATCCACCTCAGACTCCCGTGCAACTGTTCTCATGATCCTAAGGATGCGCTCCCTGTCCCTCGAAGCCATGGCACTAGGCAGGCACCTTGCTTCAGTTTTCCCTGCTCCCCCCAGTTCTATCCTGCTAATAATTGAGTCCCCCACCAGGAGCTGCCTCGTTTCCCTGTGGTGTCCTCTGCCTCCTTTCTGAGGGCATCCCTTGTGACAGTTGTCTGCAACCTCCTTAGTCTCCTCTGCGGGTGCATCCATAGGGCAACTATGCTCCCCCAGAATGGTGTATGGATTGTAGAGTGGAACAACTGACTAGGTGTGCCTCTGTTCCACCACCCTTACCCTCACTGACCCCACTGTGGTCCAACTGCTGTGCTTTCTTCACAACCTCTGAGGTAGTGGTGGTGGCTGTGGTGCTCCCTAGATGGGGTGGTTCCCTTACTACTGTCCAGTGTGGCCTAAAGACGGGCAACTTCCTCCCTCAGGGTAGAGAGTTGTCTGCAAACAGGGCTGCATCTCAGCCTCCAGAAAGACTCCCGGAAGACTTCTGCCCCACAGCATTGCACTACTCCCCACATGTTTGTCTACCTTATTTTTTTTTGTGTGTGTGTGATTGGTTTGTTATATAGAAATATATATATTATATAATGTGTATACTTATATTGTCAGTGCAGTGTGCTAGAGAGGATATGACAGTGATATGCACCTTGCCCTCTTGAAGAAATGATGTCAGAACCCCAGGTATAAAGGAACTATTTCCAGGGGTGGGTGGAGTGAGGGTGGGAAGGGTTTGGGCCTAAACTGTGCCCTCACGAAACAATCAGCTAAAAGCTCTGACCTACGGCCATGATGAGTGCCTTCCTGTCAGCAAGATGCCCTACACGACAATTTGACATAGAAAATACCCTGCTAATCAAACAGAGAAAAATCCAAACATCCAAGTCAGACACAGGTAAACCTCCCCAGCCCCAAAACAGCCTGATGACTTGTGCTCTGAAAGCAGTCAGCCTCAAAACATGTCAGCTGTGCACAAGGACAGACACAGTAAACAGTATTGAGTCCCTGTGGGTTTAAACTCTTCCTGCACTGAAAATCTTGACAATTGTAACAAAAGTAAAGCAAGGTCCACCTCCCTCTGTTGATTGAAAGACTGCCTTTTCTGGTAATTCTAAGTTCCTTATTTCACCTTTCAGTTAGAAGTATCCTCCACCTGAAGAATATTAACTTTCCTAAGGAATCTGCTTCAAACCAAAGACAATTGAAAATTGTAAGGTTCACCTCCCTCTGCTGTGAGTGCAACTCGCTTTCTTGCAAATCCTAAGTCCAGTGTTGAAGCTTCCAGCCAGAGGTAGCTTCACCTGTAGCTTTTAGCAGTCTCTGTGTCGGTTACATTGTGTTTATATTCTTCTTGAGTAGATTCATTACTTTACATTGTTTCACCACCAATGTTCATCTGCCATTTTTCTGCCCATTTTCAAGTGTCTTCTTGTCCCTCTGCATTTCATTAACTTTCTTCTGTTGATATGTAATTACTGTTCTTATTTTGCTGCCATCAGGAACTTTGCATTCCACCTAATGCTGCCTACCTCTAGATCCCTTCTATAAGTTTACATGGACACTAGGAGGGCCTCATATGGCTACAAGAGTGTTGCCTTGCGCATCTTAAGGTGTGAGAACTTAAAACTGAAGGTAAGATGTCCTGGCATCCTAAGGATGCAAGAGGCAACATTCTTAAATCCATAAAATGCCCTTCTAGCATCCATAAAACATATCATAGATCATGATAAAAAGTTATCTTTGTGATGATTTGCATATACAGCCCATGATGCTTTGCATTATGGGGGAATGCGTGATTTTGTATTTCTATGATAAAAAGGTACCTTTTTACCTTCAAAATGCTGCCTTTCTGTGCAATGCTAGCAGCATTTCAGAAGCCCGTTATTATGGCACTGTACATAAACATTCTTATGGAATTAAGAGGGTCTTACATGTAACTATAATTAAACAGTGTCAGTGGCTCAGTAGGTATCACACTCACCTCTAAGGCCCTGAGATCAGAGGGCTGTCAGAAGACTGTGGGTTCAATTCCCGCACGTGGGTTAGTATCCCAATACTGACATTATAGTGCAGCATTAGGGGGGTGCTGCACATCTGAGGTGCAGCCTTTCAGATGAGATGTTAAACTGAGGTCCCATCTGCCTGTTCTGGTGGATGTTAAAGATCCCATGGTACTTATCAAAAATAGTAGGGGAATATTTTAATGAGACAAAAACAAAATATACAGAGGTATGTTCAAGTCACATAGAAACAAAAAGGAACACAAAAATAGCAGTACAGCAAAAAAAAACTACTGAATACTTGTCACAAACAAAAAACAAAAGGAGAAAAGAAACAATCATAACTTGTTTGTACATGTCTATGATAAACCTCAAAAACATGCAAGATTGTACAGAGCAATATACTAATAAAAATAAAAAATAAAACTTCCCAACTGAAGTATTCAAATCCAGTTTAACCAATCCACTCAATACCTTTCCACAAATGTTTACAGACCGCCTCCCCCATTATATCAGCTTCCTTCTGATAAATGACATCTAACTCTGCCTGTATCCAAAAAATAACACCTTGCAATGAAATATTAGCATCTCGTAAAAAAGCTTGGCAATTAATCTGCCAAATTACCCATTTTATGCAGGTAAGGAGAACATAAACAGTGATTCTATTCCATTTCAGCCATATAGCCGAAAGCTGACCCAAGATCAATGTCGCATATGTCATAGTCTTGAGAAAGTCAGTGTTCCACATAGTGTCCAACATTTGCCATAGTAGTTGAATAAAGACACATTCAAAGAACAAATGCTGCATAGTTTCACTGACACTGCTTATAAAGGCACATTCTATCTTCTACCCCCTTGTGTTTATGGGTAACCCACACATTACCATGCCTGCAAAGCCACATTACATCTACCATCTTATGGGGTATATGGTTTTCAAGCATAGCCACTAAAATGTTTTTAACCTGTACCTGTGGGTTTACTGTGGATACCGTCTCTTCATAATAGCAGTTCATAAGGATAGTAATGTAACATTGTTTTTTATTTAAAGACTGGAATCCACTAAGACCACTTTTCCAGAAACAGATATACTGTAAAACAACCTGGATATGTGCAGGCAGTGACTTAACCATCTATTTTCCTTTTCCCCAGGCCTCAATAAATTGTGCTTGCCAATTTTGAAATGTGATGGACTACATAGAGGTACTCCCCTTGTAAAAGTGGCCTTATATTCTTATAGAAAGAAATACTAAAAAAAAACACTAGACTGCTGACCATGTTAAGACCTCCCTCCTGCCACGACCTATATGTATGTACATGTTTCATTGGGTTAAGTCTGCTACCCCAGACTAATTGGAAAAAAAAACTCATAATTTTGACATGCAAGTCAAAAGGCAAAGGAAAAATATGTGCAATGTATAAATGTATAAAAAACTGGCTCTATAAAAGTCCTAAACAAAAAAATATATTTCCTTTTATCCATGCTCCAGACCTTCCATTTATAAATTTTTTTTGTGCCATCTCAATTTTCTTACTCCAGTTCTTTTGAGCCACTGTCTGTGTTCCAACGTAAACCCCCAGAATCTTCACAACCTCCCGTTGTACAGGTATTACATAATAATCAGGAATCACTGCCTTCCCTTGTGCAAATGCCACACTCTTTGTTTTATTTATCCCCATCCCTGTGATAGAGGATTGTTTATCCGAACAATTCCCGAAACTTTGAGCCAGATTCTAGAACTACTACTATAATAACACAATCATTCACGAATACAAACACCTTCTGGAACCTTTGACCTTCCAAATTGATAATAGTAATGATCTGCTCATCAAATTCAATGGCCCATAACAAAGGGTCCAAACTAAAAACATATAGCAAGGGACTCAGGGGACAGTCTTGATGCACCCCTTTTTTATGTTGATTGCATGCATGTGCAAGAAATATGTTGCAACAGCTTGCTACAGAAGCAGGCTGTGGAGGCATGGCACTGTTGTGACCAATGCCCCCACTGCCTTTGGAGGCTTGGCCCGCGTTCCCAACTGGGGTGGCACACTACGGCTGACACTAGTTCAGCCAGCATGCCACCATCTTGAAACATTTTAACTGCTGCAATCAGGGGGCTACTCATCATTGCAGTGTCATCCGCTGCAATGAGGGAGTGACCCCTCATTGCAGGGCTTGCCGGCAGGGCACCCAATCCCCACTGGCTTCAATCTCCCCTTTCCCTTGCTGATGGGGAGCCCACTCCCATCGGCAGAAGTCCCTCGATTTCATTCTGTGCTGAGGGGTAGCCATCCCCCGGCTCTTGTGGCCCCCTCCATATGCTGTGCTTCACGGGGTTCCCAATCCCCTGTTGGCTACAGATTCCCTCAAACACTCGGGTGGCATGCTGGAAGCCTACCCAGAGTGCCAAATACCCTGAAAAGAAAAACCGTCCCGCAATGTTTTTTTTTTTTTTTTTTTTAAACCTGTGAAAAAGAAAACTGTCCTCGTGGTCTCCTGCCCTCTCCCAAACCCGCACCCACCCACTGTGTGCCCTGCCTCCCCACACACCCCTCACCCCATACATACCTCTGGAGTTTGGCGTGATGATCTTCGGTGGACAGAGAACACATCTACACTCCTCAAAGCCAACCACGAACTAAGGAAATGCTGGTAAGCTGTATAATGGCATAAATATGTTTTTTTTTTTAAACTTTGGTGCATATCTCAGACATTTTTGGGAATTTTATCATCAAATTTTCAACATGGAGTTATTGGGACCCCTCCTCATGAATTCAGCCACTATCATTATGTTATTTGGTCCGGAAAGGTGATTCCGCGGTCACTGCCCGCAATTACCTTTTGGGACTGATTAACAAAATGACAGTGCCAGTGTTCATGAGGTGGACTTTCAAGAAGCCTATGTTGCAAATTTGGTGGAAAAAATCCAAAAAATGGCTGTTTTATGAGCATGTGTTGCGCAGTTGCTAAGCAAGCTCGTAACTTCGCCAATTTGCAATATTTTCACTCCAGATTTTAAACATTGGCATTTTGCTGCACCTACTTATGAACAGTACAGCTGCCATTTTTCACATCCTGGCCAAAATATGTTCTGGCGCAGAATAACATGGTCACTGTGGGAAATTAGTCTTTGGGACAGATTAAGATCGAGTGAGTGAGATGGGGGAGTGACCGAGCTCAACTGAACCCTGTCAGGATTGCTGCAGATTTCTTTGTGGGCAGAAAAAGGCAACCAATGCAGGCAGGAGCCCAGTACAAAGGGCAGCCTGCAGCACCAGGAGAAACAGAATGAGCAAGTGAGCGGGGGTGATCCAAGCTCAATGGAGCTCTGTGAGTCCTGTTTGCCCCACTGGCCTCTAGGTACTCAACAATTCTTTCTTTCTGAAGTGATTCCATCATTTTTCTACCACTGAGGTCAAACTAACAGGTCTGTAGTTTTCTCTCTGCCTTGTTCCCACTTTTGTGAAGGGAATCACATCCTCCTTCTCCAGTCCTCAGGTACCACACCTCCTCTCATGATTTGTTAAAAAGGATAGTCAGTGCTGCCACTAGTTCTCCCCTTAGTTCTTTTAGAATTCTGGGGTGAATCCCATCAGGCCCCATTGCTTTGTCCACCTTCAGTTTTAAGAGTTCCTTTAGGACCCTTTCTTCTGTGAATGGACTGGTATTGACCCACCTATCCAGTGTGCTTCTATTATTTGGTTTAGGTACCTCCCCTCCTCTTCTTTTGTGACTACTGAGCAGAAGTATTCATTCAGTATCTGCACTTTGTCACTGTCGCCCTCTGCCCACCTCCTGCCCCTTTATTGCCTCTCACTATGCCTCCTTGGTCTTTCTTCTACTGCCTAATGTACCTTTAAAGGTTTTATCCCCATCTTAAATGAGTTGGATATATTTTCCTCTGTTGGGCCTTTGCTACTCTGACTGTTTTCCCCTCTTCCTTCTGCTTTAACTGGTACAGTTCTCTGTCCTGCTCCTTCTGTGTTTCCTTATTCTTCCTGAATGCTATTTTTTCCTCTCTAACCTTCCCCACCACCTCTTTTTAGAATTATAGTGGTTTTTCCTTCATTTTGTTTTGTTTATTTCCATCACACAAAGGCTTGTTGCCTCTGTGATGGCAGCTTGATTTTTTTCCTCATTGTTCCTCCACCCCATCTTCTTGCCCGTTTGCTAGTGCTTTTCTGAGGTCCTCCCCCATTTTGCCTATGTCAGCCCTCCTAAAGTCCAATTCCCTCACCTTTGTGTGAGTTGACTCTACAGCTGTGTTTATCGTGAACCCCTTCTGGCAATCAGTGTGCCAGTCCAGGTGTGCCCATCAATAGGTGTCCAAAATTCAAAATTCGCCACCCCTTCCCCAAGTCTGCCCCCTGGAGTTAGAATCTTTAGTTAGGGGAACAGAGGCACAGCCCCCTCACATAAAAAAGAGAGTGGTAATTTGAATCCTGGCACCCTAATGATGGGTGCACTTGACAGGCACATTCCTGATGGTGGAATTATCATGAACCACACTGTTTGTTGGTTGCTTGTTCCCAAATGGCTACCTACTTCTAAATCTGAGATCATCTCTCCATCCCCATTTCAGAGTATCAGGTCTAAGATTGCTCCTCCCAAGTGGGTTCCAATACTAGCTGTCTGAGGCATGCCCCCTATAGGGCATCAAGAATTACCCTGCTCTTGGATGTGGCTGCAGCAAAGGTGCTCCAGTTAACATCTGGCTAATTCAGGTCCCCCATCAACAATATCTCCCTTTTTTCTGCCATTCTACAGATGCCTTCTATCATTTCTTGTCCATTTCTCCCCTGAGATGGGGTCATATACAATCAACGACGGATTCTGGTGCCATTTCCTGTTTCCAGGTGACCCACAGTGCCTCTTTTCTTCCTTTTTACCCTTTTAGTTCCAGTGCTTTGATCCCTTCCCTTATGTAGAGAGCTACTCCTTTACCCCACATCCTCCTGTAGATTGTGTACCTGGTATGTTGACAACCCAGTCATGGTTCTGTGGATCATGTTTTTCTGACTGCCATAATATCCTGGTGTCCCCATCAAGACCACTAGTTCAGGGAGCTTGTTACCCAGAATATATGCATTGGTACCCATTCCTCTCCATTTTTTGATAGCCTTACCCCTTTTAGCCCCATCCCTGTCCTTACTGTCTTTGCCTTTTTCTCCATTGACCCCTGTTCTGCTCCCAATTGACTTCTCTTCCTTAGTGTTTACCTCACTAACTACCCTGTTTTGTGGGTGAGGCTGGGATTTCCATGCTTCTTTTCAATGCCTTTCCCCTTGGCTAGTTTAAATGCTTGCCAATGCAGCATTTAAACCTATTACCTAGGATCCTGGATCCTCCAGACAGATGCAGACCATCGCACCAGTATAGGCCTGCATCACTCCAGGTGGACCCCAAATCCCTAATGAAGCCAAAACCCTAGCTCCACACCAGTTTTTCAACTATTTATTGAATCCCGTGGTGAGGAATACCCTAGCCTCACCCATGCAATAGACAGGCAGCACCTCTGAGATGATTGTTATGCATGCTACTTATCTAAGGCTCATTCCCAACTCTATAAACTCTCCTGCACTGCTCTGATCCCATTCTCAGCCAGGTCATTTGTCCCTAGTTGGACAATGACATTCAGCTCCTCTCCTGCGCAGCTGCTCCCACAAAGCTGAGGATTTGCATCCTGTCCCTCCCAACCATGGCACCAGGAAGGAACCTTACCTCCCTCTCCCCCAAGTTCTACCATCCTAATGATTGAGTCCCCCACAGGAGTTGTTTCATTTCCCTGTGGGGTCTCCTGCCACCCTCCTCTAGGTCTACTTTATTGGAGGTTCCCAGCATCCTCCTTGGTCTCTACTGTGGGTACTTCCATAGAAGAATCACGCTAGAATGCCATATGAATTGTGTAGAGGTACAACTGGAGGATGCACCTCTGATCCACCAACCTCACCCCTCCTGAGCCAACCGTGGTCCAACTGCACCTCTATCTTGGCAACCTCTGAGGCAGTGGCAGTGGTCCTGGTAGTCCCTGGGAGGGGAGGTTTCCTGAATCCTCACAAGATGAGCCTGGAGAGAGGCAACCTCATCCCTCAGACCAGAGAGGTGCCTGAAAATAGGCAACTTTACAGCCTCCATAACATCTCACAAAGACTGCTGCATCACATCTAGTGCATTGCACCACTTCCCACATGTCTATCTCCTCTCTTCCTGTTTACTTTTTTTTGGTTAGCGGGACCTTGTGTGTGCATCTACCCCTATGCAGTGTGCTGGGCTGTTAAGGCTATGACAAGTGTATGTCCTTTGCTCTTTTGGGAAGTGATGTCAGAACCTCTGGTATAAAGGAACTGATGTGATTGGGGTGGATGGGTGAGGGGCAGGGTTGGCTGGACCAAGCCTGTGCCCTCCAGAAACAATCAGCTACAGCTCTGACCCACCACCCCAGTGAGTGTTTTTTCCCATTCAGCAAGACATCCTGCACAACAATTTAATGAAAATATGCCCTGCAAAAAATACTTTCAATCACAGAAAAAATAGAGCAGTCAACTGTACAACCTATAAGCACAAAACAAAATAGTAGCATAACAGTAACCTTTCTAGGCCAAAAGAAGACTTAATGTTTCTCCTTGGTCTGTTAATGTTGCTCTTTGCTCTGTCCTTTCAAGCAAACCCAACAAAAAAGTGCTCAGGTGAAGCTAGGTACTTTATGCCAGCAAACCAAGTTTCAACCTTTCATGGAACTACTTCTGCCTTGATCAAAGTGGCTCTAGATATGCAGTGGGCTCTGGACAGGATGATGTATGTTGGAGCCATTTTGTTGACTTGTCAAAAGCGCTTGACACCTTGGACCATGACATCCTCCTGTCCAGTCTACAGTCAGTGGGATAGCAGAAGGGTGGTTTAGTCCTTACCTAAAAGGTCATAGACAACTTGTGGTGTTGAATAATGTTAGGTCGAGGTTAGCTCCCATTATGTCAGGGGTTCCCAGGGCTCAATTTTAGGCCCAATATTGTTTAATTTATATTTGAACAACTTCCTTAAAATGACTCCTCAAACTCAATATCAGCTTTATGCTGATGATACTGTACTGTACGTGGTGGGAGAGAAAGTATCACAGATCCAACATGAATTGCAGAGTGCAATTGACCAGTTACAAGTGTGCTTTTGCAGTTCTAGACTGCTTAGGAATACTAAAAAAACTCAAGTTACGCTTTTTCATAGCGAAAGAAGGGTTGACACCTCAGCTTTTGCTCTGAAAATATTAACTTCCACTAATCAGATGTTGCAAGTGGTACAAAGTTATAAATACTTAGGAGTCTGTCTGATGAAAGACTTATATGGAATGTCCATATAGACAATTAATAGAAAGATTTGACAACCATTTGGGATTTCTTCATGAGCATAGATCATGTATGGATAGAGAAACCAAAAAATATGTAGTGAATACCATGGTACCATGGTGTTGCCTCTTTTGATTATGGTGATGCCCTGTTTATGGGCCTTGAGTATGGAGCTGGCAAGGCTGCTTGATGTGTTGCACCATACGCTTGCCCGCTTCATACTTGATTCTTCACGATGACACACAGCTATGTTTTATTAAATAAATTGGTTAGGTTAAAGCTAAAAGATCAGAGAAATTACAAGATTATGCTTACGACAAATGTTATAAAAATCTTGTACCAGATTACCTATTAAATAAATTATTAGCAGGAAAATCAAGCCAAGTCTTCAATCTGCTTCTGTTTTGAAATTTATTCCATGAAAGTGTAATCTTGAAATTTGCAGATCTCACTTTTTTACCAGGGATCCTAATTTATGGAATAATCTGCCCTCTTATCTTAGACCAGTAGAAGGTAAAATCAGTAGAAACAGAATTAGCAAATGGCTGATTAGTCAAGCATCTCGGATATCAGCGTGTTGCTCATCTTGGGATGCTGGCTGTATGATTATAATGTACAGGGCACAGACTGCATTTTGTATAATTGTTGACTTGCAGTGGTGATTGTATAAAAGTTTGGAAGTGCTGATGGTTCTATGTCACAATGGCAATCGTGAAAGGCGATCACCATTAGGACGAATGCACATTGCCAAAAATGTATTACAGCAATGTGCACTGCAGTGACTAGAAAACTGGTGACTGGTTTTCATGTTACACCTGCACCCCCAATTAAGGATTCTCAACTGGGGGTATGTTGGGGAGTGTAAAACTTAGAAAAAATGAAAACACCACCAGTTGCAAAAAATGATCGCACCCAGAAACAAACCCAGCACTCTCCCAACCCCAGCCTGCTACCTACCCAGCATGCTACACTGCCAGCTTGGCAGCTGACCACCCCACTACAACCTACATACCCTCTCTCCCCTTCCACCTGTCATTCAGCATGGTCCCACCCCCTCCATGCACGTGTATGTATAGTGACATCTCATTGTTGTAGTCACCTACCCCCATATCCAGTCACTACCCTGCCAGGTAGCCCAGAACACAGGCACCATGATTGAGTCATCCTTTTTGTAAGAGCTCAATCGTGGTTGTCGTGTTCACTGGATACCCATATTATGGTATTATTATGTATATCATGAATGCATGTATTTGTTTGTAATATTTTTCTTGTTAAATGTATTGAATTTTGTAATTGTATCTATTGTGCTTAATGGACCTCTTTGAAAATGAGCATTGCTCAATTGAGTTTTGCTGTTCATATGAAATATGAATAGAATTTTACCATTCCAAACCATATAATATGTATGTCACAGGATTATGCACACTTAGGAGCAAGGGGAATACAGGACACTACATGAAAGAAAATAATGCATTTGAAAAATTGAGATCACCCAGACAAACCTCACTAAAAGCTAACAAATTTCCTAAGCAGTAGAAGCATAACCCAGCTGGGCTATTGTGAGTTATGACAGACTCAAACACGTGATGTTACAGATTCAGTGTCCTAGCACAACTCTGAATTTCTCAGAGAAACATGGTCAGAATATTCCAGACAGGCCAGTCCACTTACAGTATATGCATCATCAGCCCTTATTAATTGTTAACACACCCTGGACATTTTGCTCTCCTACAAAACTAGAATAAACCAGATTTGTGTATTCTTTGGCTTCCATTGTTCCTGCAGCTCACGCAATACCAGGATGCCATCTGGGTGGACCAGCCATTTGTTTATGGTCAAAATATAGCCTCTTTGTGGATCATAAGTTCAGTTACCCACACCCATTCTTCTTGCTCTTTGATGACAAAGGAATTCTTAAAGAAAAGCCACTCAGCTAAGTGACCAGAAGCTTGGCTACAAAAAGTGCAATTTTCAGTTTCAATAACTCCTACATCCACCATGATATTTTGTAAAGAGAGAAGATAACAACATTATGAAATAAAAATCCCAGGTGTTACCTCTGTTACAGAGGGTTTTAGGGTGGGGCAGAGTTGAAGATATGGTCTGCCAGGAAAATAGGATGGTGGGGTGAGGTACAATAGTTTAGCAAGGGCAAGCTCGAGAGCTTTTGTCTCCTTCTGCCATCAAATTCTATGTGTCTGTGTTTCTATGCAACATGTTCCCTGAGAAGTCATAAATCCTGATGAAACTTTGCACAGACTTCATGAAACAAATTAGCAAAAAGACAAATGAAGTCACAAGCCAGTATTCTCTAGTAATTTCAGTAGCCGAACATACTGTAGTATAGTTCTAATATAATATAGTGAACTGGATACCTTAAAGAGCAGCTGACAGCATTGGCAAAACTTTGAAAAAGTAAGATTTATATTCAGCTCCATCCCGCTTTCTTTAGTACTTCATACATTTTCAGTAATTAATCTCAATTTTTTATTACTGAAAACAGTTGCATGAAAACAAGATCACTGTTACCCTACACTCTATCTATTCTGGCTGATTATCTAAACATGAGATCACAATCTCCTGTTTATGACATCATAATTATCTCACCACAGCAACATATTTTAATGTCATATACAGAATTATGATGTCAGGTGTAGGCAGGCAGCCAGAGCTCAAAGAGCAGAGATACTGTACTGATGCAAATACCACTAGAATAAAGAAATAAGGCAATAATTACAGAATAAAATACAAAATATAAGCTGTAGTCATATCTGATTTTTACAGTTTTCCAAATGTGTCTCAACTGTGTCAGGAGCTCTTTAATGGTGATAGGAAACCGTTTCTATACCTCTAGATGCCCTCAAGTTGTCCCTTTAGTGTCAATCCAATATTCTGATGTGCTTTTGAACTTTCTGATTAAATTAACAATCTAATTTTGATGTCTTTATAACTACATCAGTCCCTCTCCTTAGAAGTTGCTGCCCTCTTATTTTCATACTGTCTGTGCATTCTATGACACCGACAAGACCATACTAGGCCACTCAGATGAATACCATGTAATTGTGTTGTTGATGTCATAGAATGTTTTAGAAACATGAAAGGAAAGAGCAGCTGCTGGTGAAGATAGTGGAACTCTGTGTAGACCTGAGGGCACCCTAAGCCTAGATTATTGATTTATCAAAAACTGGTCAAAGTATATTAGAATACAAAACTGACATGGAAAGGAAGATATAAGGGCAGTTAAGGATGTGCAAATCAACATTTCCTATTTCCATTAAGTAATGTGTGACACAAGACCACCTAACCATGGTCTGAAACTCATTTGTTTGTTGTTTCTGTATGTGCTCTTCAGTTCTGTTCAGATCTGGACACACGGGCACTCCCACTGCTGCCATGTCTATACAAATGTATGCAATGGCAGTGTGTGTCTAGAGCACTGGACAAACATTGTTAAGCTGCAATAGGGATACATAGAAACATAGAATTTGACGGCAGATAAGGACCGCTTGGCCCACCCAGTCTGCCCATTTCTCTACCTAATGGATAAGCTGCAGATCCTAGTTAACCAGCAGCCTACATCTTCCTACCCCACCCCCTAGAATGGCCTTATGACTGTTCCATGCATGCTTGAATTCCACCACTGTTTTTGACTCCACAACCTCCTCCAGAAGGCTGCTCCACTCCAGATGGGGTCTCACCAGCTGTCTGTACAGAGGGATAATAACTTGTTTTCTACTGGTGATGCCTCTCCTATGCATCCCAGAACTCCCCCAGCCCTCCTTGCTGCCTCTACATTGCTTGCCCACCTTTAGGTCATCTGATATGACTATCCCCAGGTCCCTTTCCATTTGTGTTGTTGTTAGTATCTCACCCCCATTGTGTACGCTTCCCCTGGTTTTTGTTTCCAGGTGCATTACCTTGCACTTTAGCATTGAATCTAAGCTGCCATACATTTGACCATTCCTCTAACCTTTCCAAGTCTCTTCTCATCCTTTTCCACCCCACCTTGTGCATCAACTCTGTTGCAGATCTTTGTGTCATCTACAAAGAGACATATTTTTCTTCCAGTCCCTCTGCAATGTCGCTTATAAAGACATTGAAGAGGGCTGGTCCTATACTGAACCCTCATGTACCCCACTAGAAACCCCCTTTCTTCAGAGTGGATTCCATTTACTATTACTCTCTGTGTCCTATTCTCCAGCCAATTCTTTACCCAGGCTGTCATCTTGGGACCCACTCCCAGGCTGGCTAACTTGTATATTAATCTTTTGTGTGGGATTGTGTCAAATGCCTTGCTAAAGTCTAGGTAGGCAATGTCCACAGCCCATCTCTGATTTACTACTTTGGTCACCCAGTCAATGAAATCTATCAGATTTGTCTGGCATGACCTTCCCACTGTGAATCCATGCTGCCTAGGGTCCTGTGCCCCTCTGGCCTCTAGATACTCAACAATTCTTTCCTTCAGAAGTGATTCCATCTTTTTCCCTACCACTGAGGTTAAACTAACAGGTCTGTAGTTTCCTGCTTCTGCCTTACTTCCACTTTTGTGAAGGGGAATCACATCTGCCCTCCTCCACTCATTGGGTACCACCCCATCCTCCCATGATTTGTTAAAGAGGGAAGCCAGTGGTGTCACTAGTTCTACCCTTAGTTCTTTAAGAATTCTGGGATGAATCCCATCAGGCCCCATTGCTTTGTCCACCTTTAGTTTTAAGAGTTCTTTCAGAACCCTTTCTTCTGTAAATGGGCTGGTATCAACTTCTGTATCCAGAATGTTTCTACTGTTTGTTTTAGGTACCTCCTCTTCCTTTGTAAATACTGAGCAAAATATTTGTTTAGTATCTCTGCCTTTTCACAGTCACCTCTGCCCCCACCCCCATTAAGCCTCACTATCCCTCCCTTGGTCTTCTCTTCGCTCCTGATGTACCTATAAAAGGTTTTATCCCCCTTCTTAACTGAGTTGGCTATCTTTTCCTCGGTTTGGGCCTTTGCTGTTCTGACTGCCTTCCCAGCTTCCTTTTGCTTTAACTGATACAGTTCTCTGTCCTGCTCCTTCTGTGATTCCTGGTACTTCCTGAATGCTTTCTTTTTCTCTTGAACCTTCACTACCACTTCCTTTGAGAACCATAGTGGTTTCTTACATCGTTTCATTTTGTTTATTTGCTTCACACAAAGGCTTGTCACCTCTGTGATGGCAGTTTTATTATTCCCCATTGTTCTTCCACCCTCCTTCCTGCCCATTTGCTAGTGCATTCCTTAGGCACTCACTCATTTTGGCAAAGTCAGTCCTCCTAAAGTCCAGTACTTTTGCCTTTGTATAGCTTGACTCTATTGCTGTGTTTATTAGAACCATACTGTTCGATGGTCGCTAGTTCCCAGATGGCTACCCACTTCTACATCTGTGATCCTCTCTTCATCTCCATTTGAGAGAACTAGGTCAAAGATTGCTCCCTCTCGAGTGGGCTCCAATACTAGTTGTCTAAGGCATGCCCCCTGTAGGGCATCTAGAATAACCCCACTTTTTGAAGTGGCTGCTGCAACTGCACTCCAGTTAACATCTGACACATTCAGATCACCCATCAGTAATATCTCCCCTTTTTCTGCTATTCTAAGTATACTTTCTATCATTTCCTTGCCCATTTCCTCCCCCTGAGAAGGGGGTCTGTATACAACCCCTGTGCAGATTGTGGTGCCATTGCCGGTCTCCAAATTTACCCACAGCGCTTCTTCTCCTCCCTGTTTTCCCTTTTGTTCTGTTTCTTTGATTCCTTCCCTTATGTAAAGAGTTACTCCTCCTCTTTACCCTCCCTGTCCCTCCTGTAGATAGTGTATCCTGGTATGTTTATGTCCCAGTCATGGTTTTGTGTGTACCAAGTTTATGTGACTGCCACAATATCCAGATGTTCTTCCTCCATCAAGGCCACTAATTCAGGAAGTTTGTTACTCAGACTACGAGCATTGGTACTCATTGATCTCCATTTTTTGATGGCTTTACCTTCTGTTGCAGCATCCCCCACTAACCTTTCTACCTCAGTCTTTTTCTCATTTATTACCTTGTTTTGTAGGGAGAGGCTGGGATTTTCCTGCTGCTTATCAGTGCCTCCCCCTTGACTAGTTTAAAAGCATGGCAATAAAGCATTTAAACTGATTGCTCAAAAGACTTGTTCCTTCCTGGACAGATGCAGACCACCCTGCCAATATAGGCTGGTGTCCCTCCAGGTGGAACCCTAGTCCCCAGTGAAGTTAAACCCCTGTGCTCCACACCATTTTTCAACCATTTATTAAACTGCATGGTGCAAAGTACCTCGCCTCACCCATGCCATTGACAGGCAGCACCTCTGAGAAGGATACTGTGTGGCTACTTGTCTTAGACCCTCCTCAATTCTACAAAGTCCTTCTGCACTGATCTAATCTCATGTTGAGCCAAGTCATTTGTCCCTAGGTGGACAATGACATCCAGCTCAGACTCCCATGCAGCTGTTCTCGTAATCCTGAGGATGCGTCCTGTCCATCCAAGCCATGGCACCTGGCAGGCACCTTACTTCAGTTTTCCCTGCTCCCCCCTGTTCTATCCCCCTAATAATTGAGTCCCCACCAGGAGTTGCTTCCTTTCCTTGTGGTGTCCTCTGCCTCCTTCCTGTGGGCCTCCTTCTGACAGTTGTCCTCAGCCTCCTTAGTCTCCTCTGTGGGTGCATCCATAGGTAAGCTATGCTCCCAGAATGGTGGTATGGATTGTGGAGTGAACAGCTGACTGGGTATGCCTCTGTTCCACCATCCTCACCCTCCCTGAGCCCACTGTGGTCCAACTGCTGTGCTTTCTTCGCAACCTCTGAGGTAGTGGTGGTGGGTCTGGTGCTCCCTGGATGAGGGAGGTTCCCTTCCTACTGTCCAGTGTGGCCTGGGAGAAGGTTCCTTTACTACTGTCCAGTGTGGCCTGAAGATGGACAACTTCCTCCCTCAGGGCAGAGAGTTGTCTGCAAATAGGGCAGCATCTCAGCCTCCAGAAAGACTCCCAGAAGACTGCTGCCCCACAGCCATTACATTGCATTACTCCCCACATGTTTATCTACTTTGTGTGTTTGTGTGTGATTGGTTTGTTATATAGAAATATATATATTATACAATGCGATGCTTACATTGTCAGTGCAGTGTGCTAGAGAGGATATGACAGTGATATGCACCTTGCACTTTTGAGGAAATTATGTCAGAACCCCAGGTATAAAGGAACTATTTCCAGGGGTGGGTGGGGTGATGGGTGGGAAGGGGTTGGGCCTAAACTGTGCCCTCATAAAACAATCAGCTATGAGCTCTGACCCACCGCCATGTATGAGTACCTTCCTGTCAGCAAGATGTCCTACACAACAATTGGACAGAGAAAATACCCTGCTAATCAAACAGAGAAAATCCAGACATCCAAGTCAGACACAGGTAAACCTCCCCAGCCCCAAACCAGCCTGGTGGTTTGTGCTCTGAAAGCAGTCAGCCACAAAATAAGTCAGCTGTGCTTTAAACTCTTTCTGCACTGAAAATCCTAAGAATTGTAACAAACGTAAAGCTAGATCCACCTCCTCTGTTGTTTGAAAGAATGTCTTTCCTGATAATTCTAAGTTCCTTATTTCACCTTTCAGTTAGAAGTAGCCTCCACCTGCAGAATATCTGCTACAAACCAAAAACAATTGTAAGGTTCACCTCCCTCTATTGTGAGCACAACTTGCTTTCTTGCAAATCCTATGTTCAGTATTGCAGCTTCCAGGCAGAAGTAGTTTCACCAAGAATATTAGCTGTTCATCGTTTACCTTTACCATTCTGATGTTTATCCTTCATTAAGCTGGGGTAACAGCTGGAGGCTAGAATGACCACACTGACCTTCTTAGAGATCCTCCCAATGTGGGGCAAAGGGGATTGCAAAGACAAAATCAGGATTAAGGACATCAAGGAATTCAGTGCCTGGCTACATGGATGGTGTTGTGAAAAAAGATATCATGTCATAGGCTCATGGGGGAGCTTCTAGGAGAGGATGCTATTCAGGTGTGACAGACTCCACCTAACAAAGAAGGGAGTTAGTGTACTTGGGCAGAAATTCAATGTCTATCTTGACCATTTAAACCAGATGAGGAGGAGTCTATCACTAGGGAACCTATCAGAAAATGCACTTCTGATAGGAACGTAGTCGCCACTCCTGACAAACAGAAATTTCTCTTCCATGACCTAAGAAAATATGTAGAAAAGGGTTGGAAACTATAGGGAATGGAACACAGGGCCATGCATCCGCAGGCCCAGGAGCAGAACCAATAGTAGTGAAAAGCAGCAGAGGTACCATATTATATAAAGGGGTATGCATCGATGCTAGAAGCCTGGGAAAAAAATAAGTGACCTCCAGACAATGATGGTGTATTCCCAAGGGACCTGGTAGCCATCCCAGAGAAAATGACTGGACCTTTTGGTCTCAGGCTATGTGCTATTAAGACAGGATAGAAGGAGGGTGGGGAGGGTAGCATTCCTATGTAAAGGATGGGATAAATGCCATCTCAGTAGATGGAGTCAAAAAGGAGGATGTGAAATTCCTGTGGATGCTACTTAGCTGGGCAGTGAGAGAGGATCTACATAGGTGTGGTACACCGGCCTCGGGGGCAGACTGAGGGTAGGGTCAAAAAGCTCCTAAAGGAGATCAGAAGTGTAGCACAAATAGGGGTACAGTGGTGGTAGGAAACCTGAATATGCATAATGTTAACTGAAGCAACCCAGTGGCACATTCTACTAGGAACCGAAGGTACCCCATCAAGAGAGCATCTTCCAAATAGTAAGGAGTGAAACAGCATGAAATCACAGTGCATGCCTTATTGGAGACTGATGGTTCCCTCTCCTGCCATTGCCCTCCCCGGAGTTGGTATATTAAGCAAGGGGAGGTGTGGGGCAAAGCCACAAACTGAAAGTTCACTGATACAGCACATGCTGTGATTTTGTGCCATTTTCACTTCTCACCATTTGGGAGTCGCTATCTTGATGAGGAAGCAAGCCAAATCGTGATCTGATGCCCTATAAGACTGCCTACGTACACAACTAGTTAGTGCCCCGACTAGGCTGGACACCATCCTGGATGTGGTCCTCACTTACCCGGAGCTACTAAGGGCTACAAGGGTTGGGGAGCCACTGGCCAACAGTAACCACAATTCTGTGTGGTTTGAGTTAGCCCTAGGGGTTAAAAAATCACAATCCAAGAGAGAGGTTTTAAACTTTAGAGGAGTCAATTATTACAAATGAGGGATGAAGTCAGAAGATGCTGTTAGGATCCAGGAGCATTCAGCTGTGGAAGAAATATTGGCCTCAGTTGTTAGCCATTTTAGAGGCTACCAAGATGTGCATAATAACAGTGAACAAAAAGAACAAACACAAAATAACAATATGGTTCAGTAACCAGGTAAGGATTGCAATCACAACCGAAAGGGAGGCCTATTGAACTATAAAAGAACTTATGAAGACAGTGCATAGGAAGCCTACGTTAAGAAAACATAGTTGCAAAGAGTATGGCAAAATCAGCTAAGGCCTCAAAGAACTTTGGCTTGCAGAAGAGGTTAAAGAAGGAAAAAATACTTTTTTCGATACTTACAAGAAAAAGAAAGAACAGGGAGGAACAGATATACTCCAAGATGGTGACAGAGTAGTGGAAGAGTATAGCCAGAAGGACACTGTTTTGAACAACGTTTTTTGCTCAGTGTTCACTGAGGAACACAAAGGTCCAATACCAGACAGTGGCATCAAGGCTGCTGACAAAGGTGTTCCACAAATGGAAGCACCATCAATCACCAACATTAAGGTTAAAGAGGCCATAGATCAACTCAGGGAAGACAAGTCACCAAGGCCTGATGGAATACACCCTAGGGTGCTAAAGGAGCTATCAAGTGAATTGGCAGGTCCCTTAGTACATTTATTAAACAGATCACTTTAGATGGGGGTAGTGCCAGGAGACTGGAGAAGAGGTGATGTGGTACCTCTCCACAAGGGACAGAGTTGAGAGGAAACAGACAACTACCGACCAGTCAGACTTAAGTTGGTAGTGATGAAACTAAAGGAAATCTTAATAAAACAAGACTTGGAAGAGTACCTAGATAAGAATAGTCTGCAGGATGACAGGCAACATGAGTTCATGGTAGGAAGGTAGTGCCAAACAAACTAAATAAAATGTTTGACTGAGTCACCAGGGAACTAGACAGAGGCCACTGGGGAACTTCTCTATTTTGATTTCCATAAGGCTTTGATTCTGTGCTGCACAACCTCCTGCTGAAAAGTTGGAGGACTTGGGTGCAGCCAAGTGCATACTCAGTTGGATAGGTAATTGGCTTAGGGACAGAAAACAGAGTATTGGTTGATAAGGTGATGTCTCATGAAGGGCGCAGTCACTATTAGTGTGCCCCATGGCTCATTGTTGGGGTCAGTCCTGTTTAATGCCTTTATTGGTGACATTGGTATAGATATTCAGGGTAAAATTACCCTATTCATGGATGATATCAAGCTAGGATAAAGGGTTGACAGCAAGGAGAAGGTTAAGAACCTACAAAAAGACCTACAGAGGCTGAAAAGATGGTCCAACGTCTGGCAGCTGAAGTTCAATGCAAAAAAAAAGGTGATGCATTTGCGTAAAGGCCAGAGTACCATCTCAGCAGAGTCCAGCTCAGTGCCATGCAGGAAGAACAGGACCTAGGTGTCACCATTAGCAGCACCCTTAAACAGACAAGTCAATGCAACAAAGCTTATAGCAAGGCCAGCAAAATACTGGGGTGCATAGGGAGGGGATTCAACAGCAGAAGGAAGGAGGTAATTCTACCACTCTACGGGTCACTGGTAAGGCCCCATCTGGAGTACTGTGTCCAGTTCTGGAGTCCACATCTGAAAAAGAATATAAACAAGTTGTAGGCTGTTCAGAGAAAAGCAACCAAAATGTTCCAGGGCCTTCAAGGGCACTCATACGAGGATCGTCTGGAAGCATTAAATATGTTCTCACTGGAGACAAGGAAGGAAAGGAGAAGAGAGATATGATTGAAGCATACACGCTTCATAGAGGAATAAATAAGGTGCTATCCTCAGACCTGTTCAACAGAGACTCTGACTCTAACACTAGAAGGCATGAATGGAAGTTGAGGGGGGAAGTTTCAAGAAGGAGTTTAGGAAACACTATTTTACAGAAAGAGTCAAGGAGCCTTGGAATAAACTACCAGCTGAGGTAGTGGAAGCAAAGTCCATGACATCATTCATGCTGGGGTGGGACAAGGCTAAAGTGCCATCAAAAGCAACAGGAGCAGTAGGAGGCATTAGGCAGAAGGGGAGCTAGATCCTGGGATCTGAGAAGGCCCAAGGAACATATGGGTAGACTAGATGAACCCTTGGTCTCCTTCTGCAATCTTTTTTTCTATGTTTCTATGTTGAAATTCCATTTTAGTCTCATATCTCTCAGTGGATTGAATGAACTGACACTTCCCATGGCATATCAGCCAACTGAGGGCACTGTTGACATCAGCTGTTTTCACCTGTTTTAAAATCAGAAGAACATCTGATGAATGGGGGGAAAAAGCACCAAGGAAGAAAGAAAAAAAAGCAATTTATTTACTTATTCATTCATTTATTTACCAGGTAGGTGTGTTGGTCCTGGAACCATTTTCTGGCACGACTGGAGCCATACAGGATGACACAGGAATACATCAAGTACAAGGTGTATGGTACAAGACACAGAGTCATCAGTAGGCAGTGATAATATATAGGATATTTACATAAAGATATACATATATAAAAAGCAATGCAATAAATAAATACAGTTTGCGACATAGGAAGTAGTAAACAAGTTGTAATACAATTTGGGCATGGTAGATGATGGATATAAGGAAAAGGGAAAGGAGAAAATAATCTCTTGACTTCAGTTAAAAAACAAGGTGCATCGGAAACATATACTCACAGTGCATAAATCTCACATGTAACAGGGCAGCATCAGATAAAGAATTTATCTAAACTCGTTCTGTTGACCCCACTGCAGCATCACTCATTGCTCTGCTCTGCTCTGCTCCACCACTTGTGAGGTCAACAGGGACAACACAGCTTGTTTGGAAACATTATTAATTGGACATTGCCCTGGTGAATATCCTAAACTGTGTATGCCACCAGTCAGAAAAAAAAACAAAGCAAACACAATGTTGCATGTAGTGAATGTTCACTTTACCTTTACTGCTTAGATGTCCAATACTGGTGACATTTGTTTAATTGAAGCAGTCCATTCAATTAGCACCTTATTAAGGAAGCAAAATGAAAATCTCCATCATCCCCCGCTATGATGGAAGCACTGTGTGAAGGTCTACAAATAAAAAAAAAACTTGCAAAAAATCAAAGCCAGGGATCAAAACTCACTCTTAGACTTCTGTATGGTCTAGTTCTATAGCTTCTAAGTAGCATCTATTTTTCTGTCTCCAAAATGTTCTTTTGTTTTCTAAGTATATTGGTTCAGATGCACAGAGCCCTGAAAAGAGCCATCTCCCTCTGTTTCTCCATTTCCTGAGTGCCCATTTTGGTGCCGACAATGAGCCTGCTGGGAAACTGAACCTGGAGACACTTCAGGAAAAAAGTGACATCTTCCTCAAGCTATGATGCATGCACAACCAACAGCTGCCGGAGCTTCTCTCCAGAAAAAAAGAATCCAGATTCCCATGGTGGAAATTATATCCATTTTAACTGCTCTGGTCCCAAATCATTAAATCCAGGTATACATTTGCAAATTCTCCTAGTTTGTGCCTGACAATGGTATTGTACTTTGTAATGCATTTACCTCATAAACAACAACACAATAAAAAATAAATACTGACAGACTAGCCAAGTATTTCCCGTAAAAAGTAATGTAGCTGTTGGGCAGGTAACCTGAGTTTGGGAGTGAACTCTGGTTGCTACCTTGGAGGCAGGCAAGGCTGGGATTGCTGACATGGTGCACCTCGGCTGGGTAGGGCTGGTGGCAGGGACCAGCACTACAGTGACCCCTGCAGCAGTCCATAGAGTTTGATCTTTTCTGACAGGTATTCTGTGTGCACTTGAGGCTGACAGAGGCTATGCCCTTGCCAAGGTTAAGAGGGAGGACTGTATGCTAAAACTGGGGGTAAAAATCCCAATCTTCAACTGGATGATGGCTGACAGCATAGTCAGGCCTCGTGCTAGGAAGATTTCTGCCTGCTACCAGATCCTGATCAGGTTCGGGAGGAAGATGACCCTCCCTTGGCCCCCCCCCGCCATATAAGTCAAGCAGTGGGAGACAGTGATAGCAGTAAGTTAGTGGCTGAAGGGGCTAGGTGGTTACAGGTCTCAATCCAAGGGAAAGCTGTGGACCTGGAGAAGAGAAAAAGAGGGTGTAACAAAATAACAATAATAATGAGGAACATGAATGCTAAATCCTAGCATAGCTGTGATACATGCATTTACTAAAGATATTTAACTAGGAGGGTGCAGATAACTGTACATCATCAATTCATCAAGAGATAGATAGACTGGAGGCTGTATAGTGCAGTGGTCTAAGGCTCTGAGCTGCAAACCTGGTGACATCCAGCAGACCAGACCTGGGTTTGAATCCCACAGCTTCCACTTGCATACTGTGTGATCCTGAGCAAATCACTTAACCTCCTTGTGCTCCCAGGTCGCTCCTGTAAAAAAGCTTTCAGCTTAGTGTGCCATACCTGGTTAAACAACTAAATTAAAGATAGATAGATAGATAGACAGACAGACAGTCAGATACTGTAGATAGATTCTGTAGATAGATAGATAGATAGAAACATAGAATTTGACAGCAAATAAGGACTGCTTGGCCCACCCAGTCTGCCCATTTCCCTACCTAATGGATAAGCTGCAGATCCTAGTTAACTAGCAGCCTACTTCTTTCTACCCTCACCCCCTAGAATTGCCTTATAGCTGTCCCATGCTTGAATTCAATCACTGTTTTTGACTCCACAACCTCCTCTGGAAGGCCGTCCATGCATCCACAACCCTCTCTGAGAAAAATACTTCCTTACATTACCTATGAGCTGCCCCCATCTTCAAATTGTGCTCCTTGTTCTTGCACACCTCTGTTTTTGAAAGATGCTACCCTCTTGGACTTTGTTGATTCCCTTGACGTACTTGATTGTTTCTATCATGTCCCCCCTCCCTCCTTTCCTTGAGGCTATCAGATTAAGCTCCTTTAGTCTCTCTTCCTATGTCTTCCGCACAGACCCTCACACCATTTTAGTTGCCCTCCTCTGGGCATCTTCCATCTTGTCTATGTCCTTGTGGAGATTGGGTCTCCAGAAGTGCACACAGTACTCCAGCTGGGGTCTCACCAGCTGTCTCTACAGAGGGATAACAACTTGTTTTCTACTGGTAATGCCTCCCCTATGCATCCCAGTATCCCCCAGCCTCCTTACTGCCCTCTCACATTGTTTGCCCACCTTTAAGTCATCTGATATGAATACCCCCAGGTCCCCTTCCATTTTTGTTGTTGTTAGTATCTCACCCCATTGTGTACTCTTCCCCTGGGTTTTTGTTTCCCAGGTGCATTATCTTGCACTTCTTAGCAATAAATCTAAGCTGCCATACGTTTGACCATTCCTCTAACCTTGCCAAGTCCCTTCTCATCCTTTCCACCCCACCTTGTGCATCAACTCTGTTGCAGATCTTTGTGTCATCTGCAAAGAGACATACTTTTCCTTCCAGTCCAGTCCCTCTGCAATGTCACTTACAAAGACATTGCAGAGGACCGGTACTAATACTGAACCCCGCGGCACCCCACTAGTAGCCCCCCTTTCTTCAGAGTGGACTACATTTACTATTACCCTCTGTGTCCTATTCTCCAGCCAATTCTTTACCCAGGCTATCATCTTGGGACCCACTCCCAGGCTGGCCAACTTGTATATTAATCTTTTATGCGGGACTGAGTCGAATGCCTTGCTAAAGTCTAGGTAGGCCATGTCCACAGCCCCTCCCTGATCTACTACTTTGGTCACCCAGTCAAAGAAACCTATTAGATTTGTCTGGCATGACCTTTCTGCTGTGATTCCATGCTGCCTTGGGTCCTGTGCCCCTCTGGACTCTAGGTACTTGACAGTTCTTTTCTTCAGAAGTGATTCCATCATTTTCCCTACCACTGAGGTTAAACTAACTGGTCTGTAGTTTCCCGCTTCTACCCTGCTCCCACTTTTGTGAAGGGGAATCACATCTGCCCTCCTCCGGTCATCAGGTACCACCCCATCCTCCCATGATTTGTTAAAGATGGTAGTCAGTGGTGTCACTAGTTCCACCCTTAGTTCTTTAAGAATTCTGGGATGAATCCCATCAGGCCCCATTGCTTTGTCCATCTTCAGTTTTAAGAGTTCTTTCAGGACCCTTTCTTCTGTAAATGGGCTGGTATCAACTTCTGTATCCAGAGAGTTTCTACTGTTTGTTTTAGGTACCTCCCCCTCTTCGTTTGTAAATACTGAGCAAAATATTTGTTTAGTATCTCTGCCTTTTCACAGTCACCCTCTGCCCACCCATCCCCTTTATTAGCCTCACTATCCTCCCTTAGTTTTCCTTCGCTCCCTGATGTACCTAAGAAAGGTTTTATCCTCTTAACTGAGTTGGCTATCTTTTCCTCAGTTCGGCCTTTGCTGTTCTGACTGCCTTCCCAGCTTCCTTTTGCTTTAACTGATACACTTCTCTGTCCTGTTCTTTCTGTTCTTCTTCCTAGATAGATAGATAGATAGGTAGATAGATAAAATATTTAATTTTATTTATTTAGAAAAGTTTAACCAGGAAAGACAACATGAGCAGTGATTAGCTTGTTTCCAGAATCGTCCGTGGGGTGTTACATAGAAGGGAGTATCAAAAAAGTCAAACAATAAAGAACAAAGTTTGAGACAGGTACATCCAGTAGAACATAAGCCAGATCATTACAAACATTGTAAACATTGCCAGTGTGAATCATACTTTTGGTACATAGTGTATGACATAAACATATTAAGACAATTCCAGTATAAATACAAGCAGCAGCACTTGGGTGATGTACTTTGAGGAGCATAAAATGCTATGGATGCGAGGATTATATAAGCATGCACAAAATTTGCATGTGGAGAACCAAGTGCTTAGGTGGGGGGAGAGGATACAAGTGCTATAAAGACAAGAGGATGGGTGAGTGAGCTAAGTGAAAAGATGGGGTGGGAGGAAGAGGGAGAACAGTAGCCAGGAGTATAGACAGACAAATAGATATGACAGACAGACAGATCGCTAGATAGATACAGCGATATAAGTGTACATTAATACATTGATACATAGATGCATCAATATATACTTTACATAGATATTACTGACAGAAAATGACTCATGGCCCATCAAACCAGCCTGGTTCTTACAAAGGCTCTTACTAGTCTAACACTGGCTAGGCCTTAAGTGGTTCAATTGTCCCTCAGTTCTGTTTGCCCTCACCCCACCACCCCCACTGGCCCCTACTCCTTCCCACATCATCTTCACCAGTCCCATGCATCTATCCAATACCCTGTCTTGAAACCTGCAGCTGTGACCTGCTCCTCTGGTGGATGGTTCCACTGCTGTACCATCCTCACCATGATGAAACATTTCTCATATCCTTCTGACATTTCCTTATCAGCTTGTAGTTGTGACCTTGTGCAATGGGCCAGACTGGGTCCCTCTCTAAGTTTTGTCAGCGGCTTGCTAACCACCCTCTTTGTACTGTTCAGGTATTTGAAAGTTTCAGTCATGTCACTCCTTTTTCTCTCTCCTGGCCACTGGTGAGTGCATATTAAGGTCAGTCAGTCTTTCCTCATAAGTTCAGCTAATTTGCAGGTGCACCCTTGGGGTGAATGGAGTAGGATACATATCACAGACTAATATGATTAGCAGGGAAAGGTCTCTCTTTGAAGAGCTCTGGTGATCATCACCTAGCAAATACTGCCACAGAGTAAACAAATGCAATAAATTCAGTTTCAAGGGCCGGCATAAACATGTTTTACACTTGTTTCGATGGTGTAAGATCAACATCTGTCGCTTCCTCTTAGAGCTGTTTACATTTTGGCATGTGATATTGCATGCCAGCAAGGTCATGCAAAGTATGTGTTGGGACATATACAAGACACTGCTAAAACATGCAACATGTATTTTCTCTTGTTCAAGTTCTCCTTAGTGACCTTATATAAATATAAAACTGCTGAAGAAGGCACAAGCCCATCAGTGCAAGATTATGTTGCTTGCAGTAGCTTTTAGTGACATGTGCAATATAGACTGGAGCACGGAAGCATGGCTTTTGTTTTTCTTAATTATCAATACAAATTAAATGGAGTGCAGAACAACATGAACAGATGTCGAGGACAGCTGCTTATGTTTGAGCTCCTAATATTAAGACAGCACTGGCCCTTGTTTTAAAAACTGATGTACACATTGAAGTGGGAGGAACTATTTCAAGAACAGGAACAAATGAAGATTTTGAGGCTACATAGTTCTCCTTGTTAGGTGTGTTTGTAGACTGAGCAGAATAAGCAGGTTGTATACCAAAGGCTGATTTTAAGAAATTATCATAAGAAAACCTACTTCCTCAGAACAATATGCTGACATAACTGAAGAAGGAACCTGTGCAGCCCTGAAAGCTTGTGTATGGTAACTTAAATGCACAGTTTTGTTGTTGGTCCCATAAAAGGTATCACAATCTGCAGTGAATCCAGTATTTTTAAAATCTTTTTCTTTTTCTCTCACCACCTTCCAGTAATGGCTTCCTGTGACAGGGTTGAATAAGGCACTGCCCAATTTGTTATGCAGAAAGGGTTTAAGCAGAAGGGTCAGTTCTATTCTCTCTTTTCCTGTCTCTTCTCTGTCTGGTTGCGCAACCAAATTTTCTTGTGAGACATAGGAACTAATTTCTCCGACAGTTTCACAATTCTCCACCTCTTGCTGTCTCTATGCCTTTCCTTGCTATTTCTGTCTTTTCTTTCCTCCCTTGCATATCTGTGGATATAAAATATATATAAATCTTTATGTGGAAATGTCACTGATACTGGGATCCCATTGTTTGAAACTGTATCCCTTTGTTTAAAACTGTATATAGTTATACTACAGAAATGATTGCAAAAGCTATTTGGAACTCAAGGGATTAACCTGTGTTGTGCCTGAAAATAGTCATCTCTATGGCTAGCACACCTACCCGGTTAACAAAAACTAAATAAATAAGTAAATGCTGGATGCCAAATCTCTGCAAAGTTGGCTATAAGAGGTCAGTTCTGTGTCATTGTGTTCTGTTTGTAGCACCTGCAAGGAAACTGACAAGAACATTCTATAAATTGACAAGAACATTCTGTGAGAAGCAGGACATCTCTTAATGAGGTTCCCAGGCAAAGACTTATAAAACAGCAACAATGCTTTTGCCAGAGAGTCGAGGAGAGTGAGAGACTGACTAAAACTTGGAATGAAGAAATACCTTCAGAAGGACTTAGTTTTCTCTGTTTGTACTGCCTTTGTAAATAGTTATGCTGAATAATTTTTATTTTTTATTTTGCTGTTATTGAGAAAAATAAAACTGTATTTGCAAATTTTACAACTGCTCCTGGGTTTTTCTGTGCTTCCTAATCTGTGCCTCAATGACACTTCCAAGTCTCTACAAGACTTTATCACTGTTATACCTCCTGAAGAGATCGAAATCAACCTTCCAACTCCAGGCAGCCATTATCCTGCAAAACAAAGGTACCACTGGTTTAAATAAGTACCAGCTGGGAGAAATACCCCAGCTGTAAGGATATGTTTCCAAGGCTTAGAAGAGGTCAAAACAGCAGATTTAATTGTTTACTTTGCAGAAAAGTGAGCCCCTTCCGATTTTTAAAGAAATTCCCTCCCATTTCAAAACTTAGTTACTTTACCTAGTTATTGTCCCAATAGTGTATTGTAAGCCTTTGCATATACTATTTGGTAACACTAGCCTGATTCTTAGTTGCAGAGCGGCACAAAATTTGCACCATTTTGCTACCCTTGTCTGTGACCCACTGAGCTATACTAGAAGGAGGATGCAGAACTTCATTGTGCAGTTGCTAGCTCTTTTATGGGAGTTCACTAAGCAAATGGCCACAGAGTGATCCCAGTTGAAAACTTTAGGGACACCCTTATCTGAAAAATTGTTACAAAGAAGCTGTGGGGGTGTCACTATTAAGCACTGAGAAGTCAAAGAACAGCAAGGGGATGGAGATCATTGTTGGACCATGTCAGCATGATGGGGGCTTGGGGGTGGAGGTCTAGGGACTAGTGGGGCACAGGACCCTAGGTAGCATGGATTCAAGATGGGAAGGTCATGTCAGATGAATCTAATAGATTTCTTTGACTGGTTGACCAAAGTAGTAGACCAGGGAGGGGCTGTGGACATGGCTTACCTAGATTTTAGCAAGGCATTTGATACAGTCCCACACAAAAGATTAATACACAAGTTAGCCAGCCTTGGAGTGGGTCCCAAGGTGGTAGCCTGGATAAAAAATTGGCTAGACAACAGGGCGAAAGGATAGTAGTAAATGGAGTCCACAGTGAAGAAAGGAAGGTTACTAGCGGGTACCGCAGGGTTCAGTACTGGGACCGGTCCTTTTAATGTCTTTATAAGTGACATTGCAGAGGAACTGGAAGGAAGTATGACTCTTTGCAGATGACAAAAGATCTGTAAACAGGGTTGATACACCAGATGGAGAGGAAAGGATGAGAAGGGACTTGGCAAGGTTGGAGGAATGGTCAAATGTATGGCAGCTCAGATTCAATGCAAAGAAGTGCAAGGTAATGCACCTGGGAAACAAAAACCTAGGGCAAGAGTACACAAAGGGGGTGAGATACTGACAACAGTAAAAATGGAAAGGGACCTGGGTAATTACATAAGATGACCTAAAGGTGGGCAAGCAATGTGAGAAGGCAGCAAGGAAGGCTGGGGGATACTGGGATGCATAGGGAGAGGCATCAATAGTAGAAAACAGGAAGTTGTTATTCCTCTGTACAGACAGTTGGTGAGACCCCATCTGGAGTACTGTGTGCAGTTCTGGAGACCCCATCTCTGCAAAGACATAGACAGAGTGGAGGTTGTCCAGAGGAGGGCAACCAAAATGGTGCAGAGTCTGCACCAGAAGACATATGAAGAAAGACTAAAGGAACTTAATATGTATACCCTTGAGGAAAGGAGGGAGAGAGGGGACGTGATAGAAACTTTCAAGTACCTCAAGGGAATCAATAAAGTCCAAGAGGTGGCATCTTTCAGAAAAAGAGATGTGCAAGAACAAGGGGGCACAATTTGGAAGATAGAAGGGTGGCGGCTCAGAGGTAATGTGAGGAAGTATTTTTTCACAGAGAGGGTTGTGGATGCATGGAATAGCCTCCCTGAGGAGGTCGTGGAGTCAAGAACAGTGGGGGAGTTCAAGAATGCATGGGACAGACATAAGGCAGTCATAGTGGGGGGTAGGAGGAATTAAGCTGTTGGTTAATTAGGATCTGCAGCTTATCTGTTAGGTAGGAAAATGGGCAGACTAGGTGGGCCAAGCGGTCCTTATCTGCTGTCAAATTCTATGTTTCTATGTTTCTATGTGACACCATGTACTAACTGAGGATGGGAAATTTTGGTAGAGGGATCGTTGAAACACCAGGCAAAGACCACAGAGAGGGCCAGAAGTGATGCTAAAGTTTGGGGGTGGGCAGGTAAAGGGAAGACAATGGTGACAGTGTTGGTACTAAGGGGGGCAGTGTATGGCAGAGCACCATTCAACTGATGCTATGCCATGGGCAGATCTCCATGGATGTCAGAATTTAGATGTTAGCTAGCGCAGTCCCCTACATTGCTGCTACCTCTCATCTGCTCAGTGTGGTAGCACATAAAACCATACAATTCCCAGTGCTCAGTCTCTTAATGAGAACTACTCAGACATTATGAAACTTGCCAAAAGATATGGCATCGAAATACAGCATGGTGGTGGTTACCGATTGCAGCGCACTCACACACAAGAAAAAGTCTCACTGCAGTTCATTAATGTTCACTTTGCCATTCGTTTTCAGTAGGTCTCTTTATTGCTTGTAATCCATCAGTAAGAACATCAAAATGTTTCGACAGGTAACTCTTCCCAAGTTGAACTTGCAAAAATACCTGATGAAGGCGTGGTCTGAGACATCAGCAACATGTCAGCGCGTGATGCAAGCAGCGCACAGCTCCCTCCTGAGCTGGATATTTGAAAAGCTAAGAGTTGAGAAGTCTTGGGAACAGTTACCGTCAAAGCCCCTTTAAAGTTGTTACTGATGGATTACAAGAAATGAGAAGACCTACAGAAAACAGTAGGCAAAGTAAAAGTTAATGAACTACAGTTAGTAAAAAGTGGAATCAAACTGTGATGTCACCTTTCTGATAATGCTATGTGATGTCACAATGATAATATTATGAGACTGAATGATCAGAAGCAACCCTGTGACAAGTGCAAGTCACTTTGCACTCGGTACAGAAAAGAAAACCAATGTTTTTGCATAGTCTTATTCATAAGGATCACAAGAAATGACTTTGCTTACCAAGAGGTATTTTTAAAGAGTATGTTGGTGGGCTCCTGTGGCAGTGACGTCCACTCTAACAGAAGTTGCAAGGGAAAATTCTTTGGTCAGTTAAGGTGAGTGGGAGATTTGAGTGATGCACAGGACTCAGATCAATATATTATGAAATATAAAAATAGGTAACAATAGAATAAAACTCGGCTGAAATATTATCTGTGGCCCAGATATTCAAAGGGTTGCACCATGTGCAACCCCAATACCTCGCATGATATTCAAGGGCAGGTTGGCGCACCCCAATGAACCGGGCAGTGGCTAATGTATGCAGCGGCGAGATGCAGGGGCATGCCCATGGCTATGTGGCACATCCTGATATTCAGCCTAGGATTAGGGTGCATATGCTGGTGCAACCTCTCATGTGCCATACACTGTTGCTCAAAGTTGAGCCAAAAATAACAAGATCACATTCTGGCCACCCACAGGCGGGTGGCTGTATTGCAAGGCGCAACACAAGAGCCCCCAGCCGTGAGTGGCTACCCACCCAGCAGGAACACGGTCCACAAGCACCCGGACCCTCCCTGGTACTCTAGTGGCCCCCCTCCCAGTATGCCTGATCATGGGCTGTATTAATAAAACATAATAACCTGGTGGTCTAGTGGTCCCCTCCCCATATGCCCAATCGCGGGCATCTGTATTATTAAACAAGTACCTGTGGTGTAGTGGTTCCTTCCCCATATGCCTGATCACGGGCTGTTGTAATACAAAAGATTAACCTGGTGGTTTAGTGGTACCCCCCCATCCACCCACAGAGGACCCCCGGCCACCCAGCACCCCCCTCTGTCATCGGCAGGTGGCAGCACCCTGCCACATACTGCCCTGCCACCCACCGAATGACAGCATACAGTATGATCTGTACGCCTATTGGTCCACAGTGTGGACCAATGGGCTTGCAGACCATACTGTACTACAGGGCCAGATATGTGAATGAACGCGTCATCTGACATCTGTGTATCGAACAGCCAATGCCCTCTTTAGAAACCACAAAAATATATATATTGTTTTACATTATCTAATGATTAGTGGTGGGCAAAGTGGCCTCAATTCTCTCTAAGGAATCGCAGAGCCAAGGAGAATTCACGGAGTACTCCACAATGTGAAGTGGAGTAATTTGATGTTATGATGGGTAATGCAAAGTCCATTGAAAACAATGACTTTATGCTACTCCACATTCTCAGCCCACTACTCCACCAATTTTAAACAATGCATTTCACCTTACTTTGCCTTGTTTTTAAGCTCTGAAGGTGAATTTTGTAGTGATTCATGGGACTTCAGGTCACATGGGCTCTATATTGATCTGCATAGCCTCAGTTCGGGGTAGTGTGTGTAGGAAGCTGTAGGAGACAGTGTGCTCTGATAGCTGTCTGTGATTCAAACCTTCTAAAAGCTGTTAAAAAAGCCTTTTTGAGTAATTTTTTTCTCAAACTTTAGTTCACTGATTGTAGGAAACCCTCCTGTGCTCATATAATCAAGCATCTTTGTTTCTGTGTGGATTTTGAATGTTAATATACAACATTGAGTCTGTGTAGTAAGAGACAGTGAAAGTGTGCTTTGGGGGAGGGGCGTATCTGTGGTGCAGGTAGATTTAAGTTATAGAAATAGGGAGTTCTTTGTTTTTTCGTTATATTTTTGTTGTATAACTGACTGTGTTAATGTACGCACAGTAGTAATGCCAGTAATTACCCGGTTACCAAAGACTAAAATAAAAAATAAATAAATAAATAATTGTTGAACTTTTCTTGCTGATTGTGTGTTGTGTGGATCTGGTGCAGCAGTTCATAATTTCAGGTTGTTTACAATACGTGATATATTACTGAACTTTCAATTTGCTTCGCATTACTTGTAGACAAATTGTGTGTGCATGTGTGTGAGTGTGTGTGTGTGGTGCTGCGTGACATCAAATAAATCAAATAATACACCTTTTATTGTGCCACAGTGTAGTTGCAGGCACAACACTGTGAACCTGCTATCCACTGCAGCTGCATGATTTTGTAGTGCCATTGTGGTATCTTTTCTTTGTGTTGCTGCTTGCACTGCCATAAAAATTTGCAGTCAGTGCTGTCCTCCCTCCCCCAACTGGCAAAAGGAATTATTTTCCAGATTGGATTGTTTGTGACTTCAGCATCACTGGTTAGTTAAGGTGTTGTTTTCACTTGTGAATTTGCATCTGTATCTGTTGCTGAAGCCACAGTTGTTTTTTTGGCTTCAAATCCAGCATTCTCCCACCCAGAGTGAATGTTCCCAAATCTAAATTTGTTTAGAATATTGTTGTTGATCCCCCAAAATGCCCTCAAAGAAACATGCAAGCAAAGCTGTTTCTCGCCATGGCACTGCTGCCAGTGGTAAGATTGTCTGTGGGCGTGGTAGTATGCAGATGCAGAAGTGCATTGCTGATGTGAGGAAAGGTATTTCTCCTGCAATGTTTTTTACAGCCCAATCAGTAGCTTTAGTCACAGTTGGAGGAGATGATGTTATCCCAGCTGGTGGTGTTAGTGCAGTTGCTGGTGGTGGTATGAGTATTACTGCCTCAAGTTCTACTTCTGACCAGTGTACTGTGTCCAAAAATATAGTGGAGTATGAAGCAGAGTGAGTGAGTGGCAGTGTAGACGATGTCATACTTCTCAGTAACATCCCAAGTAATTGAACAAAAGGATTCTGATAATCATGTCAATGACAGCACACAATGTGACATTTCTTCCACCACGGTTCAGGTCATGCATTTTCCATGCAGTGATTCACAGTGTGGTGAAAAAATATCAGGTCATGGTGGTGTTGATGTTGATGATGATGATGAATCTGATGATGATGATGTTGCTGTGTTTGCAACATGCAGTCTGCATGCAGCATCCAAGCAGAAGATGTGGATGTGGGTGATGTTGATGAATATGATGATGATGTAATTTATCCCAGTTAGGAACCAGATAAAAAGAAATTCAAGGTAGCTGTGTCTGGTCCGTTTGCATTAATGCCCCACCATAAAACTTGTGATTTACCAGTTTCAGTTGTTGTAGATGATGATGATGATAACCTAGTAATAATGTTAGGTAGTCGTGGTGGTCAGTTGCAGTCCAAGTGTGTTCTGCCAAAAATCATGTAGCACACCCCCAATTTCATGGCTTAAATGAACAGAGTCCAATAACCAGCATCATGGGCATGTTAAAAGTAGAGCACCACAATCCCTTGTTTGGGATTTTTTTGTGCTAGATGCAAATGATGAGTCAGTTGCAATCTGCCAGGTTTGCCATATGCGTGTGAGTCGAGGTAAAAAGGGGAGCCATCTGGGCACAGGATGACAGCATACGCATCTTAAGAATAGGCACACGGCAATGTAGAACCAGAACAAGATGGCAGTTAATACCACAGTGGGGCATTCGCCCTCATGATCAACCATAACGAGCATGTTATCCCCTTCCATGACTGTTAAATCCAGTAGGAAATTAAATGTGTGCAGCAGTGAGGAAATAAGTGCAGAGGAGTACTACAGGCATGATGATGTGGAGGAGCATAATAATTCTGAAATGTTGTCCAGTGCTGGTGAGAGTAGCAGTTTTGGTGGGGGTGGTGGTGGTGAATGTAGTATGTCTAGTGCAAGTGGTAAATCAACCCCGGTTGATACTGTAAATCTGGCAAAATAACTGCATTTGTGGGTTTGTCATCATCACCTATGCAACCATCTTCATCAAACGTCCACACTCCAACCCCTGCCATTCGCAGAGCAGAACCATTTGTCATCACACCCCGTGTAAGATGTTTAAGTCAGCCCACATTACAGAGTGTTTTTGTGCACAAGCTGAAGTACCCACCCAATCAAACAGTGTTACATGAACTTAATGCTGCTGTAGCTGAAATGCTGGCAATTGATCTTTTGCACTTCTCCTTTGTGGAGAATTCTGGGTTCCAGTGGTTTGCTGCAAGTGCCTGTCTAAATGGAAAGTCCCATCCAGGACATACTTTTTGACCCGTGCTGTCCCTGAGTTGTACTGTACTGTGTCCGACTCAGTAACACCCTTCAACATTCCTCCTCTCCATTCATCCATTTAAGTGTGGATATGTGGACAAGTGTCAAAACAGCATGGAGTTCATATCTGTGTATAACTGAACACTGGGCACAGGTGCCAGGGGTTGTTTGTGATGTCGGTAGTGTGAATAATCAGTGCAGTAAGGTGGAGTGTTGTGGTAGCAATCTTCCAGGAATTCTACAGCATGCAACGATTGCTTTGCACAATGTGACCTGTTCACACACTGGTGAAAACATGTTGGATGCAGTACTGACTGAAATTGACAAGTGGCTGAACCCCCTGTCCCTGAGAGCTGGGTTCATATCAAGTGACAATGGGTCAAATGTGATGAAATGCATCAGGAATGGTGGCTTTTTTTCATGTTCCATGCATGGCCCATTGTTTAAATCTTGTAGTGCAGGAGTTTCTGCAGTACCCTGATGTAAAGGAAATGCTGACAGTTGCAAGCCTTATCTGTTCTCACTTTTCGCAATCTGCAAATGCCTGTGACCAACTTTGGCAGTTACAGATGCGAAACAGCCTACCTCAGCACCGCTTGAAGCTGGAAGTGGTCACCCAGTGGGACTCCACTTTATACATGGCAGATTGGTTGTATGAACAATACAAAGCCACCTCAGAATATCTTGTGATGCACACTAGCTGACAGTTCTGGGGCTTCCATATCTATGATGACTGAACAGTGGCTCCTCATGGACTCTGTAATAACAATTTGCAGCTTTTTGAACATGCCACACAGGCAGTGAGTGGCGAGTCTGCCTCCATTAGCCAATCAATTCCATTGCTGTGGGTGCTGAGGCAGACATTGGTGAATGTACAGCATAGCCTTGATGTTGCTGAGACAGTGCTAGCAGTATGTTGCTGAAACACATGCTGACAGTATTCAACCAGAATCATCACATTTTGAGCATTCAGCGTAGTGACAACTTTGCCATAGCAGCAATGCTTGACCCATGATACAAACGTGGAATTTACTCAGTACTGGAGGGAGGGCCTGAACAGGTAAAAAATGTCAGTGGGCAACTGGTGCACTTGGTTCATGGGCACAGAAGTCACGTGCCAGGTCAGCAAACCTCAGCAGCATAATCCGGCTGAAGGTTGCACCTGAAGGAAAAGCAAGCATATCCTGTAAGGGGAAGGGGACTACAGTTCCAGGTGATCTGTTATTCAAAGCAACTGGCATAAACCCACTTTGGGAGGCTTTGCCCCAAGTGGGGATTTGTGAAATAAATGATTCTGGTGAACAGGATGATGCATCAACCACTGGACTTAGAGCGGCACAGAGAATGGTTGACTCATATTTGTCTGAAAACAGGAACCTGTTAATAACTGAAGATCCTCTTTTGTACTTGAGTGAAAAGGTCAGTGAATGGCCAGAGCTGACCGCAGTGGCACCGAAGTACCTTACATGTGCACCCTCCAGTGTAAGTGTGGAGAGGGTACTCAGCTCAGCAGGTGCAATAGTTAGGGATCGTCAGACAAACTTCTGTCCTGCAAATGCTAGTTTGCTAACATTCATAAAAATGAATGAGAGACACATACCAGCACAGACTGCACCCTCGGTATTCATACCCCGGCCTAGTCATGGTGGTTTTTGGTGATGTAGAAATGGACCATCCTGGTGGCACTGGCAGTGGCAGCATGAAATGGCCTACCACTGACGTAGATGATGAAACAATGGAGAAAGAATTTCCCAGTGGTCAGACTTCAGACACAGATGACTGTGAGTGCAGCTTTCTTTATGAGGATGATAATGTTGTTAATGTTGGCAGATTTTAACTGAAGTTGTTAAAAGGCGGTGAGATCTGATGTATGACACATGTTTTCTTTTTCATGACTTTGTGTGCCCCCCTAGACCATCATCACCAGGACCGATGTTAGCCACTGCCACCACAGACAATGACTTTGTGTGCTCCCCTGGACCACCACCACCAGGACCGATGTTAGCTACTGCCTCCACAGACAATGAGTTTGTATGCCCCCCTGAACCACCACCACCAAGACCGATGTTAGCCACTGCCACCACAGAGAATGACTTTGTGTGCCCCCTGGACCACTACAATCAGGACCGATGTTAACCACTGCCACCTCAGAGAATGACTTTGTGTGCCCCCCCCAGGACCACCACCACCAAGAACAATGTTAGCCACTGCCACCACCACCAGATGCAGGAAGATGTCACAGGAATGTGAACATGTGCTGCAGATATCACCACAAGCACCCACCACCAGTATCAGAAATTGTTTTAATCGATGACCATGACCATCATTACCAGACTCAAGAAGGATGCAGATGAACTCCTTGAAGAAGTAACCAAATAAGAAACCATTAATGAGACCTACCTGCAAATACGCTCCCTCCTCAAAAAAAAGTACTTAAATACTTATCTTCATTGTCTTGAGAGATATCCATTTCCAGTTTCAATGCAAAAAGTTCTCATCAAGCACTGGAATGTGCACACCAACAGTATATGTGACCTTCGATACAAAACAATACAATGAGTAAATGTCTATATATGTCAACCCTCACCTACAAAATACAAAAAAAATATATACATATATATCTCAACTCATCAAGGCTACTATTAGTGTACAAACAAGGGGCACCCTTCCATCCGGTTGAGATGATCGGATTCATAGAAACATAGAAGTTGACAGCAGATAAGGACCGCAAGGCCCATCCAGTCTGCCCATTTCTTTTTCTATCTTATGAATGTGCCATTGGCTTTTGCTCTGTCAACAGCCTATCTATTCATACTCATCTGCATTGATCCCTATGCCTATCCCATGCCTGTTTGAAGCCCTGCACTGTATTCATATTCACCATTTCCTGAGGTAGGCCGTTCATGCATCCACCTCCTTTCTGTGAAAAGAACTTCCTCACATTACCCATTAATCAACCTACCTCTAATCTCATGCTGTGTCCTCTTGTACTGCTATTTTTCTTTAATTGAAACATGTTAGACTCTTTCACCTTGTTAATGCCCTTAAGGAGTTTGAATGTTTTGGTCATATCACCTCTCTCCCTCCTTTGCTCTAGGGTATACATATTGAGCTCCGTTTATCTGTCCTCATATGTTTTCTAATGCAGTCCCTGCACCATTTTGGTTGCCCTTCTCTTAACTTCCTCAATTTGGTTAATGTCCTTGTGAAGGTGTGGCCTCCAGTACTGCACACAATACTCCAGA